>OY720423.1:43045057-44295057 GCA_963082815.1 Melanotus villosus
TTATAGCACCAAGCGTTTTATTCGTCGCCTGCGTTGATTCAAAACGGGGTTTATAAAGCCTGCCGAATAGGGCCGTTTGACAGTTAATCGACTAGTTCAAATTTTCTCGGTGGCACTACTTATCCTTTGACTGACAGCTGTATTTCTAATTTACTCCGACTCGGGCTAACGCCCTCGTCGGGCAACTCAACGCATTCGTATGTTAATGATGCCTTTATCCCACTGATATAATAAATAACTATTACGACATTTGTCAAATATAGTTATAATTTTTGAATATTTAGTCATAATTCAGTTTAAAATGAATTTCATTCAAGAAGCTGCAAATATTGCGTGCAGACGTTTGTTGCCGGACAAATCCAAAGACCGGTACAATCAAGCTTATGAAAATTTCATCAAATGGTGTGCAAGTGCAACAAATGATGTTTCCACAATAACTGAAGTTGTGTTATTGGCGTTTTCTTATCAAAATCAAAGACATTCAGTCCTACTATGTATCCCAAATGTTAAGATAACATACATGTTACCAAACTCTGTTATGTTATGAAGCAGATTTCTTACTATGTATCCCATGTTATGTTTACTAGCTAACGTAGTATGTTAGGATGTTGCTTTTATATGTAACATAACATACAAAATATAAAAGGCAACTTTAACATGCTGTTATAAATAACCAAACCTTTTACGCGAAATGTCAAAACGTCAAATTAAATAAAATAAACAAACACGCCCACTCATATAACGCTCTTTGTCTTGCATTTGTTATGCGTATAATGCTATTTCATGATATACGAAATATCACGAATGATTTCTGTTACTGAAATTATTTAACATACATTTTAACAGTGAATGTTATTAAGGGATACACGGTAGCGAATTTAAAACACTATGTTAAGATGTATGTTATTTAAGCATGTTATTATAACATAACAGGTATATGTTAAAAATAACGTACGGGATACGTAGTAGGACTGATTGTCTCCTGCTATATTATGGTCAGAATACTCGATGCTGAAATTAACTATTTCTATAAATAAAAACCAGGACATATCAAAATTTGACCGCTTAAGGCTTGGTTTTAGTAACACTGTCGAGTCACTGTATAGCACAAAAATGAGTAATTTTACTTTGAACATTGCTCATCTATAATAGCCCTTGAAACAATTTTCTGTTATTGGTTGTATATAACAACATTTGTAAACATATGCTACATGGCCAAAAAATCAATATTACAACAACTGTAGATTTTATACGTCTGATTAATAAAAATGCGTTTGGTAATAGAACTATTATAAAAAAAAGAATTTTCGTATTATTATTTCTGTAGCAATATTATTATAATAGTATTAAGTACTACATAAATATATCGATCTACTTTTTAAATAATCCCAAAAAAGAGTAATCCTAAAATTAAAGTAAAAAATTAACAAACAAATTTGCAAAAAGTATATAGGAAGTTAGGCAACACAATTAACGAATTGTATAAAGCCACAAAATATTGTTCTCCGGCTACAAAAAATAAGCTGCTTATGAGCTTAGACCCACTCTTTTGTATTTTATTTACCTGCTTTTGAAGGGCAATGGTTCTATTTATTCTAATTCCAATCGCATTTTTTTTAATATTTAAACTTGTGTTCACATTTTATCAACTACAGCTAGAATTAACAAAAATATCTTCACACTGTTTGGAAAAAGCATGAGCAAAATGCTATAAAATTTCGACCTAAAAAATATAGGTTGCCATATTTTGTGGAAAATAATTTGTTATAAAACTTTTGCCTAAAACTTTTTTTTTCTAAAACTAATACTAAAGGCCCCAGCATCGAGGTTCCTTACTTTTTATTCACCCTGTATGTACATTTCTTTACGAACTTAAATTACTAAATTACTTAGGGGAGGTTGGGGCAAGTTCGGCATGTGGGGCAAGTTCAGCATTAGTGTATTTTTAATTTAAATTTATATTTATTGTATAGGAAATGTTACGTTTGTGTAGTATTTGACATGTATATATTATATTTAATGACAGTTTTGAGTCGGTAATGTAGGAAATCAAGTAAACTGCCCGTGGTTTGTGACGTTTGTGTTGGTGTCCGCCGTTGATATTTTTGCATCTGGTAAGTTAATGTATTTCTTTGTTATATTAAAATAAATTTTCAAAATATTGGAGTGTATTGATACCTTATGGTGTGGGCTTCATTATTAATTAATTAAAATTTCGATTAAGATCGGAGTAAAATTCTAAAACTACAATAAATCAAAACGGCGTGTTGGGGGCAAGTTTGGCATTTTTGTGGGGGCAGATTCAGCAGTGCTGAACTTGCCTCTGGCATAATTTAAATATTTATCAAGTGAAATTTTGTGCTTACCCATGAATTATTTGTTTAGATTAAAATGGTCCGCAATTATAAAAAAAAGCGACAACAATCCTATGATGAGCAGCAGTTAAGGGAAGCTATTTTTGAACTAAAAAATAGTAATATTAGTTTACTATCACTTTCCAAGAAATATAAAATACCGCGACAAACTCTTCAATACTGGAAGAATAACGACTTGCCGCCTAATGATTTGCCTATAAGAAAGGGTCGATTTGTGCCCGTTTTTAATAATCAGATGGCTGAAGAATTGAAACAACATATCGTTCAGTTACAGAAAATGTTCTATGGTTTAACATCCGTAGAAATAAGAAGGCTTGCCTACCAATTTGCAAATTTGAATGGGCTGGCTCATCCGTTTAACAATGAAAAAAAATTAGCAGGGCGAGATTGGCTAGATTCTTTTATGAAAATTTATAATTTATCATACCGAAAACCTGAAGCCACTAGCATGGCTCGAGTAGCAGGATTTTCTAAACCAAAAGTGGAAAAGTTCTTTCGAATTTTAAAAAATGTTATAGAAAAACACCAATTTAAAGCTTGTAACATCTACAATGTGGATGAAACAGGAGTTTCTATTGTTCAAACTCCTAGAAATATCATTGCTCAAAAAGGTTTGAAGCAAGTCGGAAGAATAACTTCTGCCGAAAGGGGAAAAAACATAACAGTGGTGGGAACAATTTCAGCTGGTGGAACTTTTATTCCACCAATGATTATTTTTCCACGGGTTCGTCATAATCCCCAATTAGGACAAGGTTCACTTCCCGGAACTTTGGTTAAAGTTAGTCCTTCCGGATGGATGGACACTGGCTTATTTTTGCTGTTTTTACAACATTTCATACAATATGCATCTCCATCTGAAGAGAGCCCAGTTTTATTAATAGTTGATGGCCACGGCAGCCATAAATCTCTGGAGGCCATCAATCTATGTAGAGACAAAAACATCACTGTTATCACATTTCCACCACATACTAGTAATAGACTCCAGCCTCTGGATGTAACCGTGTATGCTCCATTTAAGACATACATATCACAAGGAATGGATAATTATATGACTACTAATCCTGGCGAAAGAATTACTGAATATGTTATGGGACCCATCATAAAACAAGCTTATGTTCGTACATTTACACCAAACAATATCTTAAAAGGTTTTGAGAAAACAGGAATCTATCCTTATAATGATAACATTTTTGATGATGATGCTTTTATTGGTACACAAGCAGTCTGTTCCTTTTATAATTCGCAAAAAGAAGATTCAGTTGCCTCAACATCCACTATCGATGATTCAACACCTTCATTGCCTGTACCTGAAAGTAGCGCAAATAAAAGTTCCGCCTTACCTTCAGGCAATGGAGAATTGCAGAAGACTTGCATTCGAGATATTTCACCCCTGCCTAAGCCAAAGGACAAATCTAAGGAAGGTAAAAGAACCCGAACTCAGCAGGAAGCACAAGAAATTACAAGCTCTCCATTTAAAGAAGAACTAGAAAACAAACGGAAGACACCTAAGAAACCTGTTCAACGAAAGTTAGTTAAAGGAACAAAGAAAATTTCTAAAAAGATTCCTCGGCCTTCTTCTTCTTCTACTCTACAAAAAGGCGATACGGCTGCTTCAACTTCTTCTATTCACGGTCCAGTGACGTTACTATCTTTATCTGAGACTGATACAAGTAAAAGTTCCACTTCACTTTCAGGAAACAGTGAAGCACAGAGACATCCAATTCAACGAAAGTTAGTTAAAGGAAAAAAGGGAACCGCTGTTACGATTCCCCAGCCAGAAGAACAAGAAGAGACATTTTGCATTTACTGTCATGGAAAATATGGAGAATCTCAAGAAGAATGGATAGGCTGTTGTATTTGTAAATTGTGGGCACACGAAGAGTGTTCTGATTATGAAGGTGTGGGAGTATTTACATGTGATCTGTGCAGAGACTAGATAATTCTACTAAAATTTAATATTTAGAATAACTTTTAATTTTTGGGTTCCTTGTTAAATATGTATTTTTAAAGTTCTTTTGTTTGATTCAGTATTTTGTATTGTATTTTAAGGTTTTCTTTTTGATAATGCACATATAATAAATAATCATCATATTCTCGTATTTTATTATTTTTTTATTAGGCCTTAAAGTAGTATTGCCCAATCTGCCCCACAAGTACTGCTGAAGTTGCCCCACTATAGGGGCAAGTTCAGCAAAATGCAACTGATGTATAAATGCCACTTTGAATTGATTTCTTCTGAAGTAAGTCATAAAACTGATCTGTCTTCTACTAATAAAATATAGTAGATCTTAAATTTTAAACCTACACGTCCACATAGCGTCTCCTATTAATTTTAATACGTATTTTTGCTTAGCATGCTGAACTTGCCCCAACCTCCCCTACATATGTACATAACATTTCCCAAAAAATTAAAATTTGTTAGGAAAAAATATTACTTTAGAGTACCAAACAAGAATAAGATTTATTACTATAACTGTAAGTTCAACCAAAGAGCAGTATAAACTGCTCTTTGGTTCAACATTTTATATATTTTTTTTTGTAAAATGCCACTAAGTATTTGCTACACATCTGCATATTTAAAAAGTCTAGAAAAACTATAGAGTAAAGAAATTTATAAAAATATCAATGACATGGTATTTTCCAAAGTGTAAACAAAAACACAAAAATATTTATGAAGGTAATACAAATTAAATTGGTACCTAATATTTATATAAAATATATACATACCTAAGGTTACAACTATTTTTAAATAAACTTCCCTAATTGACATTTTCCGTGCATGTATGAATCTATGATTTCCGGGAGCAATGCACAAAAATAAAATTGTTTTAATTTTGGCAGCATTTCTTCCTCCAAAAAGGAAATTTCTTTGTTTATTCCCTCCACTGAAACACCTTTAGGAGTTCAAACTACAAAATAACATACGTTTCTTTGAGTTATATGTAATTGTCCTTGTACTTGATACATATAATTATCATATTTTTTTAATTTTAACTTTCCATCTTCAATTGTACAATATTTGATTTTTTTATTGGCAACAGCTTGTTCAGGAGTGAATAGTCGAGCACTATACACAGCTTTTTCAAATAATTTTCTTCGATATTTTGTCATATAACCTCACTTTTTGCGACTTCGTGGTGGTTTTTTAAAATTTGCCGCCATACCAGTGGTCACGTGACATATCTCAAATTCGATTTTTAGGTTATCGAACATGCAGAACCGATTTCCCAGAAAAGTTTTTTCGATACTCTAATAATAAAACAATTTCCGATATATTGCGAACTTTTTGCCGGTCACTGTATATTATTTTTTAAACATTATATATTTTTTATTAATTAGTATCCGTTCAGAATGTTTAATCTGAAAAGATCAATTTCCATTTAAGCAAATAGGACCATAAAACAAAAATTTAGCCGGTACAGTATGTATATCGTCTGTTCGAGGCCATTTAAATTAAATAGGTCAGCCTGAAGAAATTTCACATAATACTCGACCAAGGTACCACTGATTATCATAATATACGGCGTAATAATTTTCAGTATCAATATTTTCCAGCATTTCTTCTTCATTATTACTAGTATCGAACTCTTCTTCAATTTCAGAGTTTTCGTTATGTATTGAAGTAGATGACACTGATGAAGTGTTATCTAGAGTCACTAACTTGTTTTTTTATTTGAAGTCATGCCTTGATAGGTTTTGGACGGGATTTTGGTGTTTTTCGGCTTGAAACTCGATATAAATTAGAAGAAATATAATATACTACCGAACAATACTTCACATAAACACCAAAACACACAAACGTGTAAATACAAAAGTAAATGACCTCGTAAATGACTCTGGCTGAGTGGCTACTGCCGTACGCGACGCATGCTCGAACGAGTATTCCGAAAGTATTCCATTATATTCCCTTGTATTCCAAGGTAATCCCGATTATTCCGAAGTATTCCTGTATATTTCGGAGTATTCCCCGTATTCTAGTGTATTCCCAAGTATTCCAGCCGATTTGTACACTAATTCCGGGCAGTGATTGACCTCTCGGCTATGACACTGTTATAGCTCCACCCCTCTGTCACAATGATAGTTTGAAATTATTTTTCAATACGAAAAATGTAACTTTTTGGCCTTGGTAAACAAATAACCATTATTCAACAAATTCAACAGGAAGGGAAATTACTTTTTAAAACAAACTTAACGGAAAATAAAATTATTGTAACAAGTGTAACTAACTGACAAGCCAGACTGTTTCAGTAATTCCAAGGCATCAGCGATTTTTATCAAAGTGCAAGAATTAATTTCCACGGCTTTTCTGTTACGGAAAAATCGAAAGACTGCAAAATAGCATCATTGGATTGGGTATTTTCGTCTCTACAAAAACATATTTGCACTTTTGCTCTAAAATAATTGGGGAAGCAAATATTTACAAATTAAAAATTTACCATTAAAATCCCTATGGTGCGTGAGATAATGCACCACCCGGTATGTAATTCAAGTAAATGAATAAAAAAATGTTGTAGTAGATAGTTTAAGGATTTTATAAATGCTTTAATTTCAAAAATCGATGGAGTGTTTACCAAAAAATCTTGTTTTGAAATTTTTGATCGATTGCCATTTTGTTATTTGAAACAATAAAAAACAATTGCAAATACAAAAAATGTTTTAGAGAGCCGAAAGCTAATTTTGAAAATTTTTGATTTTTTCAATAATCCTTAAAATAAGGGAATTATGACGATTTCTCGCAAAATAAAAGAACGCCAACAACTACGAACTGGGGCACCAAATCAAAAATTGGAACTAAGAAAAGTTGTTTGTTTTAATGAGTTCTAACTGCCACTTCCGGGTGTAGCGACTTAGTATTAACATCCTGTATAAATAGACCATAATCTTTTACTTTTAAATTAGATACATTTTCAAATTGTTGAATAGCCTGTATTCTAAATATTCTTTCATTTATTAAAGTGATGTATTCATGACTCGTGTAATGTTGTTGTAATATAGAGAACGTCGGCAGGAATAGAAAAAATATCGGTAGAATGAATTGAAAGTGTTTGTATATTTTCTAAAGATCTTTCTTAATCCTTCTGCGAAATACCTACATAGTTTTAAGCACGCACAATAGAAACAAAATAATCTTCTTTGCATAAACATTCTACCTGTTGATTTACCGCTCTCGGAACTATTTTTAAGTCAGGCAACCCAAAATACTTTAAAACGAAAAATTTTTTAACTAAAACCAAGCCTTAAAGGCATTTATAAAAAGAAAAAATGATCCTCGACAGGCTATCGACAAGCTATGGGCCTTAATGGCCTGTTAAAAGCTGAATGATGATGATGATGGGTATCACCCTCGAAAGTCTCAAGTATTTACAAAGGATGAAATTTCAAAGTTTTTGTTAGAAATATATTTAGCAAAATGTATGTTTTCAAAAAGTTTAAAAAATAAACATAATTGCTTAAAAATGTGTTTTATTTAAACAATTTTAATTTCAGGCTCATTTTATACATTTAAACTTCGCGCGCGCCTACGTTTTAGTAGCGCACATCTCACCAGGGGCGCTATTCGATGACAAATTTCAGTCAAAAGTTTCCATTCTATCCGTAGGTATTTTATATTATCTATGGATCTATGCAGATCAATGCAGATAGTCTTGTACTTTTTTGTTTTTGTCGTTGTTCAAGAGTTTTCTTAATTCCTTAGTTGCCGAATCAAATTTAGCTTTGTCCCTATTCTGCCAGGTTCTTCTGAGCCTTCTTTTCTCAGCTACTTTTTGTTTAATATAAGTAGGAATATCTTCTATTGTTTCAGATTTTGAGTTTTCTGGAATTGAGTCCCAGGCTAATTGCTGTATGGTTGAATTAAGATGTTCCACTGCTTCAAACAAGTCTGTCCCAGTTCTTAATAAAATATCTTAGACTTAGAGACAAACTTACTGATAAACAATAATAGTAGGAAGACATCAGCTAAATAATGACGAGGCCGAGAGAATTATTATGTAAAATGCTCGCACTTGCTCGGGTAAGATACGTTTTTTACTTTTTAGTTTTAAATTTTATCAAACAACCACACGAATCAGAAATCATCTTAAGTATTTTTGACTTTTCGTTACGTCACGCCAAATAAAAGTAAAATGACATTTTAAAATTTTTTTCGTTAGTAAAGGAGAACAAAATCGTAATAATAATTTTCGTGAATTTAGCCTTTATATTTTCAAAATTTCTTAAAGATAGGAAGTAATTTTTAGCGGGAAAATTTAAAATGATAAGACATGCGTACTAAGTACGAAAGTACGCATACGCAGTAAATCACGTCCATTGCAGTTCTTGTTACCTCTGTGTTTTTCGTTTGATGTAAACATTAACCGGCATTATCGTTAAATGTTTGTAATAATATGTTAGGAGTGAATTACTAATTACATATATAACCTTAAAATGGAAGAGCACAAAGTTCTTTGGGATGGGAACACTGCTGCCCCAGAACCTCCGTTGAGACGTCCTAATATACCTACAACCAATTTAATAGATAATACAAATATTCAAAATTTGCAGGAATCAACGGATAGTTTGGATTTGTCAACTTCCTTTAATAATTCTATTAATTTAGAAGACGATATTTTATCTACAAGCACCCTATCGGTGGATGCAAAAGAATGGTTTCCTCCAAACTATGATAGAAATGCCACATCAGATACGTTTAATGGTCCGACAAGAAGGTCTGTGCAGAATCGTTTACATAAATTTAAAGTACAGCCTGAAAAGCAAACCGCTAATAATCATGGTCATACAGAGAGTTTACAAAATGGTTTAGTCGTCGATGAAACTTCTAAAGATCTTTCAAAACTTCAAGAAATTATGAGTACTCTTGTAGAAGATCCAGGTAGATTCGATGATTTATTAGGAACATTCATTGAAACATTAGGTCCTTATTATGAAGATGTTACTTTTGTATCAAAATCAACAGACGTGATAGTTGATCAGGTGCTCCGTTTAACTACATGCTCGAAGTGAAATATTAACGGTATTTAATTTAATAGGCTCTGCGTGAACCAAACTTGCAGTATAATGCAGCTCGATTGTGTAGTATTATCGAAGAACAATGTCCGATATTTAGATCAGCTTTATGCACACTATGCGAAAAGAAGGTAAAGGAAAACGCTTACGATTGTAACTTAGCATTATTTTTGGCAGAAATCTTTGCCCAACTTCATTATGAAGAAGTGTATGGTCAATTTGTTGTTAAAACCTTAAAATCTGTACTTTCACTTGGAGATGGACAGAATGTTAAATCCGTATGCCAGGCACTAAAAGTAAGTATAACCGTATTCTATCACCTTTGGTTTTAAAAATGTTTTGTTTTTTTAGTTAACTGGAGCAGCGTTAGAAACGAATCATAAACAAGCATTAGATGAAATATTTAAACAATTGCAAATTACAAAATCAATGCAGTTAACGCATATTGAAAATCTTATAGAATCTGTAATTACACTAAGGAATTCGAATTGGGGACGTGGCCAAAGCAGTCCTGTTATGACTAACAATAAGTAAAGGGATATTCAAATTTCTTTCGAGACAGTTACACACAAGTTTATAGCATTCTTTCCTTGTTTTCTTGCCAAAATCTTTACTTGTAAATTGGGATGATATCAAAAAACTAATTGAACATATAAAATGCTATAAACTTGTGTTCACTTTCAATAATAATTACAAAATTTACGGTGCAGTTAATGGTTTGTTTTTGTATATCAGTTTCAGATACCCGAATCATGAATTGCAAGATTCAAATGATGATCCAATATTTTATGGCCCTGATGGAAAAGAATTAACAGACGAAGAACGACAGTTCCTATCAGATAATTGCTTTTATCAAGGAGATTATTCAACGTAAGAATTTAAGAAATTATTTGAGTTTCGATGTTTTATTATGACGTTTTTGATATAGCGATGATTCCGACCCAGATGGTGTTTGGGAACCTGACCCGGAAATGGATGAAGAAATACAAGCAGCTTTTCGTCAGTTTGTTAAATCTAACAAATAGTTGGTACACGTTTTTGTACTTTCATATAATAATTGTGATCTTTGATAAATACATTAAACATTAAGAATATTTGGTCAAAGAAAGTGAGATTTTTTGTAGTTTTACATTACAAATTATGGAAGTATAAAATCGGTGGTAACCAAAAGAGCGTTTGGTTTCTAAATAAACAATAGTAGCTTATTTGTGATACTCTTTGTTTGTGTGTTCAATAAATAAAGAAAAAAATATATGAAACTTGTATATGTAATGGTTAGCTTAGTAAAAGTATCCGTTGATTTTATTAATCGAGACTAGTTGCACTTTCAGTTTTTGAAGCTGAACTTAAAAACTGCAAGTTTCGAGTTTGTGCTCATGTAATAGGCACTAAATACGGCAGAAATATTGACTTCAGTTTTAGTTGGAGAATCCATAGGGTTCAGATGGTCTTGATATTATTTTATTAATGCTATTAGTACTACTTAAAAATTAAATCTAAATATTATACAGCATCTTTCAACGGAACATCACATTACTTTTTATGTTTTAGTTTGAAGTTAGTTTGTTAACTTAACTAATAAGATTTCGTTGTAAAAATTTTAGTTGTTTTTTATGTATATTAGGTAATTTATTACATTCTTCCGTATAAATTTTAATGGAACTAGTTTTGAGTTACCTTGTACAAAGTTGGTATAAATCAGTTTAATAATAGCAATAAATGGTTTTCAATTAAGTATTTTTAATTGTTGATTTAAATATGTAAAAATGAGAAATAAAGTACTTTTTCTAATAGAATTGCCTGTTGTATTTAATGTAAAATAACTATTATAAAGTTATCAGTTGTATGGAAATGATTCTTCTTCCAGTGGTGCCACAGTCCATCATTAGACCTTGACCTCCCTCTATTCATCTCTGTTTACTGCAACCTGCTTCCAGTTTCTGACATGCATAAGTTGTTCCGCATCCCTTTGAATATTTCCTCGCCAACGTACTGTAGGTCTGTCCATCGTCTTTCCATATTTTCTTCGGTAAGCAGTTATCTTGCATCCGCACCACTTGACCAGCCCACCTAAGACGCTGCAGCTTTATCACTGTGACCAAGTCTAGCCCTTTGTATAGTCCATACAATTCTTGGTTGTATCTCACTCTAGAGATACCGTTTGTCATTACTGGCCCAAAGAGGTTTCTTAGCATTTTCCTCTCGAAAATTAACGGCATTTCTTCTCCTTGTTTTGTGAGGACTCAATGAGTCGCCTTGCTTTATCCCTTTTTTCATCTCAAAGGCCTCTGACTCTCTCCCGTTCATTCGACCTCTGCCCTTCGTTCTTTCGTATATGATGAAATAAAACACAAGCTTATACATTGAACGTTAACACAGGAAAGAGAGTTTTATTAAGTTACGGATGGTATTTATACAAACAGCAGAGCCACGTCTACCAATAGCAATAGACTTAAATTTACTATAAGTACAAACACAACAAATGTTAAGTTACTAACTACTATATTAATGTTCTATTCCCAACACCCCCACTAGAACGTGATTAACTAATTTGAAAGTCCTATTTTAGATGTGCAAAAACGATGTTTATCTTTTGGTGTTGCTTTGGTGAGATTGTCGGCCACCATCACCTCTGTGTTGACATGGGAAGTTTAATAGTTCCGTCCAAAATTTTCTGTCTGACAAAGTGATGTCGCACATCTATGTGTTTTGTCCTAGCGTGGTAGGCTTCTGTTGAGGCTAAGTTTATTGCGCTTATGTTGTCACAAAACAAGTTGATTGTCGCCTGTTCTTGTTCGACAGTTAGTTCACTTTCTAACTGCTGCAGCCACAACGCCTCTTGTGTTGCCGATGACAAGGCCATGTATTCAGCTTCAGTTGTTGATAGAGCAACTGTAGGCTGACGTTTGCTGCTCCAGGAAATTGCTCCTCCTTGTTTGGTGAAAACATATGCCGTGCAGGAACGCCGATCATCTGTATCGCTGGCCCAATCTGAATCACAATATCCAATTAATTGATTACTTGAGTCACCTGAAAATTCCAATTTCAGTTCGTTGGTTCCCTTCAGATATCGAAGTATCCTCTTCACTGCATTCCAGTGCGCTTTACCTGGATTGCTGTTGTACTTACTAACGGTGTTCACTGCAAACGCAATATCTGGTCGAGTGCCTTAAGCAACATATAAAATGCTTCCAACTGCCTCTTGATATGGCACTTTAAGCATCTCTTGTACTTCATGATCGTCTTTTGGTGCCATATCCTTGGTAAGCTTCTGATTTGGATCGGCAGGAGTGGCAACCGGATTACAGTCAGACATGTTAAACTTCGTTAACATCTCCTCTATATATTGCTGCTGATTCAGATAAATTTTTCCTTGTTGACGATTCCTTCTGATGCGTAAACCTACACAAGATTGAACCTCTCCTAGGTCTTTCATTTTGAACCTTTTTGAAAGTTCCCTTTTTAACTTGTTCTTTTCATTCACGTCATTTGAAAGTATTAGCAGGTCGTCTACATAAACAGCAACAAACAGCATGCTCTGATCTTTTAGTTTGTAATATATACAGGGATCTACCTTTGACTGATTCAGCCCGAGTTCTTTAATTGTGGTATCCAATTTCTTGTTCCACAGTCTGCTTGCCTGTTTGTGTCCGCAGATTGCTTTGTTCAAACGGCATACCTTGTTACCCAGTTGAAATTCTTCCGGTTGAGCCATGTATACTTCCTCTTCAAGTTCACCCTGCAGAAAGGCTGTTACTGCATCCATTTGATCAATATCCAAGTCGTATTTTGCGGTTAAGGCTAACAGGTATCTAATATGGAACTATACCTGACCACGGGAGAATATGTTTCTTCGTAATCTATGCCTCTTCTTTGAACACAGCCCTTGACTACTAGACGCGCCTTATAACGTTGAATATTTCCATCTACGTCCTTCTTCGTTTTAAACACCCATTTACTGTTTATCGCCTTACGGTTGGAAGGTAATTCGGCAAGAGTCCAAGTTTTGTTTTCCACAAGTGAGTTGTATTCTTCCTCCATGGCTTTTCTCCAATATTCGCCATCTGGTCCCTGTAACGCTTTTTTAACCGCTGACGGATCAGCTGATTTACCTGCAAATGCTGAATACACTACATAATCATCCATGTTCTTTGGTTTTGGTTCCCGTTTGGATCTTCTTGGATTATTTTCGGATTCTGCTATGTCGGTATCCACTTCATCGTCCTTGATTGGTGTTTTTCGATGTCCAAGGGATCTACATGATTTTGGTTTAGTTCACTACTTGGCTCCCCCACTTCATCCGTCAGCTCTTCAAATTCCAGTACGGCTTCCGGTTTTCTACAGCGGTTGTTACATTGGAATTTTCGATAAAAACAACATCCCGGCTTTTTACCAGCCTTTTGTTGCTCAGATGAATTAATCGGTAACCCTTTGTAGTTTCACAATAACCCACAAAAATTAATTCCCTGGACTTGGGGTCCCATTTTTGCCGCTGTGGTTTTGGAATATGTACCATGGCTCTGGAACCAAAAACTCTTAGATGATTTAAATCTGGTTTCTTACCTGACCATAGTTCTTCGGGAGTTTTTTCCAATCCTTTTGATGGCGAACGATTTATAATGTATACTGCCCCTGAAGTTGCTTCCGCCCAGAAGTCTTTAGTCAACTCGGCATCGAAAAGCATGCACTTTGCCTTTTCAACGATGGTTCTGTTCATCCTTTCTGCTAAACCGTTCTGTTCTGGTGTGTACGGACAAGTGGTTTCATGTCAAATGCCAGATTTGCGCAACAGAGCTTCAAAGTTACCATTGCAATATTCTGTGCCGTTATCCGTGCGCAATGTTTTGATATGTTTACCACTTTGATTTTCCACCATAAGCTTGAAACCTTCAAAAATCTCTTTAACTTGAGCTTTTGATTCCAAAAAATACACAAATACTTTTCTCGAGAAGTCGTCAATCAGAGTAAAAAAGTATTTAGCTCCACCTATTAACCTGGTTTCCATTGGCCCGCACAAGTCTGAATGCACCAACTCCAAGATTTCTGTTGCTCTTAAACCAATGTGTTTAAACGGTAGTCGACACTGCTTGACTTTTATGCACGGAAGGAATGTTTTGTTATTATTGTTATCGCTGAATTCAACACCCGTCACTTATTAATGTTCTATTCCCAACAGTATAGATTTTGAATTGCTTGTTGTAGATTGTTTGTTACTTCGCATTGTGACAGTGCTTTCCATATGCTTTCTCGCGGCACCCTGTCGAACGCAGATTCGATATCTATAAAAGCTAAGTAAAGTGCCTTTCCTCTCTCTAGTATTTTCTCTATTGTTGTTCGTAGCGTGAAAATGTGATCTTGTGTCTGTCTTTGTGATCTAAACGCTGCTTGTTCTTCTGCCATGATTTCTTCCGTTTCTTCCCTTAGTCTTTTCTCTGCTAGTATTCTAGAATAAATTTTTAGTACTACTGAAGAGAGGCATATTGCCCTATAGTTATTGCATTCATTCGAGCTTCCCTTCTTATATACTGGTACAATTATATTTTCGTCCCAATCTTCAGGTATTTTTTGGCCGTCCCATGCAAGTTGACATATTTCTTTAATCCACTGCTTTACCTCCTCTCCCCCATATTTCACCATTCCCGGGGTTATCAGGTCTCTTCCTGCTGCCTTCCCTATTCTAGCTTGTCTTATTGCTTCCTCTCTACTTCTTCAATTTCAATATTTCTTTCCTCTTCTTCTTCGTCTATTGTCCTGTTCCTCCTCCTTTCCAACCTTCTTCTGTTGATATTGTCTTTGAATTTTTGTTCATAGTATTCTTTCCATACTTCGAGTATTTTTCCTTCGTCTGTCTCCAAAGTTCCATTTTTGTTTTTAACAGCCCATGCTTGCTTACCATATTTTCCTCTCATACTTTTGATTGTTTTCCAGAACTCCCTTCCATTGTTATCTTTATACTTCTCCTCTAGTTCCTTCCCGAAGTTATCCCAGCTTTCCTGTTTCGCGGCTACTATAGCCTCCTTTGCTCGGTCTCTCTTTGCTGTGTAGCTCTGTCTATTTTCCTCTGTTTTATTTATAATAAACTTTTTCCAAGCTTCTTTCTTCTCCTTTACTTCGTTATTCCACCACCTAGTTCTTTTTTGTCTTGTGCTGACTGTGATCTGGCCACATGCACTTCTCGCTTTTTCTACTAATTCTGTTTTTAGTATTTTCCATTTCTGTTCGAGGTTTTGCCCTTGTTCTTCGGTTTCCTGTCTCTTATATCTTTTGAGTGCCTTACTTATTTCGGTCTCATATTTCTTAGTTCATTTATTTTGATTTTTTCGTATTTCCTTGGCTTTCTGCTGTGGAATCTCGTGTCCGTCACCAGCAGTCTGTGGTCGATGTTTAGTTCCGCCCCTCTTATTACCTTGACGTCTAATATTGCATACTTTGTTTGTCTTGTATATGTAATACAGTCATTTATGCTTTTTGCTTCTCTACCAATGGCTTCAAATGTAATTTTGTGTATTGTTTTACGATTAAAATGACTGTTTCCTACTAATAGTTGGTTTCTAATGCAAAATTCAATCATTCGTCTTCCATTATCATTGAGTGTGTTTTCTCCTCCGTATTTACCCAAAGTACCAAAACCTAAATCTTGTCTGTTACCGGTTCTTGCGTTCCAATCACCATACTGATTGTATATGTCTACTTCTTTCTGTTGCTCTATCAACCTATTCCTGTAGTTGTTGATAGAATCCTTCTTTTTCTTCTATAGCGGAGTCTTCTGTTGGGGCATATATTTGTATGATTGTTATATCTTCCTCTAAGGACAAATCAACGTATATTAATCTCGAGCTAATTGGTTCCTATTGTTTTATAGTTTGCGCTAGCATGGGACTGAGTATAATTCCTACCCCTGCCTTAGCTCTTCCTTCCGGGCCAGAGTATATTAGCTGGAAATTCTTCTCCATATTTTATCTCCCATTTCCTTTCTTTTTTGTTTCACTTATGCCTAGGGCTACCATTTTGTATTTATGCATTTCCGAGATAGTTAAATTCTCAAACTATAAGTATTGTTCTAGTCTTCTGCTTGCTTTTATAGTCATTACCTTGGTTTTTTCAGTTCACCGCTGTGTCATCTTTCTTGCCGCTTCTTCTATTTCTTCTAGTGCTTGGTTTACGGCCGTACTATTCTACCTGTTATATTTAGATCGTCTGCATAAGCGGTTAATTGGCATTCTTTAGTTACTATTGTTTCATTGTCATCTACACTTACTTCTCTGATGACTTTTTCCAACACTAAGTTAAACAGTATAGATGCTAATCCATTACCTTGGCGTAATCCCTGGTGCATCTCAAATAAATCCGATCTTATATTTTGTACTTATTTTGACCTGGACCTTAGTACCTATTTCTCATGGTTACTCGAGTTAGATTTATTAATTTGACTGGGATTTTAAATTATTTATGCTATCATAGACCTGTTTCAGATCTAGGAAGATCTGATAGATACCTACTTATATTATGTTCCCACTTTCCCAGGCCTTTTCCATTATTTGCCGAATAGTGAACAGCTGATCGATGGTGGATCTATTGGCTCAAAATCCAGGTATCCTCCCATTGCATCCTTGGCATAGTGATATTCTTTCTCTTAGTATATTTGTGATTTTATACGCGATATAGAGGAGTGATATTCCTCTGTAGTTGCACTTGTCTTTTTTATTATATACCGGGTGTTTGACTTAAGGGGCGAACATAGGGAAATAGCATGGGAAATCGTATATATGCAGATTCCTGCTCCCCGTTTGAGTTGATAGGATTGATAGTGGTATCAATCGAAAGACAAAAAAAATGCGCTTAATTTGATACTACTTTACTTGTATAAGTAGATACTAAAGCCTGTACCGGGTATAATCTGGAAAACAATAAATAACACCGAAATCGGTTATTTAACATTATATTTTTATTTGCAGTACATTTATGTAACTACAACTAGTACTTATTTAAAAAATAGAATATCCAACAAAAACTAGAAATTTAAGGATTTGGTCCATTCATTTCGCAATTACTTTCGTATGTCCTTCATGAGATTCTTGACAGTATCATTCGTAATCGTTTTAGCTGCTTGTTTCCATTTTTTCTGGAAGTCATCGATGTTTTTAACAGTTTGACCAGTAGTTCTTAGTTTACTTTTCACCAGGGCCCAAAATCTTTCTATGGGGCGACACTGTAGAACATTTTGAGGATTTATGTATTTAGGGACAAAATTAACTTCATTGTCATTCAGCAAGTTAGTAGTAGCCTTCGCATAGTGGGCTGGTGCCAGAGCTGGCCAAAACAACATCGGACCATCATCCTTTCTCAGAGATTGAATCAGACGCTTCTTCAAGCACTATTTCATGTACACTTTAGGGGCGTTCGTTTATCTGTTCGGAACGCTCTTTTTACTCCAAAAACTCTGTTCTGCGTTCGTTTATTACGGAACGGAACATTTGGAGTTTACTCTTTTCGCCCGGAACAAATAGTTGGGGCTTAAGCGTACCACGTGACCTTGTTTCAGATTCTGGTTCTGTTCGTTCCATTCTTAGAACAAATAAACGAACGCAGCTTTTGGCGTTGAAGTCAGGTACGATGTGCAGCGAAGTCCACACTGGTATATCGCCTGCCATACTAAATATTTGGAACCAAGCTTTTCTACAGCAATTGCAGTTTCCGATTCAGAAATAATCCCGTTTTCACTGTATAGTACTTAACTGAGACCCGGGAAGCGTAGAAAAATCGGCTTTAACTATGAAATGCCTCGGTCGTTGAGGATTTTCATGCCATTTGTCAACTATTTTTCTGCGCCACTCTTCTTCAGGCATACTTACGAACACACGGTAATATTTATTGACACACAATGATACCTGTCAAAATTGTATAGATTTCCGCTTGTTTTCTACACAAAGTTCAAGACTGTAACGATTCAAATGACCATTCTTTTGCATGTTGAATTTTACGGATTACATTCGGTACAGGCTTTACTCTCCACCTCTTCTAATGTAGGTTCTGTAATTTCCAGTTGAGCTGCGTGCTGTTGCGGGATTTCTTCCTATTCTGCTATTCCCTGTGTCCTATTTAACAATTGTTGGAAATAGGATTGCCATCTTCCTATAACATTGTCTTGATTTATTAGTATTTTTTATTTTATCATCTTCACTTTTGCGCATGGTGTTCCTAGGTTGGTATTCACTATTTGATCTTCCTGTTTCTATAAAAATTTCTAGATTGCTTATTATCATGTGTTTCTTGTATCAAGCTTAATTGTTTGTTCAGCTACTGTCTTGTTGCGCCCCTTACATGTATGTTTTGCTTCTCTTCTAAATTGATTGTATTCTTCTTTTTCATTCTCGTGCTTAGATCTTTGTAGCAGATTCTCACGCACCTTATTTCTTCTTCTTATCACTTTCCTACATTCATCATCATACCAATCATTTCTTTCTGGCTTTCTTTTGATCCCTAACACAAGAACGTTCCATGTTGCCATGTCCATACCATATTTTTTCTGTTATCTTGAAGATATTATAGATGTGAAATTAAAGACCCCTAGCCCTATACCCTAATAGCGTCGGGGTCGGAAGTAACAAAAGTTGGCCAAGCGAGGCCAGACAGAAAAGAATAAAGAGAAGGAAACTGCCCCCCGGACAAGTTTATTACTAAGTTATAAAAGCTGTAGGGATCATCGTTAGAAATACTGAGACGCAATACATTAGTTCTACAAAAGGCAATATTGTTTGAGCCGGAGTATCGCTCCAAGTTATTATATTGTTATCTTGAGAACTGCTGCCAGCTGCATGAGAATACATAAAAATTAGACATTGTCTAGAAATGTGGCCACATTAACATTATTACCTGCTTGAACTGCTACAGGATCCTCATCTGAACTATTGCCGTCGGCCACGTGGTCAGCATTTTCTTCTTCTGAAAGCTCAAAATCACTACCGCTGTCCGTAAAGTCACTCTCACTGTCGAAATTATCAGCTGGATGTTCCAAATCCTTTTGTGTTAAAGGCCTTTTACAGTCAAAACGTTGACACTTAGGTCTTGAACGTCCTGGAACTTGATCATCCATTTCTAAAACACGATGTGCGCAAACTAAAAACCAAGACCGAAAAAACATGAACTAATCTCCACTAGAGAGGCCAACAAGAGCACAATACACTCACTGTCAAGCCAGCTTAGTATTAAAGCAGCAACGGTAAGTCGACACAGGATGCAAATGTGTTGTCAACGGCACCTTAGAGTGGGAGCACATGACGCAACAGGTGCGTCATCGGCAGCAAACGTGTTAAACAATCAATATCATTGTCCTGGTGATGAAGTCCAAATGTGTTGCTATTGAACAATCCTTGTATAAATTTGAAATGGGGTAAAATTAAAATACAATACTTTTAAATATTATTTATGTAATTTTAAATACGTTTACAAATGGTATATACTTGCATTCTAAGCCACAAAACATCTCTGTACATTTGAAACGGTTATAAAAATCATAAAGGCAAATGCTTTCAATATAACTCCATTTTCATACACAGCTTACTTATTACCATGATTTTGGCATGAAAAATATACTATAAATATATAACTTCTGTATTTTACAACCGGTAAATAGAATAAACGCTATTTAAAAATAAAATACACTCGCATTCTAAAAAGCATTTGCTTTTAACAAAAAAATCTACAACTATATATTGTTGAGTAAAGATAACTATTGCATTTTTGTGTGTACATTTATCCTGAGGAATTTTCAATCTACTATAGAGATTATAGTACTTATCTGAATGGGATCTTAAAATTTTGAGTGCCAAAAATGCATGTTTTGAAAAACAGTAAAATTAAAACACCGAATACATTTTCTTTTTTGAATTTATTTCTGTTGACAACTCACGTACCTTAATCTCTATACTTTCTACAGAAATGTTTGTGGTGATCGCATTTATATAAAAACTGCGAGACATAATTTAACGTTAATAATAAATACTGCGATATTTTCCAACAAAAGCAAACAATTTTCTATTTAATACCACGATAAAACATCTTAATATTTAAATATAATAAAATATATTAAACAGAATTAGTTTGTTTTACAAAATCTACCACCACTTAAATATTACTTAAAATATGTAACCGAATGAGATCGAAAGTCTCCACTTTATATAAATACGATCACACGAAGTTTCACTTAGCAGAACTTGATAACAATTTTATTCTGTATAAAACTCTGACATGTATTTGTACCTTGCAAACAGCACTACTGTTCTTGAAAATATATTTACCATTTAATGGTTAACCATTATTTTGTGGATTACATCTGTATATATACATATTGACAAAATATGTTTCAACCATCTACAAAAGTTTTACATATAGGTAAGTTGTATTATAATTACTGTATAATGGTATTTGTTACACTACAGTCCGAACTCCATTGTTATAATGCAACCGAATACGTGCCAACTACTAAAGTGATTGCTATGTATGAACTAATGTGGTGCAAGAACGATTTGAGGGCTCGCTTACCGCACTACAACAACGGCACAGTCAGACTTATGCGACTCAAATATTTGTGCAAAACATACAGAAATCTTTTGTTCGGAATTTCATCATCGACTTTCATTCCTTAATTACATATTAATTTTCTTTTCTTTTTTATTCTAGCCAATATATTAATTAATTAATTTTGTAGTCTATTTCAATCAGTCTCAGATTTAGAACAATTTTCCGCTAATCCAACTAACATACGATGTTCATTAAATATATCAATTGTTGATTCGAGAATCAACAGTAATATTCCTAGTAAAAAGCATAATTTACTACATCAGTTCTACAATTTTTTTTTAAATTATTTCATTCGATTTCAATACCGAACACTTTATACTCAATTATTTTAAAACCATCGAAACTTTCCTATATACTCATCTATACTATGACCTCGCGGTTAATTAAAATTATAACAAGAAAATGAATTTAGTGGGGACTTTGATGAAACATTACGCATGACACATTAATCAAATTTAACAAAAATAAAAAAGAATATAGTTACAAGATTTATTAAACAAGTAGTCGTAATATATGTTTTAATTTCATCTCCAATGAATTTCATTTAACACTGAACAAGTTAAGCAGGCAATAAAATTTTAAATAACAAGCAATCCCAGTTTAAATAGGAAAGACAAATACATTAAACATGTTACTTTGGTCAAACAAAAATAGTTAAAAATTTTCTACAAAAAAATTTGCTATAAAACTCGTACTTGTATGTATGTATGTATTGTCTGTAACCTCTTATACCTTTCGGTGTCGAGGCTGGTGCGTCAATGTATGTGGTTCTACGGGCGCAGTGCACAATCCGCCCCAACTCTGCGAGTTGCGTGATTGGTGCGCCGTTTAATACCTACATACTGCACCATGTGTGAAGTGTAAGTGTGTGTAGTGTTGGACCTGGTTACTCTACCTCTTAGGCCTGTATTCGAATCCTGCCCATCAGGAGATTCGAACCGGGGAGACTAGCCTAATGCTGCGCCACCCTGGTTTCTATAAAACTCGTACTTATTACTTTAAAAGTTACCGATATAAACCGTAGAAGACTCATGCTTGTTACTTTAATGAACATCATATGCTTCTTTCCAAGTCTATCACAATTTACCAAATTTAATTTCTTCCTAATACCCTATATATCATTATAAAAGACATCCTACTTCGTTAACCATAAACAAAAAAAATCTTACCGATTAAAATAGTTAGTGCTTTAATGTAAACGATATTTTTCTCTCTCTACGTTTTCCATTGTTCATCAATAGAACCATTAATGTTATTTTTGTAGCACAACTAAAACGTTAGGCTTACTATATAAAAACTGCATTTACACTTTACGGTATAATTACTCCTATCATTTGCTTTGCATTCGTTTCTATTAATCCCAAAATCATGCAAGTTGTACTTGTTTATGTTTGAAAGGGGATATTTGTAGTGCACAAATTCAACAGAACGGAGATTACATTTAAAACAATTACTTGTACTTTTTATTATGGAATATAGTAGAATCCTTGCAAAGATTTTAGGAATAACACTTATTACGTATTACATAATTATTCAACAAAACAAAAACATTAATTTTAGGAACTACAAAATGTATACATATAAACACACGCGCGCACACTCACCTTTAGGTTTGTAAAATCAGTGACATGTGGAGGTGTAAACGTCAAAAACAACTTAAAAATAATTGCGAGGGTCAAAAAAAATACACCACTCGGATCACGGATTACAAAGCGATACAGCGGTTTGTTTTTGTAATTAATTACAGATGGTCTATACAAATTAACAATTAGAACTGTAAAGGAAACTATAAATACAAGCTCTACCTATGGCTCGCTATACAGAGTGTTAAAAAAGTAAGGGCACCGGGAAAAATGTACAAATATAAAATATTGTCTTTATTATACACTGTCACAGTTTGTATATGTAAAATAATTGACTTGATTGCTTTGGCAATTCGGGCAGTAGATTGTATTGTAATATAATGTGCCGATACTTTCAAAACACCCAGTACATTACTAAGGCGGCACAGGAAGTCAGGATCACAACACCAATAATTTCAGATATCAGACTATACAGTTTAAAAATATGGAGGAAGCTAATGAAAACTATTAAACTATGGAATGGATAGGGCAGTGGCTTAAATCTGTTTTTTTTTTTAGTTTAGAGCGTAACTGACTTTTTCTTGGTAATACTTATACATATAAAATCACTGTAAGTGATATTTGGTACCAGTTCAACAGAAATATTGTATAACTTTAACATGTCCATAACAATCATGTACACAGCTCATCCATACAATATAAATAATCGCCTCTCCTTTGCGATCTGAAATATTAAAACAATTATTACTCTTCAAGATTTTATTTAGTTTAAAGACAATAACAAATTAATTCTGTTTATTCATTTACAATCGTCACGACAGTATACATAACATTTGTATGAAAAATATATTACTCGAACTGCATTTTATTGATATTCATGAAGCATTATGGGGAGTTTTAATATTTTACTTAACAAAATTTTATTTTCATTACCTTAAGGGAAGAAAAGAGCAATAGAATTGGAGCAACCGAGAGAATGTTTTATACGCTAAACAAAGGACTATTTAGAAACAGGCAAATCTCAAAATACATCAAAATACAAGTATACAAAGCCGTGTATATTCCCACACTAACCTATAGCAGCGAGTCTTGGGTACTAACTGAAAAAAGCAAATTCAGACTGCAAGCTGCTGCGGAAAATAGAGGAAGTAACAAAGATGGACCGAATCCATAACACAGAAATTAGGGAGAGAATAAAAGTTAGCTCATTACAAAGACAGGTAGAAAACAACCAGTTAAGGCGGTTAGGTCATATAAGAGGAATGTGCGCAGGGAGACTACCAAAAACAGTGTAAGAGGCTTACGCATCGCGAGTACTGGTGAACCAGCTTCGTCGTGTGTTGTAGTAAAGAAGTGGCCAAAAAGTGATTAATAAGTGAGATTTAAATCGAGTAAAGTGTAAAAGCAGTTAGTTAAACACATGTAGAACACATGGGAAAGAAGTGATTAGTGATAAATAAGGGTAAAGTGTAATTAAAAGGTAATAATAAAGTGAAATTTATATGTTGTGCAGTGTATTGAATGAAGGTTAACGGTTTGTGATAACACCGCAGCCGGGCGATCACACGCGGCTGGGATTTCTAACGTGAATTTTAGCGGCGCGCTATACGAAAGTTTGATGGACTTTAAAACGGAAAACAGAAATAGAACTGGGAGTGCCAGTGGATTAGATAATAAGAAAAGAGAGAGAGAAGAGACCTCAGAAGAGAATACAGAACAAGAAGAAGTGGAAGTATTCAAGAGAAGTAAAGGACTTCCAGAAGCCAAAGTTAAAGCGAGTGCAAGGTTAAAGCAAGATGTTATATTAGTAGAAATGGATAACATAGGAGAAAAACCAAAAGTGCTAAAAAATAAAATGATGCTCAGAGGAAAAGGAATCTTTATTGGTGATGATTTGACCATAGAAGACAGAAAAATACAGTGGAATATAAGAGAATTTGCAAAACAGGAAGAGGAAAATGGAAAGAGGGTGAAAGTGGGTTACCACAAATTGATGGTCAACAATAAATAAATGTGGTGGAATATGAAGGAAGGTAAATTAGTAGAAGAAACAGAGCCCTCGGGGCCAAAAAACGGGAAGTAACAAAAAATATAGAAAAGGACGGATCTGAAACGGTAACGAACAGGCGTGATAATGGATATAAGAGAAAGTATTTACGAATAGGAACTTGGAATGTACGGGCATTAAATGGAAAAGAAAAAGAATTAGAGGAAGAATTTCAGAAAGCAAATTTAGATATACCAGGTATTACTGAAAATAAAAAAAAGGGACAGGGAATCCAGAAAACAAAGGAGGGAAATATTTTGATATACAGTGGAGTGCAAGCAGAAGAAAGGGCGAAGGCTGGGGTAGCCTTTTTACTACATAATCGAATAGAAAATAAAATAAAGAAGTGGGAGTATATATCGGAAAGATTGTTGAGTGTAACTTTAATAGGGAATCAAAACCAGGATCTTAACGTGGTAGTAGCGTATGGGGTAAATGAAGATGTGAGGGTAGAGGAGAAGGATACATTTTATGAGAAATTACAGGAGACAACAGATTTTCTAACGGGGGAAGTGATTGTGGTTGGGGATTTTAATGGAAGAGTGGGAATCAAGTTACACCAGAAATGGTGAGATTTATGGGAAGAGGAAGCAAAAACTTACTTCTGTCGTTAATCAATGAAATTTGGAAGAAGAAACAAATACCACAGGATTGGGAAATAGCGGTAATCTTACCTATATACAAAAATGGAGATAGTAAGAAATGTGGAAACTACCGGGGAATTTCCCTCTTAACACGTTCAGCGCCACCGGCCACGTACCTGGCCAGTTGTAGGAATACACTAAACACTCAGTTTTTTGCTGGCATTGATAGTGAGTGAATGTTTTTCGTGTCGATGTGGCAGAAGAATGTTTTAGAGTGAATTTTATTGGGTTGGTTTTAAGTTGCGCGCATATTTATTTGGAAAGAGCTGGTCAAAGCGAGAAAATAGTGTATGTTGTATAGCAACCCTTATGTAAATTTGTGATTGTAAATAGATAATTTTGGACATAGTTTCATTTCTAAGTTGCGATTATTTGTCTGAATGAGATAATAAGTGACAAAGCAGTTTGTTGAATATACAGTAAAGATAACATTTTGACTGTAGGAGCCTAGGAACCGCCGACTCCGATCGGTGCCATGCTTGGTTCTGGCGGCCAGTATACAAGGTCGAAGTAGGCAGTGAAAGTGTTAAGCGTACCCAGCAAAATTTACGAACAAATTCTGGAGTCAAGATTCGATTAGCAGTTGAACAACAACTAGAAAAGGAGCAATGTGGTTTCCGAAAGGGTAGAGGAACGCAGGATTTAATATTCACTCTGAAGCAACCTCTACACTGCATTATGCGGTAAAAGGGGAAAGGATTAAGTAAGTAAGTAACAAAGATGGACCGAATCCATAACACAGACATTAGGGAGGGAATAAAAGTTTGCTCATTACAAAGTCAGGCAGAAAACAACCAGTTAAGGCGGTTAGGTCATATAAGTCGAATGTGCGCGGGGAGACTACCAAAAACAGTGTGAGAGGCTAAAGAACGGAAAAGAAGAGCGAAGGGTAGGTCGCGCATGACGGGGACAGAACAAGTTAAAAAAGTGCTAAAGAAGAGAGGTCATATGGAAGCAAGCTGGTGACCTAACACAGGATCGAAAGGCGTGGAGGAATGGTACAACACCACCTAAAAGGACCAACCCTGACACCTAACAGTAAAAGGGGGAAGATTAAGTAAGTAAGTAAGACTATTTTTCTGCAAAGACAAAAACGGTAAAACAGAGATAATAAAGAGATGGAAGGAGTGTTTTGAAGAAACTCTAAACGAAGAAACTGAGGAGAGAGAGAAACATTTAGATGAAGAAATAGGGATAAACAACACAGAAAGATTACAAGTACCGACAAGAGAAGAAGTACAAGAAGTAATAGCGAAAATGAAAAAAGTCCAGATAGAAACGAAATTACGGCAGAATTCATAAAGTATCGAAGGGACGTGATAAATGACTAGATAAACTGGAGAGCATAACTATAGCCCCAACACCATTTTCGAAGAATGTGATAGTTTTATTTAAAATAAGTTAATGTTGGTTAAGGAAATGTTAAGGCAAGGTAGATGGGGAGTAATGAACGATTTTTAAGTTAGTCGTAAGTAATGTATTCAAATAATTAACAAAAAATGGGCGAAGAATCTTCGCTGGACTTTCCATACTTACACAATTGAAAAATGCATAACAAATATATCATAAGCGTGAGGATAAGCAAGGTCTCTTTCACCCATGAACGATTTCAGAGTTCCACATCAAAACTATTAAAACGTAGCATTAAATTATGTTTGTATTTTAAAGACAAAAAAAAATAAAACGGTCTGTGTTAGAGGGCTTACTTTATTTTAGGTGTTTAGGATTTGGGGTGTTTTTAAAATAATAAAACTTTAAAAAGAATCCCCCAGGTAGGAAAGCCTAGAAATTTAGGAAATTCCTTCGCATTGTTACCTTCACTAACTTACTCAGAAAAATTTCAAGCGGGTTAGGGGATTTTCCGAAATGCTGGTTTATGTGTATAATGCTTTTATTGTGGTATTCGTTTGTTGCATTAAATATCTACAATTTTTTCTGGGGTGTTCGCTTCTTAATCCCTGAATAGTTGTCAACAATATTTTACTTGTTCTTGGAAGGCATCTGCGTAAATATGCGATTGACAAAGTTACTGGAAAAATTGAAAATATCATTAAACCAAAACTCAATGCTGTTCTAAATACAAAATGAAGGTTTGAAAATTCTTCATAGTTTCAAAAATTTTACAGGGTGAATTTGTTGAAATTAATGTAGATCCTGCAATCATTTCCGTTTTAAAATATGCACCCATTAATTATTAATGTACTTAATTTAAAAAATTCGTTTATAAGAATTTATTTTAAAATTTTTGTTGTGATCATAAAAAAGGTCATTTTTAGAACTCCGAAAAATCTTTACAACATATACCTAAATTTGTTACGTAAATTCCTTAAAAAAAAAAACTATATTAGTTTTTAATTCGTGCAAAGAATAGCGCAATCAAAAACCTAATATTACAAAGAGCGGTTAATTTAAATTTTCTACGTATTCACAGCAACAAGGATATCTAAACATTATTGTCGCTTTTCGAACATCGTTGCCGCTCGTTTTAATTTTATCGAAAACAACGTAAATTAAAAATCAACATGCACGAATAAACACAGATTAACATAAAACAGCGATAACACTGTCTACAAAAACAACAACAAAAAGTAAAAAGAAAAAAAAACTGCAAATATTGCAATAAATATTGTATTCGACTTTCGGAACTCTTTTTGCGTTTTATATTTTGGGGATGCGATCAACGCTAATTGAAAGGCATCTTGATCTACTATCGACCCAGAACATTAAAAAAAAATCGTGTGTGTCGTTTCCGAGAACAGTAAAAAGGGAAAAAATGAGACAACGGCACGCGGTGTTCCCAGGCGGTCACCCATCCAAGTACTGACCGCGCCCGACATTGCTTAACTTTGGTGATCAGACGAGAACCGGTGCTTTCAATGTCTAACAATCAAAATGAATGTCTATTTACATCTACGTATATTCACCCAAATAATTAAAAAAAAATTAAACAGGGGAAGATGGTTTGGACACTACTTCTAGGCGCTCATATTTGTGTGTTACGTAAAATAAGAGCATTCGGGAATTCCTTTTAGAATTTGAAAAATTATAAAGAAATGTTAAAACAATCACTTAAACAATTTGCAAATTAAACAGGAACTGGTCAATTGGGCGCGTAAACTGATTACAAAAAAATCGGTAACTCTTTTAGGGAAGGATAGTTAATTTTAAATCCTAAATTAGGATCCAGCAACACCTACAATAGCCAAAATATTACAGTAATTTTGATGACATAATTAAAGACTTTGCAACGAAAAAGTTCCGACAAGTTATTTAATAATAATCCTATATAATATGTAATAATGCTTTTATAATAAATAATTTGTATTTTCAACATAAATGAGCAGAGTAAGATAATATTTTTTTGAAAAAGTGGGTAATATAAACAAAAAAATATATATTGTAGTCACGCAGATTCGAACCTCCAACCTTTCAAACGTATGCGGGTGGAAGCTTGGTCTCTTAACCGCTGGACCAATACCGCCTTCGTTAAAACGGTGACTCCTGGCCTGATATTTATCTTCTGTCTTTGGAATGTGCCGTTTCCGAGAAATTTTTTTTTGAAATTTTGAAAAATTTTTTCAGCTAATTATAATCAGTAGAGGTAGGGGTACAATTTGGCTTTACGTTTATAACAAGATGTTGATGTGTTTTTGCGAAAAAAAATGTTAAAGTCCAAAACTTCAAATGGTCATAAAAGGCGTTAGGGAAAAATTTTGGGGATGCGATCAACGCTATTTGAAAGGCATCTTGATTTACTATCGACCCAGAACATTTAAAAAAAATCGTGTGTGTCGTTTCCGAGAAAAGTTTTTTTGAAAATTTGAAAATTTCCAAAACTGTCCGGACTTTTTATTTTTGAAATTTTGGATTTTTTTTTCAGCTAGTTCTAATCAGCCGAGCTAGAGGTACAATTTGGCCTTAGATTTATAAAAATATGTTGATGCGTTTTTGGGAAAACCGTCCTTAAAGTTGCGCTTTTCAAAAATTCGCCGCGAGCGCAATTTTTGACATAGAAACTTCGGGAAAAAATTATTCGATTTCTTTTCAAATGCTGTATTGATTTCCTAAGTAAAATTTTGAAATTTTTTTCAAGGAAAAATCTGCGCCCAAAAAAACATGGCTAACTTCCGTTTCCGGTTCCGGATTTTTTTGAAAAGCTTATTTTATAGATGTACTGTAATTATAGGCCCGCATACCAAATTTGATGAAAATCGGCCCAGTAGTTTTCGAGATATGACGATAACGCACCCACCCACCCACAGACATTTAAAAAAAAACACATATTTAGGATGCCTGGACCCCTAAAACGTGTTTTTTTCGAATTTTTATGATTTTGAATTTTTGCACGATTCCAATACTTTCGTATACATGCGTTGCAAGTATGGAAAGTAACTCTAAAACGTGTTTTTTCGAATTTTTACGATTTTGAATTGGCGCACGATTCCAATACTTTCCTATACATGCGTTGCAAGTATGGAAAGTAAAAATAACAAAACATTGGTGCATAACAATCGTACCAGTTTATTAACGTCAAATAAAAACATAAACCATCAGCAATTAATAATGAGTTGGTCCTCCATTTTTTCTAATTAGTTCAAAAATTCTTGAATCCATGCTGCCAACCAAGTTATTTAAGATTTCTGGCTCTAAACTGACCAAGCATCTTGCAAAGTACGTTTCAGTTAATTTATTATCGAGTACTGCTTATTGTCTGAGTATACTCGAACCAATATTCCCCAGAGATTTTCAATGGGATTTATATCCGGGGAACAGGACGGCCACTCCAGTAATTCGATATTTTGGGTTTCAAACCAAGCCCTAGATTTCCTGCTAACATGTATCGTCGCGTTATCTTGTTGGAATATCCATTGTCTGTCGCATTTATCGTTTCAAAATGGTATCAGATGCGCTTCGAGAACGTCAAGGTACTCTATGCTGTTCATTCGCGTTGATGGGAAAGCCAAAGTTAAAATTCTTTCCTTGGAGAAAGCACCCCATACCATTAAAGTACCACCTCCAAAATTGCGTTTCGAAAAGTATTGAGGCTCTTTCCTCAGATCTCGCCTAGTAACAATTAAATCCATCCGGTCCGTCTAATTTAAACTTTTTTTCATCGGCAAAAATAAACTAAAACATTTTGTTAACTAGAATTTTAAAATAAAATAATAAAATGATAAATTACATGTTTCCAATTTTGGTTCATATTCGCTCGAGCAAATTCTAATCGACTTGCTTTATAACGAAGAAGAAGTCTTGGAGCTGTTTTTAATTTCTGACGTACGATATTTTCGTTTTTATTTAAAATCCTTCGAATTGTCCATCGTGAAACATTTGCTTCACATTCTTGAGCTATTCTTTTGCAACTCTTCAAACTGTTGCTTGCCGAAGCAATTATTCTTCGCTGAGTCCTAGGTGAAATTTTGGACCTCCTTTCTTGTTCGTTCCGTACTGTACTGGGTTTCTTAAGTAATTTGTGATAAGTGATAACTTTACGCGACCGGTTAATTCTTCTGGCAATTTCTCGAAGACCTAAGTTTTCATCCCGCAAAGCCAAAATTTGACCTTTTTCGAGATCAGAGAGGTAACTTTCTTGGGGCATTTTTGGTAAAGCGTTACAAATTAATGACAGTGGGTAAGTGTTTTTGTGTCGTGTACCGGTCATGGCTAACTGCGTTTTAAAATTGTCGTTTTTTTCAGTGGTGCTATAGTTTCGCACCAACAAATTTCTAAATTATTGTAATAAATCGATCATATGTTCTTGTAATTGACTCTTCTTTGTCCATTGCATTTTTTAGAGTTTATTTAAATAGTATCTAAAGCCAACTTTGAGTTATTTGAACTTTAATTAATTAAATCTGAAAAAATACTTCTGGGGCTATAGTTATGCTCTCCAGTGTATAAGATCTAATTAAAGAAGCATGGAAACAAGGAAAAATGCCTGATCGGTAGAAGGAAGCGGTTTTAGTCTTGTTGTACAAAGCACTAGCCATACTTATTGGAAATAAACTTCAACATTTCGCAGAAGAGGTAGTAGGAGAATACCAGGGCGGTTTTCGGAAAAACCTGTTAAATATAAGTTGGTCATACTGTTACTTCCTCTACTAATGTAACTAATGTCAGATCAGTCAGTACTGTACGCGCCAAAACGTTGTAACATGATAATTATATTTTACTGTGTACGTTATACTTAATATACTAATATAAATAAAGTGTTATCTTATTTATGACTACCTTCCAGCACTCGAACAAAACCGAATAGTAATTGATCAAATATTCACTCTGAAAGAAGTTCAGACCACATATTACGAATATATTACAGAAGTACACGCTATGCTCATAGACTTCAAGAGTACCTATGATTCAATAAAAAGACCTCGACTGTTTCAAGCATTGAGAGAATTAAAGGTACCAGAAGGGATAATTATGCCGATAATAAACTCCTCCTAAATAAATAGAGTAAAAATCAGCACTAAAAGTAGATAAATAAGCTAAATTCCACATTGAAGCAAAAAATCAACTAGAAGTTATAAACTTTACAGATTTCAAATCATAATTCAAAGAAAACTTTGAAAATTCATAGTCAATAAAAGTACCGAGAGACATGTCACACTGTTAGCAAGAACACCAAAGGAGCCAAAGAGAATAACGAGGAATCTGGAAAGAGAAGCAAGAAAAATTGGGTTAATAATAAACGAAGCAAAAACCAAGTATATGATAATAGGAAGAAAAATAAGAAGAACAGGAAAACTTGAAATTACTCTGGATAACAATAAGAAAATGAAAATTGACGAGTTCAGAGCTATGCCTATCTGCGAGTTTTAATTGCCGAAAATGGAAACAACAGTAAAGAGATTGAAAACAGACTCGTGAAGGGGAACAAATGTGCAGGAGCTTTAAGTGCGATAATAAAATCTAAAAGTGTATCGCGAAATACGAAAGTGAGGGTGTATAAAACCCACTATGACTTACGGCTGCAAAACATGGGTAATGAACAAGGTGGACAAGCAAAGGCTAGAAAGATGGGAAAGGAAAATTCCAAGAAGAATTTATGGAGGGAAGAGAGTAGCAGAGGGATGGGAAAGAAGAAGTAATAAATTAAATCAGCTATAAAAAGAAAAGGAAATAACACAATTTGTAATCGCCCAACGTGTTCAATGGCTAGGTCATGTCGAGAGACTGGAAAATAAACAAACGACGAAAGTAGCACAAGTATTAACATGGATGGAAAAATAACCCCCCCTCAATTTGGCGAGTCTTGAAAAGGAAGGATCTGGTCTCCAGGTGAGTAAAGCCATATCCCACCCGTTCAAGGAGGGCTACCTCAAAGAATCTGGAGGAGGTAAAAACTTACAAATCATTTCAAACTGCCCACCTGTTACTACCAAATTTCATATCGCAACTTACAACACAAGATCATTACTATCAGAAAATGATTGACTGAACTTGAAAGTGAATTAGAAAATGAAAAATGGAACATCATTGGTCTCACCGAAGTTAGAAGATGTGGAGAACAATTACGGCCGGTTTTATAATAAACCACTTAAAGTAGCTTTAGTTAAACGCAGCTTTACCGTGAAAGTTGCTTTAAGGGCAAGTTACAGTGTAAGGGTTTAATAATCAAATCAGTCAACAACTTTAGTTAAAGTGTGAATTGGAAAGGTTGGCAATCCCTAAAATGCCAATTTGCATTATAGCGCATGCGCATTGTGAAGTGATCGGTAACCGCGAAACAGCTGATTGTAGTTTTGTAAAGCATTTGGATGTTGTCGATGTTAAAGAGCTCAAGGATTATTCATAATAACTTATAACTGTAAAACAACTCGTTAAAATGACGGAAAATGAAAAGAGAAATTGTTCGAGCAACTTCACAACAGAAGAAGAATTGCATTTAGTACAACAAATACAAACAGTAAAACAGTCTTTCTACCGTTGGTTTCTTCAAAAGAAACCTGTCATCTCTGTGTCATTAAGGATATCAATATAATTTCTCCATCCTTTATACACTTTTCTTCTTCTAAAAACTACTACTTCTTCGTCGGAAGAACTTGAACTTGAGGAGGAGAACATCATTAGTAAAATCAACTCTGTTTTAAGGTTACGCGCCGAATCTTGCCTAAAGTTCGCTTAAAGTATGGCTAAAGGATCTGACTTGTGGCTTTAAAGTTAAAGCCACTTTAAAGATAAAGTAACTTGAAAAATTATTATAGAACAAAGTTAACTTTTAAAGTTACTTTAAAAATGATTATAAAACCGGCCGTTAGTAAAACTAAAAACTGGTACTAGCTTTTACTGTGAGCAACGATGATAGTCCCATAGGAGAAAGCGGATTTCTAATACACAAATGTCATAGATACTTGAGACTAGGGTGATCTATGTCACCTTAAGACTGTGTACGAGATACTGTATCAAAATAATACAGATCTATGCACCAACTAAAGACCACTTGGATGAAGAAGTAGATCTATTTTATGATGATGCTGTGGCCATCGCAAAAAATAAGAAGCATTTTACTGTTCTGTGTGGAGAATTCAATGCCAAAATGGAGATTAAGTCTGACGTCACGGAAACCTCACTGGGGAACTACGGACTGAAAGGCAGAAATGAATGTTTGAGAGACACTGCTGGGATTTTTACTGTACAACAATACGTTTCGGATGAACAGCTTCTACTATAAAAAGTCAAATAGAATATGAATCTGGGCAAGTCCAGACGGTCGCACCAAAAATGAAATAGATTTCATAACAACCGACAAGAAGTTAGTAATCATTACTTGGCTTTGACAGTGTTTTTTGAATTTACCGCCAATGGTGCAAGTTAAATATTTAGTAACCTTAGTTTGAGATTCAAATGTTTAGTGTGTTGTAAAAATAATTTTTTTCTTCAAACGTCAGAAAAACACGACTTTGTGTCCTTGGATACACACAGTTAAACATTCACTTTTACTCCTAGGAGTAAAAGTGACATAAACATTCACTTTTACTCCTAGGAGTAAAAGTGACACTTAATGAGCCAATGGCAACTCGTAATTTTTATTTTTTATAACAAAGCAACGACAGCTGGTATGACGTTCATTTTTGACTTTTTTTAAATTTTCTTGCTGAATTGCTTTTAATTTATGCGTTTGAAGAAAAAATAACATGTGTTATTCGGAGTAAAAGTGATTTTGTGTGCCTCGCATGAATGTCCGACTCGCTAGCGCTCGTCGTTCAAACGTCATGCTCGGCACACAAAATGACACTTTTACTCCTAATAACACAATATACTATTCTCTTGTCAATAGATGTGTTATATAATAAAATACCTATCTATTAAAATATTCAGTCCTTATTAAATAATATTACAACAGGTTATGAGGCCCAGAGAGACGCTGAGGCTATATTTGGACTGATATAAAGAAAAAGGAAAGGTATTTTGTGAAATTTAAGAAAATGACGACTGCAAATACTACGGGGACGTCTACATCTACTACGACAACCTCGATTAGCACAATGTCTGCAAGTTTTACTTCAATTGAACCTAAATTAGAGGGGCAAAGTAATTATGCTACCTGGAAACTTATTATGAGAATGGCACTAATTGGTATTGATTTATGGGAATGTATCGAAAAGAAAGATGCTGATGGAAATTCTGTTATACCTGATAGAAGAAAAGATCAAAGAGCACTTGCAGCAATATGCCTAAATGTAAAACCACAGTGTCACATACATGTGCTTTCTGCAGCCAGTTCCGAGGAAGCTTGGAACAATTTAGCTAAAGAATATGAAGACAGTGGTACACAACGAAGAGTAGGGCTCATACGGAAGTTAATGAGAGTAAATTATGAAAATTATTCAGGGATGGAAGCTTACCTTGCAGATATTATGGAAACACGTCAGAAACTGAAGGATATTGGTAAAGGTTTTGATGATGCACTAATTGCTGAAATTATGTTAGCAGGTGTGCCTGAGAGATTCGAATCATTTGAACTTGGACTGGAAGGCAGCGGTAAAGAATTAACGTCAGAATGGGTTAGAACCAAATTACTTCAACATGAAATGAAAGTGGAAGTATCCAGAAAAACTAACGCAACGGGAACGGCTTTTGCTGCTACTCAGAGAGAAAGAGGAGGCCATACTCGAAGTAGAGGTCGTGCGCGTGGTTTATCTAACTCAAGAACATCTGGTACAGATGAGAGAAAATGTTACTGCTGTGAAGATCCAAATCATTTAGCGTGGCAGTGTCCCAAGAGAGATCATCAACGTAAACAACAAAGTAATTCTAGTGGAGCGTCTCAGAAAGCTTTTTCTGGGAACAGCAACGATAAAAGGTCAAGCACTGAAAAAAATTGGACCTTCTTCACTGCTTTTCATGCAACGAATACCGATGTGGGAGAAGAAGACTGGTTAATAGATTCAGGAGCTGATGAACATATGTCGAACAGAAGGGACTGGATGAAGAATTACGAAAAATCAGAATCCGAGGTAATGGTAGCCAATAAAGATACTATAAAGGCTACAGGAAGAGGTGATGTTGAAGTTAAAATTAATAAAGATGAAAATAGAAAGATTAAAAATGTAGTGCATGTACCTAATTTAGGAGCAAACTTATTATCAGTAAGTACATTATGCAGTAAAGGCATGGCTATATTATTTCTTAAAGATGGCTGTAGAATATTTGATGAAAATGAATTTAAATATAATGGAAGTGTTATAGCTACAGCAAGCAACCATAATGGGCTGTATAAATTGGACATACAAACCAAAAACGAAGGTCAAGCAAAGGCAATATTAAAAGTATATGCTACACAAACTACAAATGAAAGAGAAACCTTGTCGCAACAGCTCTGGCATAGAAGGCTAGTCCATTTAAATGGAAGGAGCATGCAGTTATTACGTCAAGGAATAGCTACTGGTATTAATTATATTAATCAAGACAGGAAGCCCTGTTCTATATGTTTGGAAGGAAAACAAGAAAGATTGCCATTTAATAAGACAGGTGGAAAAAGAGAAAATGAATTATTGGGAATAATTCATGCAGATTTATGTGGGCCGATGAGAGAGCCTGCTTGGGATGGTTCATTATATTTTTTAATTATGGTAGATGATTTTTCTAGGAAGAATTTTATTTATTTCCTAAAGTCCAAGGATCAGGTGAAAGATATCTTCCTGGAATTTAAAGCCCTAGTAGAAAATCAAACTGGAAATACAATAAAAAAATTTAGATCGGATAATGGAACCGAATTTGTAAATTCAGCCATGAAGGAAATTTTTAAGACTAACGGAATAATACATGAAACAACTATACCAGGTACACCTCAACAAAATGGTGTAGCTGAACGAGCTAACAGAACCATAGTGGAAATGGGTTTAAGTATGATTCAGGATTCATGTTTAAATAAAAGATTCTGGGCGTATGCAGCTGAAACAGCCGTATACATTAGGAACAGATCACCAAGCAGAGCAATACCAAACAAAACGCCTGAAGAAATATGGTCAAATGAGAGAGTAGATCTGGGTTATTTAAGGGTATTTGGCTGTAAAGTTATGGTGCAAGTTCCGAAGTCGCAAAGAGGTAAATGGGACTCGAAAAGTAAGGAATATATTTTCGTTGGTTATAGTACAACAAGTAAAGAATACAAATGTGTAGATCCTAATTATCCTCAAAAAATCATTATAGTTAGAGATGTATGTTTTTTTGAGAGTGACAAAAAAACAACATATGAAGAAGAAACAAAAATTAAAACGACAAAAAATCAAAATGTGAATGTTGATTTTATAAACATACCAAAAACAGACGAAGCTCCAGAAGTTAATGAAAATTATGAAGAACGAGAAGAGGCAGAAGTTGAATCAGAAACATCGAGGTTGTCAATGGTTGATGAAACTGTAAATGAAGAAAGTGGCAACACAGAGATAGGAGTAAGTGACGAAGAAGATGAAACTGTTTTTATGGAAATTCCGGAGGGTGTTATCGTTAAGGGGGAGTCCGAATCAGTATGTTTGCTAAATAAAGCATTATATGGACTTAAGCAATCTAAACATAATAACTGTATTGAAGCAATGGGAATTAAACACGCCAAGTAAGATTAAGGGGGAGTGTTGAAGTTAGTAATCATTACTTGGCTTTGACAGTGTTTTTTGAATTTACCGCCAATGGTGCAAGTTAAATATTTAGTAACCTTAGTTTGAGATTCAAATGTTTAGTGTGTTGTAAAAATAATTTTTCTCTTGTCAATAGATGTGTTATATAATAAAATACCTATCTATTAAAATATTCAGTCCTTATTAAATAATATTACAACAAAACACATAGTCGAACACGTGACGGTACTAAACAAGTTTGGTACTGGAAGCGACCACAGAATGGTGAGAGTGAAAATAATAATTAACATCGAGAAAGAGTGATACAAAATGGTCCAGAAGATCAGTAGACCATGGACGAGCCCACTAGATGCAGAGGGATTCCAGTGATATTACTGAATTGTTGGAGAACACCGACTCGGAAGAAAATATCAATAACTTAAACGGAAAAATAACTACTGCCCTGCTAGAAAGTCCAAACAAAAAAAGAAGAAAAACTAAGTTAAGGTACCAAGCAATTAATGCAGAAGAGAAGGGACGTGAGAAGTCAAGAGACGGTTAACGTTGTAGAGTTACAAGATGTGAACAAACAAATATCGAAAGCTATACAAAATGGCATCACAAAATATAACACAAATGAAATTAAACAAACTATAGAAGACAACAAAAGCATGAAGGTGCTGCACAGGAAACTCCGAAATGGAAGAAGAGAAATAATTAAAGCTAAGAACAAGGAAGGAGATGTCATCACAAACAGGAAAGAAATACTGAAAGTGGTCGAAGATTTCTATCAGCGTTGTAAAAAAGTCAAAAGGAAATGTAAAGATATTTTAACATCAAGTAAGGGTATCGTAAATCAAGGATCAGAAACACTATCAGACGTTACCTTAGAGGAAATAGAATTAGCATTAAAGAAAACAAAAAACAATAAGACACCTGAAGAGAATAAGGCGATTTCTGATGCAATAAAGTTTGGTGGTCCTTGTTTACTCGAAAAAATAAGAGATCTGTATAATCTCTGCCTGTACAACAGTACAATACCAGATAAATGGGACAATGCCATTGTGATACTGCTTCACAAGAAGGGTGATATAGGTGAACTCGAGAACTACATACCTATAAGCATTCTAAGCTCTCTCTATAAACTATTCACAAGAATAATAACTTGAGAAAAAATTAGACTTCTACCAAACACCGGAGCAAGTTGGTTTTCATGCTGGATTTGGGACCAACGAAACAGTAACCGAAAAAACCATTGAATAAAATAGAACATTAGTTCTTGTGGACTTCCATAAGGCTTTCGATACGATTGAGCTGCATGCAGTGATGGGAACACTGCAAGAATATCGTGGTGACTATCGATACACAAAGTTAATCTACAACATTTACAAAACTGACGGTAAAATTGCACGAAAACACCAAATGTCTACCAATTGGCAGGGGAATCCCACAAACTGTTTACCGCAGTTTTGAAATATGCATTTAAGAGGCTCGACTGGGAAGAAAAGGGCCTAAATATACGAGGGCGATTCAAATTTGACCTGCATTTTATTTTTTTCTGAACATAATTGAAGAGATACTGCAAAGCGGTTTTATATTCAACGAAGTAGGCATGTTAACTAACGCCATAAACAACTGTAACTTGATTGTGTCAATACTGTCAGTTGTATTAACAATGTTGTGCAACAATATGTCAAATTCTGTTGCACAACGTGTAATTATTAAATTAATTTTCAATGAAGGTGTAAAAGCGACTGATATTCATCAGAGACTTCATAAACAGTTTGAAGAAGAGTGTTTATTACTCAGAACAGTCTTGGAATGGCGTCACTCAAGCTCACCTCCACCCAAAAAAATTCAAAACACAACCTTTGGCTGGCAAAGTGATGGCGACTGTATTCTGGGACGCTATTGGACCAGTTTACGTCGATTTTCTCAAAGAAAGTAAAACGATTAATTCAGCTTATTACAGTGAGCTTCTTGGAAAGGTTAAGCTGGCCATACGAACAAAAAGACGCGGTCTCTTAAGCAAGGGCGTTATTCTCCTACACGATAACGCTCGCCCACATACAGCCCATCTAACGAACAATACATTGGCTAAATTGCGCTGGGAAGTACTGCCTCACTCCCCATATAGTCCGCGGACTTGGCCCCAAGTGACTATCATCTCTTTGGGCCACTCAAAAAGTTTATGGGAGGCAAGTGATTTGCCTCTAATGAGGAAGTGAAGGATGCGGTGCAAAATTGGCGACGTCGTCAACCAAAAGAATTTTTTTCGACGGGAATACAGAAGCTACCGGAGCAATGGGACAGGTGTATTTTAGAGGGAGGTTGTTACTTAGAAAAATGATGTATATTATATGATATTAATTTGTAGTTTGCATCGACCAGAAAAAAATAAAATGCAGGTCAAATTTGAATCGCCCTCGTAGATAGGCAGAACCTAACAAACTTCTCTGCGGAGTTGTAATGTCAGAAAACCTCAAGGACATTTCATCAATGCTACAAGAACTTCAAGAGGTATGTACTGAAGTAGATTTGAAAATAAACATCGACAACAATGAAGAAGAACTAATAGATAAATACATATACCTTGGGCACGAAACACGAATCTCCAAAGACAACCAACATGTGAATTGATGACGAGAATTACCCTCGTCTGAGCGGCTTATGGAAGACATGGGGAAGTTTTCAAAAGTGATCTGCCGATATGTTTAAAGAGGAGAGTGCATGTTGCCGGTGGCGACACTCTTAACTTTAATCATCGCAACTGCTAAGAAAGATCTGCGCCGAAAAACAAGAGTTACTAATATAGTCACACAGATAGCAAAGCTCACATGGAAGTGGGCTGCCGGATGAAGAAGTTAAAAGACAAGCTAAGAAGCTCTACACCGATAAGCGAAAGACTGTGCTATTTAATTATAGAAATTGGAAAAAAATTATAAGTAGGTATTGTTAGCGGCCGTGTCCCAACAGAAGAGCTTAAAGATGAATTTTATGAGAGGCTAGAAAACCTTTATGATCAAATAAACAATAACCAAACAAAGGCAATAACAATGATAACAGGTGATTTTAATGCCAAAATTGGACGGGAAGAAACTTTCAGACCCACAATAGGCCAACATAGTAAACGGATTGAAACAAATTAATTGGCTTTGCAGCTTCAAAAAACTATAGAATTATAAGCATTTATTTTAAAAGAAAAGAGATACATAAAAACACATGGGTAGCACCTAATTGTCAGATATTAATCAAGTGGATCACATGTTTATACAAAGAAAACGTGAAAATAGTGAAAAATATAAAAGCAAGAAGAGAGACAGATGCTAACTCTGACCACTATTTAGTAACGGTCACAATGGAAGGCGATCATGAGATAAAGAAAAACTACCCAACAGAACAAGCAAAACAGAATACAAGGAAAAACGATTAATATAAGAAGAAGGGCAAAAGAAATATGGGGAAAAATAGACACAAGAATAAAAGAAAGAGCAAAGGTGGAAGACGACATCGAGAAGAACTGGAAGGAGATTAAAGATTGTATAAAGAGAGCAGCAGATCAAGTTTTAAGGAAGAAAAGAGCTAACAAATGGTTTAATATTGAAAAATATGAAAAGGAACGAGCAAAAACTAAAGCAAGAAAGAAAATTATAGAAACCAGAAGACAAGAAGATAGAGAAGAAAAACAAAAAGAATTTATAGGAAAGCAGAGAAAATTTTGGCAAAGGCACACTGAATAAAATGGAGAAATAAAAATTTTTTCCAAGAAATAAAATAAACTAGAAGAGGCTATCAACAAACCAATAGCATTAAAGAACGAGAATGGAGAAAAAATAAGTGAAGAACAAATATTTAAGGGCTGGAAAAGATATTTTCCAGGTCTGCTGAATGGAGAAAAGGTATAAAGCCAAGAGAATGAAAAAAAAAAAGGAAAAACCCCAAAAACACAAATGAAGAAGAAATGGAGGCATAAAAGGAGAACTCCCAACAAGAGACGAAACAAGAAACACATTAAATACGCTAAAAAAAGGAATGAAAAATGAGCTAATCAAATATGGAGGAGAACTAACCACAAAGATACATAACCTAATTACCAAAATCTGGCAACAAGAGAAGATTCCAAAAGAACGGACAGAAGCGATAATGACCCCCTATTCACAAGAAGGAAGAAAAGACAGTTTATAACAATTATAGAGGGATAGCCTTATTAGATACTTGCCACAATCCTAAGAAACAAATTACAGGCTTATGTATATAGAGAAAGGAATAGGAGAATATCAAGCGGGATTTAGGACCACTCAGTCACTAACCAACTGTTTATCTTAAAAGAAACTCAAGAAATACATGTCGCTTTCATCGATTTTCTAAAAGTGTACGAGAAAAATGACATACAAGACTATGGAAAACTTAAATATACCTAAAAAGATGATGAAATTGGTGCAGATGACACTACAGAACACATCAAACAAGGTTAAATGGAAAGGAAGGATGTCAGAAAGTTTCTATGTTAGAAATGGGGTCAGACAACTTTCAACAATCCTATATAATATAGAAGAGAAAGAAATAGAGACTGATAAGAGGAAATAGGCAGCAGGAGCTTTAGCATCTATACTGAAATCAAAATATATATCACGAAAGGCAAAATTCCAAATTTATAAAACAGTGCCGAGATATATAGCAGTACATACAATGTGTCCACGGATAGGTGATACAAGAGGAAAAACTTTTTTATTATTGATTTCTCAGAAAATTTTATTCTTGATAATAATTTTTGCTGTATTTAATAGTCTTATTTCTCACGTAACTTTTCCTGCAGGTAATCATTTAAGACTTAAATTCACAACTTTCCTCAGATTTGGCCTTTGAAAAAATTTCTGAAATTTTTATAATCAGATCAACTAGACACTACATACAACAACTTTTGAATAATTTTGATATTTGTGTTTCCTTTATTCTTGAAACTTTCAATTTAAAATACGGTTTTCGAAATAATATATCCTAATTTTGTATTTTTGAAGCGTCTACGAGCACAATAAAAGCCTTAAACTAACAAAAAATCAATTCTGTCTGAACAACTTCAAATTTTGCACACAAGCGTAATTTTATGTTCTGAACAACTTTACTCTAATACAATTTTGCAATATTTGTTAAAATACCAAGACTTTACCTAAACCTCACCTTCGTTTTAACAGTACTCACACAGATGCCTTGATTTAAAAAAATCGAAAGTCTGCTTAAAATGAATGTAAGAACAAGCAGGGATAGACTGCCAAAGAGCGTATTAATATTTAAAAATTTTTGGTCTTTTATACCTCTTGTATCACCTATCCGTGGACACATTGTATATGGATGCAAAGTATGGAAGCTAGGGACAGTAAAAGAGGCAAAGCTGCTGATTTGGGAATAAACGATTTTAAGAAAAATTTATGGAGGACACAAAAAAAGATGCGGAATGGTGAAAAAGGACAAATAAAGAGCTAGAAGATTTATACAATGAGCCAACAATAGCGCAATACGTTAAATAACAAGAGTCAGATGGTTGGGGTACGGGCAATGCATGGAAAACAATAGAATGACCAAGATAGTGTTGAAGATAAACCAGTTAGGGGTAAGGGCTAGAGGGAGACCAAGAAGTGGACGGAAGGAAGAAGTGATACAGGACCTGAAAGAATTAGGAATAGAAGACTGGAGAAAAAATCCGCTTACAACCTGTAAAAGCCACATATATATATGTGACCCTAAAATCATGCAATAAAGTTTTGCCTAGTGTCGATCAGAATGCAATATTTTCACACCGAATCAATTTTCTCGTTTTTCAAAAAATTATACTTACCTAATTGAAAGTGAAATCTCATATTTTGAGTTCCTCAGAAGCTCTAAAATTGGCGAGAGTCTTTTTAATTCTTAGGGCAGTAAGCCTGGCTGTTGCATTGTGATACCAACATTCCTTCATTAATTTAGACATCACATGTAAAGCTTCACAACTTTGCCATCTATTTGGTATGTTAGGCCTTTGCCTATCAACGCATACCACCCTAAAAACATTATTATTAGATATAAATTCTGCGTTAAAGGCTGATCTTTTACCTTCTCATTTCTTCAATTGTAGGATCCGAAGGTACTGCATCATAAAATGGTAGTTGATATTCATCATGGATTCCACCTACATTACATCTTCGAGCTATTTCCCAAAATATGAGCCCTAAGGCATACACGTCGGCCCTTTTGAAAGAGTCAAAATGTTCTATATTCATAGTTTCGTCAAGAACCTTAAAGATTGCCAATTAAGTATTATAAAAATGCTTTTCACCCTTGTTACCTCTGGCGCCATGTATCGCTTAGTTCCTACCCGATTATTAAGAGGTATATCAACAGTATTAGTGGTAACATCATGACGGACAGCTAAACCAAGATCTCCAATAGCGCATGTTCCATTTGACTTCACTAAGATATTCTTAGATTTTAAGTCACGATGCGCTATAGCAGGTTTTCCTAAACATTCAATAGATATGTTATAGTTTTAAAATTGTGTTAATTAATACCTTGAGTGCCCATTATATCCATATGCAAGTGAGCAAGACCCGTAGCAATAGAAAGTGCCATTCTTATCATAGCACCAGTGTCAAAAGTACTTCTTCCGAGGTAGTCAAAAAGTGATCCATGTTCGTGATAATCAGTTATAAGCCACAATTGAGTCCATGTACCGTTATCTACCAAAATCAACCGTTCTAACTACGTTTCAAAATCTACCTTAAAGTTACATACCTTTATTATCAGCAGCAATAAATCCTAAGATATTATCGTGGCGCAACATAACAGTCTGATAAATTTCAGCTTCACGGAACCAAGACCTTTCTTCTCTAGAACTGAAGATCTTCACAGCTACATTTTCTCCACGCCAACGACCTCTCCATACTTCCCCATACCTACCTTGTCCGATTATTTCGACAAGTTGTATTTGTCGAGCTATACTGCGTTGTACCAAAAGCGGCAACCCTAAGTAAACGTATGCATATATAATAAGTTAAATATAAGCATAAGAAATTATTATACCCGAGCCACTACCACTTGTTGTCATCTCAATCATATGTTTAAGACTAACTCCGTTAAGAATCGGATGATCCGGAGCTTCAATGCTGTCCTCAAGTCCTAAATGATGATGCGTCGAACGTTTATTCTGGTAATGACAATAAAAGCCCAATCCCAGGATGCACACAATTAGTGTTGGCACCACGAAATATGCAGCTATCTCGAGTGCACCAATCGTTACATTTGATGATGAAATATCTAATGCAACAAAATTATTTTAAACATTGCCTTTAAAAATGTTTTAAAAATATGACATTTTCAAAAAAATATTTTATATTCAACTGCGGAATAGATGATTAATTAAAAAGCAACGATGATTCATGTTGTTATCTGTAAGATTTAGAACCGATGTTTTTGAAATGCGATGATTTAGAAAAATGGTACTTCCGATTGTACTCAAATTTATAGTTACTTGACAAATATGTTTTCATAGGAAACTAGTATTTTTTTATTACCGTAATTATATTCATCATTTTGTTTTTAATCTAAAATGCTTGCTTTTTCATTATAATGAAGCATATTTGGTTTTGTACAAAGAATCACATTCTCTTAGGTCGTCAATGCTATCATATTACAAAAGCAAAGGTAGATTTTAGTCTACTACAATTATGTATGTGTTAAATTAATGAGTTTTGTTTGGAGAACGTCTAAAATCGAATCTTATTCCAAATACAAAGTAGATTCTTTATGAATGTGCAATATCTGGTCAACAGAGTCAGGATCTGACATAATCAACATGCTTAATAATAACAAATCAAGATTAATTATTTTGGTCATTCATATAAGAAACCTACATCGGGTGCTTTCCAATTAATCCTCCATCTCCATAAACATTAATATTATATTATATTAGATACAAATTAAGTGAAACAATTAAGAAAATTAAAAACTACATAGCAAAAAATATTTATAAATCAATTAAGACACAACATAAGCAGAAGCTCAAAAGCACACTCAAACATTAAGCTAGCAACATAAAAATGCACATGCAATTTGAAGAATATTGTAGAAACAATGTATTTACCAACAGAAAAAGAGATGAAACCTAAAACACTACAAATTTTCATTTTTATAGAATTTGTGAATTAATTTTATTTCCCTTGATTACACTGCCAATTGCTAACGTCACAAAATATACCCAATCTACACAATTATGGAATATCAAAGTTTCAACAAATTAATCATATAACTACATTTTAAGAGACCATGGTCTTAATATAATTTAAAAAGAAAGAAAAACCGAGTGCGGCAAAACTCCCTCCCTAGTTTTGTTGGGGCGGAGTGCTGATCCTAGGGAGGAAAAATCGGTTTGAACAGATGCTGGCATAGGGGAAGTTTGGTTTGCTGTCTCTGTTCAGTAGTCAACATGTCTTGGACGGTTGAACAACGGGCTTCGCTATTGATTTCCATCTTCAATGCTTTTAGCGTGCCCCTCACGATTCAGTTCGGAATTGAAAAAGCATTACGCTTTGGATATCAATGACATCCCTGACCAGCACGATTACCAAACCTCAGCCCCTGCGATTTTTTGCTATGTGGGTACCTCAAGGCTGAGGTTTACAAACATCCACCAAGGACTCTGTCAGCCCTTCATGAAGAAATTGCACGTATTCCCCCAGGAATGTTGGTAAAAGTGATGGAAAATTTCCGAACTCGTCTTCAGCAGTGCATTGACAACGAAGAACACCACTTAAGTGATTTACTTTTCAAAACCAGTTAAAATGTAAATTCCAATTATGTACGTAGATTTGCACCGTAAGAATAAATTTTCTTTATTTTCTACCATCTGTTTTTTATTGAACCTTCAAATTAGGGAGGAAGTCCTGCCGCACCCTGTATTTCTACCAGTTATTAAATCAACATTAAATTTCTAAATTTTATGTAAAAAACAGAAAGACAAATAGAGAGTCTGCCACTTATTGTTGATAGTTTTTAGATAAAGATTAATAATGCTAAAATGTTTATGCATTTAAAACATATACTGATAACCAGAGACCGGTTGTCAGTGATAAGTCATCCAAATAGGTAAATTTAGCATACTAAATATTTGTAAATAAGGTTTGCCCCCACCGTACCATTATGGTTATGTTTCTTCAATAACAAATGATTGGTTTGGTGACTCAACGAAAGCTTGGCCATGCCTATTGTAAATATATTACACCATAATGATTGGTGAACTTTACCACCTTTTTTTAGGAAACACTACTGTAATTTCTAGAGAGCGGCAATAGTAAACAACTGTTTTAAAAGTGCCGCTCTACTGAAATGATTTTACTAAATTTTTACTAGATCCGGTCCCTACTGATAAACTATTAGGGGCAGTCAAATGAAAACGGGTCAAATGACAAAGTGTCATTAAACAGTTCTTATCTCAAAAGTAATCTCCAAAACTGTTAATATATTTATCCCAATGGGAGATAAGACCGTCAATCCTATTCTTGAAGAAGCTTGAGCTCGGGACGGAACCACATCTTTACCCAGTCACATACGTCCTCGTCCGATGCAAACCGATGTCCACGAATGTCTCTCTTCAACTCCCCAAAAATGTAGAAATCGCATGGGGAGAGATCTGGGCTGTAGGGAAGTGTTTTCCAGAAAAATCCCTAAAGCGTATTCCTCGCCAAGTTGGAATTGTGTCGGTGGGTGTTATCACGAAGAAGGACCATGCCGTTCGATGGCCCACCTCAGTTTCTGCATAGCACCTTGCAGTCTAAGAAGAATGTCATCATGACTTTCCTGGAACTTGTGTGTACGGCTTTGAATTTTTTTTCCAATGTTGGCTCTGCTCTTGCTCGTGGGTCGAAAATGGTGGCCTACGTTTCGTCTCTGGTGACAATTAGCGATGGAAGAGCATACTCTTCCTCGTGGTGGTCTTTTGTTGCTCCGTCAGTTACTGTGTAATGGCGTGTATGGCAACATGATTTATTCCCGTCAAAAGATGAATTTCTTCCACTGTGATGTCGAGGTAAGACCATCCACTCGAGCAATAACATCAGGAGTAATGACACGATAATTAGCAACAAAAATCAAGAGAGAATATAGAACATACCATGCAAACAAAAAATTTTTAGTCTAAACAACCAACTACAAAAGTGAAATTAGAAATAAATAATACACTTATTAGACCTGTAGTAGTTTATACCGCAGAAACTTGGACTATGACAATGAAGGAAGAAGAAGACCTGCATATTTTTGAACACAAGATATTAAGAAAAATATTAGAACCCATAAAAGTGGAAGGAGACGAACATTGACAAAGAATGAATCACGAACTGTTGGAAGAAATGGAAGGAGAGAGTATAGTAACACAACATTATAAAATGGCTAGGACATGTAATGTGAACAGAGAAAGAACGAACAATCAGAAAAATAACAGAATGGACTCCAGATTACCATGGACGAAGAGGAAACCCGAGACTACGATGGATAGAAGACGTTACAGAAGATCTAAATATAGGTATTAGGAATAACAGGATGGAAAAACAAATGCGGAGATCAAAGAAAATCGAAGGAAATTGCAGAAACAGCAAAGACAAACAAGAAACGGATGAAAGCTTTCACAAAAGCAGCCACAACTGTTCATGGTTAAAGTGCTTTTAATAATAATAATAATGGTACGATGGGCCTGTTCTGGACGAGCAGTGACACACGTCCCTCTCGAAATCTCTTGTGCCACTCCAGCACACGTAAATGTGACATGCCGTGTTCACCGTATACAGGATACATGCGACGATGAATCATCCTTCAACTCCCTCAGCAGTCAAAAAGCGAACCACACCTCTCTGTTCTTCTTTACTCACCTCCATTTCTGATGTTGGATGAACACATGTATCGCTTAATTTACTTCCAGCACAATAAACAAAGGACTAGTGTGGAAGTGCTTTCTCGGGTCCCAACAGATGCCAGTATCGTTGTCAAACTTCAGTGTTACCAACTTTTACGCGCCATAGGTGATCGTTTTTATTCAACTATTCCTTATACAATTATTATTTTTTTAACAATATCAGATATGTGTGCTCCAGCATTTCAAACACATAGTTCTAATCATAGGGTGAAACTCTACATAACATTTTATTACAAGTCTGCAGATTGCCTCATTTATTGATTGTTTAATTCCAACATATTCTGAGGTTTTGTTTTTGAACAGTATATGAAATAATCAAGAACGCTAAGATTTGGAGACCTTAAACATTTATAAGATGTTATGCAAAATTTCACCCTGCGATTGGAACGAATTTTCGAATACCTGATATGTTAATATAGCTTGTTATCGGTATATGTTTTAAGTGCATAATATACGTTTTTGCATTATTAATCTTCATTTAAAAACCATCGACATTAAATGGCAAACCCTATATTTGTACTTTTAATTATGTAATAACAAAACACAGTAATTATAAGTTTTAGTTTGTGTGTAGATTGGGTTAACCCCAGGTTAACGTAAGACAAACGTAAATGACAATTTTCCTTATGATTCCAAATCTAACCTGGTGGAAGTTCAAGTGTTAAAGTTAATCTCTGGTTACAAAAATCACTATCATCACAGCAATTAGATGTGCGTTTTTCTATAGTAGGATGGTCATACAAGATCGCAGCCTCTTTGCAATAGTCGGTGCTATTACTGGGGTACCAATAGATATTTCTCTTATCCAAACATCTGGCGGTTATAAAACAGAAAATATAAGAAAACAAAAACTACGCAAATAATGCAAAAGAAACTAAAGGTTTTAACATTCCTGCAAATAAAACTTTAAAAACTTTATTAGTAATAAGAAAAATTAGCGAGTTAGGTATATACAAAAAAATAAAAACTGCCACCAAAGGTACTAGAAAATGCTGCCACCTTAATTTAAGTTTTTACAGTGCATAAATATGCATTATGTGCCATAACCAATTGTATGCTAGACTTCTAAAAGATGGAAATTATATATATACAAGAACAAAGTAAATTAAAATTGCGGAAGAATGTCTAATTGTAGCAGCACAGGCAGTTACCTGGGGGCTTAGGCATTAGTTTAGGTGAAAGGTTGACATTGCAGAAATCTTCATTTTTGCAGCACTCCATTACAAACGTATGATTGAGAGGGCTCTGCCGATAGCAGAACAAGGGGTTATCATAGGGAATTTGGAGATTCCGAGCCAGGCACCTAAATTGCCAAATTTTATTTAAAATACACATATTACACCTAACTACTTTTTGCATCTACTACATGAAAATATTTCTTAGTTTTTAAATAACACATTTTCAGTGCTGCAAAAAAAGATACAAAAAAATTGCAGTATAACATAACAATAATAAAAATCAAAATCTTGTTTAAACATTCAATTTTGAACCTGCGATTATTTTATGTAAACATGATTTTAATATTTAATAACGGAATTACTGGCTGTACAAGGGTATATTTAATTAGAACTGTGAATATAAACAACATAATTATAATCTTATAAGCTCAAATTACAATAGTCAAATTTACTAGTGTACTACAAATTAGCATTTAATTTATAATTATTTGTGTTTCCCTTGACAATGCACTTTGATAATTTTGTTGGTATCTACATTCTGAATTTAGACTCGATAATTAATTTATCTATTGACGTTCAAACTCTGAAATTATAATATGTAAAGCATAATATTATCAGAAATAGACTGAAGTAAATATGTTACAGTAATACTAAAAGTACAATTTGCCTTTAATTCTACATCTGTTAATCAAGTCCTATAAAATGCAACTATTTCAAAATAATAATTTAAGAAACTTCATGATGAAACATAAATGAATTAAAAATCCCTATCTACTGTTTCTTATAACTGAGAATCAAATTTTAAAAATTATTTCGTTGTGGATAAAATACGTACACAATTATACTGCAATTTTTAAATAATATTTTAAAATAACACATGTAAATACATTCGTGTAAATATTTACTTAAACCTATGGCATTATGATTCCAAAAAAAATTACAAAATACTCGTTTATCAATATCAAAATAAATTTTGAAATAATAAAAACTCGTCATTACATAAAAATATTTTTTTCCTTCAGCTGATAGCCAGTCTTTAACAATAAGGGTTTGGAAAAGTTATCAATAAGATACCATTATTTTGGAAGTATTTCGGCTTTCAAACCATCCAAAAATATGGTACCATGGATATTAAAAGGAATTAAAGGAACGAATAAAAGGAAATGCACTAATTAGCTTATAGTAACAATTGCATTTGATTATTTCGGTAAATAGCAGTTATTATTGCTCACTTTATTTTGTAAAAAGCACTCAAAAAAATCACACATTACTCACCTATTCAATTTTAAATAAAAAACGGGCGTCTTTTATAAAACAAAAAAAAATCAGGTTAGTTACACTTTACAAAAAATTAGAATTGTTAGCCTATATAGTTAAAGGAATGGGGGGGGCACACAGTTACCTGCAATACCTTCACTTAAAACAGAACGATATCGGGGTAAGGCAAGTTCTGCCCTTACACCTGCATTACACATATCAGCGTGATTGCAACAAAACACTGCCCTCATTGCTGTAGGAGGCTGGCGACACCATTGTGATTTCTCAGGAGGAAAATAGTGGCTTCTGTTTAGACAACTAACACCCATTCCAATACCAGTTAGTATACATCGATATATTGTAGTACAAAAATAAGCAAGTATGACCAAAGAAAGGAATGCATACATATCACTTTGTTTTTGTTTTGAAAATGCTCTTTAACTCTCAGTTAATAGATTAACTTTACAAGGGATAGAAAAAACCTAAAACTTTTTGTATTGAATATCTAATAAAATAAATATATTCCAACGATGTAAGATTTTACTGCAAAGACTTAACGGCAAGTTATGTTTAATATCTAAAAATATCTGTTTTTGGCAAGGAATGTTCTGGTTGTGCAACGCTTCATATTCACGTGTTTAGTACTTAAATTAAAATATCAACAAACAATTTTTGTCGTTTATTATCAAATTTAAATTTTCGACTTTTGCCATTTTTTCTGCTTTTATAACAATAAATACCGAAATTAAACAAAATTCAGAAACTGCATGACATGATGTAAATGCAAAGGAAATGTATACATTCCACAACAAAAGCGTTAAAAAGTTTTTTAAAAATAAGAGTTTTTATAATTCGGTACATCAAACCAATTTGCTTCAATGTTGACCTATACCAATAATAATTATATTAATTTTATCGTTATCATCGAATTCAACCCAACAAATTATGTATAATTTCGTTTAGTAATTAACTACTAATAAAACTGACCATTAAATACAAAAATGACCTTTTTCACATATAATCAAAAAGATAAAAATGCAATTTGTTTTTACACAATTTCCTTAAATGAGATATTTTACATTATAATTGTTTTTATACAGATTGGCAAACATAACTTCAAGATGTTCGGTAGCACACCAAATTGTGCTTTTATTTGTTTGTCGTCATCATCAGCTGTGTAGCTTGTTTCGTCTTCATGGAAACTAGTCCGCCCATCTTTTCTTCGGGCGTCCTGGATTTCTTCTTCTTCTTCGAGGTTTATATTTGAGAATACTTTAACAATTCGGTGTTCTTGCATTCTCAAAACATGGTCGTGAGCCAATTTTGTCGATATTCGTCTATTACTTGTAGAATGCTTGTTATGTTTATTCTTCTGGAATTTCTGCATTATGTTTGTGATCTTGCCAGCTATATTTTGCGACAAATTGGAAAAATTTTATTTCGTTTGCCTGTATTCTATTTCTCTGTGTTTGTCTTAACGTCCACCAATCACATCCATGTAGTACCATTGGTCTTGCCATTATCTTATAGTTTTAATAATGTGTCTCTTCTGTTTTTGTTGAAGGTTCTTCTTATTGTCCCACATGTATATAGTTTGATCATTCAATCGATGTTATCATCATACGTTAGTTAGGTGGTAGCCGAGGTAATTGATGTTTGTTCTATTTGTTTATCTTTCAAGCTTATCTTTGCTTCAAGAGGTTGCATTCCTTTAAAGGCCATTATTTTGATTTTCTCGACTGATATCTCCAAATTATATTCTGTTGCGATCTGACTCAGTTTATACACTGCTCTTTGAAGATCGTCTTCTGTTGTACTATTATTTGATCATCAGCGAAAAGAAGTATCGATGTTTACGTTACCTATAGTCATATACGAACCAATAATATCCTTAAAGTAGTTGATCGGAGGCATGTTTGAAGACTTCCACATTGAGATTATCACTGCCAGGTAATTTCTTGATTTAAAACTGTAGATCACTTTCATCATTTCATCATAATTATGTAATCATATCTAGGTTGTCATTTATAGTTACATTCACTGGATCGTCTCTGTCTCCGATGTTTTGTTTGACCAAAGATTTTTATAATATTCATTCCATGTTGCAGTTGATATGGGGTTTAATTGCATTTGGTCCTTTATTGTTGAATTCATCATTTTAAGTGTCCTACACTTTTTATTGTGGTCCATTTAAATCTTGTTCTAGTGATTGCAGCATATCCTTCTCAGGTTTCCCTTTTGAGTTTCCTCTCTTCTCAGTTAGCAATACCACTTAATTTCATATATTGTTTTTTCCGCTTTCTTCTTATTGTCAATTATATCCTTTATTCTTTCTTTGTTCCAAATCTTTAGTCCACGAGTTTTATATTTCTTTTTTCTCATTCCCAGAGCTTCTGAGACAGCTCTTGTGATGATGTTTTTTATTGCTTGCTTTATTTGTTTGTGTGGCATTAACCGGTATGAAGGATTCTGTGACTAAAATGCATATGAAACAGCATTCTTCTTCTTTTCGGGATCCTTTTGCCCTACAGAGCGTCGGATGTGTTTTTGCTGTTCCAACCATTCCTTCCATGCTTTTTGGTTCATGGCTAGCTCCCTAATTTCTTTCAGTGTTCTTCCTCATTTGCTTCCCAGTTCCTATATTCTTTCCATCCAATTCTTTCTTGGTCTTCTTTTATTTGTATTCCTTGCTTCATAGAGTCTTGGTTCATTCTTACAATGTGACCAAACCAACTTAACTGTTTCATCTCAATTTTCGTGGTGATTGATTCCTTGATTCCTGTTCTATTATTTGTCGTATTTCTTCGTTTCTCTCCCTATCCCATTTGGTTTTCCCTGCTGTCTTCCTGAGAAATTTCATTTGCACTGCAGTAATTCTTCTTTTCGTGTTTGTTTTGTAATGTCCATGATACACTTGCATAGGTTATTGTAGGTAAAGCTATTGCATTATGTATTTTTAATTGTGTTTCTATTTATTTCCCTTTTTTCTAGTAGTTTTATTTATTGCGTAATATATATTGTGGCTTTTCTTGTTCGGTTGGCCATGTCTTGATCGATTTTCCCATCTTCTGTAATTATGCTTCCTAGATATTCAAAAGCTTACTCTGGGTCGATTGCGAAAAGTTTTCAGGTCGATCCCGTAAATAATTTAATGGGCATTTACGCTACGAAATGCCTAGAACACGCGACAACTTTCAACTCAAGTATCTCGGATTAGAGGGACTGCACAGCAATAATTCTATCTATTTATGTGTGATTCGTCTGTGCAATTAATAAATACCTACAATTTATAAACTTTATAATTTTGCCCTAACTAGTCGATCGCTTATCGCCTAATACTTTTACGGTAGATTGCCGATAGTAAAAGTCTGAGCACCCCTGCCCTAATGTCTATATGTAGGTCCTTCTTGTCTTTCCCAATGATGATCATAGTTTTGCATTTATTTGTATTTATTTCCTCTGTCCATATTTTAACAAGTTCTTCAGTTTTTTGTGTCTGCTACAAGTACTTATGTATATCATCTGCATATAATAGGTTATCAACTTTTACTGGTTCCAGTTTATTATAGCCTATTCTTGTTTGTTTGCTGGTTTTCTCTGATTTTTTTTATTATTCTGTCCATCAATGTCACAAACAGGAGAGCGCTCAGGCTGCCCCCCTGCTTTATTCGTTTGCTCATCTCAAACTTCTCCGATATTTTTCCATTAATTTTTACTCTTCCAATTACGTTGTTATAGATGTTCTTGTCAGTTTTCTTGGTATTTTGAGTAGTTCCAAACATTTCCATATGATTTCTCTGTTCGCTGTTGTCATTTGTTTGTTTATTTGCTCTGTATGCTGCTTGTTCATCTTCTAGTTCGCTGCCCACCACTTTTCTTAATCGTTTTTCTGCAATTCTTGTAAATGTTTTTAAGCTTGTTAAGCTTGTTGTGGACAGCCATATAGCCCTATAATTTTCACACTCTGTATAATCTCCGTTTTTATGTATTGGCAATATAATATTCTCTTCCCATTCTCTTGGTATCTTTTCAATTTGCCAAGCCCTTCTGAATATGTTCAGAGGCCAATCTTTGCCTTCCTCTCCTAGGTATTTGAGCATATCTAGTTCTCGTCTTTTATCTACTCCACATGCTTTTCCAGTTTTTATTTGTTTTAATGCTTCTACTTCTTGGATGCTAATTTCATCTGTTGAATCTTTCCTACTTGCTCTTGCTTTGTTCTCTTCAGTTGTGTCACTTTCATCATCTTTCCTTTCTTCAAATTTGTTTGTGTAGTGATCATACCATACTTCCAGTATTTCATTTGTTCTTACTTTAAGTTCACCATTTTTATTTCTTACTTCTCTCAATGGTTTCTTTTTTTCCTTTCAATGCTTTTATTGTACTCCAGAATTTCCTATTGTTTGATTCATTCAGCATGTTTCCAGCTTTTCTTTTTGACTGCTCTAACTACATCTTTCACTAGGTTTCTTCTTCTAAGACACTCCAATCTAGTTCTGATTTTGTGTTCATATATCCTTTCCAGGCTTCTTTCTTGTTTTAAATTACTTGTCTTACTTCTTGGTTTCCGCCACGAGGTTCTTTTTATGTTATTACTATATTTTCTAGTTCTGCAAGGTTTGCCATTTTTCTTCAAGTGTCCAGTCATTTGTTCTTGTCTGTTAAACTATTCTTTCTTCCTCTTTTAATTTGTATATAGGTATTTTTGTGTAGACTTTTTATATTTCAACTGTCATTTCAATACCATTTAATATTGCCACCACTAGTCTATGCTGTGTTCTTAGTCCTGCTTGCACTTCCGTTTTCACTTGTTCTACTTGACTTTGTATAATTGCGTGTATACTATATAATCGATTATACTTTTTGTTTATCTCTATTCTATAAATGTATATCTATCCTCCTGTGATTGTTCCCAAAGGGTATTTCCAATTAATAGATTGACAGAATTCTATCTTTTTTTGTCCATTCCCATTTATCGCTTCTCCTTGCATTCCCCATTATGATAATTCTTTCGTTATTTTCTCTAAATGTGGCTAACGTATTATGCTATTCTGAGTAGAACTTAGCTAGTTCCTCTTCACAAGTTGTTTTAAAGAAGCTGTTTACTATTGATAATGAACAGAACCATATTTTTTTAAATAATAAAATAATCGTGATGGAACAATTGTCACTAATTATGCATAATTTATTGCATTCAAACTCAACAGTACTAACTGCAGTGTAATAAATTTAACATTGTTCAATTTGAAAATCTCTTTACATGATAATTAACTTACAAATTGCACATTTCACAGGTGATATATAGTTCACCTTATTATTTTTATTTTATTAAATAGCTACACTGTTATCAGAATGTATTATTGAAAAACTACAATTAACAAAGCTTTTAATTAATAAAATAAATTATCTTTCTTTCAGAACTTTTTAAATATTAAGAATATTTGAAATTTCTTAAAACAAAAATTTACAAATAATTTTAATTGGCCAATCCCTTGATGCCGATGTAATTCATCTATAAAACTTTGACATGTTGTGCTAATTTGTACACAAATCAGCTGTATATTAAGAAATGAAAAAAATAATGGAAAAATTTTTACATCCAAATAAAGAAATACATTTGAGATTAAACATAAATGCCAATAATACCCATCTAATGAAAGCGATAAAATACATTTAGCCTTTCCGCAAACCCTTAAATTAAAAATTGGAGCGCATTTTAACTAATATTCTCTTCAAACGATTAAAGGTTTGCGTAAGTATTAATAGATTATATAAACCAATTGAGAACATGTTAGTAACATCAAAGTGGAAAAAGGTAAGGATAACATGGGATAAATTTCGAAAGGGGAGCAAATTTAGACTGGCTAATGATTATAAATCACTGCATAAAATTACTCTAACCCACAATGAAAGTTTGATAAGCATCAATAGACATCTCAAAAAGAAAAAATAATTGATAACCTACGTCATAGATAACAATGTTTTGTCTTCCTTAATTTTGTCGAATGTTATCAAAATCAAAAGGGTGACCTTATGGCCTTCGTCAAATTATTTATAATGTAATTCTTATTCTAGTAGAAATTGTATAAGTAAATGCATACCTATAGGTATGTTCGATGACTCCAGTTTTAGGCTGGTATGTCGATGTAAAGCAGTAACCATCCGTTTCGCATGTGTAGTTTGACTCACGACATATGTCACACTTACATTTTAGAGATTTAACTCCTATAACCAATATGAAAGCATTAAACAATCGAATTACCATTTCATTTTGATGTGGTAGCATGCACTTTAAAGAAACGTTATAATTATGAATGGATAGGAAATGTTATTTATTAAGGAGGAATTTGAGGAATGCTTTTGAAATACCACATTAACAACCTTGAACTTATTAAAAAATCAACAAACGTGTTACTAAAAATTAGAGGTTTCAGTAAGCCCTATGTAGAATTTCAAAAGTATTTTATGTAAACAATATTGCAAAAGGTCAAATTAATCTAGTATTTTGGGAAAAATTAGGCATTTACGTGAATGACGGTATTAAACTACCTGTAGTGAAGTGACCTTAACTCACCATTAAATTTTTGGCACAGCCAAATTATACCAATAATAAAAAACAAAGCAGTCCTACACATTTTTTTTCTGTACTTTTAGTCGCACTTCAAATTAAAAGTAGCACTTAATAAATTATCTACTCGTTTTACATACTTATTTACATCTTCACCAAAAAATTCGGCAAAAAACACTGCAGTGATCTGCCATTTAAGAAAAATCTCGTAACTTATATATAGTATTTAGCACTTTTTTACACATTTTAAACATAGTTAATGTAATAGAAAATGGCAAAATCTCTGTCTTTAGAAAATATCGCGAAATGACACAAACAAAATTCACTATTTTACCAAAATTAAAATTATTTAAAAAGTTTAATGACTGGTACAAAAATAGCAGCCATGTCGTTTTTGCTTCTGCCCTCTTGGAACGAACTATTCCGACAGAGGGCGCTCTATATAAAGCGGGAAATTTAACATCAAATTAATACCACACGTTCCTACACTACAGAGAACCTTCATTTATTATACTCGCTTGACGTGATAAGATAAACTGCAATTAACTTTTTTATAAACACATTTAACAAAAGATAAAAGGTCAGTGTACCTAATATCAATTATAAAATTGGAAACAACACCTAAAGCGTTACTTACTGAAAATTTGGAGTCACCTTCAACTTCAATTTATTTATATTAATATTTGTTAACGTGTTATTCATGGATGAAAGTCCACGTGAAATATTTGCAATTATAATAAAGCGTAAAACATTAAAATTACAGTACCTAATTTTTACAAAATAATAATTTCGAAATTTTCCTATATTTTGTTTTCATGTTGTTCCACATTAATAATAATTGCTAAGGTCACTTAGATAATCTTAAACACTTCAAATCTTGGATGATCACAAATTACAAAATTTCTAACTTGACTGAAATGACTTGAGACTGCACAAAAATATACAATTTAACTTTATTAAAACCCTCCGGTTGACGGGTGGATTCAGAATCACACCATTCGACGGGTTGGGTCTCTCAGACCCAAACTGTGTTTTATTTTTTTCCCCTAATAATACATTGATATGCCCAGTTTCTGGTCCGCATTTGTTAACCTGGTCTATTATGCACTGCTAAGAGTAAAAATAGTTATGAAAAAAACATTAACGTGGGAGTTCCCATTTATTTAAAAAAAGTTACATGTAATGCAAGTTTTCAAAAGAAACTATAAATTGAAAAAACGAAAAAGACAATAACAATAACATACAATTATTTGTAAAGTATATGGCTGAATAAGTGAAAAAAAATATAAAATGAGTGTACATAAATTTGACATACAAAATATTGAATGCAAAATTGTAGGAAAAAAACTTATACGAATACACGGGTTGGGTCTGACAGGCCCAAAGCCCTTCTGGCAGCCAAACGACAGATGATAAAATTAATACAAATTAAGGAAAACCTGTCTTTATTAAAGTTAGGAAGGTACCAAAAAACTAAAGAAATTAAAAAATTTATTTTAGAAAATACAACAAAAAAAAGATTTTCCTGGGCCTCACAGACCCAGCCCGTCAACCGGAGGGTTAATATTTTAAATTAGGTAACGAAACTTTACATATTATGTTTATAGTTAATACTGGATTTATTGGTTTAAATATAAACATTAAAACCTCAAACATGTATTGCAAAAGAAAATGAGATATAATAAATGTTTGCTTTATTTGCAATAATTTACATGATTTTCAGTATATAAACAATAATGTGTTTATAATTACGTAATGCAAACTTATGATAAGTAATTTAAAAAAAAAGAACCGTTATGCAAGAATAGAAACTAACTTTCTATTTTTGGCTATTAATAACTTTTATAATGATAAAGTAAGTTATCGTTTATAAATAAAAGTTTCAAATGCTTTGGTAAATAAACAATAATTCTTTTTCTCCTTAGGATTATTTTTATTCCTTTTACATATAGCACCAACTGATGCTGTGTTCTTTTAACCGTTCCTAAACTTGTCTGTTTCAGAAATATCTTCGTTACCTACTACTATTTATTTATTTATTGTATAGAATAATGTAGTTATAAATTATTATTATTAGCCCATGCATTCCTACACAGGGCAAAGGCCTCCCTCTTTCTCTCATTCTTTGTATCTTTTTTCAAATTTTTCTCACTTTTTGCGAGGCGTTTTTGGTCTACTCTCCCATAGTGACCGGTCCTCGTGGGAGAGGTAGTTATAAATATAAAATAAATAATAGTGTATAAGACACATCTTACAGAACAGGTATAAATAAAATATAACACATAAAATATTATTGATTTAGATATAACATTACATTTATAATTCCTATACTGCAGTGACACCTTGGTAGGTAGCTATATAGGTCCACATCCAGGTTAATTAGCCAGGCTATTGCAGCCGGAGTAGCCTCCATGATATCTCTCCATTCTCCTCTTGGAACTTTCGTATGGGGCATTCTTGAACTATGTGGGCTACCGTTTGTTTATTACATAGAATGCGCCAACTTGCAGAGTCCTTAAATCAATATATTATAACCAGTGATGTTCCCATCAATTTTTTTGAGGGTATACTAGTATACTACCGGTAAGCCGTTGTGTGCCTGACTTTTCCTATGGTTACTTTGGGGGGGGGGTCAATAACAACAAATGAACTTGAAATTTTTCAACCAAATATCTATAAAAAATAATAATAATCGATAAACCTAATTAAATATATTGACAAAAATTTTTTTGCAGAACGCATCTTCTTTCTTGTCTGTTTCTTGGCGTTCTTTACCACGAGGAGCTGAAAGTGCCGATCGATGGTCTCGCAGCCAAACATTCACGTATGGTCACGGATTGAAGTCTACAACTTGAGGGCCATTGATGGAGATGAACATCAAATCTCACACATTTTCAATAGTTAGCCGAGTCCTCAAATCGGTTATTGTGAGGTTCATATCGGAAAACCCACTTTCGCAATCAGATGTTGTTGTTGGAAGTATGTTCAGCGTTTTAAAGAGATTAGAAGAAGCATTTCGTGTACGGAAGTCTACTATACTTTCGAATTCAGATAACCAAATCGGCGTGCCACTCTTTTAACTTGATCTTCTCCCTTGGCGTCATCAGTTACTGTTTTGAATACTTCGTCAATCACCTACAGAATGAAAGAAATTTTCTTTTAAATGTTCACCTACCACCTATCACCTGTGTATTATTTAATTAATTAATGAAATTATATTTTGCAATGTCCCTTACGTTCAGATCTTCTAAAATTGTGTTATTTGTGTAATACTTAAACGCAAGTTTTGGTTGATACGTTTATTATCTTGCTCAGCAGGGAGCTACAGATATGCTACCGCGTCGGCTGCTGGGGTGGAACTGACTTACACACGTATGTCACACGCCCCTTTTTTATTTTTTAAAAAAGTGAAAGATACTTAATTAATTTTGAAATACTTCATCTTACAACTAATTACATACTTGTGGTTTATGACAATACATAGCTATTTAAATATGTAGGTTTTTTGCTGGTTCTTTTAGGCCTTGCATATTCATGAGCGTTTATGTTTTCATTGAAGCTTTTCCGAGCACTTACTTTTAAGTTGTCACTATCCGCACTTGGTTTATTTAATTGCTCTGATTCTGGTTTCACTGTCACTCCCGGTTCACAAGAACTTTGATTTAACGATTTTTTATCTTTCCCGGGGCTTATTAATTCCGCTTGTTCCGAAATTTTCCTTGAGTCGCATGAGTTTTTCCGTTTAATTGGTGTTTTCAGCGGCTTTAGATGTATTCTATTTCTTCGTAATGGTGTGCCATCTTCGGTGGTAATATCGTAGGACTCTGGTTCTATACATTTAGCTGTGACCTTGGCTGGTGTCCAGTTTCTTGTGGAGTTTTGAACCAAAACCTCTTGGTTTATCTCAAGATCAGGTAGTATGTGCGAATTACGATCGTGATACTGTTTCTGGTTTTCTTGGTTTTCTTTAATTTTGTGATATTGTTTACTGCATTCATATTTAGGCGTTAATACTGCCTTTGTCATTAAGGGGTCGGTTCTTAATTTTCTGCCCATTAATAATTCTGCTGGAGACGGCAGATTCCTTTTAGGAGCCGAATTGTAGTTAAGAATTGCACACGGTATGCTCCCGTCGGATCGCAACGTTTTTAAAATTAGACCCTTGACTGTTTGAACCGTTCTTTCAACGAGTCCATTGCTTTTTGGATACAAGGGACTTGACGTGGTGTGTTTAATGTCACAAGATTTCAGAAATGATTTGAAGTTTATGGAGTTAAATGGTGGGCCGTTGTCACTTATTATTTCCTGTGGTATCCCGAAGGTGGGAAATGTATCTTCTATTATTTTTATAACTGAGCTTGCATTTTTTGACGTTACTCTTTTTACAATGATGAATTTGGAAAAATAATCTACCATTATTAAGTAGTCGGTTTGCTTTATATATGCAAAATCAATTCCAATTTTGCTCCAGGGTAGTTCGGGAATTTCGTGTGATTTTAAAGGTTGTTTGGGATTTGCTTTGGTGTACATCTGGCAAATTCTGCAATTTAATACCAGATCCTCGATATCCTTTAACATTCCTGGCCAATACAATGCTGCTTTTGCTTTATTCTGGCATGTCGTTACTCCTTGGTGTGAATTGTGAAGTTTATTTATGACTGTTGTTGTTTCGTTTTGTGGAATTACGATTTTGTTGCCACGAAATAAGATTCCATCTGCTAAATATAATTCGTCTTTGATGTCCCAAAACTTTTTCACGTCTGTTTTGATTAATTTTTTGTGTGTCGGCCATCCTTTGTTTATGTAGGTTATTATTTCTTGTATTATTGGGTCGTTGGTTGTTGAATTCTTGAGTTCTTCAACTCTTTCGTCTGTAGCACAAACCAAGGAACTTACAGCTACTGATTTCCCTTCTAAGTAGTTTGTTTTGAAGGATCTATTTTTGTTGGGGTCACGCGATAGGGCGTCCGCAATGCTTAGTTCCTTTCCTGGAATGTACTCGAGTGTGTAGTTGTATCTCATTAGTTTCAATACTAACCTCTGGATTCTTGGTGATAGCAAACTCATTGGCTTATGTACTATACTTAGTAACGGCTTATGATCTGTGTGTACCACTACTTCTCTTCCGTAGGTGTATATGTGAAATCTTGTAAGCCCATGTAGGATTGCAAGTAATTCCTTTTCGATTTGAGCGTATGCCTGTTGAGTTTTGTTCAGAGACGTCGAGCAGTAACCTACTGGCTGTTTTTCTTGAAGTGCTACGCATCCCAAGCCGTGGCTGCTTGCGTCCACTGAAATGCATAATTGTTTCGTTGGATCGTAATATCTTAAAGTTGGTGCTTTGCTTATGATGTCTTTTAGAGATTGAAACGAATTTTCTTCGTTCATTCCCCAAACGAATTCCACTTTATAACTTAACAAAGCTCGTAACGTACTTGTTTGTTGGGATATGTTTGGTATAAATTTTGCTAGATAATTTACCATTCCCAGTATTCGCTGTAGTTCTTTTCTATTTGTTGGAGTGCTTAGAGCTTGAATGGCTTCTATCTTTGTACAATCTATCGAAATTCCTGCACTGGAGAGTCTATGTCCCAGAAATTTCACGTTTGTTTTGGCTAACTGCATTTTTGCTTTGTTGAGCTGAATTTTGAATCTTTTAGCTCTTTCCAGTGCACGCTTTAATCTAGAATTGTGCTGCTCTAGGGTTTTCCCATGAATGAGAACATCATCCATGTAAGGGACTACACCTTCTAGACCCTCGAAAACATGGTTAATTAGTTTTTGATACACCTCAGGTGCGCTACTGATACCGTAGGGCAAGGTTTTGTATCTAAATCTACCAAAGGGTGTAGCAATTGTACACAATTTAGAACTTGCGCTATCTATGGGAACTTGCAAAAACGCTTTCCTTGCATCTAATACCGTAAAGTATTTTTCTTCATTTAGTTCCGATAGAATACTGTCGACCGTTGGGAGGGCATAGTGCTCCCTTTTAATGTACTTGTTCAATGGTCTTGGGTCCATGCACACCCTAATTGAACCATTTGGTTTTGATATGATTACAATTCCGTGAACCCAGTCACTTGGTTCGTCAACAATTTCTAAAACTTGATTTTTAACCATTTCGTCTAATTCTAGTTTTAGCTTTTGTTTTAGTGCGATTGGAACCCTCCTTGCTGGTGGCGAAATCGACGCCACTGCCTCCTCTTTTAAAGTTATGTGATACGGAGTGCAATTTATTCGAGACGGTTTGTCATCAAATATTTCTTGGTACTTGTTTACTATTTCTACAGCTGAGTCGTGCTTGACCTCATTAACTTTGATATTAATGGGTACTAACCCAAAACATGTCGCGCCGTTCAGACCTAAAATTGGGTCGTTGTTTTTCTCAGTTACGTAGAAATTTAACACCGTATTTTTCCCTTTAAAACAGCAATTCAGTTTACATTTCCCCAAGGTTTTGATTACGTGTTCGCTGTATGACGTGAGCTTTGACATTGTGCGAACTAATTTCTGCTTATTTGGCAGCGCCTCGTAAACATTTCTTGGGATTATGTTTACCTCACTACCGGTATCAACTTTGAAATAAACATTTTTGCCACTTACGTTTATGTTTTCTTTCCACGATGATACCCCATTAACACGTTTGATGGACAGAATTGCCTGATCTTCTTCAGATTCTTCGCTATCACTCGTGTCATTGTGTTGTACCGCTTTCACGATTTTCTTGCTTTTACACACACTCGCGAAATGGTTTTTCTTTTTACATTTTAAACACGATTTTCCTTCTGCAGGACACTTATTGTCAATCGAGTGCTGGAATCCGCACTTTTTGCACTTAGGTTTATCTGTGTTTTTATTATCTTTCTTCGCGAACTTGGTTTTCCGATTAACGATGTTTACTTCGCCGCTCGTACCTGACCCTTTGATTTCGACAATCTGTATTTTGCTCGCTTCACTGGATCGGCAGTGATCAAGGGCCTTTTTTAGCTGTAAATCTGGCTCTCTTAACAACCGCTCTTGTACGTGTTTGTCCGCGATTCCTAAAACTAGCCTATCTCGGATTAGAAATTCTGTTTGATCTCCGAAATTGCACGGGGCTGCTAGTTTTTTGAGTTCCGTGACATATCTGTCTACTGTTTCACCTGGTTCTTGGGATCGTGAGAAAAACTTGAACCGGTCGTACACAACATTTTTACGAGGTTTGCAGTATTGGTCGAATTTGTCAACTACAACCTTCAACTCGTCCCGGCTTTCATTTTCCGTGAACGTAAATGTATTGTAGACGTCTATAGCTTCGTCCCCCATCAAATTTAGAAGTAGGGCTACTTTTAATTTGTCAGGTTTTGAACTTTTCTCACTTGCCTCTAGGTATAATTCAAATCTCTGTTTGAACTTTTCCCAGTTTGTTGCAACACTCCCTGTGAAGTCCATTGTGCTTGGTACATTTATATTTTTTTCCATTTTGGACTGATATAATCACTATACAAAACACTTTTCACTCGGGTTTTACCGCTGCCACCATGTAATACTTAAACGCAAGGTTTGTTTGATACGTTTATTATCTTGCTCAGCAGGGAGCTACAGATATGCTACCGCGTCGGCTGCTGGGGTGGAACTGACTTACACACGTATGTCACAATTTGTAGGGTCATTAAACAAGCGCTGCCGCATTCTGTCAACTAAATTCTGCAAGAATTGCAGCCTGTTGATCCCTCCCAACTTCGTTACTGTAATCTCGACACCTTTATGGACTCCGTTTTGAATGGCCTCTGCAACTTCTTTCTCTTTTTCACCAGGTTCAGCCTTCAGGCTTTCCAAAATCCTAATAGTTCTACACATCTCTGATTGGGCGCGCATGAGAGTTGTTTTCCTGGATTGAAATATGCAAGATAACATTCCAAGTTCACAAAGAACGTCGTAGAAGAGTCCAAGTTCTTCTAGGAAAGAGGAAGATTCTAATTTTCTCTTTAGCCCAATTGCTGTGGCATCGCGAGTTTGACTAACGTGTGCATGCATCCCCGGATAGTTGTTCCATACAGCTTTTACAGTTCGGAAACTGCTTGCAGACCAACGTACATTCAAGATACGACCTATTTTCTGCATTTCAATGCCTACCTCCATACAAGCTTCTTCTAAGCCCCTCGAGTTCTTAGGGCTTTGATGATAATGAGCGTAGAGTTTGTCCATGAAACTCTGGAAACGGGAAACACCAGTACATTCTTTTATGACGTCGTTCACTGAAAGTTCGACGCGATGACATAAACAATGCCATACGAAAAGGTGTGGTATCTCCTTACATAGTTTTGCAGCGACTCCAGCTTTCTTCCCCGTCATCACACTCGCACCATCGCTTGCAAACGCAATCCAATTCTTCAATGTGAACGACTTTGATATTCCTAGACGTTCTAAGCACGACCAAAGCTCAATCAAATCTAAGAATGCTACAATGGGAGCCTCTGTATCAAAATATGACGAAATGTATACAATTAGAGTGCACTTAGTGCTCAGCGTGGTTGATTTGTCCACCATTATAATGAATTTTGAGTCTGACTGTACAAGATGTGAAGTGAGTCGTTTGCGCATCTCCTTTGCTATGACATTCATCATTCGCGTGGCAGTTATTCGGCTATGTAAGGAAGATCCCATATCCAATCCATTGATTTGCTGAAGTTCAACAAGTTCTTCAAATTGCAGGAAGGGGCGGTGATTCTTTGCTATACAATACACTGTTTCAAAAAGTCGCACGTTGGCGTCCATTACTTTTTCAGATACATGTTCGAACATCTTATCCAAAACCTTTTCTTCGCCCTTCTTCAAGATGTTCTCTACAAACATGTGAGATTTGCTTTCTGAGTGCTGTTTGATTTTAGTCCTCAAAGAAGCCAGTTGATTCTTTCTATTACTTCCAGCAGCCATGATTTCAAAGTCTACCCATTCAGCCGAGATTCGAACTTTACCATCGGCATTGGATTTTCGAAATTGAATGCTATTTTTTGGTTTGATGCAAGCACTACATCCTAGTTTCCCATCCTTGCAATCCAACCACGGATTTTTCATCTGAACCTCTATCGCCTGTTCACTAGTCCACAATGAAGGCCAACTTTTGGATGTTTCTAAAATTTTCTGATCACAACGAACAGCACAATTGCCGTCCTTGGGTGACAACAAGGATGGACCAGCACCAGCAGCATCGACATTAGCCTCGCATTTACCTTTCTTTGCTTGACTAGTGAAAAAAAAACTCAAAAGTGTGCCGCGGTTATTAGAACTCATTTTGTTATCAAAAGAAAACACTTGAAAATTGAAAAAGTATTGTAAATTACAATATGAATTACAATTTGTAATTCATTCAACATTCAACAAGATTCTGAATTTGTCAATTAATTAACTTATTAACTCACTAACTCACTGCAAAGCGCACAATGTATTCAATAAGAACAAGTAGATGCCATAAGCATCATTGTTCAACCACAGTATAGAAATTCAACTGTTGAACATCAACCCACCAGCCCACCACTCACCAGCGAACAACGCCGAAGTGACAAGTCGCGACCTGCGCTGCGCATGGGCCACCCGCTCCCGTACCCAACACCTCAATGGCTATCAACGTTCAGGTAATGTTCGGCTTGACGTTTTGTTATTATTTTTTTAGGCCTATTACGTAAGCACATTCTTTTCTTCTCTTTTCTTTCTCCTTTCTTTTCGCTGTCTCTGATCACTTTTTTAACGAGTTTTCACAAATTGCTTGAGAGTATACGCAGTATGCCCAGAAAATCCTTGAAAGTATACGGCGTATATGGAGTATACCTTATGGAAACACCACTGATTATAACAACTAAATTTCAACACCCAAGGTTACATAAGGTAACATGGAGACACCCAGCAGGAAACGTAGAAAACCAGATTGACCACGTATTAGTACCAAAAAACATGGTTAAAGACGTAAAGAATGCAAGAACATATCGAGGAGCTAACGCAGACAGCGATCACTACTTGGTAATTGTAGAAATCAATATAAAACAAGCCAAAAAATGGAATAAAAAAACCATAACCAGGAAAAAAAAGAGGAGAATAGAAAAAATTCAGGAAGAGGACACAAGAGACAAGTATACAGCCAGCATGACACTAATGGATAGACAAGAAGCAAATAGCAGTATAGAAACGCAGTGGAAAATGATAAAGAGAAATGTAATAGAGGCAGCAGATAAAATTATACCATATAAAAAGGAAGGAAAGAAGCAGCAGGAATGGTACGACGGCGAGTGTGAAGAAGCCGCAAAATCAAAACATAACACAAGGCTTCAGTGGTTGAGGACAAAAGAAGAACGATATAAACAACAATATAAAGAAGCAAGAAATAGGGCTAATAGGATCTGCAAACACAAAAGAGAGGAATGGATAAACAAAAAGATGGAAGAAATTGAAAAGGATAATAGGAAGAATAACATGAGAAGTATGTACCAAAAAATCAAGGGGACGAAGTACAAAGCAGAGGTGAAGGCAAGAGGATACAGAAATAAGGAAGGAAAGACAGTATACGAAGAAGAAGAAATCAAAAACGTGTGGCAAGAATATTACCTAGAACTATTAAACGATCCTGAGGCAAGCGAACTAGCAATGCAAGAAGAAGATGATATAGAAAACCAAGATGAGGAAGAACAATCAACACGTGTCCCTACTTTACAAGAAGTCCAAGAAGCGCTAAGGAGAACAAGCAATAACAAGGCGGCAGGAAGCGACAACATAGAACCAGAGCTCCTGAAGTATGGGGGGAAAAAATTACATGAGCAAATACACTGTTTGATACAAGAAATATGGATACAGGAAAAAATGCCTGAGGAATGGAAAAAAGGAATAATCATACCATTATTTAAAGAAGGAGAGCAGGAAAATTGCAAAAACTATAGAGGTATAACGCTGTTAAATACAGCATAAAGTCTTCTCAAGCATTCTGAACGCGAGGTTAAAAAAAACAGGCAGAGGAAATTATAGGCGATTATCAGCAGGGATTTAGACCTGGCCGTTCCAATGCATTATTCACCAGTTAATGGTCCCTTTAGAGCGTTCAAAGGTGTTCAGTGGTTGGGGTGGTTGGGGGGCTGACAGATTTGTTTCCGTCTTGCCTTGTCTTTTGCCAAGTTTCTTGCGTTCTTTATCTGTTTTTGTTTTATAATTTCATCTACGTTATCGGCCCAGATTGTTCTAGGTCTTCCTTGTCTCTTCGGGATAAGTAGTTTCCAATTAAGCATTTTCACTGTTGGGTCGTTTGGAGATGCCCCCACCATTTTAGTTTCTGTCTATTTATAAATTCTATTATTTTTTCATCTTTCATTTCTTCTTTTAGTTCTTTGTTGGTTTTTCTTCTTATTACCTCATTTTCTTTTACTGGGCCTACAATTCTTCTTAAGATCTTTCTCTGGCAGATTTCAAGTTGTTCTTCTTTCATCTTTGTTGTATTCCACGTTTCAGCACCATAGGTTATTATTGGTCTTAGGGGAAGGAAGGGTAAAGTGGCCACTCTAAGGTTTGGTGAATTTTTAAGGCATCTTAGTAATCGAAAAAATTATCGAACAGTGTGGCAATACCTACCCCAAACACTTAAGTACCGATTGCTAATCACTTATTTTTAGTTTTTTAACTTATAAATTTTTTATTGATTTTTTCTCAAAAAAGTGCAAAGTGGCCACTTTACCCGACTAGGTCGGGTAAAGTATATTGCTCTATATTGAATATTTAATTGGTTAACACAAAAAATACAACATATTATTACAAAAAGAGCGTTATAAGAAAATATTAAGGAGATGGCAGTCTTTTTTTGAAGAATTCACACTCATTTTAATGAAATGTTAAGAATGTGGCAGTCATTTTTTGCAAAACTCGCACTGGAAGTCATCGTCCTCTTCCTCGCATCCGGCGCATTCTTCGTGGGTAAACAAATCGAGCACCTAATCCACCCCTCGTTTTCTTTGGACTTGGAATAGGCTTCATCTTCTTTAGTGGCCACTTTGCCCGAAATGACATCATTAAAAAAACTGTGGTCTAGCATCGAACATTCATGACCTACGAGTTTCAAACACACATCATTTAAAGCTTATTTTACGCTGAACAAGCAGCACTAGAGCAAATAACTATGACACTACTTGTTATTTAGCTATAACTAATGATTTAAACCACTTACCTAAAATCAGGCAGTCGAAAAACAGAAAGATCCGCCTCAATTCGAAAGTTGTGATGCCTCACGCTTGTTAATCACAGATAACATTGACAACATCTAATGTGAGTGTTTCACCCGATTCCCGCGTGGCTGCAGCACTCTACAGCAGAGCAATCGCAGATGGTCACTTTACCTGCCTAGGCCACTTTACCCGTCCTTCCCCTATTAAAGTTTTATAAATTTTTAATTTTGTTGATTTTTAGATTATTTTATTACTCAGTATCCATTGTAAGCTATAAAACGCTTTCATGCCGAGGCCGATTCTTCTAGTCACTTCTTCATTGGTGTTATTAGTGGATGTCAACAGTGAGCCAAGATAGTTAAAGCTGATTACTTCTTCCACCCGAGGTGTTGTCTTAACGTTTAAAAATCGGCGCATTTTGAAGTCCATGACCATTGGATTGAGATCCGAGTCTGTATCTGCGCTGGGGTAGGTTTTTACAGCTTTAATGAATTTTTTCAACTCTTTCGGAATTATAATAAAATCTATTTGGTTTCTTACGATGTTTCCTATTCTATCGGCCGGTGCTCTCCATGTGTACAGTCGCTTTGGGGGGAGTTTGAAGAAAGTATTTGTCACAAGAAGTTGTTGTTCATTGCAAAATTCTACGAGTGCGTCTCCTTTTAAATTTCGTTAAGTAAATACTCTCAATTTTATTTTTACTGATATATTTATCTTTTTAAATCGTACTTATTTCTTTTAAGTATGAAATACATTTAGGAAAATAATATTGCACAGAGTAACAATATTAATGGTCATTCATACCATATATTAAACATATAGTTACATACATAATAACCTTTTAAATAATTTAACGGTTAAAAATTGGAATTCTGCAATTTTTCGTAATGCAACATTAATCACCGAGATATTGTAAGTAATCATTGTACATTAGATTACTTACGATTATATAGATATTATACATAGCATCAGTTTACAACAAACCAAAATATTAAAATGCAAACTCACAATATAAAAGAAAATATATTTGATCCCTAGGTTTTTTGGAATAATTCGTTGGATATCTATAAATAAAAGCAAGGAAAAACATCTTCAATTACATAATCTAAAGCTCTGTAATATTCTGGCCTAAATACCATGAGACACCAGAAGCATTTCCTTTCTAGTCCATGCATATAAGGAGCCAACATGATCCGAAAACAATCATTTTTAAATTGAAAACACAAATATTCTATTTCAGAAACGTTTCTGCCGCCAGACTACAAATTTGAAGCTACAACAAATGTAAGAATAATATTTCAAATGTTATTTTGAGTTTTTTCGTTAAAAATCCAATTTTCGTTCTTAAAATGTGTACACAATTTCAAAACCATGAGCATTTTAATTGTTTTTATACCTAAAGAGAGCTGCTTCATACAGCTGGCCCTTCAAGTACACTGTATGCTTTGCAAACCGCTTAAAACGGGCATTCTAAGCCGCATCCCAATTTCAGAAAAAATATAGTCATTGATTCTAAGCCGCACCCTAATTTCATAAAATATTTCGAATAAGAAATGAAAATAAATACCTATATGGGTATGAAATATAATAAATTTTATTTAAAGAATAATGAAAAATAGCAAAGATCAACAAACTTAGTATTTCACTTAGCTCTTCAGATAAAATTCTTTGAATGCAAGTCACACCTAATTTTTGGAGAGACTAAAGTTGCAAAAACAGTGCGGCTTAGATTCGAATAAATATGGTAATAAGTTTTACGTACAATTCAAACATTTTAAGGCCGAATCCATAGATTCTTTACTTTGAGCTTTTTTGTTTTTCTTGCACAGTAATAGGGCAATTATCAGAGTACTACATACAAAGAGTGGAGCAATAGACATCCGATTTTTGCATAAAAAATTCCCTTCGTTCTGTGCCCGAATTCTTTTTCAACAGTTTAACAGTTAACACATCTGTCTTAGTTGGTCCTAACAACAAATCCTTATCAATTATAATTATAATCAATAATATACCCTTGTTAACTGTGCAAAAAATATAGATATGCATTTTATATCAACGTACAAAAACAAGTAGAAGATAAAATAAGTACAATGCACCATAACTTTAAGAAATAAACTGAGACACTTTAATATTAACAAATACTGGGTTTAAGTCCTTGCAGCAGCACTGCTGCTCCAACATCGATTACTTATCGGTCGAGCTAATCTCTTCCCGATTGTCTGAACGTGAAAACCTATATTTAAAAGTGCTGCATGATCTAAAATTTTACGACCGTCAAAAACATAAGCAGGCTTCATCATTCCTCCATAGATTTTTTCATAATTTAAAGTCTAAAATTATTAGGTTTATCACATCAATTTAATAAAATAAAAAATAATCTCACCACAAATTCGTCCCATTCTGTACACAAAACTATAGCATGGGTGCCTTGCGTTGCTGTATATGCATCATGATAAATTTTTACAGACTTCTCAATGTGTTCGAGAGATTCACCCGTAACGTACATTAAGTCGTCAAATATTTGCGATTCTTCCACCTATATAAAATGTTATTACTTATTAAACAAGTACATGTAAAGAAAATAAAAAGTAACCTTAGGGTCGTACACGTGAAGTTTTGCTCCTTCCCCTAAAAGTGTTTTAGCAACATGAATAGCTGGACTTTCTCTCGTATCGCCGGTGTTCTTCTTAAAGGCGAATCCAAGCAGGGCAATTTGTTTCCCACTGACGGTATTAAACAACGATTGCACTACTTTGGCAGTAAATCTTGTCTTTTGATATTCATTCATATCGATAACTTGTTGCCAATATGCAGCGACTTCGGGTAAATTTAAACATTCACAAATGTAGACCAGGTTTAGAATATCCTTTTGAAAACAGCTCCCACCGAAACCAATAATGAAAAAATATATTTGGATTATTCATAATTTTATAAATAAAGAGTATTTTGATTAAACAAATTGAAAATACAAGGTCCAGCAAAAAGCACTAAGCATTTTATTATAATTTGAATAAAAATTAAACCAATCAAGTTACAAATGTGATATGATTAGAGCAAATAGCAAATAACAAAATCAAGACGAAACACAGTTAACAAAAACAACTCGATGAACAAGTAAAACACAATTAAAACTAACATGAACAGGAACAGCAACAAGAACAGGAACAACGAAATTATTAATATTTTGCTAGATCAATTAAAAAGCAACAAAGTCAAATCACTGAAGCAGAAATTTGACATTTCAGATTTATAAACAAAATTACATCGGCCCAATCTCATGAATGGGTTGATTTATCTTTAGGTAACTCAGAAAAATTCTTTGTGGTTGCATTTTGCTGAATATTTCCGCTTCTATTGATGGTAGAGACCTCCGGTTTTTTGCATTATCTTCGTCTTTAATTTCCTCATAACATAATAATAAAATTATTGTGCCTTTGTATTTAAAATTTTTGAGATACTTGCAATTGAAAGCAAGTTTCCACTAAAATGCTCCGAGAATTTTAGAAAAAAAGTTGGAAAAAAAATTCAACTAATATTTTCAGTAGAATATTTATAGCTTTAGGAAAATACCGAGTGTTTTGAAAAAGAAAAATCCAAACCAAAGATATAACTATTTTTAACCTTGGAGGTTACGTCTTCGCCCCGCAACCAATCGTCAAAGTTAATTAAAACTTCAACGGATCTATTTTATGTAAAATTAGACGTTCTTTTGATCTAGATATATTCTAATAGACCTTCATTTAGAAATTTTTCGAAAAAAGTGCGATTTAATGATGCCGCCCCCCGATTGCGCCACCCGCTGCACGAATCGGCGGCTAAAAATATTTTTAATGGATTTCTTAGGTTCAAGTTTATTCATGAATTTTTTTCCCCGTTAACATACGTCAATTACTTTCCGAGATATAGTCGGCGGCCGCGCTTAAGGACTCACCCTGTATACCAAGATACTTAATGCTATCTGTGGTATGGTTTCATTGATATTGTGTTGTAGTAGATTGCTTGCCTCAACTGGATTCTTTCGAACAACTAAAATAACAGTATCATCTGCGAAAGTGGTTGTGATCACATCATCGTTATTGGGAGATCAGCAGTGAATAAGAGGTAAAATATAATATATCTCAGCGCCATAGGCCCTAAAGGTCTCCATGCTTTCCTATCTATAGTTGTAATCTCCCAGTTATTAACTTCCAGTTTCCTCACATCCTGTTCTATTTCATTTTTCCAGTTTAGTCTGTGCCTACCACGCTTATTCCTTTCTGCTGGTTTCAATTTGTAAACTTCCTTCACTGATCTTGTGTTTGGTAATCTCGTTAGGTGGCCTATCCATCTTATTATATTTTGTTTTATAATTTTTAATACTGTTACGTCTCTATATAGATCCTCCAATTCTTTATTCGTTCGTCTTCTCCAAATGTTCCATATATTAGTCTCTAACCCTCCAAAGTCTGTCCCAAGCCAGGTTGAAAAAGGGTGAGGGGAGGAGTAACAGCCTCGTTAAAAAACCAGGGTTCTGCTGGCCCGGCAGATAGCACCCCGTAAGGGCTCCCATCCAGGATTACGGTTACGGGCACGAACGTGGAGGCAGCCCCTCCAACCGTGATAGGAATGCTGGCCGATTCCCAGCTATTCCGAAAATTTAATTATCAAAAGACAAACGAAAACTAAACTGGCGAGGACACAGGACTATGATTTTAGGAACGTGGAATGTTAGGGGGGTGAATGGAAAGGAAACGGAACTAGGCAAAGAAATTTCAAAAACCAAAGTGCAATATCTGGCTGTAACGGAAACCAAAAGAGAAGGACAAGGCTGCAAAACATGGAGCAGAGTTCCAAAAACAATACATGCAAAAGCTGGGGTAGGATTACTCGTACACAAAGACAGGGTTGGAAACTTAAGAAATTGGAATTACATCAACGAACGAATACTGGTCACTGAAATAGAGGAAGACGAGAAGCTCATTTCAATAATCATAACTTACGGACCAGCCCAAACGAAGACAAGAATGTCAGCACAAAAGATGAATATTTTGAGACCCTCCAGAAAGCACTAGATGACGTGAAAGGAGAGAACCTAGTAATGATGGGAGACCTGAACGGAAGAGTTGGCAATAACGCAGATGGATGGCAAGGATGTATAGGCAAAAACGGAGAAGAAAAATTAAACAACAACGGAGAACGTATTTTACAAATGTGTGTCACTAACAATTTGGTAATAGCGAACACAAAATTTCCACACAAGGAGGTGCACAAATACACCAGGGTGGAACCAGCCAGAGAGGAGAAGTCCATCATCGATTATGCTATCGTAAATAACAGGTTAATGAAACAAGTACGAGACGCAAGAGTGCACAAATAGGTAGTGACCACTACCTATGTACATACTCACCTTGCAAATTGCCATGAAACAACACCCTAAGAAAAATAAGAGTACACAAAAAGAAACACTACCAAGAAAAGGGAACACAGAAAAGATCAAAACATATAAACTTAGGGAAAAAGGAACACAAAGGATATATGAAGAAACAATAAGGAGGGAAATAAGGGACAAGAGCAAGCAGCAGTAAACAGAAGTAGAAGAGGCATGGACTGATTTCAAAACGATTGTTACAAAAGCTGCAGAAGAGGTGTGCGGAAAGAGCAGACGAAAGCACAAATAAAAAACAACACTCTGGTGGACAGAGGAAATCAAAACGCTAGTGACCGAAAAGAAAACATTATGGAAGAAATACTTACAGTCAAGAAAACCAGAGGACTACCAGTCCTACAAAAATTAGAGAATAGCAGTCAAAAATGCAATAAAGCAGGCAAAAACAAAATCATGGGAACAGTTCGGGGAGTTCATGGAAGAATCGGCAAAAGACAATCAGAAGCTTTTCTATAAAACACTAAAAAACATGAGGAAGGAAAAAGAATGTCCTATAAAGTTCATCAAAGATAAAACGGGGAAGCTACTCAGCAAGGAAGAGGAAATCATGGATAGATGGCGACAATACTTCCAAGAGCTCCTATCAGAAGGCTCAAACGAGGGCGAAGTCCCAGATATAGAAGAGCATCCACAAGCGAATAACACAAACGAAGAAGATGACGCCGAAATTAGTATGGAAAAGCTAAAGGAAGCAATAAAGAAGGATAAATTAGGCAAGGCACCAGGCAGCGATAATATCACACCAGAAATTATGAAGTACATGGGAGAAGCAGGAGGAGAACTACTGGAGTCATGATCACAAATGATGGTAATTGGGATCTGAAAATAGCAAATAGAGCCAGGAAAGCTACAAAAATATATTATGTATTAAATAAAAAAATATTTGGAAAAAAGGAAATAGACAAACAAATAAAAACCCCGATATATTATGCAATAACTATTCCAACACTTATACAGGGTGTTTCAGGAGGAATGGTACATATTTTACTGTGATATAGTATCGTTTATTTCTAGCAAAAAAGTTCATATGAATATGTGTCCAATTCTCAATGGTGAATTGTGATTTCACTTGCTGTCTTTGATAAACAGCTGTGTGTCTGGTTACTATTGGATACAGGTAGCTTGGCTACCTTGTTTTGCTGATATTTCTGTGTCCTTTTTTTTGTTGGATTTTTTAAAATGCCAGATGTATGGATGTAAAATAAAAACGTTAGAAGATTTCAGGGGGATCACAGAAGATGAAATATGCTGGATCTACCAAAGTAGTTATTACACGCTATGTTAGCAAATTTCATCTCCCTTTTGGAAAAGTGCATCGAAGATATTTTTAGACATTAAATTTCCCAACTGTTAGGTTTACGATTGTGTTCATTCGTGTCTGTTCAATAAATAAAAAGTTGACCTACATATCAAAACTGCTCGGTGCTTTTTACCAGAGTTTGTACTTTATCAAATAAATTATTAACTTATGAACGAAATATATAATGGTAAATACCTATGGAGGCCTGAAGGAACTTGGAACCAATTCGTGAATCGAGACCTATAGCTCTTGCTACTTCGGAAACATCTGCACCTGTCGATTCGCACACCGCCGATAACGAATTAATACTGGATATTCTTTGTGCTAACATGGCATTCGCTGCCTGAAATTTAATCATTTAAAATTTATTTATTAATAACTCTGTTTTTGTGTAAAATTTACCAATTTTGATAATTCCGATGACCACGTATTAGTGGTAAGAATATTTTTTCTAGGAATCCAATGTTCATAAATGCTACACAATTCTTCTACTGCAGCATGTCCTTCAGGGCTTTCTTCACCTCCAATCAATACTCTATCTGGATGTAAAAGATCTTCAATGGCAGTGCCTACATAAAATTGAAAAATAAATAACGAATCTGTTTCATAAAAATACTTTACCTTCAGCTAAAAATTCTGGATTAGATAGAATTTGATACGATACTCCTGGTTTATTATTAGCACTTAATATATTTAATATACTTTCTGCTGCTCTAACAGGAACAGTACTTTTTTCTACAACGATTTTATTACTTTTTGCGATTTCTGCTATCATTCGTGCTGCCCCTTCTACATACTTAAGGTCAGCAGCTCTGCCCTGAACAACAAATAACAATTAAACAATTATTATAAAGACAAACATAGAATACTAAACAGTTAAAATGTGGTCAAGGCCGATACCGTACATAAATAATACTAGGAAATAAGAGTATATTCCTTACCTTGCCGTTTCCAAATGTTTTTGTCGGTGTATTAACAGATATAAAAATTAAATCTGCCTCCAAGATAGCATTTGTATAATCTGTTGAAAAGAAGAGATTTTTCCCTCTGCATGATTTAACTACTTCATCTAAACCAGGCTAAAAAGGTTTCATATTAGTCAAACGATATTAAATAATTACCCTAAATTTTTACTTCGTAAATAGGTAGTTTATCTGAATTCCAATGCGCTATTCTTTCCTTGCTCATATCAACTACGGTTACTTTTATTTCTGGACATTTTAAAGCAATTACACTGCATGTTGGGCCACCAACGTACCCTGCTCCAAGACAACAAATCTTCTGTACTACCATAGTGAAGCTAAAAAGACAAAAATTAGTGTCAAGGCACAACTCACAGAAGTAAAAAATGGTTTACATTCGTCATTAAAACCCTAATAACAATAAATATATTTACGAATGATACTTATTTTTACGTTTTAACTCATATATTTATTTAAAATAACATTTAGATTTAGAATATAACAAATATCGGGTTTTTAACCTCCTAATGTATTTTGACAGCGGAAATTTTTGACATTTTGAATTTCCTGTAAACCAGTGGCGTGCTATAGTTTTTTTGTAATAATTATAATTATTACAAAAACAAAAAACTCATGTTATTTTAATTCCGGAAAAACGATAAGTACATAATATATAATAATTAGTGTATATACCGAATATACCGAAGAAAAAGTTTATAGTTTTGTTTACAACTTTTAAACTAGCCTTTCATGATTGCTAAAAGACTAAAAATAGAATGCAAAAAAGCAAAAGTCTCACGTGCAGCACGTTCAATTTGATACAAACAATATTTTTATAACGCAAATAGGTAGGTATAGGTTTCCAATAAAAGTTTAATAATTAATAATAATTGTTTGTTATATTGACAAACTAGCAGAGGTGGGCATTTGGAATATTGTATTTTAAATATGAATTTTGAATAGTATTTTGTATTATCAAATATATTTTTTTATTTAGTAGCCTTCAAAAAATAAATTACTTATCGTATTTTTATGTCCTCAGTAAATTTTAAATATTAATTTACAAAAGAAGCTGATTACTAAACAACTATAAGTGGTTATTAATTTAAAATTATGCCGTAACGATAAATGGCAATGTAAATTAACATATTTATAACGCAGATGATTAACATATCTATAACGCAGATGATTTTTTGAATTAAAAGTTATATATATATGAAAAAACAAAATTTAAGAGAGTCGCTAGCAATTGTTTTCGAAAAGATGGACGGCGTTTTTGTATATGTTGTCTTTTTGTTTGTTTTTTTAATATAAATTAAATAAACTTTTCTGTAAATTTTATAGGTGGTGTAAAAATGTGTACATTATTTGAAGTAACTTGAGGACTTCTCAGAACTAATGCACGTCTTGCTAAAAATAATCAGAAGATAAGAGAGAGCTTTGCTGTATTAATTTCAGTTATTTTCTAGCGCAGAAATATTTATTTTCCTCGTTCGTTATCTCCATAAACGATTTAAACAATAATTTCATAAATCTAAAAAGATTAAGCCACAAAGATATTTTTAACGCAATTAATTTTGTACTTTACTGTATAGCAAGTTAGCTATCGTATTCAATTAAAACGCGATAAAAGGATTATTTACGCGTTTTCGAATTAAAAACAAATAACTTATTTAATTAAAAATTCTACTTACATGAAATTCTTGAGTTGCAACGAATAATTCAAAGAAACCTTAAGCCAACTTACACGTCGACGAATGAAGATTGCCCAAACTCGACGACAATATAAACCAGAATTGTGTACATAAAGAATGGGGTCGGGTGGGGATGATGATGATGATGATTATTCAGGGTCGGCGCGCGAATCTTTCCTGTTTTAATATTTTTAGTGATTGCGTACTTCGACTTAACAGAATTTTTAATATTAAGGCCCGGTTTTTCAATCGATGGTTAACTCTAACTAAAAGTTTATAACTATAGAAATAATTGTTGCAATAATGGTAACCGTGACTTTTAACCTTTAGTTAGAGTTAACCATCGATTGAAAAACCGGGCCTTAGTGTAGGTATGTCGTCATAATAAAAACTTAAAATAAGCAATTACTGATATGATGATAATACTTTTGTGTATGTATGCCTAATCAACCATGTAGTTACTTTATTGGGTAACTTTTATGTTACATTACGATGCAGGTATGCAAGCTAGGGAGCCCCATAAGGAATTCTCAATTTTTTTAGATCACATTTACCATGAAATTTACCAGGATAGGTATACTAATGAATCCTATAAGTTCCGGTTCAAATTTGCATTACCTATTAAATGTATACACCGTGCCCAAAGTTATTGGCCCACCATGACTAACTTTCTTATTATTGTGGGTTACATTAAAAAATGAGTGTCAATTTTTTTCTGATTAAAATGGCAAAAGCGAAAAAAACAATTTAACATTTCTCTTCAGGGATATTCACAAAAAAACTTTTTATTCAGCAAGAATGCAACGTTTGTTATTATAAATAAACGTGTAATTAATTTTTTATTTAAACAATTTGTTCTTTGCTGTTCATCTGTACTGTTTAAACACGTCACTGAAATATTTTGCCATCATTTCCATTGCCTACTGATCTTTCTGTTTTCTGTAGGAAAACTTCACAAAATTCAAGTCCTTTATATCCGTTTATTTTTATGTTTGGAAACTTTTGTCTATAATTAAATTTTCAGTTAAAATATAAAGTTTTTAATATTGTTAATGTTTCTCATGCGTATAAATAGCGAGTTTTTGTAAGGTATATCTGTTCTGCAAAGGAAAAACACTGTGATTTGTTTGTTTATAAGTCCACTTCAATCTATTTTTTCAAGCTGGCCGCCATAAGTAAATGAACACCCAGTAAACGTTGGCAAATTTAAATGAAATTTTCAGGAAAGATATATTTTATTCGTGCTAAGAAACGATGAAAATTACAGCAAGATCCAATTATTGCAACAATTTTTAAACACTAATAATTCGTCGATCCTCCTGCGTTTCTTACACATTCAGCTAGTCTATTAGACATAGGACTTGAAATAACCGAATCAATAGTAGCTTGTGGTATCGTATCCCAAGCTTCTAAAATCCGTTGCTGGAGAACATCTACACTGTTTGGGGGTGGTTGTAAATCATTGATCCTGCGTCCTAGCATATTCCACACGTGTTCGTGTTGGTGATAAGTCTGGCGAACGAGAAGGCCATGGAAGCCGAGCAGCATTAGCATTTTCCAGAAACTTCATAGTAACCCTAGCGGTATGTGGTCGCGCATTATCTTGCTGCAAAATGGGATTTACCAGCTGTTGAAGATATGGAACTAATACTGGTTCCAGCACGTTATTGATGTAACCAATTGCATTTAGTGTTCCTCGAATAATAATTACTAGAGGAGATCTACTTCCATGACAGATAGCCCCCCATACCATCACACCTTGAGTAAGAGCGGTATGTCGTTCTATAGAAAACTGCATGTCTCTCTTTTCTCCGGCACGTCTTCTGACCATTCGGCGACCATCATGAGCCGATAAACAGAATCGAGATTCGTCACTAAAAACTACTCGATTCCATTCCTCATTCCAGTGCAACCTTTCATTACACCACTCTAGCCGTGCAATTTTATGACGTGGAGTTAGAGGTAAACAAAGAAATGGTCGGTACCACCTAAACCCAAAAGATAGAATTCTTCGATAAACAGACCGTATGTAGATTTGTTGGTTAATTAAACCTCTCCATCTATCACTAATTTCCCTTGTCGACGAGAAACGGTCCCGAAGAGGCACAAGCTGAAGAGCACGATCTTCACGATTAGTGGTGCGTCTGGGACGACCAGGTCGTAAACGTCTTCGTTCCTCATTATTTTCTGCCCATTTTCTCCAGCATAGGGAGATTGTAGCGACACTGCGTCCTACACGACCAGCAACAGCACGAATGGATAATGCAGCTTCTCGTAGACCAATTATTCTACCACTCAGTTAATTGATGAGAATTCGCACGTTGTCGAACAGGAGGCATCTTTTTACACTCTAACAGGACTAATTAAACCCTCAAGTAAGCCTTATATAACGACACTTTAGTAAATAATGTAAACATAAAAACAAAAAGATTTTTTAATTCATTGTCCATGCTAACTTGATTAAATGATTGAATCTTGCTGTAATTTTCATCGTTTCTTAGCACGAATAAAATACATCTTTCCTGAAAATTTCATTTAAATTTGCCAACGTTTACTGGGTGTTCATTTACTTATGGCGGCCAGTATACAGGGAATTTTTCTTTTTAGTATACATATCCCCTATGTATACTTTTATAATAAACGCAAATAGGCAACCCACTGTACACTATAAACGTCACGTCACGTGGTGCGTAAAGGTTATGTTTCATGTTTGTAAATAAAAAATAAATCAAAATTAGTGGAATATCAACATAATTTTAATTCAACGATTATTCTAAAACATAAAATATCAACAATACAAAACAGAAAGGAAAATAAAAACAGCAACAGTTAAAGACTAATTTTTTGACATTAACTTAATTTGATGATTTTTGCCACAGCATGCTAATTTTTTAACGTTTATAGTGTATAGTGGGTTGCCTATTTGCGTTTATTATAAAAGTATACATAGGGTATATGTATACTAAAAAGAAAATTTCCCTGTATGTGAAAATATGCAAGGCGTTGCATTTAAAAAAAGTTTCTTTTTTGGGAATATCTCGCAAGCGAAACATTCAGTTGTTTTTTTGTTTGTATCATTTTAATCGGCAGAAAGAAATGCAAGCCCTTAGCCCAACTACTTATCTTACTAATTGAACTGTCTAGTAGCTGCAATAATACAATAATAATAATAATACGAAACTAAAAAGAAAAACACAAAATGGAGACTCTAAAGAGTTGAGAATAGGTACTCAATAGAACAATCTCAAAAAAAAAAAAAACGAAAAGACCTCAGAAAATACAAGACAGAGAAAATACAACAAATTATTGAAGAAAATAAAAGCATGAAAGCACTTAGGAGAAACTTAGTTATTGGCAAAAAAGGCATTTTTAAACTTAAAGACGACAAGAGACAGGAGACAACAAATAGGGAAAAGCTACTAGAAATAGCAGAAGCATTTTATAAGGAATTATACAGAAGTCGACGAGAACAGACAAACAACATGACACCACAAACAAAAGAGCGAAAAATAATAAACCAACATTTACATGAAATAACAATCGAAGAAATACGGAGTGCCCTCAGGGAAATGAAGAACAATAGAACTCCGGGAGAAGATGAGATCAAAATCGAAGCTATTAAAATGGGTGGTGAAGAACTGTTTAAGGCGATAATGTCCCTTTTTAACCTGTTTGGAAAATAGTATAATCCCCACAAAAAGGCACAATGCTGTAACAATTCTCCTACACAAGAAAGGAGATATAAGTGAACTCGAGAATTACAGACCAATTAGTTTGTTGTCACATATGTACAAATGGTTTACAAAAATCATCACGAATCGTATAGAAAGAAAGTTAGAGTTCTACTAACCTTGAGAACAGGCTGGTTTTAGAAGAGGATTTGGTACAAATGATCATTTACAATCGATTAAAACCTTGATTGAAAAAAACGGTGGAATATAACAGACCCCTTGTAATGGTATTTGTCGATTTTAAAAAGGGCTTTGACACCGTTGAAATGCCGGCAATACTATCAGCACTAGAACAGAGTAGAATAGACTATAAATATGCCGAACTTATAAAACGTATTTACAGCAATGCTACAGCATCTGTCAAACTCCACAAAAACACAAATAAATACAGAATAGAAAGAGGAATGAGAGAGGGAGACACCATCTCTCCTAAACTATTTACGGCTGTGTTGGAATTTGGAATGTGCGTTCAAGCAATTAGACTGGGACCAAAAGGGCGTGAACATCGATGGAGAATACCTAGGTCATTTGCGTTTTGCCGATGACATAGTCATAATAGCGGACAAGTTTAACGTGGCTCAACAAATGCTGGAAGAGCTAAAATTAGTATCAGAAAATATTGGCTTAAATATCAATTTTGGAAAAACAAAATTCATGGCCAATTTAGTAATTTAGTTACAAGTAACAACATGAAGGTTGACGGAAACAAAGTAGAACAGGTTCACGATTACAAATATTTGGAACACGAGATAAGAATAGGCAGGGCACAATCAGACTTGCGAAATACAACGCCATATAGGTTTGGGATGGGCAGCATTCGGTAAGATGAGAGTCATCTTTAAAGGGGAAATATCAATATGTTTGAAGAAAAAGTCTTACGAACAATGTGTTTTACCGGTAATTACATATGGTGCCGATACCCTCACTTTAACAAAGCAGTCAATATCTAAACTTAGGGTAGCTCAGAGATCAATGGAAAGAGCAATGTTGGGAGTTACAAGAAAGGACAAGCTACCAAATACCACGATCAAACAGAGAACAAAAATAACCGACGTAATCCAACGTATCGCAAAATCTAAATGGAGATGGGCAGGCCAAGTAGCCCGCATGAAGGACAATAGGTGGACTAAAAGGTTAATAGAATGGAGGCCTAGAGAGAACAAGAGGAACAGAGGCAGACCGCCAACCAGATGGAGCGATGATGTAAGGAGAGTTGCAGGAAATTGGATTAACAAAGCCCAAAATATAGACAGGAATGGAGAACACTAGAGGAGACCTATATCCAGCAGTGGATGTAAATGGGTTGATAGAAGAATACGAGGATCGTTCAACGTTTGAACTGCGCAGCCGCGACTTCATCGCCACGACAAAGGAATTCATAATTGATTGTTTAAGTACTAGTGACGCGTCGATCAAAAGTATTTGCTGTTTGCTTCTTTTTAAGCGTCGTGTTCTTCAGAATAGTGTTCGTTCTGTTTCAAAATTGGTGGTATGACGAATAAGATTTATATAGGCTACGCCAAAAGACTTCTTCCTTTTCTTTAAATGAGAAAAGATGGTTATATCAATTAGTTTTTCATAAAATCAAAGCCTTTTCCATATTTGAGGACCTTTTACAACGTGTGTGAGAACGTATTTTTTTACATACTAATTAGTTTATTCTAGATTTGTCAGGTTTGGATGTATATGTCGTGCCCACTTGGTGAAATCGTTCATTTCATGAAAAGGATGTCCACTTCATAAAACGCATCCGCTTAGTGTAATATCTGTTGTTTTCACTATCAGCACAAAATGTTTGTGTCCATTTCATGAAACGGACTGTCGTTCTATGCTCTTACTGAAATTCGTTATAATTTCATCAAGTGGATGGGCGATTACATCTTTTCATGTAATGTTCAACAACTGCATTTAATGAAACGGATAAAACAGTAAACACAATGGTTGGTATATCAGATTTTAATAGAAACAAACTAAATACATTTTATTTAACTAGAAAATAAGATCTTTTAAAACAATAAACATATTATATAAAGAACTAAACTCACTTACTGACTATAAAGTAATAATGAACCTAAAATAGAGAAAGCAACAAAAATAAACGCCTCCAAACCAATATTACTTATTCACACATGGCAGAGACGCATGACATCGACTATTGCATAAGGTTTTCATTTTGAAACAAGTACATCTCTTGGTATTGCAATGTGTTTTAGATGGCTTGCAAGAACATTTAAAAAATCCTTGCCCTTCAGATGTTAGAGTTACAGCTTCTCGTAAGGAAATACATTGCGACTTATTAATAATTTCGTTTGGACTTAAGAAATTAGATGTAGTTTTCTGTAAGTTATCACTTCCAAATCAACCTTTGATTACCCCATGTGCAGTTGCAACTTGGTGAATCCCATTTTATTAAATGCAGTTGTTGAACATTACATGAAAAGATTAAATCGCCCATCCACTTGATGAAATTATAACGAATTTCGGTAAGAGCATAGAACGACAGTCCGTTTCATGAAATGGACAAACATATTGTGCTGATAGTGAAAACAACAGATATTACACTAAGCGGTTGCTTTTTATGAAGTGGACATCCTTTTCATGAAATGAACGATTTCACCAAGTGGGCACGACATATATAACATGTAAACTCTACTAATCTAACAATAAACCATTATTATTATTATTATTATCTATTTGTTATTATTTCTCAGCTTTTGCTGGTTACTCCCTGGACAGACGGGTGTTTACCAAGTCTGACCAGTGACTCTATTGTTTTAAAAATGTCCGTACTATGTTGCAAGTTTTTAGTATAATTGCTTTCTGAATTATTATTATTATTATTTACTTGTGTTCCGGTGTTTATCAACCGGAAATTCTTATTGTGACGGAAAATAATGAAGTCACAATATGTTTATTACAAGTTGAGGAATCTACGTACTATTGAACAGGTGTTTAGGTTGACTGATTTTTGTATGTTGGTATTATTATTATTATTATTATCCATTAGGGACAGATGGTCTCTCTGGGAAGCCCTCCTTCGCTCACCCCGGGGATAGGACAGAACCTAGCACCCGATCACTCACGTTAGAGGGTTCCCAGATCTCCTACAGGCTCTACCAACTTCAGGTCGGGTGATTCATCATACCTGGCATCACCTGTAGGGCCCTTCCACGTGCTCGCATCCCAAACCCTGGTGATGTGCGAGCACGGATTACACCACCTCGTGCGCCCTCGCAATGTGGAGGGAGCCAAGAAGAACGGCTTTTTGTATTCTGCAGGTCAGGGAGGCCGAAACTGACCTGCATTCCGGGATGATCTCAAGTTCCCGGACGAAGCTTGCCTTTATTCCGCCTAGGACCCCAATAATCAAAACGACCAACTTGACTCTATGTCCTGGATACAATTTTCCAAGTTCGGACAGGAGATCTCTATACTTCTCCCTCTTCTCGATCTCCTTAGATGTGATGTTAGGTTCTGCTGGACAAGAAAGTTCAATGACATACAAACATTTGACATCTAAGTCCAGCAGGACTATATCCGGCTTGGTTGATGGAGCTGTCTCGTGGTGGGAAATGAATAATTCCAGTATATACGACATCTGGTATTTTCCACCACGGACTCGATCTTAACGGGGACATACGGTATTACAGGTTCATTGTCAATACCGTAAGAGTGCCTTAGATGATAATAGAGCACTCTCAGGGCTGCATTGTGTCTTCTGATGTATAACGACACAGCGTATGAGGGGCATGCTGACAATATATGCATAAGTGTCTCGGGATGGGCCTTACACGCTCTACAGGCAGTAGGAAGATGTTCCTGAAAGACGATATTACGATACACTAGCGTGTTAAGGACACCATCCTGGCATGCCAGTATAAACCCCTCAGTCTCGGACTTCAGACCGGTCGACTTTAAGAAGGCGAAGGTAAGTTCTCGAGAAAGACCCTCTCGCTCCACATGACGAAAGAACTGGGAGTGTATCGCCTTTCCCATATGTTCTCTCATCAGACGATCGTATTCTGCCTTCTTTGTTCTTGAGCTGACGGTTGTCACATGCTCCTTAAGATTAGGAGCACCGTCGGCTATATACCGATCTGGTGAAAGCTCTTGTAGTCCGAGCTTTTCTGCAGCCCTGCGGGACGCTTGAAAAAGAAAGGCCCCGTTCCCCGCTTGCGCATGTGACCTGACAAACAACATGAGCGGATCATTACCTCTTAATACACGGTGGCATGTATCCAGGACGACACGATCGTGCAGACACTCCAGGCTTAAAAGACCCCTTTCTCCAAGATGACGTGGGAGGTAAATGCGCTGAACGGAGGACTTCGGATGCAAACTACGATTGATGTTCATGATCTTTCTGGTTTCTCGGTCGAGCGTTTGTAACTCTACGACGTTCCACTTCGTAACGCCGAAAGAGTACAGAAGAATCGGGACAGCAAGCATATTCGTCGCGGCGAGCTTATTCTTACCCGACAGTTGCGATCGCCAAATCTGTCGGAGACGCGATTTATACTTGCTGCGGAGAGCGTTTTTTACAGTGGACCCATCCTGCATGCCACTTTGCTGGATGCCCAAAAACTTGTATGACTCTCCGACATCTAGATGTCTCACGATGTTCCCATCTACCAGATGAACATCTTCAACCTCATCCGGTGGTCGGCCTCTGTTCAGATGAAACACAGCGCATTTGTCCATCCCCAAACTCATGCCGATGGCAGTACTATAGGTAGATACAGTGTCAAGGGAGCTCTGAAGGTCTCCCCTGCTGCCGGCATAGAGCTTTAAGTCATCCATGTTAAACAAATGGGTGACTTTATGCCGACGTATACTGCGCGGCCCGGCCATGTAACCTCTGCCTTTCCTGAGCTCGATCGAAAGCGGCAATAGCGAAATGCAAAAGAGAAGCGGACTCAAGGAGTCCCCTTGGAAAACACCGCGCTGGATTGTGATCCACTCTGTAGATACCACTTCCTTGCCGGATCTTATGGCAAATTTTGTTTTCCAGAGCAGCATTAGACTTTTTACACATCTCGCTATATCAGGGTGGATATGGAGGTCTCCCAGCAAGCGAATGATCAACTCGTGGGATGTGGTATCAAACGCCTTCGCATAATCCACCCAAGCCATTGCTAGGTTGCGTCTGTAGTGAACTGCATCGCTGCATATACAGCGGTCTACTAATAAGTTTATACCTTTCAAATCACTACCTACCTTGTAACGATTAAGAAATTGATTGTTTTGCAGACCAAAGAAAAGAAATCGTAACGAACAAAAGGCCAAAGAAATAGAGAATTTCTATAAAAATAATACGGAACATTTACAGAGAAACAAAAAAAAGTAAGAACAAATTTAATGAAGGAACATTTACCACAGACAAGGAACAGATGAAAAAAGAGAGATGTCACGAATACTTCTGTGAGTTGCTAAATGATGGACAGGAAGAAGAAAAAGAAGAAGGAGTCGATGAACAAGGGGATGTCCCTACTGGATGTAGTGTATAAGATTTTGGCAACATTAATAAAAATTATAGGAGACTATCAAGCGGGTTTCAGGAAAGGGAGAGGGATTACGGAGCAAATAATCACGCTAAAGAGTGATAACGACCTGCCATGAATTCAAAATCCCAGCAGCCATAGTGTTCATTGACTTCAAAAAAGCTTAAGATTCAATGAAAAGGAACAAATTAATCAAAGTTATGGAAAAATTCAACATACTAGGGAATTTAACAAGGTTAGTTCAAATGACCTTAAGAAATACCAAAAGCCCCGTTAAAGTCAAAGGGGAAACAACTGAAGAGCTTGAAATTGGAATAGGTTTGAGGCAAGGCGACTCCCTATCGACGTTTATGTTTAATATGTCTCTCGAAAAATTTATGAGAGATAGCCAAATAAACAGAAAGGGGCTCTCAAGATCAACAACTAAAAGTCAAAGTTTATGAGAATAGGGAATAATACAGAATTTATCTTGAAGATATCACAAAAAGAGATTAAATTCGAAGAAGTAGAAGTGGTCAAATTTGCATATCTTGAAACATTTATATCGAAGAAATGCCAAGAAGATAAGGAGATCGAAGCAAAGGAAACAAATGTGCAGGCAGTATAAATCACTTGATACGATCGAAACACATATCCAGGGAAATAAAACTGAGGTTAAAACAATATTGACCCACAACGCTATATAGCTACGAGATTTAGGTGTTGAACAAAGCTGCACGGCAAGGGTTAATGGCTTGTGAAAGAAAAATATTCAAGAGGGTTTTAAGAGGGAAAAAAGCATTTGAGAAGAACAAATGAAGAGGTGTACCAGTATTACAGAGAGCCGAAAATAGACGGCATTATAAAATCAAGGAGATTGCAATGGGACATTTAGACAGCTTGTCAGATGAGCGTAGGTATAGCAAAACACCAAAGAGAAAAAGAAGCTTAAGATTAAAATAAAACTACAAAGATATTACACATGTAACTTTAAAATCAAATTGGCTTCATAACAAATTTTGGCGACCTCTGGTATCAAATTTGTGTTGACTGATCGCTAGTCGCTAAATGTGATTTTGGGGGTAATAGGCTAAAGAACTGAATTTTATAAATTAAGTGAAATCGTTTTTGCAGGTAGTTGAGGAGTCACTTATAAGCTACATAATATTTAAATAATAAAAAAAAATTTTATCTCCGAAAAAAAATAGAAAATTATCTCAGCAATTTTGAATTACCGCCGGAAAATCGAAAACGGCATGTGACGTACCGCGCCGCACGGATCGGTGTTGCCTGGTAATATGCATAAAACAGACTCTGCAGTGTCAAAGTGACTGGAAAAAATTTAAGGTTAGTATCATGTACCTATTCATTAGGTATAGATAGAAATATTTTGCCTGGTGTAGAAGTAGTACTTGTTAATTTTCACAGGCGAAGGAGGTAAATAAACACGTTAAATATCGCGCGTCGCGCTAAAACGTTCGCGTATGTTTTGCTGACAGCTGACTATTATTGGTTATCTATGCAGCTGACGCGTTCCGCTACATACGTCACAGCAATACGTGCTCGTTTTGACGGGAAAATTTTTCATTTGAAATTCCGACCCTTTTTTACGCTTCTTAATTATTTTAAAAAAATTTTTTTTGTATTGGGTCTTTTTAATACGGCATAAACATTAAAAAACACTAATTTAAAAAAAATAATTGTGTTGCCTATTGGTATGTTAGTAAAGCACCAAGAAACTATATTTTTTGAAGTGGAAAGGTGAAATACAAAAGAAAAGAGTAGTTCCAATTGGAACTGGAGACAGGGGCGCCCATATAACATTTTGTTGGTAGGGGCAAGACAGGCTCAGAGGGGCGGGGGGCGGTCCGAATCATGTCTTATGACACCTTTAGATAATGTTTTTTAATAATGTTTCTAAAGTTACTACTAAATTTCAGTAGTTACCCTTTTGCAGGAAATTTAATATTGAATAAATACTCGAAATATCTTACCTCTCTTGTAAAACAGATAGTAATGAATGCGAAAAAGTAAATATAGGGTAAACATACGATGATGTGTTAAAAAATAAGATTTTCGAACACCAAAATACATAAAAAAATCTGACAACCACACGACTCTAACGAAACATATGGAAGATACAAGATATAATTTTATATTTAAAGAAATGTCGAAAATAAACAAAGAAAGTAATTACAAAAAAACTTACAACCAAAGAAATTATACATATCTATTATAAGACAGAAAATTTCTAAAAATTACAAAAATATGTATATCTATATTCGGCATTAGACTTTGTCGGTTCGCGGAACTTACACATGTATTAATAAATTATTAGTAATAATTTTATTAAAATGTACATTTTAGTAATTAAGTATCTCTATCTAATCTTATATTCTAATCCAAATTCGGGAGGCTCTATATCGAGAGCTTAAAACAAAGAAGCGATAACTGGCAGGTGAGATCGATCACGCTGTGATTGGCTTAGTAAGTTTACAAGAGTAGGGGAATAACCATGGGCTATAAAACATATGAACGATACAGAACAAATGAAGCACAAATCGAGAGTCAAGAGTCGATTCGCATTCAAAATCCTCGAAACATCAGACGACCGGTTAACGAAAAAAACCTTAGAATTTATTTTTGTCTCATAACTGGAATATACATAATTTAAATAAAAAACAATCGTAAGTTAGCTTAAGGAATCAAGGAATCCAGAGGGGGGCAAGTGCCCCCTCTTGCCCCCTTATATGGGCGCCCATGGCTGGAGACTAGAGATTGGAACGAAACTTCGAAGTTTAACCTCAGCTCAGCTTTGAATGAAATTCAGCCGAATATTTGTTCAACCAAGCCGAGTCGAGCCTTTTTCTAAATTGCTTGTAAAGCTCGGTAAAGTCTCGAACCTCGGTGAAGGATTGAAGTTCGGTAAATGTTCGACATTCAATTTAATTCAAGAAATTGGTAGAGTGCACGCTCCTGTCGTATCTTTCCTCTGTAAAGGTTTCTAAGCTCAATAAAAGCTCAATGATTGGTAAAAGCTTGAGGTTCGGTAACTGATCCGAACTGAGAATAGTTGATATTGTAACGAGACGTGCCAGTTGTCAGCTGTTCGAGATTATTCTATGACTCATTGTTCGGGAAAAGTCTGGGGCGATCCACACTGCACTGGAAAGTCGCATTTGGATATAAATAGGCGCGTTCCCTGAACAAGCTGTTAGTCCACTACCGAGAGTCTACCAAAAGCCAACAAGTATACGACGCGATCAAGTGCTCGGTTAAAATAAAAGTGCGCGAATTAAGTGCGAATACGTAACGCGTAGTGAACGCTCGTAAATACAAATAAACTATAAACTGTATAAATAAATTAGTTAGTATTTCGGTTTAATATGAGTGTTGTGTTTCTAGTGTTTAAGTTGTTATTTCGTATTTATTATATATCTATATGTAGTACTTGCGATCGTGGTTCAGTTGGTTCACTGCGCGTCTGACGACTGACCCCGGTTTGATTACTAAGACCACACATACACCGAAAACTCCAGACCGCTTCGCTGGGAAGACAATTATATTTTCTTTGGAGTAGAAGTGAAAGCACTTCTGTAGTTCGGAGCCCACATAGGTCCCCTACGCTGTAGGCTACTTGACATGCACACTCCACATCCACATACAATATATGGAGAGAAGACCGCCCAAGCTCAAATCCTGTGTTAAAATCTGACGGACGGTAAACCGGTTCAAATTTAACTCACTGTTGATTATTTTCCTCACTCTTTCCACATTGTCGTCCGTTTTGGAAGTTGAAGGTCTTCCCGCACGAAGTTCGTCTTCTACTTCTTCTCGACCCTCTGAAAAGGCTTTGTGCCCTGGACAGAGAATATTCTCTATAAGCCCTTCATAACTTTTCATAAGTCACAGTAGCGGATTCGCCAAGCTTTACACAAAATTTGGTAGCACAACGTTGTTCAAACTTTCGCCGGTCCAAACACAACTTCACTCCAGACGCTCTCAACAATCGCGTAGCAACTGTAACAAGTTCAAAGTTGTATTGAGTCTACGGCAGGGATTACTCTAACTGCCGTGCGAAGGGGGAGGCAGTAGCGTTGTCGGTTCGCTCACAGTGTTACCAGTCTCATTATTTTTCCGCCAAACCTCGTATGCGTGCTCTATATTATCATGCTTAGATAAATAACTCACTTCTTTATTTATATGGAAATGGAAAATTAGTACATTTTTGTAGCATTGTTGTCATAACAGGTATTATTTAACGATAAGATAACATAAGTACATAGTTACGATAAGAAGGTTACTTCATGCAATTAATAATTGCCAATTTTTACACATGCTTTTTTTGTTTTTAAATATTAATTTGAATTACATCGTTTATAGCAAAAATCAGTTAACTGACCAAATTTAGTGATCTACTCGTATTCTTTATTTATAAGCAGAAAAAATCATAATAAGACAACCTAGTCTTGTTGATTAATTTACACATTGGCTATTTTTTCTCAAAGTCAAATACGACACAAGCTAAGTCTAGGATGAAGGGCAAATAGTATTTTAATTTAATTATTTATATGTATAGTACGAGGGCTGTTCTGTAAATTGTTAGTTAGAAGAAAACTACGGAATTTGTAAAGAAAATAATTTTATTGTTTTTCAAAGTATTCCCGCTTAGACATAATACACTTCTTCATTCTTTGAAACCACTTCTCGAAACACGCTGAAAATTCTTTTTTTGGAAGGTCGTCAAGAATTCGCTGAAATTCAGCAACAGCCGCATTATAATAATAATAATAATAATAATAAATGCCTTTTATTCATACAAAAGAGAACGTACATATAACAACAAAACAAAAAAATATATATATACTTATAAATATGAATAGGGCGAAGTTCAACTCACATAACATAATGTAAGCTGCTCTTCCACTTAACCCTTACTAGTTACAATGTAAATAGAGAACGTTAGGCAGTGAGACTTCAGTGTAATCCTAATTAAATTATGAAAAGCAAACTGACAACTCAGGAAAACTAATTTTGATTTTGCCGCTTGAGGAGATGCATCTTCAGCTGGTACCGAAACCTTGGCAGCGAAAATGTTTTGAATGCAGCTGGTAAATTGTTGTAACAGTTAGCGATACAGTAAGAGAAAGATCGTTTACCAAATTCAGTATGATGAACAGGAATGTTAATGTATTTTCGAAAACGTAAATTTAAATGATGAACATCGCTGCGAAAAGTAATCTTGTTATATAGATATGGAGGTGTCTCAGTAGTAACAATTTTATAATATAGACAAATGGCATGAAAAAGACGCCTGTTTTTCATATTTAACCAGCCAATTTCTTTTATCTTATATGATATCCTATCGTATTTTCGAATTCCAAAAATAAGCCGTAAGCATGCATTTTGGAGTTTTTGTATTCTTGAAATATCTTTAGAATCCAAACAAAAACCATAAACGGAGTCACAGAAGTCGAATTTGGATAAAACTATAGTTTCACATAAGGCCTTTTTGACTTGATGATCCAGCACATGACGATTATAATAAATTATTCTTAGACTATAAAAGGCGTTTTTTAAACAGTTTGATATATGTGTCTTGAACCGTAGCGATGGTTCTAGAATTAAACCCAAATTTCTAAATGACTCTACACGTGGCAATACACTGTCTCCCAACATAACATTTATATTATCTGCTACCCTTGGTACAATATTCTTTTTTCCAAATAACATAATTGCACATTTGTTTGAATTTAACATAAGTGCATGTTTTTTGGATATATCTGCTAAGCGTTTTAGATCATCATTTATTCTATGACATGCGTCCAATGCCTCTTGTGGCTCGAATGACAAATATATTTGCGAGTCATCAGCATAAAAATGCGATCGGCAATAATTTAGTTCCGAGGGAAATCTAGAAATGTAAATACTGAATAAAATCGGCCCAAGAATTGAGCCCTGAGGAACACCTGATTCATTTTCCTTTTGACACGATAAAGAATTATTTATATTAACGGCTTGGAATCGATTAGAGAGATAATCTTTTAAAAGTACCACTGCTGTTGGCGACAGACCTATATAATGCATCATAGCTGTTAAAATTTCGCGATCTATCGTATCGAAAGCCTTCGAATAATCTAATAAGATAAGGGCAGTAATTTTACCATTATCCGATGCAGTAATAATATCGTCTGTAATATTTAAGAGAGCTGTTGTACAACTGTGGTGTTTTCTAAAACCAGACTGCGTAATTGGTAAAATAAGATTCTTATCCAGGTGCTCTCTGAGTTGCAATTCCATAACTCTCTCTAACATTTTGGAGAGCACAGGTAGAACTGTAATAGGTCGAAAGTCCTTCATATCTTTAGGAGTTGTTACTTTTGGTACAGGAACAATAATCCCTCTTTTCCATTCGTTTGGAAAAACAGAATTTAATAAAGCATAGTTTACAACGTGTGTTAAGACAGGAAGTAAAAAGGGTATACACAGTTTGATAATATATATATTTAAACCATCTGCACCAACAGCATTAGTTTTTATAGAAGAGATTATGTTTAGAATATGATTTTCATTTACATTCTTAAACTGAAGAAAGGAGGCAACTGATTGTTTCAAATTATTGTTATAAAAAGATATTAAATCGGTTTTACTATCAACCGTTAATTTCGGCACAGAATTAATAAAGTAATCATTCATGTCACTACTTGAGAAACGTACAGTCCCCAGATTATTTTTATTTTTATTTGAATTAGACAGTTTTTGAAATTCCTGCCAAAATACCTTAGAATTTAATTTAAATTTTGAACTATAGTACGACTTTTTTTCTCGTTTTATTGCCTTGTTTACATTGTTCCTTAAACTTTTATAGTAATTGTAATGTTCTGGTCTTTTAGTTAACTTATACCGAGATAATGCCTGATTGCGTACACGCATCAAGTCTCTAATTGTATCCGTGAGCCAGGGTGCAGGTGCTTTTGTAAATTTTGATGTAGTGAGAGGAGCATGAATGTTTAATAAAACAGTTAAATTTTCATTTATAAATTTGACTTTATCATTTATATCACTTAGATCGTAAATGTTTCGCCACGGAATTGAACGGAGATGAGAATCGAATCTATTAAAATTCAAGTTTTTGAAATTGCGATAGGTACGTATTACTGGTTTTGGTTTTTCATATTTTAAATTTATACTACAATTTATTAAATTATGATCAAACGCATCATGGGTCCAAACAACTGCATTATTATTAATCAAATCTTTATTTGAAGTGACTATTAGATCTATGAGTGTAGCAGATTTTGATGTTACACGAGTTGGTTCTTTAATTAACTGTGAAAGGCCAAAACTATCAAAGAATTCTAATACATAGTTAGTTGCAGAGCTTTGTGTATCCAACAAGTCTATATTAAAATCGCCTAAGCAGAACAATTCTTCACAAATTGGTAATATGGACGATAAAGTCGATTCTAATGTATTTACAAAATTTTCGTAATGGTTTCTGTGTGGATTATATACCACTCCAAATGCATACTTACTCCGATGAAATGAGATGTTAACCCATAATTGCTCTATTTGGTTACTTGTTTCGATGATGTTATATACTAAGGATGATTTAATATAGAAAGCGACTCCTCCTGCTCTTGTTAAACGATCCGTCCGTTCTAGCACATAACCGTCAATGTCTACTACGTTATTTGCAGTATCATCGCTCAACCAGGTCTCCGTAACAGCAAAAAGATCATACTCCCCAAGCAGTACAAGATCCTTTACAGCTGCAAAATTATTTATAAGGGAACGAACATTTAAATGTGCATTGGCGTCAGGAAATCTCTTACCACGCATGAGTTTTTTAATCAGCGGAAGCAAAAAGAAATCGTCAGGGGCAAGATCTGGACTGTATGGTGGATGAGTGACCAGTTGGACTCCGGATTCGTGTAAAAAATTTAAAGTTTTTGCGGCCGTATGCGGAGTTGCGTTATCGTGGTGTAACAAAATTCCACGCAAACCAGATCTTGGGCGATCACTACACAATTTCTCGAAGACTTGAGGAAGGCAAACTTCTGTATACCAATCAGCAGTTACAGTTTTACGATCTTCAAGAGGAATTACTGCAACTGGACCACTGTATCTGAAGAAAACGGCAATCATTTTTTTGGTTGCACTTTTACCGCGAATAACTTTTGTTGGCATTTCCTCCTTTTCAAACACCCAAACAGTTGATTGTTGTTTTGTCTCGGGATCATAATTATATATCCACGATTCATCCCCCGTAACGATACTAAATACCGGCTTTGAAGATCCTCCATCGAACTTTTCTAACATAAACCTGCACCAGTCTACCCGTGCTTGTTTTTGTTCGTCGGTTAACAAATGTGGAATCCACCGACTTGCCAGATTTCTTACACCCAGATGTTTATGTAAAATGATATCTACTGCAGATGATCCAATGCCTAGTTCGTCTTGAATCTCTCTATCAGCTTTTCGGTTGCAATAATGTTTTCAGCACAAACAGCTACTGCAGGTCGTCCAGGTCTTGGTTCATCTTCTAACGTACTCCTTCCACGTTTAAATTCACGGAACCAGTAACTAATTGTAGATAATGATGGACTATTGTCGCCAAAAGCTGCCATTAAATTTTGGTGACTTTGGTCGTATGAAGCCTCATTTATAATCGTAGAAAATCATAGCCCGAAAAGCATTCCGCGGCACTTCCATAATGCTTAGTAATAATCAAACGAATTATAACAATCAAAAATTAGGATCTCTATATGCTTTAACTTCAACCTTGCAAAATTGCAACTGGAAACTCTCAAAAGAATAAGCTTTCGATTGATGCAAATGTTTTGTTTTTCTTCGCATCCATGGCCTGCTACTAACAATATACAGAACAGCCCCCGTACCTATAATTAAAAAGTCCTTGGATCGCGGTTGCTGTCTTGCTGTGGAATTTAAGTTATTTCTGAAATGATACAGGGTGTATTAGAAATAGCACAGAATACTTATATCGCGCGATTCTACGTCAAAATCCAAGCAAAAAACTCCAGTACCAATTTGCTGTTAACTCTTTAGTTATGGAATTATTAATGGTCCTAGTTTGAAATCTGTTTTGACAACTGTTGAGAAATACAGTTAAATAGTATTAGTAACTCATAAATATCAATAAGTAAAATAAATACCTAACTAAATGTCAATTTTACCATTTCGGTAATCAGTGTACTTGTAATTTAGGCTTTAAAAATAGGAATTCTTTATTTCTTGTTATTATATCAGATCTGGCTGCTTTCACAAATTATAGTCTTAAATAAACAGCATAAGGTAGATTGGCGGATTGCCATTACTATCATTTTTGACTCTGTAAAAACTATTGTTGGCTCGTCGTTCAATTTATTCGGTGTTATTGTTAATTTGTTGTAAGTAGATTTTTCATTTCCGTGTTTTTATCAGTTTTGTGTATTTAGTTTTCAAGTTATTTTAAGTTTTCTTTGTATTTGTGATTTTTGTTGAAATCATGGCATACACTTTTGCTGAATACGCAAATATGCATCTGATCCTGGGCGAATACCGCGGCAACTTTCTTCAAACTGCCTATCTTTATGCTCAACGTTATCCAAATAGGAGGCATCCTGATGCTAACGTTTATCAAAGACTGGATCAGCGCTTAAGGGAAACAGGAAGACTTGCACCTTTGCCGGGAGTCGATAGAGGACGTCCGTGACATGCACTAGTACCCGAAGTGGAAGAAGATATCCTACATGTGTTTGAAGATGAACCTGGACAAAGTACCCGTTGCTAGAAGACCTGAGATTAGTTATACTTCTTTTCATCGCTTGTTAAGAGAGAACAGTTTACACCCTTACCATTTCCAGCGAGTCCAAGGGTTGTTTCCAGAAGATTACCCGCGACGAATAGCGTTTTGTCGATGGCTACTACAGCAACATGAAAGTAATCCTGCTTTCACGGAAAATATTTTATGGACCGATGACGTAACGGGATGTTTAATATTTATAACACACGCCAATGGTCGGAAGAAAATCCTCATGTCTTCCGCCAAACAAATCGCCAGTTTAGGTTTAGCTGGTTTAGTATAAACGTATGGGTTGGAATTATTGGAAATAGGTTAATAGGACCATGGGTTTTGACTCATCGTTTAAATAGCGAAGATTTTGTTGACTTTTTGAACAACGTTTTGCCGGAGTTGTTAGAGAAAGTGCCCTTAGCTGTCAGAAGACACATGTGGTTTCAATTGGATGGAGCTCCAGCCCATTGGGGAGCTGAATCAATGCAGTGGTTAAATCAACACTTTCCTAGGCGATGGATCGGACGTGGTGGTCCAACACCATGACCTGCCAGAAGCCCCGCCTTAACTTGTTTAGATTTTTTCTTTTGGGGTACTTTAAAAGAGCTTGTATGCAAAACGGAAGTTGAAACTATAGGTCGTATAGATAACGCCGTTAGAGGCATAAGCAATCGCAATATCCTACAAAATCTAACAGCTAATGTTATTAGCCGGTGCGAAAAATGTTTAGAAGTGCTCTTTTGAACAGCTTTTGTAGCACAAAATTAACTGTACAGTGTTGGACAAAAAACGAACGCTGTTCTCATCAAGAAACGTTTCTTGGAGACATAATGAAACTGGATTGTGCTCCAGGCGGCCAGCAATGGGGCTAGTGCTTCTGCCTATGCATTCTGTAACACAACTATGTTTTGCAAGCGAACATAAAAATTGGACTGTTCATGGTTGAAGCTCTTTACTGTCCTATATCAACTTACATTCACCAGATGGTCGTTAACATGTATAGCGAAGACACCAAGACCGATACGCACAAATCTTGCAACGCCGAAATGCGCTCCCAGCAACACCACAGAACCTCGAAGCAGCTTTACACGAAGAATGGGAATTGATCAGCCAGGAGGAGATTACCGACCTCATTCGTAGCTATCCGCGACGCATGAAAGGCATTGTCATTGCGGAGAAAGCATGCGATATTAATGATGTTTGAAAAAGTAATCAGGATCGTTACTAAATACTCATTTTTACATTTTGTTATTGGTTTTTCGTTTTTATGAAATTTTACTGTCGCTTTTCTTGTAATTGGATATTTTTGAAGTAAAATGTTCACAATTCGTCTCCCTTTTATTAGTGTAGTTAATGTTTTAAAATATCATTTGAGAATGACAACTGAACAAAACGTAAATGCATATATACAGTATGTCCCCGGATTGAGTTTACAATAGGTATGATTGACCAAAAATTTTCGAATTGGAATTTCATATTTTGGGATTCCGCCCTGCTTGGTCTGAAACTTATTTTCAGTTTACTTTCGATTTTTTAAAATCAAGTAGGCCTTTACAATTGAGCAATAACTCTTTTCGTTTCAGGTAAAGTACCTTTTCCGTTCACAGTACGCCAAAGTGTTACTAAGAAAAGTTGTTCAGAATGAAAAGTTATGGCGGTGTACAAATTTTCAGAACGATCGGTCTACTTTGATAAAATTCATTATTTGTCAATTTCGTTTCAGGTAAAGTACTGTTTCCATTCACAGTACGCCAATATTTTACTAAGAAAAGTTGTTCAGAATAAAAAGTTATGGAGTTATGCAAATTTTCAGAATGACCGGCCTACTTTGAAAAAATCCAGTATTGGTCAGTAAGTCAAAGTAGGCGGATCATTCTGAAAATTTGCATAACTCCATAACTTTTTATTCTGAACAACTTTTCTTAGTAAAATATTGGCGTACTGTGAATGGAAACAGTACTTTACCTGAAACGAAATTGACAAATAATGAATTTTATAAAAGTAGGCCGATCGTTATGAAAATTTGTACACCGCCATAACTTTTCATTCTGAACAACTTTTCTCAGTAACACTTTGGCGTACTGTGAACGGAAAAGGTACTTTACCTGAAACGAAAAGAGTTATTGCTCAATTGTAAAGGCCTACTTGATTTTAAAAAATCGAAAGTAAACTAAAAATAAGTTTCAGACCAAGCAGGGCGGAATCCCAAAATATGAAATTCCAATTCGAAAATTTTTGGTCAATCATACCTATTGTAAACTCAATCCGGGGACATACTGTATACAGTGTGTCCCAGATCGAGTGGGATTGCATGGGTAACTTTCTTATTATTGAAGATGGAGATTTGGTTAAATTGGCAATGTTTTGCAGTTTTATATGCTGATTTAAAATCTGTTTGAAAAAGTTCAAAATGTCGATCCCGTCAGAAGTTATTTAAAGAAAACTAAAAACTGTCATTTTCTTGTATGTCAAATATCTTCGTAAGTATAAGAGGTACGAAAAAAAGTTTCATATGAAAGTCACTGTTTTCGATAAAACCAATTTGAAATTGATGTCGAGCAAAAATTCAAGATGGCTGCTTTTGAGGTACTCGTATCAACTTCCTTAAGTTAAATGGACGCCATATTAGATTTTTTGGTTACTGAATAGAATTTTTTATTCTCTTTTCAACGATGTAAGATAACGTATGATTGAATAAAAAATACCAGTAAAATTAATTGTTTTTACATTTTAATCAAGTAGGCAGGCTTACATGGATCCAAACAAAATTTATTTTAGAAAACATTTGTATGTAATTCCTATAATACTTAGTAACATGTTAATTCAGTACTAAGTACTAAGTACTTGAACCACAAAAAACATCGTGACATTACTTTTTAAATGTATAATCAAGTAGGTAAGTAGCTATGATGAAAAACAATAACAAAGTTTATCACAATCTGTCAGAAAGCAGGTACTTAAGCTAATTTTGTTTGGATCCACGTAAGCTTACTTGATTAAAATGTAAAAACAATTAATTTTACTGGTATTTTTGATTCAATCGTAAGTTATCTTACATCGTTGAAAAGAGAATAAAAAATTCTATTCAGTAACCAAAAAATCCAATATGGCGTCCATTTAACTTAAGGAAGTTGATACGAGTACCTCAAAAGCAGCCATCTTGAATTTTTGTTCGATATCAGTTTTAAATTGGTCTTATCTAAAACAGTGACTTTCATATGAAACTTTTTTTCGTATCTCTTATACTTACGAAAATATTTAACATACAAGAAAATGGCAGTTTTTAGTTTTTTTTAAATAACTTCTGGCGGGTTCGACATTTTGAACTTTTTCAAACAGATTTTAAATCAGCATATAAAACTGCAAAACATTGCCAATTTAACCTAATCTCCATCTTCAATAATAAGAAAGTTACCCATGCAATCCCACTAGATCTGGGACACCCTGTATACTTGGTTAAATTTCAGGATTAAAGGATACTACAATTAATGGCTAAATGCATACGCCCGCTTAGGTTCAAGCGTTCAAGTTGCCAAATTTCAAAACTTTTAATCGCTAATATTTCGAAAACTATTGATCTACATAAGACCAAACTAGGATTAGAATTTTCGCCGTAGTTTCTGATGTACAATAAATTGCTTGGTGCGAATATTCTGCGCCATTTTTAATACTTTTATTATTTTTATGTTATTGACGTTTACTTGGATCTCTTAAAAGTGAGTAGATTGTAATTAAAAAGGCTTGAAAAAGAATATAAGATGTTTACGTTCCATAAAATGTAACATCCACAGCAACCGCGATCCAAGAACTTTTTGATCATACGATATTTTTCAGCAAATTGCTTACAAAATGTTGTGTAATTAAACCTTGAAGAGAAAACCTGACTAGGTACTACAAAAACTTTGCCTTGGTTTAATTAGTTTTGGATGATTATTCTGTTAGCATACGCAATTATAAAATAAAGTTATAGGTAAACCACAAGTTTAAAAAATTAAATCAACAAATAAATTATATTAATGTTCTTCTATACTTTCTGTTCGTTTAATTAAGCACGCTTTAGTGCTTTATGTTTGTGACTATCAAAAGTCTTGTATTTTAAAATTTATTTAAACTTCATTTCGTGGTGCATATTATTCATGTAACAAATATTAAAAAAATAAAACAAGTAACAACACGGAACTAACAGTAACATAAAATATTGCCTAATTTATTTACATAGTCATTTATTTTAACACGCTTGCTTTATCCTATGCACACTTATGAGGGTTCAATAAAGGCCAACGCGCACTTAACCACGCCACGGCGCGCCACACCGGACGGCAATTTTTAAATTACATTGGTTGTTATGGAATAACGCGCCGTGGCGTGGCGTGGTTAAGTGCGCGTTGGCCTTAATGCACATATTCACACTTATTACGTACCTACCTACTTGGGTACTTGGTCACCACCACAGTAGACTATCCAAACGTGCCTTATATGTCACCTGCAGAATTCAATCTCATTCTGGAACGCACTAGGCCGCTAGGGTATCCCATGGTGAATGAGATCTTTTCAGAAAGTTTCAACAGATGACGTGTTTCAGATGGTCGGGATCATTCGAGAGTTCCTGCTGACAGATGCAGCGTTTCGTTACAGTATTAACGCCCTACACTTCCATCGAATTTCAAGAGTTTTTATATAAGTAGATACTTAACACCAACCAATCAATCATTTTGTTTAAAAATATTTATAAACTTGCAGTGGATTTGACTTTTCAAATTCCTAACAAAATTAAACCAAAATTTTTTATTTTACTGCTAAATTTCGGTATACATTCCATGATAAGAATTATACCGGGTGTCTTAAAAAGAGTTACATCTAGTTACCTTTGAAATTTGTTTACATGTAAACTTTTATGTGCCACTTCATTGTTATTGGTATTGCATTATCCAGAGCTGTCATTAGTTAATTTCAAATTAAAAAGCAACCTAATTTATTTCAAATAGTTTTAATTAAATTTGTTAATACAACACAAAATGTACACTGTGCAAGAAAACATTTTTATTATTGAAGCATATTTCCGTGTACTAGCATAACAGCAGTGCACGAGAGCGGCACATTTTATTTTACATGGAAAATTCAAAGCATACTAGATGCATTTCATTTTAAGGCACTTTGTATAATTATTTAATTAAATATCCTTTTAAGTACCTTCGATAAGTAAGTATGTACTATCCAAAGTTCTAAACATGTTAAAATTACATAATGAAGAACATATTTATGATACACGTAAATCTCAATTTTTTTTAAAACACATTTACCAAGATCAATTTACAATTTGCTGAATTTACACAACTACTGTTGGGCGTATTACTGTTTTGTAAATTCTAAGCTTAGTGTTTCTCGATACATTTCTTGCACTTAACACCTTACTTAATGCACCCGCGCATCTATCCCCTTTTGTTAAACGATGCTTTATTTCTACGCTGTTATCACCTCTGTCTGTAATTAACACTCCCAAGAACACAAAACTTTTAACTTTTGCACACTTTAACACACGGTTGTTTTCTAGTTTAATAGATATTCTTTCAACTTCTCCGGTTTCTTCCTTTCCTCCCTTCCCCATTTCCATATATTTTTCTAGCACTCTTACAGTTTTTTGCAGCTCTTTGTTGGCTCTTGCTACTATAGTAACATCGGCCGCATATGCGAGTACCTGGTGACTTTTAGAAAATACTGTCCCGATTCTATTCAGCTTACTTCTTCTTATAATTATCTCCAGTACGATATTGAAGAGAGTACATGATAAAAGGTCCCCTTGTCGCAGCCCTTTTTTAACTTCAAAACTTGCCGATATGTTCCCATGCACTCTAACTTTGTTCTCCGTATCATGCAGTGTCATTTATACTAATCTTATTAACTTTGGAGGTATTCCTACTTTGCTCATTGCGCTGTATAGCTGTTTCCTGCTAATAGAGTCGTACGCTTGACGGAAATTTATGAAAAGAACGTATAGGTCCACCTTATGCTCGTAGCACAGCGTTTGAATTTGTTTCAAAGAAAACATCTGGTCCAAAACTGATCTATTTGCTCTAAAACCACACTGGTACTCACCTATCAATTTCTCTGCATGTCTATTAAGCCTGTTTTTAATCACGTGTGCTATAATTTTGTAGGTAGTGTTCAGTAGAACAATTCCCCTATAATTATTACACTCGGTTTTGTCGCCTTTTTTGTATATAGGTGATATTAAGGCATTTGACCAACTCGCCGGCATGATTTCTGTAATCCATATTTCTCGGAATAGTTGGTATATTCTTTTCCCCAGTTCTTCTCCGCCGTGCTTTATTACTTCTGCTGTTACCCCATTCCCTCCCGGACTTTTGTTTCCTTTCAGCTGGTTAATTATCTTTTGTACTTCTTCCTCCGTAGGTGGTTCCGCTTCATCTTCCTCTTGTTCTCTATACGCCCTTTCTTCTTCGTCATCTTCTTGTATTCCTTCTTCGTTTAGGGTCTCTTTGAAGTATTTTCTCCATCTTTCTATTATTCCTTTAACGTCCCCGATTAGGTTTCCTTCCTTATCTTTACAGAATAATGTTCGTGATTGGTATCCACTCTTACATTTTCTTACCTCTTGGTAGAAATTTCTTATTTCTTTATTTCTGTATCTTTCTTCTAGGATTTGTATTTCGGTTTCTTTATATTGTCTCTTTACTTGTCTGCAGATTTGTTATGCGGCCTTCCTTTTTTCTTGATACTCTCTTCTGTCTTCTTCCGTTGCTGTTCGGAGAGCTTTACTTCTTTCTTGTAGCGCTTTTCTGCATTGTTCGTTATACCATTCTTTTTTCTTCTTCCCGTCCCGGGTTGATAACACTGTCTTTGATGTTGATTGCATTACATTTTCAAACTGTTTCCACTTTTCATCTATGGTATTCGACGGGGTCAGCTTCGCAAGTGATGCCTCTATTTCTTGTTTTAGTTCTGCTTGGATCTCTTCGTTTTTTAGATTTTCAACTTTAATTTTTTTACTATTCTTTTTAACTTCCTGCCTATTATGTTCTACTTCCTGATTCATGCTGAGTCTTACAATTAAAGCGGGCGCGTTTAGCAGAACGCCAAAAACGAGTTGAGGTTAGAGGTCAGGAATTGCGTATTTGAAAATTTGCATATTTACATAGTTATTTGTGTTATTACTGTAAAAGATATGGCAAAAACAAAATTACGATTTCCTGTGTATTTAAATTGTAATCTTCTTGTCAAGTTTCCGTAAAGTTCGTTGTGCTATATGTGTTGCCTACACGCTAAATTTTAATTGCAAATTTAAACCGATTTTTATAGAACTTTATTTCCAATTTTTCTGGAATAATTTGCATTTTGAAAAAAAATTTCTTGTAGCGTTTGAAAGAGAGTGGTTGCATCCATCTACTGATGGAGAGATTTTTTCGGTATTAATATTTTTGTAAAAACTATTTGAAAATTTTGAAGTAAAATAGAGCTTTAGATTTTTTAATACTGTAAAGTTGGGTTTTAGAAATTAAAAAAAAAATCTTTCTATCAATAGACAGGAAAGACATGGATAATTACATAAAAACATGCTCTGCCGCTCCTGCTTAAAAAATGAGTCTAAAAAAATGGAACAAAATGTGCTTAAAATGAGGTATATTTCACGGTGACGCCTAAACGGCAAGAGATTCAAGTCAAATAATGCTGTTACCGAAGCTGTGCATTTGTGACTGCGACAACAACCAAAAACTTTCAATGAAAAGAGAATTAGGAAGCTAGTGGTATGATGTTAAAAGTGTATGGCGAAAGAGAGGGACTATGCCGAGAAATAAGAGTTAAATTTGTAACGTTGTTGTTTTGTTTTTCTTAATAAAATAAAAATCCCGATTATGAGTTGAACATCCTTCGTAATAAGTTGGTTTACCTATTAATAGATTTACAACAAATGTTCAAAGTGACCACCATTTTCCTGGATGCAAAGGTCAATTATACGCAAAAAATTGAATTGTACTCTCTGCAACATTTCTGCATTATTTACAATTGATCATGTCATGAGGATGGGAAACAGAAGAGACCCGAGAAGAGTATTGAAAGCAAGGCCAGATTGAAAAAGTTATGTAGGAAGGTCTAGGGAAACATGGGAGAAAATGGCTTTGGTAAGATGGAAGAACTTAGAATAACTAAAAAGAATGGCAGCTAATTGTATCTAAACACTACCAGAAATGGACGAGCAAGCCGACGCCAGTGGGAAAAGAAGAAGAAATATGAACTTAAATTATATTGTTTATAGCAAAAACCAGTTAATTAATCAAATTAATTGACCTGGCCACATTCTTTATTTTATAAGCAGAAAAAAATATGACAAGACAACCCGGTGTTGATTAATTTATAGGAAGGCTAATTTTTTTGAAAGTAGAGGACAAATAGTATTTTAACTTAGTTATTTATATTTTCTGTAAACTGCTTATAACATTAAATTAAACCTTGAAGAGAAAACTTGCTTACTTCAAAAACGTTGCCTTGTTTTATTTAGTTTTGGAGGATTATTCTGTCAGCATACATAGGTAACTATAAAATAAAACAACAGTAACTCTCCCGACTTACGTAATACACGACTTACGTAAATTTGCAGTTACGTAATAAATCTCGAAAATTACAACCTACATGTTTGTGTTTTTTAAATATATTTTTCATACTTTTATAGTTTATATCCGAGTAACTCCTGCTGCATGATGTTTCATTTATAAAATAATACAACCATTCCATTACATACATACCTACATACAGGGTGCCCATTTTAAACCCTGGCTCCTTTGGAGGTTGGAATAGGCAACCCATTTTACTTCTGAAACGTGAATACGACTATGGTCTTAAAATTTCGATTAAATTTTTGTGTGCATTAATTTTGAAGTTAGTACATTAGCATCAAAAACTTTAAATTTTTTTTCTGCTTCAAAGTGCACAGACATGCTCTTGATACTCGGGGAATGCCAAAGAAATGCTGACACTGCTGTTACACTTCATGCTCGTCGATATCCAAATCGAATACATCCGAGCCGTAATGTTTTTCGACGGCTGGAACATAATATAATTTGAGGGAAACAGGGACGTTTAAAAAGTCTCATGTAAGAACTCGAAGGGTTACTGACAAAAATACAGAAGTTGCTCTAATTAAAACAGTTACAAATAATCCTCACATAAGCCAAAAAAGTCTTTCCCAAACCCACCATATCAGCAACGGCTCTGTGTACAACATCATGAAAGCGAATGCGTTAATGCGTATCATCCCTATCACTGTATACCAGTCCAGCACCTATCAGAAAATGACTTTCCTCTGCGTTTACAGTTTTATGCTTTTGTGAGAAATCAGTTAAACATGAACACAAATTTCGTAAGTCACGCTTTATTTTCGGACGAGGCAACATTTACAAATAATGGTTGTTTTAACAGACATAATTCGCATTATTATTCACAAGCCAACCCTCACTGGTTCCAAGAATCACATTTCCAGTGCGTATTTAAAGTTAATGTTTGGTGCAGTATTGTAGGAGATCATGTTATTGGTCCACACTTCTTTTATGGAAACTTGACTGGTGCAATGTATCTTGATTTCCTAATAATTAACATTTTACCTCAGCTATTGGAAGAAGTTCCACTAAATATCAGACAAACAAAGTGGTTTCAAAATGATGGAGCACCTCCCCATTCTCATAGGGATGTTAGAAATCACCTTACAAGAAGTTTTGGACACCGGGTAATTGCACAAGGTGCGCAACATCCTTGGCCCCCTCGCAGTCCCAACTTCAATATTCTGAACTTCTTTTTATAGTGAAAAGTAAAAAATGATGTTTACCAACAACCTATTGCTGATGAAAATGAATTGCGAGAAAGAATTATCGCCTCATGCCGCTCAGTTACTCCTGAAACATTGAGTAAAGTTAAAATAAATTTCCTCCGTAGAATTAACTTGTGTGAGCAAAATAATGGAATGCACTTTGAACACCTGTTGTAAATTTAATACTTATTTAATTATAATATTGTATGTAGTTTATGATGAGATCTAATTAGGCAAACTTGAATAAGAATATAACTAGATGTTTGGTTTTGAACATTTAATTAATGTAATATGTTTTTACAAACAGCACCACGGTGCTAACGTTACGTTGACATTACGCATCGGTATGTTGATCTTACATAATTTATACTAATTTCTAGTTTGATTATCAACACCTCCCCTTAAACTGAAATTATACCGTAACTCTAAACCAGCCCAATACTTTGCCTGGTGAAGTCAATCTTGGGTCCATGAACTGCCTTTGTTAGTGCGTCTGCCTCTGCCACCATGTCTTCTGTAGGTACTTATGTGTGTAATGTTTACATCTCCATTATCAATCTTTTCTTTTATAAAGTGATGTCGGATGTCAATGTGCTTAGTTCTCAAATGATGGTTGCCATTCTTTGACAGATCTATAGAACCTTTATTGTCACAATATATTACTCTGGGTTTGCTGGTTATATCTGGAAACTGGAAATAGTTGTCTGGCCAAGCTTCTTAACAATAAACATTCTTGCGTTGCTGCCGATAATGCCGTGGACTCGGCTTCAGTTGTAGATAGTGCAACTGTAGACTGTTTTTTGCTGCACCATGAGAAAGCACAACCCTGGAATGTGAATACATAGCCCGTTACAGAACGTCTTTCATTCTCTGCGTTGCCCCAGTCAGAGTCGCTATAACCTTTAATTTCTGGTTCACCATTTCTTTTATATTGTAGGTGCTGATCACTAGTATTCTTTTAACTGCGGTCCAGTGAACTCTGCCCGGATTGTGACAGAACCGGCTGCACATAGCAGTCGCATATGCTATGTCGGGTCTGGATGTCTGACAGAGGAATAATAAACTTCCGACAGCGTCTTTGTATGGTACCATTTTCATTTCATCAATTTCGGTCGGATCTACAGGTTCGGAGTCCTTTCCTAACTTCTGATTTGGATTCAAGGGGGTTTTCACTGGCTTACACTCGGACATGTTGAATCTTTCAAGTATCTGTTTGATGTATGACTTCTGATTAATGCTTAATGTTCCAGCCTCGTGATCGTGTACTATTTTCATATCTAAAACAGTGGTAACATAGGTACCAAAGTCTTTTATTTTAAATGCCTGCTGTAAACACTTTTTATTTTCAGTTATTAGTTTCTCGTCACTTGAAAATAACAGTAAATCGTCGACATAAACCGCAATTATTACCTACTATATCGTTGTCTTAGGGAATTTTAACGCAAAAATAGGGAAGGAACCAATATTTAGACCAACTATAGGGATTCACAGCAAACACCAAGAGTCAAATGAAAATGGAAGAAAGCAGGTAAAGAATGCAGAATGGCAAGCACATACTTTCAAAGGAAAGAAATACACAAAGGCACATGGGTGTCGCTGGATGGAAAAACAATAAACCAAGTGGACCATATAATAATACAAATCAAGTTCTGTAAAATGATAAAAAATACCAAATCGAGAAGAGGAGCAGAGGCAAACTCAGGCCATTTCTTAGTAACAGAAAAATGGGAAGAAATGCACAACGAGGTGCAGAAAAAGTTATTCAAAAGGAAAGAAAAAGAATATGACAAGGAAAAATTAGCGCAAAAAGACTGGCAAGGAAAATACGCAGAAACAGTAACAGAAAAAATAAGACAAAAGACGACAGAAGAAGGAAGTATTGAAGAAAAATGGAGAGTAATAGAAGAAAGCATAAAAACAGCAGCAGATAGTATAGTAGGGAGAAAAAACCAAAAGAAAAAACAAAACAAATGGTTCAACACTCAATGTGAAGAAGAAAGGAGAAAGACGATACAAGCAAGAAACAAAATGCCGCAAACTGGTACACAACAAGATAAAGAAAAATACAGACAACAAAGAAAAAGAACAAAAAGTATATACAGCGTGTCCCAGGATAGATGTTACAATAGGTGTGCTGGACAAAAAATTTTTGAATTTTATTTTAAGATTGTGGAATTAAGCCCTGCTTGGTTTGAAGAGAATTTTAAGAATATTTTCAGTTTTTGAAAAACAAGTCGGTCTTGACATTGAGGCGAAAACTATTTTCTTTTCAGGTAAAGTACCCTTTTTGTTCATGATACGGCAAAAGTTTACTAAGAAAAGTTGTTCAGAATAAGAAAAACTGAAAATATTCTTAAAATTCTCTTCAAACCAAGCAGGGCTTAATTCCACAATCTTAAAATAAAATTCAAAATTTTTTTGTCCATCACACCTATTGTAACATCTATCCTGGGACACACTGTATAGAGAATCGAAACAAAACTTTTGGAATAAACTCGCAGAACGAACAGAAGAGCTACACAAAAACAGAGAGATAAGAAACTTCTACCAGGAAGTGAAACGAATCAGTAGAGGCTTCCAACAGATGCCAACTGCTTTCAAGAACAAGAAAGGAGAAAGAATAAACGATGAAAATCAAATCGTGGAAGGATGGAGAGACTACTTCCAAGAACTGTTACAGCATGAAAGGGAAGAAGAAACAGAAAAAGAAATGGAAGGAAATACAGAACCAGATCCTCAAGAAGAAATGCAAGAGGCAGAAGGTAATACAGAAAAAATAAAAGAGATAATAAAAACTTTGAAGAACGGAAAAGCCCCAGGAAGAAATGGATTAAGAAACGAACTGATAAAAAATGGAGGAGAAGAGCTGCTCACAGAGATGCACAACCTAATAATAGAAATATGGCACCAGGAAAGAATGCCGAAGGAATGGTCGGAAGCGGCAATAACTCCGATTTACAAAAAAGGAGAAAAGACAAGCTATAATAACTACAGAGGAGTAGCACTACTAGACACAACATATAAAGTGCTAGTTACAAAAATAAGAGACCAAATACAAGAACACGCAGAAAAGGAAATAGGCGAATATCAGGCAGGATTCCGAAAAAACCGATCAGTTACCGACCAACTCTTTATATTAAAAGAAACACAAGATGACTACTGGGAATATAACAAAGAAATACATGCAGCTTTCATCGACTTTACCAAACCCTATGACCTACTAAAGAGGGATGAGATACTAAAAGCCATGGCAAAGCTAAAAATACCCATAAAACTAATAAAACTAGCACAAATGACATTACAAGAAACATGCAACAGAGTCAAATGGAAAGGAAAGATGTCTGAAAGCTTCACAGTAAATAACGGGGCAGACAGGGTGACCCGCTGTCAACACTCCTATTTAATATCACACTTTAGTGGGTAATAAGAAAAAGTAAGATAAACAGAGAAGGAAGCATACTTCATGCAAAACACCCGTGCATAGCATATGCGTACGAGCGTACGACCTAGTGTTAATCGCAAACAACAAAGAAGACCTAAAAACTGAAAACCTTAGAAGAACATGCAAGACAGGTGGGATTACGGATAAACAAACAGAAGTCAAAGTACATGATACTAGGGAGACAAGCAGAAAAGGCAGAAGATCAAAATCTAAAAATAGGCGGACCGAACGAAGAGATAATAGAAATAGAAAGAGTAAGAGCAATCACATATTTAGGCGTACAAATAACAGAAGATGGAAGAGAGGAGGAAGAGCTAAAAGTGAGACTAACGAAAGGAGACAAGGCAGCAGGGGCATTAAGCCGAATTATAAACTCCAAGTTAGTATCACGAAAAGCAAAAATAAAATAATTGTACAAAACGGTTCTAAGGCCAACAGTCACCTACGGAAGCGAAATATGGAAGTTAGGGACAGTTAGAGAATCAAAACTACCATATGAACAAAAATTATTTAGATAAAGGGTGGCTTTGGAATTCTGAACGTACCTATCATGTAGAACCAACAACAAGCTGAACCAATCAAAGGCAGTGATTTTGTTCACCATGGCCATCCCTTATCTAAATAATTTTTGTTCATATGGTACTAGTATGGAAAAGGAAAATATTAAGACGGATCTATAGAGGAAGAAAAGTGGAAGCCGAGTGGAAGAAAAAAACGAACAAGAAACTCCAAGAACTCTACAAAGGGCCAACAATAGTGCAGTACATAAAACAACAGCGGATCAGATGGTTAGGCCACATTCAGCGACTGGACAGCAGCAGAATGACGAAGAAAGTACTACAGACCAATCAAATAGGAACTAAGGCGATAGGCAGACCTAGAAGCAGATGGAAGAACGAAGTACTGCAGGACCTGAAGGATGTAGGAGTAGAAGATTGGAGAAGAGCAGCAGTAGACAGAAGTAATTGGAGAAAGATAATTTCAGCGATAGGCCGTCATGGCCTGTAAAAGCTACATATACAGGGTGCTTAAAAAATGGCGAAACAACGCTATACCAGACTATTCAAGGATACCCCCTGAGTACTAGAAAAATGTTAAAAAAATTCTATCTCGTGATTCCTTGAAGATATGGAGGTTATAAGATCGAAATTTAACATTTTTATTATTAACCAATTCTGAATATTTCAACAAATTTTGTAGTGAAAGACATATTTAAAATAATGTTTAACAATAATATTTATTTAAAATCAATAAATAGTACCTTTATATGAAGTTTTATTTTTTATGATGATTTTTGTGGAAAACATGAAGTGGGCGAAACGTTGAGTCTTTTGTCTCAAAATGACACGGTCCCAATTCGGAAGACATTTTGTTAATACTGACACATATAACCGTGGAAGTCTTTTAGAATTCATTAAGTATTATTTTTGTTTTTGTTTTTTTTTCTTAATCTTTATTCTTGACGTGAGAATTTGTTGTTTCGTTTTTTTGTTTGTTACTAAAAGTAATATACCTAATACATTTTATTTTTTATCGCTTATAATTTTTCCTATTTAAAAAACAGTAAAAGAACAGTTTTTCGGCAAAATGGCGACTGAGTCACCACAACTAACCCAACTTGGGTTAATTGGGTAGGCCCCCAAAGTTAACGGTCTGCCCCTGTTTCCAGTCCACATTTCGTGTGGTTTTATCGATAGCATGATTTGGGGATCGGTTTATCAAGTATACAGCAGTTGCTGTTGCTTCGGCCCAATATTTTTTGGGGAGAGATGCACCAAATAGCATACTTCTGGCTCGTTCTACAGACAGATCAATAAAAAAACCAATTAGGGTAGGCTGTGAATGAATTATTTTGAATTGGTACTTTAGCCACATCCACAGAATGACATTTTATAACGTTTGTAATTTGACATTTTTAATGTAAACGAAGTTTATAACCTTTATCGTATCATTGATTATTAAGTCAACTTTATATTACACTTTTATTAATAATTATGTATAACATAATAGCATAGCAACTCCGGCTTCATAATTCGTTAGTTACATACTATTTGTGTACTGTTGCCAATGATACGATAAAGCTTGAAATATAACTCGAATATTATGCGATTTAAACCGACTCGGACGTTGCGTGGTTGACTCGGCTAGCGCCTCGTCACCTAGCAACGTCCTCGTCTATTATAAATCGCATAATATTCTTGTTATATTAATAGCTATAAATTCATGTCAGGAATGTCATTCTGTGGATGTGTCTAAAGTACCAATTCAAAATAATTCAATTTCACAGCCTACCCTAATTGGTTTTTTTATTGATCTGTCTGTACAATGGTTCTGTTTGTCCGTTCAGCGAGATCATTTTGTTGCGGACTATAGGGGACACTCAGTTGGCGTTTTATGCCTGATTTCTTCAGTAAATTTTCAAACTCGTTTTTTACATATTCTTTGCCGTTGTCACTTCGGAGAATTTTAATTCTTTTTCCTGTCTCGTTTTCTACTGTGGCTTTGAATTCTTCGAACTTTTGTGTTACTTCATCTTTTGATTTCAAGAAATATATTGCAACCCTTTGAGAATAATCGTCGATGAAAGTAATAAAGTATTCGGCACCACTGAATGACGCTTCTTCCATCGGGCCACATAAATCGGAATGAACTAATTCTAGTATTCATTGGTTGCGCTTTTGCTCGGTTTGAAAGGTTTCCTGGAATGTTTACCTTCTATGCATGCAATGCAAGGCTTAGCATCACAATTATTTATATAATAACCGTGCACTAAATTATTAAGTTCTTTCATACCTTTGCTGCCGAGATGACCTATTCTTTGATGCCATAAATTGTGATTCTCCGATTGGGTTAATAACATGGATTTTTCTGCCTTCTGCAGTCTGTCTAGTTTATAGATTCCATTTTCGTGGGATGCTGTTGCTAATATTTGTCCATCACCTGAAAAAACTTTGCACCAGTCTTCGATAAATGTAAAGTTGCAGCCCTCATTTACTATTCTGCTGACTGATAACAAATTTGCTGTAATTTCTGGTACATATAGCCCTTCTTTTGCTGTAAGTTTTTCATTTGTGGCAGCTGGAATCTACACATTTCCAACTAGATCAACATTCATCTTGGTGTTGTTCGCTACAGTGTATTTACACAATCTTTTCAGTTTTCGACCCAGACTTTATTTGCTCATATGACTTGATGCCCATGAATAGAGGTACCTACCATTCTAGATCGTTCTTCGCCTCGGATGCTGTGTACAATGTACATTGCATAAAACGATTTTTCATTGCTGCTTTCACCCTTTGATTCTTTGGGATTTTTGTTTTTGCAGTCGCTTACATAATGGCCATATTTATTGCATGCATAACAACGAGGCTTACGTTTGCTATTATAGCTGCCAGCCTTTTTATTTCGTACACTTTTGGAGTACAGTGCAATTTCAGAGCCTGTGCCACGGATATCGTCCAATTTCATGTCTTGTAATAGCTTCGTTTTAATTGAGTCGGCTGTTATTGCTGTACCAGAACTTTCTAAGCCCATGATCATTGGTCGGTAGGAATCTAGTAGACCAGCAAGTAGTAGAGTTCCTACCCATTCATCGCTGACTTGGAAATCTAGTCCGTTCAACTTATGGGCGGTAGTAATTATGATATTTACGTAGGCATCGACTGCATTTCTCTAACTGTGTCGTTACCAAAGTACATAATAGGCCTACCTTACGTGTTAACCCTAAGTCTTCAAATGTCTGGTTTAACTTTTCCCAAGCTTCCTTGGCAGTCTTGGATGTGAACGTAGTTTATTGGATCCACAGCGAGTATGATCTTCGCTCGAGCCCGCGAGGCTTTCTTGGCATTGTTGGTATCGGTGCCATTCACGCAGTTCCAAAGATCTTCATGCTCCAACAGAGCCTGCATACCAAACTTCCACGTAGCATAATTATCACGTCCTGTCAGTTTCTCAACCGCAATTATGCTGCTGTGTGACATTTTTCGGAGCCACACAAAACACTCTCTTAATTCACAATTCGCACTAAAACTGAGGGAGGGGTTGCTATTTGCGCCATGGGCCCGTAACCTGATGAGATCTAATTAGGCAAACTTGAATAAGAATATAACTAGATGTTTGGTTTTGAACTGTTTGATTATATTATCAACAGTTTATCGTTTAATACAGCGTTTCTCAACCTTTTTTGCCTTGCGGTCCCAAATTTTGACTTAAAAATTTTCGCGGTCCGCAACTGTACTGTAAAGCTTTAAAAGTATAAAAGGAATGGTGCCAAAAAAATCAAATTTTTCTTTTTATAGATAATTTATTTTTGCCTTCAATTAATAATATAATGTCACTAGAAACTTAAAAAAACAAGAAAATCAAAATAAAAAAATTTTTAGAAAAGGCGAAAAAAGTTAGTGGCTGCCTTGATCCTGCTGGGTAGATACCAATTTATCAATTCGGGGTTGGATTTCGCTTTTTACTGCCATCCTTAATGACGATGAAACGTGCAGTCTGTTTCGATAGTTGGTTTTTATATTCGTCATTGTGGAAAATCCAGCCTCACATAAATATGTGGTTGAAAAAGGAAGCAAGATTTTTACCGCCTTTTCAGACAATAACTTATATTCCTCTGTAACAGAAACCCAAAACATGCACACACTTTTTGTTTTGAATTCGGCTTCTAAAGTTTTGTCCGAACTCATTTCCATTAATTTCTCTTTGTCAGAAATAGACAATGAATTCTCAAAATGACTTGATAAGAAAGGGTTTTGAATCCACATGTTTTCTTTTCGTATATCTTCTGACTCTGGAAAGTAATCATTAAATCTCTGCTTTAGTTTTTGAAGATGCTTTTTAATAACAACCTTCATTACGGTTAACTGTGTGAAATTAAGTGTTTCATCGTCCACTATGTTTGAAAAATTAGAGAACATATCAAAAATATCCTTTTCAAGTCTACTTTTCCACAAATCAAGTTTTTTCAAAAACGCCTCGATTTTGTTATATGTTATGAATAGATTTGTAGAATTCCCTTGCATGGACAAATTTAGATCATTTAATAATACAAATATATCTGCAAGGTATGCAACTTTAGCTAACCACAGTTTGTCTTAAACAGCTCTGCAAGCGCTGATTTCTGATCAAGCAAAAATATTTCTATTTCGGTTCGTAAAATCGCGTTAAAACCTTTCCATGGGAAAGCCATCTAACTTGAGTGTGCAAAAGTAAATGCATATGTGTGGCGCCCATTTCTTCACAGAACTTTGCAAAGATTCGGCTGCTCAGAGCATTTGCACGAATAAAATTTACAATTTTCACGCAATGGTGTAAAATTTCATTCAAACTTTCACTCATTTCTTTGGAAGCTAACTGTTCTCGGTGGATGAAGCAGTGACTTGATATTATATCTTTATTTGCAACTTGCTTAATACGTGCTACTACACCCGAATGACGGCCTGTCATAGCGGCTGCACCGTCAGTACAAATTCCGACGCAATTAAGCCAACTAATGTTCCTCAGCGGTGGTACGGGTTGGCAGTTCTACGCAACATAGCAGCTCTTCGTTTAAGCTTTTTATAATATAGTCAATGTACTTGACGTATACCAATAAAATGGCCAAACTCGATATATCTGTCGACTCATCTAGCTGAATAGAGAAGAATGTAGATTTGTGTATTCTATTAACCAATTGCTCTTCAATGTCTTCAGACATGTTGGTAATACGGCGAGCCATAGACAGGGGAATTTTGTTAATTTTTACTGCATTTTCATTTCCAAACAACTCTCGTCCTACATCCAACAGACACGGTTTAATCAGATTTTCCTCAATAGAATATGGCTTTTTTGATTGTGCAATATTTTTTGCTACAAGATACAAGCACTTTAAATAAATTTTATCAATAGTTGCGAAACTTTTCACCGCTTTTTTGTTCGCTCGCAATTCATTTTTCTTTCTTTTAAAAAAATCAAATGACTTATTTTTATACAATTAATAAACAAAGGTACCTAATTAATAAAATTAATATAGTAAGAAGCCTACCTTCTTTGGCTGGGGCTGATCACTGAATCGAGTGTTAGCGACTACTTCAGTAACATCGACGGCATCGTCGGATCAATTGGAAACTACAGATGAAATTTTATTTTGTTGTGATGCAACGGCATTGGTAACGTTAGCCTCGATATTTTTTAAGAAACAATTCCGCAAGTTCATTTGTTTCTTAGACATATTGATTGCATTTATATTATACCTACCGCACTGGTTGAATGAAAATAGTAAAATCCAAGCTGGACAAGCTAGGTTACGAGTATTCTTGGAGACTGCACTAAACCACCGGATGCAAAGAGTTGACGCAGGAGCAGTGCGCTGTAAGTGACTAAGCTGCAATCATGGGACACAAGCTCATCGGTCCTAAAACTGTCCTCTGCGGTCCCCAGGTTGAGAAACACTGGTTTAATACATCTTTCTAACAATTTGGACAGTTTGGATTAGTCGCATAACTTGCTACTTTGATCTTTCAATATCATATTGAAAACGTAAAACACAGAGTGGTTTCTGAACTGATTGATGGGTTGCCTGTTCCTAGATCTTCAGGGGTCACGCTTTAAAATGGGCACCCTGTATAATTTATGTAATAATAATAAATATTACAGTTTCTTACGAAGTTACACTTAAGCAATTTACACATTCGACTTAAGTAAAATTCAAATTACGTAAAGGTTTACGTAACACATTACTCACGTAACTTGGCGGGGGTTACTGTATAGACAAAACACACAAAATTAAAACAGCAAATAAAGTATATTATTGTTCATCTATAATTTCCAATAATTATTTTCTTATGCAATATTTAGCCCTTGGTCTGTGGCTACCAATAGTTCTAACTCCCTATTCTTCTGTCGGATTCAGAGAGTTTTCATCTCTGTAAGTTAAGGTAAACTATCGGCATTTACACTCCACAAGGGAATATGGCCGGCAACAGGGTTAAGGCATCCTACGTCCCTTAGCACACAAGGTGATGTGGTAAGTACAAGTTCGACAACCACCTACCTTCCCTACTTCACTACTGTGTTTCAGTTTCCAATTATTTTTAGTAAGAGGGTAGGCCACCTGCTGAACATCCAACTTGGGTTTGACCCAAAACCGTCAGCGCACTAGTCGAATGTCTGCTAAGTAATAATACCAGCCATTCAAAGGTTTTGTTTAAAAACAAAATTAAACAGAAATGAGATTCAAAAAAATTTATTTTAGTGCAAAACTTCAGTATACACTGCATGAATACAATTACATAATTATTTAAATATCTTTGTAAGTAACTTGGATAAGTAAAAAATGTACTATCAAAATATTATTATCAAATTTTGTCAAAAAGTAAACCTAAAAATAAACCCTTCTGAAATCTCTAAATAAAAAAACATTATCATCTCAGAGTTCTAAACATGTTAAAGAATATAATGAAGAACACACTTATGATATAACAATTTCATTGTACTTTGGTTTTAGAATAGGTACCGAAACTTTTAAACATCAACGTGCAATTTAAAGTGCAACATCTAATTGTTCATTCGAAGTGCAACTGCAAAAAAAATTAACACAATCCTAACATAACTAATTATATTTATAGTTTTGCTACTTTTGCAAGATTTACAGATCCATTATCAGTCTTTATACTACTCCACTATGTTATATAAATTAAGAGTATTAAATACTTACTAATAACTACGTAAAAAATATCACAAAAAAATTTCAGATCTATCACAAACCAATTTAATATGATTACTTAGAAAAAATGAAACAGATTAATTTTCATGATATATAGAGGAAATTTGGAATGCAAAATTTGTTTTCTGGGAGTTTCTTCTTATTGCATATTAATAAGGTTACGTCATTTTTTAGGTATTATCATTATCATATCTACAACCTAATCAAAAGATGCCTTTGAAATTAAATCTAATTTTTTCTCAGTCTCACTTTAAATACTGCAAAAGTGCAAAACTAACATGTAAATAAGGTACTGTTTGGTAACGATAAAGCATTTTATAAGATGTAAAACCATCATACTACCTTGTAAATATTGAAAATATATAATAAATAAACAAGTTATAAATATGATAGTTCAGCAACTTATCAAGAAAAAAAAAATAGACAGTGCTGAAAAATGAATACTGGCAATTTTCAACAGCTAACGAGAACATTCCATATATAATTATGGCATAAGAGAATTTCCCCAGTGGCAAAGTGGATGTTCATAAACATTTATTCATTAATTTGCTTTTCATGCCATAAAAAGTTGAACCTTCTTACAAAGAACTTTTCAAAATTTTGTTAATAGAATTTACACAAATATCAGCTGATTTTCTAATAATACGGATTATTAATTGAAGGCATTTTGTTATTGTTGAAATTAGTCACAATTCTGAAGTATAACATGATACATTTTATAAGAGAATTAACCACCCAATTCTTAGCAACAGATAAAGAACATTTAGCTGGATTTGGAAAATTAATGAAAGTGAATGAAATTATTACACAATACTTTTACTTTATGCACTAATTAATTTTTATATTATTATTAATCGCAAATGCGCTATAATTTAAAACTTTGAGTTATCAAATTGTTTCTACCAAAAGGAATATCTGCTGTTTCCGTTAGAATTGTGATTTAACCAAAATTCCTAAAGTTACTCATGTTTGAATAATCGGCATAAAAAGTAAATTTATAAATTAACATCGGCCATTAATAGGAAAAATTCCAATACTTACTACTTTCTATATTAAGACTGTCACTTAAGAACTATCCACACTAGTTTTGCTTTCACGAAGGCTTGCGGATCGGCGACGTTTCATTTCTTGACGACGCAATTTCGATTCCTTATGACGCTGTGCTAATAGCTTTTTATAAACATTTAACTCCTCTTTACGTTTAAGACAACGTTTTTTCTTCAACGCCAAACGATGACGTTTACGTTGTAAAACTTGAGGAGTAATCAGACGTTGCACTTTGGGTGCCTTGAATCGTTGCTTTTTACCTTCCTTTTGTGGTAGTGGACGTTTGACAACATACTGACACACATCATCTTGTTTGGTTAAATTAAATAATTTACGAATTTTATTGGCCCGTTTGGGACCTAAGCGACGAGGCATCGTTTTATCCGTTAAGCCGGGGATATCCTTTTCGCCTTTACGAACGATAACCAACGACAGCACGCTAAGGTTTGCATCCACTATGCAACCACGTACTGATTTGCGCCTCCTTTCACCGTCACGACGAGGACGAAAACATGAATGTCCTTTCGATAATAATAATCGCACTCGTCCTGTAGTTAACACTCCCTGTTTCATTGGAAACCCTTGTTTATCATTTCCACCTGTAATTTTGAAGATATACCCCTTCCAATCTTCACCCAATGGATCAGCTTGAACTTCTGAACCCATACGTTTATCATAAAAGATTCTTACTTTGTGATCATCGACAATTTCGAATAATTTTTGACAACCTGTTGCTGGACATGATATATTTAGCTTCATGATGACGGCGTGACCTAAATATATAAATACATCCATTTTATATTAAGCCTAATAATTATATGAGTATTAATTTTGGTTGTTAAGTATAAGTCTACTACATTTGAAAAATAGTTAAATGCTTTTGGATGTCAACAAAAAACATTATTCACTTAATGTTAACATTTGCTGCTTCTATTTAAACCTGAAAGTTTTAAATTATTGATTGTTTAGTTTTGATAGGCCTTAGAGTTATACATCTTCAATTATGCTGTGCTCCTATGAACTGTGGTGAATTTAACATCGTAAGTTGGTCAAAAATACACCTCAATATTATCAGAAATTTTCAAATATTTCTTTCTACAATCAAACTAAAACTTATTAAAAGAGCAAATGCTACTTTAACATAAACTTCATCGAGTTATTCTTGCATTTAAATCCATTTAATTCTTTGACATTTATGTATTATACCACTACTTAAGCATAATTCTTTAAGGGTTGTACGTGCTTTAGTCGATTTCCTTTAAATTACTTTAAAACAACATTATTTTTATAAACATCAAGTACGCACAGTTTTGAGGTTATCAATAACATTTTGTTTGTTTATTTGATTGTCAAATGTCTTGGCAGCTTTTCGGTTTAAGTAACATCACTTTAAATCACATTTTTTCATAAAAAAACTCACCTAATTCCCTGTTCCTTGTTTAAAACGACAATAATACCACTTCAGGCACAAGCCTAGCAAAAAATTCATGCCACATTCGTGGCCTTGAAAATATTTATTTGGCATATTTATCGGGAATGCAACACGCGTGCGTCACTCACAGCCAGTAGTCGCAACAGGAAGCTAACGTAGCGATGCCGCCAAATTAAAATTTTTGACAAATTGCCATTGTTTTCGTTCCTGGATTGTTCGATTCATTGACAATAACAATATAAATTTTGACATATTCGTTTGCATTACAATTAATAAAATTAGAATTATGAAACTATTACAGGTATTATCTGGCACTACCATACCGTCAAGTCGGGTGACTTGGGACGGTTGTGACTTTTAATTGACGATATCTACGAAAATATTTGACCAGTATTTATAAAAGCGGTGTCATATAATGAGTCTTGATCTGTAGAATCGATTTTTGATATTAAATTTGGTTAATGTCTTGATATCGATTTTATATTTTTTATTTTTTGACTGTCTCAAGTCAGCCTCCCTTCCGCGTGTCTTGTGACACCAGTGTTTTCAGATGGCTAACAGCCCTAAAGCATGTTAAAAGTGGGGAGGATGGCTTGGGACTTAAAAAATGTTTTTAAAAACATTTTACAGCATATTAAAAAAAACCCAAAAATTATTGAAAAATTAGGTTTTATTTATTAAGGTAAGTAACATACAGATCGTCCGGATGTTACTGGAAATATGGGGAATTAATGAGTGCAACAAGGAAAAACATATGAATCGAATAGATAAGACAAAGATGAAGCATTGCAAAACAATGGAAACATTCAAAACTTTTTATGGATATACATTATTAAATAAATTAATTGCATCTGTCATTAGAAACTTCAAAATGCAGTACACGGTAGCAGAAAAAGTTCAAATTGTTAAATGGATTTATGCTGGGAACTCAATTGCCGAAACTATAAATTTATTTATAACTGCCTTTGAAAATCGTCCTATTCCTTCTCGATCAACCATATCCAAAATTGTTTCTAATTTTGAAAAAACCGGTGCAGTGTCTAAGTGTAAATGTCGTCCAAATACTACAGCGCGGGTTAGTGAGGAAAGACAAGCCCGAAACTTAATGATTTGTGCTAGTGTTGAACAGGATCCATCCAAATCCTGCAGACAAATTGCGGATGAAATAGGTTCTAACAAAAGTACTGTTCAAGAAATTCTTCGCAAAAATGGGTACCGATCGTATAAAATACGCACGAGCCAACAAATTTTTCCTGAAGATCGGGTAAAAAGGATGGAGTTCTGTGAAAATATCATGGAAAGGGCCAATCAGGATGACAACTTTATAAAAATGATATGCTTTACCGATGAGTGTTCATTTACTTTGCTTGGTAAACACAATCCTTCAGTTGTAAGATTTTGGTCTCGGCAGAACCCACATATGCGAATGGATTATCGGACTCAATATCCACAAAAACTTAACGTGTGGGCTGGCATTTTAAGCAAACATGTCATTGGACCATTCCTCATTGATGGCAACTTAAATGGTGCTAAATATTTAGATCTATTGCAAAATCAAATTAATAGTTCCGGCATTACGACAAATTCCTGTTGACTTTCAGGACATTTGGTTTCAGCAAGATGGCTGTCCAGCCCACAATGCGCTTGTAGTACAAAATTATCTAAATGATACATTTCTTAACCGTGTAATTTCCACCAGAGGAACAATTCCGTGGGCACCCAGGTCACCTGATCTGTCTATAAAAGACTTTTTTGTGTGGGGTTATATTAAAGAAACAATTTATAAACACGAAAGAGCTAGTAATTTGAATGAACTGCGTCAAAAAATAACCAATGCATTTGAAACTATTACTCCTGAAATGTTGCTTAATGCGAGGAAAAGTTTTTACAATAGGTTGGGGTACTGTTTAGCTGCAGAAGGGGGGTTGTTTGAACATCTACTATGATGTTTACTGTTTGTAAATATTTTAATTTAAATTTTGTTACAACTTAATAATGAAAATATTTTTTAATGTAAATTTTGGTTGATCTGTAATTTTCACATTAAACGCTTTATTTCAAATAGCCTCCTAATTAATTGTTTTCTCTGAATAACCTTATTTTGACATTTTATTTAAAATACAAACTTTTAATGACACTAATGACAGCTGAGTAATTTATTTTAAAAACTTGCATATCCATGACAAGCTTTGACAGTCGCCATTGGTAAATTGATCAATTTAACAAATTTTCATCTTTGTCTTATCTATTCGATTCATATGTTTTTCCTTGTTGCACTCATTAATTCCCCATATTTCCAGTAACATCCGGACGATCTGTATATTATACCATGAGATCGAAAAAAAGATGATTCTGAGCAGGCCTTGACTAGTACAACACGATTGGCAAGACTGATTTCAAAATGTGGCAGTAGGTTAGAGGTTAATAAATGTCAAATAAATTAAAACACAAAACAGTATTTGTTTAGGGAACAAACTGAAAACTAAGATGAATACATGTTAGAGTAGGTGTTCAAAATGTGATCCTTCACTAGTATTACAACGATGAACTTAAATAATTCTTGAAACAAGATTGCAAAACTGACTTACATTTGAAATGTCACTGTCACATTATAATTCATAGGCATTCTAGAACCAGTGTAGCCAATCGTGTTGTACTAGTCAAGGCCTGCTCAGAATCATTTTTTTTTTTTGACCTCATGGTATAAGCTTACAATAACTTTTGTAATATCATTTTGAACATTGCAAAAATATAATAACCTATGAAAAAGGAACTATCATTATATTTCAACAGAAAAACTGTGCCTCCCACGTTTTATAAAATTTGGTTTCACACGGCAAATTATTTGAGAGATACATATTTATTTCTGAACAATCTAGAATTTCTGGGAAAACATAGATATTTTTTGCAAATTACAAACAAATAACCCCTTGCTTGTTATTTCTGAAATTTGTCCAATAAATTTCTTCTGCACTGTTTTTTTCCCTGGGGCACTATAAGAAAACTGTACTAAAATAAATTCGTCAACATTGACGTTTGTAAGACCGGCTTGCTCTTCTTCTTCCTCTTTATCGAAGTTCTTGGGGGTATCTGAACTGTCTTGTACAGACCATGAGTCTGAATTTGAATCTGAGTCGGACACATTTTTTACTTGTTTTCTGCCTTTATTTTTACGTTTATTTGCAACTGACGGAAGGGAATCATCGGAGTCCTCTTCAAAACATGGATTGTGTCTTCGTGGACCTTTCGATGTTGAAGGTTCTTCGATTGTGTCAATGTCAGTTGGAGCTTGGAGCTAAAACTTCGTTTTCTTCTAGATTGGTCACACTGGCACCTGCTTTGACATTTAATTTTTGTTTTCAAACTCTTTTTGGCTGAGTTTCTGTGGTGTACAGGTTCTTTAAAAATGGTGTCCGGTCAATACCACTCCGCAATTACCACGCCGGTCAATTCCACTCCAACAAAAATCATTCCAAACAATAACCACTCCGAACAAAAACCACGCCAGCAAATACCACTCCATAAAATATCACTCCTGTAAATTACCACTCGGAGTAAAAACCACTCCAACAAATATCACGCCGTTATATTCGACATATAAAAGTTATATTTCAAAACGTGATAAGAACGAAAATGATCAAGTTTATTGTACAAGATGCGACGAAGATAAAAGAAAATAACAAATGAAGATGGGAAGTTTGTTCGTTTGTTTAGTCTATGGACTAATAATAATAATACTAATGTGAATCTGATAATATAAATAAAATAATATAAAATTAAGAACTAAAACGTACATAGGCACACAAGATATATACAACAAAATATACTAAGAGATATTTCTTATGGGTAAGTTAAAAAGAATACAAATTTATCAAATTAGCCATAACATATAAATCATTATTTTTAATTTTTCTTTATTTTGGTGGTACCATTGTATCTTTCTTATTACGTCTTAAAATACTATTTACATACATGGAATTATACAGGCGTGATATTTGTTGGAGTGGTTTTTACCCCGAGTGGTAATTTACAGGAGTGATATTTTACGGAGTGGTATTTGCTGGTGTGGTTTTTGTTCGGAGTGGTTATTGTTTGGAGTGATTTTTGTGGGAGTGGAATTGACCGGCGTGGTATTGACCGGCGTGGTAATTGCGGAGTGGTATTGACCTAGACCCTTTAAAAATATTTCAAAGGCGTTGTCAATAAGGGTGTTTTCTGGATCATCCCGTGCGTCATTTTCGTTTGATGGTAATTGCTTTAAAACACTGACTCGATTTATGGGGTAAATTCCACTACCCCTAAAACCAGCTTGAAGATTTAGTGCAGATTTCCCATCTTCGTTAAGTTTTTGTAGACACTTATGGAGGAGTCGAGGAAAAACATCTTTTGGAACAGTTCCCTTGTTTTTAAGTTTCCAGTCTAAAAGAACGGTCCTCCAGGAAGATTTTAGAGGCTTAAAATATGCCACATCCAGTGGTTGGCAAACACCTGTAGAATTAGGTGGTAACAAGATGAATCGTATGTTATTTTCTATGCAAGACTGAATTACATTTATGCTTAGATGGCTCGCCAAGTTATCACCTATCAAGGCTTTTAGACTTTCTTTTGGAAATTTTTGAAAATACATATATTAGAGCAACTGTGAAATACCAGTCTTCATAATTCTCGTCTCTCACTATTGCGCTTTTCTTGGCTTCTTCTATTTAGTTCTCTTAATCCTTTTAGTTCCTTTTGGGCATTCGGGCAGGTAGGTTATAATAATAATAATAATAATATTTATTTCTACAAAAAGAATAATATACAAAAACTACATTTTTATAAACTGTATTACATAAAAACAAATATATATAATAAATACAAAAATACAATAGATAATGAGGTAAAGAGTAGAAATAAATGAGGTAACCCACAGAAGTTAACAACTTGTGCGTGGGTGAGTATTGTATATGGGGGCAATCGCGCCATTGTAAGATTGTAAGAAAAAGTTTATTTTGATAATTATTATGGTTTTATGAAAAGGTATGTATATTTAATTAAATGTTCTTTTTATCAATTAGGCTATGTAATGCAGCAAGTGAAGTTTCTTTTAACCATTTTTTTGTTTTACTTTTAAATATATTAATGTTTGGAGCATTTTTGATATCAGAAGGAAGTTGTAAATAAAGTCTTGGAGCTAAATAGCTTTGAGACCGTTGTCCAAAGGTTTTAGATGCTTTTTCCACCTGTATTTTTTTGTGTAGTTTGTGTCGAGTGAGATGCTCGTGTGTTATATTTTTTAAATCATCTTTTGTTTTATATTGTAGCACAAGCATTTTGTAAGCAAACAACTGTCGCAAGTCAAACATGCCACACTCTTTGAACAATAAATCACTTGGATACAAACGATCTTTTTCAAATATAATTTTTAAAAAATATTTTTGTAACACCTCCAAGTTATGCAAGTGCGTTTTTAGAATACCCCCCCAGCCAACGATACCATATTGTAAATGGGACTCTACCAAGGCATGATACATTATTTTTAAATTTTTAATATCTAACACGTTTTTAAGTTGCTTAAATATGAACAATATAGATCTTAATTTTTTTATAACTAAGTTAACATGCATATCCCACTTAAGATGTTGATCTATAAGTATACCAAGATACTTTAATGAATCGGTTGGTTCGATATGAAACTGAAGGTGCATTCAGACTCAGAAATATTGTCCGGAAAGTTGACGGAGAAATTTAAACGAACCAATCAGGAGGTGTGTAGAATTTGAATCGTAAGAAGCGGTAAAGTTAATCCCCAAATTCTCCGATCTACCCAACAAGTACCCCGGTAAGGAAAGCAAACGATCCGTGGCGTGCGCATGAGTAGATTGTTGAAGAAACAGGTGATGTTTGTCTCTTTTAACCACACTTTAACGTCTTTAACCTACATTATTTTCAGAAAGGTTATTGTTTTGTGATTTTCAGTTTTCGTTTGCCTGCTTTGCATAATTATCGTAGGTTATTTTGTCAATTTCTCTAATGTTACAATCAAAGATGATAAACGAAGGTTACAAGTAACAGCTGTTCGCCTCGCACTTGCGCAATTAAAGCAAATCGTTAGCTGCGAAACGTCCGGCGAGTCTGAATTGCCAAATTTTGTCCGGCAGAAAACATCCGTTTTGTCCGTCAACTTTCCGGACAAAATTTCTGAGTCTGAATGCACCTTGAGTGTTTCCATCCATAATGCTTAGATCCGTGAGAATTCGAGATTTTTTTGGGTAGCAAGAGAATGATATATATTTAGTTTTAGCGAAGTTAATAGTTAGATAGTTTTGATTAAACCAGTTCTTTATTAGTTTAAAATCGTCTTCTGCCGTGGCTTTTACTTCATTCCAAGTATCACCAGTATACATTATTACTGTGTCATCCGCAAAAGAAGATATAGTACCAACTGTATTAATTGCAAGCAAGTCATTTATATACAGTGTGAATAAAATAGGACCTAATACAGTACCTTGTGGTACACCCCAGGTTAAGATGCTCTCTTCACTTAAACAGTTTCCAATTTTGACATATTGAATCCTATTTTGTAAGTAACTGTTCATTAGATCCAGTGGTATACCATGGAAACCTACATTTTCTAAAATATTTAATAACAATGCATGGTTAACCGTGTCAAACGCTTTCGCAAGATCCAAGAAAATGCATAATACCTCCTTATTGTTATCAATTGATTTACGTATGTTATTTGTTAAGAAGGCTATTGCATTCTCTGTGGAAACCCCTTCTTTAAAGCCAAATTGTTTGTCTGAAATAACTTTATATTTATTTAAGAAACCAATAATTCTATTCTTTATTATTTTCTCCGCAATTTTAGCAAAATTACGTACATATATTATATAAAATTTAAGTTGGCAGACTTTAAACATTTATACTAGCATGATTTCAGTTGAAATGTTGAAAAGTAGAATTTAGGTTTGTCAGTAGGTATCTAGTAAATCAAAAATACCTTAATATTACTTTATTTTTATTCAGTTGTGGTAATTTTGAAGCAGAATTGTTAAGCAAGGGACTTGAAACTGTGAAACTCGAACAATTAGATTAACTTAACATGGGGATTAAGTATAAATTTGATATTTCTTAGCTTTATTTTTTATAAAGGGGCATTTTCAAATTTTGAACAGATTATATATATTTCTCATGTTCAGCCAAAGAGTATAAATATAAAGAGATTCAGCCTTATGGGGTATAACGTAATAGTAAAAATCCGCCGCCCGCCAGGAAATCAAGATCGGTCGCTCTAGCGGCCGGCGGATTGAACTAAACATCGTTTGTTTATGCTAAAGCAAGTCAAGGTGTGCAGATTCCTTCTTCTTTAAATTCTACAGCGTTGTCAGATTGTGGTTAAAATCGGAAAATGTTTAGATGTTTTTTAATATAAAGAAATTTGAATGTAATTAATTTTACAAATTATAATAACCCTTTTACAATTTTTTTTTAGTGATTATGGTCCCTTAAACTTAAAAAACGGGTTAATTATAGAAAAGTAAACATAGCAGAAAAAACGCAATCCACAAATATTTTAATAATCTTAGAGTGCTAAATTTCATAAGTGGAAATTATATTAAATTTTCTAGTTTTGAAGATCGCATATATTTTAAGTGATTTAAATCTAAAAAGTAGTACGTATTTTACACTTGCTAGTGTAAAAATTACTGATATACTGCTTCTTACGAGTATCTAAACCTTATCATATGATTAATGTTTGTTGTTTAGCAAAAGTTTATATTTTAGTAATGATCGTAAGAAAATGCTAAATTCAATTCATGTTGTCGCTGAATTTTTTGAAAATATAAGATGTTACTAGCTGAAGTTTATTAATTGACGTTAGCAACAACTATTAGATCAGGATAATCAGTTCAACATTTATAAAACAGAATGTCACGCAATTTATTACTTAAAGTACATTATAAAACAAGTAGGTAAACGAATTTCAGCGTACGAGTTTGAGAACGAAACTTCATGTTCGTGAGCTAGCATTACTTATACGTGCCTTATTTATTAATTTATTTATTCTAATATAACTTGGAACAGGCATGCTAATTTTACTTCGACTCATTTCGGTTGAATTTTAAACAGCAATAAAATCCTAAGAAAATTCTCAAAACATAGGAAATTCCTAATTCTATATTGTTCTATTCCTGTATTGTTTTTCGGATTTTGAATATCTCGTCAACGGCTTACGTTATTTTAATCCCTGGGATGATTTAGTTTGTATGTACTTTATTTTAAGAGGATTTGTTGAACAGTAAAAGGTAATAAGTAATAAGTAATGCTATGTCTGATGGTTAGTATATACATATATTGCACTTTTTAAATTTAAGTCTCAGTTTTAGAACAGCGGTTGCTTCATCTTGTAGGCTTCACGTGTTTTTTATAGTTTAAAAATTGTTACGTGTAATTGAGCTAATTACCTAGAATTTGTTTTCTTTTTGTGTTCGAAATGGTAAATACGTGTGCGTATATCAACTCATACTGACTTAAGTTTTTTCCGTTTCCCTACGGAAAAAGTAAAATATGGTTAATTAATTGCGGCAATCCACATCTTTTTACCTTAAATGTAGATCAGTTGCGTGGCAAAAGAATTTGTGCCACTCATTTTTGTGAACGCCATTTTACGAATTCGCATAAAAATAGACTCCTTCATAATGCTGTTCCAGTAAATTATAAAAATAACGAAAGTGATTTCACAAAATATGTCGAAAGTGTGCCACCTGTTTCGCCCAAAAAATTAACAGTAAAAAGAGAAGCCGTTCCGAAAGTGTACAGTAAAGTGCTTTTTAATTCGGAACCTTATTTATCAGCAACAGATAACATCTCACTTGGCGAAGCAAACAAAATACGGGAAAATTCCTGTATTATACAGGTGAGTCAAATACATTGAATCAATTCTTTACTTATTTACTACCTAGCACCTACCACAACAACAAAACAAAAAAAAGACAAATACCTACATATTTTAGTATTTGTGCGACAATACACCAGATTAATTTTATTCAGATTTTTTCTTAAAACCGTAAATTAAAAAGTTACTGCCAATATAGGTTTTATACGAGCCCTGTTGCAAAATAGTTGGCCTACCTATTTAATTTATACATTATCTGAAAAGCATAAACGTAAAGTCGTTTACTTTATCCACGACTAGTCAATAATCTGTCAATTATTCATGTGTTTGGTCACTCATAATGCTATCCATTATACACTGAAATCATTATGCACGGTGTCATGGTAACATCATTTGATTATGCACGGTGTCATGGTAACATCATTGTGTATGGTGTATAATGAAGGAAATAGGTTATGTTGTCATTGAAATAGGTTATGTTGTTATTTAAATTTTAATTAAAAATTCTTAGTATTTTGTAGTGGAGGATAAAGTATAGTATACTACTCGCTATAATGGCTACTATTACCTCGGATAATTGCAAAACTCGCTCGCACGCTCGCTCGTGTTGCAAACATTACCCTTTTTGCTGTGGTATAATAATTGGTCTTAAATTGCGTCACCTCTCACTTATTCTTAATAACGGCTTGTAATCTTTTGGGTAATGTAGCAACTAGGTTTTCACAGTAATTCTGGGTAAAATTATCCCATATGTTTTGAATCACTACTCTCAATTCGCTTATAGTTTTGACCGGTCTTTTGCGAAGCTCTCTTTTCATGACATTTTGACACTACATAAACAAAACTAAATAAACAAACAATCTCCGTTTGATAAAATCATAATGTCACAACTAAGCACAGTATATTAGAAGCATATAAGCAACGAAAAACAATCTTGGATCACAAAACGTGGCTTTTACGATTGCAGGCTAACTATTTTGCAAGGGCAGAAATTCTGCAATTTTTTGTTATAATTCTTGCTACATAGTTGCAAATTTTAGATTAGGTACTTCTAATCTACATGCGTCATATTGCAAGGTAATACCAGTTTTTAACGCTACTATGAGATTAGCAGTGTATTAACTATCAACAAATTTCTATTGTTTATTTCATTATTTGACTTTGTTGAGTTAAAAATGTCAAGAGAACTTTTTTACGTAAAATTAATTTTTCTTTAATATTGCTGCACAGGGTGTTTAAAAAAACGTGGCCTTCATGTTTTTTCTTAATTCAAAATGTCCTTAATTCCCCCTAACTACGCCACTGAACAAATTAAAGCTTTCTTATTACTATCAAATTATGACTTTGGTAGACCCTAATTTACCCTGCAAAAATTAAAAATAAATCTTCAATAGTTTTCAAGTTAATCAAAAAAATCGATATTTTTAATTCAAATTTACAGGGCCGTAACTTTTTAATTTGACCCTTTAGGAAAAAAATTTATTTAAAAAATCTTCACTACTTTTCATGTAGTTAACGCAGTTAACGTATTTCCCAAACTTTCACGACCACCCTGTATATCACAAATCGCCAGCATTATACCTTTTTATGAGGGAAAAATTAAAATTTACGCTTCCCTCAAAATCTACTATAGTATCGTGAGTATTTTTAAATTACTTTTTGAGGTAGGCTTTGATTTTGACTTAATTTAACAGTTTATTTTGAAGTGTTACATTCACACAATAAATTACTTTTAATTTTGTCTTTAAATACCAATCAATTCGATTATGTACCCATATGCGCTATGGAGAACCATTTTGATAGATCCAGGTTTTATTCACATTAATAAAACTTATTTTTTCGTTTTATTCGAAAATGGTTTTAAAACTTAATTTTTGTTGCCCCAAAATACAATTTCTGTGGGTATATATTTTTTGTATTTTGTAACCCTTTCTATTTATAATTTTATATAGTATTAATTCTTCAAAGCCTACAGTTTGTTTTGCAAATTCCAATAAATCGTTCATAGTAAAGTGTTTTCAATTTTTATTAACTCACAATTTTTTATGCTTAAATATTTTTTAAAACCAAAATTTTTTAAATAAATTGCAAGTTTGCTTCCTGTTTTTTATTTTCTTTACTTTTTTCGCAATTCAAATTGGGAAAGAATATAAACAAAATTGAAAAATTTGATTGAGTCATTTAAGTTAGCAAACTTTATAATTGATTAATTATTATTTTTTTAATACTGATTAACAAATACATAGACGAGTAATAATTTAAAATTATAAATTATGTTTATATTATTAACTTGCTTATCATTTCCATTTTTATTACTTTTTTCATTATTCTTAGAATATGTACTATTTTCTATAAATTATTAGTTATGTCTATTTCTTTACTGTTGTATTATAGGCTTGTAGGCATTTAAAAAGCATATTTCTATAAGTATTAATAAAAAGCGTATTTTCAAACACACATAAAAATCTCTGTATTTTATTATTTTTGCTGTAAGTATACTCTTTGCTGAAAGCACAGAATTGCAAGTATATTTATTCTGGTGAAGCTTCAGCTGTAAACAACAACACTGTAAAATGTTAAGAGGTTTAGAAACTTGTTCGGGTAAAAACCAGGTAAAGATTCTAGGAATTTGTTGACCTACAGCAACTTACAGTTGATAATGCGTACAAAATCTGTTTTTTAACACAAATTTTGCTTATGCAACCCAACATACAACAATTCTCTAACATATATAGGCGTTAAGGCTTGTATTCAGTAAGGCAGTCTTCTACCGTAAAATAGCGAAACTGGAACTTAAATATTTCGCTTCACAGGAGCATGATCAAGAAACTAATTACAGGAGCATTTTCAGTATTCTTTTCTCTAGCGCGCTATAAGACAAAAATTTTGTTTTTTTGAAAGATATAGATGTGAGCACGTTGCACATAAAAAACTGTAAATTAATTATTGTAGGTAACATAATTCCAATTTACATATTTTCTTCCTTTACCGCGCTAGCTATAAGTATTTCACCGACATATATGAATCGATCTAGTTGTAGATGTTTCGCGGTGACGAATTATTCACACTCCAGTTTAAAAAATTTTACCTTATTTTCGCGAACTTTGGCAAAGTTTGCCGTGAAAATAGGCAACACCTTAACCAACACAAAATGCACTAGGATTACAAGCAAAGCTGATAAGGAGATTAAAAACCCTTCTGTAAACTGCAGGTAGAAAGATATTTTCAACCTGTAGGTATACATACATCGGCGAAGTTAGGCGATTCAATTTAGATACATTAAATTTGGTATAGGTAAGTGTAAGAATTTTATCACTTTTTTTAAGGTCATTAAGCTGTGTAAAATAATTTCTAAATTGCAATTTTTGTGGTTGGTAAGGGCTTTTCCCTGACTGAAAGCGTGATGAGTTCATATTATTTAATAATAATAAATTCTTTATTCCCGTATCTTTTTAATATGGTACTACATTTTTAATTAGAAGGGAGCATTAATTAAAAGCAGTACTAAAAATCATATTTACGTAAGTATATACAGGGTGTTCGGTACATCGATAGAAAGTTTTTAAGGGTAGATATAATACGTAATTTTGAATCTATGTAACCCTATACAGGGTGTCCCAACCATCTGGGATTTTTCAATAGCGTCTTTATCATTATAATTATGTCAAAATATTATTAAGAAAAGTTGTAGGGTTCGATGTTCTACATATTCTAAAATTATTTTCATATACACAGGGTGTTTCGTAAATATGTGACGATATAAAGTTGTGTTTTTTTAAATGGAACACCCCACATTTTTTTACATATTTGGATTCTCCCTTCAATGGCGATTGCAACAATATAGCATTATATGGGTCTATTGTTAATAGTTCCGTAGTTATTCATTTGTTTGTGATAAAAATAACCTCACTTTGAACGAATATAACACCGTAATTACACCGAAATGTTAACTACTTTTCAGGGTACAATTTTTTGAATCTATTTTCAATAAAACTGCGAGGACTAAAAGGCTCTAGGTATTTTCAATATACAGGGTGATCGAAAAACGCGAACCTCAAGATTTCTTGAAAATTTTAAATAGAACGCCCTATATACAATTATGCCATTAAACAGCTGCTTTTCTAAGCTTTCAGAAAATACCATATTTGTTGGGTCCATGTTTAATCGTTACGAAGTTATGTTAGTTTCTTTGTCACATTAGAGATTCGTACGCGAACTCTGTAGTCAATTTAGTGAGCGATTGCACCAACTGCCGATTGTTTTTATCGTTGGTTGTTTTGAACAAAATCGCATCGAATTTTGTTTACGAGTACTTTTGCTGCCATAAATACGTCACGTTTGATGCGATTTTGTTTAAACAACCAACGGTTTAATATTATCGGCGATTGGTGCAGTCAGCCATAGGAGTATTTAAAAAACAATTGCATTTAACAACTACGAAAACAATTGCTAGAATATTTGTCAACAACAACAACGACTTCTGCGCTTATGTCACAGTTTTTGTAAAGTTTGATGGAAAAGCCTAGAAATAATGAATTAGTAATCAGTAAATAACTAAAATCTTAATACGCTATGAAACTATTATTTATAAAATAGAAAACAATTTACTAAGAAAATAACGAACATTTACTAAAAACGATTTGAAAAAAAACAGGAAGACAGACTGCAGCAAGTTCTGTAAAAAAAATCCATTGTTACAAAAATAATTATCGTTACATCAGGGGTTCAAAAACTCTCCTTTCTGTTTCAATGCACAGATGTAAACGTCTTAGTAATGTCAACTGAACATGGCGTAGGGGTTTGGATATGCATACCAGCAAATGCTCTTCTTATCTGATTTTTCGTATGTTTTATTGTAGTTGGTGGCTCCTGGTAAACTTGGTCATTTATATGAACCCATAAAAAGAACTATTTGATTTAAATCGGGAGAACGTGCGGGCCATGGTAGGGGACCATTTCAACCGATCCACCTTTGCGCTCTCGTACCCTCTAATAATTATGGGGAGCAGCCGCATCATGCTGGAACCACATTAAATGGCGAGTTCGAAGGTCAACATCTTCTAATAACTCAGGAATCCCGTCCTGTAAAAAAATGAAGTATCTCTCCCCGGTCAATGGTTCATTAAAAAAGTATGGACCAATAACTTCAGCATTCACTATTCACCGTGCTGCATATACTACGCGATTGGCTAATAAACTAGTTCGATTGCATTCACCCAAAATATAAACCATATTTATTGACTCTTCTTTCGAGAAATTCATTATTTCTAAGCTTTTCTATCAAACCCTACAAAAACTGTGACAGAAGCGCAGAAGCCGTTGTTTTTGTTGACAAATATTCTAGCAATTGTTTTTGTTTTGTAGTTGTTAAATGCAATTGTTTTCTAATCATTCATACGGCTGAATGCATCAATCGTCGATAATATTCAACTGTTGGTTGTTTAAACAAAATCGCATCAAACGTGACGTATTTACGGCAGCAAAAGTATTCGTAAACAAAATTCGATGCGATTTTGTTCAAAACAACAAACGATAAAAACAATCGGCAGTTGCACGCAATCGCTCACTAAATTGACTACAGAGTTCGCGAAGGAATCTCTAATATGACAAAGAAACTAACATAACTTCGTAACGATTAAACATGGACCCAACAAATATGGTATTTTCTGAAAGCTTAGTAAAGCGGCTATTTAATGCCATAATCGTATATAGGGCGTACTATTTAAAATTTTCAAGAAATCTTGAAGTTCGCGTTTTGCGATCACCCTGTATATTGAAAATACCTAGAGCCTTTTAGTCCTCGCAGTTTTATTGAAAATAGATTCTAAAAATTGTATCCTGAAAAGTAGTTAACATTTCGGTGTAATTACGGTGTTATATTCGTTCAAAGTGAGGTTATTTTTATCACAAATAAATGAATAACTACGGAACTATTAACAATAGACCCATATAATGCTATATTGTTGCAATCGCCATTGAAGGGAGAATCCAAATATGTAAAAAATTGTGGGGTGTTCCATTTAAAAAAACAACTTTATATCGTCACATATTTACGAAACACCCTGTGTATATGAAAATAATTTTAGAATATGTAGAACATCGAACCCTACAACTTTTCTTAATAATATTTTGAAATAATTATAATAATAAAGACGCTATCGAAAAATCCCAGATGGTTGGGACACCCTGAATACCTATTGGATATTTTTGAGAAATAGGTGACTATTTAAAGTAAAATTAATTTGTAAATGCTTCTAGGCTTTTGTTTATTAATTTACAATGTCCAATCTTTCTAAAAAAACATGATAACAATGGTCTGATTACATCTGGATTATTTTAAAAATGAGATTAATTAGGAAAAAAATTAAAGTCCTAGAAGCATTTACGTGCCCACAAATTAATTTTATTTTAAATAGTCACCTACTTATTTTGCAAAATATCTAAAACGGCCGATATCTGGAAAACGGCAACAGTTAGTATACAGGGTGTATACAAATTGGCGCAAAAGCTCCAGGTAGCGATATTCATTGTACAATTCTGAATCAAAAACCTTAATACTAACTAGAATGATGTGTTATCGTAAAAAAACTACTTAATTGCGTTTAAATAATACGTGGGGTACTTCATTTTCTTTTCCATATTTCGTAGCAGCGCTCCCTGTAAACTGCTGGTACAATAAACTTTTCACTGTATTTGCGCAAGACGTTGTACAACGCAATTTTCAAATCCGGCCAAAATTGGATGCTTTCAATCTTTTCCGCTGTTCTTCGTACCACCGATTGCTTCGGTGTTGGCCAGCAGTTTCTTTTAAAATTTCTTCAGGGTCCAAAGCTAGAGCCTGTACAAATTTTTGTGCCGCTTCCTTTAAATCTTCCTCAAGCATATCCGGCGCTACTTCAGCAGCATTCGGTCCATAATCTGAATCAGCGGAACCGGAGTACTTAGTGCGGTAACCTTTCACATTTCGACTGCGGAGCATTTGTTTGCGTTTTTGTTTTTCGCAAAATTCTTTGATATATTTTCCAGGTGTTGTATTGCCTGCAGTTTGTACAATTTCGTGGAGTGTTCCTACTTCATTATGCGCTACTACAGCAGCTTCACATCTAGCTTGATAACTGCGACGAAGAGCGAAATTCACTCTTTTACCACCAATAAACTTCGCAACATGAGAGTTATACAATTCTGCGGAATTGTTGGTAACATCGTGAATTAAGCTTTTGGAATGGTAGGCGACACGGCGTACTGCAATCAAGATTTCTTCAAAGTACCCGCTCTCTTCTAACTCAGGCACCATATTTTTATCGTCTTTAGCACCGGTACAAAAATAATCGCGATCTCCGCATCCCGAATGATCACCAAAGATGTGTTTTGGCCCATTTAAAATATAAAATTCCAATTCCCTAATTTTCGTATGTGTAGTCACATCTTGTTTTTTCCTATATTCAATTGCTTTGGTTACAGCAGTTCGAAACCTTAATAAAAACGTCTATACCGGTATACACCACAAAATAGCACACTTTCTTAGGTGTATGCATTTGTTCTTTGTCAATAACTTAAATTTATGATCTTTAGCAAAATGACAAAAAATTGCATGTTTATTTACAGGCTTCCCTTAGAAATGTAGAAAATAAATATCCCATTTGAACAACCTAGTCATTAACTCTACTAACAATAAAGATTACAAGTTGAGATAAGAGGATTTACTATTCGAGCAAAACATCTTTAAATTATACCTGCTTTTGAAAGTAGACAACACGTTCTACAGAAACTAAAAATTTATTTTAACTAAATACAAGCCTTAACCTTCTTCTCTATTATATATTCTTTGGTTCAGCTAAGTTAATATATTGGTAAGTATAAAAGGTTTCGTACAAATCTAGATTTGCAGGAAATGTTTAATTACAGATGTCTGTACTGCCAAACAAACAATTGTACCGATAAGTTCACAATAATGCGTGTAGAGGGCGCTTAATGTCCGATAATTTGCATTTGCGCGATATTTTAAATTTTTTAGGACGGATATAATTGGTTTTTATGTTTATTACATCGTTTAAACTAGTTATTGGAAATATTCATTTAACAAACACCTGTAAATAATCCTTTTTTAAGCCATCTTAAATATTAAAATTTGGCCGAGTTGCGAATTGTTATAAATAAATTTCATTAAAATATTGTTGAGAGCCAAGACATTATTTAGAAGTGGTTTTATGTTTTATAGTTATTTCCTATATACTAAGGCCGCGAAATTCCTTTTTAGCGTACCGCTTGCGGCCGAGGCAGGACAATCTCGAGGGCGCTAAAGAATTTCGCGGACGAAGTATACACAACATTTTTTGTGCAGCTGTCAAAAAATACATAATTACAAATTTTATTACTTTTGAAAAAACAAGCAGTTTAATTCATTGTAAATAGAAAGTCGGCTTTCACGTCACAATGTTTCTATGGAAATAACATAAATAAAACGCGACCGTTACCCTTAGTAACGGCCGCGAAATTGTATTTAGCGGCCTAGGCCGTGAAATCGGATTTCGCGTCCTGTATTGCGTACGCGAAATCACCACTTCGAGTCCGATTGCACAATAGTTATTTGTATCACAAGGCTAGAAACTGTCACTTTGCAAGTGCGAGTACGTTTGTAGGTCGAGGTGCAACCGAGGCCCTACAAGTACGAGTACTTGCAAAGCAGTTTCTAGGCGTGTGATACACAATATTTTTTCGGCCGATAAAAATACGTTAATTTTAAAAAATCATTTTTTATTCAAATATTTGACGTTAGAGAATTTATTTTTCTATGAAATTTATTTTTCTGGGCGTGACAATGGGCGTAGCAATGAGAGGGCGGAGTCAGTTCGGTTCAGCGCCACCAATCAAAAATCCTAATTTTACTTTCAGGCCGAGGCTTGAAAATAGCATTTTCCAGACGATTTATACGCATTAAAATTGAGTGTTTCTAGCCGGAGGGCGAAAAAAATAATTTTCTTATTGAAATTTGTGTTTTTATTTGAAGCTGAAGGTATAATAATTAAAAGTCAACTTAAAACATTTAATCTATAATACCTCTATATTTTCTTTCATTTTTACATCATTTATAATTAGTTAATAAATAAGTACAACCAAATAACAAACAGTGATAGATAGTACATTTAATAATCACGTAATATATTGGAAATATACCAATACATCAAAATATCGCATAAATCCTTATATTTTAAACTTCTTCCTGCATACAATGCATCGTCGTCGATTCTTGTGAAAGTTCATCCAAGGAGTCTATAAAAAAACACATGTATTTTGCGTTACTCGTAATTTTTTGATTACATACATACCTTGCGGTGTAAACAATGAGGGAGGTGTCGATTTTACATTGTTTTGATGTTGTTGAAAGGAATATGTGAGATGCAAATTTATATGTCGTGCGAAGTTGCTGCTTTCGTTGTTTGTTGAATGTACTGAAATTAAATAGATTATTTATTTGGAAGAAAATGTTAAGACACCTAGGTTAACTACTCTACTTCTTGTTGTTTAATTAATGTTGGACTTTAATATTTTCATTATATTACCTACTCACTGTAAAATCTAAAATGAAAAATTACTACGTGACTTTCCAGTACAAAATCTTTGAAATTTCGTCAAATTGTCAAAATAAGAAAGTAGTTCGGTAGATGCATAACTATTTATTAACTTATTACCTATTTTGAGTTTTGTAATTTGGTTATATTGCGATTATTATAAGTACTTAAACTCACGTTGTGTTTTGACTTTTCCATTGTGCATGTGTTTCTTTTGACGAGCTCTTGAATTTTGAAACCAAACTTGCGTAACGCGTTTGCTTAGCCCGGTGATTTGAGCAATCCTTTCAAGGTCTTGTCCATCTGGATTAGAGTCCAGCTGAAAATTTGCCTGGAGAACTTGCAGCTGTTCTTCCGTGAACGTAGTTCTTACACGTTTCGCTTTGTTCTTATGAAAGCCTTCCCCATCACAACCATCTGGAGAAAAAAAAATGCCGATTAATTTCTAACTTCAAACAAACCCAAAGATTTTCGTTTACCATCCGAAGAAGTAGTTCCTCCATCCAGCGTTTCCAAATAATGTGCTTTGCAAAGGACGCGGTCTTCGTGTAAAGCGAATTCTTCACCGGTTGACAATTGTCGATGACAAGCAGCACAAGCAAAACAAGCGAGGTGATAAACGTGCTCTCGAGCTTTTCGAACCCAATCACTTGATGATATCCCTCGTGAACATACTGAACATTTTGCTCCGAAGCTTCTAGAAAATTAAGGTAAATTTTAATATTTTACTTTTGCTTTTAAAACCTTTCTTATAAGGAAATTAAGACCAATTCAGCTTTTGTATTGTTTTGTGTATTAATTTACTTGCAAATTTTAATAAAGGTCAACTTAACATTTTGCTTAATAATTTACAGGTAGCTTTTAATTTATATTAAACGAGTTAAGCAAATTAATACGAACCCTTTAAGTATTAACCAAAATTTTAAATTTACTTATAATTAAGCAAAGCAAAAATTCTTATAAAATTCAATATAAAATAAATTTTTTTGAGTGGAGTGCTGGTTCTCACGGTTCGACGCAAATTAATTTTTAACCACAAATCAGAATTGAAAAACCGTCAGTTGAGTTATCCAAAATCATTAGAAATACCTTATTTAAATATAAAATCGAGTCGTAACATATCTCTATCATAACAGTAAACAAGCGATGGATAAAGATAAGCGACGTAAGTTGAAGAATCTACCACACATGATCATGAACAATGACCACGGGCATCCATGGGCATATTGTATCGGAATGACTAGCACTTCTGTGTTTTCATTTGTCATTTGGCAGAGACAGCACAGTGACATTTGACCACCTCATCTCACTTTATTTTTATCCAAAGTTTGAGCTTTCAGTCGTCGTTCCCATCATTCCCATGATAATAAAGCATTATATATGCTTTTTATATAAGTAAATATTTTCATGCCGCAACCCAACAATAAAATTCTTGTAACTTTATGTGGAATCATTTCGTTTTGTTCCTTCATTCGAGTTCGTTTTGTTAATAAAATTGCTTCGCTGCTTTTTTTATGCTTTAAAGAATCAACATTTGGTTGCTTTCAATTTCTATTGTTATTTATAAATTTATACGAGTTTATGAAAAACAATAGTAAGGTTTGTTAATCGTACCAGCGTTAAAATCACCAAACTTTTGCAATAATTTGTAGTTTAATTATGATTTTGATGATTATGTAGCTGATTTCAACTATTTTAAAAAGGCAAAACAAAGATAAAATTAAACCCTTAACAGGGCGGAGACAACATTTTTTTTCAGATGAAATGAAAATTAGTTATTTTCTCTTTTATTAAAAGACAGTTACCTATTATTATTTTGTTAATCATATCCAAAGTATTAAAAATTGTTGCTGAAAAACCCCAAGTACGAGTTTTCTTGACAAATCTGTAATTTTATTATTATTGCTCTGGCAATTTTCAATCAGTTTTCAGCTGATATAAAAAAAACCTGCAATATTTTCAGGAGAAAGCTTATTTATAATCCTATTACAACCAGAAAAAAACTAATTGATTTTTTTCCATTGTCGGGCTCTGTTTTGTACTTTACGCAAACCGAAGAATTTATACGATTTTACATTTAAAAATTTTTAACGCTTTTTTGCAATCTGTCCCGAAATTAATTCGAGGAAGTCATTGACTGATGTTCTTGTAATATTCTATGATGCTGCTTTAAGTGCTTTAGTTCTGTATAAACCAGTTAAGAGAATTTGGGGCTCATGGAGCCCATTAATTAGAGGTTCCTTATTAATATTATATTACTTGAATATTCAGCATTATGTAATGTAATCGTTTACCTCTTATACCTTTCGGTGTTGAGGCTGGTGCGTTAGCGTATGTGGTCTTACGCGTGAAATGCACAATCCGGCCCGCATGCGAGTCACGTGATTGGTGCGCCGTTAATATTCAGCATTAAATTACTATAAAATTGTTTTTATAATAAGCAGATAAAATGCCTTAGTTTTTTGATTTTATTCTTTTTTAAATATTGGGAATAAAAAACCTTAGTCCAGACCTGATTCTACAGCTCAAAGAACTCAAAATACGGATAGATTAGGTAAATTTAAAACTGAAACACCTAAATGTCATGGTGTGATATCAAAAAAATTTACAATTTGCGTTGAAATTAATTCGAGTGGTTTTTTTATGGATATGCTTAGAATGTTGTCTTGTGATATTCTAATCAGCCCCTAACAAATTAATGTGGAGTGGGAATTTTAACAGCTTTGTGGCCTTAAGCCCTTTTAAGGGAGGATTTTTTTCGTTTTTGTGTTTCCTAAAAGTAAAAATTTGCGAACTCTAGTTATCATAAGGAGATAAAACATGCCGATTTTTTAATTTATTTTTTAAAACATTAAGCCTTAATCCATCTCTAAACCTGTACGTCCTTCAAATTGAAGTATTTAGTTTAGTGTTAAAATCGAACTCGTATGTTAAAGCTTGACAGCAAAAGAATTTTTTCCTTTTAAAATAATTAAATAAGTAAAGCATTTAATTATGTTATAAACCCATCACACATGGACTATTTTCAATGTATTTCTTTTTAAATTTTACAGTTTTTGTGCCAATTTGTTTTACAATCACTGATTTCCTGTTGCTAAATTACTGAGTCTAAGATTTTGTTAGAATTTATTTCTAAATAACTTGATAAACCATTAATTGCCATATTCAGAATATTTGACTAAAATTCTCCTTTGGTGCTATACTTAGTTCTATTAAAGATCTGGAACCCATTTAACATCGAGCTTCTTTCATTTCAAACTTTAACATTTACACACTAAAAGTTACGAAGCTATTTTATGCATTTTAAGTTTTCTTAAACATATAAGAGCTTCGGTTTGAGCATGTGTTTTTAAGTTCTGCAAATTGAACGCTTGGTTTGATCTGAAGTTTGTAGAAATGCAAGAAATCCGAATTGCCTAAATATAAAGAAAAAACCCAGAAATATTTATAGGAACTGTAATTTTCTGTAAACAAAACATTACATCCATAACTAAATATTAGTACCTACGAAATTTTGCCCAATTTTCAATTCATACAAGAATCAAATTTGCAAACACATTTATCTAGAATGGTCTTGTGCAATTTTCTTAAAATTAATTCGAAGAGTCATTAATTAGCCCAATTAGAGCCCCAAAAGCCTTGAAATTATGTTGATGATTAAAAATATGAATTAACTTCAATTATACTCATTAATATGATCAATAATAGCAGTTTTGAGATGGATCTAATTAATTCAGTATACTTATGTTAAATGTTAAAAAAATCTAGCATTATTTATAAATAAAACTTTTCGTAATAAATTTTCATTGCAAGGGTAATCGGTTCTGTATAAGTTAGCACGAAGAGGTAAATTTTAAGAACGATGAAGTCTTCGGAATCATTTAACATAGGGCTTCTTTGATTTTTAATTCAGTGATATTCAAAGAGCCATAAAAGTTTTAGCTTTGCAATAGCCAAACAAAAGGTTCGGTTTTTATTTTTTTTAACCTTGAGAAGTAAATTTTTTAATACGGCTCTGATTCTAAACCAAGCGTAAATGGTTGAATCTAAACTTTAGATAAAAATGTAAAATACTTATTTGAAGATAAATGCTACAGCAAACGAAAACCGTATTGCAATTTGCATTTTCTCGTGCTGTGATTATTAAAAATGTTCTTAAAAAACGCGCTAAAATATTTATTTTATAACGACAGGTAAGTGGTTTAAAAAAGACACACCTGACTTCCATAAAATGATAATTGCGAAGGATGAATAACCCAAGATACAAGATAAATAAAACCGGTGGCACCAATAAACGCCTACCGAAAATTGTTAAATGTTAATGAAACAATTACCAAATACTTATAAAAGCGACTAAACATATTTTACGATCTTGCAGCAACTGGGTACAAGCATTTAAAATACGCTAAAGTGAAGTTTAGTGTAAGAGATGCTTCCGTTGACACTCTCGGAACAAGACATGGTCATTCGCGTGTCTCGAGGCGCGAGTCTCGAATAAAAATCACTAAATTAGGGGAATTAGAGCTCTCATTAACCGATACACAGTCCGATTGCCCCCAAAAAAGCGTAGGCAATGGCTTACAAGACGAAGAACTCGTCCACTCGATGAATATTCAAATTCTTTTAACAAGTTTTGTGCATTCCGGGTGATTCGTAAATTTACTATCACTTTATATCTTCTAATTGACAGCTGTTTGTTTAATTTTTAATGTATCAACGAAGACATAATCGGTCCAATTAAAATAGCGGAAAACCGCCCCTCGGAAGTTATTTGAAATATATAATCGACAAAGAGGAATTCGAAAGATCGTGTCCATTCGAAGAAAAAATGTTATTTATATTTTGTCGCAGACATGCAGAGAGGAGCAAAATTTTGAAAGTGGTCGCCTGTCAGTGTGGCGTACACCCACTATTTATTCAATCAATACACCGGCAATGATACCTCTGCTATCTAAATGACAATCATACATCATCGAGAGTTATTCAGATTTCTTTGCCCGAGCCGCCGAATATGTAACCTCTTCGCGGAGGTCTTAGAGAATGCACAAGTCATCCTCTTCTGCAACGACCATGCCCTAGCCGAATTTCAACTGATCCGCCAACAGATATCGATACTTTAGTCTCCTTTTGACATGTTTTCCTTGTCATAATAAAAAGAAATTAACAACATTTGGAATTTGTTTAGTAAATATAAGGCTGGTTAAAATAAAGCCATATTTTTAAATTACAATAACTTTTTAAAAAATCAAAGTGTATTCGTTAGGTAATGGAATTTGTTTTTCGAATGCATTTTTAGTTCCGAATACCATCCTAATATATAAAGCGGGAAACCACCTTATATTTTGTAACTACGAGTATATCGGTAAAAATATTATATTTTAAGAATTATGACGTAAAGTTGGTATATTTTAAATATAAATCGTAGTTGGCCATGGTGTACCATTAAATCACATGCGAGGCGGAGTAAAATGAAAACCTTAAACGCGTTATTAAATAAAATTTATTAAAGCAATATCAAAAACAAGTACTATGTCATTTTTCGACGTAGTCCGTCCCCATCGCGTTCTATGTACAGTTGTGGACAGAAAAAAATAGGACAAGTCGAAAAATCAAGTAAACTTTATCCTATAAAATTTAGTAACTTGATTTTGGCTTTTATTATAATTATGACATTAATTTGTCACATTGACTTGCAATCAAATTACAACACAGCGGCCATTTTAAACTAGAAAAAAAACACTGTCCTATTTTTTTCTGTCCACAACTGTACGTTCTCCATCGTTTTAGAAGTGCTTGAATATCCGAAGAAAAAAATTTTTTGGTCGCGTGCGCAACCACTCATGCACCGCCTGAATCTCTTCATCATTCGTACGAAATTTCTTCCCACCCAATGCCCCTTTAAGCGGACCAAAAACATAATAATCGCTTGGAGCAAGATCGGGGGAATAAGGATGATGTGGTGGACACTTAAACTTCAAATCTTTGATGGTTGTCACCATTGATTGTACATATGGCCCTGCGTTGTCGTGCTGTAGAAGAATGCCAGTACTCAGAAATTCGCGCCTTTTGATTCTAATAGTAGGCTTAAGACGGTTTTTAAAAGTTCTGAGTATGTGGCACTAATAACAGTAACCACACGGTTTGCTTGAACAGGCCGGGGAGGATCAGCTACGGAAATCACCCCGTTTTTGAACTTGTTGCTCCATTCCTATACTTGCTGAAGTGACAAACATGAATTTCTATATTGCAGCTTCATTCTACGATGGATGGGTTTCGCCCCTTCACTGTGCAAGAAACGAATAACAGAATGCTGTTCTTCTCTGGTGGACTGCTGTAGTGGAACCATTTTTAAAGTGTCGCTGTAAAAACATTTTCAGTCATCACCCGAATACGTCATTAACAAGGCCTTCTACATCTCAAAAATAATATAGCTGCCAACTTAAGATAGGCTTCAGGATTCTGTTCGGTACATTTTCTATAGCACTTTTAAGGTTTTTATTTGACTTTACCTCGTATTTTATCTGCTTTCCAAAAATATATGCTTTGTACAGGTCAAATGCAGTAATACTTAATACCACCCCTTTTTTTAAAGAAAATTAGATTCTCTGAAGATGTTTCGAAAGCTATTTAAAAAATAAAAATTTCACGTTTAACGCTGGAGGGCACATTATCTTGAAACTAATATAATAAAATATATGTATTTTCAAACTATTCATCTATCGAGTCCAAATCGGACCTTAGCCTCCTCAATTTTCCGCCTCCAATTTTCCCTACCTACAGCCGCCCAAATCGAGTATATTGGGGCGGTATGTATAGGGATCGAAGAACACGCACAAAACAAGGAGCCCAAAGATTTCTTCCGTAAGATTAAAACACTCACTAGAGACTTCCAACCGCAACATTGACCAATAAAGAATGCCATAGGAACAACAATTACAACAAAAACAGAAATACTCGAAAGATCGCGCAATTATTGTGAAGAACTAATGAGAGACTAACCCAGCCTACACGAGGATACAGCTACACCACCGAAGAGCGCGCTATACTTAGAACAGAAATAGAAGCTGCCATACAAAAATTGAAAAACAACAAGTCTGCAGGAGCAGACGGCGTGCTGAAGGTACTAGACAAATCAGTTATCGGAATCATTCACCAACTGTGCAGCAAGATCTGGACAACAGGATATTGGCCACAGGAGTGGACTCAATCAATTGATGTACCTCTCCACAAAAAAGGCTGCCGCGATAAATGTGAAAACTACAGAATTATTGCTTTGATCTGCCGTGCGAGCAAAATGTTGTCGCATATAACTCAGGAGAGACTAAAACTTTCCTCCTGCACAAACTGCAGAAGAACAGGCAGGTTTTATACCGGGCGGTGGCACCAGAGATCAGTTATTAAATATAACACAAATAATCGAAAAACTATACGAGTATAAAGTATCAGCATTGTTTTGCTTTTTGGACTACACAAAAGCTCTTGACACTGTACTTTGGGACCATCTATGGAACATTCTATTATAAGAGAAATGGCTGTACCAGAACATCTAATCCATCTTATCAAAACATTATATTATTCTAATGAAGGATGAAGGTTACGTAAAAATTGAAAGTCAGCTATCACAAAGTTCAAAGCGGAGAAAGAAGTAAGACAGGGCTGTATCCTCTCACCCATCCTGTTCAACATCTATGGGGAGTGGATCATCCCTAAAGCCACAGAAAACTGGGATGGAGGAGTGTCAATAGGAGGAAGATTGATCTCAAACCTGAGATATGCAGACGACACCACCATAATAACAAGCTCAGAAGAGGAAATGGCTAAACTCTTGAGAAGAATCGAAGCCACCAGCGCTGAACTTGTCTCAAGTTGAACAAATTCAAGTGCGCTCTAATGATAATCAACAGAGCAAAGATCCTACCCTCATTAACGATATTTCAATCAAAAATGAGGTTATATATCTCGGAGCACTGATTTGCAACAACGGTGATAGTGAAAAGGATATTAGACGACGAATAGGAATGGCAAAAACAGCACTGGCAAAACTCATTAAAATTTGGAAGAACCACGGGATAACTAAGAACATGAAGCTTAGAATAGTTTCCCATAGCTACCTACGGATCCGAAACCTGAACCTTGAACGCCGCCGGCCGCAAAAAGATAGAAGTCTTTGAAATGATCTGCTATAGAAAAATGATGACCGAACCAACGTCTCAATTCTGCGGGAACTTAACATCAAAACTAATAAAAAACTTCTAACAACCATACAAAGACATACATTCAAATTCTTTGGGCCAGGTCGACGGCAAGGGTAAACCCGGGAGATCCGCAAATAGATTAATCGGCCAAATAACAGCAATGATAAACCTCACAGTCCCTGAAGCAATGAGAAAAGCAGAAGATAGGGAGCTGTGGCGAACATTAACTGCACAAAGTATTTCAAGGTTACGACGTTCGAACTCAAACTACGACGCACAGAAGAAAAGCCGCCCTTTTCCAGTTGATGATTGCCAGCATGGTCTGTGCATTCCTTTTTATTTTATCTTGACAGCGGGTCCTTGATCTTCCAACTGGTCGTATGCCTTCTGGTTTTCCTTGGAATATCTATTTTACTATTCTTGACTCATTCATTCGTTTTGAACGTGTCCCATTTAAGTCTCTGTAGTTTTATGGAGGTTGCAGCACCGGCTTCTTTAAACAGGTGATATATCTGGTAGTTATATTTACGTCCCCACTGGTCGTCCTTCTTGATTGGTCCATATATCTTCCCCAAGATATTCCGTTGAAATGTATTTATGCCTGCGTCCACCCTTTGTGAAAGTATCCATGTTTAGTCTCCATAACACAGTACTGGTCTAAGTATTGTTTTGTAAAGTCTCAAGTTCGTTTTTCTATGTACATTGCTTGACTTAAATATAGACGATATGCTGTAATATGTTTTTTTGCGTTATTAATCCGCCTTTGTATCTCCTTCATTTCGATCGGTTTGTTGGAGATGTTGGCACCTAGGCATATGCAGTAATTCACTATTTCGAAATTCTGGTCTCTTATTGTTTTGCTCGGTTACTTCTGGTCTGTATGAGTACCTTGGTTTTGTCCTTATTTTCGAATTCTACATACATTTCTTTGATGATGTGTATGTTTCTTCCAAGCATGTTAATGTCATCAGTCATCAGCATATCTTGGTATTTGGCTGGATTTATAAAACAGCGATGCATCGACGTCCATTGTAACATTCCTTACCCCATGTTTCAGTGTTAGGTTGAATAAAAGGGGGGCAGCCCATCTCCTTGTTTTATCCCTTGTTTTACTTCAAATCGTGCTGTTAGGTTTCCGCTTATCTTCACTCTGCTTTCAGAGTTATCCATTGTCAAGCGGGTTAGTCTGATTAGTTTAACTGGCATATTAAAACCCCTCATGATGCTGTACAGTTTCTCTTTGTCGATATTATCGCATGCTTGTTTAAAATTCACATACAGCTGGTACACGTCTATGTTGAACTCCCAGCAGTTCTCTAATATTTGTTTTACTACAAACAGCTGATCTATGGTTGATCGTCCTGGCCTAAAACCTGCCCGGTATTCACCTATAATGCTTTCCAATATCGGCTGTAATTTTTTCTGAGTGTGGTGGTAAACGTCTTGTAGGCCGCGTTTAACAATGAGATTCCTCTGAAGTTTTTGCGGTCAAGTTTGTGTATGGGGCATATAATGATGCTCCTCCATTCGCCTGGCATAGTTTTTGTTGTCCATATTTTGCTTATCAAGTTCATCATCGCTGCCATGTTTTAATAGCTCGGATGTTATGTTGTCGATTCCGGATGCTCTATTACTGGTTAATGCGTTTATTGCATTCATACCATATTGCTTTTTAAGCGATGCCGATGTAATTCACAACTTTTTTTCGTGTGGGTGGCTCAGCGAATTCTTCGTTTACTATGACTTCTGTTATTCTTCCATCCTTGTTAGTCGGGTTCTGTTCTTATTTTAAGTTTAGCAGCTCCTTGAAGTATTCCCTCCATCTCCCTTCGATTTACTTTTCGCTGCCGATGATCTGGCCTGTCTTGCCTGGATATACAGTGTGTTCCAGGACAACTTTTCTTAGTAAAATTTTGCCGTATTATGAACAAAAAGGGTACTTTACCTGAAAAGAAAATAGTTTTCGCTTCAATGTCAAGGCCGACTTGTTTTTCAAAAACTGAAAATATTCTTAAAATTCTCTTCAAAACAAGCAGGACTTAATCCCACAATCTTAAAATAAAATTCAAACATTTTTAGTCCATCGCACCTATTGTAACATCAATCCTGGGACACACTGTAGATTGGTGTTTGGTTTGTATCCGCTTTTGAAGATGTTGATTTGCTTGTATGCCTTCCTGATATTGTTATTCTCGAAATCTTTTTGTCAGATTAACAGAGTTTCATTGATGGCGGCTCTTTTTTTTCTTCTAAATAGCTTGTTTGTTGTTCTTCATATTTAGTCTTCGAGGCTCTTGTTAGGTATGTGTTGCAGTTCTGTTTTTTTTTCTTTTAATGTTATTTCGCACTCTTCATCGAACCAGTCTCTACGGCGTGCTTTACGTGCATGTCCTATTGTGGTATCTGCTGCTTCTACGATTGTTCCCTTGATGTACTCCCACTCTTCTTCCACTGTCACATCTTTACTTTCTGTTTCTGTTACTCGCCTTCGGTTCTGTTTTTTTTTCTTATTTTGCTTTGATATGCTGTTAGTATCTCATTTTCTTTTAGACTTTCTATATTATATTTTTAATCTGCCCTGTTTTTTGCTAATACGGTTTCTAAAAATTGCCTTTACTAGGTAGTGGTCGGAGTCCATATTGGCTCCACGACAACTAGCATTTTCAAACTACACCGTTCTTATTAATATTCAGTTCACACATACGTCTTTAGGGCATTTCGAAGCACAGTCGATGTCATTTACAGGCAAAATTGCCGTTTTCATGTAAATTCGTACAAATTTCCTCTAATAAGTTCATAAGGATGCTTTTCATTTGATCTGAACTGTGATTCTAACGCTAATATTGCAGTAGTTATTAATAACAGTTTGAAATTTTGACGGTAACAATTTAAAATGATTATTTGGGAGACATATAATCAGAAAATCAGTAGCAGAACAATTTTATCTTAATTTAAAATTCACAGGAATGAAGGACTGTTCTTGGAATTTGATCTTTTTATGTTTAATTTTCAGAATTTTAATTTTAAATTTTAACTTTAGGTTTTTGCTTAAATTTTTGGCACTAAAAAATTCTTTTGATTTTGGATTTTTTTAAATTTTAAAATCTGAGATTCAAAATAAAACTTCATCTTTGTTGTGAAACCTTTGGTTAAAATTACTAAATACACATTTAACAGCACATTCACGGCAATTATTTTGCAACTTAAATGAGGCGTCGTTAAGAGAATCGACGTTTGTAGTATTATTTTTTATGTTTTAAATCTTAAGTTAATATTATTGTTGGTAAATTTGCTTGGAGCAGATTATTATCGAAGCATTTGCAATCTTTTACTGTTATTAAATGAAATTATGGGACATACCATACAAATAATTAAAGCAACTATTTTTCTAAAAAAAAGGTAGGAAACGACGTTTTCAAGCGATTAACATAAAAGTATTAAATTATTACCATACACGTATGTCTTAATGCACTATTACAGTAAATATATTTACTTTGCATAATCTGCTTTGCAGTAGATAGCCCTATCACGAATAAAACAGGAAGGCTGTCGGTCTAACTGGAGTTGACATACACAGCACCTAAGGCACCTCGTGTGCCAACTTCTTCCTGACACTTCTAAAAGAAATTTATCTCCTATTGGTTCTCCGCACGCCGCACACAGTCGAAATTCCGTCTGTAACAAAAGAAAGAAAAAAACCTTGTTAGTTATATTTCCAACTTAATATTGGGATTGCCAAATCTCTCGTGGTGTTGATTATTTTTAACTCGAAAGGCGTCTAACATGACATTTGGAGTGATACATTTAAAAAACTAATTGAAAGCGCGATACATCACGGCTTCGGTCATTAACTAAAACGAACGTTCATTATTGTTCCGCGCATGAGGCTAATGGGAAATCAAGTAATTACCGCGAACTATTAACTTGAAAGTTTTTGTGAGGTCGGATAGGTTTAAACGGTTGATGATTAGAAAATCCGATCGGGTATAATACATCATTTTTTAATTCCTTCTGCCAAAGTTCCCACAAAATCGCGGGACGGAATTTTTTAAATAACTCGAACTCGATCAAAAAGGGGACCACTGTTAATAAAAACGAATTAATCAAAACACTCACAATGATGTTTTTTGATAGACCCGACTCAACCAGTTCGACTCTCTTACAAGTTAAACAGACTATGTGCAAGACAGCCACCCACGATGTAACCTTTCACCTCGGTTCTCCCAAGAATAGATCTTCAAATCCTCCCCATCGTATGTGCGGTAAATTTATTTATCGTAATTTGCAGCATCGATAGTAATTGAGATAAAATTCCCAGACTCCGTTTGCACGGTTTCAATTAAAAACCCCGGGCTGCGGAAGTTACCACTCCCAAAAGCTTTTTATCTTCAAGTTAAAATGTGGTCAAGAAGCATTTATAATCTGATTATAACAATCTAGGAGGGCACGAGCACACAAAAGCTCAAACACTCACAATCGGCTTTCACGCTTCCAGGACTTCTTTGACCGTAACCATGAAGTGTGGCCCAAAACTCGACGAATTTGTGAAAAATAACCGACATTTGTATTTCAAGAGGCTCACTCTTTGCATGATACAATAACTCTCTTTGTATTCTATTTTATTGTGTTGACTTTACCTCGAGTGATATATTTTTAGGTGACAAGAAATTTCTACCTTTTGTTAGTCGAGCTTAGATTTTTAGAATGTTATTGCCCTTAGTTGTTCTTTCTTAAGGTCCTAACAGATTTTCTTTCTGTTAAATGCCCCAAAACCATCTTTAAAAAGCTTATAACAAGCCTTCTGTGCTTTAAAATTGATTTTTAAATTTGTTTATTAAAGAACACAATAATTAAAGCCAGTATTGATTGTATGTGGTGTATAAAATGATATTTAATAAAGCCGGCCATTTATAAAGTGTATTTTGCATGAAAAGGCTTCTGATCGTTTGCGTCAGTTTGAGAAATGCTTTTTTGACCCAAGGATACCAACGAAGACGGTATTCGGTCAATAATAAAGTCTATAAGTCACCTTACCTGAGTGACAGGTGTTGGATTCTCAAGATATGGCTATAGAAACATGGAACATAAACATATTTTGATAAATGATACAGACGCTTGTATAAAACGTTCACAAATTCCTACCGATCTTCCGTATTAATGACGTAGATTTATGTGAACAATTAATTAGGATGTTTCACTGTTTGACGCCTTTATAATTGCATCTAGTACCGTTTAATTACTAGATTAGATTTGCAAATTTTCAAGTGATTCTGTACAGTTTCCCATATAGACGTAAATAATGTCTTATGCCGTTGGAAAATCAAGTTTTAAGCTGCTAGTCATGCAGAAGCTACAGCTTATGTGCTTCCTGTCTTGGTACTTCATTAAATGTATAATTTCGTTTTTCATATAACTTAGTAACAACCGGAAAATATATTAACATTAACATTTTAAAATAAAACAAATCATAAAATAGAGGGAATGGTTTGTTTTTTTGTTCCTAATTTTTTTATAATTATTAATAAGAATAAGCAATAATGTGATGTTAAAAACAGTTTTTTTGCATTTTAGGTATCATTTCATTGAATATATCAAGTAATGTAGAAGTAAATACATTAAAGACACAATAAATTTAGATCAGTAATCAAATGAGGTTTGTCGTCTACTCGAGCGTTGAAGTTTTTAGTTTTGTTAAATATATTCACGTAAATATCCGAAAGGGTTTCAGTGTTTCGAAGTAAGTTACCTAACTAAGCGTTGAAGTCTCTAGGAATATTATTTGCTTTTAAATTCGTTTAGAAAGTAATAAAAAGACCTACATTCTAATAAAATCAAATTTGAAGCTGCTGCTCTGGTCACGAATAAATGACAGTTGATGTGCTTCCTGTCTTGTTATCTTGTTGTTTCATTAATGCAGTTTTATTTTTATTTTATAATTTAAACACAACCGGAAAATATATTAAAACGAATATCTACCTGTTAGATCTGGTGAAAAGAGAAAAAGTCTTGCTTTGCATATTCGTAGCAGAAATAGTGGAACAAATAAAAATGTTGTAACGAAAGGAAGTCCACGGTAAATTATAACTAATACTTTTTTAGTAGCAAACTGTTAAAAAAGAGGCAAAATAAGCAGCTAAAAGGATGGTTAGTTATTAGGGCCTCGAACTCCTGCTCAATATACATATAGGTACGTATTCGAATTTAATTATAATTAGTAAATATTTTTGAGTTACATTCGTCAGCATAATTAATTAATTAATAGATTCTTGAAGTCACATAGATCCGAAATTAACTTGGTTAATACGTACATATGTAAACACAAAGTTAGACCATGTTAAACAGTTCCTTGCTTTAAAGGTTTACAGCTTAAACAAACGTTGAAGTCTTTCGCAGTATTTGTTATTTAAATGGATGTTAAACCAATTAGTTTTGTTTTTTTAAATAATACCAACAAAGAATTAATAAAAAAGTTGCTAAAATAAAGTCTTGCTAAGAAAATCAAGTTTGAAGCTGCAAGTCATGCAGAAACTGCAGCTGATTGTGCTTCCTGTTTTGATGTTTTTAATGATATTTCTTACTTGATTTTGTATTTGGTTACCTAAGCAACTAGGAAATATTTTCTGGATGTTGTTGATAGCGATCGTCTTAATAGTATTTTATGTATCTAGGACGAAAAGTAAGTCTTTAAGGTATGAGCAAGTTGTTTACGGCCGAGGCGGGTAGCCGAGGCCGTAATTACTTGCGAGTACCTTAAAGACACTTTTCGTCTGAGGTACATACATAATTTTATGTCATACTGTTTCTAAAGTTGTTAAATCATTAAAAGAAATCTCCAGCAATTTGTAGCAGCATTAGTTTTAAGTAACTAATCTAAGGCGCAACAATTCATATCTCCTAGCAACGAGCATTTATAGAACAAAAAGTGACACTTTTCGTTCTAGGACTTTAAAATGATACTAGCACTTTAAAGTGTCACTTTTCGTCCTATAAATCGTTCGAAAAACGTTGCTTTAGAAACGAGTATGACATAAAGATAATTACGTAGCTTGTTGTCCCTTAATTTACTACAAAAGTAAATAATTCCTCAAAAAGTTTAAAATTGCACCGAAAATAAGATCTAAGAAAACTAGTTGAAAATTAGATTTTACAGTTTTATTGTTTCGAAATTTCCCGATAAAAAACTCTTGATTTGGTGAAGAAAATTAGAGAGGCCCGTTTACGTTAATTAAGGCAAAATTCTTTCTGCAAAGCTTTAAAACTAAACAATTGATTATTTACAAGAAAATTGGAAAATTGGGGTGATGTTAGAACCCTGGGCCACTGAAATATTTTTTTGTTGGTTCACTTTCTTTACTTATCCCCTTATGTTCCTGAGGTGGAACATAGAGCCTTCACAAGATGCTACCAAAGTTATTTGGCCAGAATAGGCAAAACAGATCCAACAAGAGGACACAGCAGAACACACACTACTAAGATGTAGGAAATGGGAAAGAGAAAAAGAAGCGGTGAAAGCGGTGGTAGACGAAGAGTTAAGAAAAACAAACATAATAAACATTATGCTGGCATCTGAGGAGCATCGGGCAACGATAGAAGGCATGATAACAGCAATAATGAAAAGAAAAGAAGACGAAAGAGAAAGAAACCGGGAATGATAAAGAAAGACGACAACTTGCACCGCAGTGTAGGCCGAAGAACAGAAGAGGTTTTAGGTTTTAGTGAGTAAACTATTACGGGAGTCTCACACTACGTTTGTACAAGAATAGAATGGTGTCCAAGGATTCCCCCCCCCCCCCCCCAAAAGGCAAGCCTCTGATGTTTTAGCTCCTGTTCATGTTCTCCTCCATGTGTTTCTACTTTTCTCTTTCCTTGTGGGTTCCAGTCTATGGCCTGTTTCGCTATGTGGTTCTTTGGTCTTCGTAACGTGTGTCCAGTCCATCTCCATTTCCTTTGTAACTGATGAGAGTCTAGTTCTTCATTTGTTATTGTATTGGATGACCATATTTCCATTAGATATCTTAGGCATTTACTTATGAAGGTTTGGAGGTCTTTTATGATGCTATTATTTTCCAAGTATTGGACGTTTTTTGACGTCTATACCTTTTCAACTTCAAATTGAGACTAATCATTTTCAAATTGAGAATAAACACGTTCAAATTGAGACAAAAAAATTTGAAATCGATTAAACACATTCAAATTGAGAACTAACACAATCAAATTGAGAATAAACATATTCAAATTGAGAATAAACACATTCAAATTGAGACAAAACAAGCTATTGACTTCAGCTTGTTTTGTCTCAATTTGAATGTGTTTATTCTCAATTTGAATATGTTTATTCTCAATTTGATTATGTTAAATCTCAATTTGAACGTGTTTAATTAATTTCAGATTGTTTTGTCTCAATTTGAATGTGTTTATTCTCAATTTGAAGATGATTAGTCTCAACTTGAAGTTGAAAAGGTATAGTTCTGTTCCTCCATCTTGTTTTATCATAATGCCCAAATAGCAAAAGTGCTTCAGTTGTTCTATTTCTTCATTATTTAGTATAAGCTTGTTGTTGTTATTGTGGTTGATCCTCATCTCTTGAGGCCTAGCCTTGCTACACCTGCTTCTAAATCCTTGAGTTTTATTTACCATGTTTTCATAATTTTGTAACAGGAAAGCGGGAAATTTAAATTTTTGGTGATCAGCGGTGGTGCAGTGAGACTGCAGCATGTAATTTCAGTTGGTGGCGGTTGGTGGTGGTGGGTGATGGTGTCTCAGTGGGACTGCCGCCTTAGAAAAATGATTTTATCAAATATTTCTAGCGTTTCCATGGCTTTCCACATTTTGTCTCTCTTGATCGAGTCGAACGCTTTCTCAAAATCGTTCAAAAGCGTATAGAGCGTCGTTTGGTACTCCACGGACTGTTCCAGTATTATTCTGAGGGAGTATTATTCTGGTCTATGGTCGATCGACCCTCTCTGAATCCTGTCTGTTCCTGTATCAGCTTCGCCTCTATGGGTTTTCTTATTCTACTTAATACTATTCTCGCTAAAAACCTTGTTGCAAACTGGAAGTAACGTGGTGCCTCGCCAATTATTACGAGAGCTTTCCTTTTTTAGGTATTTTAATAAACAGCCCATTGTTCCATTCATTCGGCAGCTTTTCGCCTTCCCAGATTTGGAGCATTAATGGTTGTATTTTAGTGAGCAGAATCTACTCCCTAAAATGGTAGTGGGCAGGTCATGTTGCTTGACATACAAAGAATTGGTGTGGCAAAATAACAAGATGGAAGCCTTGGGGAGAAAAAAGCAGTGTAAGAAGACCACGTAGGTATCATGATGTTAAAGGAACATGCAGAGCTCAATTGGTACAAAAGAGCCCAAGATAGAACAACGAACAACCTAGCAAAATATGAAAGAGGCTTACATCCAAAGGATGGAAAATAGCTAAGAAGAAGAAGAATGGTTGTATGATGTCCGCCGTTAGTCGAGGGTCTAGTTTTAGCACATCTTAGAAATGCTGTATATGTTAGGCACCTTGCCGCTTCTTAATTGCTTAATTGTGTCTATAATATCTTCTTGTGTAGGGGGGAACTTGGATGGGTGACCGCCCTACGGCTCGCTGTGTCCGCCCCTCTCGAAACTGTAAAGGTATAAAGAGGGCAAAAGAAAAAGAAAAGAAGAACATTTAAAGTTTTTTTAAATTTTTTGTTTAAAATTTATAATCAGCGTTTATTTAGGCTTCCAAATTTTTTGACAACAAAATGGGATAATCCAGAATGTTCGATGTAAAATCTAGTTATAAAGTTGTATAAGCTCTCACCTAAATTAATCCCTGATATCAATGTATAAATAATAAACTTTCGATATTGACGGTTATGAATACATTTGGAATGCCACTAAAGCCCCTACTAATTAAATTACTAATAATTACCAAATAAAAACTTCCCTGCAACAATGTATTAAGGAAATTATTAGAAAACTAGTAGAACCTTAAATAAAATGTTGACGTTTATGTACGGAGTTACGATATTTTAATGTGCATGTACGGTGTACGGCTCTGCGATTAAAATCAGTAGAAAGACTTTTAGTGTTTGAATTTTCCGTACTGTGTTGCTTTTTCGAACTTATGTGTTTAAAATTTTTCGTTAAAAATACAGCTTTCACTGTTTAACTTTTTCATTTAGTCTTGTTTTTCATTGAAATTTCAGTTTTTCATTATGAATCGTTTTTGTTGAAGCTTTACGGCAGATTTTTCCTGACAGTGACTATATTTGTAGGAAACATTTCGGTCAAAGATGTTTACTGCAACAAAGAAAATCATACAATTTTAAATAAAGTATTTAATAAAATTTTGAAAGTCTTATTGGCTTACTTTTAATGGTTTTGTATAATTTATTTATATTGCATATAAACGGATAATATACAGCTAGAGCTGCCTTCCCGTAGCCAAACGCCATCTAATTCTCTCTTGCGCATCTTCTTCCTGTAAACCTTGTTTTTGCATCGCGTTTCTCTTGCCTTCATTCCATGACCTTCTCGGTCTACCTCGTTTCCGCCTGCCAGGTGATGTCCATCTAAACAACCTTTGCGGCCATCTATTTCCATCCATACGAAAGAGGTGCCCGAACCATTTCAATCCTCTCCGTTCTATTCTATCCAGTATCGTATCTTCAGCCTTCATCATCCTTCTAATTTCATCGTCAGGAATGTGTTGTCGTCTTGAAATGCCTGCACTTCGCCTTAGATAATCCATTTCCACCGTATTTAGTTTCTTCCGTAGCTTAACACTGATTCCACTAGAGACTTTCCTATATGCTTCTTTGTTTTATTCGATATATGTTTGTCCCACCATACCAAGTTCAGGCAACCTATGATTTTTTTGCTTTGTTCGATTCTGTTGTTGATTTCTGCTACACTGAATCCTTCGCTATTAATTATTGTACCCAGATATTTAAACCGGTCAACTTGGCGTATGGTTGTACTGTCATCTATTAAGATGGGAAATCTAGCAACAGAATTAACCACCAGGTATTCTGTCTGATTAGCATTGATGTTTAGACCCCATTCTGTATAAGCTATATGTAATCTTCGAAGCATAAATTCCAGATCGTACGTATCTTGTGCGATAATTACTTGATCGTCGGCGAAATTCAAGGTAAACAAACATCTGTCCATAATAGGTATGCCCATTCCCTCGACATTTCTTATCCAGTCTTTCAAAGCACACTCTAAGTATGTATTAAATAGGAGAGGCGAAAGACTGCATCCTTGTCTTAATTTATTTAATTTACATAAATTTTATAGCTATTAATATAACAAGAATATTATGCGATTTATAATAGACGAGGACGTTGCTAGGTGACGAGGCGCTAGCCGAGTCAACTACGCAACGTCGGAGTCGGTTTAATCGCATAATATTCGAGTTATATTTCAAGCTTTATCGTATCATTGGCAACAGTTTGTTTATATTATGTAACTAACGAATTATGAAGCCGGAGTTGCTATGCTATTGTTATATATAATTATTAATAAAAGTGTAATATAAAGTTGTCTTTATAATCAATGATACGATAAAACATTTAATTTTAGCTATACTTTTTTGCCTGGTCAACAAACCCGAACAATCATCAACTTTGTACATCCTAGTCAAGATAAACATGTATGTAGGTATGTTTAAGGCTCTAACACAAAATACAATTTTACTGTTATTAGATTACCACCTAGCAGATCTAGCTGGACAATTTATAAGCATACCAGGAATATAGTTTATTTTAAAGTAAATAGCAACAAATTACCTGAACGACAAATTGATTAAGTCCATAATCAACAATTCTTTATATGCCTTTATTGTTTATTTACAATCATGGAAATTTTTTTTAGGCAGAATAAGATTATAAAATCTTCACAATCTCTTCAGGAACTAATAGCCAATGAAAATAAAGTTTAGAACCAAAGAGCCCCTATTTACCTATTACAAAAGCAAGTTTATATAAGGAAATAGACAATTAGTAAAACCATGTCCTCTAAAAAAACAATTAATTAAAAATGAAGTCCGATGTATTTTCAACTGAATATATAACATGATGTATATTAATGAGAATAAAGGTACAAAGCTTTATGAATATTTTCAACGAGCAAATATTGTTTAGATTATTATTATATTCCATTATTCCCTTCAGAGACATAGGGTTTGAATTATTTATTATTGGTCTGACTGTCTTCGTCCCTGATCCTCTTCACCTGTGAGATACTCTTCCCTTTTTCCTGCCTCTATCATACATCTCCAGGATGTTCTTGGCCTTCTTTTGGAGCTTCGTAGAATGTGCTCCGTTACAAAGATGCATGTATCAAATTGCTGAAAATTTTGAATTTAAACCAGAGCCGTTCGTGGTTCTTAAACGTAAGACTTACTTTATAAAATTTTAGGACACTCACGATGCCTCACTGATAGGTGACTGTAAAATTACACCATTTAAGCACTTTAACAGGAACGCTTTTGGTGTGACTTGTTGGGATTTGGGTTTGTGTATTTTAGTTCAATCTACAGCATACATTCTACATTCTTCTTCCTTCTGTGGAAAGTAGAATTTCTTCTGTATGTTATGGCTTCATTAGCTTAAATTTAAATGCATTGAATTATAACCGAATCATGGTTTATTGTAAAAGTGTTGGAATTGTGCTTATTTTAATTTTATTGCTAATATTTAGATCAAACATACTTTTGATGCTTATAAACTGCATGAAATACGCAGTTTTTCACCGAATGATTATGTATAACCAACGTATTTTTACAACGTGACAAAATGTTTCGAACTTGAAACTACCATACGTAAAATTGAATGGAGATTCCAAAAATGTATAAATATACAGGGTGTTCTATTTAAAATAACAAACTTGATGTCAATTCCGGCGAAACCGGAAGTGACAGAAATTTGTTTCCTATGTCAAGAAATGTCATTTACAGAGTATATTACATACCTATACCAAATTTTATTTTGATATCTTGAAAAATAAAAAAATTATTGGGGTGCCCCAGGTTTCGTTGACACCCGGTATAGCCGATGAGCAGTACGTTTATTAATTACATTAATAGCTCAATTAGTATATCGGATGTACTTAGATACGAAGATGAAAGTCATGGGTTCGAATCGCGTAAGTGGTGATTCTAATATATATTTTTGAGAATACAGTTTCTCTTGAAAAATATTCACTGGTTTACTTCGCGAGTGGCCATAGCGATAGAAATAATGGCGTTTATTTTATAGAGCGATTGAGTGCTGCCAAGGATTCTCAAAACATTCCTGATTTATAGAACCCTTCTGTCTGTTCGTGACTTACAGTAATATCGAATTAATAACCGATAAGTTCTGTTAATTCAGAACGGCGTTGTGATGATGAGCTACTGGATAGACAAGTACTATCACGTGCAAAAGTAATGACACGCCTAAGTAACTTGGTCATAATCGTAAGACCTTGTAGGTAGGATTAACAAGTTAGAATAAGCAAGTTACTCATCGACTGCTGCAAAGCTGTTTATCATACAATAACAAATCTTAGGCGTGTCATTACTTTTGCACGTGATAGTACCTATAAACGGTATAAGCTGTTGTGAAAGAGTTAGATGCTGTGAGAACAGATTGGTTGGGTTCTTACATAGGAATGTTTTGCAGTTTTTTAATAATTTAATGACGGCCAATGAGGCTGTAGATAACTTTTATTGGCCATTTTATTAGAAACGTCATTTGGCTTTGATATATGTATGTATATCCTGTTCACTGATCTCGCGGACACTAGATTTATGTTGGCATTTGGCATGCACTGAACAATTGGTATCTATTGGTGCAGAAAATTTGCTCTGTAATGTTGTTATTTCTGGTTACTGTATTACTGGAGGGAAATTTGAAATCTGACATTTAAACAAATTATAAAATATAAATTTTCATGCAATGTAACCTAAATGTTGAACCATGAATTTTACAGAAACAGAACACAAGGTAATTTATCTATGTTACGAAGAATTAAAAACTACATAACTACATATGGAACTATTTATAAAAATTTTAATTTTGATATCTGCCAACATGACAGCATAACCCAACATTTCAGGGAACTAAATATCTCACTAAATTTTAAAAACATGTAGTGCTGTCAATTCGATAACAAAAAAATTCACCAGATATTTCAATTTAGTGCTTTTCATAGTAGTGAATAGATAGTGTATTTCAGTTAACTTGACACATCTGTCATCGAAATCAATTTTAATAATGAAAAATTTAAAATTTATGTAGTAAAGGAAAAAACCAATATAATATACAACTATAGTGCAGAGTGTGACTATATATGTGGGTCAGAGATTTGGCAGCTCTCACAACAACACATCTAGAAGAGAAAGAGCCAGGTATACAAGAATACGCGAAATAATGCAAGCAGAAAAGCACATCGTTAAAGAAATTGAAAAAAGACAACTCATGTGGTACGGACATGCCCAAACAATGGAAAATGAAAATGGTAGGCTCCCGAAAAAGAGAATGAAGAAAGAGAATGAATGAGGAAATTCACAATATAAAACAAAAATGGAATATTCAGCAAGGGGCTTGGATAGACAGAAACGAATGGAAGAAAGTATTGAACTCCAGAAGACCCAGGTAGAGGTTGAGAAAACGGAAAGAGGAAGAAGATGTAGTAAAGGAGTGTTTTTTGGGGATTCAATGGGTGTTAACACTTCCATGATTTGCAATATTAACATCAATGTGGTTGCACTACAAAAAAGCTCGATAAATTTTCGATAATTTGCTTAGCAAATAGAAATACAGGGTCGTAACAAAAGACAGACTAGGTAAAGCATGACCCTATTTATTTCTTCCGATTGCATATTTATTGAATTACCGAGACCTTATTAATTACGGTTTCTAATATACCTAAAGATTTACTAAAACATATATCCGACTTAAAGTATTTACTTGATCTGAGAATTATTCCTGACCATGGGTCTATTGGCTTATAAAGGGTGATTCAATGTTAGTGTCCATATGACAGTTGTGAATATTATTCGAACGTCAAAGTATTTGTGATTGTGAAATTGACTTTTGTAGACTAAAAACGTGTACAAAACTAATGATGGAGCAATATTTTTTTGAAGACGATGAGGAAACCGTTGTCACAGTTAATGCCGTTCGCTATCGCAGCATGTTAACAAACTTTTTGTGGAATCAATTGGAAGATATGGACATCCAAGATCTCTGGTTTCAACAAGACGGTGCTACCAGTCACACAGCAGCAGAAACAATTGCGCTACTGCGCACAGAATTTCCAGGCCGCGCCATTTCACGAAATGGCGACATAAATTGGCCCCCGAGATCATGCGATATAACACCTCTAGACTTCTTTCTTTGGGGTTACTTGAAGAGTCAAGTTTACGAAAATAAACCGAACACGATTGCATAGCTGAAACAGGAAATACGACGCAAAATAGCCGACATAGAGCCTGCGTTGTGCCGCCGTGTTATCGAAAATTATGATACGCGCATTACGTCATGCTACAGGAGCCGAGGCGGCCATTTAAATGATATAATCTTCCATAAATAATTGTAATGAATTGAACCAAAATACTAAATTAAAAAAACATTGTTTTTCTAATCTTCGCGGTTTTAATTTAATATTTTCATGTGGAAATCAAAACTGAATCACCCTTTATTAGGCAATAAAAAATAAGTTCTCCAAGGGCACTGAAATGTTTGTTACTCAAATCGGTATTCTTTAAAAGTTTGTTACTCAAATCTATCAATTTTTTTGTAAATTTGAGTTAGAACAGTTGCTTATGAAAGTTAATTCGTAGATATTAAAATCAGAAGCTTAAAAACCATTTCTAAGAATTAAAATTTATTAATTTACAAGTTTATTAATTTATTTATATTTTAGCAACTGGTGGCGAAAAACACAATTAAGAAGTATAAAATGCCAAACTCGCCACAATAAACTTTCAGAAAATGTTTACATAGCATAGTGTTGCTCCTGACGAGAAGCTTAACATTAAAGAAGTCAGACATCAATTTACTAACCAAATATGCAAAATTTTTCCATATTTTATTTCTAAATTTTTAAAACTGTTATAATTAACGACAAAGTAGGAAGCAAACTGTTGCAAAACCTTGCTAAAACATTGATTGGGAGGATCGTTCATTTCTAAAACTTTATAAGCTTGTGAAGTAGGTACAAACACTTGCAACGGACTGAATCTAATAAATTATTATATAAATGTTATATAAATATTTTTACCGAATTTTCATATTTGGTTATGGTATGAAAAACGATACTCCGTGGAAAAACGTAAGAAGTTAAGAAAGTTAAAAGTTTTAAGTAATAAATACCTGAAGCGAAGGTATATAAACTACTCGTACAATTACAAGGGCTAACTGGCTCTTCAGGGGGGGTAACAAGCTTGTAAACACGAGGGGCTTGGGACTTCATATTCTAGGATGTTCTTTTGTATTTCATGGGCTTCTCAGGTCGAGGCGGCCATATCTAACAACGAGGGTGCATTGTAACTCTGTATATGAATATGTGAATAGGTTGACGTTTTTGAGTATTTAAATGTGCGTATATTAAACTGGTATTAAATATTTTCCTTTTGCTTCTCATTCTTTTTTGTTTTATCTCTTTTTTCTTTCTCTTTCTTTCATTTTTTTTAGTTGACATTATGCAGATATGTTTCTTTACCAAAGTATACGTTGTAGCGGTTGAAGGATTGGTGTCAAATAATAAATGTCAATGTAATATATCATAGCTTTAGCTTGTATGAGGTAGTTTTTTAGTGTATTATTTGAAATGTATTTTTAAAGCTTGTCAATCCGAACAATCGTCGAAATTGATGAGCTGTAAAATAGAAACGCCGACTTCAAGACGGTAAAACGTTACCTACAATTAGAAATCAATAAATTTAAGTATGAACAAAACGGGCTCGTGAGTGAAATATAGACTGAAAGTACTTTGTTATGCTGACTAATTTGTAAATCTATTGCATATAACTGTAACTAAATGTCATAGGTACTGCACAATAACTTGTAAAACAGCTTCTTATCGATTTGTACAATCGGAAAGAATATTTAGACTGACACTGATTAATACTGGTAGTATTTTGTTTCTTTTTTTAATTTTCACATTTCAGCTTTAATTTATGTAGGTTTTTACGAGGATATTTATTTGTATTTCCTAATTTCTTGGAGTTTAAGGGATTTGTACTTTTTACAATCATTTTATCGTCGTCAGTTTTGGAATAGTTTTCATCGAGAAAATCAATTTAATTTGAAAACAACCAATTAACCAGGAAAAATCGCGACATTGTATTGCACCAATAATGGCAATAACCCCATAAAACGTGCGGAAAATATCTAAAAGGTTTCAAATTTGTAGATGAATTTCGAATCAGAACTAAGAATTTGGCTCTGACTCAAACTTGTGATAAATTAAACTTCGAGCCTTCGGGGATGTCTGTTTGAGAACTTAATTTATTAATAAAAACTTTCGTGATTTTGTACCAATCCAATTTTTAATTTTAGGTAGTAAAATAAGTATTTTAGTAATGACTACGTTTACACGAGTAGTAACTAGGTACCAACTGAGAATCTGTAAAAATTTGTATTCGCGATTTTAGAGTTTTAAATAGAATAAATTGATTTTGATTAGAATTTAAAACTTTTTCAAATTTTATATATTTTTTTGATAAATATCCCTGATTTATAGACTTTATGAATATTTGTTTACTTTCAAATTTTAATATCTAAAACTTAAGTTCAAAGTATGAATTTTGATTCTGAATGTCAACAAAACCAAATTGTCATCCAAGCAAAGAATTTTCAAAATTTTAAGTTTCCAGGTTGAAAGTATTACAATCCTTAAATTTCGACTTTTGCAGCATTGATCCTCGTGGTTTTCCTTGTTCATTTTTTAAATACTCGTAAAAATCACTGCTTTGTCTTTTAAAGTTTTGAATTAATAAAAATACTCTTTATTTTCTCTTTTACGAATTAATGTTTTAATTTCCAGCGGTGTTCTGTAACCTAATCTTGCTTAATTTAATCAAATCAAAATTGAAGTGTTTATCGAATCTAAAGGTGAACCCCAAAACGAAATTTCATAGATTAGAATTAACCAACTCGAATTTAATTGTAATTTAAAATTCGTGCTTGTTTAAATTTTAAGACTAATTTTAGAATTGTGATTGATAAACCCTTCCTTTAATATATTGTTTTTCATGGCATAGTATTTTATATCATTGTTATTATTCCAGTACTAAACATATTGTGTATTCCTTGTTTTGCAATTTCAAATTTAATATATTTAGTTATTTAGTCTATTTAGTTAACCTTAGGTACACTAGCTTATAATCTAATCTAACTAATAAATGTAATAAATATTATGCTTATTTTGCAATTTTTGAAATTTTAAAACTGTAGTTTAAAGCTTTAGTTATTGTATTTTAAGGGTACTCGAAATAAAACTACAAAAATTTTAAAAATCCCGATTCGATACTTTATTACGTTGATAAACATTCTGATGATAAGTTTTAATGCTTAGTCCTTAATTTAAGGTAAGGAATTTCAGATTTAAGAATTTATTCTCGAACTCAAATCTTAGCTCTAAATGTAGATAATTAGATATAAACTTTTCAAAGTTCTGCTTTATTAATTAATAATTAATAAGTAATTTATAATAAAGAGATAATATACAGGGTGAGTCATGGGGAATGTGCGAAACTTCGGGAATGTATTATACACATTAATATATGACTAAAAAACCTAAAAATTGTAATCCGATTTTCATTTGTTTTCGAACTATAGCGTTTTGAAGGTTTAAGTGGGCATCTGATATTTTTTATTAAAACAATCTTATAATTCGATATGATGAATTATAAAGTTGTTTTAATAAAAAATATCAGATGATCCCAGTAAACTTTCAAAACGCTATAATTCGAAAATAAATGAAAATTGGATTACAACTTTTAAATATATTTGTTTTAACTATATGTGTAGAACATACCCCTGAAGTTTCGCACAGTCCTCATGACTCACCCTGTATATAGAAAACAATTGCGAAGAGATAATATTACCAATGGAAAACACGATCTTGCTTACAAAAATGTAAAAGCCTTCCGAGAACCTAAAGAGAAACAGGAGTCACTGAAAAATGAACAGGGGCAAATCATTCTAGAACCTAAAGACAGAACCAACTTTTGGAAAAATTATATAGAACAATAAATTATACAACGACGAAGATGAACCTTGGTATTTTGATAACAGTGATAACCAAGAAAGCAACGACAGTGACAAAGACATGAACGTATCAAAATCGGAATATGACCGAGCAGTTCAAGAGTTAAGTAAAGGAAAAGCCACCGGGGTAGACAATACACCAACCGAAATAATTGAAAACATCGGAGAATCAACTCACAACATAAATTTTTTTACATACAGTGACCGGAAAAAAGTTCGCAACATATGGGAAAAAATTTTTATTATTAGAGTATTGATAACAAATGTCTTCTATAAAGGCCAAAGGGCTATAATCTCTACTGGAGAATCACAAGAGGAAGCTTTGCAAAGGGGCTAGACAAGGATGTGGACTATTGCCACTGCTGTTTAATGTTTACATACAGGACGCGCTGAATCATTTCAGCGAAAGAGTAGCTGTAGGAATAAAAATCCAAGGACAAAAAATAGATATGATCAGATAATGAGGAAGATCTAGAATATGTACGTATCCACGTTGTGAAATGAACAGGGACCTGAAAAAATACAACATGAAAATAAATAAGTCAAAAACGTTAAAAGTTTTCGATATTTAGGAAGCATAATAACGAAAGACGAAAGAAGCACCACAGAGACAATAGATAGAATTATACAGGTAAAAGCAGCTTTTAACAAAAGGAAGAACTTACTGGTGCCCAATAGGATTTTTCACTAAGGAATAGAAAAAGATTCTTGACGCTATTTGTCTGGAGCGTAGCACTGTACGGGCACGAGACCTGGACAATATCCCAAGTAGAAAAGAGAAGATTAGAAGCTTAATTGTGGGGCTTCCGACGAATGATGAAAATTAAATGGATGGACAGAATCAGCAACGAAGGAGCATTAGCAAGAGTCCAAGACGAGAGAACCCTCTGGAAGAACATAACTAAAGAAGAGACGCACTAATAGGGCACCTACTAAGACATGCAGATATACTTAAAACAATTATGGAAGGTATGATAGAAGAGAAAAACGCTCTAGGGCGGCCAAGACTGCAATGCACAAACCAGATAATTCAGGACATGAACTGCCAAACATATTGTAACGTTTTTACGACGTTTATTTAACATAAACTCGGTTCGTGGTGCAAATTAATTTATTAAACAAACTTAAAGTACGAAATAATTATAAAGGACAATAATTAAACACTAACGTAAAACTAAACGGAACACTAATATTAAAACCGAACACTAAAGTAATTTATCTGTAACAGTTATTTATATAACTATGTATTTATTTATACGTAGGCCGCGCTTTTCTGTTCAAGACTGCCGACTCGTAGGCCAGCGCGCCTTTAATATAGGCAGGCTTTCATTCTCGGACGTTCCACACTGTGGTAGAATGATTTCCTTCCAGATAGTTCCACTAGCCGCGCGAATCGTCGACCGCTGTGGAAGCTTCTCGGCGGATGACGAATATGATGCCACACGTGTGCTGAAGCATCTTGTTACAATATACATATAGATTACGCTTTTACAGGTCTTTAGGCCCTTTGCGTTATTAAGGTTTTCCATCCTTTCCTGTCCTTCGCCTTCTTTTCCCATTCCGTTATTCCCTTATCTTGTAGGTCTGTTTGTACTGCTTCCCACCACTTTTTGTTTTCGGCCTCCCTCTTATTCTGACCACTTCAATCTTCTTAGATGCCCCAACCATTGTAGTCTACGCACTTTTGTTGTTTCGGATATTGGCATGTCCTTGTATATTTCATATATTTGTCTATTTGTTCTTCTTCCCTAACCTTGATCCGTCCTTTTTCCACCCAGTATTCTCCTCAATATTTTCTTTTCCCAGATGTCTATTTTTAACCGAAAAATTAAAAATAATTGAAAACCAGCCCAAACTACCAAATAATAATTGGTTTACGAATAAGTTAAAAAATATGAGAGAAAATTTAAAATTTCTTAATAACTGTTATAATAATAACCCTACACCAGACCTTCTGCATACATTCAAATTGTTTAAAAAAAATTATCGTAATGAGATTAGTAAACAAAAGATGCTATGTAATGATAAATACATTAATGAATCATATAACAAAAGTAAAGCTGCGTGGAATGTAGTTAATCATAAAAAAAGGAATCACGTAAGTTTATCAACGAACCTGTCAGCAAATGATTTCAATCAGTATTTTGTAAATGTGGCAAATAACATTATAAATAAGCTTCCTGCATCAAATGTCTCATTCTGTCCACATGACAAACACAAAACTCCAAACAAATTCTGCTTTACTGAAATTACATACATATATTCAGACTCGAGAAGTAATTACCAAATTAAAGACTAATTCAACCCGAGATTGTTACTTCATTAATAATAATTTAATTAAAAACTTGAAAAATGTACTAATCATTCCACTTACGAAATTGTTTAATAATTGCATCACAGAAAATGTTTTCCCAAATGCACTGAAGTTATCGAGAGTGACTCCTATATACAGACCAATCTCAGTCATACCCATATTTGGAAATTTTTTGAACAGCTTCTAAAAAGTCAAATATCAAATTACTTGGAAAGCAATAATCTAATAAAAAGTTCTCAATTTGGATTCTGCAAAAACTCATCTACCACAGACGCAATCACATGCCTCTGCAATCAAATTAGCGATGGTTTTGAGAAGGGTTCATATACGGCAGTTACAGTATGTGACATTGCGAAGGCATTTGACTGTGTTAGCCATCAGTTGTTAATTAATGCATTAACTGAAATTGGTTTTAACGGTGCCAGTTCTAGTTTAATTAGGTCGTACCTATCAAATAGACACCAATATGTATTAGTTGGTAAAAATAAATCAGATTTATTAAGAGTTGAACACGGTGTCCCTCAGGGATCAGTGTTAGGACCTCTACTTTTCCTAACTTACATAAATGATTTGCCTAATGCACTGCGGGACATCAGTGTTATATTATATGCGGACGATACCAACTTGATAGTCAGAGATGATAGTGAACAAAATTTACTCCTTAAAATGAATACGGCCCAGTCTTTGGCTTCATGGTGGTTCACTGAACAGAAGTTATGTATTAATAATGACAAAACTGAAACCATCATATTTACGTTACGGTCTTTGGAGAACTATAAGATTAAGTCAATAAAATTTCTAGGGGTAATACTAGATGGAACGCTGACCTGGCGAGATCACATTGATTACATAGCTAAAAAGTTCAATAAAAGCATTTATTTGCTGAGGTCCTTACGGGACAGCGTATCCACAAGTATCTTGCACACTGTCTACTTTGCTATGTAGTATGTGCCATTCATTGTTATCTTACGCAGTAATAAATTGGGGCCACGCTTCTGCTGCAAATAGGCTATTCTCTTTACAACGTAAAGCTATACGAATAATAGCCCATATTGGCTATCGAGAAAATTGTAAGACACACTTTACGGACCTTAAAATTCTTACACTACCCGGCATATACATATACAATTGTCTAATCTATGTAAAATAGCACATAAATCTGTATAATACTGCCGATCATCGATACATAACCAGATCGAAAAACAATATTGTCGTGGAGTATCACAGGGTAAACAGCAGCAGAAATGGGGTCAATTATTATGCTTACCAGAGCCGATAAGAAATTTAGACATGAAAAGTATTAGTGTCACTGTAAAAGAGTTTTTGGTTGTAAACGCCTTTTATTCTATTCATGAATATTTTAAATACAACAAATTTGAAAGTGTAAGCTATATACATTAATAATGTAAAATTTTCTGTTTAACCATATTATTGTACTGACGAGTGTAAACCGATTAGGTACCACACAATAAACTTTACTTTACTTTACTTTACTTTACTTAACTGTTCACATTTGTTCAGCACCCACGTTTCACACCCATATAATAACACTGTGCTTATTACCGATTAGTACACACGTAACTTTGATTTTAGTGAGATATTTTTTGATCTTAACACTTTGTTTAATACCCCCACAGATTTATTTGCCATCGCCACTCTTCTGTCCACCTCTTTTAATTCGTCACAATTGCTGGTTATAAGGGATCCTAAATACACGAACTCTTTTACGCAGCTAAACCGTAATCTATCTCCATTTCTTAATTGCACTGTAAATTTGGCCTGGTCATTTTCTTTTCGTCCTGTAGCTATTTCCATACATTTTGTCTTGTCGGGGTTGAATTTCAGCCCGTATGTATCTTTCCGATGCTTCCATTGCTTCCATCAGCCTCGCTGTAATTTTCCTTCGCTATTTTTGGTTTCCTGATATTAAGGCGACATCATCTGCATAGGCAATGCATTGATGCAGGTTTGTGTTAATTGTTCCTTCTCTTTTTATTCCTGCTACTATATCCTACATTAAACAGTAGGGTACAAAGTGGATCACGTTGTCTTAAGCCGTTTTTGACTGTAAACTCTTCTGATAATCTGTTGTTTAGTTTAACACAATTCCAGTCATTGTCATTTTAACTAGTCGTATCCATTTCTGTGGAATCTTTAGATTTTCCAAAGCTTCGTATATTTTCTTCCTGATAACCGAATCGTATGCCCTTTGAAAGTCAGTAACAGTAAGTCGTACATATACAAACCAGAAAAGGCTAGCCCAACCTAGACATAGTTGGAAAACAGTGATATAGCAAACCAATCGATAAGATTGATGACTGAGAGAGAGAATTTCTGATAAAAAACGAAAATGCCCGTGGCTTGGTATGGTAAGTAAACATTCGTTCTTAAAACTGCTTGAGCTTGATATAGAGTAAAAATATTTTCCTTTATTTAACAGAAACTAATTAATATTCAACGGTTTACCCTAGAAAAAGTTACATTTTTACACAAAAAGACCGCCGCAAAGTTTAAATCGGGCCACATGTATCAATTTCGTAATTATTTTCTAAATTATTTACTGTTTAGGAAATATTCACACCTGGATACACCTATTTTGTAAAAACTTGGTTAATAAATTTGCGGCCGTGGAAATATTTACAGCCATTATAAATAAAACTCTTTCAGTTATAAAACGTTATTTAAAATCTGATTTATATACACAGTTGGCGCTTAATTCTTTTAGTAACTATTAAAAAAAAAACGCCGGATTTTTTGAGTTTTAATAAATATTTCTAATATTATAACTAATATATGCAGCCAACAGAAACAATAATTTTTGTGATTTCAACTCTTTTATGTTTAGGTGTGTATTTATGTGAAAAATATTTAAATATCAAAGTATTTGGATGGAAAAAAACACCACCAAATAGAATTCCGAATGGAATTCAGATGAAAAAATTTACTTATGCATATGCAACTGACTTAATTGAATTTCAGAAAAAATCAAACAGTTTTTTTGGAAATAACTTCCATTGGTTATTAACTTTCTTTTTATGTAATTTAAATTTAACAGCTTCGAATAAATGATACAGCACTTTTTTACTAAGTAACAGGTTTGGAATGTAAAATATTAATCGAACAAAATAAAAACATCTGCCTTATTTAAATATTTATTATTTCAACAGTTTTTTCATTATCCTTTCGGACTTTTATATTTTTAATTACGAAACTTGAAGAAAGTGTAAGCACGCCGGATCTGTAATGTCCACGTGGTCAGCTAAGTTATTCGTCTGGCTCTGTCTAAGGTGGACTGACACTAAACGTGCTTTATTGACTCCGATTGTGTTTAAATCTGTTGTAAATATACGGATTATCATATTGTAACGCTATAAACACGATATATGCGTTCCATTAATAGGAATAGATACACGAACCCCTTATATTTTACACGGAGGAAAAAAGTAAAACGCCTTGTGTGGCGTATGCATTGCAGAAGATTTTTTAAACGAAAGTAGATATAATTGTATTATTATAATCGTTATTTATTTATGTTATAAATAATGTTAGCCGAGTTGACACGCAGCTGGAACCAAGTTCGCTTCTGCCCTTGAATGTATTTCACAACACCTTTGAAACTAAGACTTTTTAATGTAAATCTTTAATACTTTTCGAGTTCAAAAGGGCAATTCGAACCCACTTTAATCTTATTTTGAAAAGACAATGCAGAGATAATCGTAAAACGGACAACACACCAATAAAAGTTACAATCTGCCCATAATTTAAGCTCGAACATTACCCTTTAGCAATTATAACAGAACAATTAAAACAACTTATATTTGCTGGCAGGAGTTCGTTTCACACACCTTATGGTACTTTAAAGACAATCACTTCACGTTGCGTAAAATTATAAGCAAATTGTTATTACTTAATTGTTCTCGTTTAAAAATAATAAAGATGTGTCCCTCAATGCTTTTATAAACATATAGAGTTATTAAAAGAAAGTAAAAATTACAAACTTGTTTTTCCAAATGCGACCTACGACATGTCTCTCCTAAAGAGAAAACTTTAATGTCCGCCCGTGCTTTAGATTTGAGAGGGACCGCCGCATTTAGTACGATTTAATTTAATCCGATTACACCAATCTGACGCACACTCCTTGAATTGTAAAGGCTATAAATTTTTTAAACGCTATTATTGATTCTGATGTAGTAGATAAGCGATTGATAAAAATCTTTTCCTTTGTGTTGTGTGACAAATTATACAACTTTTTAAATCCCTTACGTTTCTAATAATGTTTTCTAATGTTTGTAAAATAAATTCACGGCATAAATCGACCTATGTATGTCCAAATGGTGGATGAGACTTGCTGAAGAAATATACAGTTTAATAAAAATTCCAAGGCGTAAAACTAAACCGAAAGCTCTTTTTGGAAGTCGATAGTTGCTACAGGTAAATGATAAAAACAAATCAAAAAATGTTACATATGTATATGTGTTTTCTTGTTTTTCAGAATTCATTCTATTTTATTAAAATATACCTTCACGATTTTTTTTTTAATTTAGACATTCGTTTCCAAAGTATTTTAAAAAGTTTTGTCAAATGGCCTTTTTTTAATATCGATTCACTTGGACAATCAGTTCTCCTTATGTTATAGGTACGTATATACAAAATTGCTTGTAGAAAACACTCCACTTAGCTTAGCTACATTGCTAACATATTATTAATAATTAATAAACTACACTATTTATGTATCCAACATTATTTTTTTGCATTTTGACAAAAAAAGTGGACTTTTTTTATTAAAAAATCATAAAGAAAGCAACACTTTTTTTAACTATTTAATTTTACATTTTGCATTAAGTAAGTGTGCTTTAAATAAAATATTGTAAATTGTCAGTTTGACAACTGTCAATTCTCAAATCCTTTTTATCCTGTTTTGAGGGATTTAAGATGTCAAAATGCAAAAAAATATTGTGTACAACTCGTATGAAAGCATCTTTTTTTCACTCGTTTGATTGATGCACTCCGGCTTCGCCGTCGTGCATCAAACTTCAAACTCATGAAAAAAAGTATTGCTTTCATTACTAGTTGTACAAATAACTACCATGAGATCGAAAAAAAGGTGATTCTGAGCAGGCCTTGACTAGTACAACACGATTGGCAAGACTGATTTCAAAATGTGGCAGTAGGTTAGAGGTTAATAAATGTCAAATAAATTAAAACACAAAACAGTATTTATTTAGGGAACAAACTGAAAACTAAGATGAATACATGTTAGAGTAGGTGTTCAAAATGTGATCCTTCACTAGTACCATGAGGTCAAAAAAAAAATGATTCTGAGCAGGCCTTGACTAGTACAACACGATTGGCTACACTGGTTCTAGAATGCCTATGAATTATAATGTGACAGTGACATTTCAAATGTAAGTCAGTTTTGCAATCTTGTTTCCAGAATTATTTAAGTTTATCGTTGTAATACTAGTGAAGGATCACATTTTGAACACCTACTCTAACATGTATTCATCTTAGTTTTCAGTTTGTTCCCTAAATAAATACTGTTTTGTGTTTTAATTTATTTGACATTTATTAACCTCTAACCTGCTGCCACATTTTGAAATCAGTCTTGCCAATCGTGTTGTACTAGTCAAGGCCTGCTCAGAATCATCTTTTTTTCGATCTCATGGTATTACAACGATAAACTTAAATAATTCTGGAATCAAGATTGCAAAACTGACTTATATTTGAAATGTCACTGTCACATTATAATTCATAGGCATTCTAGAACCAGTGTAGCCAATCGTGTTGTACTAGTCAAGGCCTGCTCAGAATCATCTTTTTTTCGATCTCATGGTATTTATTTATTTATTTTTTTATAACCCTTTATCAAACAATCTATCAAATTGGACAATAAGTTCTTGATGTGGTTAACATGATTTTGGCTTGTAAGGGGTGTTCCTGTCTGTGGCTCTCCTTTTTAACTTAACTTACGTTATTTTCCTACGTTATTTATGTACATTACTCAAAAGTAAAAATATATTAATTAAATCTGGTGGTTAAGTCTGATGATTTATACCTTTTTAGTCGTCTTAGTTCGCCAGTTTTGTCCATTAGTTTGTTTGAATGCGCCTTTACACGGTATTACACTATATTTTTTACTGTATCTTTCTATTTCTACTCTAACAGTAAGTACACTCAAATCATTTTGTATAACTGCATTGGGTACGTGCCACGGTGCACCAACTATTGCACGTAACACTTAGTTTTGTCAATATTGCTGTTACTCGCTGATCCCCACAGCTGTAATCCGTACCTCCATACTGCTTCTATTATGGCTTTGTATATTAGGATTTGTTTTGATGACGAAATAGAATACAATAGGCTACACGGACAAATACAGAAAGAACTTAGAACAGCAAAAGACAAATGGAATGCCGAGAGGTGTAATGAGATAGAAGACCTACAGACAAAATACGACAACTTTAATGTCCACAGAAAAATCAAGGTGATCGGAAATCAATTGGACGTTTACTGGACCATCAAGGAAAAGTTATCATTGACAAAAAGGGGAAAATATGAATGTGGAAAAATTACACAAGGGAGTTGTTGTTTGATACAAGACCGGAGCATCTACTCAGTTGACAGTGAATAACGGTATTCTTATTTGGGTAACATGATTAACGAACATTCGCAAGAAATTTGATGTCGTATCGAAAAAGTTAAAGCAGTATTCCTCAAAATGTCAAAAGTTTTCAAAAGCGCATCAATTAAAATGGTCACAAAAATAAGACTTTTAAAGTGCTATGCCTTCTCTGTGGTCCTGTATGGAGTAGAATCGTGGACATTACCCCAAGCTACTATCCAGAAACTTGAATCTTTTGAGTTGTGGTTATATCGCAGAGTTCTAAAAATTCCCTGGACCGATCACGACACTAACAATGCCGTTCTAAGTCGTACGAATAAAAAAATGTAAGTAGTAGAAACTGTCAAAATCAGGAAATTGGAGTATTTAGAACACATAATGAGAAATCCCAACCCATACGGGCTACTACAACAAATAGTTACTCCAAGGTAAAGTGATGGGCAAGAGAGGACCAGGACGCAGACGTATTTCCTGGTTGAAAAACCTCAGAAACTGGTTTACAATCACTACCACCTATATTTTCAGGGCTGCAGTAAAGAAAATAACTATAGGGATGATTACCAACATCAGAACCCAATAGGCGCCTTAAGAAGAAGAATATTAGGATTTTACTTTCTACTATTGAAATCGTCTTCCTATCATCCAGTATAATTTCTAAAATTTCACACGTAGATATTTCCGTTTGTTAAATATAACAGTGCGCACGTAAAGGTTGAAATAAATTCGATAAAATCTTTATTGGGCAAGTAAGAAAATAATGTTCAGACATGTCGATTTTCTTTTTTTTTAGGTGAGCATTTTTTGGTAGGTATGCGTATATTTTTTATTGCGTCCTCCCAGTTCGAGTTATGACGCCATCATCAGTGTTTTTAAATGGCAATACCCTCTTTTGACAGTACCATTTAAAAGAGCATATTTTTTGCATATGTCACATAACAATATTTTCGAGAAATTAGTATCACAATTGTTGCACCATTTTTTATTAACGGCGCATTAAATGCTGAAAAATATTTGAATTTGCTACAACAGATAATTCCCGCACTTGTAACACTATATCCAAATAATCAAAATTCCCAAATGCCGGACAAATCAATATGGTACCAACAAGATAGCGCGCCATCACATTATTCGCGGATTGTGCGTGATTATCTAAACACCGTTTTAGCCAATAGATGGAAATGACAACGAGGTAAGAGAAGTAGGGGAAGAAGATATAAATATCGAAGAATAATGCAGAAGAACAGTGAAAGAACTTATACCACAATAATAATGAAAATAGAAACAAGGAAACAAGGAATACGTATACATATATAATAATGATTAGACTTAGCTACATAGAATAAAGTAACGTGTAACAGGGCAGGCATGCCTGCGTTAAGGCGTTTCATACCATAGACCTAGGACACTAGTGGTAATACTAGAAATAGTGTAGTATAAGATGGAAAAAACTTGTTTAACCATCTCGGTCATATATTCAACTCCCATTGAATATGCGATGTACTAAAGCTTTGGTTTCCTAGGAAGCGGTGCCGTCATTTAACGGCCGTAAAAATACGGTGGGTGACAAGACGCACCGCCAAAAAACGTTGCTGAACTGATTCGTACCATACTGGCTCAGCGCTTCAGATGAGACGACACCGCTCTATTACGTTGGGTGTGCGCTACCGCTCTTTTGGAAAACACTTCGCTTAAAATACACGACACCGTTTTTCGTGACGTCACCCACCGTACTTTTACGGCCGTTAAATGACGGCACCGCTTCCTAGGAAACCAAAGTTTAACTGCCTTGAACTGTAGAAGCGGTGTTTTGCGGCAGGCGTCATAGGCATGTTAACTTTATACAGTGCTCCTACTCCCCACCTATCATAACAAATCCCTTCACACCTTATTGGCATGGGGTGGGCCTGGCGTAATCCAGGATTGATCCACGAGGATCTGCTCCATGTCAATTGATGATGATGATGATGATGATGATGATGATTTTTATTTCATTACATTGTTATGAATTCTAAAACTTTTTTTTCGAAAATATTGTTATGTAACATACCACAAAATATGGCACCTATACCCAAAAAATGTACTCTTTTAAATGGTATTATCAAAAGAGGTTGTTGTTATTTAAAAAAACTGATGATGACGTCATAACTTTAACAGGGATGACGTAATAAAATATATACGTATACCAAAAAATGCACATATAAAAAAGAAAATCGACGTGTCGTAGCATTATTTTCTTACTTGCCCAATAAAGACTTTATCGAATTTGTTCCAACATTTAGGTACATGCTCACTGTAATGTATTTGCAACGCAAATCTTCGATCGAGGTGAATTCCTAGGTATTTTATATTGTCGGAGTGTTACAGTTGTTTCCCATTCAGCATTACTGGAGGACAGTTATCTTTTTTCATGGTAAATGTTATTTGGACCGACTTGTCTTCGTTTGCTTTTAGGCGCCATAATTCTATTTTGTTGATATTAATTTGTATGTTTCTCGTGGCATTTGTTGGGTTTGGATGAGATGAGATCCCTGTGGTACACTGGAAGATATATGTTATGATTATGAGGTATGATTTCACCAACTCATAGTAGTCATACGGTAATGTTTTCTTCAGCTTATAAAGTAGTCCCTCATGCCACACTTTGACTAATATCGATAAAGGCAGCACCACAATACAATTTCCTTTCAAGATTGTTGCTGATCGTCTTGACTACGATGTACTTGTTCGATTGTGCCATGATAATTACGAAAAACCGAATTGGTGATTGGGAATTAATTTCTTATCCTCTATTATTACTTTTAAACTTTTTGTTATGATTTTCTCAAAGACCTTTGATAACATAGGCAACAAACTTATTGCTCTGTATGAGGATATCTAATTTTTCCCGATTTGGGCAGCGTTATTATTTGGGCTATTTTCCATGAGCTTGGGAGGTGATTCAATATAATTACGACATTAAATATTTGGAGAATCGATTTGATTCCTTTTTCTGTTATTTTTTGCAAAACGTTTCCAGTTATTAAGTCAATTCCTTGCGCTTTCTTAATGCCAATTTCCCTCTTGATTCTACTGTGGACTTCACCAAAGGTCATTTTTTTCATAGGGAACTTCATTTGGTAAGGTGCTTTTAAGAATTGTCGAATGTTGTTTTGTTCCTCTTGCAATGATTCCGTTGGTGGTGGGTGGTGAATACAGCTTTTTCTATATTGTTTCTAACCCACTTTTCATCTTTTACTTTAATTGGCAGAATATGTTGTTGAACTCTTTTAATTTTACTTGTCGCCTTCTAAACTGCATAAGCTGTTTCTTCTGTTGTTGTTATTGTATTTAGATAGTAAGTTTTAGCTGTCTTGTTACTTGTAACACCTCAGAATACACAGTGACTATGATCGGTATATGGTCAGAAGAAAGTTTGAGGCTTGAGTCAGCCATGCACGGTATGATATTTATTCTTTTTATAATGCAAAAGTCTAATAAATCCGGTATTTTTTTTGTTAGAGGTCAGAGGGCCAGCATATCGATTCTCCTGCCGAAATATAACTCAGATTGCTCTCTTGTATTACAATAGCTTAAAACTGAGACGGTCGTGGCTCAGTTGGTTCAGCGTGCGTCTGGCCACTTAGATGGTCCGGGTTCGATTCCCAGGGTCACATATACACCGAAAATACCAGGCCGATTCCCTAGGAAGGCAATGGCAAACCACCGAGGTGTATTCTGCCTAGTAAAGTCCTCTCTGGAGTAGAACTGCAAGCACTTCCGTGGTTCCGAGCCCACGTTAAGCTGTAGGTCCCCTATGTCTGTAGGCTACTTGACACGCACACCACAGGCATATGGAGAGAGGATCGGCAACGCCCTGTAAAGGGTGTGCCACTCTAAGAAGAAGAACGCTGATTGCTATGATCAATTACTTAATTAAATCTATTGGGAAAGTCTGAACGTTTTAGTTCTTTAAACGTCTTAATTCATTTGGTGTATACATAAGATTGTTTACACGTTTATTTGGGTGCACTTTATCTCTTCTTGAACGGAGGATATCCAGGGTGGTCGTGAAAGTTGAGGACATAATATAGTTCTCTTAATCTTTTATTTTGAAATCGTCGAATAATTTCAATACTGCTGTTGCTAGTTGATCTACCTAGTTGTATCCCATAGGTCCATATATGGGATTTAATAAGAAACGTTATTTCTGTTGTTAGTTGTGACTGTCTACCTATCATCCAATACAACTGCCTTAGTTTTAATCCTAATTGGTTTGTTTTAATGAATATCTGGTTTTGCCAAGTGATTTGCCGATCTAGGTGCATACCTAGATATTTTGTAGATTCTTCGTGTTCCAGTTGCTTACCATTTAATGTTATAGTGGAAATTTTTCTCTTTTAGCAGTAAAGGTTACTTGAACTTATTTATTTTCATTTGCTTTTATTTCCCATTGTTTTGACCATATTTTGTATTTTGACATAGACATGCTGCAGGTTTTTTTTTAGCAATTTCAGGTTTAGGGTGAGAAGATAGTATCTTCTGCAAAGATCGTTGTAGTCGTTAATCTGGATTCTGGTAAGTCTGCTGTGTAAAGTAAGTACAAAATTGGGCCCAGAATACTTCCTTGAGGTACTCCAGATGTAAGACGATATAATTCGGTCAGTATGTCTTGTTGTTTCACTAAGAAATGTCTTTCGGTTAAATACTCTTCTTCTTCTTTTCCTTTCCCTTATGCCCTTCAGAGCGTCGGGTCCTCTATCCATTTCCGGAATAGGTTACGGTCGGCAGCCATTCGTTTAATTTCTCTTAGGTTTTTGCCTCTTTGCTCTATTTTTCTCTCCAAGCTTTCCTCCCATGTTTCCCGGGGTCTTCCTCTACTCCTTTTTCCTTCTGGTCTTGCTTCTAATGTTCGCCTGGGATCTCTGTTGGCGCTCATCCTCACTACGTGTCCATACCATTTCAGCTGTCGATTCTCTACCTCGTGGATTATTGGTTTCACCCCTATTTCTTCCCTAGTGACTATGTTTTTTACGCGGTCTCTTCTTGTTCTTCCTACCAATCTTCTCAGGTTTTTCATTTCTCCCGCTGTTATTTTAGCTCTGATTTTATTCTGTATCGTCCAGCTTTCTGATCCGTATGTTAGCATTGGTAAGTATGTGCTCTTGTATACTCGTAGTTTTGTTTGTACCCTTATTTCTTTCTTTGCAGTTACCGGTTTGTTTAGTGCGTAGTATACTTTGCTCGCTTTATTGACTCTGTTAAGAATCTCTTGCTCTAACGTTCCAGTACTATTTATTATTGTTCCTAGGTACTCATAATTGTCAATCCACTCTAATTTTTTTTCCATTGTACATATGTAATCCGTGTGTTTTCTTGAGTTCCATTCCTTACTGCTTGTTGCAATTTTCTGGGTGACTCCGCTAGCAGCAGTATGTCGTGTGCATAGATAAGACATTGCAATAGTACAATAGTACCGGTTCTAAATTCCAATTCCCTACTTTCACGTTGAATCTTGGTTCTTTGGATTCTTGGATGATTTGATTCATTACAGAATACGAATAGTAATGGGCTCAATGAATCCCCTTGCTTTATTTCTTTCTCCATTATGAAGCTCTCCGATTCCGCCCCTTTAATCCTTACTCTTCCCCTTGCTCCCTCATATAGGTGTTTTATGGCCTGCTGGAGGTCGTGTGATACTTGTAACTCTGTTAGTGCTCTCCATACACTTTGTTTGGGTACCCTATCGAACGCTGCCTGTATGTCTATAAATGCCAGAAATAGTGGCCTCCCTCTTTCTAATCTTTTTTCCGTAATTGTTCTTAGTACGTATATATGGTCCTGCGTTTGTCGCTGTGGTCTAAATGCAGTTTGTTCTTCTCCTAATTTTACCTCTATCTCCTCTCTTAGCATTTTTTTCTAATATTCTCGAGTATATCTTCTGTACTACAGATGAAAGACATATTGCCCTATAGTTATCGCACTCATTTGTGTCACCTTTCTTGTGTATGGTCACTATGATATTCTCCTCCCAATCGGCGGGTATCTTCTGTTCTTTTCAAGCCAGATGGCATATTTCCTTTATCCAAATTTTGGTTCTTTCTCCTCCGAACTTAATCATTTCAGGTGTTATACCATCCCTGCCGGCTGCCTTTCCGATTTTAATTTGTTTTACGGCTTCCTCTACTTCTTCTATCTCGATGTCTCTATCTTCCTCTTCTTCGGCCACTGCTCTCTTGCTTTCTATTCTTTTTATGTTGTTATCTTCCTTGAATTTTTGGTCGAAGTATTTTCTCCATGTTTCCAGAATTTTTCCTTCTTCGGTTTCTATTTTGCTTTCACTATTTCTTATACTCCAAACTTGCAGTCCATACTTTCCTCTCATACCCTTGCTTATTTTCCAGAATGCTGGCCCGTTATCCTCGTTGTATTTGTCTTCGAGTTTCTTTCCGAATTCTTCCCATGAGTCTTGTTTTGCTCGTCTTATAGCTGTTTGGGCCTCGTTTCTTTTGGTTACATAATTCAGTCTATCGTTTTCTCTTTTGCTCTGTAAGTATTTTTTCCATGCTTTCTTTTTGGCCGTTACTTTCCTCCTTACTTCTTCAGTCCACCAGGGGTTTCTTCTTTGATTGTTTTTAGCCGTGGTTTTCCCGCATGTCAGCTCTGCTTGTTCTAGTATTGTCGTCTTCAATATTTTCCATTTCTTTGCAATACTCCAGCTTTGTTCTTCCTCTGTCTCTATCCTCTTCCATCTTTCTAGGGTCTCGCTTATCCTGGTTTGGTATCTTTCCACTGTTTCTGGTTTTTTAAACTCATCTTAATCTTTTGGTACTTCCTTGGTTTTCTGGGTTTTCGTCCATAGAACCTGGTATCTGTTATAAGAAGTCTGTGGTCTGTATGAAGTTCGGCGCCTCTTATTACCTTTACATCCAGTATTGCATATTTTGCTTCTCTGTTGTAGGTTATGTAGTCAATGATACTCTTAGCGTCTCTCCCAGTAGCCTCAAACGTGATTTTATATATTAACTTGTGGTTAAAGTGGCTATCTCCAATTAATAGTTGGTTTCTTATACAGAACTCTCTCATCCTTCTTCCATTATCGTTTGTTACGGCTTCTCCTCCATACTTCCCTAGGGTTGCATGGCCGACTTCCTGCTGATTTCCCGTTCTTGCATTCCAGTCACCATTTATCAGGATATGTCTACGGTTAAACACAATCTTAGAAATGTATCAAACGGCATCCCCGTTCTTCTTAATTTTATAGCATAAGCCTTCGTGCCGCACTTTATCAGACACTTGGCTTATGTCAAGGAAGACAGTACCGCTAATATTGTTAATTTGTTCTACGGTTCCATCACAGTTTCGTAATCTAAACTGATGGTCTGGGATTAGTTGGTTTGCTTTGATCACTAATTTCAACCTTTTTAATACTACCTTCTCAAAGACTCACGAGATAATTGGGAGTAGACTTATCGGTCTATATCAGTGTTTCCCAACCGGTGGTTCGCGAACCCCCAGGGGTTCGCAAGGTTTATAGAGGGGGTTCGCGAAAATAATATTGTAATGGCGGAATTTTAAATCCCTATATATCCCATTAAGGGTTTTTTCAAGTTCAACGGAGGCTTAGCTAAGAACTAGTTGATATTCATTGACATTAAAGATAATTCCGTTTTATTTTCAGCCTACTAGGATGAATGTTCTGTTTTATTCAATTAATTTTTTTGTAGGTTAAGGTTAAGCTATCACTTTAGTTTTATTAATGTTTGCCTGTAGATGTTTTATGTTTTAGTTTTTCGTTATGAACTACTAGGCAATGTGGAAAATAGTTAAGTTAATAACAACAAAATTTTATTGTTTTCTTTACTGTTACTAATAATGACTACACGGGGGTTCGCTAATTTTTTTCAGTTTTTAGAAGGGGTTCGCAAGGAGAGAAAGGTTGGGAACCACTGGTCTATATGATATTACTTCATTAATTTTTTTACCGGGATTGGATAGTATAATTTATTATTTGTGCTATTTTCCAAGAAGTTGAATAGTATCCTAATCTCAGCGAGGCGTTAAATATAATACACAATAATAGTATATTACATACCGAGGCGGAAAGTAGTTCATTACTGTCGAGAGATAATTATAGTTAACTATATTTACTACTATATTTTGAGACAGTAATGAAACTTTTCACCAAGGTTTGTATACTATTTTATTTTCAACCACACATATAAATTAATATGAATCATTTATAATAATAATTAATATTTTGAACAAACAAGCTGTCATTTAATGACAATGGGCGGGGTCGGGTGGAAAGTAATCAGCTGATCACTTTCCACCCGGGTGGAAAGAAATAACTTTCCACCCGGGTAGAAAGTAACAGTCAGTAATGGCCAATTTTCCAACTTACAAAATAGTTAGTAATAACGTCATTATATATATGGTTGAAAATAAGCATTTTGTTCCTTTGTTTGGTAGTTCTTGGAGTAATCTTCTAGTAATTAAATCCAAACCTGGGATTAAGCTTTTTCTTTGTAATGTTTTCCACTTCTGCATACGTTGTTATTTTAATGGGAATATGGTGTTTCAAGTTTCAAGGAATTCTTTTATTTCATTTTGATCTTATTCTGTAGCAAATGGTTTAAATTCATCTGTAAAGCGTTCAACAAATGCAGCCGCTTTTTGTTCGTTATTTTTAGCCCATTTGCCGTATTTTTGTCTAACTGGTGGAAGATACTCTCTTTTTCTTTTCCTTGTTGCTTTCCACAACAAATAAAATGGCATTTTAAATCGAAAAGCGGTCAGATCCAATCAATAGAAAATTGAAGAAACCCTTGAGATCACAACAGTATTATTTAAACAACTAAATTATTTATTAAGAAAAGATATTTTTCATCAAAGTACTAAAGTAGTAAAGTACTAAAGCTTGTCACCATTTACAAAACCGCCAAATTTTTTTGGACGATATTTTATAAGAATGCTTACAAGGCCATTTGTAAACTTAAATTTTCGTTTTTATGCATAGTGCAAAATCATGCAAATTGTGAAGACCAATTCTTACCAAATCTATCAAAAGGTATCTTACTAAGGATGGATTTCAAATGGCGTCCAGCTTTTCAAATAGCTTTTATGTTATTTATTAACGCACAGAAATGAGCTGCTTATTCTAATACTGTTCTAAACATCGAGAAAAAGAAGTTATATCTGACACATTATAGTGAAGTCCAAAATTGTTTAAATATTCAATAAACGTATATTTTTAGGTTTTAACTGATGGTTATTTATGTTAAGAAAATATTCGTATTATTTGCGAAGTGAACTGTAATAATTCTTGCTAAGAAAAAGAAAAATAATTCTGTTCTGTGGCTTCCTTATTTATTAAGACGTTATTGACTTCAATGAGCAAGGATAATACTACATTTTTATGAAATCAAGAAAAAATAAGACTCATATTATAGTTGTTCGTTTTTTTATTATTTACTTATTTATTACTATTCAGAAATACTGGTAGAACACAAGTTAAAACCCTTCTGTATTAGAAATATTTTAAATTAAGAAAATGTGACCCAAGAGCTCAAGAGCAACCTAAAAGGTTTTCTTTTCTACATTGTAATTTATACTGTACATCTTTGGTCGTTCAGATGATAAATAAATAAGTGGGGAGTTGATCCAAGGCAATTTATATCAAAATTCTTAAGCTTATACGTTCAGCAGGCTTTTCATGAAGTATACAGCCATAAAGTGTAATCTTAACGATATCAATATTTCCTATTAGATTCATCGCATGAAAAAAAAGCACAGTTATAGCCCCGCTACTGAGGTAGCAATATTGATTTTAGCACAGCTATTTCTGCAGCACTACCAATAATGAGTGATTTAAGCTGCAATTCAGTTTGAAGCAATTAGTACCCAACTGGTTTGCTGAAAGCAGTCGGGAAGATTACGTTCCTTAATAATCTAATCTTAAACTGCGTTATGGGCTCGTTTTAAACATCACGAGCTAAAAAGCATCCCACTGTTTAAAATAATTTATCGGCGGCCGGCGACGGAAGTCCATCATCCGTTATACATCGAAGAATCTCGCCGTTTGATGGTTGGTGAGCGATCGGCGGTGTTGGTGTTGTTATAAATTAGTTAATTAACACTATAACCTCTGTGCAGCACCCCCACAGGCAGGTTAATGCACTATATTGCCGACAGCCGCATCACAATATAACACGGTAATGTTTATTGCATGCCTTTCCATTGTCTACAAATATTATGGTTATTTTATTGAAAATGCATAACTTGGATGTTTCAGTAAAATACACAAAAATTCCATTCGTTATTTAATTTATCGTGCTACTAGATTTCAACCAATAGAGATCTGATCGGGTTTCGTATGTCTACAAAGTATCATTTGCATATGTTAATTTGACGCTTAACACTTAAAACTTCCACGCTTAAATAATGCAAATGAGGCAGATCAGATGGTATAATTGAAAACTATAAAAATGTATACGTATTTTTCAGCTGTATATTTTAGGAACGACACCGTTAGTATTTTTTGGAAACAGAAGATTTGTTTGTAAGTGTAAATTTGTAAACCAGATTACGTTTTGATTCGTTCATAATTAAACATGCATAATTATGAAAAAAATTTAATTAAATTAAGTCGATTATTAGCAAATTAACAGTTAAATATTATTTCTTCAATTAGGCGTGTTGAAAATTTTTCAAAATTTCCTTCAAAAACACGTAATCTACAAATACAATAAGACATAAAAAAATTGGTAAGAGTGGTACGATATTGTTGGTATAAAAATTGTAAGAAAAAGTTTAATAAGTCCGAACAAAGAAGTGAATCAGCTAATGAAACCACTAACAAGATTTTGTACACCGAAATTCTAACTAAATGAGAATTTTGTGGATTTTCATATAAATTCGATTTTCTACTTGGTATAAACACAGGAACTTTCAGGGAATTTCAGGGAATTCCATGTAAATAGCTTCTTTGTGGTTTTTACCCATTGAGATAAACGTAATCCTAGGAAATTCTCTGCAATTCTTTAACAGAGATTTTTAGAATGACGCGTAATTTCACGACTTTTCCCTTTAATTTTCACATCGATAATTGGAATTCCATAAAATCTCATAGACTTTCGTAGCCTCGGAGAAATCCTAGGGAATTTTGTGGAATTCCACGGTTTTTATAAATTAATTCCTTTAACATTTCTGTCCTGTGGTGCATACAGACTCCATGATATTTCATGAAATTCTATGTAGTTGTAAACCATGCAATTCTTCCGCGCCTTATCATTTCAAAACTGAATTCTATGGAATTTTATGGATCTTCTACGGACATTCTTCTCAATCTGCTTACTGATAGAAGACTTCAGCAAATTTCACGAATTTCCAGGGAATTTCATACAGATGCAATCTGTCACGTAAATTTTATTATTTGGAATAAATGAAAGTTTCTAAGGGAATTCCTTGTAATTTTCCCATAGATATAATCAAATTAAAGTATTTTGAAAAAATCAAATTCGCCGCAACAAACCTGCAGGAAAGAGCAATTTAGCGGAATTCCACAAATTCCCAGGGAATATGAGATTACTGAAATCCTAGCTAACTTCGTGCAATTCTACGACTATTCCGTAAAAATTCCATTTAGTCGTAAATAGCTTCGTTTGTGGTTTCTACACCTCGAGATAATCGAAATCCTAAGAAATTCTCTGGAATTCTTTAGCAGAGATTTTCAGAATGATTTTAATTTGTCCTGTGGTGTATCAAGAAATTTCATGAATGAAAGATGAAATTCTGTACACTTGTAAATCACGTAATTCTTCTGCGCCTCATTATTTCAAAATTCTATGGAATTTTATGGATCTTCTACGGATATTTCTCTTAATCTGCTTACTGGTAGAAGCAGACTTCGGAAAATTTCACAGAATTTCACGAATTTCAATGGAATTTCTTGGAATTACATACAGTTGTAAGTCACATAAATCTTCTGCCTCTTATTATTTGGAACAAATGGAAATGGAATTTCTAAAGGAATTCCTTGTAATTTTCCTATAGGTGTAATCAAATTAAAGTATTTTGTAAAATATCAATCATACAGCAAACTTTCAGAAAAAAACTTAATTTCGAGGAATTCCATAAATTCCCAGGGAATTTCAAAGAATTCTATTCAGTTGTAAACTTTGTGAGTTTGCGTTTTATTGTTTGAGATTAATGAAATCCTAGGTAACTTCGTGTAATTCTACGATTTTTCCATGGAAATTCCATTTGTTTTACCCAACAGTACGACTAGATCTTAGGAAATTTCACAAAATTTCTGAAACTCTAAGGAAATTTTATGAAATTTGATTTAGTTCCTTCCTCTGTGTAAAACATTTCACGAAATTTTACCCAATGCGTTTAATTCCTTATTGGTAGGAGCGGAATCTTTGGTAGTTTCACGGTTCTTCTACAGAAGTTTCTTATAGTTTGCATATATCAATATGAATAAATTTCAAGGAATTTGACGAATTCTAAGATTTAGTTCAATTTCATTTATTTTCCTCTTCGGCGTGAATATAGAACTGTCCTTGGTGGTCGGAAATTATGTTATCCTTCCGAAATCCTATTTTTTATTATTTCAGCTTATCCTATTTAATTTTGTTCTATTGTTTCTCATCTTTTCTCCATTTTATTACTTGTATACTTCGAAAGGTGTTAATTTTATTTTCTAAGACTTACTTATTTTCTTCCGATACAATAAGCAATAGTAAAAATTAGCATTCGATTTTTACTTTTACTTGAAATCTTCAAATTACATGCGCGCACTGAAAAATCTAGAAAACTTCGAATCGTTTTAAACTAAGGGGCTGAAGTCGGCACAACTATTAAAATAACAATCTGGGTTATAATGTGGAGTGTAACAGATCGGAAGGTACGGATTATAAATATCCGCAAGCTCACACCCTTGTAAAAGTCAATATGTTCAGAAGTGGGAAATAATAGACTGAGCATTGACAATACAATGGGTGTCATGTCAAACGGGGGGTAACCTAGCTATATGTTTTGTGGTTATGGCATGAGAGAACCTAGCACGCATCATTACTCTTCTTAACGGATTTGAGAGGATTTTTTTGAATCGTTTCCACGGTTGTGATTTTGTTGGATTCTTGTGTTATTTCCTACTCAAGTTATTTTAAATGATGAAAAATATTCGCGTTCTTTTTGCCATGAAGAAGGAACAGGGTTTGGTTGTCAAATTGGTAAACATTGATATTTTTAGTTGTGTTATGTCACTGAGTAGCTGTTGTTCGAAAGAAAAGTATTTAAACAAAAATAGTTATAATAAACTGGCACAACGTCTCCCTCATTGATAACACTTATAAGTATATGATTCGGCAAAACCTCTTCCATATTTTGTTTATAATATAATAATCAAATGCTTAAAATTCAGAGACTATTAAAAGTTTATTTTGCCTCGGGGATACTTTAGGTTCTTAGTTAAGAGTACTTGAGTACTTCATATAGGTATAAATATGCTCGTTAAATTTAAATCACAAAAGAGGCACTCGCGGCATCGTTCGAGGCGAATCCGAGCATCCTATTAAACGATACTTGCGTTTTAAGTATTAAAAGCGCATTAAATTCTATTTGAGCATCACCACCGAGCAATAAAAGTTACATTCAACCCAACCAAAATAGTGTTAAAGGCAACAAAAACCACTTGCGATGGATAAAGCACGTTTGAGGTAACACTTATGAAAAATAATTAATGGTTCTTTTAAACGCAGTCACGCATGTATGGTTTTGGAATTTAATTTAGTTCGTGAACAGGAGTGAGAATTTACATTCCCGGCGTATTTCGATAAAGCACTCATATTGTAAGAAGCCTGTACTTTATAGGTGTAACTCGCGGACTACCGATTCCATTCATCTTTTAATCCGGACCTGTCTTATTTACATATGTCACACCGGAGCCGATAGAATACTGATTGATCCGTCTCGGCATGTAAACCTATTAGCAGGGTGTGTCGTTCAAATTTAAACCCAACACCTCGGTCTGTGCCATGCTAGGAAAACCGATTTAATGTCGGGTCCCAGAGACAAAGATTGGCAAGCGATTTACTAGTATTTAGTGACTGTTTTGTTTCTGTACCCCTAAAAAGCGAACAAACGAATAACTAAAATCTTAAATTTTTATTTATTGTTGTTCATTGTTGTATAGAATTTTAGTAGGAAATTTACGATATTTTCAGTAGGCCACGTTGTAGGGCCAGCTTTGTTGGTGTAAATAAGGCTTTTCTATCTTTCAATCCAATCAAAATGTTAAGGTTTTGTTTCAAGACAGAATCAATGTTAAACTGTATTCTTTAGCTGACATCACAAGTAACTGATTGTTCAATTTTTAAACATGTTTAATACCAACATAGTGGACTGGAATCATGGCTACATCTTCATCTCAGTTAAATAAAAAACAAATCAGATTATTGCTAAAAGACAGTTACCATTTTATAAAAGAAAACAAGGAGCTTTTCTTTTTAATTTTTGCGCTGAAAATACTTGAAACCGATTCTGTTTTTTTACTGATTGTGAACCTAATCTTCTTCTAAAAATTATTCTAGAAAACCTGAAACCATATTTCCAAATAAATTATGAATAAAGGTACGACGGAAACCAGATAGTTGTCATCACAATTTATAAACTGTGACTTCACAAGAAGCATGGATATTCAAATTTTATCGGCTGATTTTTAAAAAGACGACTTTCCTGAAATAATCAGCTTTCCAGGTAGAATGTTTTAAGTAACTTCAAAAAGCGAAAACTATTAAATTACATACAAGTATTTACCATTTACAAACATCTGCTATATGCACTTTCGTAGAGGTTTATGAATCAGGAAGTTAGAGAAGATTCATGAAAGTGCGAACAATTAAAATACATGATCAGGCCTTAAGCTGTGTAAACGAATGCAAGTTAAGAAAGAAAATTATTACAAGAATGTAACAGTATAAAGCAAAATGGTGTTTTCAGCTGCTATTGTTGGGTTACGAGACAAGAATTTATCACAAAATAAAGTTTAATTTTTTTACTGATGGGTTAAAATCAGGAAGAAAAAACATTATTTCGTAAAATTCTTCAGATAATTAACAAACTTTAGTTAGAATTTTTTCAGGGTTTGTTTTTAAGCATTTCTCTCATTTACTTTGAAATATTGCCGAACGATTGGATCGGACCACACGCCTTTATTTTATGTTTCATTTGGACTTGAATTGAAAGATGTTAGTAGAATGGGGCCCGTTGGGCGGCCATTTTGTTTTTAATTAGGTCAATCAATTTAATCGATTGCGCAATCAAGGTCGAATTAATGGGATTAGCGGTTTAATTAGATCAATTCGCGGAATTTTAGGTCAATTCGTGGAATTTTAGATCGATTTAATTGGATTAACGGTTTAATTAGATCATTTCGCGGAATTTTAGGTCGATTTAATGGGATTAGCGGTTTAATTAGATCAATTCGCGGTTTAATTAGGTCAATTAAAAGTTCGATTAAAATCTCGATTAAAAACGGCGGCCATCTTGGATTTAATCAAATTAATCAATCAAATTTAATTAGATCGATTAAAAGTTGGATTAAAATGTCGATTAAAAGCGGCGGCCATCTTGGAATTAAATCAAGACTAGACCAATCAGGTTAGCGGTTATCAATCTATCTCACTCTCACACTGTACAAATGGGGCGTGGCCAGGAGCCGGCGGGTGCATAATTAATTAATCAGAGCAATAAGTGTCATATTGAATTAATCTTTAATCAAAGTTATCAATTTAACCAGGTGTACGGCGGATTCGGTATCAATCCGCTGATTAAATAAATATGCATAATGCATCACGAAAAAGCACGGTTTAATTAGATCAATCAGCGGATTATCCCAAAAACTAAAAAAAGAAACGCAGGTCTTGACTTGTCTGTTTACACCTGTCAATCAAAGCTTAAAATTTCGTAAATGACGTCAGGGAATATTGCGAACAATAGGTACCTTTCATCGTCCTACGAAATGTTTTTAATTCAGGCTGAAAAGTTTAAAAGGATATATCATTTGTAAACACAAAAGAAATACAGCTATAAAATTATTCATTTTATTTGCAAAATCGCGCTCACTCCAAAAAGGCAGAGGATTGACAATTTATGAAATTAAATATTAATCAGAATATAATTAAAATGTTGATTAATATGATAACAATGCTTTTTTAAGTAATAAACGTGTCTTCATAATTAAAATAAAATAAAAATAAGTCATAAGTGTGGCAGAGTTCCATATCCAGTAGGAAGTGTGATGTGGGCCACCTGGAACCGCACCATATCTCGTGCAAAGAAATTTTCGTTACTTTGAAGTTTGAGCGCTGACATCCCCATTCGAACCGAAGGCACATATTGAATGATACTGCATTCTGCAAAGCAAAGGTAATTTTTTAACATATACATATAATTAAGAAGAAACGTATTTTTAAGAACTTTACGATATTTCCTATAAATTAACTACAGTTAGTCATCAGCATCTTGGTAACGTGTTTATTAACAATAGTCTTCTTCCCACGCTAAAATGATAAAACAGAATTTCGAATAAAAGAACGCTTAGGGAAATTCGATTTTTAAAATAAAAATTTAAAACATGATTTTAGATAATTTTTTTGAATAAAAGTATACGGTACTCCGTCAGGGCTTAATATCAATTGTTTCTTTCATTTTTCTTTGTGGAGATTAATATCAAGAATTTACCGTTATTAAAAATATTAGAAGTATGAGAAGGGGAATTAAATAGACTAAATCGAGATTAGCGATAAAATCTACGGCACTTCTCGTATATTCGATATTATTTTCGGTTTATTCCTGGTAAACCTTCAATTTATAATATTTGTTATTATAAAAAATATAAATTAATTTCTGAATATAAAATTGAAGATATGGACCAAATCTAAGTTATTATTATTTCTTTCACTTATTTAATATTTAATTATGTATTTTCATTTTTAGATATATTTTATTTCCACTGACGAAGAACTTTAACGTTCGAAACGTTTGAAAAATATAAAATTTTTTCAAAAGAAATAAAACCTTTTTTATTTCTGAATAATTGGACTACAATAATCTCTTCCACTTTTGTATAAATTAATTTCATTATAAACTTACTCTTTTTTAATGTAGATTCCCCTAAAGTAATTGGAAGATGTAGCCCTCGCTCTACGAGATATGTTCATATAAAGTGCGAACTTCAGGTCTATCGCTGGTAACGTCTTCTAATAAAATCTTAAGACTAATTGTGTAATCAGCCTTAAGAATATCTACTAGCGTTAAAAAAACCCATATTTGAACAAATTTAGTATGCCAGAAATTGATAGATTCGTAAAATCCACCTTGAATGTTTTAACACTAAAACCACTAAAACATGCCAAGCGAAGGCAGCACAGGGACGTCTTCTGACTAGCTAGTTCGACATCCCAACTATATACGCACGGGTGTTTTGTTAAGAATGAGTCAAACCCGTTGTCACTACTATTTTCCTTCCTATTGTTCTGCTTCGGCAACTTTCAACTTGTGTCTTTCCTGTATTTTACGAAAAATGTAATAAACATCTGCAAGCCTCAGCTAGAGCCTTTCACACGGTACAAGTTTGACCTTCAGAATTCAAATTTAAGTACAACTTATTTTACAAATTTAAAACAAAAAGCCATTATTATCTTTTAGCATTAAAAATAAAACTGTTTTTCTAAAAATCTTGCGAACAAGAGAAAGCCTACATTTGAAAATTTAAATCTGTTATTGTCGACGTAAAAATATTTTATAAAACAAAAACTGTGAGTACGTTATTTTAGGAACGTTTTGCAAATTTAATTTTAAATTAACCGTGCTACTGATCCGCGCCTTTGGTAATCAGTTTTCTACTTTATGTTTTAATTCAATATTATTAATAACTTCCTTGCCAATATTTATGAACCTTGATTTTGAAATTATTTACAAAAGTCACCGCCTTTTAAACATGATTAATTAAATGAAAATAGAAACCAAAGATAAATATAAAGACAGAAAGACTCAGAATTAATTAAAACAAAAAAAAACAAATACGGTAAAAAAATTAATAACCAGAGAAACCTTGTAGAGATAATCCCAAAATAGCTAACACTGAAATTTAGGACTTCTTTCACGCTAATAAAGTAAAGGACGTTTTTTACTCTAATAAAGTTAAAAACTCTAATAGCTTTCTCTTCTGCTAAAAACTCTAATAGCTGCTTTCTCATCTGCATCGTCTAAAACGGAATGTTCATGGTTTTGTTTCAAAGACAATTGTCAAATAATCTTGAGAAAATATGATGCTATAACATTTTGAATTCTACACTACTTTGCAGACGGTAAAATCTGTTCTCGTTTTGTGAAAATGGAGCACGGATTTTTATCTAACTCTCTTAAGCCACAGTTCAATGAAATATTTACCCAAAAACACTTCATCCTGTTTTACCTCTTAGAATACACGGTAAATTGTTTTCAAGCAAATAATCAGGTAAGTTGTGTTTTTATAAACGTACACTAAAAGTTATTGTAGGCTAAATTTTACCGATGACTAATTATCATTTAAAATTTTTAAATATGAAATACTTTGAAGCTGCCAGTCAACACGATCATATTACCTGCTATGTCTTTAATAATTCTTGAAGTTTAAATTTACTCTTTTGCAGGACTAGGGTCTGTTTTATTATTCCCTGATAAAGTTAAATTCCATATATCTACAATTGAACCAGCAAAAGGTACGAAGATACAAATGTTCCTAAAACCATTCCGTTAATTAAACAAGCAAGAACGACCGGCCAGGCGAACTTGCTAACAAGTTTTTCAAAATTTAGTAGTAAATATTTTATGGAATGACTTTTAAAGAAAGTATTTAGCTTGTGTTCACTTATAACCTGTAAAATAAGTGATTTCATTCTTCAGAAATTTTTAAAATTATAAATTAATTCACCTAAAATGTATTCGTTTTTATAATCTGATATATAAATATCTACAATCACAGCGGAAATAAAAAATCGTTAAACACGTGCAACCATCTTATTTTAGTATTCATAATAGCATTGGATTTATTTTCAGTCGAAAAGACTTCACACACTTTAAAAAAAAAAATAATCGCATGATTCACAGAAACCTTGAAGAAACTAATCGCAAAAAATAATAAATGTTTAGCTTTAAGCTAAATATATACCAAAACAAAATGCCTGTACTAATAACATTGAACAATAGGTACAACATGACTCATTGTTCTTGAGGCCCTTACTACAAAATAGTTTAAATCTAGATCGGATGGTGGTACAATCGTACACTTGATGATGCCCTCTACAGAATTAAGATCAATCTGTTCACATTTATCCCGACCCACATGAATTTTAGGATGCCCTATGGGGTATTTCCCATACTTATTAAAATTTAAAAGAAAAAACTAAATTGTATCTGATTCATAATTATTTTAAAATAAATTTTGGCTTTAATGTAATTCTTTGCTTCAAATCAACTTCGAACGTTTGATAAAAAATTAAAAAGAAATAAACTAAATTGCATCTGCTTCATAATTATTTTTAAATAAATTTTGAGCTTTAATGTAATTCCTTGCTTCAAATCAACTTCGAATGTTTGAAGACTTTTAAAATGAAGATCAATAAAAAATATTGAATAAAACATATTTCTGAAAACCTTAAACAAGATTAAGTTTGAAATAAACAAAAGAATATTTTTAAAATATTGAAAACGTAATAAAATTAAATTAAAAAAATATTAAAAGAAAAAACAAAATGAATTAAATTATAAAATAACTTTTTTAATAATTAATGTAAACCATTATCTTTAACTTTGTCACCTCTGCTAACATTTTTGAATTCCTGTATTACAAAGTGCAATTAAAATGTAAGATATTACGAAGACCTTTTCGTATTTTAGAAAAAAACAGTTTACGCTTATTTAAGAAAATCAAATATTTAAGAAAAAATAATCTTGAAAAGCTTGAATGAAGTTAAATTTGAAATAAAGAAAAACATTTCAAGAAATTGAAAAACTTTTAAAATGAAAATCAATAACAAATATTTAATAAAACATGTTTCTGAAAACCGTAAACAAAATTAAATGTGAAATAAATAAGAGTATTTTAAAAATATTGAAAAGTTTGAATGAAGATAAATTTGAGATAAAGAACAAACATTTTAAGAATTTGAAAACTCTTAAAATGAAAATCAGTAAAACATATTTCTGTAAAATTTTTAGTATACATTTTATAATATCTACCTATCTATTATAGATATGTTGTTCAGGTCCTTGAACGGAGGTGAGCAGCTCATGCCTCGATGCATCCAGCGACTGTTGGGAAACCCCTGGTAGGTCTACCCCAAACGCGAAAGACTGAAAATATTTTAAAAAAATTTTAATTCGATATACAGACAAACTGAATTGAAACTTCAATTTCTTAAACTGGAGATATACGTAAAAGCTGAGTATGAAAAAGTTACTTACACCTAAGTACTCGCTGTACTCCCAGCAGTTCTGTAATATGCCGGTGAAGTTTTGCGAAAAACTGCGAATCAGATGCATCTAAAACAGCACCCTCGTGCATTAGTTTGGTTTCACACTGCTCTTCACCAATTATAGTAATTCGCGTGCGGTCGACACTGCTCACACTTGTGAATGCGTACTGTAGCACGTTGAAGATAACAATGGTCGATATGGTGAACCCGACAAGCACTTTGGAGACTTTAAAAAACATTAGTCATTACCCTGGTCACTCAAAACAGTTAATCATCGTAAATACTTCCGGACGTTTTGCATACTGTAAATTCTTAACAGCTGCAGTCAACAAAAAGGACGCCAAAGTCTTGTTAGTCCTGAAATTTGTAAGGACTTAAATTTGAAAAATAAAAGAATATTTAAATTATAAAATAACTTTTTTAGATGATATTTAATATAAAATAATTCTGAAACGCTTAAATGGAAACCATTCACGTGCTGTAGTCTCGACATATATCTTCTTCTCGTCTATAATTAATGAAAATCATTATCTTTAACTTTGGCAGCTCTGCTAACATTTCTGAATTCCTGTGTTACAAAGTTTTCTAAATTTGTTAATGCTGGCAAATTTTAAATTAATATTCTATTTTAGTATAAACTCTCGAATGTTTTACAAAAATTTAAAAAGAAAAAAACTAAATTGTATTTTACTTCATAATTATATTAAGTACTAATTTTGAAATAAAAAAGTAATAAACTTGTTTAACATTCTGGTATGAGCAAAGATGTAGCGAGTTCAGATTACAATTTATTATTTACAGGTAAGTTGAGCAATATGGTTTTTTAGGGATTATTGAAATTTCTATCTTATTTATTTAATATGCTACAAAAGGTGAATTATTTTGCTGAAAAAGAAATCAATACCAAAGCTAGATGATTATCAATTTGAACTTGTCAGATTCTAATATTGAAAAATTGCTTGGAATACCAGACGATGCAATTTATTATAAAACCAAATCAGGAATTAATATTCAAAATAAGTAAATTGATAGACACAAGTGATTTGTGTGTGCCTATATTCAAATTTTGTAAAAGGACCAATATTTAGATTTGTAGTAAATTCGTTGCCTAGGGTACTTACATAAAATCAGCTAGTGTTATCCTTTTTATAGATACATAATATTGAACTGTTTGATAAATTAACTCTTACCTTTGAAGGAGCAGTACGTAGGTGAAAATGTAAATAACGTTAGCGTTTTGATTGATTTCAATAAATTTGATGATCTGAGTCACGTATTGGGATATATGGTTTCAGGGCAGCCGAATTCATTGACACAAGCGGTTTCGGCAAAAAATCGCCTTAATCACAAGTTATTGTGCTGGTACATTGTCTCACGCACCATAGGGATTTCATTGTAAAATGAATTTGAAAGACTTTGAATTCAAAGAAAGGGTAAAGAATCTACAAGAATTTAAAATTGAAATTAAAGAGTAAATCAAATGATCGTATTATAGTTTATTATGATAAAGCTGGACGATTATCAATAATAAATTGAGAAATTAAACAACACTTTCAAAACTTACCTCAAAGCGTACTCGGGCAAATACCAAGCTACAGCGGCCCCCGTCAAGACTTTAACTAAACTCAGTCTAGGATTTCATCCCCACCTTGAAAATTCAACTTCTTTTATTTTCAAGTTATTTGTTAATCAGCTGTTCAGATTTTAATACCCGATTCCAATCAAATCAATTTAATTAGTCCAGTCAATTTAATTAGTCCAGTCATTTTAATCTAGGGTAGGCTAGCTTAACATGTTACGTAAATAAACTATTAAAATAGGTAAATTCAAATCTTGACCATTTGTTACAGGTATGAAGACATTTCAGGTTAGGCTAGGTTAGGTTAGCTTATTTCAAGTTAGACTAGGTTAGCTCATTTCAATCTAAGTTAGGTTAGGTTAGGTTAGCTTATTTCAAGTTAGGTTAGGTTAGTGCATTTCAATCAAAGTTAGGTTAGGTTAGGTTAGCTTATTTCAAGCTAGGTTAGGTTAGATAATTTTAATCTAGGTTAGGTTAGTTTAAATAAGTTAAAAGCTAACCTAACCTAGATTAAAATTATCTAACCTAACCTAGCTTGAAATAAGCTAACCTAACCTAACCTAACTTTGATTGAAATGCACTAACCTAACCTAACTTGAAATAAGCTAACCTAACCTAACCTAACTTAGATTGAAATGAGCTAACCTAGTCTAACTTGAAATAAGCTAACCTAACCTAGCCTAACCTGAAATGTCTTCATACCTGTAACAAATGGTCAAGATTTGAATTTACCTATTTTAATAGTTTATTTACGTAACATGTTAAGCTAGCCTACCCTAGATTAAAATGACTGGACTAATTAAATTGACTGGACTAATTAAATTGATTTGATTGGAATCGGGTATTAAAATCTGAACAGCTGATTAACAAATAACTTGAAAATAAAAGAAGTTGAATTTTCAAGGTGGGGATGAAATCCTAGACTGAGTTTAGTTAAAGTCTTGACGGGGGCCGCTGTAGCTTGGTATTTGCCCGAGTACGCTTTGAGGTAAGTTTTGAAAGTGTTGTTTAATTTCTCAATTTATTATTGATAATCGTCCAGCTTTATCATAATAAACTATAATACGATCATTTGATTTACTCTTTAATTTCAATTTTAAATTCTTGTAGATTCTTTACCCTTTCTTTGAATTCAAAGTCTTTCAAATTCATTTTACAATGAAATCCCTATGGTGCGTGAGACAATGTACCAGCACAATAACTTGTGATTAAGGCGATTTTTTGCCGAAACCGCTTGTGTCAATGAATTCGGCTGCCCTGAAACCATATATCCCAATACGTGACTCAGATCATCAAATTTATTGAAATCAATCAAAACGCTAACGTTATTTACATTTTCACCTACGTACTGCTCCTTCAAAGGTAAGAGTTAATTTATCAAACAGTTCAATATTATGTATCTATAAAAAGGATAACACTAGCTGATTTTATGTAAGTACCCTAGGCAACGAATTTACTACAAATCTAAATATTGGTCCTTTTACAAAATTTGAATATAGGCACACACAAATCACTTGTGTCTATCAATTTACTTATTTTGAATATTAATTCCTGATTTGGTTTTATAATAAATTGCATCGTCTGGTATTCCAAGCAATTTTTCAATATTAGAATCTGACAAGTTCAAATTGATAATCATCTAGCTTTGGTATTGATTTCTTTTTCAGCAAAATAATTCACCTTTTGTAGCATATTAAATAAATAAGATAGAAATTTCAATAATCCCTAAAAAACCATATTGCTCAACTTACCTGTAAATAATAAATTGTAATCTGAACTCGCTACATCTTTGCTCATACCAGAATGTTAAACAAGTTTATTACTTTTTTATTTCAAAATTAGTACTTAATATAATTATGAAGTAAAATACAATTTAGTTTTTTTCTTTTTAAATTTTTGTAAAACATTCGAGAGTTTATACTAAAATAGAATATTAATTTAAAATTTGCCAGCATTAACAAATTTAGAAAACTTTGTAACACAGGAATTCAGAAATGTTAGCAGAGCTGCCAAAGTTAAAGATAATGATTTTCATTAATTATAGACGAGAAGAAGATATATGTCGAGACTACAGCACGTGAATGGTTTCCATTTAAGCGTTTCAGAATTATTTTATATTAAATATCATCTAAAAAAGTTATTTTATAATTTAAATATTCTTTTATTTTTCAAATTTAAGTCCTTACAAATTTCAGGACTAACAAGACTTTGGCGTCCTTTTTGTTGACTGCAGCTGTTAAGAATTTACAGTATGCAAAACGTCCGGAAGTATTTACGATGATTAACTGTTTTGAGTGACCAGGGTAATGACTAATGTTTTTTAAAGTCTCCAAAGTGCTTGTCGGGTTCACCATATCGACCATTGTTATCTTCAACGTGCTACAGTACGCATTCACAAGTGTGAGCAGTGTCGACCGCACGCGAATTACTATAATTGGTGAAGAGCAGTGTGAAACCAAACTAATGCACGAGGGTGCTGTTTTAGATGCATCTGATTCGCAGTTTTTCGCAAAACTTCACCGGCATATTACAGAACTGCTGGGAGTACAGCGAGTACTTAGGTGTAAGTAACTTTTTCATACTCAGCTTTTACGTATATCTCCAGTTTAAGAAATTGAAGTTTCAATTCAGTTTGTCTGTATATCGAATTAAAATTTTTTTAAAATATTTTCAGTCTTTCGCGTTTGGGGTAGACCTACCAGGGGTTTCCCAACAGTCGCTGGATGCATCGAGGCATGAGCTGCTCACCTCCGTTCAAGGACCTGAACAACATATCTATAATAGATAGGTAGATATTATAAAATGTATACTAAAAATTTTACAGAAATATGTTTTACTGATTTTCATTTTAAGAGTTTTCAAATTCTTAAAATGTTTGTTCTTTATCTCAAATTTATCTTCATTCAAACTTTTCAATATTTTTAAAATACTCTTATTTATTTCACATTTAATTTTGTTTACGGTTTTCAGAAACATGTTTTATTAAATATTTGTTATTGATTTTCATTTTAAAAGTTTTTCAATTTCTTGAAATGTTTTTCTTTATTTCAAATTTAACTTCATTCAAGCTTTTCAAGATTATTTTTTCTTAAATATTTGATTTTCTTAAATAAGCGTAAACTGTTTTTTTCTAAAATACGAAAAGGTCTTCGTAATATCTTACATTTTAATTGCACTTTGTAATACAGGAATTCAAAAATGTTAGCAGAGGTGACAAAGTTAAAGATAATGGTTTACATTAATTATTAAAAAAGTTATTTTATAATTTAATTCATTTTGTTTTTTCTTTTAATATTTTTTTAATTTAATTTTATTACGTTTTCAATATTTTAAAAATATTCTTTTGTTTATTTCAAACTTAATCTTGTTTAAGGTTTTCAGAAATATGTTTTATTCAATATTTTTTATTGATCTTCATTTTAAAAGTCTTCAAACATTCGAAGTTGATTTGAAGCAAGGAATTACATTAAAGCTCAAAATTTATTTAAAAATAATTATGAAGCAGATGCAATTTAGTTTATTTCTTTTTAATTTTTTATCAAACGTTCGAAGTTGATTTGAAGCAAAGAATTACATTAAAGCCAAAATTTATTTTAAAATAATTATGAATCAGATACAATTTAGTTTTTTCTTTTAAATTTTAATAAGTATGGGAAATACCCCATAGGGCATCCTAAAATTCATGTGGGTCGGGATAAATGTGAACAGATTGATCTTAATTCTGTAGAGGGCATCATCAAGTGTACGATTGTACCACCATCCGATCTAGATTTAAACTATTTTGTAGTAAGGGCCTCAAGAACAATGAGTCATGTTGTACCTATTGTTCAATGTTATTAGTACAGGCATTTTGTTTTGGTATATATTTAGCTTAAAGCTAAACATTTATTATTTTTTGCGATTAGTTTCTTCAAGGTTTCTGTGAATCATGCGATTATTTTTTTTTTTAAAGTGTGTGAAGTCTTTTCGACTGAAAATAAATCCAATGCTATTATGAATACTAAAATAAGATGGTTGCACGTGTTTAACGATTTTTTATTTCCGCTGTGATTGTAGATATTTATATATCAGATTATAAAAACGAATACATTTTAGGTGAATTAATTTATAATTTTAAAAATTTCTGAAGAATGAAATCACTTATTTTACAGGTTATAAGTGAACACAAGCTAAATACTTTCTTTAAAAGTCATTCCATAAAATATTTACTACTAAATTTTGAAAAACTTGTTAGCAAGTTCGCCTGGCCGGTCGTTCTTGCTTGTTTAATTAACGGAATGGTTTTAGGAACATTTGTATCTTCGTACCTTTTGCTGGTTCAATTGTAGATATATGGAATTTAACTTTATCAGGGAATAATAAAACAGACCCTAGTCCTGCAAAAGAGTAAATTTAAACTTCAAGAATTATTAAAGACATAGCAGGTAATATGATCGTGTTGACTGGCAGCTTCAAAGTATTTCATATTTAAAAATTTTAAATGATAATTAGTCATCGGTAAAATTTAGCCTACAATAACTTTTAGTGTACGTTTATAAAAACACAACTTACCTGATTATTTGCTTGAAAACAATTTACCGTGTATTCTAAGAGGTAAAACAGGATGAAGTGTTTTTGGGTAAATATTTCATTGAACTGTGGCTTAAGAGAGTTAGATAAAAATCCGTGCTCCATTTTCACAAAACGAGAACAGATTTTACCGTCTGCAAAGTAGTGTAGAATTCAAAATGTTATAGCATCATATTTTCTCAAGATTATTTGACAATTGTCTTTGAAACAAAACCATGAACATTCCGTTTTAGACGATGCAGATGAGAAAGCAGCTATTAGAGTTTTTAGCAGAAGAGAAAGCTATTAGAGTTTTTAACTTTATTAGAGTAAAAAACGTCCTTTACTTTATTAGCGTGAAAGAAGTCCTAAATTTCAGTGTTAGCTATTTTGGGATTATCTCTACAAGGTTTCTCTGGTTATTAATTTTTTTACCGTATTTGTTTTTTTTTGTTTTAATTAATTCTGAGTCTTTCTGTCTTTATATTTATCTTTGGTTTCTATTTTCATTTAATTAATCATGTTTAAAAGGCGGTGACTTTTGTAAATAATTTCAAAATCAAGGTTCATAAATATTGGCAAGGAAGTTATTAATAATATTGAATTAAAACATAAAGTAGAAAACTGATTACCAAAGGCGCGGATCAGTAGCACGGTTAATTTAAAATTAAATTTGCAAAACGTTCCTAAAATAACGTACTCACAGTTTTTGTTTTATAAAATATTTTTACGTCGACAATAACAGATTTAAATTTTCAAATGTAGGCTTTCTCTTGTTCGCAAGATTTTTAGAAAAACAGTTTTATTTTTAATGCTAAAAGATAATAATGGCTTTTTGTTTTAAATTTGTAAAATAAGTTGTACTTAAATTTGAATTCTGAAGGTCAAACTTGTACCGTGTGAAAGGCTCTAGCTGAGGCTTGCAGATGTTTATTACATTTTTTCGTAAAATACAGGAAAGACACAAGTTGAAAGTTGCCGAAGCAGAACAATAGGAAGGAAAATAGTAGTGACAACGGGTTTGACTCATTCTTAACAAAACACCCGTGCGTATATAGTTGGGATGTCGAACTAGCTAGTCAGAAGACGTCCCTGTGCTGCCTTCGCTTGGCATGTTTTAGTGGTTTTAGTGTTAAAACATTCAAGGTGGATTTTACGAATCTATCAATTTCTGGCATACTAAATTTGTTCAAATATGGGTTTTTTTAACGCTAGTAGATATTCTTAAGGCTGATTACACAATTAGTCTTAAGATTTTATTAGAAGACGTTACCAGCGATAGACCTGAAGTTCGCACTTTATATGAACATATCTCGTAGAGCGAGGGCTACATCTTCCAATTACTTTAGGGGAATCTACATTAAAAAAGAGTAAGTTTATAATGAAATTAATTTATACAAAAGTGGAAGAGATTATTGTAGTCCAATTATTCAGAAATAAAAAAGGTTTTATTTCTTTTGAAAAAATTTTATATTTTTCAAACGTTTCGAACGTTAAAGTTCTTCGTCAGTGGAAATAAAATATATCTAAAAATGAAAATACATAATTAAATATTAAATAAGTGAAAGAAATAATAATAACTTAGATTTGGTCCATATCTTCAATTTTATATTCAGAAATTAATTTATATTTTTTATAATAACAAATATTATAAATTGAAGGTTTACCAGGAATAAACCGAAAATAATATCGAATATACGAGAAGTGCCGTAGATTTTATCGCTAATCTCGATTTAGTCTATTTAATTCCCCTTCTCATACTTCTAATATTTTTAATAACGGTAAATTCTTGATATTAATCTCCACAAAGAAAAATGAAAGAAACAATTGATATTAAGCCCTGACGGAGTACCGTATACTTTTATTCAAAAAAATTATCTAAAATCATGTTTTAAATTTTTATTTTAAAAATCGAATTTCCCTAAGCGTTCTTTTATTCGAAATTCTGTTTTATCATTTTAGCGTGGGAAGAAGACTATTGTTAATAAACACGTTACCAAGATGCTGATGACTAACTGTAGTTAATTTATAGGAAATATCGTAAAGTTCTTAAAAATACGTTTCTTCTTAATTATATGTATATGTTAAAAAATTACCTTTGCTTTGCAGAATGCAGTATCATTCAATATGTGCCTTCGGTTCGAATGGGGATGTCAGCGCTCAAACTTCAAAGTAACGAAAATTTCTTTGCACGAGATATGGTGCGGTTCCAGGTGGCCCACATCACACTTCCTACTGGATATGGAACTCTGCCACACTTATGACTTATTTTTATTTTATTTTAATTATGAAGACACGTTTATTACTTAAAAAAGCATTGTTATCATATTAATCAACATTTTAATTATATTCTGATTAATATTTAATTTCATAAATTGTCAATCCTCTGCCTTTTTGGAGTGAGCGCGATTTTGCAAATAAAATGAATAATTTTATAGCTGTATTTCTTTTGTGTTTACAAATGATATATCCTTTTAAACTTTTCAGCCTGAATTAAAAACATTTCGTAGGACGATGAAAGGTACCTATTGTTCGCAATATTCCCTGACGTCATTTACGAAATTTTAAGCTTTGATTGACAGGTGTAAACAGACAAGTCAAGACCTGCGTTTCTTTTTTTAGTTTTTGGGATAAACCGCTGATTGATCTAATTAAACCGTGCTTTTTCGTGATGCATTATGCATATTTATTTAATCAGCGGATTGATACCGAATCCGCCGTACACCTGGTTAAATTGATAACTTTGATTAAAGATTAATTCAATATGACACTTATTGCTCTGATTAATTAATTATGCACCCGCCGGCTCCTGGCCACGCCCCATTTGTACAGTGTGAGAGTGAGATAGATTGATAACCGCTAACCTGATTGGTCTAGTCTTGATTTAATTCCAAGATGGCCGCCGCTTTTAATCGACATTTTAATCCAACTTTTAATCGATCTAATTAAATTTGATTGATTAATTTGATTAAATCCAAGATGGCCGCCGTTTTTAATCGAGATTTTAATCGAACTTTTAATTGACCTAATTAAACCGCGAATTGATCTAATTAAACCGCTAATCCCATTAAATCGACCTAAAATTCCGCGAAATGATCTAATTAAACCGTTAATCCAATTAAATCGATCTAAAATTCCACGAATTGACCTAAAATTCCGCGAATTGATCTAATTAAACCGCTAATCCCATTAATTCGACCTTGATTGCGCAATCGATTAAATTGATTGACCTAATTAAAAACAAAATGGCCGCCCAACGGGCCCCATTCTACTGATGTTACCTTTAGCTTGTGTTTAATCGAGGAACCAAAAACTAAATCAAAACCAGATATGGTATAAACAGGTCTCGATTCGTCTTCGGGTTTGGCCCGAATTAATCTATTCTTCTAAATTGTTACCTATCTTTTAAAGTTTTCTTGCCAAATAGTCTTCGAACTAAAGTTTATTTCTGCTATTCTAATATTCACATAATTCTCAACTAAAGTTTTATTTATGCTAGTCTTATGGTTTTGTTTATTTTTTAATCAATGAAAATTACGAAGAAACCAAAAGCTTGTCGAAGCAATACGATAAAAATAATGAATATGTAGTTCGAAAGGGAATTAAACGTGTACACTGTCTAAATTTTTATTTTCTAAGAACTATTTAAACTTCAACTACATAAATCAATGAAACTGTTAAAACGTAATAGCTTCTATCAATTTGTTTGTCTCAAAAATTGCAGTAAATTAAAATTAAGTATACGAACGTATTGAACCCAAAGGTCTTGGTCAAAGATTTACTGATAACAATAAAAAAGGAAAAACACTATGCCTTTTGAAAGAGCCAGTTGCAAGACAAAAAAGAAACAGAGAAGTTGTTTTTTGCTGTTATCAATTTGAAAAACTACTAAACCACAAGCAACACTTTTCTTAATTTTCTTTCGGGGTATTTAGCTGTGTAAGATAATGTTTAATAAAATGTAATGTTACTAGTAGTTAGTGTTGGGTGTAATTTGATTTTTGTTTAATGTGAAAACTCTCATCAGTTCTCATTTGTTCAAACTGCAATTTAATTATATATGTGGGTCATGTTAACTTGATTTTTTTTAGCATGATGAAAATCTTTTGGATCAACGATAGTAAGAGATGCCTAATTTTTCCAAACATTTAGTTTTAAATTTGGCGGTACTATCAAAAATTATCACTTACAAATTCCTTACGCTTATTCAGATTTCAAAAAATATCTGAAATTTCTAGGTGATGAAAGCTGTTATTTAAATAAATTGCAAAATAGCAGGATATATGTGTTATATAATATAACAATTGTCAATTTATTATTCATTTCTCAGTGTGTCCAACCACACAGCATAAAATAGTACCAATCACAGCCTCCTCTAATTATGAATTCCGTTGATCACCCGGTACCTTTTGTAATATTCTTTACATAAATGCTTTTATAATTTGAAAAATATAAGGATATACTGGATATACACCTTTTTAAACAGTTTTCTTGGAAAGTTTTCCACTAAGAAGAAAATATTTGAATGCCTACGTAATAAAACAATTGTGTACAATCAAGTAATTTCTTTTAAATAATGCTTCACCAAAATTTATCGTTATTAAATTAGTGAATTCATCTTAGTTTAAACAATTTTTTTGGTTGAACAAGTTTTCACATTTTATCAAGAAAATTCGTAGCCTGACTAAAAGAATCTGACAACAAAAGGGAATACCTACAAAAATTCTAACAATCCTATAAAAGGTCAAAAAAAGAGAAAATTTTAAAATCGAACGTTTCTGTTTCTGTAGATTGTTTTTACATGGTGAATTCTGTTTTTTAATTGTTTACTGTAAATATTAAGTTCCTATAATAGATGCTGATCAAACGTGCAAGGGTTAGGTTAGTGTTAGATACTCGATTAATTAATAAGTTTTTAGTAGTTGGCTGGTATTTTGAGTAGGAATTATTTTCAGTAATAATAGAATAATAGTATAACGTTTTAGATTATTTTATATACTATTGATACAATATTTTAACCAACTACGACTTCACTTAATTCCTGTTATTCCATCACGGAGCAAAGGGATTGTACGAAACAGTACCACTGAACTTTATTTTTGGCTATTAAGTACTTTGACTTCATCCCATGTACTACCGGTTGCTTTTATTTCCGCCTCTGTTTTCTTCTCCAGTTGATCTTGGGTATTTCTTTTTAGTTCTGTTCAGTTTAATGCTCGTTTTTTCGCAAGCTGAGGTATTGTTCCTGCGGGCGTGCCCAACTGTCCACTTCCTTTTTTAAGTTTATAGTTTATGGACCTCTCATTTGCTCACTGCGACACCTCTTCATTGGGCCATTTAAGATTTTTTAAAAATTCCTGGGACATCTGTTAATAAAGAATCCGAAGACTACCACGGTCAGTGTCAGTATTAACAAAACGTTTTCGGGATTGGGACCGCGTCATTTTGAGACAGAAAGACTCAACGTTTCGCCCACTTTTTTAAGGGGCTTCCTCAGGAGTAAAGAGAGTGCTAAAAGAGTTTTGTTAATCTGTTAATAAAGGTCTGAAGTCTTCCTAGGATAGGCTTAGTGATTTTTCAAGTTTCGCTGCCGTATAGGAGGAGGAATTTTACATTACTTCTAATAATTTTGAGTTTTGTTGCTATTGATATCTCCGTTACACTCTTACGTTGAATAAAGGCTGCGTTCGCTTTTCGTACTCATATATTCGCATCTTTCTCTGTCCCGCATGTTCCTATAATGCTCTACCCAAGCATGTCATTCAGGTGGAATTTCCTAAAACTGTTGGTGTTAATTCTTATTGACTTTGATTCTTAGGCCAAAAGTTCTTCCTTTTTCTCTTAAGCTATTGAGTTTTTGTTGAATTTGATTGTGGGTACAATGTGATAACAGGTAGGCGTCGTCTGCGAAGTGGAGGTCTTCAAGTTGTCCTGTGAGGGCTGTGAGGCCCCAGTTGATACCTCTTCTTCCTTTTCGTACAACTTATTTCATTAGTTCGTCCATAAACATTAGGAACACAATGCAGTCTTGTTTTTCTCCTGCAGTTGCCTGTATTGGTTTCGATACTTTGTTCTCGTGTACATACAACCTGGCATACATATCGCTCAGACGACCGTTTGATAACGTCTGCTATTTTCTTGGGTATTCTTCATCTTCATTTCTGTATTATACGCCATAACCTGTCCCATCTTACTAGGTCAACCGCTTTTCAAAATCAACAAATACTACATGGAGGATCGTAATGTATTCTGAACATTGCTCTATAATATTGCGAAGCATGTCTACAGTATGTCCACAGATTGAGTTACAAAGAGGTATGATTGACAAAAAAATTTTAAATTGCATATTTGGGGATTAACCCCTGCTTGGCTTGAAACTAATTTTAAGAATATTTTTGATTGTTTCAAATCAAGGAGGCGTTGGTGGTAGATAAAAAAGTATTCTGTATTTAGTTAAAGTAGCTTTTTTATATTAACTGCGGCAAAACATCATTAAGAAAAGTTTTTCGCAATCTAAAATCATCGATCCACGTAAAATTTCAGAAAGATCGGATTACTTTTATGAAGTCGTGTCTGCTTATTGTTAGACTTAATCGTGTACTTCTAATCGTGATGGCGGATCTGTCTTTATTTTTTCTTCATATTCACTAGACTGATCTTGAGCCTAGTAGTTCTTGAAATATTCTCTTCACTGTGTAATTTGGTCATTTTTATTTACCAATAGCATCTTTCTTTCTTACTGGTCGATTTGTTGGGATTCTTTTTTGGGACGACATCCTAGTTGTGTTATATACTTCTTTCATGTTTCTTTCATTTACTATGATTTCTGCTATTTCAACTATTCTATTTTCTTTAATCTGCATGTACGCTTTGCTTCAATTCACGTTTTTTTGTCCTTAGATTGCTTCTTGAATTCAGTATGTCTCATCTCACTCGTCAGTGTGTCAGTTTTACTTTTGTATTCCTTCTTTCTTCGATCTTTTTCCACGTTCCTTCTGTAAATCCAACTTTTTCTCCTTCTATTCTTAAACCCTAAAACAACTAACTATATACGTATATTTTTAACGAATTTGAATGTGGACCTAATTGAATCTCTAAACGTATGCTGATTAATTAACTGGTAACATAATGCAACAGTCATTTTTAGCTTGTAAGAAAATGGCAATTTTCAGTAAATAAAGGTTCTTCTTCTGATTCCAATAGCATTATAACCCTAAGTGGGGTTTTCCCTTGCTCAACAATGTTTTTCTACTTTTACATTGCACCTTCCACTCTTCCACTTTCATATTATGCACATCTGCTTCAATTCCTTCCGCCCATCGTTTGTTTGGTCTACCTCTTGGTTTTTTGTTATTGAGTTTCCAGTATGTTATTTCTTGCACTGTTCTTTTTCCATCCACCCTGCTTATGTGACCCACCCACCGTAACCTTTTCTGTTTTCATTTCTTATGATATATTCTATTTTTCGATTCATTATTTTTCTAAATAAATCATTTTCTTTTACTCCTCCATATATTTTTCTTATGATCTTCCTTTCAAAACGCATTAGTAATTCTCCTTCTTCTTTTGTCATCACCCATGTTTCGACTGTATAAATGATAATTGGCCTTAGTTCGATAAAGCTTCATTTTAAATAAAGATTGCACGAATTAAAAATTATAAAAATTACAAAAAGCTCATACTAATCGAAAAGCGACTGTTGGTTCTGATTTTCTAATTTATTTAAATACAAGAAGAGACTAATATTTTTGTCAATCGAGGAAAAATGTTCGCGTTTTACTTAGTTAGCTGGGTCTATTATCCACCGCACTGCAAAAATTGCGTTCATTTTTAGTTAAATATTCTAATATCTAGTTTTTACGTTTTATTATTACTTTAGCTTGTTATATGTAATAGGAGACAGATTAATCTTCCAAAAAGTAAATTGCAATGAAAAGAATCCTTTTACAGTTTTTGATATTTTATGTAAAGTACCTGACATCATTATATTTAACTGTTTATATAATCGAAGAAATTAAGTTTAATTGCTTTAAACGTTGCCATTTGTTTCAATCCAAGTATATTTTAATAGCAGGATATCATTACTTTTAGTAATATGTATTTGGAATTCAGGATATGCGTAATAAATAAACAAATAAATAAAAACGTGCAAGTTTTCTAAGATTCTGGTTGGGTCAAGTAAATTAAAAATTTTTAATAAATTAGAATGTGGATTTTTCTAAATTTCTTGGATTTGTTTTGTTTTCCCTGGTTTTAGTTACTTAGATAGGTCAAAATCAAATCCTTGTGCGTGGGGACTTTAAAACACTTGAGCAATTTTTAAGTTATTTAATTTCATTTTATTTTTAAATTTACGTATCACTGACGTTATTTATACATCAAGATTCTTCAAACATTAATTGATTATAAAATCTAAAGCTTTTATCACAAATCTGGCCAGTTTTGTTTTGCATTAGGTATAATATATGTTAGCACTAAAGATGGTTTGTACCAGGATGATTTAATACTTCATCTTAACATGATAAATAAACGAATCCTTTCTGGTAAGAAACAGAAATTGCAATAATTGCATAAATTACCACCGTAAGTTATTTCATACTACATGCAAGTTGATTTAAATGTGCTTTAATGCAGCTGAAAAGTAGGCCACCTTATTATTAAAAAATACATAAATATAGCCACTCAATATTGCTAAACCATTTATAAAGTATTCTTAATAGAAATAGGGTAACAAAATCGGTTCATTAATGAGCTATAGTTGTGTTGCTCCATATCTAAACTTCATTATATACGTCTAAAACTATTTTATTTATAATTTCCTAATCTAGGTTAGCATACAAACAAATATATATATTAATCAACTATCGACAGAATTTGCTGAACTGTGATTCGTTAAAAAAGGCTCAGATTACATTACTTAGCCTACTTAATATCTATCTAATTTATCTATAGCCTACTTGTTGCATGCAATCCAGTAATATTTGCATAACAGAAGAGCAACGAATCCTCTGCTTTGCTACGGGTGTTTTATTTTTATTAATTGGCGTTAAAATCTCCCTTTTTATTTAATATTTAAAAAAAAAACTGTTCTGTGTTGGTGCATTCGATATCTATTATAATAAACTCCATAACGTAACCAGTTGTTCACCTGCGGAGTGCAATGCTCTTAAAAAAGAAAAAAAACGTTTTTTGACAAGATTATTAATGAAATATGCGATAGTTTATTATAATGATGGATATTACAACATTTTTTAATTATTCGCAAGATATGGCGGTATTTAATAAGTAAATTCAATTAAGCTGTTAAATACTTGTTTGAATGTGTAATTTATTTCCTCTGCATAGATCAACTTCAGGTTGGTGGGGCCTTTAGTCGGGAGTTTTCTACGGTTTTAATTCTTTTAGTTTAAATTAGAAAAAAGTTATGCTGTTCGCGTGCTAAATTTATTTAGGGAAATTCATAAATGAGTTAATTAAACTCAAAAATGATTAGTTCGGGCGTAACATATCAATATACTTTTGAAAGCTTTCCTAATTTATTAATGGGACACGCACTTTTTGTAGACGCATTTTTTTACAAGTGTAGAAAGTTAAACTTTAATTAGGTAAGATTAGAGATTTCGGGAATTATTTAGATTACTAAACCCTTCAGAATGTTTGGAGCACATTATCATCAAAGTTATAAAACTTGCAAATGTGTTTCTTACATTTTTTGTTGTTAAATTGTAGGGAATGTTTTATTTATTCTGTCTTTATATATAAAGCGTGGATATAAATTGTAACTCCTATTCTAACGAAACGATACTTAGTCTCTATTCTCTAAAGCGCTTTTGCTCATAATAATTAATTAAAAAATTCTTATTTGTTCAAAAACATTTAAAAGTATCCAAAATATTGACGATGTGCACGCCACTGGTAAATTTAATACAAAGAATATTTTTAAGTACTCGAAACTTATCTCGCTATGTTAATTTCAGAAAGCGTGTATGGTCCAGCAAAGTAAGTAGGAGTATGAAGGACAGTCCACTGGATTAAAATCAGGACACAAAAAGACAAAAGTAAGTGGCCATTAAATGGCAAATAAAATTAACATTGCAAATCTAAGTCGAGTTGAAGTTTTAAAAGATAACGATGTTATCTCGTAACTTACAACACAGATTCAAAATTGTGTTACCACCTTAAAACTCGTTTAAAGATCCTTGAATATCTCCATGCATATATCCTTGTTCTTATCAGAGATAACGGGAACGTTTTACCTTTTCACTTTTTTTTAATGTGGGTTATTAGACGGAAATAATTAACTGCGTGTATTTTAGTTTTGGTTTCTTCAATAGGCAATCAATATTTTTATACGGTATTTGTTTATTTAAACATAAAAAGAAAATTCAATGACAAGTATGCAATTTGTCCATTTCTGACGTGTTTTTATAACTTTCAAATCGTTTGTTTAAATCTCAATACGTTTCATTGCTAAAGCTACCTTTCTCCGTGTTGACGGATATGCTTTTGTTGTTGTTATATGTCTCAAAAATATATGATTTATTTACTATTGCTGGCTGTCCGGTTGAACTTTGCTAAATTATCCGTGACAAAGTTTTATGCAAATACCTTCCTGTATAAGGATATGTTTGTCTAATAATCTTTTAAAAGCCGATACTTTTAAATTGTGTAATGCTATTCTTCAACAAAGGTATGTATATAAGCTATTAACTTACATCAGATGCCGAGAATTTTTTTAAATTTTTTCAGTATTTTTAGAAGCAACAGAGGGTCAGTTGCGTCCAAATTTTGTAGATTTTGTAATTGAGTTATGTGCTATTCCTATGTTTATTTTGGTATTTATTCCCATTCTCATTTTTTAAAATTTTTAATTTGTTAAAAAATAATGCTAAACTCAAAATATATTAAGTTCGTTAAAACCGAAGGACTACTTAATAATCAAAACCGTAATGCAAATTCTTGAGTTCTATCTTGATGAGGTCCGTTTCAGAACTGGAAAATTTATTTTAATTTTTAGTGAATTTGTCTTTAATTATTTCTTTCTCGTGTTCGTAGATATTTGAAACAAAAATCTCTTTCACTGATTTTTTGCTATTTATTATGCAAAAATATGCATCATGGGTCTGGATGACAGTCTCTTCGAAATTTAATATAAAATGAGAAATATTTTAAGTTAAGGAGATTTTTAGCCTAAAAAACGCATTTAAGTATATAATAATATTTGAAAACAAACTACAAAGCTATACTGAAATAAAACAGAGAGAAATATTTTTTGGATATACCTAATTAGCTATAATTCCGCCTGCCCTTTTAGCAACAATGCTGAACGTTCAACAAAGTCAGTTGTTTGAATTTTTAGAAGGGCAAATTTTCTTTAATAATGTGAACTTTAATTTTTATATAATTTTCGTTGTTTGACGTAAGACAAATTAAAAAATTTCACCTTTAAACTTTACCAATGACCTTCGCAAACAGATAAATTGAATTATTCAGTTTCAAAATTGCAGGGTACAAATATAAGGGCTTAATTTAAAGCAGAAACATAAGAAAAAAACAATAAGTTTAACATATGGTCGAAAATCATTCTTTTCAAAGATATCCTTGATCAAAGAATTGAAGAATAAAATTCTTATAATAATATAATTAAATAAGCTGATATTTCAGGAGCACACTATTGCCAAAATTGGCACTATTCTAGGAATGTCAAAATAAACAAAAAAGTTCACATAAATATGTGTCTCAAATTGACTGATTAGGTACCAAGAAATTAATAATTAATAAAAAAAAATTCAAAGTAAATCAAAGAAGTGGTCTCCGTTTTGTTGAATCCAACATTCAGTACAACAAAATTTACGCCTCTCTATGTCCTGCAGCAAATAAACGATATGTAATTGTCTTGATTAACGTCATGCTTTTAAACATATACATATCATTGCCTTTTAATTTCTCGGTAATAAATCAATTTAAGACATATGTGCCTCTGTTTATCTGAACTTTTTTGTTTATTTTGACTTAAAGAACATGCCCGTAGAATAGTACCGTGCAATTCTGAAACGCCCAGTATTTAGACATTTTAGAAATCGTTTTTGAAATGTTCTGTGAGATATGCTTTTAGCGTACAGCTTTTTGTAAAAATAATTTCTACCGTTTGAAAGAACCGCCAAGTAACTAATAATAGGAGGGATGTTTAACTCATAACCGGAATTTTTATTTTATTAAAAAAACAAAACAACAACGTTTCAAATATAACTCTTTTCTTTCACAACATAGTCCCCTTCTTTCTCGATACACTTTTGCCATCTTTCCACTAGTTTTCTGATTCCCTTTTCATAGAAGGGTTTTGGTCGTTGTCGCAGCCACAAATGCACAGCTTCGGTAATAGCATTATTTTGAGCGAAAAGCTGGCTTGACTTTGTTGTGCAGCAAATTGCTGTAATATTCAACGTTGGCAGTTCTACAATCTTCAAGAAAATCAGAGAAAATTACTCCTAATGAGTCCCAGAATATGGTTGCAAGAACCTTTCCGGCAGATGGATAGGCTTTGAATTTGTTGGGCGGAGGCGATGACGAATGTCGTCATTACATTGAAGCCAATCTGCTTTCGGGCATAAAGTGATGGACCCAGGTATCATCACAAAAGTGACTATTTTCTGTGCAGACTTGAATTTGATGGGCTTTCCGTTCAGGGGACTGTTGAACTGCAGTTTATCATGGATTATTGGTTTCCCCACTATCGAGACTCGAAAGAACATCAGCAATAATTCTTACCAGTATTCGTCGATTTTCACAAATTAAACGATCAACACATTCAATGTGGCGCGTTAGTTACACCTTCTCTTTTGTAGTTTTTGAAAATTTTACACCAGTCGTAAACTTGGGTCTTGGATAAACATATTTCCTCAAGTCTCCCCAAAATTTTAGAGGATTTTAACCCTTCTCCAACTAAATACCTTACAAACAGAACTTGAAACGTCCTTGTTAGACATTCAACAATTTTATTAAACAACTGAATCACTGGTGATCTGATTGCAATAATATGTCCAAAAAGCATAACATTTTAGTTAGAAAAAAGTTCGGTAGTTTTGTAGCAACTAAAATTTAAGAAAAATAATTATTCCTGTTATTCCTCCTAGTAATTTGCTAATAACTCGGAGAAAATAGAAATAAGCCTAGGTTATCTTTTAAAGCAGGCATTGTTATACCAGGCTAACAGTTTTTACATCCCTTAACCATTTATAAAATTCCACCAACGATTTTTCACAACTATGTTTTATTACATTAAGCTAAAGCTAGATTTTTAGAAGAGCAGTTTTTTCTTATTTATTGTTTATTTTCAAGGAATATTTATAATAATTTCTGAGTCTTGAACAGTTTGTGTTCTTTCAATTAAACATTTCTGAGAAATTAACAGTATTGTTTACTTAATTATTGTTAATTAATCAAAGTAGTAAAGTTTCCTGAAAATTACTGAAATAATAATCATTGAAGTTGTATTTATTATTTGCTTTGGAAATTTTATACTTCACGTTGTTCTGCGTTTTTTATTATCATCAAACCTCAATATTTCTATTGTATTTTCCTAACAAGTCACAATAAAGAAAGAAATTTGGGTACAGAAAATTTAGTCGAATTTTGCAGTGAAATAAGTATGTGAAAAATATACAGCACATTCTTCAGTTTTTTTAAAGCTTATTAACCGATTCTTTTGTTTTAAAAATAATCTTGCATATCAATAAAGTGAAAACAAAAAATTATGGACAAAAAATTCACCTGGCTTTAATCCACGGTGTATAATCTTTAATCGAATTTTTCATAAACTTTCTTTAGTTTTTATTTAACCTCATTTAAGCTTAGCTTTTATGTTGAGAAACATCCTCTCACAATACAGAATAAATTCAGTATAGAAAATTCCAAAATATTTTAGAGAAACCCCGCAAAACAATGTATGTATGAAATACAAATACATAGGTGCTTCAGAAACTAATTTGCCATCTTCAGTGGAAGACGTCCTTAATGAAGTGGCTGAAATTGATCGCTGAAGATACTCCCTTCTTTAAGTTACAACAATAAAACAGGCTGAGATAGAACTCCGAGACACTTTCATCAGAGGAAGTTCTTTTAAAAATTTAATGTTTTTCGAAGTTACATAATCGGTTTAAACTTAGATTTTCTGTCGATAAATTCCAGAAAATCAAACTAAAAACAGAAAAGTAGGGGGAAAAATTCAGTAGACTTTTTCTAAAATAAGTACTTTTAAAAAATCATGCCCTCGAGAATTTACATAATTTAGATTAATTTGAACACGTAAGATATTTGTTATGTATGCACTTATTTTGGAATAAATTGATCCATATTTCCTTCAAATTACATTTGTGTTATGATTCAGCTAACATTAGTTATTATTGGTATGCGTTGTAGTATCAAACTAGTGGAGCCTTCAACGTTCAATCAGACAACGGACTCCGCAAAACAACCTCCTAAGAAACTGTTGCTGTAAGCAAGCATTTAAATTCAACCACTTTCATTTATTCTGACAATTATTTGCTTAAATAATTAAAAACTAAACAAGGCTTTATGGAAATATTTACTTTAGGAGGTTAATTTTTTCATAAGGATTTAAAGATTGCCAACAACTTAAATATTTGGTTAAAATAAACTGTTCTCTTTATGTGTTTACGAGCACTAACCCTTTTAATTGATTTCTAAAAAGCTATAGTGTTGAATATATGAAAAATATCGATATTAATTTGTTAATTGTTTTATTGTATGTAAGTATGTGACGGAATTCCTTTAAAGAATTGATCAGTTGTTAATTAAGTGGCTAACTATTCAGCCATTCTTTAAAAATGAGATATACCTATAAAAAACTTTGTTAGGAACTTTTATGTTTTTAAATCTATTAAGAAGAGAAACAAACTTGACGCCTATAGCGAACGTCAAATATCCTATAAAACCTTCTAGAGCTAAAGAAATCATTCGAGAAAAAGCTAATTTATTCTGTTTTTGATTGAAATAAATAATTTAAAAGAGCATTATTAATATTTAATCTTAAGATTTTATTAAGTAAACGTGTTTAGTGGTCGTTCATTCATTAGTTTCACTAATTTATTTTAAATTATAGATATTTTACAAACCAAAAACAAATCTAGGAAATTTTCCCTGAAAGTTTTCCTTTGGTAATAGGTAATTATTTACGTTTTTATATATTCTTTCATTCTTAGATACTCTTTTTTCATTTTTAATAACATTTAAGCAAAGGAAAAACTTTACTGTGGATGGTATTTAGAAAACTGAAATTTTATTTGGAGTAGACATTGCCACATTAACTCTCGACGAGGTTCAAATTTATAAGATTCAATGAAACTTTAGAAGAGTTAAAATAGAATAAATTCAACTAAATATTTTAATAAATTTCCTAAGAAATAATATTTCAGTTAAGTTAATAATGTTATAATGTATCTACTAAGCTGGAGACTTTAACGCTCGAAGAGGCATCGAATCCGAATGTGATTCATTTTGATTTTATTTGTTTCCAACATGTCTTCTAGAAATGTTTTACATTTATTATAAACAAAGTCAATTTGCTGTAATTAACTTCAGGATAAACATATCCTTGTTTACGGAAAAATTGTTCGCAAAATAGATCTACAGATACAACGAAGTTACATCGTTAAACATTGCCTTAATTTCGTCCTAATTTTTTGTAAATTTACCTCGTTTTCTAGGATAAATTCTAATTCCTTAAAACTCGAATATATACCTGAACATTGATTTTCTAAATAAAAGTGGATTAGTAATGTTAACTATCTGCTTTAAAAAATTCACGAAAGTAAAAAATCGAACATTTTTAGATTTCTTAAACCATAAATATCTACTTCGGAAATACTCAAACTTAAAAATTGAATTTTTTTCTGCTTGACACGCAGTATCAATTTACCATAAACGATACTGTAAAATTCTACTGGAAATTATAACCCTAATACATATAGACAGGGTCGGCGTGTAATGTTAAGCAAGAACAAGGCGAGATAACTTATGTAAAATCCCGCCCAAGGGCTCGGCCCCTGCAGTTAGCACACAAAGGGCCCCCCTCGGTCCAATCTCAGCCAGGGGCGGCAGCTGACTGTTCACACTTTCCATATCCGTGCATGTCACATTCTATTAGATTTATTATTGTGTGTGTGTCTCTATGCTAATACCCAATACTGTCCAAACGCATTGTTGTTAAGTTTGTAGGCTGGTTGAGAATATCAATTATAAAAATGTCCATATCGAATACCCTTTGTTGTTGAATCTAACAGACTTTGAAGAATTAATAGCGTTAAGCGCAAGGCTGTAAGCGCACTCTAAGCAGGGAAAATCTCCTAAGGTGGCCGAAATATATCACGTAAACAGCGAACTGGTAGTTTGCGAATTTATAGCGGACGTTCTCCGTAGAAATTTTTTATTAATAAAAAGTAATGGTCAGTCTTAAATCATGCTCTAATAGCTGTACGAAGCGGAAATGTATTATAGAAAGGATACCAGTAGAAAATTTAAACCTAAGAACGCCACAAGGAATCAATTCGTAAATCAAAGTAATGAGTAATTATAAAGCAGTAACAGAATATTAACCTTAAATTAAGCTAACCTCGTGACCCGAGCATTTCTCATCGTTACTGTGCTCGCGATGCTTTATTTAGTCAAACGCTATGACATTTTGGAATGATTTTTAATGCCGTCGATATAAAAAATAGAAACGAAATAGATGAAACAATAAATCATGAGCCGGGAGACTTCAATGCTCGGTCAGGACATGAACTGCGATCTCATTCCCATGTTTATCCTGAAGTATTGTCGTAACGAGTAATTAAAACTATGGTTATTTATTAACGGAATAAAAACAATTGTGTGCTTCAAGAAGGATATTCACCTTATTTAATAATAGATTCAGGCTGTATCTTATGTTCTGAAACGTTCTAGTTCAGGTACTCTTGAAGGAATTTGCATTATTTAAATGACATTTCTTGAGGATTTTGCAACTTAAATAGCAGCTTTTTCTTTAATTACTACGCAGAATTACAAATTTCCGAAGTAAAAGTTTCAAGTTCTTTATATGAACTAAGGAAATAGTGAGAAAATTTGCATTTTAGTATTTGTTTATGCGTCTGATGTTAAATATATGCGATCATACGATTACGTTCGGCAGAATTTACTATGAGATTAACAGCATTTAAGGTCCATTTCGGTGACCTTCCAAGTTTAATTTACGGTTATTTTATGTTCTTCCAGTTCCTGTTTACACTCAGGACTGATTTAACGTTACCAAAGATGATATTTCAGGATTCATTCAGTAATTCCTCCAAAAAATATAACGTGGTATATTAAAACCATTTAAAGTTTAGTTTAGAGATATCTTCAATACGGAGAAGCAACCTTTTATAAAAATTTTGTATCGTTATAAAGATGATATCAAAAAATCAATGCTCTTGAATATTGTTTGTTTGGCGATTGCACTTACCACTGATTACGTGGATTATTTTAAATAAAATCGCATCAAATTGTGTTGGATAAACATTTATTTCAAATTTAACTGCTGAAATAGGAATAAAATTATTAACATTTTTATGTACATTTTCTTCTCCTTCTTCTTTTTGCTTTTCCATACTCTATCTGGGTCTTCCGGGGTTCAATACTTTCTTTGTTCTTTCATTCTTTTCTGTCTACCCAAACCCCTTGCTGAATATTCCATTTCGTTTTATATTGTGTCTTCTTGGCCGTCGTCTCTTTCTTCGTTCTGTTGGTTGCTATTCCATTGTCTTTTTCGGGAGCCTACCATTTTCCATTCTTTGCGCATGTCCGTACCACAGGAGTTGTGTTTTTTCAATTTCTTCAACGATGACCTTTTCTGCTTCCATTATTTCGCGTATTCTTGTATTCCTTACTCTTTCTCTTCTAGATATTCTTGCTGCTCTTCTCCAGTAGTCCATTTTCACGGCTTTTAGTTGATTTTTGCGTTGCTCTGAGAACAGCCAAATCTCTGACCCATATAATGCTACACTCTGCACGATAGTTGCATATATTTGTTTTTTGCTGTTTTTACTAATACTTGCATCCCAAATTATACCATCCAGACCTCCTATAACTTTCCGACCCTGTTTTAATCTCTCCTTTACCTCTGTATTATAAAATCCCTGCTTTCTAATCGTTGCGCCCAAGTATTTATATTCCCCACATGCCGATATTACTTCTCCCGCTTCTAATGTTAAAGCATCTTGTTCCCATCCTATACCTAAGTATGACGATTTATTTACAGCCCCCATTTATCATATTCTTCTATAGCTTTTCTCGTCATATTAGATTCGATATCCTCTATTTCCTGCGCCATGATCACCTGATCGTCCGCGAATTGTAGTGTGTATAATGTTATATCCTCGTCCAGAGGTATTCCCATACCCTTTTTCCTTTCATAGATAAAGTGCTTTTTCTATGTACATTATATACCTACATTTTCAATCTTCAAAAAATGTTTGGTTTTCATATTAGGTAGGTAATCCCTAATATGAAGTTTTGAAGATTGGGTAGCTCCATTTGAACTAATCATAAGGTAGATTTTCACTTTGATAAGTTTAGAAACTCTTTAACATTGTACACTGTTGGAGAGTTCAACGTGCGATTAAGAAACAAACCCGGAAAATTTGAGCGTTAATTTAGGTTTAAACAATAAAAATGCGTTTTGTTCGAGTAACTTGAGTAACTTTTAAGCAGGTTATTAGGCGTGTCTCTCTTCCATCTTATCCGCAGATCCTTTTAAAGTTTTTTTTAGAACTTTTGACAGCCATATTGGTAGGTACCTATTATGAAGTTTATAGAGTATATACTAACCCCATTAGAACTAACCACACGATTGATTTTCAAACGTTTAAGCTATAAAATCTCCTAACAATTCTTAATGCCGAGTATTGTTGGAGACTTCAACGCGCGATTAAGCAACAAACCCGAAAGGCTTAAGCATTAAGTTTATTTTAAAAAGTAATTAAATATAGATACGTACTTTGTAAATTTAAAAAATATGCTTTGATATATCTCTGAAACTGGTCTTGTAAAACTGAATTTAGTTAGTTAGGAATCCAGCCACTGAAAAAGAATTTTCAAAATTCTCACTACAACATTTTTAGGCCGGTTTATTACAAATTCAAAACTATTTGTTCATGAACGAGTATTACATATTAAAACCAAATTTTCAGGTCTGCCTATAATCCATTTATTATGCAACTTTCACGAAGAAGCTTTAAGTAGGTATGCTTAACACCATAGTTCTAAACCTACCTAAATTAAACATTAGTAAATAGAATTTAATTTTCGCAATTAGGTATAAATAGTTTATTCTTATCATATCTAGTTAAGTTTATACATAAAATTAGATATTAAAAGCTGCTTAAAACAAAAATAAATTAAAAAGTATGCAAGTTTTTAAAAGTAGTCTTATGTCTTATAGGTACCTAATACACTAAGATTTTAACAGTCTGAATAATATTTTAACGTTTAGTTTCGTAAGTTAATGTAATCTAAACGCTACATGAAGAAGACAAATACTTATTACAGAGATATTTTTAATCCATATAACGACATCTATTTTCAGTTTTTCAGTTGACATGTTGCTCATTCGTACGAGTGATTACATGATTTTACTTTAAAGAAAAAATAGATTTTGTTTAATAACCGATATATATAATTATTGATATTTAGGATGAATACTGTACTTAACAATTTAATTAAATGCAAAATTTACTAATTAACACAGTTTCTTTTATCTTATAATACGAAACAAATCAGTTTAGGCTACAAACTTCAAAGCAAAATACTTAGGAATTAATTGTGTACGCAAGAATTATTTTTTACATATATCTTCAAACTTCGTTGATTAAATAGTAATGGGTTTTTTATTGTAGCTTTTGTCGGACCTTTCACTGCCCAAAAGTCTTTTTTCCATATAGTTTATTTCAGTCAGCCTTCATCCTGTGCTTTTCTTTTCTCCGTGAATCTTGATATTCTTGGGCTATCCGCTTTTCTTATTTCCTGTGGCTGTCATTTTGGTAGAATTTGAGGATCATTTACCGCACTTAGCCTTTATTGATTTCTTTCCAAATTTTTTGTTGCACTCATCCTTTCTTTATACACTGTTCTCTGCAGTAGCTAGTTGGAAGTTTCATTAGGTTCCGAGAGAAATCCTCGAAAACACTAAATAATCTTTTAAGAATTAGTAGGTCAGATTAAGAAAATCTGCTTTATCTTGCTTGTTCGAAATTAATATTTTCATAAATTTTAGCGATACAAGATACAAGTTTTAAGATCGTAGTTTGCAATAAGTTTTGGTTACTTATTAAGTAAAGCAGCGAAAATGGAGGGGACAATAATTACAGTTTCAAAATATTTTTTATTTAAACGTGAAATTTCGGCAAAATCGCGTGCTTAAATTTTTGTGTGGCTGTGGAAGGATGCATCACTCGGTATTTCTTATTGTAACAAACAGTTTAAGAGGTATTAATTAATATTTAACCTAGATATCTTCCTATTTCATTGCTTCAGAAAGTTTGGTAAAAGAATACTTCTTCACAAGTTAATAACGCAGCTTATAAACTGGAGACTTCAGCGCCCAATTAGACAACAAACCTCGCAATGTAACATTTTCATTGATTTGCTATGTTTATAAATCTCAGTTTTTTTTATATTTCATTATTATTATAGTTAGGATGAAAGCAAAAATCTGAAATTTAATGTATTTTTGTATATCCGAGTTTTCTTTACACAGTTAAAACTTAAAACAGTTTTAATACAAACTTTCTTTCCTGTCATTATAGAACGTCATTATTCTAGTGATGTTTAAAATATGATACAATTATTCATTGGTCCCGAATGTATCATATACATACGGTAGAAACACAAGGTACAAATCGGGCTTGTTTTATATACATTTGTATTACGGGATTTTGAGGCGTAAAACACTTGTGAATAAGGAACAAACGCGAACGCCGCCTCTCTAAAGGATTATGATAAATGGACTCCGAAAATTCCACATGGATTCCTCGCATTGTGTTCAGAAGCCTCGGGTTTATTCGGTTTATTTTTAATATTGAAATTTATTTCTTTCGCTCTCTACTACATATCGGGTCACTATAGGACAAAGTGGCAAATAAAAGGTAAATTTCGCTTTTAAAGCCAGAGGAAAATAAAAAAGGATTATTTTTTCAAACCACAAAGTTTTTGACAGTTTTTGAAACATTAGGTACTTTTCAAACCGCAAAAATAGAAAAATGATGTATTTTCTATCCTATAAAAATAACTTTAGTGCAAATGGATAAAATATCAACTTTGGCAGTTTTTTGATGCCTTCTGTTCTTAGGAAATGTGATTTTAAGAATTGTTTAACGTTAGACCCTAACGAAATAAAAATCTAACAATATCGTGTATTACATTTAGTCCCCCAATATTCGAACAAATCAAAAGTTTGTTGAATAAACTAACTAACACAAGATAATATTAGTAAAACGAACCTTCAGAATGTATCAATTTTTATTACAAAATTTTAAAATTAAACAATTTCTAAATAAATATTTTATAATCTAATTTTGAAATCTCTTAAACAAAAGTTTTTATTAAAGCAGTACTAAGTCTCTCTTCTTTTCCCGATGTCTGAAGTAAATATATAGCGTATTCCAAGTTTTTTTGAACATCTACACTGTTGACGCAGTATTGAATTAAAGTGGTTTTTCAAATTAATTTCAATCTGTTAAGGATTTTACTTTGTACGGCGTAAAGTTATTAATTTTTCAAACGTTCAAACTAATATGATGCCAATTGACGGCATGCTCCACATGGCGCCACTTACTAATGGAAATTAAATAATGATAATTGAAATTAATAACTGTATATCACTGTAGTTAAGTTTCAAACCATATGCAGTATCTAACGCCGAACACAGATCATCGGCATAGTGGTATTTTTAAAAAATGAACAGGCCAGATAAACACGTTTTACGTCAAAAGTAAATGTCGTGTCTTTGCTATAATTTTTTTATGGATAGTCTTTTTGATTCACAAAGTAAAATGGTTAAAATTGTTATAACGTGGACCTCGCTCTCTCCAATCGTATCATTTCGTGCCCGAAGAAATATGGCTTGTGTAAGTTAAATTTTGTTACATAGCTGATTTTGTAATATTTCTAGGTCTTGTAAAAAGGAATTTCCTGACTCTTTTACTTGATCGATAGAGCTTTTAGGTGACCTTCCTCCTAATCGTTTACCGTGTACTTTTCCTTCTTTTCTCTTCTCGAAGTGGCGTGCCATTTACAGAGTGTTGCCAATCTTCTCTCTCTAATATAGATTAACGTGAACTCAGAACCACTTAAATGCTCCAGAGAAGACTTACCAGGAGAAATACTTCTGACATTGCCTTTCGAGGGAAGCGGTCGGGTCACGTTGAACCAACAGAGCCACGACCGTGACGTACTTTCCTTGGATCATTATTTTTTTATAAATTATCTGGTCTGGTCCTAGTAATGTGGACAAAATATTTTCCTTTATTTAATTCTTAATTCTGCAATTATAGAGTTATTTATTCGGTGGGAGCACGGCACCATTGGTAACTTCCTGAAGCACGACTTTTCAAAAGCATTTACTCGCTTTTTGCCATCGTTTTTAAGAGTCCAAGATTCTGAAGTGTACAAAATAATATAAAACATGAGACTTCTCATTACTCTTGTTGTAATGGAAATGTATACCACGATCCTTCTACATTTTGTTTAATTTGACAGTTTTGCTGTTTTTGCCAAAGCAATGCATCTCAAGATAAAGTTTTATGCAATTTCCTATATTTCTTATATGCGATCCTAGGTAGATAAAATTGTCTACAACATCCTCGATGTCTTGAGGAGTGTACTAGTCAAAGTGCGGGCGGATATGGCCTGTTTTTCGTGATAACTATCGGTGAAGTAATCAAGATAAGTTTGTGGCGGTGATTTCGCAGTATGTTTCATTTCTTTGGTTAATTTAATAGTTTGATTTAGATCTCTTGTGTGATCAAAAGTATTAATTTTTAGTTTCTTCTTTTTCTTGTTATTGGTTAATTTTTGATTTTGATTTGTATTTACTTGATTTGTGTTCACATTTATTGGGCATAATGGGTTGCACCCCTGCCCTTATTTCTGTAATTATATTATATTATATTATATTATCATCATTTTTATTTTGTTGAGCTTTAATCCAAGTTCTTCCATTTCAGTAATGTTACGCGCAACTATGGTGGTATTAACAGCATATCGAAGATAAGTTATTCTCGTTACTTCAACAGTGATACTACCATCCTAGTCTTCAAGGACCCTTCTCATTATGTATTCTCCATAAATGTGAAATAGTAATGGGGAGAGAATTCGTTCCTGTCTTACGCCTTTATAGATCGTTAAGTTCTCTAATGCAAGCAAGATAATGTTGCAGATATTGCATAATCGCTTAAGAAACTTTCTGGAATTGCAAATCTCTATAGAAAAGCAGGATTTATAAGAGGTAGAGGAACTAGAGACCAGATTCTCATTCTACGACAGTTGATAGAAAAGAGTAGAGAATTTAATGTGGCAACATATCTCTGCTTGTTAGATTACAGCAAAGTCTGAAGCAAACTATGGGATGTATTAATACAGATGGGGGTGCTTGAACATGTAGTAGGTACCTATTTCTAATCACACTACTCTATGAATCAAGATTGAGCGAAATTATAATCAACGACAGAGAGTTCTGTAATTATTGCACTTGCATGTAGACCTGTGGAAGGTGATGACGTGATGAGTATTGAGTTCATCCAATTTTTATGCCATTAGCCTGTTCTCCATATTTTATTAGAATAGCTATTTATGGTACAAGTGAATAAAGAGAAATTTTATCCACAAAAGGAAAAGTTTAGCTCACGAGACGCAGCCGAGTGGGTTAATTTTCTTGAGTGGATAAAATGTCTTTATTCAAGTGTAGCATACAATATTTTTTCCAATTCCTACATTAAAATTTCTAAAAAGCAGTTAATTATCAATTTATTGCTTATTTACATAAATATTAATACTACAGTAGTTTTTAAACAATGCCTAGTAACCTAAATTTAAAGGCACCATGGTTTTTATTCTGAAACAAGTAGTTTATTCACATCGTCAAGGAAAGTGTGGATAAAATGTTTATAGCAACGGCGTCGTTAAGAAAAGTGTGGATAAAATGTTTATAGCAACACTTTATCCACCCTTCACGTTAAAATGTTTTGCTTTAATAACTAGATTTGACACATTAAAATGCCACTTTATGTGTAGGAATTGGAAAAATAGTTGTTATACTTCTTGCTATTCCTGTATCGTCTAATGTTTTTATCATCTCGCTATTGATTTTACCTTCACCTACTGCCTTGTAGTTCTGTGATTGTTTAATAACCTAATTCTACTTCACTTTTTAGTATTGCAGGCTCTACTTGCATACCCTTAATTTCTGATAAATTATATGAGCATTGATTTGGTGAGTCATTCTTATATAACTTCGTTCAATATATTTCCCATGTTTTCATTACTTCATTTATATCGCCAATAGCTTTTCCGTTTTCATCCTCTATCACCCAAGTTCGTAGTCTAAATTCTCTAATCATTTTCTTGATTTTGGAAAAGTCTCGTGTTTCACTGGTGTTCTCCATTCATACGTAGTTTAAATAATTATTTTTGCCTTTTCTGTACTGTTTCTGTGGTTCTTTATGCGAAAGATTATATTTTCGTCTATCTTCATCAGCGTTTAGGCTAGGTATTTTTAAATACTTCCTTTTCAGAACTGTGTTGCATGACAAATCAGGCATCCAGTGCCTTCTCCTTGAGTTGCCATCAGAGTTTTGGTTTTTGTGTTGTTTGATGACTTCCTCTTTAGTTTTATTCATTATATTTGTAAGTTCTTTCATATTTCATTTGCACCTATTAACTAGTTATTTAGTTAATACTTTTTTGTTTGATCTTATATTTTTTCTTTGAAGATTTGTTATTTAATCTAAGTTTTGATTTCTTGGCTAGAATGATCTTTACGTCTGCGATAAGTAACTGGTGGTCATACCCACAGTCTGGACCAGGATAAGTTTTACAGTTCTGGGTAATGATTTTGCACCTGATGTTCCAGAGGGCATAATCAATCTGATTTAGATATTTATCCCTGTATTGTGTCTTCTTCTTTCTCAGCCCAAATCATCAACTGTTGGACATATGTCTTCCCTCAAATATCTCTACCTACTCCTATCACGTGCATTCTGGATCCACTTTGTTAAAAAATTTTTTGCGTCATCAGTCAATCTTGTTGGAGGTCTACCTCTACATCTATGGGCGTGTTGTCTAAGTCTCCATTCAACTATACGATTTATCTACGTATCATCTTTCAGTCTTGCCAGATGTCCGGTGCAATTCCGCTTCAACTTAGCTATCTTGGTGACTGCATCAGTAACTTTTGTTCATCGTCTAACATTGGCGTTAGGTATTCTGTCTCTTAGTGACATCCCCAGCATCGATCGTTCCAATGCTGTTTGCTCCACGCGGATTTTCTTTATGGTATTTTTGGTTAGCGTAAAAATGTTTCTTAGCTTTCCGTAGGCCACCCTTGTTAGATTAATTCTCCTCTTTAGTTCATGAGTTTGATTGTCTTTACTGATAGTTAGCTCATGTCCTAATTATTTATACGAATAAACCCGATTTTCAAATCGCCTGCCGAAATATTTTGTTTTCGAGTCCAATTTCATTTGAGGCTATTTTAAGCTCCCGCAACATTGCACTTGCTTCATCCATTTTATCTGTAATCAGGACGATGTCGTCACCAAAACGTAGGTGACTTAATAATTCCCCATTTATATTAATTCCACGTTGCTCTCAGTCTAGATCTCCCTGTCTTACTCCCTTTTCTATTCTAAATGCATTTCAGTCTTCGTGGAGTCTTACAGAAGCGGTTGCGTGACTGTATATGTATTTCAATAGATTTATATATCTAGACTAGAGTCTATGCGACACTGAGAGAGAGCTTGAAAAAGTTTTTGTTGGCCCACCGAGTCAAATGCCTTTTCATAGTCGACGAACACCGGAATAAGGGATTTATTATATTCTATGCATTTTTCGAATAATAATTTTAGTACCAGTAAGTGATTTATACTAAACTGATCTAAATAAAGCCTGCTCCCTTGGCTGGTAAAAATCAATCTTTACGCTTATACATTTCACTATTATTCTTGTAAAAAGCCTGTATGCCTGCGGGAGTAGGCTAATAGGCCTGTAGCTTGATAGGTTTGTGATATCACTTTTTTTGTGAATGGCGTTATCCCACATCGTAGTAGCGACTGTATGGCTTTAGAAACCGCCGATCCACCTTCTTTAATTGCTTCAAGAACAATCCCATCGTCTACAGCAGGGGCTTTGTTATTGTTCATTTTTCTTATTGCTACTTCCATTTCTTCCAAGCTGATTTCTTATGCTTGGTTTCTAATATAAGGTGTCTCTCCTGGTTTTGCAGGGTTTGTAGTTTTATACAATTTTCGATAGAAGTTTTTAGTTATTTTCAACATTTCGGGTTTGTTCGTAGTCGTTTCTCCATTTTCAGGTCGACTATACTTTTTGTTTCTATATTTGTTTGGCGTCTTTTATTTTCTGCGATTATTTCAGTGATTTTTATAGTGTTATACCATAGATTAAAGATCTTTAATCTATGGTTATACTTTCATAGGTTTTTCCTAACTTCTTTTGCTATTTCTTTGTTTTCTATAATTTTCTAAGTTTTTGTTTTTCTCTAAGCCGTTTCATCAAGGATTTTGTTCGACCGCTAATCTTGTTGGTGTGCAAATTTTGTTTAATGCCAAATGCCATGTTGATTCTTCTATCATGTCTCTATATTCTTGCGGCTATTCAACGTTTGTCTCCATCTTCTACTTTTAAAAGTAAAATTTTAGAGTATCACTTTCGCGTTTAAGATTGATAGCTATTATAGTTCTTACCAAGCGATGTTCGCTTCCAATTGAAAATGTATTTAAGACTTTGACGGTTTGCACGGTGCCCCACTTTGTGTGCTTTAGTTATCCTTCTAACTGCAGTAGTTTTTCTTCCGACGAGAACGTTTGTGTGTTATATTATATGTAGTGATATTCAACCGTCGTATTTTTAGTCCAGATCTGACTTTAGTGTGGATTTGCGAATTTTTGCCCCCCCCAGAATCAATGAGGCTGACCTTCTCTTTGAAGGTTTGAGATTTGGGATTTCTATTTCTACCCACCTGGGGTATATAACCGTTTTTCGCCATTTTAAGGGGGCATAAGATTTAAAACGCCACGCTATCCTACTACGAGTTGGATATAGGGAGGATAAAATGGGGAGCAACAGTAAGTACACAGTACATTGCGTAGTTTCGAATGCAATTTTGCCATGTTCCTTTTGCCTGTACCTACAATATAAAAATGTGGTGCTTCTGTGGTTATTCATTTGTTTGTTTGTTTTTATTGTAAAATGGGATGTTTTTAATTTAAAAAAATATTATTCTGGTGACAATTTAATCAGTTAGTCCTGCGCAGCGCAGTGGTCGAATTCAAATGCACATATTTGTTTAAAACGTGAGTAATTGCTGTTTATATTAACTAAAAATTTTGCATCATTGTGCGAAGTCAAATTCATAGTATTTCACAATTTTTATATATTATAAAATAAAATAATTTGCAACTATTATGTAGGAGATTAATGTATCTTCTAAGGGTAGGGTAAAAGCACGCAAAGATGTGAAAACTATTTTTAATTCTCCATATGAAGGATTCCTCCCTAACACATTTAGGGGACGTTTAAACATTTATGAAATGGGAGTAAACGCTACTAATAATATGTTTAAACAAAAATATGAAATATTTTAAGCGTATAAGTTCAAATTAACTCAGCTTAGAATTTTTTAATGATCACATAAAATAGGAAAGCGCCATTTATGATTTAAAATTAAGATTCCAGTCTGCACTTGTTTTTCACAAGTCTGGAAAGTATTCAAACATAAACATGCTGAAAATTAACTTAACGATCTAGTTACATATCGGAAATGCAGTGTTCGGCGTCAGGCTGGCGCTTTGCTTTTATGGATCCATGAGAACATGTATAATAACCTGGATAATTATCGAGGCCCGAGAGTTTCTGTATAAAACCTTTCAATGCGTTGTGTTGTTATTGAAAAGAACTATACTAACCTCGACATGAAAAATGGATAATCAGTTCAAAATTAGCGTGCCGAATTTTCAATTAAAGTCACTGATACGTTTGCCTTTTTAAAACTTGTTAATGTGTAGAAAGTTTTTTTTTTGTTGTGATTAACGAAATTCTAAGGTCGGGTTTGTTAGATCAGATGTGCTGATCCATAATTAACATTGATTTTTGATTGTTTTTTCTAAATAAATGGGGCCGTTTTAAAAGTTCACCTGTCAATAGCGTGAATTATTGCCCATTAAAATAACTGGATTTTAAGAGTTTGTTTGAAAATTTTCATGTTACGAAGTAGAAAAATGGGTTAAAATTATCGACATTTTGATAACAATGGAGTGTGTTTAATCTGGAGACAAACATAAATCAAAATTATGTAACCACGAATTAATTATAAATACAGACAACTTGGATATTTATACCAATTGAATGTTAAAGGAGTGTTTATGCTAAATGATTTGTCTTGATTCGTTTTGCATGAACGATTATTTATTATCTAGCGGTTTTTACATTTTCTCTTGGTTGAGGTTTGTTATTTTAAACTCCATTGTCGGTAACTGTCCTTAACATAATAGTTATTTATGTACCAAGGGCGTAACGATGCTTTTATGGCTTGAGACGTGATTTTGAGCCCGAGACGCTAGTCGAGGGCTAAAGACACGTCGAAGGCCATAAAAGGAAGTTACGCCAGTGGTACATACATAATTTTATGCACGATCGAAGATTTTAAAACTGAAATAAAAGGAATAAATTAATTTTTCGTCAAACCTACTGCGAAAATATGTCATTGTGTCATTGTTTTGTTGACGGTAAGTGACAGTTTACATTCAACTACTGGTTACCATGGGCAGCGGGTTGTAATATTCTTCATTAAGTTCCTAGGGCAAAAAAGTAAATTGTCTACAAAACACCTTTATTTACAAACATTTTATCTACGTTACATTAATTACAACTTATTTATATTAAATGTAAATGAACAATTAGAAATTAGAACAGTTAGAAACTTGAACAAGAGAATTAAGTTCCTTTTTTGAATCTAAGTTTATATTTTCGGTAATATCAACATTTTCAATTTGTATATGTTCTTGATTTTCTTTGGTGCTAGGAACAATTACGCGGCTATCTTTCATTTCGTCTTCATTATTGAATTGCATGACTGAAGTTGAAGATGTGGATGCAGATTCTTCATACTTATTCTGATTATATAAAATTCTACTGGCAATTTCTAATTTATTTGTCATTGAATCTGCAACATAACTTTCTGCCACTGTTGTGGATTTCCATCCACCGTGCCTCTTTAAACCAAGAACGTCAATTCCCGTATCAGCCAAAAAAGTTGCTGACGTTCTTCTAAACGAGTGCCCAGTATAAGTTTCAGGATTTTTCAGTTTTAAAAATTCTGCTATTAGAGCAGGAATTTTTGCAAATGTGTTTTTACCTACTGGTTGATTCACACATTTTCCTGAACAATATTTCAGAAAAAATCGCCGATTTTCACTATTCCTTGGCCTGCAACTTATATATTTCCTAATTAAATCAACAAAATTTATGCGCTGTTCTTCTCGGTTAATGATCGTAAAAGTACGTTGCACTCCATTTTTAGTATCTGATATTGTTACTATTATTACAGAATTTTTATCTTCAACATTATCAGTTGTCATCTTACATAATTCGTCTTTTCTACAGGCCCCAGAAATTCCCATTATCATAACGACCTAGAACAGATAAATAACTTAATAACTGAGTTAAATGAAATAATCTGTTACTGTACCTTCATTAACGAATGTGTAATGTCAGGCCCTTCAATAAGGAATTTGTTCATATCGTCTCGACTAAATATACTACTCTTTTTGGGTTTATATCCATCATTTTTACGCTTTAAAAACGCTTTTAGTTTTGGATATTTGGAAATATCTTCATTGTCATTGATAAAAATGGTACTTTTTAACATTGAGTATTCGCTCCATAAACTGCTTGGAGATTTTAATTTTGTAGATCTATTTAAGAAATACGCCAGCAGCACTTTTTCTGTAATCACATCTGATTTCTTCTCATGGCACCAATTTTTGAAAATGTTATATGTTTCCATATACCGTTGTTGCGATTTAACCGGTAATAAATTGTGGGATGCTGCATTTGCAGCCTCTTCTATTTCTTGAGACATGTTTTTAGAATCACAAATTGTGCACAAATTCAACTGACACACGCGTTTGAAATTTTTTTGAAATAAATATGTTTTATTTTCTTTTGTTGTCAAGGATACCTAATCTAAATCACACCAACCTTTATTAATTATTGGTATGACAGCTATGCATAATAAATGAAAAATACTTAATTTTATTTATTTTAAAATGATATATAAGGTTTGACGAAAAATCTCATATGCACCTCGAGTCGTACAGTGCAATTTTTGGTCTTGAATGCTTGCAACACCTCGGCCCTTCGGGCCTTGGCGTTGCAAATTACATTCTCGCCCAAAAAACTGCACCTACGACTCTTGGTACATAAATAACTATTCTACCCACATCGTAGTTATTTGCTCAATTATTTTAATTTTTTACTGACAACTGTCAAATGGTTGAAGCATTTACGCCTAGGAATATTCACATAAATAATTGTGTTAACTGTGTTGTTAATACAAATTACCCTAAATAGAGTTCTAATAAAGAGCATACATTCGATTTTAATTTAAAAAATTCTTTATAAGACTGTTAAACTGTTTATCAATTTTTGACGTTTCATTATAGACCGGCGGCCTATAAAGACACCCACGGGCTATAAATAGACGTTTATGTCAAACAAATTCAGACATAATTGACACATTATAATGCGATCGTGCATAAACAATTAAATCCATGCATAAATCATAAATTATCATGTAAAAAACTCAACGGTTTAGCTTTCATTACGAGTACCTATGCAATTGCAAAATAATAAATAATCAGCGGTTGATTTTAGAAAATACTTAAGAAAACATCAAAAAAATCGTTACGTTGCTTTATGAAAATCGAACAGTCATAAAGTGACAATTGGGAAATTAAATAAATCAACAGAATAAGTTAAAAGAAAAATGTATTCGTTCATCAAAACAACAGAAAACCGTTTAATTTTATTTGATTCAAAAATTTGCCGGGATCGTATTTTCTTTTTGTAATGTTTATAAAACAAATATATTGAAATAGTTTTCTGACGATTTCCATCCTGTTGGTGTTAGGCTGTTAGGAAACCTTCTTCACTTTCAAACATGAATTACTAGAAAGTCAAATTTCTCTGAAAAAATAATCAGATACGTTTTCCATTTTCAATGGAATACTTAATCGAAACATTTTTAAAAGGCCATGTTTTTCAAAGTACTTATTGGACCAGAACCCAGGTTCCGTTTTAATTTAAATTAAATAAACATTATGTTTGAACCGTCAGAAAGGTTTATATAAATTTTCCTAAAATGATTATTTTCGATGTTAATTCTGTAGGTCATTGTGAAGTTTGTTAGGTGATATAATCTTTTATCGACAACTGATGACGAAATACCCAATATAAAATTGCCAGTTAAGTCCAAAATTATTCCAATTTTTAAACCTTGACACTTAATATTTCTGTATCAGATGAATACAAAACCTTGTAAAAATTTAGACCTATTACTTCTCTTCAAATATAATTTTTCTTGTACATATTTAAATACAAAAGTCTCCAAAGCTACTAATTCGAATTCATAACTAGTATACTTTTGAATCTGAAATAAACCATTGAGAAATTTAGGTTTGGTAGAGTTTTTAACATACTTTTCCGATTAGATTTTTGTTTAATTTTTCTTATATTTGGCTTTTATTGTCAAAATTTCGTGAATTTACCAAGTAGATTTCCAATCCAAATTTAAATCAAAGTTTTGAATTTTCCTGCTTAAACTTTTGCGTTTGAAGAAATACAAAAGCAAATGTCAGATTATCCTGAAATTCAAACTTGGGTTTTATTCAAAAGCTGCTTTGAATTCAAAAATTTCTCTTGTACCTTTTTGTACGTTTTCATAGATTTAAATTCAGAAGTGAAATCTTGAAGCAATATTGAATTCACCTGCGATTATAACCCACATTTAGAATTCTTTAGCTCTGGATTTGTAATCCAAAACAAGAATTAAAGAATATAAATAGAGTGCGAGAACACAGTTTTATCAAAGCATAAATACTGAAACTGTGCATAAAATTGTAAAAATTGTAAAAAAGTAAATATTAAAAAAACTTATCTGATTATCACAACAGAATATTTTTAGAAATAGCATTCATGAAAAAGGGAGCACTTAATTTTAGAGAATATATTAAAAAACCTTAGCAAAATTTATTATACTATATCATACAAAGCACTTACGAAATTCCCACTATTTTTAAATTAACCCCGGATGCATAAGTAAATGGACAAATTACAAATTTCTAAATTAGGTAAAGTGCCGTGGACTTAAAACAAACACTTCAGTTTTGTTCGAGTTCTGCTTTTTAACAGTTCTGTTGAATTTGATAGTGTTGTTAACAATTCCGACACGAAAACACCACAACAAGGGTTTTTATGTAATCGTGTACCTATATGAAGACCTTGGTCATATGTTTCAAAAATAAGTAAGTAGTTCGATATTTTATATGCGAAAATTACAAACAAAGTACAAGTCATAATATTATTAAAAGACATCAGTAACATCGGACAACTCATTACCAAGCTAAGAGCAGCAGATCTGAAAAGTTAAACAATGTTAGTCTCAGTGTCAGTTGGCCTCATAATTTAAAGTATCATAATCCTGCATTTCGCGAAATTTGAAGCAGAAAAGTGTTAAATAGGTACTTCAAGAGAAAGAAAGCAACAAAATATTGTAGACGATAATAAGAAAAAAAATCCAGTTTTCTGTCGAAAAATGCGAACAGTGCGAGAAAAAAACATCATTTTGTACGATGAGAAGTATTTTATTTCAGCAAACAGTGGTCTATCACCCAATATGGGATATTATACTCGAGATAAAACTACAACTCCTGCCAATGTAAGGTTTGCTGGTAAAGCTAAATTTGAGGTAAAAATGTTGCTTTGGGTGGCTATTTCTAAGTGTGGTGTTTCGGCTCCACAGATTCGGAGTCCGGTTATAAATACTGAAACTTATGTTACAAAATACTTAACCAAATTGGAAGGTTTTATAAGAACACCCCACCAAAATGAAGATGTTTTGTTTTGGATCGATTTAGCAAGTTCACATTATTATTACTGTCCAGAACTGGCTAAATGAAAGAACTACACCGTTTATCCCGAAAAGTATGAATCCACCTAAGCATGTACGAATCCCCATTAAAGATTTCTGAGCAATTTTAAGTCAAAAATTATATGAAAATGGTTGGTCTACAGAAACTACAGCCCAATTGTCAAGAAGAATTCGAAAGAAAATTAAAGAAGTAGATGTCTCTGTCATCCAGAAGAGATGCTTGAAAACATTCCAAGGAAATTAAAAAAATGCAATCCTAAATTAGGATTTCCTGGTAGTTTTAAGTTATTTTATATTTGGATACAATAAATTTCAATCTATTGTGGCCTTTATTGTTTACCTATGCATTATTCCATTTTAGGTTAGTCAACTTGTGTGATATTTTATTTAATTTTGCAGTATAAATATAGGACTGTGATAATAAAGATAAGTTCTAATATGTCTTTTGTAATTTAATCTGTGATCTATTTTGTACAATTTTTATGACGTAACATAACTGTGAGTACTGTGAGACAATTTCATTATTTATAAACTAATATTAAAAAATGTTAAGTACCTATAATGTAAGTTATCTCCTTCTGGTCATTCTGAAGATGACCTACTAGTGCTGCTGGAAACGTCAAAAGATTCTATAAAATTAACCTAGTTTATATTGTTGGTATGGGCCTGTGCTAAAGATTCGAAAATAATTCTACCAAAATCAAAATGTTAAACTTCCCTGCTGAATATTTTAATTTTGGGGAAATACAGAGTGGAATGGCAAATTTTGGATTAATAGTTTACGCTTAGTTTGTATTCAAAAGCTCTGCATTAAGACTTATGCGACATACTCCGCCATTTCTAATTTTGAAATCTCTAATTAAGTGGTCTGAATGCTTTTCAAAACTTAAACATTGTTCCGTTTTTCTATCTTTAAAACAAGCATTTTAAGTACATGTACTTTTGAGTTTTTGCCTTTTAAAATCAAAATAGGTACTAGGGATTTGCGGTTCTTCATAGATATTTGTGGGTATTTTAGCTATCTTTAGCACAAATTTGTCAATTATTTTCAATCTTTAGTGAGAAAATTTAGACTTTTGAGTACTTCTTTAACATAGGTAAGCAACCACAAATTGTAATTCTTTTCTAAATTTGGAGATTTGATATTTGAATTGGGATTCGAAAATCTAATTTACTAAAACCTTTGCTCGCTTTGAGTAAACCATAAGTTCATCTGTATAAATAATAATAATAAGAATAATAAAAAAAGTTTTATTAAATTTTAGCCGTCAACAAATCAAAAAGATGAGAACAAAAAATAAGGAAAGGAGTTTTGACTGTTTAGTTTAACGGTTTTAATTGGCTAAGCGTCCGTTCAATAAAAGAATTCTCAGAACTTCGAAGGGGAGGGTAGACCCAGTAAAGCACCAGGATTTTTCCTGAGGGATTGCTGCATTTTCGGCAAATATGGTCAAATTGATTGCAAAGAGAGACAGCTTAAATCAACATTTTTATGGATTGGGTATTTATATAAAAATTAAATAAACTAAAAGTAAGCGGCCAACTCTGGGGCTGTTTGGAAGTCTTTGATGAGTGTAGATCTTTCAGCTATACCTTCCTTGACAAAAATAACTGTTATAGTCAAGACTACATCAAACATTGTGTAAAAATGCACATTTTAAAATTAAACCATGAACTTATAAACCCAATAAAATTAATCGTGAGTCCATTAAAATATTTCCCAAGAAACAAACGTGTGAGACTTCCTGAATTTTAATTATTCGTCTCTATAATTGATCTAAAACTGCCTAATTTGCAAGCAAAAACCTTTAAAAATCCATTTTATGAGTCACCTAAGCAAAATAAATTTTTTATAGCATAATTCTGGATCTTCGGTCCATATGCATCGCATATAATTTTATACAAGTCTAAGCTACGATCTGCCGACACATTTTTCACGCTTTCTGCTGTCCGTGGAAGTGTAATAATTTATAGCAGAGCGGTGCGATAGTGGACCGTCACCGTGGGGGGCACAGACAGCGGGGGCTCGCGTTCTTACCGGAGAAGTAGCCCCCGGGGCCCCCAAGGGGGCCATTCACACTACCCCGACACGTTTATAAGTATATTACAGCTTGTTTATGTTTTATAATACCACCTACACTAAATAGACTTTTTTTTGGATTAAACTTAAAGATTTTTGGATTATTTTTAGAATTTTTCATTTCGTCTCGTCTCTGACGAACGGTTTTCAGTAGTAAAATAACCTTAAAATTAGTGTATTAAATTAACCTTACTTCAATAAATGAATTGTTAATTAATTGACAACAAAAACTTCTTATAATAATTTTATAAAATTAAAGACGAACACCACTTAAATTTTTCTTGGAGATGGTTTGTGGTAGTGAGTATTTTGGGTGGGATTTATTTTTATGTGAAAATAATAGCTAAAATAAATCAAAGCTTAAGAGTTTTGAAGACTACATTACGTTGAAGCTTTGTTGAAATGCAAAACAACAAACATAAGGTGGTATGTAACGTCTTTTTCTTTCCAAAGAAGCTTATTAATTTTTTGAATACTTATGCGCCGTTAACTAGCATGACATATGATGTCAATTTATACCCATCGCAGAAGCAATTACAGAAGATGATTTTGATAATAACCAGGATTAATAACTCTATTTATTATAGCAAATACAGCGACCTTAACTTCCTATTACCCGTGATAAATAAGACGTATATATTATAAACAGCTACTAGATCTAAGCTGTTAATATCTTCGTAAATTTGATAATATCTTTATAAATGCATAATATTACTCTTCCAGAAGTATATAAATATTTAAATTAATTTTAGTATGTGATTTGTCATAGACGGACGACTGGTTTTTTGCTTCTTACCGAGTGGTTTTTAACTAAAATAGTTGAGTTCGTTTATCACCTGCGATTATCCTTCGTTGTTCTTTTATAAAACTTAATCCCGTTATTAATTGGCAGTCGGGGAGTGAATGACGATTTGCATATGTTCTAAAGAACGCCACAAAAGTAAAATTAATAGAAAACGACCGAAATCTATTTAACATCTTACACACTAATAAAAACCTGAAGGAGCTAATCTTTCGTTGGAATTAAATTAAGAAGAAAAGCTGCGTACATGTGTTTTTGATGTAAACAAGAATAACAATTATTTATGCTAGATTATAAAATATTATTAGTCAAGTGGCTCCTGTAATTAACAGGACGGTTCGTCCCACGTTATATTTCAATTAGTTTTCAGTAAATAATAGTTTTTTCAATAAGGTAAAATGACACATTTGTATTAAATACTGATGCTGTTCTCTTTAAAAAAGCAATTAATCAAAATTTCAGCTATTTAGTTCAGCTTCTATCAATTAAATTAAATGAGACCTTATTTTTGTATTTATTTATAGCTATCACTGGCATACATTTTTTTCCTTGCACTTTTATTATTCACGATTGTACATAACTTGCATTACTTTAGTTTACAGAACTCAAAAATGATCAATCACTGTTGTCAAGTTTTAAGGAGTTGGAATATATTTTAAAGATCAAATGACCGTAACACTAGATATATTCTAAGATCCTTGGCAACCGCAAGCCTAGATCTATCTCAATAAATGTAAAAATAAATTTTTAAAAATTTGAAATAAAATCTTAAATTAGTTAACAAACATTTATTTAATAATGATGTAAGTCAATAACAATGCTCATACATATAAGTTTTAAATAAATTTCTGGAAAGTTTAAAATTCCGAGTATTACATATACCTAAGTTCTTTTCAGGGGTTGCGCTTAAGTCCAGATACGAACTCAAATCCCTAATAAAAGATTTTGGAATCCTTTAATATTAGAAACTTGACTGATACGAGTTGTGAGATTTAAAAATGGATCCTCATTTTGTCTTCAATTCAAATTCAAAACTACAAATTATGGGTTTTATAGATCGAATTTCGGGTTCGAGTTTTTTTCACGCTTCGATCCTTAGGGAGATTCGGCTGATGATGTCAAATTAATTTTAGAATCAAAACTTTATCTAAAAGTTGGAATCTGTAAAGTATATTTAAATCTTGAATAGTATTTCTTTAATCCAAACTTGAACATTCGCATTTTGGATCCGGATTCGAAGATACGACTCTGAGTTCGGAAATTCGATTCTGAAGGGTTTGAATCTGTTTAGATTCAGGATTACAAATGTGGTGAATATCGACAGATTAATTTTATGTGGGTCATATAAATCTAAATTAATTAAAAGAACAATTTGTAAAGCAGAGTTATCAAGGCTTGAGAATTCTCCTCCTTCTTCTCAAATCCTTTATGCCCAATATGAGCGTCGGATGTTTAGCCTTTCCTTAATTGTTAATCCATTTCTTCCATTTTATTCGGTCCCTGGCCAGCTCGTTCAACTACTACTAATGTTTTCCCCTTTTGTCTCCCTATTTCTGCTATTCTGTCTTCCCACTTTTTCCTGGGCCTTCCCCTCCTTCTCCTATCTGTGTTTCTTGCTTCATATACTTTTTTCACTATTGCGTTCGAGTTCATTCTAACTATGTGAGCATACCAATTCAGCTGTTTTTTCTCTATTTTGGTAGTTATCATTTCTTGTTTTATTTCTCGTTTTATTTCTTCATTTCGTATTTTGTCCCATTTTGTTTTCCCCGCTAGGAATTTCATTTCCACTACTATGATCTTTCCTTCCTGTTTCTGTAAAAGTGTCCATGATTCACTTGCGTATGTTATTATTGGTAACGCCACCGAGTTATATACTTTTAGCTTAATATTATTATTAATTTCCTTTTTTCCGAAAATGGTTTTATTTAAAGCATAATATACGTTATTTGTTTTCTTTATTCTGTTATTTATGTCTGTGTCTATTCCTCCATCTTCTGCTATCATGCTTCATAAATACTCATAATTTGATACTTTCTCTAATCTTTGTTCTTTAATGTATATTTCTGTCCTGATGTCTCTGTTGTCGCTCTTATTTATAATCATAGTTTTGCATTTATCTACATTTATTTCAAGATTTATTTTTGTTATATCTTCTGTCCATATTTCTACTAATTTTTCCATCTGTTTACGACTATCTGCAATCAGTACAATATCGTCTGCGTAAAGTAGGTTGTCCATTTTTACCGGTTCCAATCTTTTATATCCGATTACTGTTTGTTGTTTTTCTGATTTTACTCTTGTATTTTTTATTAGTCTATCCATTAGTACTATGAACAACAGGGGGCTCAAGCTGTCCCCTTGTTTTATTCCCTTCCTCATTTCAAATTTCCTAGACATTTCTCCGTTCATCTGTGCCACTCCGTTTACTCTCTTATATAGGTTTTCTATTACTTTGATTAGTTTTCTCGGTACGTGGAGTTGTTTCAGGCACTTCCATATTATACTTCTGTTTGCTGTGTCGAATGCTGCCCTTGAGTCCAGGAAGGTTAGATGAAGTTCTTTTCCCGTTTCTATCTTCTTTTCTATGATGTTCCGGATTATATGTATATTATCATTAGTTTGTTTGCTCGCCCTGTAAGCTGCTTGCTCATCCTCCATCTTACTTTCCACCACTTTTCGCAATCTCTTTTCTATTATCTTTGTGTATAACTTGTAGCTTGTTGTTGATAAGCATATGGCTCTGTAGTTGTCACAATCTGATTAACTTCCTTTCTTATATATTGGCAGTATGATATTATTTCCCAATCTTTTGGGACTGTTTCATTTTCCCATGCTATTTCACATATTCTCAGTAGCCATTCTTTACCTTTTATTCCCAAGTATTTGATCATTTCTGGGTCTAACTTGTCTATACCCCCAGCTTTATCCGTTTTGATTTTCGTTAATGCTTCTTCTAATTCCTGCATTGTGATTTTTTCTATCGCTTCTTCTATTTCTGCCTCTTCTCTATCCCTTTCTTCCCTATTTTCTTGGGTTTCTTCCTTAAATTTGTTCCCATAGAAATCCGACCAAGTCTCTAGTATATCCCTTGTGGTTGTTTTTAGTTCGTTATTTCTATTCCTAATTGCTCTCACTGGTTTCTTCTTGTTGCCTTTTAGTTTTCTTACTTGATTCCAAAATTTCCTGTTATTCATTTTATACATTTCATTTAGGTTATTTCCAAAGTCTTCCCAACTTTTCTTTTTCGCTTCTCATCCCATATTTTTCGCTATATTTCTTTTCCTAATATAGTTTGTTCTTTCTTCTTCTGATTTTGATGTTAAGTATTTTTTCCAGGTTTCTTTTTTTTCCTAATTGCCTGTCTGACTTCCTCGTTCCACCACTGTGTTCTCTTTACTTTATTATTGTATCTTCTTATTCCGCATATTTCCGCTGCCTTATTATACAGGGTGTCAACGAAACCTGGGGCACCCTCATAATTTTTTTATTTTTTAAGATATCTAAATGAAATTTGGTATGTTTAATATACTCTTTAAATGGCATTTGTTGACATAGGAAACAAGTTTCTGTCACTTCCGGTTTCGCCGGAATTGACTACAACTTTGTTATTTTAAATGGAACACCCTGTATATTTATACATTTTTGGAATCTCCATTCAATTTTACGTATGGTAGTATCAAGTTCGAAACATTTTGATGACAAAGTAAATTTTTGCAGAAATTAATCTAGAGTGCCATGACTAACGCCAAATGAAAGTCAAGATGCCCCAACACTCGAGACAAATTGTTTTAGAACTTTAACTATTTTAGTTGCTGTATTAGAATGGCCTAAAGTTGGCAAAAATGCTTTTTCGAGAATAACTCTATTTTTTCAAATGGCACTAGGGTGGGACACTAGGATATTAAAAACGAGCGTTTTTCAAGGATTTTATTGATACCAATAACACGGGATTAATATGAAAATTTAATTCGGAATAACAAAAAAACCATATTTTGGACATTTAAATCTAGATACTGGGTTTCAAAACAAGTGAAACAAATGAAATGCACAAAAAAAAGACAGACTTGTTACAGTTGAAGTGCTAAAATAATTTGTTTTGAGTGTCGTAGCACCCTGACTTCCATTTTACGAAGGTCATGGCACCTTAGATTAATAAATAAACTCTTCTGTAAGTAGTTATTTTGTCATCAAAATGTTTCAAACTTGATACTACCATACGTAAAATTGAATGGAGATTCCAAAAATGTATAAACATACAGGGTGTTCCATTTAAAATATCAAAGTTGATGTCAATTCCGCCGAAACCGGAAGTGACAGAAACTTGTTTCCTATGTCAGCAAACGCCATTTAAAGAGTATATTACATATACCAAATTTCATTTAGATACCTTAAAAAATAAAAAAATTATGGAGGTGCCCCAGGTTTCGTTGACACCCGGTATATTATTTCTTTAAATATCCTCCATCTTTCTTCTAGTTGTAAATCTTCTTCTTGTTCTATTTTCTGAAATTCTTTATCAGTTTCTGTTTGATATCTCTTCATGTTTTCTTCTTGTTTTATTTTATATATAGGTATTTTCTTATAATTTACTATCTCTTCTCTCTCTATTTCCACGTTCTTTATTACTGCTGTTAGTAATCTATGTTGGGTTCCCAATTCTGCTTCTATTTCAGTCTTAACTTTTTCTACTTCTCTTTGCATTGTTTCTGTGTATGTTATGTAGTCTATAATGCTTCTAGCATTCCTTTCTTCTGTTATAAACGTGTATTTGTCCTCTTTATTCTGGCTCCAATTCGTGTTTCCGATGAGTAATTCTGGCAAAATTCCAACATTTTGTGTTTTGAGAATTCAAACTTTAAATTTCTGAAAATAACGCAGTTCAATCTTAAAATCCCTGTCTTGAAGCTGCGAATTCAAACTCTCTACACTTGAGTCTTCTGATGCTGGTTTTGCTATTGTTATTAAATAGAGTGTAAATCATCAATTTCTTAACCAAATTTCCAAACCGTTCTTTCAGAATAATATCAAACTTTTGTTAAAAACCTACTGAAACATGGTGAATATTAATTTTATATTTGATTTAAGTTTGTAATGAACAATCAATTTATGAAATGAAATCTTAAACTTCAAATCAAAGGATTCAAATCCTCAAAGTTCAAAGCTTCAATCTTAAGAGAATCTGAAACCTTGAGCTGCTTGTTATTTCCTACATTTAGCCAAATAAATAATCAGCGCATCATCTCCTAACCCAGGTTGTTCGAATATGCTTTCCCAGAAGCCTATTGGAATCTCTTAAATTGTGATAAATTAAATTTAGATTGACAAATGTATATTATCGATTCGTTCGGACCCGCAAAATAGCTGGAAGCATTTTGAAACTTAATGGTGGATTATGGGGGTTAAATACAACTATCATAAATCACCCCTACTAGGCCGGACTCGAAAAATTTTACAGCTGCCTGAAAATAGAAGAATCCATTTATAAAATGTTAAAATATTTTGGGGATATAGTTTAGAACCGTCCCTGGTAGAAGGTTTATGGCAGGACTTGCCACTTCTAACTCCTCCTTGCCCATTGTAATAACTTTTGAAGTCAAGTAGAAACTGCGCACGCGACCGAACAGACTATACTCAAAATGTGAACCTTCAAAACTTTCATTTTAGGATCCTGGTTTGAAGCATCTGACTTTCTAAGCTCCTTGTTGTTTCCTACATTTAACACCAGATTATTAGCACATCGCTTTCCAATCCATATTCGAATCTTTCCCCGAAAAAGACCAAAACGTTTGAATTTAAGTTTCAATTTTAAGGCACAATTTTAAACACAAATAAATATTTGATATCTTAAATTTGGATTATGACTTTAAAAATTTAAAGTTCAGAATTGGAACCACGAATTCTCTAAAAACAGATTTGGGATGTGGAACTTCGAATCCAGTTTCAAGATTTCAATCCTCAAACTTATACCCCACTACTCAAAAGTTTAGGGCCTTACAAAAAGTTTTAACAGCAAATGAGTACAAATATTTCCTATACATACAGCAATTCTTATTGACAATTTTTATTAACATTTCAACAAAAAACAAGCCATCGAGAGATTTACAAAACCATACTTCTTTCAATTAGTTTATCAAGATATAGATATTTCCACAAGTCGTTTTTAAGGCTCAAATACTGTTTTTTAACCTTCCTATCGAGTTCTTCCTATAACAACTCAACTGGATTCAAATCGGGTGATTGAGGGAGCCAATTTATTAGACACAGCTTTCATGTGCCTTCTTGTGTTTCTAAATAATTTTTATATAGTTGGGATTTGTATTTAAGATGATTATCTTGTTGAAAAACAAAGCCATTTCCACGTACTTAGTTCAAAAAGTAATATTCGATCTTGGAGAATCTTCCCGCCAAGTCATTTTGATATTTTCTCAATACGATGAGATTTCGTATTTTTCTATTGCCAAAGCAGCCCTAAACCATTATAAACTGTTTTGCAGATGGTATTATACATTGTTCCAAAGCCATCTCTCCTTGCAATCGCCTTTTACAGCCAAATATGTCGAACTTTCATTCATCAAACTATTACTGCACAGTCCAATTACCATGTTCTTTGGCCTTTCGAAGTGACTTTTTAAGAGCATTTTTTCCAAATTTTCCTCTTAACTGCAGGAACACTAAGTGGCTCAGTACGATGTACATTAATAATGGCAGTAACCTTAGGTGCTAGAGACGACGATGTCTCTTACTTTTCACACTCAGATCTTATACAAGCTTGCACTTTAATGATTGGTATTGGTGAGCGAATATTCGCTCAAGTCAATTTAGAAATGTTTAGTTGTTTTACTATTTTACATTTCACTATACAACGTACTGCACTACATTTTCCTATTGATAATTCTGTCACCTTCCCCAGTTTTTTTTTCTTTTTCATTAAAGCCAGTAACATTCGTCAATTTTAATAGTCTAATTTTATTAACCAAAATAAGCACGCATAGGTTTCTTGAGATGTGTAACAACAGGCATATACGTATAATATTGCAACATGAGGGTGACATTAAATGACAACAAATGCATAAAATATATTTTAAACTCGAAAGTTAGTAGCTGAAATTGTTCTTCTCTGAGAAGCACAACGTCAAAGAAAGTAGTATATAAAACACAAAGAATGATTATAATAACTACATAAGTTAGTACATTAAATATTCCAATATTCAGCGCATTCAACGTCATGCTGGATAAACTATGCTGTGGCCCAAATGTTTGAACAGTATAGTGTATATTTGAAACTTTATTTTTAGATTTCTGATCAGAAGTCCCCACCCTTCTAAAGTTAAAATGCTGTTTTTTCCTATACATTACCTACAGTAAATTATTACATCACTTTCTAATCTAAATTTGAACCTTCTAAAGGGCGTTGACAACTACACGTTTAAGTTTGAGTTTGAAATTATACACAAAAAGAGGTTTATGTTAAAGTTAAATTGGGATTGTGACTTTAAGAACATAAAATTCAACCCTAGAGTTTCATAAAACCTATTCAGAATTTAAAGCTTCTAAACCAGGAACAAGAATCGAATCTTCTTGGTTATATTCAAATACCAGATCTTCAAATTCCCGTGAAGATTCAAGCTTTCTAAAATCTAAACCTAATTTAAGATGTTGTTCGTTCTTACATTTTACACGCCAGATTACTAACAGATCCAAGTTCGTTTCTGTTCTTTCAGAAGGATGTGACTTCTAAGTAAGTAAGTAAGTTTTAAATTTAAATTATGCGAATGTAAAATTTTGATTTAGATTTAAAGTCCCAGTTAGGGTTTTGTTATGGAAATTGCATATTTGATATACTTATGTTACAAACATGCAGAATTTAAAAGTAGAATCCGGATTTATGTAATGGATCGTCTACGAAATTTTAGTTTTTACTCGATATTCAACGTTCAAACTCATAAACTAAACTTAAATCAAAGAATTCGAAACCTGAATTTTAAGTTAAATTCAGAGTTAACTGACTACATCTGATTCATCCTGATGATATTTAAAATTTATTTAGATTTATTAAAAACCGTAAATACAAGTAATTTCTCCATTTAATCTGATAAATCTAAATGATTTCTTTGGATGATTTCAAAAATTAGACTTTTGAACTTTATGTCTAAACTAATATGATGTGGATATCTTCATTGTGTAGTTACATAAACATATAACCAAATGTTTTCTTTGGCCTTCAAAAAGGGACGGTAAAATTTGCATGATATTCATATCTTATTCTTCTCCCATCTTAGCAAAAAATATATAAATGATTTTAAAAAAAGCTTTCCAAGCTAAAGATAAATAATAAATCATTTCTTCCTAATTATATAATATCACGGGCCGGTCACATTACAAGATACCGCGATGAGAGATGGACTAAAAAGATGATAGACTGGAGACCACGCACGGGAAAAAGAAGTATCGGTAGACCTAAGACACGATGGTCCGATGATACTTCCAGGATAGCAGAAAAAGACTGGAAAAGGAAGACACAAGATAGATAGAGATGGAAGCAACTAAGAGAGACCTACGTTCAACAGTGAACCGATAATGTATAGGTTGGAGAAGAAGAAGAAGAAGAAGAAGAAGAAGAAGAAGAAGAAGAAGAAGAAGAAGAAGAAGAAGAAGAAGAAGAAGAAGAAGAATGTACTCCTTTCAATGTCAAAATCAGAAAGCATTAATTGAATTTGTTTGCTATCCTTCAATATATGATATCGCTTTAGAATAGATTTCATGTGAATATCTTTTATTTTGTAAGAACTTAATGTTGTATTTTGGTTTAATAACAAAAGCAAAAACTTTAAATACAGGTTATCTTCTAATCAGCTCATTAAATTGACCGGTTCAGACATTTATGGCTGCAAGAACCCATGCCAGAAAATTGAATTGTTAGGTTTACTTTCAAACGGTCTGAATTCTCAAGTCGTTTTGATCCAAAATAACAAGATCAGAAAATAAACACTAGATTCCTAAATGAAAAAAAAATGTTAGAATTTGTAATTTCAAGCCGGCATTTCATTTTCATTCTATTTTCAGAAATTTAAAGTTTGAATCTTGACTATTTCCAAGCCTTGATAGTTCTGCTTTACATATTGTGCTTTTTAATTAATTTTGATTTATACGATATGACTCAAATAAAATTAACTGTCAATATTCACGAGTTTGTAGCATATGAATCCCCAATCTAAACAGATTCCGGATTTAAAGTATGAATGTTCAGGTCTAAATTAAAGAATCGCTATTCAAGATTCAAATCCAGCTTGTAGATTCCAACTTTTAGATAAAGTTTTGGTTCTAAAATGAATTTGAATGAAATTTCTCTATCATAACTGGTATTTAGATCGTAAACGCATGTTTCACGTTTAAGATTTCAGTGAAAACTTGAATATTTTAACTAAATTTAAAAAAAAACTGGGGAAAGTGAAAGAATTATCAATAGAAAAATGTAGTGCAGTACGTTGTATAGTGAAATGTAAAATAGTAAACTCGAAATTCGAACCGTAAATTGCCTATTTTGTAGTTTGAATTTGAACTAAAGTCAAAATGGGAATCCACAATGCTTGAATCTGTACTCAAAAGATTCATCTTTTAGTAGGGATTTGAACCATATTCGGGACAATTCGAAGATTAGCTTCAGATTCGGGCTAAGCGACAGCTCCAGTAAGGAATCCATGAAACGTAAAATTCAGCATGAAATATTCAGAAACGAATTCTGAATTTCGTTTAATAACAAGGGCAAGAACTTTAAGTTCAAGTTCTCTCCTAATAAACTGAATAAATTTACATGTTCAGATATTTATTGCTGTAAAAACCCATACTAAATCTTTAATTTTATTTTCAAAGTCAAAGGTTTTGAATTTCCATTTCGTTTTAAGCTAAAATATCAAGCTCAAGAAATATACATCGAACTACTGACTGAAAAAGAAAATGTTGAAATTAGTAATTTTTGCAACCCTAAAATTTGGAGTTTCATAACCACAATTTTCAAATTTCTAAACATATGATTTTAGTCTAAGCGCGAGAATATCAGATTTAAAAAACAGAAATCACATTCAAATGTGATGAAATCTTAAATTACAATTTCGAAGATTCTACGGCAAAATTTAAGTGCAGTCAAAATATAAAATTTAAAAATCAGAGATCAAGTTCAAACTGAAATGCTGGGTTTATAAAACTGCAACTTATAGGTAAAAGCTCAATCAACGATAAAAGGTAAGCTTTCTGTGTTTAGTTGTATTTTTAGGGTTGTACTGGAATTCCATATTTGAAAATTGCTGTTTTTGTCTGAGTTCTTAACTTTATTTCAAAAATTTTAATTCGAACATACTTGAAGTTGAAGAAAAAATTAAATTTGATATCGGAAGCCTATCATATTATTTTAACCGAACCGTTCCCAAAAACTTCTTATTTTTATTATTTTATTATTTTTCTTATTATTAATTCATTCGCTTCATATTAAACGGCGAAGTGAGGTGTCATCGGTGTTTATACAAGATACGAAAAAGTCGAGTATAACAAGACAGCACATCGGGGGTTTCTCGGAATGTAAAGGACTTATTGTACTTCGTAACAGGCGTTTCACATCCTTTGCCCATATGTCCGTTATATAAAGTTGAAAGAGTTAGAATATAAAAGTCAGTCACCTTGTTCAAATGTCACTTTAAAACGAGTAGGTATACTTATTGCCAGTTAAAAAATTCAAGTGCCGCCAGAATAGAATGGATGCAGTCAGGTTCTCGAAACATTTAAGAACTCCTTTAGATTTGATCGAGTTTGTTTATGTTAGAGCTTAATCCAAATATTACGTATGAGGTAAGCCAGGAATTTGTTTTTTTTGAGCTTTGTTACCAGCAGATTACCAAATCGGCTGTGGTTTTAAATGGAAAATTAGAAAGGAATTTAATTAAGTCTTTGGATAAGAGTATGGAAACGTAAAAAATACGTTATGCAACTCATGTTTGCACTAAGGCTTTAAAAAAATAATCAGAAAAAATACTGTTTACTACCTAATCGCAGATGTTATTCTGAATTCATGATATTAATTTCTAAATATTTTATTTTATTCTTAGCATTTCCAAAGTTGAAATAATTTTAGTTGTAACACAGCAAACTTTTAAACTTCATTACATATTAAAAAGTGGAAACGACAACACTGCTGCATTTAACATTTGGATGCACTTTAAAAATGGCTAGAAAGTCGTGATAATTTCAAAAGCAATTCTAGCGGTATTCTATTGATTTCTGACACTTGGAAGTGAATTTTTTATTTTGCAAAAAACCTCTTAACCTCGTCTGTATGCCTTAAACTATTTGAACTTTAACGTGCATGGATCTAAAATTCTGACCTTGCTTTATCAAAAAAGTTAAGTTTTCAAGGAAAGGTGTTCAATTTAAAATAAATGTTATTTGCTTCACAGATGTAAATATGTCAAACTGAAAGCCTTAGCTAGCGAAAAGCAATATATTTTCTGAAAGTTTAGGTATACGAAATTTCTTAAAAAATTTATTGGAGCACTTTTACAGCAAAATCATTTTTTTTTTAATTTAGACGTTAAAAATAGTATTAAAAGTTCATTTTCCAAACGCGTCTTTTTTTAATTTAATCTTCAGAAAGAGATTAATTAAACTTAAATTAGATTTTAGAAATCGTAATAATTTCATGAAAATCTTGCAAATTCAATATACATAAAAACAAAATAAAATGTATAAAATATTAAATTGATACTCTTTTCAGCTTAAAAGATTCTTTGTCAGCGACAGCTATTGCCACTCAAGTATGGAAAGTTTGAAAAACTATTTATGCAAAATTATATTATTTATTTTTTAGTTATTAACTTATACGAGTTACTACTGTTAGTAAATATAAAAAATAACTTCCAGCATTTTTTAAATTAAAGTTGGAAATTCAGATTTTAGTATTCCAAATTTGTATTCCAGTATTTATTTTTATTTGTGTGTCGGTCCTAGGTATAAGTTTAAACTTAAGTTTTAAATTAACAATGTATAAAAAGTTCTTACTATCAAAATTTTAAATTTACAATCCCAACAGTCTGTTCCTTCATAAAAATTTAGAATACAAAACAAGAATTTCCACTTTATAAAAAAACATCAGATTTAGAAATATGAAATTTTGTTATTCAAACCCGACATAATATTTTTAATAATTTCAAACATTTTTCCATTGAAACTGCAAAATATTAAAGTTTCTAAGTTGTATGAATACATAAACCTCGGACCATTACACTAAAATTTTGAATTTTAGAGTGTCAAATTTGAAAAAACACATATTCAATTATTAACTAAAGAAAAAGTTCCGAACACCAAAAATAAATTTCTAGGGTTTGAGTTTTGTGTGTGAATAGGAATTCTAGGTTTCTACGTTATTCAGTCAGATTTATAAATATTTAAAATAATACAACGTGAAATAGATGGTAAAACAGAAATGGAAAGAAGAAAAACTTCCTGGCTAAAAAATAGAAAGCAATGGACAGAATTGAATAAACAATAATTTTAGGACGGCAGAAGATAGAGAAATATTTGCCAATGTAATCGCCAACCTCAACCAGAGACGACAGGCAGTCTAAGAAGAAGAAAATTAGGATCATATTTCCTGGTCTTTTTTAATCTTACATTCAAGATTTTAGAATTTTAAATCTATGTTTCTACGTTAGCCATTATAATTTTTAAATTACAATCATATTTCGCAGTCCTTTTGAATTTTACATTCAAGAATTTGAAGTTTTCAAATTAGAACTTTAGGCCAGAATGTCAAATTTGTAAATCAGAAACCCAATTGTAAACTGTTCTTTTACATTTCCTAATCATAAACAAGTAGGCCAGACAAACAGATCCTAGTCGATGGGAAGAAGAGGAAGAAGAAGAAATAAATTTTGCAAATTGTTTTTGTATTTTATATTTACCATTAGAATTAATTAATTAAGTGTATTTTTGATCTTTTCAGAATTTAGAATACCAATCTTAAATTTCTAAGCATGAAAAATTAAGCTTTTTGTATTTAACTAAAAATTTTTGCTGGTATTAGATCAATACTTGGTGCTTTTTTCTTACATTCAGGAATCTTATTTCTTCTTTTATTTCTTTAGGTGTGACGTGATTAATTGGTTGAATTACTGGCGTGCGTGACACTAAACTTTCTGCATTTAGGTCATTATCGTGAGCCTGAAATATATCAGCAAGGTGTTTTGCAAATGGTTCTGCTTTCTTCTTATCTCTTTTGGCCACCGTTCTTGTGATAGTTGTTCAATTCTTACAGGAGGAAGAGTTGTTGTAGGTTTGTTTTTAGCTTTGATAGGTTTTCAAATAGAGTTATCACAGTGGCTTAAATTAGATAAATAAGCTTTAAGTAACTCTTCTCTCAGAGCTTCTAGTTTAGATGCTAAAAGATCTGTCAAAAAAAGGTATAGTATTGCTGACCTATATCTTTAATACAATCCTTCCGATCCAGTAATTGGTCCGCTGGTTCCAAAAATTAACTACCACAGAGGTAATTTTAATTCTTAAGCCTGGTATCGTATCGTAATCGTTGACCTCTATACCTTTCGGTGTTGAGGCTGGTGCGTTGGCGTATGTGGTCTTACGGTGAAGATTCACATAGTGTAAAATCATATCGTCCCATAAGCCTATTATCAGCTGCTTCAAAATTACTTGAAAAACTAGTACTTAAAAGAATTATACTGAATGGATTATCAATTTGGATTTCGTCAGGCCCATTCCACCACCCAGCAATGTCATCGCATATCACAAATCATTCTCAACAGTTTAAACAATAAGGAATACTGCACAGCAGTATTTCTAGATGTAAGCCAGGCTTTTGACAAAGTATGGCATCCAGGACTACTGTATAAAATTAAAAACCACCTATTGGAAACTATCGACACTTCAGAATAAAAGCAAAACAGAAAATGTCAACTAGACTCCCAATCAACTCCGGGGTACCTCAGGGCAGTATTCTGGGCCCCATGCTTTACCACAGTTTCACCAAACATCACAATAGGCACATTTGCTGATGATACTGCCATACTGGCTAGTCACAATGAAGTTTTCGAGCGCACCCTTTAATACAAGAATATCTGCATAATCTAGAATATTGGCTTATAAAGTGAAATGTAAAAATAAATGAGACCAAATCTACTCATGTAACATTCACTCAAGGAAAAGACCCATGCCGATCCATATACATTAACACGTTGACTGCCGCCATAAGAGAAAAGTGGCATTCCCCGTGTGCCGGGATAGAAATAAATAGATAATGAACTTCTATATTCAAACTTGGAATACTCCGTAACAGATATCGCTAGCGGGTTCAATTATGCAGCAAATTGAACACTATTTTATTCCCTACAGGCCATATATACTTTTGCAACCATTAGTAAGAGGCCGCGTTCATTGCAAGCCATTGAAGAGAGTACCTACTGTGCAACACTGGTGATGCTGGCACCAAGGTGAACTATTAGTGAGAATCACCGGTGATGCTCACGGCAGTCAACGGGTTAAACAACATAGAAATAACACATACCTATTGCAACAGTAAAATATCTGGGACTGCACTTAGATACTAAGCTAAATTGGAGAGCACACATCAACAACAACAAAAAAGCAAATGGAACTGAAACAGAGAGAATTATATTGGTTGATTGGAAGAAGGTCTCCGTTATCTATTGAAAACAAAATATTGTTGTACAAGTCAATAATGAAACCCATACAGACAGTAGCGTAACCAGAAAGTAGTTTGTAGGGGGCCCAGTCCACTGTTTAAATAACACGTAGTTTGTAGGGAGCCCAGTTCACTGTTTAACACGTAGTTTGTAGGGAGCACAGTCCACTGTTTAACAATTGTGTCAGAAATACATATTATGCATTCGACGGGACCCAACATAATACACTGACCCTGCATTTTTGGTCACATCTTAAAGACTTTTTTGATTAATAACTTTGATCTTCAGGGGGGCCTGCCCCCCCCCCTCCGTTGGTTACGCCACTGCATACGGATTTATGGACTAGAGCTGTGGAGTTGTACCAGCAAATTCAACGTCACAATAATCAAAAGGTTTAACACCCATGGTACATAAGCAACAATAACAAATAAAACGATCCACAAAGATTTGAAGATACCAACTATAATTTAAAAGAAGTCATCCACGAGAGAAGCATCATCCGCAGCAGAAAATTAGAAACACATAAATCCACTAATACAGCCCTTACTAGAAGATACTACAATAAGAAGAATAAAAAATCAATGGCCAGCTGACCTATAAAATGGACTCATCGCTGGAAGAGATCTCATCGTGTTTTTATCGATCTAAATACTTAATACTTAGATTTTAGGCTAACAGATTATTTTGTTTTAGAATAGTATTTTGATTGCTATTTAAATCAATTAAAAAAAATTAAATTTTAGCTTTCTTCGCCGTAAATTTACGCATAAGTAACTTTGAACAAAAAATTTCAAATCGAAAAATCACAAACCCAATTGGCAACCCCCAAAACATTATTTTTTCATAAAAAAGTTTCTAACCTAATGTTGGAATTTTTAGAATCAGAAATTTCAAGTTACAAAACCAGAATTTGGCTCTCAGCTAAAATGTCAGATTTAAATCACAAATCCTGTTGTATAAATTTATATTTAATTCAATTTTTTTTAAGTGAAATTGAACTTTAACCTTCCAATTTTAAAAATTCTGAAATCATAAAGAAAAGTTCTAATTTTAAAATTGAAATGTTGAACCGTGTGACCAAACATTTCTAATTTTTAAACCAGAATTTTCATTCACAATTTGTCTAAACCAAAATTTTAAGTTACATTGAAATGCCAAATTTGAAAACCAGAAATTCAATTTGATATCGAAATATCGAAGATCTAAAATTGTGACTTAAGTTAAAAACTGAGCTTTCGAATTTTAACAAAAGAAGGGACAAATTCATAGTTACGTTGGTTTCTCAAGTCTATTGCAATGCGTTTCCACGTACTGTAATTTTATGTAAATTCACAATTTCAGGTCACAACTTTTGTATTTTTGGGATTCATACATGAATTTCTTCAATCCATAAAACTAATGTTGTATAAAAACTTTATTTTCGATCAACCTTTCATTTTTATTAAAATCATTGAACTGTAATAAATTCTAGCATTAAATGTAAATAAATTACAAAATGTCATCAAAAGGATTAAAATATTAATCTCTAAAAAATAGCTGGAAATATTTTAACTTTTAAATATATTACTAGAATCACTTACTTTCTAACAACGATTAATTACTGCATTTTAATTTCATATGCCCGCATTATAATCCTTTAAGAACTAAAAGTTATGGCCTTAAACATATCTCATACGTGAGTAATCTTTGGAATTTTTCACTTAGAATATTGTTTTTATTTATTTATACCTTCCTTGTATCCTCTTCTAGAACAAATCGACTTGCATATACTCTTTTTTAACGACAGCAATTATTTTGAATTATTCTTATCGTTTGTTTTACGCGATTAATTTTTATTTTGGTGTTTGGTCGCTTACCAATTTTTTTTTAAATTTAAATAACCGCTATAAAAGGAGCTCCCAGTGCTTCTGGTTAATTATTCAAGATTGCATAAACAAACAAAAAATGATCCACATTTGATATAATTTTTAAGCCCACCAAAGCCCAGTTAATTAATTTATTCTTAATCATAAATAAATTTAAAAGTTAAATTCGGACGAACGGCGTTAGAAAGAAATATACAAAGCAATTAGTATCACCAAATAAAATGTGTGTGTGTGTGTCGTTTCCGACAAAATTTTAACAATAAACAGAAGTGCTGTCTCTTGTAAATAACTAAACGGTATCAAGGATGTTAGGATGTTACAGAAAAATTCACATTTAAATGGAACCAGTTAAACTACATTACTAAAGATGTGATATTAAGTGAGTTAATACAGATCTCTTGGGAATATATACGAGACGTGTGTTTAGAATATTAAATGAAGAAGATTTCTATTATCAAAAAACGTGGAAAACAAGTTTTTTTACCTTTACTGATATATTAATATGGAATTTACAAAGGCCAATGGAACTTGAATATTATTACATAAATGATGTTTACATATGGAAAGGAAGTAGTGCGTTGCTTTTTTGTATGGGAATAGCCTTTTTTTTGAAAAAATGCAAATTTGCAGTATTATTAAAAAGTTAATTTGGAAATTTAAATTGATGCCATGAGTTATAGAGAATTTACGCATGAGTAGGCATGGATTTTTGACAGTTATTTAATACATATTTTATCAATTTGATGTCCAAAAATGTTAATTTAAAAAACATCAAATTGTTGCAGATTCGAATTTAATTTTCATTACTTCATTATAAATGTTGCTGTATAATGAAAGAATAAAGCTTTAAAACACATTAAATTTTCTCTGTAACAGCCTAGAGATTACTGGTAAAATGCGAAGAACTTATAAATATACAAATAAATGTAATTCTGTGAAATTCTCATGAGATTTTGAGAAACTCCCTGGGAATGCTTGAATTTCACATGACGTTACGTGGAATTCACAAAACTTCATGAAATATCTGTAGATACTCAATTAGATTGAGGATAAAACATACGCTGTATAATTTATTGTATCTTGGAATTAATGGAATTCTCATTAGAAATTATCTATAAATCCATATTATTTCTTGGTATCTCACTTGTACAGTTCAATAATAATTAAAGGGAAATTATTGTGTTAAACTAAATGGAATTCTAATAGAAGTTCATAGAATTTCCTGCAAATTCACTTGGGCTTAAAGTTTCTTAAGATTACATGAAATTTATGTGGCACTCTACCGTTTAAGCCAAGCATAATTTATTACGGACGAATTGTTATACTTCCAACTGAATGGAATTCCATGAAAATCTTCTTGAATTTTAATATATTTATCCTGAAATTAAGCAAATTTTGTTTGGAATTAAGTACAAGGGATTCTCGTAAAATTAGATAGAATTTCTGTAGAAGCCGTTCGTTTCAACCAAAAATAATATATCAGGGTGTAGACTAGCTACTGCAAGGAATTCTAAGGAACTTTATGGGATTTCATAGAATTTCCGGAGGTTAAAGGAAATTCTCATAAAGTTAGATAAACTTCTCTTAAAGTTACGTGGAATACCTGTGTAATTTCTCAGATTATTCCAAGAGTAGTTGCGGAACAATTATAATGTAAAAGTGAACTAAATTTAATGGAATATTTGTGAGATTTACCAAAAATTCGCGGTGAAAGGAAATTGTTATGAAGTTACTTGCAATTCTGATAAAATCGCATGAACTTCCCTTGTTGATACCAATAATAAATCAGTTAATCAGTTTTCGTGGAATTCTTAGAATTTCTTAAGGCTAAGAAAATTTTCTTAGAGCTCCATAGAATTGTCTTAAAATTATATGTAATTCCGTTATAATTCCCTCGCTAATATTTGATTGATTACGATTCCATGTAATTTTCGTGGAATTTCGAAGAATATTTTATAGTAACGGAAAATATTCGAGGAATTTCACGAGATTAAGGGGAAAATCTGTTTCATAAGACTACGCAATGGAATTCTCTTAAAATTATATGTGGAGTTCTACCGAAATTCCTACGTTTGTTCCAGGGATAACTTTGAATAGGAACTAAAGTGTAGGTATAACATGAGTTTTGGAGAATTTACGCATGAGTATTTAGGCATGGTTTCTGCACATTTATTTAAAACATATTCTTTTTATTTTATCCATTTTATATCCAAAAACAATTAATAAAAAATCAAATTCTTAGAGATTTTTCGAATTTAATTTTGATTACTTCGTTCTAAATCTTGCTGTATAATGAAGCTTTAAAACACATTTAATTTTTTCTGATTCAATGTAATTTTCGTGGAATTTCTTAGGATATTTTGTAGGTAATAACGGAAACTCTTCGGGGAATTTCACGAGATTAAGGAGAAAATCTGGCTCATAAGACTACGCCATAGAATTCTCTTATAATTAATTATATATACCTATGAGTTCTGTCGAAATTCCTGCGTTTCCATTGCATTCCAGGGATAGCTTAAGAGTAACTAAAGTGTAGAACTCAATGGCATTTCATGAAATTCCAAAAAGATTACATCATTTTTCTTGGGTGAAATTACATAAACTTCTCTTAAAATCTCATGGATTAAATTTTATTGAGAATACATTTATGTGAAATTTTCCTGAAATTCTATTAAATTTCGTTTAAACCAAGTAGCACACCTCAGAGAAATTGTACTTAGTAGGTATTTTGTAGGATTGCCAAAATGAAATACCTACTTGTACAAAATTTTGCCAGCGATTTACCCCTTGATATTTTTAATGTATTACTATTTTCGGATTTATTTAGCTTCCAACAAATTCTGAGAAGTTTAGAATATTAATATAAAAGCTTAATATACTCTTCAAGCTTTTCTAGGTATTAAGACAAGGATTTAATAACTAATTTCAATAAAACTATTAAGTATTAAATTATAAAAAATTCAGAAAGGAATCGGCATGAAATGAACGTGCTGAAAATAGTTAGTTATGTATCAAGGGCGTAAGGAAAGCGATTTTAGCCCGCGGCGTGCATATTATATTTATATATAACACGCCAAGGGCTAAAGTCGCTTCTTACGCCTGTGGTACATACAATATTTTTTGTACGGACGGTGATTTTATTTAAATTTTTTGATTTATAATAAAAATTTTCTAATAGCATTTTTAAAAATGTCAAATTGACGCATTCACGGCAAGAGTGATTTTATAAAAATTGTTTTGTAACTAAGGTAATCTACTTATTTTTGTGGATATTTTAAATTAATTTGTCGCGGGCGTAAAGTGCATCCAAGTTCTGCAATAATTAACTTTACGCCCTTCTTCGCGGGCGTAAAGTAGTCACTTTCCGCCCGGGCGTGCAAAAAAACATATAAAAGAAACAGGAAGATATGAAAATAGCTGCAAAATTCGGGGCCTAAGTTCGGAATTTTTGAAGTCAGTTTTAAAAGATAATAATCAATGCTAAAGTTTTGCCGTCTTAATATGTAGATTTTGTCAATAACATAAATTTAAAACTAAATCTTTTGCTTTTTGCAAGAGCGTGCGAAATTTTTTAGAATTTTATGCTAATTTTAACGTCTAGAAAAAATGTGATGGGTACTACTTAGGCTACAACAGGATGGTATGATAAATTTGGTAGCTTACAAAACAAAAATAGTCAAAATAAAAAAATTGAATCTAATTTATGAGTTCTCTTTGTGTAATAAAAAATACTTTCAGCACGAAATGATATCGCAGGCTCCTTTTCACATTTAACACTTAAGTGCCCTGCTAATATTACTTCCGTATATTTACAGAATTCTAGTTATCTTCCCGTCGCTTTTACATATTGTTACTTATCTAACTCTAAAATTCCGCATTCATACAAAAATTAGTTATTTAGTATTAAAACTGTATCTCTGTCCCTTTGCATCTTTTATAAGTAAATTTTTATTGAATTTTTTTGTCTAGCAAGAACGGCATGTTGAAATCTTAGCTGCCTTTACTTAACAAAACATAGGTAAGTAAGTCAAGACAATAAATCAGAAATTAGTCCATTAGAATTTATTAATCATAATGTCTAATCACTCTGTCATATGTTTATATAATTGCAATTACATACATGTTCTGCTAACTAAAACTGTTTTGCTTTATGAATACCTATATCAGTAATTTATAGACTTTTAAAATTTAGAATTAATTTTAATCGAATTTACTTAGAAATTGAAAACAATTACTAAATAAGTAATTGGTGTTAGTTTGTTGTAGGTACATACAACTTGCATTGACGATTTGTTTATTTCTAATTATTTATATGTTTGTTAACTTTTTAGCAGCAAATAACTTTCGCAGTACTTATATATTTATTACGAGCCCAACGTCAATGAAATTCGTACACCTGTATTTTTCGCTAAACCTATGCCTATAAAAAGCTAAAAATCGGTTTTTTACAATTATATTTAAAAAAATTTATACTTACCGTAGAATTTAGATTTCTTATCTTAAAAATAGGTATTCCTATTTTGCTGAATTTTGATAACTGGTACCAATAAAATTTAAATTAAATTTCGACCTACGGTTCAATGAAATTCGTACACCTACGTTTTGAGTTCAGTCGAATTCGTACACTTAGGAATTTGGTCTAGTATTCATCCAGTTGTTACGTATTTTCCGCGGTAGAGTTATTCACAATAAATTTGAAGTCTTTCACCCCGTGAACAGTTAAATTCGCTGATAGAATAATGATATGGGGCTACATGAGTGCCAATGTTGTGGGAAACCTTCACTTTTTAGACGGTGTTATTAATGCCGAAAAATATCAAAGTATTCTTAAGAATCATGTTCTACCGTCCATGAAAAAGCTATATACTGATGAAGACATTATTTTTCAACAAGATGGGGTAAGTTGCAGTGGCTATAAAATCACAGCATTAATGTTTTGTACCTGGCCGTCATCTAGTTCCGATTTGCACCACACTGAAAACCTTTCGGGAATTATCAAAAGGATTCTACGTCGTCTTAGTACGATAACTCTTCTTAAAGAAAAAATAACCAAAATTTGGAATTCTATCATTGCACAGCAGTGCCAAGAACTAATAAAAAGCATAAACAAGCGTCTAAGAGCAGTAATTGCAAATAAAGGCGATGCCACTCAATACCAAAGTATGTACATACATAGGTATTTTAAATAATGGGGTTTTCCTAACTATGTACCATCTAAGTATGTTTATTATTATTACCATTAAATCCCATTATTCCCCTTTGGGGACATAGGGTTATTTACAAAGGTTAATATTGTATTTTACTGTGTGGTTATTTAAATATCTACATATAACATTTTACTACAAACTGTTTCCACTCTTCCTTGTCTTGGGCAGTTGCACATAACTGTCTGATGGTTTTTCCATATTCTTCTTGTACTGCCCTTTTCCATGTAATGCGGAGGCGTCCTCTGGCTCTTCCACCTTGTGGGTTTCATTCCAACACAACATGGGCTTTCCTCAGAGCATGCCCCAACCATATGAATTTCTTTGGTCTAATTTCTTGCTCTCCATAATTAAACATTTGATATTCTGTTTGGCCACCAAATTTTTAATAAAAGCCTCAATAAGTATGTATAGTTCCATGTAATTAAAAGTCAATAAATTCAGTCCATATGTTGAAAACCCGTTTTTTTTTTAATTTGTTTGCATAGCTCTTTATTACCACATTACTCATGTTTAAGGTAAAAAATTTTAGGTGTATGTATTTCATTGACTTCGGGCTTATACATACATGTTGTAAACAAACACGATAACAATTAAAAACATAGCAATTAGATGAATACGAAATAAGATCCCTAAGTGTACGAATTTCAGTGAACTCGCAAAATAGGTGTACGAATTTCATTGAACTGTATGTCTAGGTTTGATTTTAATTTCATTCCTATCAATTATTAAAATTCGGCAAAATGAGTACACATATTTTTAAAGCAGAAATCAAGCTGCTACGCTAAATATAAATTTTTCGGAATATCGTAGTAAAGAGTCGCTTTTTAGCATTCTAAAGGTATAGGTGTAACGAAAAATACAGGTGTACGAATTTCATTGACGTTGGGCTCGTAGCTGTCTGCAAATTTATTAATTATTTACGTATTTATTAAAATCGGTAGGTACCGATGCTTATTAATTAAAGTTACGAGATTAAATGGCCTGCTAGAATATCAAAAGAATTGTTAGTATGCATATTTTAACAAAGCAATCTGATTCATCAAATTTTAAAAAGTAAATAGTTTTTGGGTGATTAATCGTTTGACTAATAATACTAATACGGATCTCTAAGAATTTGTTAAAAATGTTATTAAATCCGGATTCCTACAATTAGGCATGATGAATGATTTGGCCAGCTAAAAACTGCACACATGTTTACCTGGCTTATCCGTCGATTAACCAACAAACAGTTTAATGAAACAAATTTGCAATTTTCTTAATGGGTTACCTATTGCTTTATCTATTTCTGTTGTTACTGCGATTATTGCAATACTCCGTTTTTGGAAATATGCTAAATCATTAATAAATACCCAGCAATTAGATTTATATTAGATTTTGTATTAATTTTATTAACCAAAAAAATCGGGAAATCTTCATTAAGCAAATGCCTTTAAATAACCGTTACTTCCCTCAGGTTAATAATTTTCAAAGAGATATTTTACTTTCAGTTTTGAAAATAACAAAATTAAAATTAAAGATTAACAAACAAAATATAAATCAACCGTAGCTGTCTTGTTATTTTTGGGCTATTATTTAAAGAATTCGCTCATTTTTATATAAATAAAAGCTTCTTCCTTTAAAAAAAATCATACCTTTTGTAAAATCTTTTCCCAATAATATCAAGATAATAATAATAAAATAATGCTGGCAATGCTATCATATTAATAGATTTTAAAGTTAACTCATTTGTTAAAAGGTAGCCTTATACTGCCCAAGTAAATAATACTATGCTTATTTTTTAAGTTACGGGAAGCATGTAACTGCACCCACTACCTTCACAGGGGGCCAAATCATACAGAGCCCCCAGGGAGACCAGCAGTCAACTTGTGTTAATTAATTAACCTTTATTAACAGTTAAATATTACACGCCGACTAAGTGAATAAAATTAGAACCTTGGGGGTGTTGCGCGGCCTAAACTGGTCAGATTGTTTGATATTAAAATGAAATTACTATTTTTTAAGATTCAAATTTACGTAGCCTTAGGCCTTAAGTAGGTATGGCACATACGTAAGTTTGTAATTTTTCTGCAGCAGAAAAAATTGAAAAGGACTCACCTTCATATTATAAATCAGTTAACTTTCCTAAATTTTTCAGTCTTACAGTAAACTATTGCACAGTTTTTTTATAAACTTTGGCTAAACACTAAGGAAGAAAGTCCTTACACTTTAGTTTTTTTTAACTCAACCTTTATTTTTGAATAACAGAAAATGTCCCTAAATAACCATTAACTCATAAAACTGGCATAATTTCACAAACTGCTAATAATATCAAACTCGATTGTCCAGTAATTCTGCCAAGTGAAAAGCTTCGATTTCAAGCTCTCTCGGTGTTACTAACGCAAGCGTGCGCAGGAAACTGGTGAGGTTGTCAGGACCTTCTCTATTGAAATCCAATACTTTGGGGCTTCCAGTCATTGGTTGTGTCTTAAAAGGGGGCCTTACGGTTGCTTTCGAAATAGGCGGCCCCCTATAAAATATACGCCCTATGATCTACCATTCACCATATCATATATTGTGGTTGTAATGTGTGGTTCTTTTTCTCCGTGTAAATGGCACCCCAACAACTGCAGTCAAGTATCAATATAAATTTTATGAAGTTGCAGAATGAAATTTTATAGCAGATGTTGGCACACCTCCCGCTTAAGATATATTTCGATTACAATCCTCTGCTGAATTTTAAGAACTTCTTTTGTTAAGTCGGTAGTGATGGTGTTTTCTCAGTTTTCTGTGTGACTCCTGAGGACAAGGATTTCCATGAATTCGTTTCGCCTATTCATGTTACTGTTTAAGGGTGATTGGTGGTATCATCAATAACAAAGTTTCTTTTGACTTATGATGTTCGATGTTATGATGCAGTGAGCAGAATGATAAACGTACTTGATACATTTTAGTAACTGCTACTGTTTACCTATCTATTTGTAACCATGACAAGGACCTACATATCTTTAAAATAACCCTGGTACCTATAATGATATCTATTAATTTTGATCTAACTTTTTATCCATAACCCATAACATATAAACTATAAGGCAAATTTTTATTTATTCGGTTTTAAATTACCTACTGTAGTGTAGCATGTTGAATTTAAGACATTTTAAAATGAATTCCCTATCATTTCCGTCAGGCTCTTGATTCGTTTTTAAGGCATGTCAAGAACTGTATACAGAATTTAATTTTTAATAATTCGAAAACTAAGTTCCAGAATTTTTAAATATTTATTTCTCTTTATTCAGCATGAAACTGTCTACCTCTTAGCAATGAAAACTCTAACAAAAATTAATTACTAAATTTCAACAAGGAGAATTTTGTGTTACCGAATAGCAAAGTATTTTGTAAGCCTTTTTAGGATTCGATGAAACCTTTCCTGAAAAATCAGTGTCTTTCTAAATTTTTTGATATTTCCGTACCGTTGTAGGTCGTTACACATCGACCAATTACAAAGGATTTTCTTTAAGAAATGCCTGATTTTCCGGATCCTTAATTAACACCCATAAGGGCTAAAGTTACAAACGGTTTAAATATTAATAATTATGTAAATAATACATCGTTAAACTGAACTTCACATTTCTAGAATTTTTCTTCTCTCTACTGAGCTTACTATTTTCTCCTCAAGAAGGCTGACTGAAATAGAAACTTTCAGTAAAAAAGTGGTGAATTGTATTAAATCGTCATTAGACACAGTAGATAAACAAACAGATCCTTTCATTTTCATTTTTCCGGAACTCCTATGTTGCCCGAATTTTTTCTTTTTCCTGTAGATACTTACCTTCCACAACGTTACACGCGATGTTATTTCACACTCAACACATCTGCTCTTAAAATTGATAAGTAGATTTTTAAAGCCTCAAAAACTATGTTTTATGTAATATAGGCGTATAAATATGGCGTTAAGAATAAGCAGCTTTAAGTATAGCCATTGTTGGTTGTCTTCTTACAAAAAAGGGATATTTTAACGTATTTGATAAATCTCCCGTGTAAGTTCGATTTATTTTGCCCAAATAACCAAGCAGTCACTGCCATTGCAACTAAAAATAAAAACCTGCAGCAGACATTGGTATTTCTAAATAGTAATAAGTAGGTACCTAAGTAGTTCTTATAAGCAGTCGTTTTGTGGACTCAAAGGATGTTCCTAGAGACTAGAGAGGCTCCTCCTAATAAGTCTTAGAAACTTTCAAAAATATTTTAATAAAGGGGAAAAAAGAATTGCAATTGCAAATTAGTTATTTATGTATCAAGGACGTAAAGAAGGCGATTTTGGCCTGCGGCGTCAATATTATAACCCGAGGCTTTAGCCGAGGGTTATAACACGCCAAAGGCCAAAGTCGCTTATTACGTCTGTGGTACATACAATATTTTTTGCACGAACGGAGATTTTATTTAAATTTTTTGATTTATAATAAAAAATTTTTATTGACATTTTTCAAAATGTCAGATTGACGCATTCACGGCAAGAGTGATTTTATAAAAATTGTATTGTAACTAAGGTATTTTTGTGATATTTCAAATTAATTTGTCGCGAGCGTAAAGTGCACCCGAGGTCTGCAATAATAAACTTTTGTCCTTCTTTGCGGGCGAAAAGTAGTCACTTTACGCCCGGGGGTGCAAAAAAAATATTAGTGAATGAATCTGAAGCAGAGGCAATTTAGAGGCACTTTGAGGGACAATCTAAGGAACTCCAAGCCATTCTGAGCTTAATTTATTTCTAGATATTCTCAAGCAGTTAGAGGCTCTGCAAAGCAGTTTAAAGCCGTTTAGAATATCTGGAGAAATTTGTAACAATTCTCCATATTTTAGTTAATAATTTCTTCCTGTTTTTGTTCGTTTTCTTCTTCTGCATCATCTTTTTATTCTTCTCCGTCGTCGTCTTCGTCATCTTCTGCAACATCCTGTAGCTCCCAGTAGAGCAAACGGTGCCTTTCGCTAGCTGTAAAAACCTTGCGCATCTCAAGTTGAGTTGCATTCTTCAATTTTGTTCTATTCTCTTCTGTTTTCTTTACGAAGTACCTACTCCCAAACCTTTCATTAGCTGCTATTCTTTTTACTTCTCTTTATCCCCATGTAATGCATGTGAACTTCTTTATCTGTATTGCCTTTCTACGTACATACCTCTCGACTTCCAAATTTTCTTTTTGCCTTCTAGTGTTTCTACTTACAATACTAAATTCGCAAGCAAAAAGGAGCCATCTAATTACAGAGGCGCCATTATCCTAAGCTCTGTAATAAAGTTATTTACTAGCTTTTTAGCGGAAGAAATAAGAAACACCCATAAATGAAGAACAGCAAGGTTTTAAAAAAATTAATCCCCACTTTAGATGCCATCTTCATACTTCGACAAATAGCTGAAAAGGCACTAGAATATAATGCAACATCATACCTATATGTGCTTTATTGATCTTGTGAAAGCATTCGATAGAATACAACAGGTTGACGTCATATATATTGAAATGGGCCCGCAAACTTATTATGGTTCCCACATTGATTGTCAAATTATTAAACATGTGCCGCAGCTTTATATTTTATATTTCAATTAGTTTTACCTTTAAATTAACTGAGTAACTCTTATCTCAAGGTCGTTCTCAGGGTTCGTTAAATTAAATTTCAAAGACAAAATAAAAATTACTCATAAACTTCCAAGATCAAATTTATTACAAAATTTATGCCCAAAATTGCCCTAACTTTATACTATTTTTTTTAAATTAAATTAAATTTAAATACTCCCACTTATACTTTGATTTGAATTCAGTTTCAATCTTCGTATTTTGACCTGCTGTTCACTTGCAGCTGACTTGTAGTTCACCCTGATTACCCCAACTTCAATTCCAATTGCAGCTCAATCTGATTTCATTTTAATTCGACCTCAATGCAATTTCAGTTTAATTCAACTCTGATTCCAATTACAATCCAATTCCACTTGTAGTTTACTTGTTGTTATAATATTTTATATTTAATCTTCTTTCAAATTAATATTTTATTAAATAATACTTTTATAAGTTGGTTCTGATCATTTAAATTTAAATTTGAATTAAATTTAAACTATTTTTCAGGAACAACTATTTGTGCATCCTTTCGCTATCAGTTCAAAGCCACTTCCTGTTTATAATTTTGTTTTACTTTTTTTCTGTAACCCAGGTGCTTTCCAATTCGTTTACTCATGATAAATATTCATCCATACATTTATCACCATCACAACAATATTTCTAGCTAAATACAATAGGTACAATAATATACCATGAGATCGAAAAAAAGATGATTCTGAGCAGGCCTTGACTAGTACAACACGATTGGCAAGACTGATTTCAAAATGTGGCAGTAGGTTAGAGGTTAATAAATGTCAAATAAATTAAAACACAAAACAGTATTTATTTAGGGAACAAACTGAAAACTAAGATGAATACATCTTAGAGCAGGTGTTCAAAATGTGATCCTTCACTAGTATTACAACGATAAACTTAAATAATTCTGGAAACAAGATTGCAAAACTGACTTACATTTGAAATGTCACTGTCACATTATAATTCATAGGCATTCTAGAACCAGTGTAGCCAATCGTGTTGTACTAGTCAAGGCTTGCTCAGAATCTTTTTTTTTTCGATCTCATGGTACAACAATAATCAATGTGTACAAACAACACTTAAAATCTAATTTAACTATTATAACAATTTTTTTATAATTAAATCTGCATTCTATTTTGACGTAATCTTTATTTTTTTAATTTAATAAGTAATTGTATTTTAAAATATCATTTAAAGTTAATATAATATCAATATATTACAAGAAATAGAAGTGCCTCGTGAATATACAAAGTGCCTATTTTAAAACACCGAAGCTGAAATTACTTAAATAGGCAACACACAATGCAGGTAGAAGGCGACGATAATTTTAAAAACACAATTTATTTGTTTGCAAAACACATTGGGCCGTATTCTGATCTTATGTTTAAAGTTGTCTCTAACTAAAGTCGTGTTTAGCTTAAACATAAAACGATATAGCTTTACTTATGTAATTTTATATGTGTGTCTGTAACAGAGATACACGATATTGCCATGGTAAATAAACATGACGTTAGATTTAAATATGAGATCAGAATACCGACCAATATTGTTAAAATTAAGATTAAAGCAAAATTTAAAAACTCGCCTATGCGTTGCAATGTATGTTGCCTATTTACAGAAATTCAGGCTCGGGGTTTTAAAATGGGAACCCTGTATACAGGTAATAAGAGACATGATCTGAACACTAATCACCAGAATCAGAATACCCAATAAGGAATTAACAAAAGAAATACCGACACCCTCATGTATTCGCCAGCGAGACAAGTCTATTATGCAATCTCATCATGGACAAGATCATAGATGCTCAAAGGAGTTGGGATATCGTCTAGGCACCGATCAAGTAAAAATTTTATGTTACGCAAACAATACTGTTCTCATCGCCGTCATCGCCAAATCGTAAAATAATCTCCAACGCCTGTTTTACACATTCAAACTTGGAGGTACCAAATACAGCATGTTCACATATCCACAACAAAAACTCAATGAATGAAAACTGCAAAAGAACTTCTCTGTTGCAAACTGGCCATCAACAATGGCAATAATGTGCTTTGACTACCTCGGAGTTAGAATATCAAGCTACAGAGATAATACCAGTGATGTCAAACAGCAGGTAAATAAAGCATCAACAATATCTGGGTATTTGAGAAACACATTGTGGGAGAAAACCCATATTTCTCTAGAATACAAAACCAGAGTATATAAAACAGAAATGAACGCAGGTCACACATTGCTAAACAACCAAAGACATAGTACATAAGAGAAAAATGTAAAAATTGAGGGTATGATGGGGTAGTTCAAACTGAAATGAGCATTAAATAATCAGGATTGCTGATAATAGAATTGTAGAGATTGAACGAAATGAAAAATCTCACGGAAGAAGACGCTGGCGAGGTAGTTAGCAATCGATATCGCAAGACCAGAATTAATAATCAGTTTGACAAACTCATAAACAGACATTGGCTTAAAGCCAAGAAGAAGAAGGTTTTCATTTACTTCTTCTTATAGTTTTACTTCTCTTTCTGTTTTTTCTAGACCAGTAAACTTTCGAAGTGTTGTTGACAATTTTTACCTACTTATTTATCCAGCCCTTTCCAGCCAATGTTGGATATACGCCTCGCTTAAGTTTTTTCATTTCTCACGGTCTTCTATGCTTCCTCTTCTTCCTAAACCAGCAATTCCAGCAAACCGCACATCGCGTTTGAGGTCATCTCTGCTTCTTTTCCCAGTCCATGGTCTCCAACTTAAGATTTCTTGATTCAATTATCCGTCTCATTGTAGACCCTGCCCAACTTTCTTTAGCGTAAAATAAAACGCCGTTTAGGTTTGTTCGATTGTCCGTAAAGGTGGATGGTAATTGTGTTTTTTATAAGCCAAAATAGTCTTAAGAACGAGGACGTATAAACGAAAGGTAGCTTTTGTCTCTATTGTGATTCGAGCCATTAAAAAATTATTTTAGTTACCTATATTGAATTAATTTTATATACCTTCTACAGGTATTTCCGTGGACATTTTTTTTATACTATTCAGCAAAAACACCCCATTAGATAGACTTTTAAATTAATTTACTTGAGAAATATAGTCTGACAAATACCAAAATATTAATGTTAAATGAAATAAACATTAAACGAAATACGAGTTCAGAAACTGTGCCATCATGCCTCGATATTTAAATCTTTAATTCTACGTAATTAATTTGGGTTGTTTTATATCCTTCTGCCTTAGGTAACATCCTTTCTTGCGTAGTCAACTTTGATGAATAATCAACCAACTAATAACCATCAGTCTCATCTTTGAATTTTGACATTATTTCTAAGAGTGAAACTTTATATGTTGTACTTATAACTTTAAGTTATATTCCCTTGAACTGATGTTTAACTAGTTTTTTTAATACATTTTTTTGCTTGGTCTAGTGTAGAGAACTTATTTCCACAGTCAACTTTGTTAAGAATGTTCACTGAATATGGAAACCCAAAAACGTATTTAGTTTCTTTATTGCTTATTGTTGTAGTTTCCACAGGTCTTCAACATTTTAATAAATTCTATTCTATGTAATTTTCAATAAAAATCTTTGACGAAAATACGACCTGTAAATTGATTTTAAACGCATCCTCTTTTAAGTAAATTTTTTGTTTGATTTTATCTCAAAAATGTGATGCTTATTGCCTTAACTTCCAATTAAACACCTAGCGTTTGAATGTAAGTTTGAATCTTGGTCGAAAATATATTTTTTAAGCAGTTGGGCAGTGAAACTCAAATCCATCCTATTAATTAGATTGATTTAAAAACACGGTCGCCACCGCAAATTAATATTAACTGGCTTAGATTTTCATTAAGTAACTTTTAGTCAATTTGCCATCAAGTTAAAATTAACAACCTGAAATTAGATATTCTAAAAATATTAATAGTAACTACTTATTTATTTTATGTTAACGCAAAAAGGGAGTAAAAACTCCGTTAATAAAAATTTTAAATTAGAAGTTTGATAATATTCCAGGGAATCTTTTCAAAAGTTATTTTTGATAACAAAGGTAGTCCAAAAAGGATTTTTATACACAAAATCTAACAAATATGATATTGAAAAGTAAAAAACAGAAATTTTGCATGAACATTTTTAGTGTTTAATACCTACCTATTAATTTTTTTAATTGCAAAATTTAGAAAAATTCAAATACAAACCTAATTTCTACCTAAAAATAGGTACACCATCATGCAAGATAACAACAATTAGGAAATCCTTTAAAACCTAAGCCGATTTAAAACCTAAAACGCAAAATTACTTAATTTAAGAAATTAATTAAACAATAAACATGCCTCTATACGAGCATATTATTAATAATTCTTGTCTAAAACTACTCGTAGATGTAAAATGATAGCACAAAGATGCCGCTTTAGTCGTGTATAACATTGCCAAACTTTCTAATTCCTGTGCAGCACTTTATGATTAGTCCAACGTAGGCAGCAATTTGTCATTTGTATCAGAATCACGAGCGAATGCTGAATAAACATAAATCAATTGTAGATTGATTTCGAGATACAAGAATATGGCAATAACTGATTTATGGTGGGCTAATGTTTACAAAGAGTTGTTTTACACTTCCTACATTTTGCAAGGATAAAGACTTTCCATTGGTGGCTAATTGAAATGTTTCTTGCTATGAATTTTAATTTTCTGTTCGATATTTTTGTTATTTAATCTTTGAATATATTTTCTAATAGACATCAACATGTTTTAATTGTAGCATTTTTACAATTTCTTGCCTGAATTTAGTGTTTCTAATAGTTTCTTCTTCTTCTTTCTCTTTTATCCTGTCATACCTTTACAGTGTCGAGGGGGCCGGGCACACCGAGCCGCAAAGTGGTCGCCCATTCTCGTTCAGGCCAAGTAGGCCGCTGCTTAACTTTATAAATGTCAGTATTACGTGTACTCCCACTCTGCCGTACTGCCGGTTCTAATATTTTCAAAATTTCTTAAATAAAAACTGGAATTCTACACAATTAAATAAAATTTCCCATCTGAGACATTTTGAAAACACTGCGGTCAATTTGATAAATTAGTAAATAAATGAAAGAAAGGGGCTTCCCAGATATTTTCCATAAATTAAATCGAAACCAAGCAACCCTTTTATATTTAAACCATACCGAAAAGGGATTCACAATCGATTCGAACGTTAATAAGTCGTGACAACCACAGCTTGCAACAGAATCCGTTCGTAAAAAATACATCATCAATACAAAGGATTTTCCTGACACAGAGAGGCCATTCATTCAGGCCTGAAACTTATGGGTGTTTGTATTCTGAAGGATTCGTTCCGACGATGAAAGAGTTGCCTCAGGGTGAATCATCAAACACACCTCAACAGCTTTTTAACACTTTGTTCGCATTTTTAAGTCAGCTTGCAGTTTAAACATATTTAATATTTAAATAGGTGTTACAGCGGACGTTTTTAGGTAATTTAACTCCCACTGCATTTGCATAAATTTAGTCGAATGGTAGGAAGAATATGTTTGTTAATGTGTTGAATGTGCTGTTATAATGCTGATAAATTAGCGAAACAGCGACTGTGGTTTAATAAAAATAAAAAAAAACAAATTTAATATGTCCATTTTATAATAAATTGCATACTCGGACTTATTAGAAAAGTAAGTGTAAAAAATTCTTTCAAAATGCTGTTTCTACCAAAACGACTGGAAATAATATTTTAGGGATTTTTCTGAAACTTTGATTTGAAGAATAAAACATCAGATCTAAGCTCAAATTTTAATTTTTAACGAGGTGTTACGTCATGGGCACATTAATGAAATGCAGAGGAAACTCACCGACTATGAAATCTGATAAACGTGTCCTCTTTGTCCAAGGGTAAAGATTAGAGAGCCCCAGTAGGGATCTGAAAGCGACACGCGTCTTTCAGGAAACATTAGGTTAACTATGAATTAACAAACTCAACAGTATTTAGTCTACACTTGATTTATTAATACTTCCCATTGTGCTAAACGTATGAACATTTACACATCGACGAGTTAAAAGCTTAAACCTTGATGCAATTTGAATTTATCCTTACGCGTTTAATCTTAATTAATTTCCAAATTACGCGCTTATGCAACTTTCCTATGCCTTCGTAGTTTAAAACACGTACAAATAAATGAATAAGTGAATGCCGTTTTTCCTTCCATAAAGTGAATTACAAAAACTAAATTAAATTATTTTGGTGTGTCTAAAAATAAACTTAAAGAAAATAATAAAAAGAAACGATGAAAATAGAAAAAAAATAATTAAATAAATCAGTAGGGCTCTGAATCTTTGGTAAAAAAAATCCCTCGAAAAAGGCGTGCAAATTATCAATAGGAAAACGTTCACCCTGATTTATTCACAGGACATTGCCTGGCAATAGCACTACACGTGTCGAATAAGCTGCTACACGTCTCCCACGACACTTCCGGATTTAGTTCACATTCGCACCACGTTAGTCCTGGAGAGCTGCGGTCGAATGCGTATTGTTACTGATCACCGGATTTTGCATATTGGTTATCATTGCCTTTCAATAGGATTATAGAAATGAACTGGAAATTTATCAGTATTTATTTCCCCCTTGTTGCCTTTTCCTTTGTTAGTTTTTCCTTTCTTCTAAAACTGCTGGGAAATGGTTTCAATTTCTGTTACAATTAATATATTAAGATCCTATTTTCCAATTATTTTTAAATCTTTCTGATAGAAAGTCTCATTATTATATTTTGCTTTAATGTACTGCTATCTGTTTGATTGTGTTATTTGTACTGATCTTTCCATTAAAAATCATTTTATACTTCTTAAATGGGTAGTTCGCCAAATTAATTCAAATTTCAGCAACTAGTGGCAAAACATCCATTTAAGAAAACTTTGACTGAGAATAAATTACTTTAAAACTCATTTGCTAATCCTTTTCGGGCGATTCAGAAAAATATTATCTTTTCTGAATACAAACCCCTTCCCATTTCAGTTGGCCCACCTACTGAAATCTTAGTCTTTTGGGCACCATCAAAAAATAATAAATACTACAATGCTTTATTAGGCCTCAAATTAATTAACAGCCCATATTTAATAATATGCAATAGAAAACACCAAGTTTATCGTTTCCTTTTAAATTTTTTTGCAAAAACTCAAAGATGTTCCAAATAAGGTATATTTTTTTAATACATCAATCCATTTCTATTTTGTTACAAAGTAAGCCTACAATCGAATTGGCTTTAGAACAATGGCTCCAAAACAATTGCTAATAACTGCTAGATTGCATTTCATACATTTTGAAGCTAGTTGTGTTCATTAAAATACGCATAGAAAAGATTATCAAATTCCTTCAATTATTATTAGATTTTTCAATTCTGATGGGAAATCGAACTCGGAAATTGCAAATTTATTAAATTTATCACAATATAGTTTAAAATTTACCAGTTCAGTCACCATAAAGCCCCGATATGTGGGAAAAACTAATATTACAGATGCCGATAATTATCGAGAAAAACCGGCGTGCTACTTACCCTGCGTTAAGCGCTCTGTCGAGTGATGCTGTTAAAAGGCACATTTGGAGATTCACATCTCACAGGAAGACCCACAAAATGGGATTTGGCACTTACAAGGTAAGTTGTTTAGTAATTAAAGAAAATAAGATGGAAACAGAAAAAAAAAATTTTCTGAAAACCTGTTCTTAAAATTGGCAATTATGGCTAAAGGCCAAAGAAAAACCACTTTTAACGCCAAAGCAGAAGAGAAATAGAGTAAAATTGACAAAAGAACTGGGGCATCATGTCGCCGAAGGGGATAGGAAAACTTCATTTTATTGAAGAAACTGTGGATACAAACAAGTATCTGTACATTTTAGAAGAATCGTGTTCACCGGTCATGGAAGAATATTTAACACCAGGACAAGATTTTGTGTTTAAGCAGTACGGCGCAGGACGCTACACCTCAAAGAAAAAGCCTTAACATGGATGGAAGACTACGATATACCACTTTTGGAAGGGGTTTCTAGTAGTCCCAAGTTGTCTCCAATCGAAACTTTGCGACTCGAGATAAAAAAGGTGCTATGGAAACATTCGCTAGAACAATCCCTGAACTGAAGCAAAAGCTTCAGAAAATATGGGATTCGTTTCCAGCAGAATTTTGCCAAGGCTTCGTTAATATTATGCCCCCAAAGAATTTCGGATATTATAAAAAATAAAGGCAGTAATACCCAGTGGTAGACCTTAAAATTATTTTCTGTTAATTTTACGTAGGTATTTATTCACATTTTGTTTATTTGTCCTGATTTTGAGTTAGTCATCGGTTTTAGTCACTGAATATGTATTTGTTGTGGGTAAGAGGATGCTAAAGATGTTGTTAAATGTATAAAACAATTTGAAGTGCATGTAGTACTTGTATTTTTGCTCTCTAAAGACGAATTTTTTTTTAAATCCTAGGGTGGGCCAACTGAAATGGAAAGGGGCTCATATACCTACATTTTTTATTTTGTATATATATGCATTTCAACCACAGTATGTTGTTTTCAGTAGTTAGATAACTGTGGCATTTGCCACCACTTTTAATTTTCAACAGTTGGTTACAAAATACCCACAAGAAAAAATATGTATTGTCAAAATACGATCTTGTTCTAGAAGATACTTAAAATGGTTATTTTGGGTAACTTCCAAAATTTTAATTAATTACAAGCCTTTAATGGCCTCAAACTTGTCCAATTTTCATTTTAAGAATTACATTATGTCACTATAAAATTCAGTTTATTTGAGACTGTTGTCTTTAAAAATCCAAAACATTTTATTTTCAACTTAATCTAAAGGAATTTTTAGCGAATAAAAACAAACAAAAAAGGGCCTGAAAAGTATTACAGCAGCCATAAGAATTTTAAAATTAAACATTGTAAACTGTATACCATAACAACTGCTGCCTCTGTGATATTACTGATACCATTTCTTTCTAAGGTTTGTTGTGATGAGTTTAACATTTTATTTATTTTTAGATATTTTTTTAAAGAAATTTCTGTTTTAGTAACTGGTGGTGAAATATCCAACAAAGTATAAAATTACTGATATCATCTCGTAAATTAAAAATTTTACCTTAGGAACTTCGCTCCTTTGAGGAACTACTTTTAACGAATTTTTAACGGATTATGAATATTCTATATATAAAAACAATTAACTCCGAAGATCAATAGTTTAGATCCCTGCGAGATTAATATTTTTCATAATATACTGTACTGGTCCTTTCTTTGGGAGCAACTGATGTTATAAAGCTTCACGATGGATCGACAATTTTAAAATAGTTTTGCCCTTTAATTTATTAAAATTTCTGAGATCTCACCTCTAACGGGTTGTTGTGAAAGGCTCGTTGTTGTTGTTGTATTTAGAATTAATTTAACACAAAATAAATTTTCACTCTAATTTTTAATGTAGATTTTATTTAATTTTTCAACCCTATCAACCCTGCTTAACTCTAACTGAAAATTATGGTTTCACACTCACTATCTACAAAGGTTTCAAAATTTGTTTCGGGTCCTCTTCTTTTCCAATAAGTACAGCTCCAAATCAAATTTGCCTCTACTTCGAATCCAGTTTCTAAATGCCTCTGCTTCGAATCTAGTTTCTAATTGCATCTGCTTCGAATTCAATTTTTAATTGCCTCTGCTTCGAATTCAGTTTTCTTTGAAATCCAAAACACTTTCACTTCCAGAATTAAATTATTGTTTTACTTGTTTATCGAATCATTAATTGATTCTATTTATCGTTAACACTGTTTCAAATTAAATAATATTTGGTTGAGATTTAATAATTTGGGAGGAGCAAACCTATTTGGTTCTTGCCCTTTCGAATCCAAATTATAATCTCTAATCTCAATTTGTTTTTCTTCGTATCCAAGATTTTTTACATAAAATGTTTTACTATAACAACCATATTTACAAAAAGTGTCTATGATTACCAATTTTAAATTTCTATTACTACTAATTTAGCTAATTATATTCTAACAATGATTATAACAATAACTTATTTACATTAACAACTTAAATTTAATCTAGCTACTTTAAATTTATGTTACAATTTTTTATAATAAAATCTGTATTACTAATCTTTATGAAAATTAATCTTCTTTAACAAATTACATGTAACAGAATCTCTAATCACCATCCAAAGGTAAATATCATATCAATACATACATTAAAATGAGATGGGATACATCTTGTTAAAAACACAAAAGTTCCTTGATAAGCTTTAGAGCTGCAAGTATTAAAAACAAATTTCTTAGGTTTTACTATTCAATGGTTTTACCTTTTGATTTATTAAAAAAAAAGAGCTTTCACTCTCTTAAACTTAGATTTTTGGTAAAATACTTTGATCATTCCTTTATTACTAATACCAATAAATTTTTCTATACAGATTTTAAGTATTCAATTCAAGACCTTCTAGCTTTCTTCGCTTGCTACATTTTTAGGTATAATACATAAACAAGTATATTGTTATTAAAATCCTCGGCCTTTTATTAACTTAAATCTACAGATTTCGTTGAAATTTTTCTCTAAAATTACCAAAATACATTGATTAATTGTTTTATTTACTTAAAACATGTAAAAACTTTCACTATCATCATTTTAGAACAGAGTTGCACATCAAACTGTGTATAATACACAAGGATAAACGATAGCAATTATCAAAGTTTTTTAAGAAGCTAACGAGAGCTTAATCTAGCTCTATAACTCTCTATCAGTTTTAAGATTAAAATGAATCAATTTCGTTGAACGCTTTATACATTAATTCTTTAAAAATTATATAATAACTTGAGGAAAATTACAGAAGCTTAAGTATTTCGATACAGGATGGACAATAAGTAATGGGACACAGACCAACAGTAGATTTGTGAGGCCAAAATATTACTATTTACCTAAAATTACTTTTGCCCAAAAGTCAATATTTAGAGAGATACACGGAGAAAATTAAAATAAAAATTTTGACTTTAATTTTCTCCTATAATTTCAAACGCTTTAGAAATATTGATCTGAGAATTGGGGAAACTACTTTTTTGGGGCGAGAAACGATAATCAGTCCTCAATTTTAATGTAGCTTTTCTTAAAAGAACCTTCTTTTTGTTACACCTAAACCTTAAAAATACTTCAACTTTTTTATTGAAAAAAATAATTACTTACCTCTTCTTTTTTATACAAAAAAGGTACCTATACTATTTAAATGTCGCTAAAGTTAACCAACCAAATAAATTTCAAAGGATATTTTGGCATCAAACAAGTCATAATTACTTGCTGCTAAATTGTTAAACCTGGTTTGTAGTTGAAAAATTTATTTTTTAGCACTCACATACGAAAAATGACTCTTTTCACACTGATTTCCGTGTGAAAAGTACCACTTTAACGCACTTGTGCGAAAAGTAAGATTACTTTTCGCACTTGTTCGAAAAGTAAAATTACCAGTGCGAAAAGTAAAATTATTTATCTATTACTATGGATACGGAAAAATATTCCTACTCAGATAGTTTGATTGTCTTTATCCCTTGATTTTATTTATTTACTTAGAGCTATTTGAACGTTCGTAGCTAAAAAATCTTGTATGATACACGTTCGAAAAGTGTCTTTAAGGCACTTATGTGAATTGCAGAACTCGCTACGCTCGTTCAGCAAACTTTCACATGCGTGCCTTAAAGACTCACTTTTCGAACTTGTATCATAAATAGCTATACTTATTAGGCGAAATGCAGGCGTGCGGATGCCAATGATCTCGTCATACATCGACTACTATGACGCTTGACACTATCCTACTAGAGTTTTGCCAAACACGACAAAGGGCATATCTTCAGATTCTTTCAACATTAATAATAATGATGGATTGTGATATTGATGTTATTAATATCATTAAATAGTTGCTAATTTTAAACTGAAGGATTTAAAAGAACCTTTTTGCACTGACAACAGTATTATGTAAATCTGTCAGATTACTTGATGTCAAAAATAATATGAATCCTTCATAATTCGTTGTAATTTTTTTTTCGGAGTGCAAGTTTTAGTACTCGCGGGGCGTTATATCGGCGATAAATGCATAAACAAAAGTTTGTAATGGTTAAAAGAACGTCTTCCAGGTTGGGTCCGTGTCATTGTTGAGAAAGAAGAACTAAGCCAGAGGCGAAGCCCTAAAACCCTACAGAAGTTGAGTTACCGTGCCCTTCTTCCCTTTGCTAAAAGCGTTTCGGTTCTGGCGTGGTTGACACGTTGAGTCACCGTTAGTGTCCTATTTTCCTCCTAAAATAACGAAGCCCCTTAAAAAGCGGGCGAAACTTCCTCAATAATCACACGGTCCCAATCTGGAAGAAGTCCTTTTAACGCTGTCACTGACCGTGGAATTCATTTCAAAGTTTTGTAATTAATACCAAATTCTGGTTCAAATAAAGAATTTATAAGGCTTAGGTAGCTGAGAAATAATGAATAATAATAATTTAGTATTTGACGATTATGGTCTCTTGTCTTCATCATTTCTTTAATTCTTTCATTTGATACTCTTCTCTTTTCGATATTCGACACGATCTCCGTAGGCCGTTCATCTTTTCTTTTTTTATCATCTTCCTTTATTCACCATGCTTCAGCTCCTCATATACCGGGTGTCTCAGGTAAGACGCACCATAGGGAAACACCAATGTATTTTTTCAGAAAGGATCCACGATACCTTTTGAATATGTATGGATTCAGTGTTCAACGTATGTTATTGGATTTAGGTAACGCTAGAAAGAGATAGAAATACCGAAGGCGTCTGCCATTGTTTATTTTTATATCTGTCAATTTTGACAGCACCTAAAACTTTCATTTACAATAAAAATTCGCAAAATACGTAATTTTTTTAATCGCAGTTTCCGCATTCTGCATATTTTAAATTGAATTCGCCTTATTACAACAGCACACCTAAAGAAAACGTAAGTAAATTCTATAAACATGGAATAGTATTGAATCCTATTAAAAGAAAGCAAATGATCATCAGTCAGGTACCGAATGAACTTAAAAATGTAATGAAAATAAGAATTTGTCTAGTCAGAAGTTATTAATGCAACTTACAAATTTTAATGGTTTGTGTAGATAGGTGTGAAATTGGTTACATAGAGAAAAATGTATAATTGGGTGAAGTACAAGTGCAAGAAAAATGTAACCATTATACCTTTACGTAAATAGTGATTTTAGTAAATGTGTAAAGTATTATGGCATTATAAATAAATTTTTTAAATTATACTTATTGTTTTAGTATAATAATACTAATAATGGATCTATAATTGTGCTTCATTGCATTGTAGATGTTTCTTTAGTAACTGACAAGTTTAACAATTTGACGTTTTGTCGCTGCCAAAATTGACAAATATAAAAAATAAACAATGAAATAATCGCCTATCGCAATAACAGATGCTTTCAGTATTTCTATCTCTTTCTAGCGTTAACTAAATCCAATAACATACGTTGAACACTGAATCCATACATATTCCAAAGGCACCACCGCGGATCCTTTCTGAAAAAATACATTGGTGTTTCCCTATGGTGCGTCTTACCTGAGACACCCGGTATAGCTTCCCTTTATTAGTAATTTCCTTATGCCACCGTATTCCAGATATTTTTGTAGCTCTTCGACCTTGGTTCTTATTTCTCCAGAATCTCCCCCCCCCCTTTTTTTTCTATTACTACTCTGAAGTAATTTTATTTATAACAGCTCCCTACCTTCTCGTTGTTCTCTAGTTTTAGGTCAGTTGCGTTTCCCCCACACAAAGATATATATATTTTGTTTTGGCTTTATTCATGAATAGTTTCTTATACTCTTCCTTAATCTATCTTGTCGTATATTCCTTGTAAAGTGTAATTGGCACAATAGTTTGGTGTCATTTAGTTCTAATCCCATATCACTACATTTTGTTACTATAAAACTTTATGATACTTGATGTCCTATTTTAATTTTCACTTTAAATGCCTGGTAATGCTTTTACTATAGTGTGCATTACTCTTCTTTCTTGTGACACTTTCCACGCCTTTTCGATTAGTATGCTGTCTTGGTAACGTCAATAGAGAGCAGATGTAGCTCTCTTCACGTTGCTACCTTTTTTTCTATAATTTGTTTCAAACAGAATATGTTGTCCATACAAGACCTGTTGTTCCTCAACTTCTCCATCCTTATGTTCTTCTTTTATGATATACCATAGAATTCTTCCCAGAAAGTCCGCTAAGTGTAGATGTTACTATTGTTCCTCAATAGTTTTAACATTTCTGCCGGCCTCACCTTTTGTATATGGATTGTATAAACCCTGTTTCGTCTTCTAGGAACGATTCTCCATTTAAACATTTATTAAATAGTGCAATGTGTAAGCATTCTTGCCATTTATTCGTTATATTCTTTACCATCTTCGCCATGATTCCTTCCGATCCGCTTGTTTTTTGTTTTTCCGTTTCTTTATAGTTTGTATTATAGTTAGTCTCCATCTTCGCATTTATGGGTACTGCTTCTGTATATAGGTCCGTTGGTTGTTCTTCAAATTCCATTCTTTGCTCTGGCAGAAGATACCTATTTATCATATTCTCCTGACTTCCCCACTAATGTGATTTATATCATCGATTTACATTTATCAGTTCTTATATTATCAAAGAATCTTCTTCTTCCTACATACATTTCAATCTCTCCACGTTTTCAATTCTAATGTTTTCTTTTTTCTTCAATAACCTTCTTAATATTCTTCTAGTCCAGTCAAATGGTAATTCAGCTTTGCATTTTGGGTAGGCAGCGACTTTTTTTTATCGGTGTGTAGAGGGGTCAATAGTGAGTCTAAATCAGGGTTTTCGGGGAGGTAACCCTCTCCATTCGGCCACCATCTTGAAAAGAAGGGTTAATTCGTTTTTCGGCTATATCTTTGTACCTAATCATGAATCTTACAAAAAGTTTGTACAAAGCTTTTTTGTAGACAATCGTAGTATTATCTATTACACTCAGTGGCGTAGCCAGGTAAGGGTTAGGAGGGGTTCAACCCCCCCCCCATGTGAACCTGGAAAGGCCTTTATTTTATTACAAATTCTAATAAAGTTATTATATTACTTCAAAGTGTATTGATATTATATCTTCCCTTTAGTTAACCCCCCCCCCCCATGAAAACATCCTGGCTATGCAACCGATTACACTGTGCAACAAAGGATTTGTTTATGTATATTTTTCTCCACTATTCGTAGTAGGCCATGCACTGCAACGAACCCATAGTGTTTGTTTTGCGCTGCTGTCAAAACTATTGTATTTTCAGTCGATTGAAATTTGTTGGTTATTGTATCATCAGATTTACGAAAAAATGATTTCAAGATCGAACTGTAAATATTCAAATGATATCTTCTGTTATGTGTGCGGTTTTTACATTGCTCCTAAACAAATTAAACGTCGAATTGTATCTGAAACCAAATTTACTGCTGCTTATGAAGTATATTTGTATATTTTGAAATGCCCGTTTCAAATCAGAACGTTACATGGACTCCTCATGTCTCATGCGGTAGTTGATAAATAAATGAAAATTCTAAAATCGAAAACCTAGCAGACTGAAACTTAATTATCAAACACAACTGATGCCTTTAGATAGAAAAAGGTGAAAAAATTCCCATAAACAAACAAAAAGTTAAAATTTGTTGCACAGTGTTATCTATTTTTAATAACTTTTTTACATAGCATTAATAATAAAAAAGTTATAAGCCGAAGAAGACAAAAACTTAAGGGCTTACAACTTTTTTATTATTAATCCTACGTAAAAAACGTTATTAATAAAAGTTATAGAGAATACGATTTTCTACAAAAACGTTTTAAACAAAATTTTTGTAAGACTCAGGGATACAGAGATATAGTCGAAATACTAATTAACACTTACCACTGACCCCCTACACATCGTCAAAAAATCGCTGACTACCAAAAATGCAAAGTTTGCCTTTTTATTTCAACCATTTGATTGGACTAGTCCAGTCAAATGGTAATTCAATTTGCATTTTGGGTAGGCAGCGATTTTCTTTTTGCAATGTGTACGGGGGTCAGTGGTGAGTTTAAATCCGGATTTTCGAGGTGGTAACTCCCTCCATTCGGCCGCCGCCTTGAAAAGAAGGGTTAATTAATTTTTCGGCTATAGCTCTGTAGCCGTGAGTCTTACAAAAAGTTTGTATAAGGCTTTTTTGTAGAGAATCGCATTATCTACTACTTTTATTAATATAACCCCACCCTCCCATTCGATCGCCATCTTGAAAAGAAGGGTTAATTAGCTTTTAGGCTATATCTCTGTAGTCGCGAGTCCTACAAAAAGTTTGTGTATTAATGGTATTTAAAAAAGTTTTGAATAAAAATTGTACATAATACGATTTTCTACAAAAAGGTTTTATACGAATTTTTTGTGAGATTCCCGACTACAGAGATATAGCCCAAACACCAACTAACCCTTCTTTGCAAGTTGGCGGCCGAATGGACTGGATTACCACCCCGAAAACCCTGATTTAGACTCACTGCTGACCTCTCTACATACCGATAAAAAAAAATAGCTGCCTACCCAAAATGCAAAGTTTGCCTGTTTATTTCGACCATTTGACCGGACTATTTTGTTTTTCACAGAATTGTACCTGTCTTCGACCTTCTTCGTATTTATCCTTCTCAGGTGTGATTCCTTTTTTGCATTTATTGACACCTAGTATGGACATGTGAAAAGAATGCCAGAGGGAAGATCGCCAAAGGCTGCCATGGAATGAATATTACCGAAGAGATGAAAACAGGAAGACCCAAAAAGAACGTGAGCAGAAGGAATTCGGAAAGGAATAAGAAGAAAGAAAATGTCTGGAAAACTGGAAATCGAAAAGCTCCGACAGACGCTAAACCGAAGCTCATAATACATCACTATTTTTTGAACGTTTGTGTGTGCTTAGAATGAAAGGTTAGATAACTAAACTGCTAAAAACGGCATAACGTTTCATAGTTTCCGTTTTCAAACGAATAAAAGCGGTTTAAAACTGTAAACTAGTTTTGTGAATAATTACGTCAAACAAAATTATAAACACATCTTTCTTATTTTATATGTTTTGGGGGGTATTTCATGACCAATTTCTATGTAAAGTAGATATAAAAGCAAAAGAACGAATTATGTTGTTGTGTATACGTACGAATAACGTTAAATTTTCATTTTTCGGAAAATGAAATAATCTTACTTTAATTTGTTTCATTTATTTCGTAAGGATTCTTTAGTACATTTACATTTACATGAATTATTAAAACTAAGTGCATGCTTTTTGAAGATAATTGATGTATAATCTTACTTTACAATGATGGTGCACATAACCACCGCCATAAATGGCATCATAATAAAAAAGGAGTTAATAAATCTTCTTCGCCGTGATATACTTTACAGGAGAATTTTTTAATCAACTTCCACTATTATCTAAATTTATCGTGGCGATATAAGGTATAAATTATGAACGCCGCATATTTCAAATTCCGAAAAATGCGGTATCGCCTTTAAATAAAACAGAAGTGGCGGTGGAAATCTGAAAGCTTCGTATCTCGATTTTGTATGCATACAAGCAATTATAGAGCTTTGATTTAAGGACGACTTAAGTCATAGGCGGCTTTTAACCTGTCAAATATAAATTAGTACGAACTTGGTCATCGGAAATTAGCCTTTAGCTATTTCCGTCTGCTACTTAACCATAACCCGTTGCCTGTAATTTATACCGCTTTGCATTTCATTACTTCGTATTAGCTTTTCTGTCACTCAGACCAGTTGCCCAGATTAAACAAAAGTTTAACGATTAGATGAGATTTTATCGACTATCGAAACGTTCGAGCTTCTCCTATATGCGGTAGGTTCCCCCGGCAAACCAGCTTTGATTTAATCGTTCGCAATATTTATAAGTTTATTATTATCGGTGCTTTATTTGGTTAAGTTATAGTTTTAAAAGGTCGAAGTACCTTGCGGAGTTAATTGTCATTGTTTATTCGTGCCCCCCGAACGGTGGCCAAACGAATACTGTTTGTAAATTGTAAAGAGATTTACGCCTTTGGCTTTTTGTATATTTTAGATTAAACAGGTTTGATCCTCGTAGGCGTATTAACAGGGAACGGTTGCAGTTGCAGAAAGCTACAAGGAATTTTAACTATCTTGCCCTGAGATTGCCAACCAAAAGGAGTGATTTATTAATTTTTTTTTTCACAAAACCTTCCGCTTACTTCGTGATTAATTGACACAATTTAATGTTCCGTTTTTGAATTTGTAATTCTAACCATTGTTGTGTATTCATGAAAGAAAATACCTGAACGTAAAAGTTTATAGAAAATGAAGGAAGTTTCCCTTATGCAACAGTAAGTAACAAGCCAAGTACAATTCTAATTTCAGTCTTGTTGCTCTAAATTTCTGTAGATTTTTCAAGGCAGCTGTTTAATGATGTAAAATGTGGAACTGAGTTTTCTTCAAGGACTGTCCAGTTTCAAAAGTTTTAGGATGCACAGCTCGAATACGGAAACAAAATTAAATTTAAGGTTCGAAAAGTTTCTGTTAAAGTTTCAAACCTTCAAAATTAAATTCGAAAATCCAGATGATATTTGATTTTCCTGGAAATGTGTGATGATTTAAAGTGTTGAAACAAATTTTTTATCCAAGGACTATCCAGTTTCAAAAATGTTAAAATTCAAAAATCAAATCTGAAAAATCCAAACTCAGAGTTCGAAACCTTTCAGTTTCGTTTTCTAAATCTTCAACATTAAATTCGAGTACCTATTCTCATATTGCATATTCAGTTTTCCTGGATTTTCCTTCAAAGCAAAATGTCGACAACGGATTTCTTCCAGAATCACTCAATTTAGAAACTTTTTAAAATTTAGGACTCTATTCTGAAAAAATGAAAATTCGAAGTTCAAAACAACCCTATTTAAGATTAAAGTTTTCAAAATTAAACTCGAAATTTCGTATTGTGCATGTCCCGAACAGACATTCGATGCAGAGTGTTAAAAAGCCTATCCAGTTTCAAAATGTTTATAATTCAGAACTCGAGTCTGAAAATAATTCAAATTCGACATGTCGAACAATTCGGTTCGAGTTTCAAATCTTTAAAATTTGATAAGGAGATCGAAATATTTGATTTTCGATTGAACAAATGTTCGATACAAAGTGTTGTGAAGAGCTTGAGCTTTCTCCAAAGGCTACCCAGTTTCTAACATTTAAGCCTTCAAAACTCAAGTTTACAAAAATCAAATTTGTAGGTTCCAAACTTTTCTGTTTGAGTTTTAAACCCTCAGGACTAGTCGCAAAGATCCGGAACCAATATGCAGTTACAAATATTACCTTCAGACACGGATTTTATCATTTCCTGAAGTCACCGAAATACGTACTTGGTTTTTAATAGGTAAATTTCTTTGTTTGCGTATTTTATTTTGTAAGAAATTAAAATTGGTGGCGCAACACCCATACAAAACCAAAAATGTTAAATTTCTTTAGTAAATACATTTGAGGCTTTACAGAGTTTTCAAATGCGACATTTAGATTTCAAATTGCAGATGTAAATTTTCTCTGAATGTTTGTTTTTTTGTAACAATTTCCTTAAGAATTTTAACTACTTTTGAGTATTTTACAACCAGTTCTAGTCTTCTAATTAGATCAAGCGAGTCAAATTCATAACTTGAGTCGCGACTGAAAATTCTCGTTAGAATTTCAGATCTGAAATGCAAATCCAAATTTCCATATTCAAACCAATAGGTCCAAATTTAATACTCACGAGCAAATTTGACTCCATGAAATTTGAGTTTACTTCAAATCCTTTATAGGTAGAAATTCGAGATTCAGTTCTATAAGTGGAAATTCAAGTTTTGATGAAAAAAAAGATCTAAAATTTAATCAACTCCTCGAACTTTCTGGGTGCAATCAATAAAACGATATCTAAACAGCCAAATAGGATAGTGCTTACGTGTTGATAACCATTATTTAAATTACTTTCATCCATTTCCAATTTTGTTGTAGTTCTAATTTTTGTAAATCATCCTTTCTAAAAATATAGAATAAGTAGTTAATTTCAGTAAGTATCATTTTAAGAAATATAGATTGATTTGCTGATATGTATCGTGGCACGTATAATTTTCCTACATAATTCAGCATTGAACATGAAACATTTTCAAAAGCAACAATCTACATAACAATCACAAATAAAAATTAGCTACATTTCGGAAAAATGTACTAAACAATTACAAGTTTATGTCCTTTATTTAAGGATTTCTTCTCCTTATCATTATCATTAAACTAGCTTAAGATTAAGCAAATTTCAATCTTTTATAACTGCCTTTTGCCATTTGAAACAATGTTTAATTTAAAGAAGTTAATTGTTTTAATATAAATGCAGTTTATGGAACTTTTCGAAATGATTTCACTTCTAAAAGGCAATAGAAAATAAGGTCATTTCATATAGTATACCAACTAAACAGTTAATCAAAATATTCATCTGAAGACAGATATCTGCTACTTTAAAATCAAGTTTCCGACTTTCTGGAGTTGTTTTATTTATTGCGGAAGTAATCACCTTTTAACTTTTGTTTGAAATAGTTGCATGATAACAATACTTTTTGATGTTTTATTCGTATATTTATGAGAAAACGTAAAAGGCATGAAAATCTTGCTATTTTTCAAAAGTCTAAAGAAACTTAAAGAGCTAAGATAAACTCAGCAAAATAATTTTATTTATTCGAAGTAAAAATGAATTCTTCCATAACTTCAAAAATCTGAAAAATTGTATTCTGAAGTGAGATGTTGAAACTTCAATTTAATAAAAAAAAATAAACAGCCTTATTTCTAAAATTACATAAACTCCTCAAAAAAACTATTAAAAGCTTCTATCTTAAAATTGTAACTATTTCTAACTCATACTTTTTTGTGAATACATAAATATTAAAATATATAAGTTTTAATAATGGTCTACTAATTTTTTGGGCAATATTCAAAGAAGCAATAAAAATATCATTTTTTAGTTTAAAAATGTCGATAAGTGGTCTTATAAACCATGTTTAGGCGAAAATTATATTTAAGTAAACAATCCGTTTTAATACTTCTTCCTACTTAAAAACAAGACAAAAAAAATTTTGAAGTTTGGCTCAAACGTTTTTTAAATAAAACCAAAATAGAAGTACTTAACATAATGGTCTGGTATATTTTTTATACCCAAATTTTTAATAAATTGTTCCATTTTGATGAACAAATTATGGTATAATTACTTAACTTATGTAGTAGAGGCCGAATAATGGAATTATGTAATAGAATTAGAGATAATTTAATTTTAACAAAATACTAAAACTTTTCATGTTGCAAGTAAAAATTCTCAAGTTTAACAAATATATTGAAAGATGAATATTATTTCCTTTTATTTCCCTATTATTTGATGTGTATGGCATTGGAAAAGCAATAGATTATCCCAATTTAATCAGTAATAATGAACAAAAATTATTAAAACACCTACGATTTTATCAAATCAGTTATTATTTTGGTATAAAAAGGTAATTCTGAAATTGATTTACTTATCTACTTGAATTAATTTTGGTATGCATTTGGGTTCAGTAAGGTTAGATATCTATAATAACCGAAGTTATAATGTTTGGTGATTTTATTTTGAAATTATTTATGCCTACGAGATTCTAGAGTTGCCAGTTGTAGAGGTAGGAACGAGAACTCGAAATTCGAGCTTGGCTCGACTCGGCTCTAGCTTTGAGCCTATCAAGCCTAAGATCCAAGACGAGTTTTTCCAAATTGTTTGTAAAGCTCGTAAGTTCGTTACAGGCTCGAAGCTCGATAAAGTCTCGAAACTCGGTGAAGGCTTACAGTTCGATAAAGCTCGATATAAGCTTAAAGCTCGACAAAGCCTCGACTCAATAAAAGCTCGAAACTACGTAACCGAACCAAACCGAGAATATTTGATTTTTCTCGGACCCAAGTCGGTCATGAATCAAATTTTCTCCGAGCCGAGCCGAACCGAACTTAGTAAAAACTAAAGACGTCCACCTCTAATTGTCAGGTATTTTAAATACTACCAAATGAAACTTTTATGTAATTTTATGGTACTGTCTTGGAACATTTATATTCACGACACTTTAAACTTTATAATTATTTTAAACATGTGATGGTAAATGTTGTTGTAGTTTCCTTGAAAACCAAAATTTGCTTAAATTACTTTAAATCGCTTATCTGTAAAGTTTTAAACTTGATTTAAATCAAAAATTCCCTTAGTTAGCAATGTATTCCTGTGACATTGTGTGGTTTAAATAATTATTTTCTTTGCAGATGATACTGCGATTATTTAAAGAGAGCAAGGGAAGGGCAAATTAGGAAGACTGTAGTAAAGGTAAGTAAACCCGAAAGTCCTTCAGAAAATCTAGTCATTGATAAAATTAATAATTTTCAAAAATACATAAATTTCATTGCTGTTATGGTGAGAAGATTTAGTTATATTAGAATTTTTTCCTTTAGTTCGTTTAACTAACTAACAAAGATACTTACGAATTTGTTACGTATTATGGTAGATATTTTGTTTGTCATCTAAGCTAGGACTATGTTGTGTTTGAATGTGAATATCCTTTTTGATTTTGAAAATTCGCTACCTGTTTTTTCCACTGTTGAAATAAATATATGAAAACTAGAAAATCTAAGAGTATTTAATTTCACATTTTATTTTTTCAGGACTTGTTCTACCCAATAGTTTCCAAGGATTTTTTTCATAATTTTTTCAGCTTTCCGTTCCCTACGTTATTCACGAATTAGGTTTTTGTGTGTTTTCAGACATACAACTGTTTGCTAAAATTAAATAAATGCTTTTTATTAATGATTAACTGCAAGAAATTCAGTTTGCTTTTTTAAGTTTCAATGAAATAACGCTTGTGCTTTAATAGTAGGTATAAACGCTAGGTATTGTAAGAGATTGCTAATATTTTTAATTAAACGCTAAGTTTTTAAATGAATGCTAAGTTTGTTTAAACATTGCACTGTTTATTATTATATTGCCAAATTTTTAAATAGAAAATGTATATTTTCTATTGCTTCGCTAAATAGTTAAACTAAATGCAAAGATTCTAATTATTTTTACTTGGTAGAGAATTATTTTGCTCAGTATTTTAATTTTGCTTGTACGCCGCTGCGGCAAATTCGACACGTGTTGCACCCGCTTGCGGCTAGTATTTTTGTTTATGCATATCTGGCGGGTGTTATTTTAGTCTAATCTCAAAAGCTAAAAATGTGTGATAATAGAAATCATACAGTAGTTCCAAATTATTGTTCAAGTGAAGCAGAAGCATCGGCAAATGAATTAACCGAAGAACAGCAAAACTACCGAAAGACAACTCACAATGGCAGTTAGGAATATGTAATTGTCCAGCCTTTTTCAAAGAGTTTATTTGTAAGCATGTAGTTGGTCTTGCAATACGATTAAACTACTGCAAAGAAGTCAAGAAAGCTATAATTGTTCAGTAGTATTAGTACTTACCTACTACTATTATAGGATAGAGTAAAGAGTAAAAGTTTTATTTCAAAAGTATTAAATAACATTTTTTTGTTTTGTGCAATAATACAACTGAATGTAGGCATCTTTTTGTATCTTTAATACTTAAATTTTATTAGTACTTACTACTAGTAAGTGTATAAAGTGTATTTTTATAATGTATGTAGTATTACATAATAATTTTTTATTTTGTATATCAATAAAACTGAATATAAACATCTCTCTGTATCTTTAATGTTTAGATATTTTCAATTTAGCAGATTCCATTTTTAAACTTGGCTCTTTTAAAATAAAAATTTAGCAAAGCATCAACTGGGCATTAAAAAAAAATAACTTAGCAAAACCTAAAAACAACTTAGCGCTAAAATAACACCCGTATATTATATACCCAGGGACTAAAGTGCATCATTTAATCCTGAGGGTGAAGTTTATTTCCCGGGCCGTAGGCGAGGGAAATACTCACCTGAGGGATTCAATGCACTTTGGTCTTATGGTATATACGCTATTTTTTCGCACTCCCATATCATATGGAACCATAATAGTGTAAAAGAAGAATTAATCTTACAATTGTAACTAGGTTGTAGCAGTTGTTAAATAAATGAAAAAAATATGTTGTTATGGAAACATCTTGTTTATTTTTACTTTAGTCCCTAGGGATTTTGTATCATTTTTAATCGCTCTAGGACTGAAATTGAACTTAAGTCACTGAAATGAGGGATTAGATTCGCTTTTTATTCTAGGGAGTGCGAAAATAAATAAATGTCACCGATTTAACAACTGTGCTGTGCGAATGTTTCGGTACCAGTTTAATGAAAGATGGAAGGACAACGCATTAAAGGTAAAGAAACAATATGAATGTTTTAACATTTTTGTTGTTATTATCGTTTGTTTGTTTATCTACCTATTTATTTATCCGTTTCTTTATCTATTTGTTAGTTATTCGTTTATTAATTTATTATATACGCGATTTACACCTACGGGTGCTAAGCATCTCAAAGCTGTAGCTTAATGACACTCAATTAAATTAAAGAACCCTTAAAAATTTTCTATAAAATTAGAATATTCGAAAACCCAATATTTAACTTTTTCATAATTAGCATTTGCAATAAATTCAAACTGAAATTTAAATTTTGAATTAAGAAATTAAAACTAATAGATTCGTATTTTGTTTGTTTCGAATAAGTTCCACGTCCTTAGAAGGCTTTTCTAAGACGTCGAAGGCATCTTTAGTATTAGTTATTAGTGATTTTAGTTTAGTTTTTGATGTTTTCTATTTTTTGACGAAGGAATTACAACCAGAAATGGTAAAATTGCTAATTTTTTCGGTTCATTTTTAAAAACTGCCTACTGCCTTCTCCAATTTGGTATTTGATATTAACAAAAAGTGTTTATTTATAATACGAACATACAATTATTTATTTGCTAAAAATAAGTAAATTTTATCTAACGAAAGATGCTGCTAAATTCGATATTTTTAAAAATGTAAAACAGCAGCTTTTCTGTGCAGTTCATGCGAGTGGTTACAAAGAGGTAGAAGTAAAAATAATGTTTAAAAAGCGTATCGGTTCGGTTTTATAGGCTGTTCATACGTATCCGAAATTTTCACTCGACTATTTTGAGGCAGCTGTAAAATTTTTCGAGTCCGGCCTAGTAGAAATGATTTAAAATAGTTGCATTTAAACCTCGTAATCCACAACTAATCTATAAAATGCTTCCAACTATTTGCGCTAGTCTCTGAACAAACTATAAGTGTTTCTGGTTTTGCTACAGAATAAATGAAAAATGAAATGAAACGTCAGCACAGATCAGTAAATTGTCACTTTTAGAATTGAAAAAGCTTTGCAATTATATAGGTACTTCAACAATTTTCTAAATTTTTTCACTTCTTTTATGTTAGTAAATTTTCCCTATTTTTTTTGTCATTATTTTGCTTCTTCCATGTTATTCAGTTCGCCCGAAATTCAATTTACAATAATTTTCATTAGTAAAATTTAAACTCTTTTCTACGTTTGTAAAAATTCGAGAAATAGTTGAGCAAAATTTTGACTTTATTAATGAATTGCACAGTGATTGTGGATTACTTATTTTTAAAGTTAAAAATAATAATATGCTTCGCATTTTTCCAAATGCCGACAATAAAAGCCTTTAAGACGTCGAACAAACACTAAACACAAATTTTCCACCAACTTAACAAATAATTTTGCCCATTCATTCGGTGCTAAAATTAATTCTTATTAATACTTCAAAATATATAGAATTTATTCAGAAAAACTCTGCTTAAAAACCTGTTTAATGGCTTAAATTTTTGGCCTGACTGTTTCTAAAGTTACAGAAAAGAAGAAATAAAAAGAAAATATTCGTGAAAACCTAAAGCTAAAAACGTTATCGCAATAAACAGCAAAAATCAAGTTTAAATAGGCAGCCAATTTTAATGTTTCCTCCTTACTTAAGGCCAAAACAAAAATGCTAAATTGGATTTTTAAAAAGTTTTAAAGTTTCGAAACTTAGCTTGAAGCTAAAACGGAAGCATTCATGATGGGTTCTTGATAACTTGCTAATTAAGCTTGATTATGTAAATGTATTACTTTAAAATGAAGTTAATAAAACTGTAAGTTAATAAATTTTAGCAGCACAAAATATCTAAAATAGGTACGTTTAAATATAAGAAGGATTGAATGGAATTAGGTCAGAAAAATATGAAGATGACAATCAGAAATGGTTACGTTGCAGTTTTTAGTTTTAACTATAATTATAAAAGCTGCTCATATTGGTATCAACTATTTTATTATTTTATTTATTATAAGCAACGAGTATATTCGATGCTTCATACTATTTCAGTTCAACGTCTTTTTTATTCCAGCACATTTCATCCCATTAACATAATATTTATTTTAAGAGATGGTCCCGGAGGCAACATACCTACAAAACTGAATGGTTCTAATAAGAATGTTAAATATAGACCGCCGAAGGTAAATTTTAAAAACTAATATCCGAATGTATACCTTAAATTAAACATAACGGATCCGATTTTTTCCTATTAATATTTAGATATAGCATACCCCGATAAGAACGTTTCGGACAGTTTTATAGTTGACCCCACGATAATTCATAACTAAACCGACACTAATGGTGATCTGTTTTATTTAAAAAAAGCCAAAAGCTAATATTTGTATCTTCCTGTTTGTTTTAAAAACCAATTTGTAAACATATGCATTTTTATTAACTCATTATATGAGAAAATTAAAATTCACCGGAATTTTTCTCTTAGTGAAATATTGAAACGGTTATTATACTAGATATAAATAAAGGATAAAAAGTAATTAAATTTCTCTTTATATCTTTACCAAAATGTGTTATTAAAATTAGCTTTTCTATGTTACGGTTGGATTTTTCGAACAAAGACAGAAATTTTTCGAAACTTCGAGAATTGCACAGTCTGCGACAGTGATAAAATCAACAAAACGGACGAAATCCTTGAAACTCGCTTCTCTGCTAGTATGAGATAAGAGCCCCGTAGCCATGGTAACACCAAACAGATACTTGTAGCAGTTCCGGGACTCCGGGAGCTGTGAGCTTTGAGTTTACAATCAGCTCCGGAAACAACTGTCTGAGCGCCCGGAGTCAGCAATCGCAGAACAGCCTACAAAGGCGAATATTTCCGGATAATATTATAAGGGAAGGGAAGTGTTATAATTATTACGTTAACATATTCCAAGATTTCTATCGGAGAGAACGTCGGCTGAGAATTTAAACTCGGAGTTGTTTATTTAAAATATTAAATTTTTCTCGTGCGTAAATCAAACTTGACAAGTAACCACCGATTTCGAGCAAAACATACGGCATAAAAGCTAATACGGCTATCACTAATGTTTTAATTGCTTGGCCGTAATAAATAATAAGGAGTCGGATGGACAGCGGTTCAAACGGGTCCGCCCAAAGGTCTCTTCTGCAGCAAATCATCCGTAACTGCCTGCCTGCTCTTCCTTTATTGTATTTTTTATTAATATTTATTATTTATTAATGTTTTATACGTTCTGAGAGCAGACAGCCGCTTCAGTATATCAATATGCAAGCCGCTACTAAAAAACTTTATGGTAGGTGCCTGATGCACGTCAGGCATTTTATTTCGCTTCCATTGCAAAATAAAGGAAAAACAAGGGTGACTTTTATGGCTATTATTCTGCATGCGATTTTCTAATAAGCGCCACCATGGTGGTTTTCTTCTGTCTGTATCATTAAAAATTTACGACGTCTCGATATTTAAATTCTAATAAAAAATCTACACACTTAATACAGGTTAGATCTTTCTTGTTTTTACTGTTGGTGGATTTAATTTTGCATAAAGTAATTTCTTTTGGAAAATTTCTTATAACCTAAGCTAATAAAAATTTTACAATATTTTTAATATATTTTCTGAATGAAAAGCGAAGAAAAGTTGTGCTTTATACAAATTTTTAAAATAAATTGAAACATACTAAGGCGTTTTTAAAGTTATCTACGTAGCCACTATTTTTCTACGTAACTCCCTTCAACACTTATACACTTATTCCATCTTTTTCCAATTGTCCCATACCATCAGAAAACAATTGCTTCGGCAACTCTGCAAAATATTGTTCAACAGCTTCTTTCAGTGTTTTATCAGATACAAAACGCTTTCCCCTTAGATGCTTTTTTAAGTTTTTGAATAGCAAGAAGCCTGGCGGAGCTAGGTCAGCGCTATAAGGTCGCATCCGCCTTATAGCTCTATGAATCCACAGTCATTGATTATCTGCAGGACTTTGTTTGCCTTATAAACCCGACAATTGTCGTGCAGCAACAAGTTTTTAATTTTCCTCTAGAGCAGTTTTTAAATTTTGAATTGTGTTTACATAGGCTTCTGCATTTATGGTAGACTCCCTTAGTATACATTCAATAAGCAAGACTCCTTCAGTATCCCAGAAAACTATTTCCATGAGTGTTTTTTTTTCCAAAAAATTGTGTATTGACTGTTTTGGTGGTGGAAAGCCCTTGTGAACGTGTATGTATGATGTATCCAAGTCTCATCCCCGGTGATTCAAGAAAAAATATTCTATCCCTCTCCAACATGGCCAAACTTTATGACACTGCGCATTTTATCAAGAAGTAAACCTTCCCAAATCTCTATAATTTTGAAAGAAATCAACGATTCAGACTCTTTTTGATATTTTTTTGAATACACGTTACAATGCCCATTCTTTATACTTCTTTCCTTATCACAAATTTACAATCACAGTAATTAATTAAAACAAAAATAAAAACCGTTCCTGGACATAACAGTTAATTAATTAGTGCAGAATGTAATGCTTACGATTCAAACTTTATTTTAAAGATTAAAAGCTGTCTCATTTTTGGATCTCAAAGGCGCAACTGAAATTTAATACTTTCAACAAAATCCCCAGCTTACACAAATTGGGCGCCTCCGCCATTTATAACAAACAGGCAGCACATAAAATTTGATTGATAAATCGATAATAAAAGAATAAAACTTAGTAAATGACCATCTAAACATCTAAACTCTAGGTAAAGAAAATATTTTTGCGTTTAAACCTCTAAATTGTAACATTTTAAAAATATAGTTTTATTGATATGCGAATTTACGTAACATCAAAATTTTTGAACTGGATCCAATGAAGCTGTCTTAATCCAAATTCGAGATGGTTTAACTTGAAATTTTGTGAACAAGTTCGCAACTTTCCATTTAAATTTGTCCAACTATTTTACTGAGCTACTCATAATTCTGATTAAGTTCAAGAATTCAGGTAAAAATTTGAAAGCAAGTTATGAGTTGAGCGCCAAGCTCAAGTTTTAATTCACTAGTTTCTTTTTTGATTTAATCCAATTGGTGGAATGGCATTTTCTTATATCTTTTTCTAATCAAAGTTTAGAGTTTTCAGACTGAACTCTCAAAGATTTCGATATCAAATGCTTAAGTTCTTAAAAACTTTGAATATTGCAATCAATTCTCAGACTATTTTCCTTCCAAGCCAAATATAATTAGTTATCAAATTCATTATTGGAATTCAGATCAAATCAACAGTTTTAAATTAAATTTTTTATTTCAGTTTCAAAAATTTTAAATATGATCAGCATCAACTTACAATTTTCAGGTTAAATTCTAAATTTGAGATCGAATTCCGAATTCCGAATTTTAAACGTAAGTTTTGCACAGCGGTGCGTTTACGCATAGGCGCACTAGGCGCGCGCTTAGGGCCCCCGATTTTCAGGGGCCCCAATATTATAAAAATATATTATTTCAGCATCTTTTAAACACGTGAAATTGTTTTGACAGTAGCATGTATACTATGAGCATTTATTACGCGGACTAAAATCTACATTTCCGAATGTTGAAGCTCTGTTACGAATTCATCACACCATAAGTAACGCATCCGGGGAACGCTCTTTTTCAGCAGCAGAGAATAACAACATACTTACGAAATTCTGTTGGGCAAGAGAGACTTGCAAATTTAGCTATTCTGCATAATATAGAATCAGCAGAAATGGAGAAGTGTGATTTTAATGATGTAATAGATGTATTCGAAAAAATGAAATTTAGGAAGAAATATTGTAAAATATTGAAAAATTAATTAGTAATTATTTGATATGCAGGGTATGTCACAACGACCATTGATTAGACGTTTCTTGTGAAAAACCTATAGTAAATAAATGAAAATTTGCTAATTAAGGTTTCTGGATATTACAAATTGATTGAAAATATATTTAAGATTATTCCGGTTATACCGGAAGTGGACACTAACTTCGTTATTTCAAATAGAACACCCTATATGTTTTTAGATGTTCAGAATCGTCTTTCAACGGTGAGTGGAATGATATGGGACTATAGGTGTCTATCGTTAACAGTTCAGCAGTTATTCAATTATTTTTTAAAAATCTAACCATACTGCGACATTAGTTCGAAATAAGCGTTCTTTCTCAGAGTTTAATTTAAGGGCTCTATCACCCATGGAATGGTTAAGATTACTCAACACTAACGTTTGCCAGTATACAGGGTGATCGAAAACTTCCGACCTCGATTGTTTTCAATTTTTTTAAATGGAACCCCTCATATTCGATTTACCAGTTAGATAGCCACTATCATAAGCTTTCATAAAATATCCGACTTGATAGGTCTACAATTAATAAGTACGAAGTTATTAAAATTTAAATTTCAATATTTTAAATTTTTGTTGTTATTGGCTCATATGTTAGTTTTTCCTTTTTTCTTGACTGTGGAGGCAATAAAACATGAAAAACTCAATTTTTCAAATAGAAACTCTTATTTCATAATCTTTTTGAAGATGAGTTTTTTACATAATAGTTTTTTTAAGATAGAAAACAATGTTCTATGCAATTCAGCGGTTCTCAACCTTTTGCGTTCCGCGTACCACCCCAAGAATATCAAAATTTTTGCGTACCACCACTTTATAAAAAAATTCAACATCAAAATAAAAAAATTGGTAAGCAAATAAAAAAATATCTATTTTAGATTTTTGGTAACCAAACCATAACTACCATAACAAAATTTAAATATTTAATTTATTTAGAAACAAAATATCTATTACTAGCATTTTCAAAATTATTACATAAAAAAACTATATAAAAAACGATCAAAATATTATAAAAATTTTTTTAATTAAAATTCATGAGAACCTTGATTGTGTTTTCGGGCTCTATGTTATTTAGTTTTAAGCATAAATTAGGCTCGAGTATTGATTTTATTCTATATTTGTTTTTCAAATATAACATCATTGAAGATCCTTTTCGTATAAATAGCTGGTACAAAGTGGTATTAAAACATTAATAGTTTTATCTGCAACTTCTCTAAAATCGTTCTTTCACCGAATCCAAAAGTTTACAAATGTACGAGCAGGGTTCAAATTTAACCCAGAATTTTTTTGTAACTTTTTATTTCAACAAGAACTTTATAATATGATTTATCCTACATTTCAACATATTCCTCTTCTAGCTCTATATACGTGTGTCATCTATTTGGAAGATTCATAATCGGTTCTTTATAAAAGTTTTTTGGCTGAGCGGCAAGCCAGTTTTGCACAAAATTTTTGACCTCCTCATCATCTTCAAATCGAATATCACCCATTGCTTCCTTGAGTGGCCCAAATAAATGAAAGTCACAAGGAGGCAAATCCGGACTATAAGGAGGATGTGGAAGTGTCTCCCAGTGTAATTTATCTAAAGCTTCTCTAGTCAATTGGGCGGTGTGCGGGCAACATTGTCATGGAAGAGAGCCACACTTCTTACCGAACGCATCTGATAATGAGCTACATTTATTTTTATCCAATTCTTTTATTATTAAATTGAGATATTTTTATTGTTGCGGTAATTTTGTCTTTAACTATTGATAAAATAAAGTTTGGTCCCTGTAGGGCTAAATTTAATTCAATTAATTTTCCGAAAGTGTCAGCAAGATATGCTAATCGTGACAACCACAATTTATCAAATGAACATTTTTATAATTCGAAAATAGAAGCAAAAATGAAAACCTGAACTTGTAATCTAAGCTCAAAGAGACCACTCAAAACTTTACCTCTGGATAGCTACCTGACCTCTGAGTGTGACAGTAGTGTCTCATGTTCACTTCCCATTTTTTGACCTAGAATAGAAAAATATTCGTGAATTTAATGCTCGGCTTATAATACATTGACAACATTTACAAACCACCCCAAAACAGTTTTCAGTCTTTCTGAAATGGCTTTTATTACCAAAGCTTCATGATGAATGCTGCAACGAGTAAATGAAGCTTGGGGAGCATCTGCTTTTATTTTAGATAAAACGCCGCATTTTTTTCAACAGTAAAAGCCCGAGGCCTTTTATTTTTATCGATAAAATTTCATTTTGTACGAAAACGAAGTTGCCATGGAAAATGGACGAGAGTAGGCCTACATTAATTGTTTTTTCTCCATGCCCATCTAGTAAGTTACACTTACTTTGACATATCCACTGCAGGTAAGTTGATTTTACTGTTTGTTTACTGGTTGTCATGACATTAGGGAAGTAAGGTAAAACTTACTCCCCAAGGGAAGTAAGTGAATTACGTGTTATTACAGTAATTTTAGTTTTGTAAGTGATCTGAACGGGTTTGAACTTAACTGATCCTAACCTATTTGAAATGTAAAAACTTGTTACGATAAATAGGGTTAGGGTATAACTAAAATTGTATAAAAAGAGTTAAAGAACTAATTTATTAGATTATATTAAAAACCAACCTTCATTAACAAATAAATTTCGTCAGGAGCATCAGTCAAAAAGATTAATTTCGAGTAAGCTCGATGGAGATTTTAATTTGACTGATCTTTCTAAAAAATACGCCAAAAACACGTTTTCTTCCACTGAATAGATGTTTTTCTTCGCGCACCATTTTTTAAACAACTTGTATGCATTTTCATAACGGATTTTCGATTTTTCTGGTAGTAATTCCAAACACGCAATATTTGCCGCTTCATCTACGCTAAATTCTCTATTGTCCTTATCGCCTATTTGCATTTTATCTTTTGAAAACTACCAAGAAACGCAAGTACAAGTGGTTTTTTATATTGACAGAAACAACTGAAAAACAATTGCTACTAAGCAACTCAACACTAGGTGACTATTTGCTTTGTTTGTAATAGATTAATTTTCTATCAATTAACGTGGAATTATTAAGGGAAAATTATTCAAATTTTTGTTGGGCATGGAGAAAAATATTATAAGCATGCTCGGGAAGTAACTATCTACAACCAGTCTCGAACTTTGCCAGCCCTCGCTCGCTCGGGCTGGCAAACTCGTTCTCGACTGGTAAAAGCTACTTACTTCCCTTGATGCTTAAATAACTATTTAATTGGAAAAAATCCTGAAACAACAAACAAATTTTAATTAAAGACATTTTTTCTGACGTTTATTTTAGCAATTAATGTCAAATAATATTTTATATAAGTTTAGGTTTCTGTAGCAACAGAGCAGACAGAGACGCGTCGTTTTTTTCGATGTGCGAGACGGACGTAATGATATTTTTTATCATGATAAAAATGAATGATTGGCTGTTGAAATGCTGATCCAAGCGTTGTTATTGGACAAAAGCCAAATGCCTTTTCTAGGTCTATAAAGGCTATATACAGGGTGTTAAGTAATGCTTCTTCCAAACTTTGGGAATAGCTTTATAATGACAAATGGAGCAAAAAGTATTATACATTTTTTTTTCTAATATACATAGTTTCTGATAAAACGCGTGCTTTAATTTTACTTTTTATTCTCGGGAAAAATAAAAACAAAGGGTTGAAGGTACAGAAACGACATTTTTACGGATAAATAAGAATCTAATACATCAAGTAACAATAAAACTTTATTAACAACCACAAAATAATTAAAGAAAAAAACCGAAAAAAAATGCAACTGAGAAAAAAATGGTATACGATTTTTTTATTCCTTTTATTGCTACAAACCCACCCCTAAAATTTTGCAGAATCATTACCTAACTACTACTAGTTTGTCCTTCATCATCTTTTCGGTTAATAGTCTGAATGCAAGTATTGTTCCTCTGGGCCGCTTCTAAAGGCAAACTGATCTTCTGTCAGGTTTTCTTCTATCTTTTGTTCTATTCTTCGATTGATGATCTTCACGTCTGTTTGATGAAGCTTTCTTAGGAATGGCCACTACTACGGTCCTTGTAAAGTCTTATAGAATTTCGCCACTTTGGTACACTGACCGGCAAAATTAACGCATAATTTTATATAACATAATATTTTATTGAAAAATTCTGATTAACAGCTATGGAAATATGTCAAACAACAGAGGGTGACTTAAAACAACTAAACTGTATAACTAGTGCCGTATACAGCTTCTTCTTCCGCAGCGTCCATCTTTTAATGAAAAATGTAATAACCATGATTGAACACATCAAGAAAAATCAACGGATTTAAAGGAACCAGAAGCAATGTTTACTTGATTTAATATCTTGTATGCCCTCCTCGGGCTTGTATTACTGATCGGAGACGTCGTGGCATGCTCATGATGAAATTGCGAACGAAATCTTGCTCTATGTTTTCCCATTCTTCTTGTAGCAACTCACGCAGCTTGTGCAATGAAGTAGGCCTTGGTCTTCGAGCATGTAGTCGTCTCTTGATATCGTCCCATACATGCTCGATTGGATTCAAGTCGGGACTACAAGCTGGCCAGTTCAAGCGATTAATTCCAACTTCATTGAAGTAGGTAGTAGTGACAACGGCGACGTGAGGACGAGCATTATCCTCCATTAACAAAAAGTTGCCTTCAATACCAGCTGCAAATGGCAACACATGATCTTGGAGAACATCTTCGATGTAGGAATGTGCGGTCACACTGGTTCTATGAAAGGCGACAAGATCTGTATACGCATTCAAAGAAATGCCTCCCCAAATCATGGTAGAGCCACCTCCAAAGCGGTTCCTCTCGACAATTGCACACTCGGCGTAGCGTTCACCTGTTCTCCTCCAAACCCTCTGCCGTCCATCAGCACCCTTCAGTGAAAATCGGCACTCGTCTGTAAAAAGAACTTTCTCCCAATCGGCTATTCCCCAGTTCACATACTGTCGGGCGAAAGCTAATCGAGCGGTCCGATGCCGTCTCAAAAGAACAGGGCACACCGCGGGACGTCTGGCGTGGAGATTTGCTTCTCCTAACCTTCTCCTCACTGTCCTTTTGCTTATTCATACACCTCGCGTGGTTTCAAGGTTGTCCTGAAGCTCTGGAGCCGTCAGAGTGCGGTCTCGCAGAGAATTAAGTTGCAAAAAACGGTCATTTACCGCCGAAGTCGCCCGCTTGGGTTTTCTGCCGACGCTACCAGTCTCTCTTAGACGTCTATGAAGTCGCGAGATTGTTGACTGATGGACTCCCAGCCGTATTGCAACATACTGTTGAGTTCTTCCTTCTTCCAGCAATGTGGTTGCTTTAACTGTATTATCATGACTTAAAACTGGCATAATTATCAAGCCAACAGTAAAATCCGAAACTAATAATGACAACAAATGGCAAAGATTACTCAACGGCCGAAGATCAAAGATTTTCAGTGTAAAAAGTCAAAATGCCAATATACTGAAACGCATACACTGTAAGACAGTATAAAAAAACGATGCAATAATTATGTATAACAAGCCCGCGATTGTTCTTCAGTAACAGAAACAATTCTGACAGATGGCTACTTTGATGTATTTGAAACCTCTAATTGAAATTTTTAGCTAGCTACAAGTTGTACTACATTTTATTGAAAAATATCCTGGTCTATTAGATTATGCGTTAATTTTGCCGGTCAGTGTATATTTCATTCGTTAGATGATATAATATCGCCGGTAATTCCGTCTACTCCGAGGGATTTGTTCATTTTTAAATAATTACACTTTGTCAAGCTCCGCTTTCATAATTGCATCGCCCGCTTCTTCGTGATATCTTCATGTGCAGGGGGATTTCTTCTATTTCCTCGTCTTTTATATAACTCCAACACGTACTCTCTCCATCTTTTCACAATTTCTTCATTGTCAATTGGTATTTCCTCATCTTTATTGTTCGTTCTGTATGTGCGAGACCTTCACATATTAACGAAGCTTTTAACGTTCCTGAAGGCTTTATCTATTCGTCTTCCATTTAAGTGATTCTGTATTTCCTCACAACTTCTCTTTATCTAATCTTCCTTTGCTCTTTTGGTTTCCATGTTTATTCTGTTTCCGAATTCTTTGTATTTTAGTTGACCTTCTGCATGAATGGAGTTTGTCAGATTTCTTCTTTCGTCGATCAGTTCTCTTTTTTCTACATTATCCATGGTTTTGTGGCCTGTGTCGCGTTGTCCAAGGTTATCGTTATGTCTTGTTTCTGAGTTTTCCACCACCCTTCGATGTCCTCGTCTTTTTCTTTCAGAACTTTTTGAATATATTTAGCGTCTGTAAGTTTTTTCATTTATCTAGTGCCCATTTGTTAGTATTTCTTCTGTTTAGTTTTTTAAACTGTTGTCTATACTTCATCATGATCATGTCGATGTCCGATCCAGGATAACTCCTGCTGTCCTTCATCTAATTTCTAAATCTCTGCTTGACTATCATATAGTCTATTTGATATCTGGCTTGTTCACCCATGTATATCTTCTGCGCTTGTGATGGTTGAATATTGTATTAGTGATAACTAGATTGTTTCTGGTACAGAACTCGATTAGACGAATGCGTCTTTCGTTCCTTCTATCTAGGCCGTCTCCCATTGTGATAACGTTGTCAGATGCTCTTGTCAGTCCGATTATTTTATTTATATTTTCGTACATTTTCTCGACTTCTTCGTCTTCATGCTCTGTTGTTGACATATAAGTATAGTTGTCACCATTACTGCGTCTATTCATCTGTATTCTAACTTGGCCATAATAATTATTTCGTTGTGTTGCATGTATATAGCCCTTTACTCTTTTGCCTAGGTATTTGTTTAGTATTATTCCAACTCCGGCATTTCCATAGGAAGTGGCTTCTGTATGTACCTATTACTCCATACTGCCATCTTCAAAAGTCTCCTGGATGTGGCTATCGGAGTTCACTAAGGCCCATTGCATATACTCGTATTTCTGTTCTAACCATTTCGATTTTTAGGTTTTCCATTTTGCTACATTTTAGTAAGGATCTTACGTTTCATGTTCCTACTTTGGTAATACTTCTGTTTCCTTTCCTCATTACGTCTGCGCAAGTTGTCCCCGGCCGGATTTAAGTTTGGGAAGACATATTCATCATTTAGTATATATGTCGGCTGTTTTTCTTGGGATAGTATTTCCTATGTGGTGGTTTATTGACGATGAAAATATCCATAGCACTAAAATCAGAGCTATATAACCAGTGCATACTACCGGTGGTGACGTACGGAGCGGAAACCTGGGTCCTCACAAGAGCAATAATTAACAAGCTACAAGTCCATCAAAGAGCGATAGAAAGAAAATATTAGGAATCACTTTGAAAGACCATAAGACAAACATTTGGATAAGACAAAACACAAAAGTAGAAGACATCATTAGAAGGGCAGCATCATTGAAGTGGGAATGGACAGGACATGTGGCCAGAGGATTGGACAAATGGAGTGGGAAAGTAATTAGATGGAGACCATGGGGAGAAAGACGAGGAGTAGGTAGACCCCAGATGAGATGGAGCCACGACATCAAGAAAGTAGGATGATTAAACTGGTATAAAGTCGCACACCGCACACGATCGTGAAAATTGGAAAAACATGAGGGAGGCCTATATCCAGAGGATAGAAAACGGATAAACAAAGAAGAAGAAGAAGATGTGGTGGCTTTCCTTTGCCTTCTGTATGATGTTGTATACGTTATGTTAATGAGATAGCATTTCCTCCATCCCATTTCTAATGTATCTAAGGCACATATGGGCAACCCCCGGATCCGGCCCACTACTTCATTTGATCCGGCCCTGATCCATCTCAGCGAAGTTAGTTGGGTTTTCATAAAATGATAAAAGTAAGGCGCGAAATAGCTCATAGCAATTTTATGACACTAATAATCAAGGCTTTAGCATAGCATTTAAGGCACCTGACAACGTAGAGCTTACCAGAACATTATAACGGGTGTCCATAAACTGTCAATATCCCAGTAGGTTGTGATTTCAGAAACATATTTCGTAATTTGATTCAGAACACAAAACCAAATTTCAAGATTGTAAATCATTGTCTATGATTTAATCTAAGACTTGTAATTTGTTTTTCAAAGCAACTGGGATGACGACTGTTTATGAATACACGTTATTATAAATAGCTAAATTAAATAAAAAGTAGCAACTTGTTTTAATTCATTTAATATTAATTTATTTTATTTAATATTTTGGTCCGGCCCTTGACTCGGAGACAGAATGATAATTTGGCCCTAGAACTAGGAAAGGTTGCCCATGCCTGATCTAAGGTTATACTGTGTTCGATCACCAGAGCCTCGTTAGTGCTCCGCTTAAAGGTGAGGTAGAGGCTATATGTTGCGTTTATCCACCCCTTACACTCCGAAATTTAGCACTGAGACTCCAAAATTAAACAAAAATCAGTTTTTTGTCATATTGCAATTCTGTGACATATTACAAACCAAATTTAAGGTTTTGTTAACTTCTTTCTATATTCGAACCCAAGGCTCTCTAAATTATTTCCAAAATTGGAATTATAATTTCAAACTACTATTTATTTCGGCGAAAAATATTTCAATCTAGATTTTAAAAACTTTTAAATTCTAAACCTTAAATAGATTAAAAGTGGGGTTTAATGATAGGACCAAAAAACTAAAATAAATAAATAAATAAATAAATAAATAAAAGATATAAATTGTTATTCTTCTAAACTTTTTTTCAAAAAATTAAAGTTTATACTCTTCTAATATTAATTTTTTTGAAATAAATCTTCAGCTAAAGTTTTTATTTATTTTAATTCTCTTCTAATATTTTTTCAATAAATAAAAGTTACGAAAACACCAAAAGCTTGTCGGGGTAATACGATAAAACTAATAATAAATATTCAGTACCAAAGGAAATTTAACGCTTACACTGCCTTGATTTTTATTTTCGAAAAACAATTCACACTTAAAATAAATTAATAAAACCATTAAGGTGGAATAAGGTGTTGGTCAAACTTACAGTATAAATTAGCCCACGAATTTAAGACACAATCGAAATTTAATAAATTCAACAAAATGCCAACAAAAAGCTTAAACCAGTTGAACCCCCCCCCCCCCCGTCAATTAAATTATAAAAAACAAACAACATATATAAAAATTAACTGATAATTTAACAGTAAAGGATAACATCCATCTACTACACATTTACATGCCTTCAAGAACAACTTCGTTTCTTAATTATGCAAGAACATTTAACCAAAAGGCTACCTATTTATATTTTTTGCAACATCCTCGCTCAAGTAAAAAAAAATAAAGTAACAAAGAGTTAAGTACAACGTAGATAGATTTTTCTAGATCTCTGAATTAAAATTAAGCCAGTTACACGAAGTAAAAGGTAAAATATGAAAATGACTGCTCTAAATTTAAATTGCTGATCAGTTTATCCGGTTGAGAAGTTCCGGCCTTTTGTAAAATTGCGCTTTTCTCTTTTTATAATTCCGCTGAAATTACGCTTCGTTTGCAGCTCTCTTTTTATTAAGTCTTCTTGAATTTAGCGCGAGCTTCAGTACGGAAAATCCTTACACAGAATAATTTTTAACAAGATAACGAAAAAGTAGTCGTTCGGTATTTCGCATTTAATATTCAATTATCATTTCTCGTAAATTCATATTAGGAAAAAAATGTTAAGCTGCGGATCTATTGATTTTTGATTCGTACTTAGGTGACCTCTTTGGGGTTATTACATACCGAATGACAATACTGATAAATTACAGTTCAAAAGATGAGAGATAATGACACTCAAAACCTCATGAAGAAGATTATTGAATATAAAAATTACCAACATTTTGGGGGCGTTGAAAAGCCGAAAAGGTCTTCCAACCGAAATCCAACTGTGAAAATTGCACTTGAAAACTGTGGGCGCAGACCCAATCATGTATTATCAGTTGTTTGTAATCAACTAAACTCTTGTTAGGCTGTTATTCTCCTTCTAAGTATCTTCAAGTAAAATTATTTCGTTATTTTTCGTCGGAAATTTTGTAGATTAAAAACAGAAATTTTCCTAACGAAGCAGCATTTTAGATGTACAAAAATTCGAATCCTCCAACTGAATTATTAAGACAAAGGTATCAAATATAAATAACAAATTCGGTTTCGTTTTATTCAAACCTCAATTTCCTTAGCAAATTAAACACAAACTCGAACAATTAACTCATCTATATTTATACGCTAACAAACAATTTTTTATTTTTAGATAATCAAGACTATTGATAAGAGATAATAATCTTGGCAGATGCACGTGCACCGCTCTATAATATGTCGTACAACATAGGGTTGTAAGCTTTTGTGGCAAGCCGCAAGGGGTTCGTAATCTAAAAGGAAAAGGGCGTCATATTATGAGCTCAATTTTAATCCGGCTTGATTTTATGACTGTAAATTGCACCTGCAATTTTGAGCTTATCTTTAAAGTCTCATTCAAAGATTTTACGATACACCATTATTATTTACAAGGTATTCAAGACTCTGCAATTTACAATGTTAATACTAAGTTAGTGGTGAAAGTAATCAAGCCTTGGATTTTAATCCAATGCAGGTTTTCTAAAGCACAAATTGTTCACAAGTTCTGAGTTTTCAATTTTAAATTTGTAAAAGTTGAAATACGTGAGCTTCTCATAATTCTGAGTTCAAGTTCAGGCAGAAATTTACGAATTGAACCCCAATTCCAGATTTTAATGTTCCAGCTTGATCCCATCTCAACACAAGTTTAGAGTTTTAAAATTAAGCTCAAAGCTTTTAATGTCAAATTAACATTTTTAAAAGCTTGAATATTGCAATCAATTTTCAGGCCCTTTCTCTTTGAAGACTAATATATTCTAATTTAAATCTTTAAACGTCTAATATGAATTCAATGTTTGAATTTCAGACTGAAAATTAAAGCCATTTATATCAAAGATATTAAAAGTTTTAATACGAGTATGATCAACATCAACTGTTTAATCGGACAAAAAAACTAAATATGTGAACAGGTTTCGACTCACCTTGCAATTTGTGTCTTCAGGTTTGGGCCGAAATCTATTCTTCTAAACTTTAAATACTAAATTGTTTTGCTTCTAAAGTTTTCTTTTCCAAATAGCCTTCGAACTAAAGTTTATACTCTTCTAATATTCACATGTTTTTCTAAATAAATCTTCATAAATAGAAATTAGCAAGAAACCTAAAAGCTTATCGAAGCAATATGATAAAAATGATAATCAATATTCAGTACCAAAGGGAATTTAACATGTACTCATAACTTAAAACTATTAAAACGGAACATCGACCTTTTCAGCTTTTATTTTGTTTGATTTGAAGAATGCAGGTTAAACATTTCTAAACAAAATTTGAGAATCAATTCCGAATTTATGGCTGAAATTTTAGTTTTTGATTGCAGATTTATATACAATTTTTTACGAGCTTAGAATTCAAATTACAAGACTGTTAAATGAAAAGAGAATCCCAAACGGCGAAAGAATATTAGACTTATGCATAGAGAATAAATTAATAATAGGAAACACCCATTTTAAGCACAAACAAGTTCACAAACTAACGAGAGAAAGGAAAAGTAGAAATCCTATTTAGTAAGCAGACACGAGCAAGAATCAAAGATGTAAAAGTAATGAGGCCCCCAGTAGTCGGAAGCGATCAGTATTATCTTAACAATGACAATTATGAACAGTAGAGAAACGGAACAAGTACAAAACAAAAATAATAAAAGCTTAACGGGACAAAAAGTAATACAACATTTCCAAAATAAATTACAGGAAAAGTTAGAACAGATTGACAGAGGAAAGCAAATAGAAGAAATGTGGGGAAAACTGAAACAAGCAATGCTACAAGCAGTAGTACAAAGCTAGTGCGTGATGGAAATATCAAACAGAAAAACAAAAAAAAAAGACACTGTTGGACGGACAGAGTGAAAACAGCGGTAAAGAGGAAAAAAGATGGAAAAGATACCTAAATACAGGAAATACAAACGACTACGAAGAATATACATAAAGCAGAAAGACGTCAAGTACTACAGGAAGAAAAACGAAAGGCATGAGTAGAATTTGGGAATAAATGGAAAAGGTACATAAGGAGAATCAGAAATTATTCTACAACATGTTGAGAAATGCGAGAAAAGGAAAAACACCAATACTACATAATGTTAAGGACGAAAATGAAGAGACCCTAACGAAGGAAAACGAGAAAAGGGACTGTTCAATTGCATCAAAAACACATTTTTAACAGAAATTAAAATGCATGTCTACAAGAAAATAGCAATACCAACAATCATATATACTTTAGTAACATGGACAATAACAGAAAGCCATAGAAACAAGATAAACAGCACCGAAATGAGATTCCTAAGGAAAATAGAGGGTAAAACAATTATGTACAGAATCCAAAACACAACTTACAGAGACAAATTGAAGATAAAGCCAAGTGATACGGTGGTAGAAGAATGACATGGTTTGGATATGTAATGCGAATGCAGGAGGAAAGAACAACAAAGATATACCAAGCAAGAACAAAAAAAAGAGCAAAAGGAAGGCCTAGAAAAACATGGAACGAAGAACTGAGGAAGGCAGTAGCAAGGAGAGGGTTGAAGTGGGAAGAGACTCGAACTCTGACAAAATACAGAAAAAGATGGAGACAGCCCTGTAAAGAGACATAGAAACATAACACAACCATCGGCCGTATACCCGAAATGGTAGAAAGGCCTTAGGATTAGGACAGGGTAGAGGATAATTGATGTTGATGATAAATATTTTGCAGTATTAAGCAGTGGTGGCTCGTGAGTTTTTAGGGGTAAGGGCTGCAGAAGAAACAACTCTAAATTAATGAGAAAATCTTACTTTAATTTTATTTAGGTAATTCCATAACAATAAACGGAACACACAGTTTACCTGTATTATTAGAAATAAGAAAAGTATATGTACTTAATTATGTAGTACATAATTCTGTAATTGTATAGCAACTTGTTTGCTAAATAAATTTTTGTATTATTATTATTATTATTATTATTATTATTATTATTATTATTATTATTATTATTATTATTACCACTACGAAAACACAGAATGCGTAACTGTTCGAAACAAACCGTTATTCTCTCCAACCAGCGGAAAATGACTAATTGCCACCTAAATCTTAAAGCTTTAGACTTTGGATTATAATCTACTCGATTTCGGAACGTTATTCGGTGTGTTCCGCTCGGAAGCTTTAAATTCATGTATTATGATGTGTGCGATTTTTCGGAAGGGATATAATTAATGTTGAAAATACAATGTAATGCTGTTTTAATTAATAAAATAAATAAATATTTCGGAAATGACTTTTTATTTTTGATTACTGCTAATAACTTTTGTAAAATTTAGGTCAGAGCGGCAGCCCGGCAACCCTTATACACCAGCCGCCACTGGTATGAAACACTTCAAAAGTCATATTACAGTTCTTATTTTTGAATTTTAGAATTTTGATTTTGTAATCCAAATGCAGTTTAAATATTTTAATTTTGATACTTCCGTTTTTGAATCCGAATTTTCAAGGTTTTTCGAACTTTTCAGAATGAACATTAAAGGATATTCGAACGATCCTGTTGATATACATGTTTCAAAAATGTAAACTTTCAAAATGTTGTAATTTTGAAATTCTGGTTTTCGAATTCTAATTTACGACAGGAGTTTTCCAGTTTAGAATTTTAAATTAGAAAACTTTAAAATGGATAACTACAAATGCATTGCAATATAAAAAAATTCAACAACAAAATTACATTTTGAATCCTCCTCCAAGCTTTCAAACCGGATTTGAAGCAGATATTTTTCGAGCATAGAATTCCAATCAAAAGATTTTCGAAAAATGGCAATAACAAAATACTACTATCTGTTTCGAGACTAAAACTTTCTGAAAAAAACTGCAGTTTGGACGTTTTGAACTTGGAATTAACATCAAATGATACTCGAACGATCCTGACGACAAACATGTTTCAAAATTGGAATTTCAGCAATACAGTTACAGATTATAATTTTTAAATTTCATTTTCGAATCCGAATTTACAGCAGTAGTTTTCCAGTTTAGAATTTTGAATTAGAAACTTTAAAATGGGCGACTATAAATTTCGGAGAGAGGATCGGCAACGCCCTGTAAAGGACATGCCACTGCAAGGAGAAGATAAATATGTTTCAGTATTAAAAATTTTAATAGCAAAATTACATTTTAAAAGTATATTTTAAGCATAGAATTCAAATCAAGAAATTTTGGAAAAATGGCGATACAGAACATAATTATGTTTCATTCGGGACCGAAACTTAAAAAAAAAACTGCAGTTTGGATGTTTCAAACTTATAATTTATCCTGGTCATTAAAATGTTTCAAAAATGGAAACTTCAAAAATCAAATTACAGTTTGAAATTTCAATTTTCAAATACGAATTTATGGCAGAAGTTTTTCGAATTTAGAACTTCAAATCAAAAAGCTTTCGAATAACTGTGATTAGAAATATATTGCAGAGGTTTCTCCAAGACTCAACTAAATCGTCTTTGGTTGGTTGTCTAAAATACTAAAATTATTTAAAAAATATTAGAAATTTCATAATTAAAGCATGTAAACCGTTCAAAAAGTTGTATAATATGCACTATCGTTCAAAAATGCTAAGATATGCATGCATTTATAAAAAAATACCTAAATATGCATTTATATGCACTTTCAAATTGTGGCTTAATATGTGGCTTAAACATGTAGAAATATAATTCTGCATATGTTTGCTATAAGCAGAAAAAAACATGCAAATACATAGAAATCCTATACCTAGTTATGAGTTATTAACATGCCATTAGCCTAAGCTTCGGTCATAAGAAGAAGTAGAAAAAGAAGAAGAAGAATAAGGAAGTTATAGTTTGAATACTGGAATATTGAAATTTCGGGTTTCAATCCCATTTTAACTGAGAGCCTTTAAGCCCAGAATTCAGATTAAGAGGTATTCGATCAATTATGGTGACGAATAATTATATCGCTGGACTGAAAATTTCGAAAAAAAATAATTTAAATACAGCAACTTTTGGAGTTTAGAATTCTTGTTCTTCGCATGTCATGCTCTCCACGAACGTCGACTATCATCATAGCTATTTAAACTTTGTTGATTGCTCTCCTGAATAATATAGCAGTGTTCACACCGTACCACTCTAGTAAGTTCTTGAGCCAGGAGTTCCTTCATCGACCTGGTAACGTGACCCAGGTATGTTAATTTAAGCTCTTTTATCGCGGTGAAGATCTCGGTGTTTTTCTTTAATCTCTGTAAGACTGTGGTGACTGTTGGTTCTTTCTTACAAATACGTCTGCACCAGGATAAGTTTTTACTGCCTTCACGACATTTTTGAAACGTTGGTTTATCATGAAGAAGTCTATTTGGTTTCTGATGATGCGGTCATCATTTTCTGCATTCCATTTCCAGGTATACAGCCTTCTCGGGTGTACTTTAAATAGTGTATTTATTACTACTAAGTCATATTCCAGTGCAGTTGTAGTAATCTTTCCCCTCTATCGTTTCTTGTCTCAGACCATATTTTCGTATCTACATTTTCCGATCTTGGCATTAAAATCGCCCATTACGAGGTTCACTTCTGAATTTTTTGTTATTTTTAAGCATCTTACTATTTCCTCAGCTTATAATTGAATTCAATTATATGCCGGAGATAACAAATATGTTACAGAATTGAAAATTTCGCCAAAGTTGTAATTTGAAATTTCAATCTTGACCTTGGATTTAAGAGAGTTTGAGGCTTTTAGTTTTGCAGTTTTTATTTTTGAATTCGAATTTAAACGAACCATTTTTTGAGTTTAGAATTCAAGCCAATTAAAATCGCGGGAATAACAAATATATATCAGAACTAAATATTTCAGCAGTGCAATTACCTTTAATTTTGAAATTTCGATTTGTGAATTCCAATTTATAACAGGGGTTTTTCGAGTTTCTAACTCAAATCAAAAAATTCTCAAATGAAGGTCAAGAAAAGTTTGTTGCAGGATTAAAAGTATCGAGAATAAAACTGCTAATTTTTGAAATATTGGTATTCAAACCCGAATTTACAACAAGATTTTTTCGAGTTTAAAATTTAAACCCAAACGTATTCAAGTGATGAAGACCAAAATCTGCCTTTTACGTTTTAAAGTTTGAATTTTACTTTCAGATTTGGAACTGCCTGTCGCCTGGGAAATACGCCAAGTGAAACTAAAGTAAACATACGGCAATTTTCATTACATTACAAATTGTCTTTGCCTTTGTTTTTAATGACATTTGACATTTAACTACATTAATTAAACTTTGATTAATTCTTTCTGAGTCACCATTAACTTATTGTTGCCATCTTCGATAAAAACGACATTAAAATAAACGATAAAATAATTATTACTTTCGGAATGGTTAAGAAAAACGCATAAACGTGAAAACAAATGCCTTCATGCGGCAAAGAAACACGAACAGAAGTCCACATATCTCATCAAGTTCGCATGTATGATTTATAATCACCAACCCACCTCTTTTAATGAGTCGGAAACCGCCACTGCTCCGACGGCGCCGTTGTAGATCATTCTGCATCCAAAAAAGTGCACAAGCACGTCTAGCACTTCAAAATTACTTCTGTAACCGCTAACCGCTATTGCATTTAAACATAGCTGAATGGCCAATACGCTCCTTGGAATACCTTCACAAACTGAAATTAATCACAATTCCCGAATAAAAACGTTAAAGCGGCCATCTTGTCGGATTTTATTACAGAAATGACCGGCACACGTTCATTAATAATCGAAGGCGATTGTTAAATCACGACCTATTTGATGTTTGTTATGGGTGTACCATTATCATTCATTTTAGAAGAATGATTCGTAGATATCTTTTTGATAAAATGTTTCGAATAACTTCAATAGCTTTTTTGCTTTATACGCACGAGTTTTGAAAGGCACAATGAAATCTTTAGCTTCGAGCTCTTTGGTTCAAGTTAATAGTAATGACTTTTAAAAACTATACACAAGAAAGTTCAAAAAAACATTCGAGCTTTTGTTTTATAAAGTTTATAAATTCTTTACAATGTGCGAGTCTAACATGTGAGATTATTGACTGTAATTTTTTCGTAAAAAAAGTAAGTTATCACCAATCAGACAGTTTATTTGCATGATAGACTGAAGATAATTTGGCTCGTGTTGGGGGCAGGGGTGAAACGCTTTGAACTACGGAAATCTACATCACAAATTTTTCCAGCGGGTGTACACGCAGGGTGACGACCCTCAATAGATGTATTTACACATGTAAGCTTAGTCTTCGTTATTAAGTTTCGCATTCTCCAACCTACAGGCTGTGTGTATTTTAAACTAACCGAACTTAAACCTAACAATAGACATAAAGAATGAAAAGCATAAGGTTTAAAATTTTAGAATTTTTCTACTTTAGACCCGTTAGGATTTTAAGAAAAAAATTGAAGAATTAAACAACTCAATATTGTAAATTAATTAAAAATAAACTACAAAGAAATTGAGTTTTGGGTGGGTACAACGTACAAGTAATAATCTAGTGAAAATGCAATGAGATTCTTGAGCAGGTGAAGAGGTGCTGTGATTGAGATACGTATATGTTTGTTATTGTAAATAGTATTTTAATAAACAATATGTTTGCAAAGTAAGTGCAACTATTACAAAAATATTTTAACAAATGTCAAGAACAATTTTTCTAAATTTAACCCCCTCGAAGCATTATCTTCCTTCAAAGGGGTGCATTAAACTTTCGTTTTTATTATTTCTACTTGGAAAACGAAATTTGGTGAAAGTGATTTCTAGGTATTTTCCCTTAAAATATGAAATAAGCTGTTTTCAACGAGTTTCTTAGTCTTAGAAGAATAATATTTAAAAAAAAGTTAGAAACTTAATTCATTTTCAGTTTCTTCAGTCCTTTTATAACCTCAGTTGTATTCAAATAAAGAAAAGATTTGTCAGTATCAGACTATCAGAGATAAAGTAATCCTAATATGATGACTGTAACCTGATATTTTACTTTTTGTGAGCGATTCCGCCAATGAAAAATTATGGAAAAACTGATGTTCTAACAATAAATTCTACTTGAAACAGTGTTAAAACTTCTAGGGAGAAACCCGTTTAAGGTGTTTTATTTATTAATTTAGAGATTAAAAAAATAAATGGTTTTCTTCAAAAAAGAGTTAATTTTCCTCCTTCTTAGGAAAGGCAAGCAGAACGAGATTATTGATTCCAACACTATTTAAACTAATCATTTTCTTCACTTATTATTTTTTGCTTAATGGGTATTAAAATACCCATTAAAAATGGCAAAGTAATCACCACTAATTAAACACTTTAAAGTGATTTCTGGTAGTTGGATATGACTTAAGTTTTAAGTTTTAGCAATCGGTGAATAAATGATCGGTAAAATTATTGTGCTAAGATAATCTCCACAAATAAAAATTCCCCTCATTATCTTTGTTTTTCCTTTTTAATTTGGTTACATTTTAAGTCAATTTCTTCTTCTTATATGATGGCGCTGCAGCCCAAATTGAGCCTTGGCATCCTACAGTTTTTGTCTCTACTCTTGCCTGTCTATTGATGTTCTCCTCCATCTTCTAACAACGAGTAGCTTGCGAGCGTCTACCCCATCGTTTTCTTAGTTTTCCCACTGGCATCTTGCCTGGAATTCTGGTGTTCAGTGCTCCTTTTGGCCGCCTTACGTCTTCCATTCTATTAACGTGTCTCCAGACCATTGTAGTCTTTAGAGGCGTATAAAATGGTTATATCTTGTTCTCCAAAACCCATTTTCATTCAGTCGTCCATTCGGTCCTTAGGACTTCCCTTTCAAAAATGTTTAGTTTGTTTGCTGAATTTTCTGTCCTTACCCAGATCTCGCAATCATATATCAATATCGGACTGGAAGGTCCTATTTCTGTCTTTTTCTCTGTAAGGACACTACAGTTTATTTTAATTGTTTTCAAATATCGTTTTATATCCTACTTTTTACTAATTATGAAAATCAAAATGATATGAGATTAAAAATTAAAACAATGGTAAATTTTAGAGCTCCAGCACTTAACTAGTAAAAGTAGTTTGAAAATCGAAGCAGCGGTTTTTCTATGCCAAAAATTTACTCAAATAACTGATCGAAGGGCTAAAACAGCCTATTAACTAATTAGATAAATGCATGTTGCAGAATGTATGTTCCCTCGGTTTTTACCATCCATTAAGGATCTTACCGACTCAACAATTTTCCTCCATTCTGGTCTATGTTTGGCAACCCTTTTCCAATTTTATACGTTAAGCTTTTGTAGATCTCGAAACATATTGTCTACCCATCTTTTGCGCGGCCTTCCTTTTGGCCGTGTTATTGTTGATGGACGGTTAAATACCCCTTGTGTTGTATCGCTGAGTGCAATCCGCATCACATTACCTATCCATTGTATCCATATGCACTTGATGACATTGATAAGGTCTGGTTCGTTGAAGAGTCTTCTTATTTCTTTATTGTATTTCATCTTCGTTCTCCTCTGTCTTTAACTGCACCAAATATCCTTCTCCTCAGGATTTTCCTTTCAAATAAGGTAAAACAGGGACAGACGACGCACCTTTTTAAAAAAAATTATATAAACGTGTGTGGTGGTTCAAATGCGAAGAAACAGTAAAATCCCAGTTAGGGAACTAATATATTTATGAATTAAACATACAAAACGAACTATCTTTAAGTTGTATTTTCTAAAACAAAACAAAACTAAAACGTTGCATTTGGCAATCTCTCCCATACCCCATGGGTGAGACGACGCATCAAGTATGGGATAGATGGCTTATGGAAATTTATTCTTTAAGTTGTTAACGAGAAGCAAGGTCCCAACTTACGACGTGAACTTCTTTTTTTCACAGTTAATGCAGTAGTTCTTGTTGCCTGTGCAAGAAATGAAGCCATTTGTTGCATTTTATGCATTTAATCCAGTCTACTGTGGATTTCGTTTTTCCATAGTGCTCCAAACAACCGACACATTCTTTTTTATCGAAGATTTCGTCATCACTACTTTTTCTTGGTCCATAGAATGTTGGCATTTTTGTCAAAGGAAATACATTATCATTTAATTACCTGCGTCATCTCTCCCAAACCAACACGCGTCATCTATCCCAAAACCAAGGGACAGACGACGCAGCTGATTGCAACGCATGCATTAGTGTAAACAACACTAAAACGAACGCGAACATACACTAACTTAACATAGTGTTTCAAAACAACTCGCATATTTTCTCCCGGTCGCTGCTTTTTTCCCGTACAAACTTTTAACTAAACTGATTAGAAAACTTTATGGTACTTACAAGCTATATTTAACGTTATTATCACTTTATTTGTCAATATTTTACTAAATTTTTCACAGGAACACAAACTTCGGCGCCAAAGCATTTGTATTACCATAGAGCTAGTTACATCGGTGCATTAGCATGCTAAATTTGAACGGTGCGTCGTCTCACCCGCTGCGTCATCTGCCCCTGTTTTACCTTACCTCAACTTCTATTCCTCCTTTTTTGCAGATGCCCATGATTCACAGTTATGTGTTAGTATGGGTCTTGTTATTGATTTGTATAGCCGTGATATTAATTTTACTTGAAAGTTTATAAGTGCTCTTAACTGTGAATATTCTGCCTTTTACATCTTCAGTTATGTAATTCGTTTCATTTATAGCTGCACCCAGGTATTTGAACTTATTTATCTTCTTCTACTTGTCTTGAGTAGAGGCTGATCCGTACTGTAGGCAGTGTGAATTAGAAGAAGAAACTGCTATGCATTTTTTACAAAAGTGCGAGAAGTATGAAGAACAGCGGAGGGCAATATTTCGCATAAAGAAGATTAGACCGGAAGAGGTGAAGGAACTGGATCTAACTAAGATTTTAAAGTTCGTCAGGTTAGTGAAGAAATTCGAGTAAGAATAGACCACGAGGGGGCAGGCGATATGGACCCATGTGGGCTTGATCGCAGGAAGGTCATATCCGCACCCTCGGTATCTATCTATCTACCAGCCTCGATATTCTTAATTAGGTTCTTTGTCTTTTCCCGATTTATTGTACGTCTTAACTCTTCTGAATTATCTTTTAGTGTTCTAAAAGTATAAATTATGTACCTACCTTTCTTTATTAATTATGGCTTTGTATCTGCATATGCTAGCATCTGATTCTGGTTATTGTCATTCTGAATAAAGTTTCTTGTATGGCTGTATGTAGCACCATGTTAAATAATATGGGCGGCAGAGCGTCTCCTTTTCTTAATCCCACATTACTACAAATAGGTTATCTTATAGTGTACCTCGTACGTATATTAGTGTAAGTTTTTTATGTAGTTTCTGTGGGATTTCAAATGTATCTATGGCTCTTCTTAGTTCTTACTGTTCTTTATAATCTACGAAGATATTATGAACAGCTATTTCATATTCTCTTGCTTTTTCTGTTAGTTTGCCGCATGCTAAATAACTGATCTGTTTTAGATTTCCCTTTCCGAAAACCAGCTTGATAATTCGCTATTCTACTCTCTACGTACGGTTTTATTCTTTCCAATAGTACTGTAACGGTTTTAAATCGTTTATTTAAAACTTCGGTTCGTTGTGTGAATTATTTATTAACAAATATTAAAATTATTAAGCAACGAAGAAACACGAAATAACAACTTAACACTAAAACACAACACTAATATTAATTCTAATACAAAACACTAATATTAACCCGTAACACTAATTAATTTATTTGTACAGTTTGTTTATTTATAACTATTCACGTATATTTATATTAACTTTACCGACGTACATATTCGCGACCGTTTATGTAGGCTGGATTAGACTGCCCATGTTCGTTTGGTCGCGCATTATATATCCCAGCTTCGTCCTTCGAGAACTTCATTCCAGAACGTTCCCGTAGTCGCGCGAGAATGAGTAACCGTCGACCGCTCTGGAAGCTTTTCGGTGGATGACGCACATGATCCCACACGTGTGCTGACGCAGCTCGTTACAGTACATACAATAGGAATTGGTACTCGTATGTTATATTGAGAAGGCAGATTCCTCTGAAATTCGAACATATTGCCTTATCTCCTATTTTATGTATCGGGCATAGAATTCCGGTTTTCCATGCTTGTGGCAACTTTTCGCTCTTCCATATTATCTGGATTAAATAATATATTTTCCTATTGTCCCCGGATCTTAGCAACCCTATTGTTATGTTATGTTCACCTCTTAATTTCGTCGTATGTGGGTTCTGGTTCTGTTATCCTTTCATTTCCACTTTCTCCTGTATTTTTTTCTTGTTCATTTTCTACTTCTTCATTATTTTTATACGATCATATTTCCTTCTTTAGCTTTACACGTTTGTTGTGGGCGCGAGACATTTTCTAAAGTATCTTACTTCTTTATGTGCCTTCCTTGTTTCGTTTCCTCGTAACGTTTCTACTTAGTTTTCGTTCTGTTAACTCTCGTTTCTTTCGTCTTAAGACTGTTCTAGCTTGTTTTCTTGCTTCAAAAAAATTATTTTAGCTTATCTCGTATTTTTCTGTAGTATTTGCATGCGTGCTTTTCTCCTGTTATCTACAGCTCGTTATCAAACCATTCATTTCTCTGTAGTATTTTGGTCCCAACAGTTTCTTCAGCCATTTTGTTGGTTGCTTCTTTTATATCATGCTACTGTCTGTTAATGTCTTCATTTTTCTCTTTCCGTTTCTCTAGCTCAGGGTTCTCCAAACTACGGCCCGCGGGCTATATCCGGCCCGCGATATGATTTTATCCGGCCCGCAGAATAATTGTGCGGAAATGCATCAATTGGGTTAATTTTCCAATGCAAATCCGCAAAGAAAACATGCTGGGGTGTTGATATATTTCAAATGCACTAATTACGACAAATCACAAAAGCTTATGGTTGCAGGAGTATCAAAACCAATGTTGCTTCACTGTATTATCCACCAATAAGCACTATGTGGAAAACACGCTGATATGAACCGTGTCTTGAAGCTTGTTTCTATTATAAATTCGCACTTAATCATCGTCAGTTTCAGCCTTTTCTCTGGGAATAGGATTCTGAGTATGTTGGCTTGACATATATTATATACTGCAGTTCGATGGCTTAGCTGCGTAAAGGTTATTTTGTGCTTCTTTCAGCTCGGGAATGAAATTGATACCTATACTTCTTACCGATAAAAACCATTATGAACCGCTTTTATCAGATACCGGGTGGTTTTGGAAATTGGAATTTTTTGCGGATCTAGTGAACTACATGATCAATTTGAATTTAAAGTTTAAGGGCGAAAATAACTTAATTTGTCATTTAATGCTCATATCAAGGCATTCAGAGCAAAGTGGATACTTCTAGAAGGTCAGGTGAAAGATTGTAACTTTATAATTGCATAAAGAAGGTGAAGCAGAATTTCCTTCCTCATTCGCAAATTCAGTCATTTCAGATTTAAAACAAGAATTTCAGAAGCGATTTGCTGATCTGGATGCCAGTGCAATGGAAATGAGGCTGTTTCAAAATCCGTTTGACTGTGACGTTACAGATGTCCCAAGTCGCATTCAAATGGAAATTATTGATCTTCAGGAAGATAATCATGTTAATTAAAGACAAATACAAGGAAGGGCACTTGATCGATTTTTATAAATTTTTGAACCCTGGGGTGTTTTCAAATTTGAAGGAATTTACTTGTAGATTTATCTCCAATTTTTGGACAACGTATCTCTGCGGACAAACCTTTTCGCGAATGAAAATCAAAATTCAAGGCAAATTAATCTGATGAACATTTGAAGGCGATACTTAAGGTAATTAACGTTTCAAAATTTGAACGTCAACTTAATGAGATTTTAAAAACAAAAAACAGTTCCAACATTCGCATTATTTATTGGTTTTAATTTGTGATGAAAGTATGAGAATTTTCCGGTTTTGTTTGTCACTATCAATAAAATTTAATTTCAAATACTTAGTAATTAGTTTAAGAAATGTTGTGCTTTCAATGAAACTCATATACCTGTAGTTATTTATCTTCATTTTTATTATTGCCCGTTGAAACGTGCTGAAGTACTCATGTGGCCGTCGTGGCAAAAAGTTTGGAGATCCCTGCGTAGCTAATTGTTCTATTCTTTTGGTTAATGATTGTTGGCATTTTAGTTTCGGAATCCTTCAGTTTGTCTAGGTTGTATCGGTTCCTTTATTTGTTTCATTCATCATACCTAAAAGATTGATTTCTCTTACCACTCACATAATGTACGTAGATCTGATTCACCGAAACGCTGAACGCTTCAAACAAAGAAACTCAACTCTGAACCTTCAAAAACGCAAACTTATTATAAATTTCAAAAAATTAAGCAAATGAAGCTTTTAATCTTAAAAAACACTTAAAATATCTTTGTACATAATTAAAAAACGAATAATAAAAACTACCATACAAAACTGAAAAATGCATTCAAAGGAGCTATTCTAAACTAGAAAAAATAACCAATTTTTGAATTAATCGTTGTGATTGAATCAAAAAATAACCATTCAACACGTGCACCGAAACTGTCGATTGATAGAAAACTGAAAAATAACGAAAACTGATGAAATCACCTCAAACCACAAAACTGAAAACTGCAAGTTAGTTGTTTTGTTAGAATGAAGAGGATTTTTACAAGTTGGATCCTGATAATCCATAAAAATGTAATGAATATTTTGGCCTAAAATCTAAAATCCGTGATCTTAATCGTATTGATTTTCCGAAACATATGTAAAAGAAAAGATTTTTGAAACAGTATCAATTTACGAATTTTACAAAGAAGCGTTATATTTTTATAAGATTAAATACTGCGAAGCAATAACTTAGCTGAAAAATTCATATTTTTGATTATCACACCGACAATATCCTTATTACCATTTTAAGAACTACCTAGTAATTATAGCAAAGAACAGGGTTGGATAGCAAAGATTTTTATAAAAAAATAGAAATATAAAATGGAAGAACAGCGTGACTAAGTAAATATCTCACTTACCTCCCTTGTTATATAAATAACTTACAAAATATCAACATTATTAACTAATGCGAACCCCAATTTTATTTTTCGATTTTGGGACAGCTCTTACAAAAAATCACAATATTTGCTTAATTTGTATGCCATTTGTAATTCTATTAAATTAAATTTTCCGTGTTTCTTAAAATAAAAACAGAGTTGGGCAGCAGTTATAAGAAAAAAAGTCAAAAAGATAGAAAGGAAGAAAGAAGGTATGGTTCCACTATAGGCAACGTAATTTTCACTAACCTCCTTTGTTATCTAAACTAAATAACTACTGCAGTACATAAACGTATATGAGTTAACCCAGATATGCCTGAATTTTTTTTTTTTTTATTTTTGCGTGGATTTTTAAAATATTTGTGCTACGGATCATAGCTTAGTTCCTGTAATAAAAATTTTCAAAAAAATAAGTCCTTTGTTGCTAAAAATGGGTGTCCTTTTAAAAGGACAGTAGGCATAGTATCATAAATTAGTAAAAAGTTTGTTTTATTGAAAAATGTTTATATTGTAGAATATAAAGAAAAACTACATATTAAACATGTTATATAGAATATATATTATTTCCAATGGCAAGCTTGTGGGTTGCTGGTAATTACGGCTTTGTGTGGTAGGGTATGAAGCAGTCTACATAATATGCAAAGCTACATCACATTTTTAGCATTTTGTGGATACTTTTTTGTGGCAAACTCTGCAGCAAGTCTGTTTACCCTGCGACAATACCAAGTGATCAAGTCTGTCATACCTAGAATCAACGTTTTCTAAACTCGATAATTTACTTCTTTTTCTGTAGACCTTGTTATTTGATTACAATATGTTGCGAACAATCCTCCTTCGAAAAGTTATATTATCAAGCTTACCGCCTTCGACCCTATGCAATTGCCAAGCATTTTGCATGCACATATCCAAGGAATGGGCAATTAGTGGAAAATACCATTTCTTCCCTCTAATGTCTACCCTGTATAGGCTAATGTTTTGATCTCCACGATCGACACCTCCCATATGAACGTTACAGGTCGAAAATAGAGCAGGTTGTTCAACATATATCCTACTCTTCTCTTTTCGCGAATATCTAAGAACTCTCTTTGGTGATTCCACATTTTCAGCATTTGATGCCATATTCACTAGGTATATTATTGTCATTCCATGTTGTAACAACAATTTTGTTATCTTCGATTGTCATGAAGTCGTAAAAACCACGCGGCTTTATTCTCACATTTTTTGTTATGATGTCGCCTTTTTTCCATTTGTATCTTTTCACCGGTTGGCGTTTCCTTTGAAGTCTTGCAAGTGGTAAATTGTATTCCGGATCGCTGTCAGAATCAGATTCGGAAAATTCATTTAATTCGGCATTTGCCAGCAATTGGGATGGTGGTAGATTGTTTATTGATAAATCATCTGCATCGCCCGAATCTTCGTCCGTAAGATCGTCGCAATCATTGTTAGGAGGCATAATAGCAATTTCTATATCACCCTGTATATGATCAACCCCATCTTCAAGTTCTTGCAATAACTCGTGCAAAGTTAGCCCTCTATATAAAAAAAAACAAATTTGCATTATGTAAAAAAATTACTTACATATTCCTACTGTCCTTTTAAAAGGACACCATTGTTCTATCACGTGTTCATGAAATGTCAGTTGAGCAAATAAATTGCATTTATGTTATTATCACACATTTACCTTTTCAGAATGCAATAGACTTTTATACTTTTGCTGGGTATTTGGCCAAATAAAAAAAAATCAATGACATCTTCTGAAATTCGAATTGTCTGGAATTTCGAATTTCTAAATCGAAACTTTGAATTAGACTTATTCGTGGATTTTTGAATTCGCGAAAATATATGTCCAAAGGAGTGAACCCTTAATAAGCAATTTGCTGTCTAAAGCTCAAAACGGTTTGGCCTAAACTTGCAAATCTGTTGGAATTTTGAAAATTCACCTTAACAATACAAATTTCGAGCTTAAAACTCAGTTTAAGTTTACATTTTTCAAAAGTCGAACTAAAAATCCAAGTCAATTTTACATTACTCATAAAACGTCCGCCTTTTTCAAGCTGAATTCATCATGAAGTGCCTAGTTTTAGACTTGATGTTTCGTTAAATATCAAACTATTGGACCCTCAGTTTAATTTTAAAAACTTTAACCCCATGAAAGTTCAGACTACGATTGTAGGATTGAAGTAAGACTAAAACTTTTAAATTTGAAATGCAATATTTAAGCCAACCTTTGAAATTCAAAATTTGAGCCCTTTTTTAGCAGTAATGCGAATTGTAGATGCAACAATTAATTTTTGATTCACTCTCACACAAAGGAAAATTCTAGACTTGAAATTATTATTATTATTAGCCCACACAAGCCTACACGGGGCAAAGGCCTCTCCCTCTTTCTGTCATCCTTTGTAATTTTTTTTTTTTTTCAAATTTTGACTTGACTCGGTATACAACACGAAATTATCTGTGATTATTGTTTTGTAGTCGATGATTTTAACAATTTAACTTTCAAAACATATTTTAAAAATTGGACTTTCATATCGCTTGTGTAAATAATTTTTACAATTAAAATCGGTTTTCCACTTGTAGGTACTTGTGGAAAATACTTTTTAATAAATTCAGAATTCTTTCAATATTTAAAATGCTACAAATAAAAACATTTAAGAGCATTTAGTCGGATCATTCCCAAAATTTTAAGCTTGATTGAGATCCAATATTTCTGTCATTTTGTTGTTGTGCCAGTTCCTGGTTTAAACTAAACCGATTTTTCGGTTAACTACGTGTTCTTGATAAGCAGCAACCACTGCGAAACCACAGTCGTGCGCTGCTCATAGATATTGTTTAATAGTTTAACAAAAGTATTAACCTTTTAGCACATCATTTCTGGAGCTAGAGCCTTTATCATACTATTAAGCAACAATAAAGAGCTTTACGAGATATTATTTCTCGCTATTTCTGATAAAAACAATTAGAAAGGATCAAGTTTTATTTAATAAAGTGCATCACCAGGGGCCAATCCAACATGTGTAATACCATGTAATTGTAATCCCGTTTGAGGACAAATCCTTCACACATCTGTTACTCTCACACATGTTGTGTGTATTTAGTGACATATCTACAGTAATTTAAAAGAAGGGTTTATCGTAATCAACTCCACCAACCTACCGACTTATTTTTTTATTAAAAAAATTCTGCTCATAATTTGGATTTGAATCTTTTTTGGTTCCTCGTCTTGTTCGTTTCAACTTTTCTTTGTTTTCCCCACTTTTAGTTTGAGTTTACAAAACCCTAATTTCTACGAATACTAACAATTTTGCTCTTGTCAGAATTCGCGAAAAAAATTCTTGTGCTTACTGAAGAAAATTTTAGGACCTAGACAGTTTACAATATGGTTTTTCAAGTTTGAGTAACCAGCAATCGTCTTTCAAAGGCTTGTCCTCATTGAAGTTACTCTCAGCAACATATAAACAAAGTTTCTGAAGAAGAATGTTGAAGATATATCTGGACGTGTTTATACCAAGATCACGTAATGTCTTGGCGAATTTCTTGCTATTTCCTGACCTGTAAAATCGGTGGGGCTTGTAAAGGTCCGTATAAACGGATTACCGGCAATGCCAAGTGCAGTCGTTCGGACAATGCTGTTAGTCGGGTCTGCTAGCTCTGGGGTTCAACCCTGCCAGCTCTCACACTTCACTGCATTGCCACCCCCTCGTTCTCTAATTTAATTATGCTATTATTGATTGTACAATCTGCGATCTACATGCAAGCGAAATTATCCACGAAAAATAGTTTGTCTGTTTATTTCGACCTTTTGTGTTTTAATCGGAGTGTAACGAACAAATATTTGCGTGAATTTTTATATTTTTATTATAAAGGATAAATGTAAATAGGGATTAGGAAACTGTGAAACTCAAGAAATATTTAATTCACAAATTTAAGCTTTAAAAAGTTGAATAAACTTTATTAAATTGAATCAAAGTTAAAGGAAGGACAATCTAAAAACTAAGTATCCAGAACGGATTCCGGAAATATAAAAAGACTGATGCGTAAATTGTAAGAAAGCCAAATAGATATAAATAGGAATATCAGACGAGTTCGAAGCCGAATTTTCAATTTTTTTCTGATAGTAGGAAACCCATCCTAGTAAAACACAAATTGATTTTCGCATCCTTTGAGATTCAAAGTGTGAACACAGATTCAAGTTTTAAATGTTGAAAATGGATTTGTAATCCATTTTCAACGTTTTGTATCTTTGCTTCGGATTTCCAGTCTTGAATCCTAAATTTCTCCTTCGATTTTGAACTGCGTTAAAAATCCACTGAAAATTTAAACTTGCATTTTGGATTTTAATATCAGTTACAAAGAGAAACTACGTTAGGATTTAACTTAAAATTTGTGTATATCAGAAATTGGAAATCCAAAATCCGAATCTCGAAAATGAATTCATATTGGTGCATTCAACTCAAATTATTGTTCTTCCTCTTCTATTATTCTCAGTCTTCTTCTTCTCCTCCTTCTCCTTCCCCTTTTTCTTCTTCGTCTTCTTCTCGTTCACCTTATTCTCTTTTTTCTTTTGCGACCTGTTACATGATAAACCACAGTAATATTTAAATCGAATAATTTGTATCAGTTTGTTTGTTGTGTGTGAACTTTCACTCCATAATTTTCCTATTTACCAAAATGTTGGAATTACAAGACATGACTAAATTTAAAAATTCCAATCTGAGAGGAGCACAGATTTGTTTAAATTCATGATTTGAATAATACAATTTCCCAAAAATCGGCAGCCTTACGTATGAAATATGTACAAAGAGTACTTCTAATTCAGAATTTGTGTATATTTTAAAAACTTTCTAAAACCTCCTTTGAATGTAAAGAGAATCTGAATTTAAATGAAAACTGTAGAAAGAATATTTAATTTTTGCAAAAATAGAAAAAAGCTCGGTTTTATTTCTTTTTTCGTAAACATTTAGGCCATTTAGGAGTATGGCCTTTTAAAAAATACTTTAAGCTATTCCGTTCTTGATAAAACTTGACGTTGTCCGATGCCTAATTTGTAATTTCCATTCTCTTCTGTTGTACCACTGGTTTTCTCTCAGGTCTCTAGTACTTTCTTCGATTTTGTAGTATCCACTGCGTGGCCATTTTGGACAGTCTGGTTTCTTCCATCCTTTAGACATGTCCGTACCATATTAACTGTTTCCTCTTGATGTCAGCGAACTATCTACTCCCATGCGTTGTCTGATATCATCATTTCGGGCTCTCTCGGTCCTGGATATACCTAGTGATCTTCTAAAAACATCCATTTCGGACACCTCAAGCTTTCTTCGATTGTGTTTTGTAACTATCCATGTCTCTGCTCCATAAATTAGGTTGCTTTTAATAAAATACATGTTTACGTTGTTTTCCAATATCACGACTCCACAATATTTCATTCAGACAGCCTATGGTTCTTCTGGCTTGTGTTATTCGTTCTTTATCTCTCTATCGTCTTTTCCTGTTGTGTCGAATTCCACACCTAGATATGTGTATTCAATGCATGCTGCTATTTCGTCTGTGCCTTACTGGATGTTAGATGGGTCTGCTCCTATTGGGAGGTATTTTGTTTTCTTTAGATTAAGTTCTAATCCCCAATTCTGGTATTCTTCCTGAAGCTTTCCAGCTATATAGTCTATGTCGTCTTTATCGTTTGCTATGATAACCTGTTCTTCGGCAAATTGTAACGTATACAGGGTCCTGCAGCTCACCTCCCGTCTTATGTAGCTCATTTATTAATAGACATAGAATTTTTATATATCGCAGACGTTGTCTGTACCCGAGGGCGCATTTCAGGAAAATATTTTTGATTATACAGGATGTTCTCAAAAAGTGTGACGTCATTATGATATATTTTTTTAGATTACATGCCCGATATTTTTTTGCATATTTGGGTTCCTCTTGTGGTTACCTACATACCCCTAAAATTTGGTTGAAATCGGTTCAGCGATTTAAAAAAAAAAAAAGAAAAATAGATAAAAAACTGTTTTGCACTACTGATTTTAAAACTTGATAAAAGATACAAATAGTGCCTCGTTAATAAAATTAAAAGAGGTACCTATTAAGTAAGGTAATATCAGTTTCGTTAACCTAGTTTGGTTGATCCGAATTATACAGGGTGTCCAAAATGTAGTGTCAAACTCTTCAAATTTTAAAGCAATTTATTTGCCTTATTTTCAATTGGAGCCCCTGTATATTTTTATGTCATTCGATGCTAAATTAAAAAATAAACATTTTTTCTAAATACAACCCTATCAAAATTCCTAACACATTAAAAGTTATTCGGCGAAAACTCGTTTTGGTAACAAACTATTCCAATAGTAATTTCAATGAAAAAAGAAGTGGCATTGAAAAACAATTTATTGATATCATATGTTTTTTCACGTTTCATACACTAATCTAATGTATTACATTAGTACACTCAAAATCGTGAAGTAATGGGTCACTTTACAGTATAGCAACCATTACTGCATAGCAACGTCAGGTTTCATTAAAATGCAATTTGACAGCTTCTCGGGCAGCATTTAAAATATCTTCTGAATGGTTTTCCAAGTTATTGTCGTCACTCAAGTCCATTTCGATATTAGATTTCCAACAAAAATGTATTTATTTGTTTGAATTGAATTCTGTTATGTCAAAAACAGTTCCTGTCAGATTACTATGTTATCGAGAATCCGCCTACTTTTTTCAGTGTTTTTATTAATTTTATTCAGAATGTATCTCAATAAATTTAGATAACTTTTTATGTGAGAATATAAAATGCGAAAAAATAGTATGGCATTTAAGTACTCGCTATCGCTCGTACTCAAACCTGCCATACTCGTCTAGTAAAAATCCACTTTTCTGCACTTGGCACGTAATCTACTATTGTAATTACAAAATTATGTCAAAATCCGTTAATATTAATAGGCATTAATTGGAATAGTTTGTTACCAAAACGAGTTTTCGCCGAATAACTTTTAATGTGTTAGGAATTTTGATAAGGTTGTATTTAGAAAAAATGTTTATTTTTTAATTTAGCATCGAATGACATAAAAATATACAGGGGTTCCAATTGAAAATAAGGCAAATAAATTGCTTTAAAATTTGAAGAGTTTGACACTACATTTTGGACACCCTGTATAATTCGGATCAACCAAACTAGGTTAACGAAACTGATATTACCTTACTTAATAGGTACCTCTTTTAATTTTATTAACGAGGCACTATTTGTATCTTTTATCAAGTTTTAAAATCAGTAGTGCAAAACAGTTTTTTATCTATTTTTCTTTTTTTTTTTTTAAATCGCTGAACCGATTTCAACCAAATTTTAGGGGTATGTAGGTAACCACAAGAGGAACCCAAATATGCAAAAAAATATCGGGCATGTAATCTAAAAAAATATATCATAATGACGTCACACTTTTTGAGAACATCCTGTATAATCAAAAATATTTTCCTGAAATGCGCCCTCGGGTACAGACAACGTCTGCGATATATAAAAATTCTATGTCTATTAATAAATGAGCTACATAAGACGGGAGGTGAGCTGCAGGACCCTGTATAAGCATGTTTCTCCGATGTCAATACCCATTCCGTTACATTTCCTTTACCATTGTATAAAACATTATACTGAAAAAAATAGTATGAAATGTAACACCTTTATTCTGGTGGAAGAATAATTTAATCTTCGTGTTGCATAAGTATAAATAAGAAAAACAAAGGAAAGGTGCTGAATTCCACAGAACCAGTTTAGAAATGAAAAAAGAAGTAATTATTTACAGTTTCCCATACCGCTTTCAAAATTTTGAAATTTTCAAATAAACCTTCGTTGATAAAACTTGGTGATTATTAGAAAGGTAAACAAATATACAAGCATAATTATCTTTCAGAGTTTTCAGTCATTTTTATAAAGATAAATTATTTTTTTTAAACAAGTTTTGCCTGCGGCATTTAAATAATAAGAATATTAATAAACTGTAAATTCAGGTAGCCTCCAGAAACATTCTTTTAAGGTCAGTTTAAGGTAATCCTGGGCATTTTAATGACTTTTGAAATAATTTAGGGCTTTCAAAGTTTAACGTAATGTAAAGAAACCCAAGTCAATATGAAGCAATTTTTCGTCTTTTTAAGTCGGCAAGGTATTTTGGGGGGTGTCGAGATCGTCTTAAGGACAGCAAAAGCAGAAAATGGTAGTCCTTTTTCCCAAAAACTGAACTGTATCCATTTCTTTCGCCGCTTTCCAAATTCATAATTTTTCGATTTTCGTGGCAACCTTCATAATGCTTATATAATTTACTCTTATTTCTTATTTAACATGGACTGCTTCTTCTTGGTCTTTTTTAATTAAGAAGGCAATTTAATCTGGTTATACATCTGAAATTAATTAAAGTTTGTGAACGTTGATCTTATTTAAACTTGTGATACTCTTTCTTTAAGTAAATATCAGTTTTAAGGGTGAGAGGCAACCGGCAGTACGGCAGAGTGGGAGTGCACGTAATACTGAAATATACAAAGTTAAGCAAGAGCCTGCTTGGCCAGAAATTGGATGGGTGACCGCTCTGCGGCTCGGTGCGTAGGCAACAACACCGAGTATTCTCTCGGTGTTGTTGGCGTAGGGCCCGCTCAACACTGTAAACCAGGTATAAGAGGGAAAAAGAAAGAAACCAAATGGATGAGGGGAAGCGAAACCATCTTTTTGCGACTTGTTACTTGTCACTACTACTAGTACTACTGTGATCAAAAAGTATCGAAAATGGTTATTATTTTCCAGTTTGGTACGACTACATCCAGCAGCAATCCACCAATGACATGGCAGTTATCATTTTCAAATAAACCTTTCTTTCTTGCGTAAAGAATTTTTGCTTCTACGATTTTTCAAAATGTCGAGTGGAATAATTGCACAAAGAGCCTGCATTAAATTTTGTTTTCGCAACCGAATTTCTGCTACGAAAACGTTCGAAATGTTGCAAAATACTTTCGGTGACGATACTCTATCAAAAACAAGAGTTTTCGGGTGGTCCAAGATGTTCAAGGCATTGAAAATGAATAACACTCTGGTAGACCATCCACTTCAATTGATGAACAACACATCGCTCAAGTCAAAGATTTGATACTCAAGTATCGTCGTTTAGCAATTAGAGATATTATTGGACATGTTCAGTACCATTTGGGTCTTGTCAAGCAATTTTAAAAGATCATTTTGGCTTGCGACACGTTGCTTCTCTAGTCATTCCGCAAACGTTGAATTTTTTCCAAAAACAACATGTTAAAGTGGCCGAGGAAATGCTTTCTCAAGACGAATTATTCTTGGAACGCATCATTACAGGTGATGAAACCTGGATTTACGCGTTTGACACCAAAACAGCTCAACAATCAAGTGAATAGCGCTCGAAAGGTGAAGCAAGACCGAAAAGACCACGTTAAAGGCAGTCAAAAATCAACAACGAGTACTATCGGCCCGATTTATGGCGAGCTAACTCAAGAATTTTGCATTACCATAATGCACCTGCTCACAGTGATTTTGTTGTACGTAAATTTCTGGCCACAAAGTCAACAAACACGATTCCGCAAGCTCCCTATTCACCTGGCATGGCCCCGTGTGACTTTCCTATTCAAAATTTCTTCTTCTGGTCATCGTTTTCAGTCAATTGCGCCGCGTCCTTTTGAAGGGATTTCAGGAAAACTACTTTAAAGCATGTTTCGAGGATTGGAAAAACGTTGGCATAATGGGAGGGGATTACTTTGAAGGGGGCGAAATAAATTTTGATGACTAAATACAAATTCTGCATTTTATTGAGCTATTCCCGATATTTGTATGCAATATGTTAGTGTTTATACAAAATCCGAATTCTGAAAAATCCGATTTTCGAATTCCAATATTTCCAAAAATACCGGTTAAACCGGTTTTCGAATTTTTACAAAAGAAGAAAACAAAATATATTTAAAACGGTAGAAAAATATTTACACTTACACTAAATACATTTTTAAAATATTGAGTTTATTTGATATTTATGTAACTGCAAAGATATCTATAACAAACAAAATATACTCCATACAAAACCAAATAAAAACTAAAACCTAAAATAACTTATATTCGTACTAAATGTAAATTATAAAATTTATTTCATTTAGTTTTTCTTCGGGAAATATGATTTCAAAAAACATAAAATGTTCACTGAAAGTTTACTTAATCTTGTTCTCATTCTATGTAAATACAAAATTTCCTGAAATAGAATACTCCCTCACTGGCTACTGATTTGGTCTTATCGTTTTCAGGGCATCAAATAATAAATTTAAATACTTTTATTAGTTGGTTGCCTCAAATACTGAAAATTCGGCCGGATTTGATGTTATTTATTCAGATTGCTTAAGAATCCTATGAATTGATTTTTCCATGGTTTCTTTTAGATCATTTCCCTGACATAACAGTTTCTCCAAACATTCGCCTGACTCATGAAGATTAGTTTTACCACAAGATACCGTTATGGTTAAGGTTTTTAATTACTAAATAATTAATTAATTTTTACCGATTTTATAAATTTCAAGAATTGGAATTTTACAAATTTATCCAAAAAACCGACAAACTCAATCAATCAATAAATGCCTAAAGAGGACAAAAACTAACTGCTGAAACGTAGCAGAATGGTGTTAACCTTTAATTTATCTTTAGTGCCCAAAAATAAACACCTAAAAAATAAAAGTTATTAAATTTATTTGCTTGAACTTAATATAAACGACGAAATGGGAGTCTAATAATTTTTGGTTTAGTTCGTTTGACATCTTTACCTATGTTCATTAATGTCCCAACACCAAAAAAATATGAAGTCTTGTTTTCTTAAAATCTCAAAACAGAAGACACCGATAAACACTCTGATTTTATTTAATGAAAACACGAGTTGGCCACCTCGTATCTCTAACAGTGTGTTTGATTGTTAGTCCCCTAGGATTACTAGGGGAACTAATGAACATCCCCAAAGCGAACAACTTACAGAATCTCCTTTTCAGAATACAAAATGCTGTCAGTCAAGATAGACGCTTCTAATAAAATAAACATCGAATACGGTCAACTGTACCAAATTAGTTCTTTTAAAAATTTAATTATTGATTTTAATTATTCTTTCGCTTTCCGAAATAAAATTTATGGGTTTGAAGGCCCATCCTTAGACTTTCAGGCAAAGCTATCCTTGGTAAGCATTGACTCACTTTACGTGAGTTCAGTTAAAATGCCCTATAATAATATTATTACTTTTTTTATCAAAAAATAGTAGCAATAATGAACAATTTAGATGCGCACAATTTGTTTATAAAAAGCTGACTAACATAAAAAAACACACATTTGTATTTAAATAATACTCTTTGAAGTATCAAAAGTGAGTGATGGTCTTGAGCTGAACAATAATGCGGTTTAAATATTTCAAATACAGGAGATCTCGTTCTAAAGTGGCCTTAAATCACACATGTGGAAAATGCGTCGAGTCATCTTTTGACAGCAACGATACATTTATCAACCGTGAACGCAAGGACCAGGTCTTCCTAACCAAAATAAAGAATAACATTTTTTGTCTTTTGAATTTCGATTTCAGACATTTATACACGTTCATTTGATAAAGGCGTGAGAACTACGTACACAATTTTGTGAATTACAAAACCCTATTATTATTTCATACATGAAACATGGCTTTTTCTTTTTTAATTTTGATTTATTTTTATTTGTACTTATATTGCCGAGGAATTTCTCTGTTTTACGTAGCGATACAGTATTTAAATGATAATTAATTTTATTGACATATTTTACCAGCAGTATAAGCATACCACGTTCATAATCGTTTTAGATTACAGTAAGCCATGCTAGAGAGCCAGTTTTCTTATGTGCTTGGAAGAAATTGCATAAGTTAATTTTAACGTTACATTTCGCTGCAGAACCATCGTTATCAGTTGTAAACTGAAGTTTGTTACTGAAACTAGCATAATTCCAGCATTTAAGATTTGAGTAAGTTGCTAAATGTTCAAATCACCTTATATTCTAAAATTATCACGAATGCATTATAAATGGATGAACGATTTCTTGATATTGATGTGCATCACACAAAAAAACGTAAATGGTTCGTTAATCTATTAACAATAAAAGTAGTAAATTACAATGGTCATAAATCGATTAGTAGAAAGGATATTAGAGTGACAAAAACAGAATTACTTATTTATTATGATATCCAGTTTTGAGAGAGTAAATTTTATTACGATGTTTCCAATATCTCCCTTACACAAATAAAATCGGTGAACTCGCAATAACGAACTCTGCGGACGAATATAGAATATTTCTGTGAGATTTTCAGACAGACGACGATCTCCTGAATACGAATGTGAACTGGTAATCCTGTTACGCAGCCCACTTTTACAGGACTGTTTTATATGATCAGTAAAATACACGTTGCATATTCATGGATTCATTCGTTTTCATTCACACCACATGCACGAGACGAAGCTGCTTAAAATGCGATCCAATTATCATAGATATCCGACAAATTTATTCACTGCTTCATCCTGGATAACAAAATAAAACTCTCTGTATAGAACTGATACAGAATGTGGAAAATCCTTTTTGGCAATCGAAATGAGGGCAAACCACTAAATTTTGTGGAAAATAGGGTCGCCGTGTTTCGTGTTTCTGGTCGTTGTTTCATATTTTATGTTAGGAAAATTTCCAAAATAATTTCAAGGTGCTTAAATTAATTTAATAAAATATTCAAATAGTTAATACCATATTATGATTTGTTTTGGTTTGCACCAAAATCGAATATAAATTTGTCGGTTTCACGTTAATTAATATATTGCTATGATTGCAATTTTGTCAAAACTGCCCCACTAAAATCATTTTTAGTAGGTACATAAATCTTAATTTGGGGTATTAATGTTAATTGAGGGTCGTCGTGAAGATTCGTTAATTTATTTTTATTTAGTTTTAAATTAATATAAATCTTTATATTCCAAATTAATAATTATTCATTACTAAACTATACAAATTTAAAATGCAGATTTATTACAAAGTTCTCATCTAAAATTCCTATCCTCCCTAATCCTATCAAATCCAAATATTAACTCACTGTTACACCACAACTGCCCAAAACCATTCCAATTAATTTAACGAATCGCCATTCAACTTTTGCAGCATGGAACTCCATCCAAAAACACTGACAATAATTAAATATTTCATTTATCTTCAACAGGACTCGAATTGCGAATTCTCCTTATTTAGAAGAATTCCTAGAATTCTTAATTATTCGTTTTCCTCAACGAAAATAACTTATTTAACAATTATTTAATTGCCATTCACAAAATTAGTGGGAATTTTAAATTAATTCCTTATTTTTCTTGAAGAAACAATTTATTTTCTTCCAAATTATCTTTACTTATTATTCACCTCCCTTTTGTTTTCTTGTAACCCCGATTCTCATATAATTCTATTCCAATAAGAAAACTCCTTTCTGTTACCAGACAACTGCAAATACTGGCTTTTCCTCACTGCCCAACCCTATATCTAGCTACGTAGCTACATTGGTCTTTCTTAACAATAAATTATGTAAATTTTTAATAATGAAGTTAAATCTGCACTAACATAAAATCATATTAACGATTAATAAAAAATTGTATTCAACTCAACATTAACATTAAAATCATACCACCAATATCATCTCAATATGTACATTTATATATTTTATGTATTGTGTTAGTAATAGTAATTTTCATAACAAAGGACGTAAGTGAAAATACCTCTGTCTAGCAAGAACTCTGGCTTCTTTCTTCCTTCGTATATTTCTCACTTTTTTTGATAACTTACTGTCCAACTCTGTCCTATAGTAATTAACAAATTTTAAGTTTCATAACAAATATACATTATTCATTGTCTTCAAAATGATAAATTTTCTTGCCTAATTGCCCTGTTCGAAATATGCGCACCTCATAAAACATATGATTATATTCTTTGTAAAATTTCATTTCCGAAGATGAACTTTTTCTTATTTTAAAGACTTAGAATGTTTGAGTTTAAAACGTAAGTCTTTTGCTAAAAGAAAAACATTTTTAGAACTTTTACTGTAATTGGTGATATGTTTTTTCGGTTACAGAAAAATTAAGCTTTTTCTTTTATTTATCGAATTCTCATCGCCATATCCTTAATTAAGATTAGGAATTTTAAAACTTAGATCAAAATGTCATTTAGATTTTATCATGAATTATGTAAATTCTTTCCTTTTTAAGAAAAATTCCAGATTCTGGTTTGAATTTTTTTTCATCCTTTTTTACTTGTTTACAGCTTGCAATGACGACCAACCAACAACTTCTGTGTAAAGTGAAACACATTCATTAGGTTAAAAGCATATCGAATAAGATTTCCCTCTTTGCTTCTTTCTTGTTTTGTTCTTTTTGCTTCTACACAATTCCCTCTTATATTGTTTTTCTATTTTGTATGGAAATTTTCTCCTTTTTTATTATTGATCTTCTAATTCTTCTGCAGTTTTTATTAAGTTTTGAAACCCGAAGACGTTTGCTTAATTTTTAATAATACTGGACTCTAACTGTTATTTAAATTTTTGGAATTCCTTGTTTAAATTCGAATAAATTCTATTATCCTTCGCTTCTCTTCCCCACAAACCACAAATTCGTTTTGTATCCGTTCCCTTCTTATTTTTTAATTACTGTTTGCACTTGCTTTTACGTATTTTCTGCAAGGAACTTGTTTCTTCTTTGTAATTATATTAATTTGTCGTCTTCTAATATTCACCTTGTATTTTTCTGTGTCTCAATTTAGTTTCTTCGAGTCCCTTTTTAATCTTCGAAAATTCTGAAGTCTTGTGTGGGTGCTAAACTTAACATTTTTATATTATTTTTGTTCTTTTTACATTTGCTTCCAGTTGTGGTCTTTCACTTATATTTCCTTTGACTAGCTTTCTTGGTTTTCGTACATTAATTTTGTTAATTTCCGATGTATATCGTATTTATCGAAATTTTTATTATGTTTTAAAGCCCAAAGACTTCGTTTTCGTAATTTCTAATGATATTGGGCTCTGACTGTTGCTTAAATTTTAGGAGTTCCTTGTTTGAATTCAAATAAATTGGCTTCTCTTCCGTACAAATTCCTGCAACTAACTTGTTTCTTCTTTCTAATTATATTAATTTGTTCTCTTCTAACATTCATTTTGTGTTTCCTCTTATGTGCCCCAGTTTTCTTCAAATCCCTTTTTAATCTTCGAAAGCTTGAACGTCCTGTTTAGAAACTAAATTATATATTTTTATATTTTGTGTTTTTACTCTTGATTCTATTCTTTTTTCTTTAATTTATATTACCTTCGACTATCTTTCTTGGTTTTCGTACATTAATTTTGTTCATTTCCGATGTTTATTGTAGTTTTCGAAATTTTATTAAAATTCGATGCTTCAATTTGCTTAAATTTCCTCCTTTTTTTAATTATACAGTTTTCCTATTAAGATGATATATTTCTGTATTTTGCCCCTTTACTTTTGCTTCTGTTTAATTTTTTCTTTAATTTAGATTAATTTACTTTTTCATTTCTTTGTTATTATACATTTTCTTTTGTTTCTATTTATTGTATTATTCATCCTTCACTATTTGGTTAAACTTACATGTATGCATTCGTTTTACATTTATAAATATTTTCTCGCCTTGTCTTTCTTTTTCTCCTCGTAAAAGCTGCAATTTTTATATCAAATGGTTATTTCTATATTCTTGCATCATTTAATTTTTCTATCGTTTCTTTTTTATCATCGTCTTCCTTTACAAATCGCCATTCTTGAAAGCCATGTCATTTAACTTGATGTTATTGATTTTAACGAAATTATTTTTCGTTTAAAATGTTTTTTGCGTTATATTGTACGCATTTCTTCTGATATTTTTGCAAAATAAGCTAAGGTTACAAATATATCTTTTTAGTTCTATAATTTTGGTTAAATTTTTATGTGTACACATCATAAGGTAACAGGTGAATTGCGGAAAAACGAAAACGAAGAATAAAAATGTTAACGAAATTTTGAATAAGGCTTGGAACACAGGAAGAGTACCCGAAGACTGAAAGATTGGAATAGCAATACCAGTATTTAAAAAAGGAGATTGTATATTGTTCAAATTATAGAGGGTATTTCATTATTAAGTACTGCCACCGAGGTATATGAGCATGTATTATAAAAAAGGTTAAGAAATGACTTAAAATAACAGCTAGCAAAAGCCCAATGTGGTTTTAGAAAGGGCAGAAGTGCACAAGACTAAATTTTTAGCATAAAGCGGATCATAGAAAGTATCAAAGCGCATTACTGTGGTCATTTAGTGCTGACTAAAATTACATCAAATCTAAAGGATCTACGTCGTTACGAAGGCACTTTATTGAACACATTGGCTATTGTTTTACTTTGTGTCCAAAAGAGGATAAAGTTTCATTTTTGTTGTACTAGAAATCTCAGTAATCTTAGCAGGGATCGAACCTGAGACCTTTGATCTATAAAGCAACCTTGCTATCATTCAGAGGCGGCTAGTTCTGCATCAAAATAATATTTTTAAAAATTCAGAAAACCAAATAAAGAATTTTTCGATTACAACTACAAATCTAGTTGTTTCTTAAATATATGTATACCCTCATGAAAGTGTCCTCGACTACTGCTAAAATTTTCGATATTTATAATTTTGGTATAGGGCGATTTATTTTACTTTAATTTAAATATATCATCCATTTTACAAATGTTTGTAAACATAGTCGTACAAAAACCGAACGTAAAGTCAGCCAAACTACTACAAAATCACGTTTAATAGACAGCTTTTTAACAAATGGAGCTACATAGTATTCAGCTCAATTCTAGCTTCAATTTTGCAACTTCGAGCCCCATCGCACAGCAGCAATGTTTTCGAGCGCAGCACAACAAAATAAGACAGATGTTTCGTGAAGGCTGCATAGCCCGCCTTATATTAACTGAATCATAAACTTTCATAGGTAAAGTAACATTACAGTAAGGCATGCGGACGGAGAGATGGTAAATTTTATTTTATTTTATTAATAAATATTGTTTTAATTATACTTAATCTTATTTTTTCTGATTTTGCAGCTTTACAGCTCTTAGAGGCGAGCATTTTTAGATCTTGAGAATGTCTTCGATAGCGTGCCACGAAAAGAAGTTTGGAAAAGTCTAATTATTAACAAGAATAAAAAGCTTTTACGAGAATAATAAAAGTTATGTAAGAAAGGATAATGGGGAATCGGATATATGTATTTGTAGTAAAGGGTGGCTTGAATCAAGGTGGAGTAATGAGCCCAACATTGTTTACAATGATAATGGACGACATAATTAAAGCGGCAAAAACTAAAAATAAATTATAAAGGTACGCGTGGAATTTAATAAATTAACAGCAGTGAGTCAGAATGTGTTTTCGCCGACGACTTGCTGATGTGCGCTGGAAACGAAAGACCTACAAATATGGAAAGCAGAGTTAACGAAGAGGAAAATGGAAATAAATACATCTAAAGCAAAGGTAATGGTAAAATCTAAAGAAAATAAGAATATAAATGTAGAAATAAATCAAAGAAAAATAGAGCAAGTAGATGTCTTTAAGTATCTAGGAGTGCATATACAGTGTATGCAGTAAGAGCAGGAAATACAGTATTTAGACCAATTTTAACTTACGGTAGTGGAGGCTAATGCATATTAAGAAACACAATGAAAAGCAAAATACAAGCTATCAACATAAAATATCTGAGAAAAGTCAAAGGAATTACTAGAAAAAACGACACAGTAAGAGAAGAATTAGCAATAGAAGCAGTAATTAACAGAATAGAGAAACAGCAGCTGAAATGGTTTGGGCATGTGTAGAGTGAGCGACAATAGAAAAGTTAAACTTATAAGTATGGAAAGCAGGAGCACAAAGATGCAAAATAAGAGGAAGGCCCAAGGAAAATTGGAAAGATGAAGTGGCAGCATTAGGTACTAAAGAAAAGAGGCAGAACATGAGCAGAAAAAGTTAGTAATTACAGTGGGATTTGAACCACTGACCTTCGACTTTATACACCATCCTTAAAACTATGCTTTTTTACACCTGTACTACCTCCAAGACCTCGACAGTTCGTGAAAACGTATCCAAGTAAATATTAAAATGTTAGTTTTATTTTGATAATAGGTATTATTAAACGCATAAGGGTGACCCATGAGGACTATAATTTATAGTTTTAAAGTATCAGAAAACCTCTTCTTTTTCTGGGCATTTTTAGCAGCTTTAAAACGACATTTCGCTTCGATAATCACCAGGTCATATCTCAAATGTTGCAAATTTTTAAAATGACTCTCGTTTTAATGTTTCAGTTTTTTCAACTAACCTTTAAATCTTTACTAATTTTCAGATTTAAATATCGAAGTTTCAAGTCCACGTTAGTAGTCACAGAAAACACATCATGCTAGATAAAACCTTTTGCATAACAATTTTAGCTTAAGATTAAAAATGTATATCTTAAGATTTGAAGATGATATCTACAAGACTGAAATCGAATTTTGACGTGGGTACACTTGGGATTGAAATTTAAACTTGAAACCAGAATTTTTCTTCTTCATTGTCGTCAATCCTTTATGGATTAGTTGGTCGCAGACTTCCAGAACCAGAATCTCAAATTTTGGTATTTTAGGATTCAAATTTGCTGATTCTAAATCTGATATCAGGAGTATATCGAGTACCTATTTTCAAACTTTGGCACATTTTCTCGTCAGATAGTAAGGTAAACGGTAAAATATCATAACGGCTTAATAAACGTCTCTAGTTTAACAAGACCAACAGACGTACATCATTTGTAAATCCATAAAGCAAACCCCAAAAAAAGCTTAAACGATTGGATCGGGTTAGGTAACCTGACGTAAAATGACGGATTGCACTAAATGCGTGTAAGATTGATGAGGCGTAAAGTATTTAAGAAATTTTAACTAGGTTTAAGGTAACCGAAAATACGTTTTAACTTTGACTAAATTTTTTAGCAAATCACCAACCGAATTTTAAACATTCCCACTTTTTCACAACTTATCAAAACATAATTTATAGCACTGCATATTAACGTGTTTAGTTCAGTATCATTACAAATCAGAGAATTTGCCTGATTATTCTTAAAACCTTCCATAAAGTTAAGATTGCGGCGTGAACTGTGTAAAAACTTTCACGCTTTCATTAAGCTTGATGAACTAACGATAAACAAAGCTCGTGCCTTAATGATAATTATACAGGATGGTTAGTTCAATTTTATAGTTCTCCTGAATTAATTGTTTCTGAGAAGCATTAAACTGCTAATTATACTCACTATTAATCAGCGCATGTTATGGATTATGATTTTCTGATTTATATGTTGATGATACCCTCGTTTCTAAAGATAATTAAGTTTTAGGATCGCGTTTTAGTTACAATCACATGTGAATTCGCCTCGTAAAGATTTATTTTGCATCGCCTCACAACTCGCTTGAATTAAGGAAATCTAACCATAATTCTCCTCACGTAACTTCCCATTTTTTTTTATTTTTTTTTATAATATGTTGCATTTAAATCAACAAATAAATACAACATACAATTTGTAGTTTTTTTGCTGTCGCCCGCATCTGAATATAGTTTTAATAAATAAAATATTTTTCTATGGATCATAAACTCCGGTCAGTGTTCAAGGTTTTGTTGCACATTATTGTTGTGACACCACAATGCAAAATAAATATAAGTTAACACGACTAAAGGCTCGTTTTGCAAAAAGTAATAACAGGAATGATGTTACGCTGAAAATAACAGCGGCAGTTTTTGAATTTATCTAAAAACACTTCCATTATTTTTTTTGTAATCAATAAGCAATGTTTTTATGACAAAATTTAAACTTCAATTAGAACGGTTAGGAAAGTTTCTTTTTTAAACAGGACGCTCCAAAATTATAATATTCTCCTACCTACCTATGAGGTGTAGGGATTTTTGTGTCCCTTTGTTCTTCCTTCACTAATTATACAGCAAAGCACGCCACTTTGTTTTGTCTTGAGCTATTGTTCGAGCACTCTGCATTGTGTATCCTTTTTCCACGACGATTTTCTCTGTGGCTTTGTCCCATACCTTCTTTGGCCTACCTTTGCTCCTCTTCGAGTTTGTTCTGGCCTCACAGATTCGCTTCACTTACCTATTTTCTCCCATCCTACACAGGTGGCCTAGCCATCTAATCTGGTTTCTCTCTATTTGCTTCAAAACTGGTTCTACCTGCAGCTCTTCTCTAAAATAGGTAGTGCCAGGTACCACGAAATTGCCATTCACGGCACTAGCGTCACGACATCGTGGCACCGAGACATCGCGTGGTTTAGACGGCGACACTAGTACGACAGCTTTAGTGTCACGGCATTTAGTGTCACGCTTTAGTGTCACCGTCTGAACGAACCTTTTTTAATTCCTGATTCCTTATTTTGTCGTTCCTCGTAGTTCATTTCGCTCTCCTCAAGAACTTCATTTCTATCGCTTGGATTCGACTTTTTAAACTTTTATTTAGGACCCACGATTCCGAACCAAAGATGAGTGTTGTTCTAAACCTAAACACTGATTTAAACACTATGGGCCGTATTCTGATCCTATGTTTAAAGTTGTCTCTAACTAAAGTCGTGTTTAGCGTAAACATAAAACGATATAGCTTTATATAATTTTATATGTGTATAACAGAGATAGGTAGCGCGATATTGCCATGGTAATTAAACGTGACTTAAATTTAAATATGAGATCAGAATACCGACCTTTGAGTTTTGTTTGTCTTGACACTTCTCGTTTGTTAATAAAACACTTGTTTAAGGCTTGATATAACTTGGCTGTTGATTCGATTCTTTTGTGCGGACCCCAGATTGAAACAGCGCGCCACCGCGGTGTACCGTGTACCCCGGATGCTGCAAGAAAGTTGCAGAGGCGCAAGCGATGCATCTCCGGTCGGAGGCGTTATATAAGGGATGCGACCCGACGCTCGTCCTCTCTCTGCTCTTCGATCTCGACGTTCGCACAGGTTCTCGAAACGCGATACTTATTGTTATAGTTTATATATTGTTGCTGTTATAAATAAAAGCCGAAAACCGATCGCAGTGTTATTTATATTGCAGTTAATATCTGTATTCTATTTATTGTGGAAAACCCCCACACTTTCATTTATCTCTATTTCCTGGTTACCGGCGTGGTGTAATGTACATCCTAGACATTTGAATTTCTTCACTTGTTCTATTTCCTGTCCGTCTATGCTGATCACTGATCACCCCTTGCGTATCCTTATTTGATATCTTTATAACTTTGGTCTTCTTTATGTTGATTTTCATATTTCTTCCCTTTAATGCTCTTGTGCAAATTATGTTGCAAGTCTCGCGAATATATAGCTAAGTCATCTGCCAACGCACAAGTAGATATCAGTACCGATCTTAGGTTTCTGTATCGTACTTCAACTTTTTACTTTTGCTGTAATTTCGTGGATAATATCGTCTAAAACTGCTATGAATAGAATTGGGTTTAGCACACTTCCTTGTCTCAATCCTTGCTTAGTATGAAATACCTGTGACTGTAAGTTCCTTAATCTTATGTAATTTTTGTTAACTTTGTACGTGCTTTTTCTAGCAGCTATTAGTTTTCTCTCAACCTTCCTTTTCTTTAGGACGTTCCATACACATAGCCTTCAAATTCGATCGAATGCCTGTTCTAAGTCTAGATACGCTCCTCAGGCTTTCAAATCCTGTTCCAATATCTTACCTGTTAGTTGCTTAATGGTATACATGGTCCTGAGTGCTGTGCCCTTTCCTAAAACCACTCTGGGGATCGTTGAATTGTGATTCTATTTTAGCTCTCAATTTATTTTCAAGTAGGTACGCTTTCGTATACCTTCGATGGAATGCTTAGGAGAGTGATTCCCCTGTAATTTTTGCATTCTTTGCTGTCTCCCTTTTTAAATGATGGTATCACAAGCCCTACTTCCTAGTCTTGTGGTACGTTTCCCGACTCCCATACTTTTTGCTTCTCCGGCGTCTTCCTCATCTTGTGTTTCTCATGCGATGGTTACTTGTTCTTCTTCCGTGGCTCCGTCCATGTTGACTTGTCTAACTAGATCTTTAAAGTGCTGTTTCCATTTCTCCAGAACATTCTTGCCATCTGTAAGTATCTTTCCTTCCTTACTTTTTATTTGTAGTGTTTTTTTTTCTTCTTTGCTTTACTCATGCCCTTCAATACCTTGTAAAAAAATTTTGATTTCCTCTGCCCTTATCTTCCATTTCTGTTCCAAAATCCTCCCATGATTTTTGCTTGGCTGCTGCTTCTACGTCCTTAACTATCTTTCTTTGTTGTTTGTAGGTCTCGTATGCCCCTTCTAATTTTTTATTCAGGTAGTTCCTCCATCTTCTTTTCTTTTCCCTTATTTTTTCCTTTATCTCTGTAGTCCACCATGTTTATTTCAAGCTTTCGTTGATTCTTGTTACTCCGCAAACTTCCTTTGCCGATGACAGTAAAATATTTTTAAAATTTTTCCCAAGTTCCCTCAACCTCTTTTTGTGGGAGTTCATGCGATATTTTGTCTATTTCTGTATCGATCCTTCTGAATTACGTGCCCTAAAAATGCATTTTCTGTTATGTGCTGTGAAAATTTTTCTGCAGTTGCGCATGTATCAAAGAATATACGCAGAGAAAGTTTTCTTAAAGTCGAAGAGGGTCTTGTTATACAAAACTTCGGAAAAAAAAATACAGCACTTATTTCAACAAATTTTAAACCTGTTTAGTTAGAATAAAACTCACTTTTTCCAAATTATTGCTTTACATGGGTCGTTTGACAAGTAAGGTAAACGATGCAGAGATGGTAGCAGCATGATCAAAATCGATGCACGTCCGATAACTTTCATCCTTCAAGCGAGCCCTTGCCAAGTTTCAGCTCAGTGCATTGTGAGGTTATCGTTTGGTCACGGGAAAGCAGAAAGGAGATTCATGCCGTGAAAAAAGTTTATTGTTTGAAGGGAAAATCGGTGACTCAAATAAAAAATAAGCTAGATCGTGTCCTTGGCGAGTTTCCCTTCATTTAAAACCATACATTTGTGGATCACCGATCACCGAACGAGTACCGAAGATCAACCGCGCAACAGACGCCCAAGAGATGTAATAACTTCGGATAACCTGAATAAAACATTATAATACGCCAGGGCCCGATACTGATTGAAAATTCAAACATAACACAACGAACTCGAATGTCAAGGACTGAACTCAAATTTTCAAGTTAATTTTATGAGCCTGAAATTGTAACCTGAATTTAAAAATTTCAGTAAGTTTTGAGATTATTAAATTAATAACTGAAAACATAGTTTAAACCTGAAGAATTGGACTGAAATTCTAAATTGGGTATACATTTCGCAATGAATTTTATAGATTTGAAAATGTATTTTGAAACTAAAACATCGAAAATTTGAATAAGTTCAGGTATTCAAGGCTGCAATCACCAATTAATCTTACAACAATGAATTTGATGAGTTTGGAATTGTAGCTTAATTTATAATAGTAAACATTTCATAAAGCTTTCAGCTTTTAAATTAGGTAATAGCTGAAATTATGAGCTATCTTGCTGGCAGCAATGCATTTTTAGGCACAAATAATGATATTCTCTGAATGTTAGTTGTAGCGATTGTTTGTAGTGATTAGATTTACCTCTAGCAGGCGAAATATTCACAAAAACTATAAATGTTAAAATAATGATCATTTCAATAAACTTCGAAGCTAAGGTAATAAGTTTAGAAATTTGCAATTTGAATCTGAAAGACTTGATTTAAATGTAGAATTGAGTTTCCTTACAGCAATGGATTTGAAGAGTTAAAATCGTAGCCTAGTTTCAAACGTCAAACATGGTAGTTTTCCAGGTCATAAATTAGCACAAGAACGGCTAAAATTAAAATTTGAATTGATGTAAGCAAGCACAGCAATGAATTTTATAGAATTGGGCCATAGCTTAAATTTCAAAATCAAACATTTCAGTAGGTTTTTCAGAATCATAAATCAGCAACTGAATTTACAAATTTGTACCTATAACTGAAAAACTTTCAAATTCAAAACTTTAAAGACTTTACTGTCTTTCGACAATCAATTTTACAGGCTTCAAATGTAGACGTTTTCATTGTTGTAAATTCAGAAATGAAATCACTAATTTAAACCTGAGAAACTGTAATCGAATTTTGGACTGAACGAATGCTATGAACTTTAAATTGTAATCCGAATTTAAACTAAATGCGATCTTTGGCAATTTGCTTTCAAGCTTTTTAGAACTGAAACCACACATTCTAATCTGAAAAAGTCTTATAAACTCAAAATCTGACTTTTAAATATCGAACATTTCAATAAGTTTTCAGGAACAAATCTCAGAGCTGAAAAATATGGGCTCAAAGTTCGAATTGAACTTTATCGGTTTGATACTTAAATCAAAAACTTAAGGTCGAAGCTGAATTACGAACTTTGAATGTGAAAGATTAGATTAAAATTTTGAATTAGAATCTGAAGATTGATGTTTTGCATACAAAAATTAGAATCAAAAAAATGTATGTTCCAATCATAAACCTGAAATCTAAAAATTAGAATCAGAAATCCCAATTCAAAAATTCCAATTTAAAAAACAAATATTTTCCAACTTAGATTTGAATCAAGTACTTTTAAAGAACTTTATCTAAAAACGTAAATTAGTAAAGCAAATATATCGTTGCTTTAAAAATTGAATTACCTCTCCTTAATTCTTTTCAGAAAATTGTTCTAATTTTCCTGTTTTTAATTTATGTAAATTAAATTTGATTTGTATAGCAAATTTTAGAATATCCTTGTTAAATCTAAATATAATTATAGATACGGACTATACCTTCGCAACCTTACTGGAAAACCATCACCCACTTATTTATTTCAAGGAATTGATTGTTAATTAATAATTATCAAGAATGAAGGCTTCTTTAATAACGTTAACTGAAATTGAAAATCATTACTTTCTCAGCTAATTTTTGTAATTTGATAAAGGAACTCTTCAGATCTTGACTCGAAACTGCTCCACCAAAGAAAGCCACTTCCTTTGATAATAAATTGTCGAAATCCGTATGAATTGCAGATTAATCTTTTAATGTATCTACTGTCGATATAATCAAAGACGTGACCAAGATCAACCACTGCCCACCCAAATTGTATATTATTCTAGTATTATGAAGTGCATAAACAATCAGTGAGGATAGCGGATAAACAAACAATCGAATGCCTTCTAAAAATTTAAAAAATGAAACAGTTATAAGAAATGCCCACTTTTATATTCAAACTATGAATAACATCTCAGAAAGATGAATTCCATTAAAGCCCATTAATCAGAATTCAAATTTATCATTTTGAATGTCATTTCATATAAAAATTCCAACAGAAAATTCACGCATTCGTATCCATAATTCGTGTATCTAATATTTCATTACAGTTGTTATTTAAAAATTATTAAATATAAAAGAGCGTGCGGCTTCTTACGCACATAATTTTAACTTGAACGGTTAACAACGGAATCTTTTCTTTTTATTATTTTTATTCGGTATGAAACACTTTTTATATTGAATAAAACACTTTCACACCTACACGGTTGTTCCAGCAACCATATAAAGTAGAAATAACCAGAAAGTCAGCCACATTATTCACAGCCGACAACACCTATGCCACAAAACATCCTTTGATAGCAAAAAAATATTAACCGAAAAATATAATAAGAGCCATACATCAAGCGGGCGAATACATCATAAAAAATGTCACTGGTCGCCGACAAAGATTATTCACGCTTTGCTTAAAAGGTGATAACTTACAACTAAAATGATATAGGTATTCAATAAAATAAAGAAACCAACTGTGTAGTAGATCTACGACCAAAATAAGAAGAAAATAATAAGCATAAATAACGTTACTACGGCGTCCACCGATTTTTTTCGAAATCTCGCCTTGAATTTATACAGGAACTTCTTGCTCTCTGCGAAAGTGCTTACCATTTCCACATGACGATTTAACCTACTGCAGAAATATTTCGCAGCTTACGACCTTAAAGCTAGAAGTTTTCCCGATAAATTCGATGAAAAAAAGTAAAACAAATAATATTTAGAGTGGGAGAAGAGGAAGGATACAAACACACCACGCCTACACATCAACCAATCCAGCATGAGAAACCTTCAAAACAAAACGATTCCCTAAAGCTTCCAGGATAATAAAAGTTTACAGCAAAAAAACCTAATCAGCCTGTAATAATACCTATAGATGGAGAAACGGCAATTATCATTATTTTTATTACCCTAACCAGAAATTCAAGATTATAGACTCCACTGTAAAATACTGTGGCATTATCTTAGAAAATTTCCAGGAATTAATAGTTAAAGTTCGTTAAGGTGAACGTGCAACTAAATAATCGACCATTATTTTGTAAAATTTGAATTAAAATACAAATTCGAAGTAATTTTTGTATGGATCACAGCAGATTTATATATTGCTTTCCTTTACTAAATTAAATCTAAAAAATATTTCCCAAAAATATTCTTACAATTCGAATCCATAAAATTCGAACTCATAAAAGTTGCATTTATAAGATTCGAACTCCAAATTCGGAGCCATGATTCGGATTTTTAAAATCACCCAAAAATCGAAAATTCAAGACTAGGTACAGTTTGAATTTGGAGACTGCAGTTTTGGACTCCAAACTTGACGAAATTCAATCCAGCTATGTGCCTTATGACACTTCAGTTTAAAATTCAATTCACTATTTTTAATTCCAAAATTCAGTGTTTTTTCCACTCCTCATAACTTCAGTATCAGCTCTCAAGTTTTGAATTTTTATTAAATGTGAGCTGAAGTTCGAATCTGATTCGATACCGATACATCTCGTGTCTGATTATTTTAACCTCGAATTTGCACTGAGATTCAGTATTAGAACTGCGATTCTAGGTTCGAATTATGTCGTGATGTGTTTGTTCTATTCGAATACTATAAATTGTCGATTCAAACTCAACAGTATTATTTAAGAATTGCGCAGAAAAAATAATTCTGGACCGATTTTGACAACTGAAGGTGTTCATTCAATCCAAAATTAAATCTAAAATTTGAGACTGTAGGACTGAAATACAATTTTGAATCTTATCCACATCAAACTCGAAATTTGAGCCAAGTTTTTGGACTCTACTGAATTTGAGTTCTAAATCGACCAATCAAATTATAGAACTTAGAAAATTCGAACATTGAGTTTCGCCAATTCTAATCTTCTTAGATTCGAAATTTTAGAATATCGACCACCCTCTTCAAGTCGTAAATCCGGACAAAGATTCTTGAAGATTGAATTCGGATTTTAAGCTGACAACTAAAAATATATGTTTACATACGAAATCTGAAATAAAATCAGAACTTTGATCTTGCTAAACTAACGTCTAATATTTACATCCTCAAGGTTAACGTCGAAGATTCAAAATGCGAAATGTTTTACCAACTCTAACCCTTTTTATATCAGACTGACTTGAAATTTCGATAATCCTACTTTTCAAACCGTATCTGAACAACTACACTTGATTCAAAGTTGATCTGAAAAGTAATAAAATCTTATGTTCCAAACCAAATTTGAATCTTTAAGGGTTATATATTCTTGTATTCGAATTTTCAAGTTTAACGTCAAAGATTTCAATTCAAGTCAGAATATTACGAATTCATATTCGGAATTATTTTATTTTTAATTATAAAAAGTTTAACTATTTTAGCATTTTGATGTATACTTTCCAAATCAGAAATGAAAATTTTAACAACAGTTCTTGAAAAATTAAATTGCATTTTGAATGGAAAACTGCAGATTCGTAATTCTACACAAAATTTAGAAAAAGATCTCGTGTTTGGATACCAAAATTTGAATGTTGCATGGGTTTTGATATTTAAGTCCTTCAGTTTGGCTTTAACAACTTTAGTTTAAGTCCCAAACTCAGAATCTCAAGTTCAAAACTCTTTAAATCTAAAATTTTTAATATTTTACAGATGTCGGCAGCCCTACCATTACATCGAAACTTTAAAACATTGAGCAACAATTCCTAAAGAGTAAAGCCGAATTTTGAATTAAAAGTCGAATTTAAAAGTCAAATTTTTATACAAAATTCAGGATTGGACCTTTAAAAGGCTTTTAACATTCAAGTCCTTCAAAGAAAATCGAAGATATCATAACTGAAGTTCAAAAGTCAGATTCTGCAATTCGAATTCCACCAACTGCAATCTTACCTAAATACATACTTACTTTGAAATTTCTACAGCCTTACTTTTCACATCTAAAATTGAAACAGCCGAATTGACGATCCATATTTCGTATGCAAAAATGTATCCTACGAAGACCAAATTTCGAATCTGTAATAGCTATTTTGGTTTTTGGATCCTCCAGACTAACGTTGAAGTTCTTACAATTGAAGTTTCAAACGCAGCTGCTAAAGGTAAAATTTCAACAATTCTTTCGAAATGACTAACGTTTTGAAAAACGTCCTCATTCAAATTTAAAATAGAGATTTCAGCAGCAGTTCTTGAAAATTTCAGTAAACTGTAGATTCATTACATAAAAGTTTAGCATTCAAAAATGGATGCTCGATTCAAAATCCGAAATGCGAATTTTTGAAGGTTGAGAATTCGAATCTTGAGCATTCAAATTTAAAGATGCAAATTCAAGTTCGAATCCACAAACTTCGAAAACAGTGGTAACGAAGGCAGTCTGTTAAAAGTTTGATAAAATTCCAAATATGTTGCATTTTTCTACCTTCCCACCTCCACAAAAATAATGAAAAATTGGACGATTTCATTTCCTCTTGGCAACAGAAATCCAAGAAAATTACCCCTAATAACTCAAATAAAGGAAATGTGCTCACATTCGTGATACCCCCATATCTGAAATAACTATAAGATACCTAAAATATAAATTAAAACCGTGGGGGGAGGGAAGAGTCCATTTCAAAACTAAATATTTTTATTTTTATATAAAATTGCGAACCCATCATGTTGATCTCAAATTTTTTTATCTATAATCCCTCCAAAAGAAACAAACGAATATAAACACCTAGGAAGATTCTACAAATAGATGTGCTTGCTACCCCACGAATAATAAAATTATCCCAAGAGCAACCGCGCTCTAATCACATAACTATATCAATTGATGCCTAATAACATCCCTTGGATAGCAGTAATGACAACCCTTAGCCCACTCCTTGATCGGCTATTGTCCGCAGTATTGTCCCCTGCAGCCTAAATTACATCGCCTTGCGTCATGGGGTTGCATGGGGTGTGCGTGGGCGGACATGTTGTGACATCCTTAATTCCAGTAATTTGCTTATTTTAATATAAAAGCTTTTAATAAGACGCTGATTCAATTTTAAAAAGGGCATTGCCTTACCGTAAACGGTCTAAACATTCTGAAGTCCATTTTCCTCATGAAAACCATCCCTTTAATTAAAATGTGTTTTGGTTGTTTCCACCGAAAATTCATTCGGATTTTCATAATTTAAAAATACGAAAAGTATTATACAAAATTCCCCTCAAGATATATAGAAAATTAAACAAAGTTATTCGTGGATCCCTGCAGCCTACATCCTAAATAATCCAATTTACAGTATTTGCAGCTGAAAAACAAACAAATCAAACTTCCCTGGAACGAACACGGAAGAAAAAACAATGTTACAACTGGTAACGTAGTTATGTCCACCACCGCTCGACACAGGGTAGCTTCGGCTCTACAAAAAGGGAAAAATAGGAAATTCCACGATTTTTCCCTCAACTCTGCACCGATATACGGGTGAAAATTCGTTTCGGTGCCGACAACAGTGGGGGATGAAAATGTCGAGTCTGCAGATCAATGTAGGCGGAGCGGGGTGCGAACAAGTGAAAATCACAGCTTGATAACTCAATCAGGGAACATCGTGACGTAGTATACTGGGGAAGCTTGGACGTGAAACTAGAAACACGTCGGTACCGGCAACAAATGGATAAATATTGTGGATACACTGTTTGTTGTCATGCGATAGCAAATAGGACAACATAAACGAACACATTTTGCAATATTCAGGCGATAAGTTCGACTATTGAATCGTAACGATAAAAACACTTCCATCACGCACATACGATATATTCAACCAACACAATGAATGTATTACGTTGTTTGCCTTGTATGGACGTTGTCATTGTAGATTTACATTAATACACAACCGATAGCACATCTATACTTAAAATTGCAAGAATCGTCGATTTGGGTAGTTTATTTGATACACAGAGGGTTTCCAATAAAAGGTGCAAGAATTTTAAATGCAAATAAAGAATTTCAAAAAAATTTACTTAGAATTAAAACAATGAGAGACAGTCAAACGAAATTTTGGACTATCATATACAGGGTGGTCCATAGGTAATGGGATACAGACCAACAGTAAATTCTTAGAGCCATAATATTACGATTTACCTAGGTTTACCTTAGCCCAAAAGTGCATAAATACAGGATTAACTTTAGCAACATTTTAACAATATACTTTTTTTGTAGGGAAAAGATGAGGCAATTGTTTTTTCAGTTAAATCTGCCAAACATAAAAAAGTTTTTAAGGCATTAGGACTTAGGACTCAGTGGCGGTTGCTCCATAAGGTAACACACAATTTTGTTCTAAATTATTAATATTTATTTTACATACATTCTATGACTAAGTTCAAATTTCAACAAAAAATTCAACTCTATCCAAACATCCGCTCCCATCTCTAATTGTCCGTCCTCGTTGACATCTCTAATTATCCGCGTCCTCGACCAACGTGACAGCGTGAGAAATTAGGCCGCTCAAAATCTGCGGGCTTTAACAAACATTATACATTGCCGCCGAACGACTCCGGAGACTAGCCGATAATAGCCGATTGTATAAGTTACTGCAGGCCGCGATTTTACCGCGCCCAAACCTGAAAACTTTTAGTTCCCACAGAACGTTGCGTTATCTTATAATTATAATAGAGTGCTTTCCGCGTGTTTTACTGTTTTATCGATGTTATCGACTTTGTGTTACTGGTTGCTGTTGTGTGATTTTCTATAGAGTGTGATCGTGTGATAATGAATACTGTAAATAGTGTAAATTATATCGTTCAAATAAATTTTGATAGGCTGCCATTAGCCGATAAACTTAAAATTAAAGAACTGGGGAGGGCGTTGCCAGATATAAAGCTGTTACAAACTGTTCCAGCTCTTTCCTTTTAAAGGTTGAATTTTAAGGTAGGTGAATTTCTGTTAAAAACGTACCATTTTTTAGATTTTTATTTAGCTTGATTTACATTATTGTTTATTGTCGTTATTGCAGTTGTTAATATGTTTTAATATGTATAGTTTTTTGAATATATACGCACTTCAAAAATTTCGCTCGATATGCACTTACAATATTGAGCTTACAATGCAGTTCTACAAATTTTTTGAATGCTTAAAATTTTGAACTTCTGTATGGTTATCGGTTAAGCTGTTACACAAGTATTTTTGCTTCAAAATTTTCAAATTATTTTAAATGTTAATTCTTGAAAATGGGGAATAGCCAAATCGCTTTGGATTAACATTAAAAATAATTAAAGCAAAAGGACCTCGAAAAGGACGTTTATCACACTATGTTTTGAAATGGCGCGGCGGCTAATCACAATTTTAAAATATGTTGTTATTATTGCGGTTATAATATTTACTTAAATGTGCCAATTTTCAGATTTGTATTTATGTAAATTGGTTCGGAAAATAAAGAGACAAATTTTCCAGTAACTTTTGGTATGTTATTTGGTGTTTGACTTCTGGTGCGCCCCTCCAAACTCAAACCCCACGACACGCCACTGCATTAGGTGTAGCAAAAGAAATATATTTTTTGAAAGCTACATTAAAACCAAGGGAGAATTATTATTTTCCAGCCCAAAAAAAGTAAATTTCCCTAATTCTAATCCTTTAATATTGGACTAAGGTAATTCTTGGTCACAAGATAAGTATATGGTCACGAGTCCAGCTCCCTTTAGCAAAGCTTGGTTGTTCCGATGGTATTTGCCAAAATATTTTTTAACTTAACTTGCGTCAAATTATCGGAAAGTCCCATGATATTAACAAACCAGTGTTTATCTGTTATGTGAATTACAGCAAAGCTTTGCAGAATCAGAAGAAGTGGAAGAACTGTTAATACAGTTAGAAGAAGGAAACAACAACTACGAACTAGATATCAACTATCAGAAGACCAAAACTATGATTGTGATTGTAATGATTGTGGATAGATTTGAAAACCATAAACTAAACGTATAACTGGAAAAAGTAGTAAAAGTGTCAAGTAGTAAACCAATACGCGTACGTAGGAGTCCATACTTCCAGAATTAAACGCAAATGTAAGTGACTAGAAAAGCAGTCAAGGGCCTACGAAAAACATGGACGGACAGTGACATAACCTAAACATCAAGAAAGGAGTTATAAAAACGCTTGCATTCCCAGTCTTAATGTATGGTGCAGAGTCTTGGACATTGACAGCCCAAAACAGAAATGGCCAATATTGCGATCGCCAGAAGAAGGAAGGAGTGAATTTTAAGAGAGATAAAAGAGCCTCAACGATTATAACAGATAGTTTATATCTGCATCTTTAAATATGTTCGCAGTTGGCTATATATCAAGACGAAAACAACTAGAAAAACTGATAGTCCGAAAGGAACGTACGAGGATAAGAAGTAGGTCACCCAAGCGATGAATTGAGCAAATATAGGAAAAAGATACCACCTCAGCACATCAAGATACGCATATCTCTAGAAATAGAGCAAGATGGAAACAAATCGTAAGATCTCCCGACTCCTCTGCCAAGAAGATACGAAGAGAAAAAATCGTAATATTTCGACCCCACGAATCTACTGTTGCGCTATGTCCCATTACTTAAGAACCACCCTGCATTTTCAAAAAGGTACTCATGAACAGTCAAATAAAGCTTAAAGACATTCAAAAGTAGTACAAAGTAAAGGGCAGTCTTTTGCCCCCAACCCCTCAATTTCTACCATCACTTTCTTTTTTTCTTAAGGAAAATATAATAAATTACTTACATCAATTTGAAATTGACCCAGAAAACTTTTCTTGAATGTCTACTTTTTCAAAATTTGCTGTTGCCTATTTGAAAAACGTCCTCAGCAAATATCAATAATCAGTACCAATTTTACGGGGGGTGGGGGGTGTCAGGGGTCAAGAAAAAGCAGCATAAAACTGCTAATATTCCCAAAATAAACGGCTTGTACAATATTAACCGTATTGCTGGAACTCTTCTTTAAAAAATAGGATTACTAGATTACTAATTTATAGTAAATCTGTTAATAAATACAGAAAGTAAAACAGAGAAGGCAATGACACAAGAAGAAGTAGCAGAAGTGATAAAATCTATAAAAACAGGAAAAGCAACAGGCAGCGACGAAATAGCACCGGAACTTATAAAATGGGGTGGAGAAGAAATTCAAAAGTGGATAACATGGCTATTTAGTAAAGCGTGGACAGAGAACACAATACCTAAAGAATGGGAGATAAACGTAATTATACCACTACACAAAAAGGGAAATAAAATTAAATGCGAAAATTATAGGGCTATTTGCTTAGCATCGACCATGTATAAAATGTACACGAAAATATTAGAAAAAAAGCTAAGAAAAGAATTAGAAGGGAAGCTGGAACAAGAGCAGGCAGCATTCACAAAAGGAAAACAAACACAGGATCACATAAGTATAATTAGAAAAGTAATAGAGAGAGTAAATGAGGCAGAGAGAGAATTATACTTAGTGTTCGTAGATCTAAAATCTGCCTTCGATACAGTCTCAAGAGAAAAACTGTGGAACTGTCTAAAAGAACTAAAAGTATCGACAAAGCTCAGGCAAGTGATCGAAAGTGTTTATGCAAGAGTAAAAGGGGAAGTGCGGATAAAAGGCATAAGATCTAGGGAATTCGAAATACAAAGAGGAATTAAACAAGGCGATAGTCTGAGCCCCTTTTTGTTTAACATATACATGGACAACATTCTAAAGACATGCAAAAGAAATTTGCCAAAGGTAACCATTGGCTACAAAGATTTAGTACCAGTACAGCTACAAAGTCTTCTTTACGCAGGCGACATAATATTAATGGGAGATAGTCGAGGAAATATACAAAAAATAATAGATCAGTGGGATAAGACAATACAACAAATGGACATGGAAGTAAACACAGGGAAAACAAAAGTGATGAAAATTAATGGAACAGAAGAACAACAAGATATCAGGTGGGGAAAAGACATAATAGAACAAGTTTCAACATTCGAATACTTAGGAACAACAATAAGTAAAGATGGAAAAATAGATTTAGAAATCTTGAACAGAGTAAGAAAAGCCACGCAAGTGTATTACCAACTAAATAAAACTATCTTCGGAAAGAAAGAAATAAGTACCTCAACAAAAACTAGAATATATAATGCGGTTGCGGTACCAACAATGATTTACGGCAGCGAAACCTGGCCATTAACTATAAAGCAGGAAGACAAGATAGCTGCAACGGAAATGAAGTATCTTAGAAAAATAGCAGGAAAAACCCTAAGAGATAAATGTAAAAATCAAGAAATAAGAGAAAAAGTACAACAAAAACCAATTAACGTAACAATAGAAGAAAAACAATTAAAATGGTACGGGCATGTTCAGAGAATGTCGCCAGAAGCATTAACTAAGAGAGTAGCTGAAGCAAAAAGGATAGGAAGAAGAAAGAAAGGTAGACCGAGGAAGAGTATGGAATCGAGATTGGAAGAACTAGCACGAAAAAGGGGGAAAACAACCAACGAATTAAAAAACATGTCTACGGATAGAAAAAAATGGAAGAAATGGGTCGACACACCAATCCAGCCAACGCCATAAAGGCATAAGGCTTTAGTTAAAGAAGAAGAAGAAGTAAATCTGTTGTTCTTTCGAATAAAATGTATCAGTTATATCGAAGATTTTTAAGATGCTTATATTTTTGCATTTCGTTAATTAATATAAATAAATTTATATGTATGTACATCTCCTTCTAGTTTTACTTTTCAACTTTTCAACTAATTTTCATGTTTTCTTTTTCTTCACTTCCCTATTATACACCCTTACATTGTACTGGAAGTATCGCTCGGTTGTTCCATGTCATCGGCGTATATTAGCTCTGTAATTTGTACCCTTATCATTTTCCAATTTCCTATCGTGTACGATTTTAGCTCCTTGTTTCACTCTTTCACAACGCCATCCAGTACTGCCATGGTGGCATGGAGGGGAATGGGCTCAACACACAACCTTGTCTCAACTCCACTTGGTTTTAGAAAATGTTTGATGTTTCGTTCTTAGTCCTCCACAGTTGATTTCTTATAAAGCACCCCGGTTGTCTCTATTAAGTATACCTCAACCGCCCTCCTTTTTAGACAGTACTACGCGTCTTTTCGTTTTATTTTATCGAATGATTTTCCTGCTTGTAGCTTGTATGTCTGTTTCTCTCGCTTTCTCACTTATTTGGCTTAGTGCGAAGATCAGGTGTGCTTCGGGTTGTTCTGAAGCCGCATTGTGTGTCTTCCAGGGTGCTTTCTATTTTTGCGTAAACTTTACTTGGTACGCTAAACAATGCTATTCCTCGGTAATTGCCGCACTCACGCGAGTCACCTTTTATAAAAGTAGATGTTATTATTCCTATCTCTCAGCCTTTTGGAAGCCTATTTTCTTTTATGGCACTATTGAAAACTTCTAGTAGTGCTTCTTTCGCCGTTTTACCTGCATATTTTATAATCTTCGTCATGTCCTACTATTTTACTTGTTTTTAGCCTACTGATATCTTCTTGTAGTTCTTCTTTTATTATCTCTGCCTCTTTGCTTGTCCTCTCATTTTTCTTCTTTTCTTTGTGTTTCCTTCTGTGGTGTAGCCTCAGCGACTTTGTTATATGATTCTAATGGTTCCCTAAAACATCGTCTCCACGTTTTCATAATTATCTTCTTCTTTATTTAATGTTTCCTCTTTACTGGTCTCTTTACTACTCTTCTGCTTTCCTTGTATTCGTCGAGGCCTTCATTTCTTCTTGATTGTAGTTTTATTTGCATTTTAATTTCCTCTGTTCACCAATCTGTTTGCTTTACTACCCTGTTGCTTGCCCTTTGTGTCACAACTCTCTTTTGCTGCTTCAATCATATTTATTTGAAGTGGTTTCTATTTTTCTGCTACTGCTCCTTAACTTCTTTTTGGATTTTTCTATCCTAATGTTGTTATGTACAATGTGATTTTTTAAAAACTCAATTGCAGCAGGCCGTATTCTGCCTTAATAACCTTAGAACTGTCTGTATTTAAGTCAGAACGCGGCCTGCTGCAATTGATTTTTTTAAAAATCACATTGTACTTTTCCCTTATTCCTGGTATTTTTAAGTCTTCCATTTTGTAAATTTTTTTATTACGGCATATCTTCTTAGGTCGGTGTTTTTCCTTTCCATTCCATTAATACTAAATAATGGTCGCTATATTATCCTTGTTTTACTCTTTTGAAACAAGTACATATACGTGAAGAACTTGTCGTAACTAAATTCTTCCAGGGATGACGCAGGGATCTTCATTTAAGAATCGAGGTATACCTATCTCCGCTCTTCTTTTCACTACCACGTCTTTTACTAATCTCAACTTGCTTTGCTTACCAAAAAGTAGTCTGTGGTAGACTTACCATTCCTGTCTTGCTCTTCTCTTGAGTATTCATCGCTGTCATTTTTACTATAACCAAGTTGTTTGCTACGCATAGGTCTAGTATTCTTACTCCGTTCTCATTTTGTGTTTCTTGCCCATGGTTACCTAACTATTCATGTATATTTACATTTTTGTTACTTACCCTTCCGCTTAAGTCACCCATTAATTTTTAGTTCTAGTTTAAAATTTACAAAAAGTATAAAATATTATTTCCCAAAACTAATTTTCCTGGAAAAGTCCTATGGTAGTGGGTGGTCCCTACTTCATAGTTTTGTTTAAAAAATCTTGTTGTTCCTTTTCACCTACCAATGGGGTGAAAGGAAACAGAAATCTTTCTTCTATGTTTATTCTCTTTAAAAAACAAGATTAGCATCAACACGAAAAAATCGTATTTTTTAATCTTCTAATTCATTGGTGTTCCTTTTCACCTGCCGGTTACTAAAAAAAGCCTCTACATGTCAAAAAAGAGTAATTGATTATGTAATAATTATATTAAATATGAGTTGATATTGATTTGTAAAACATATAGCTACACAATTTACTAAAAATCCAATTAAGTTTTTCGATCGCCATTAGTTAGCACTCACCCACAAGCAGAGCTGGGAAAGTTACTTTTGAAAAGTAACTAAGTTACAAGTTAATAGTTATTTGGTCAAATTAACTTAGTTACTTTAACAAAAAGTTACTTATCAGATTAGTAACTTAGTTACAGTAACTAAGTTACTTTAAGTAACTAAGTTACTAAATAAAAATAAAGTTACTTAGCGAAAAAGTGTATAAGAAACTGCAATTTACAGTGTTTAACACAAATATATTTGTATTTAATGTGTATTTTACATATTAGTAAAACAAAACTAAGTCTAGGTTATAGAAATATTTCAAAAACATAACGAAGATATATACGCTAATACGCTGTTTAATAAAAATCACCCACCCAGGGCCACCCTGCCACCCTGTATTCCTGTTTTCCTGTATAGACATATAGACTTAATAACAATACAATAATACAATACAATAATCATATGTCATATGTTATGTTTATTGTTTCACTTGCATTTACTCAAAATAGTAAATTAAAAAGCGATAAAAGATCACCATTTCACACATTTTTAGTTGTAATTTTTATGGAAACTAATGAAACTATGTAGCTGTAAGCTGTAAATAAGCGATTAAGCCTTAAAATTAATTAATAATGATTTTAATTTAATAACCTACCTTTATCAGATCAGATCACTATACCACCTACTACTGTTTGCACTATTAATCTGAACAACAAATTTGCACTTCTGGCACGTCTGCAGACAGACACGCCTCAACTTGTCCGTCCAGAAGGTACTACAGACTGGCTGACAGTGCTGACTGGACAAGTGCACATGTACTTGAAGTTCTGAAAATGACTAAACAATCCTTAACCCCTACCCCCTACCCGCTAACTAAAAAGTAACTTTTAATCTGGAAGTAACTTAGTTACCTTTAAAGTAACTTAGTTATTAAAAATAACTAAGTTACTTCTAAAGTAAGTAACTTAGTTACTTTTAAAGTAACTTAGTTATTAAAAATAACTAAGTTACTTCTAAAGTAAGTAACTTAGTTACTTTTAAAGTAACTTAGTTATTAAAAATAACTAAGTTACTTCTAAAGTAACTTAGTTGCAGTTCCTTTTCAAAAAGTAACTATAAATTAGTTACAGTTACCGCAAAATAAAACTAACTAAGTTACAGTAACTAAGTTACTAGAAGTAACTAAGTTACAAAAAGTAACTTTTATTGTAGTTACTTCCCAGCTCTGCCCACAAGACACTTTAAATGCTAAAAATACCACCTCCAAATTATATTTCGATGACATGTAATCCCAAATCCCATACAAATAAACCTAAGTGCATAGTTTCATAAATTTAATTTAATATTTGAAACAAAATGATGTTGAGAGAACAAAGCACAAGATCGAGGAGTGCTATTTGACAAGTGAATATTATTCAGACGCTTAAACAGAGGCTACCACCAAATTTAACTTTTCTAAATAAAACCAAAGAGCATAAAATCATTATTATGTTTTCTTTGGTACAAACCGTATAAGTTGAAAGAAAACATTTTATAGGCAAATTCTGTAAACAAGAAGAAATGCAAATCTAAAAAATTTACTTGCATAGGTACACAATTTTATGTTCTTTTTGTAACTGCGTTTAACTAATGTATTTAAGAGGATTTTTAGGGTTTGCGGGGTGTAGTTGTTTTTGGACGACCTTTCTAACATCGCTTTTGTTATACCCATTCTTGACATTCAGTACATTGGAGAAACTGGTCGCTCAGTGCGCACACGTATCTGTGAACACAAACGTTGCTTGAAATCAGGTCTTTTTTCACATTCAGCCGTGGCTGAACATCAGCACGACACTGGTCATAAAATATTGTTTGAAAAATCTTCGATCATTGCCAATGCCCCTTATTTTTTCAACAGGAAAATCCGTGAGGCCATCGAAATCATCAAGACCCCTAATAATTTGAATCGTGACACTGGTTATTATCTATCCGATATTTGGAGGTCCGCCATCATTACTGGCTCCGCCCCCTCCACCCCTGACCAATCGTCGTCACAGTCGGATACGCTTGGCCGGGTACGGCCGGTATAAAGTCGCTGCTCCCTCTGATTCTCTTCAGAAGGGTTTCGCCTCTGGCTTGGTTGACAAGTTGAGTTACCGTTACCTTTCTGCCTCTTGCTAAAAGAGTTTCGCCTCTGGCGTGGTTGACACGTTGAGTTACCGTGCTCTTTTTCTCCTGAAGAAGCCCCTTATAAAAGTGGGCGAAACGTTGAGTCTTGTCTCAAAATGACACGGTCCCAATCCGGAAGACGTTTTGTTAATACTGACACTGACCGTGGAAGTCTTCGAATTTATTATCTATAATTTACGTTAGGTTTTGTTAATTTATTCATTAACATAGAAATTTTGTTTTCATATTAATTTTGTTTATTTGTTTTGTTTGTTTTGTTATAGTTAAGGATAACCAAATTTCATATAAAAGATTTTTTGAATAACTATTAAAAATTTTATTTATATTGCATGAAATTTCAGAAATTTAGTATATACTATCAAAATGTCAGAGGTATTCGAACTAAAATTGATACATTTTTAACCAACCCTGCGGCAGAAGATTATGATGGCGTTGTACTGACTAAGACGTGGCTTGACTCTGATATAGTCAACTCGGAATTTTTCGATGATCGTTATAACCTTTTTAGATGCGATAGGGATAAAATTATTACTGGTAAGAAGAGAGGCGGAGGAGTATTAATTGCAGTTAAGAAACAATACCATTCTGAAGTTGTAAGGGTTAATACTGAAATAGAAACTGTCACAGTGAAGGTAAATCTTTTTGGATCCACATTTTTAATAAGTACGGTGTATCTTGTTCCCAATTCTACATTAAATGATTATTTAGAATACTTTTCCATAATAGAAAATATCAATAACATACTTGACTCTAATGTAATAATTGCAGGTGATTTTAATATTTCCGAAATTAATGATTGTAAATATGATCTTGCGAGTGGTAGTGAAGTAGCGAAAAGTTTACTAGAATTTTTAAACCTTTTTAATTTAAATATGTGCAATAATATTCAAAATTCAAGAAATAAAACGTTAGACTTAATATTGAGTACCTCGGAACTAAGCGTAGTGCAAGAATTGGATACGTTAGTACCAATTGACGTTTTACACCCTGCTTTGTTAATAACTACTAAAAATAGCTATAAAGTACCAATAAGTGACAATTCTGTTTTACACAATAAGCATGATTTTAAAAGAGGGGATTTTAAGTTAATATATGATTCTTTCTTCTTTCGCCTTTACACCCAATAGGGTAAAAAAGGGATTTGATTATATATATATAATGATTCTTTAAAAAGTGTCAATTGGGACATATTAAATAGTGTGGATGATCCTAATGAAGCAGTTGAAAAGTTTTACAATATTTTTTATAATATTATAGACCTAGCGGTTCCCAAAATCAACTTCAAGTTTAAAAATAAAAATAAATATCCCGTCTGGTTTACTAAGGATATAATATCTAACTTAAGCGTTTCTATCACAGATTGAGAAATGAAACTAACTACCACTTGCAGGAATTTCGAAATATTAGACGTGGCGTTAAAGTAAAAATTGAAAAGGCTAAAAAAGACTACATTAATTCGGTTGAAAATAGTATTGGTACAAATATTAATGAATTCTGGAATTATATTAAAAATAGTAAAAACGATAACAATATTACAGAAATTTATCAGTACAATAACGTGAATATAGATAAAAATGAAGTTGTTAGTACCTTTGCTAAATATTTTGGTAGCGTATATACAGATGATTCGAATTATGATGTACAAGCAATCATGTCGGAGCCTAGACAGTATAATATGGGCATACTAACTCTAGGGATGATTACTACCAGTGAAGTAGCAGTTGCTTTAAAGAATTTGAAACCAAAGAAATCTGCTGGACCGGATGGCATACCCTCCGATATATACAAAGCCTGTTGGGAATTATTACAAATACCCCTTACTATATTATTCAACAAATGTTTGAAAACAAAAACATTCCCTAATAAATTTAAATTGGCTCGAGTTACACCAGTGCATAAGTCTGGTAGTAAGTCAGATATTAAGAATTACAGACCTATATCAATCATATCTGTACCAGCAAAAATATTTGAAAAATTATTATATACCAAAATTTTCTATCGTGTCAAACATCAAATTGTCACTGAGCAGCATAGTTTCTTTGAAAAACGTTCAACTGACACAAATTTAATTACATTCGTTGATTTTATAAGCTCTGTTATTGATAAAGGTGGGCAGGTGCATGTGGTATATACGGATTTTGCAAAAGCCTTCGATAAGGTTAATCATGACATCTTGTTGTGCAAGCTTTGGAACTTTGGATTATCGGAAGACTTAATGTTTCTTTTTAAATCTTATCTAAAAGATAGACATCAGGCAGTTAATCTGAAGGGATCTAGTTCGAAGTACTAGTTAACTCCTTCTGGTGTGCCTCAGGGTAGTAACTTGGGACCTTTGTTGTTCTTAATTTTTATAAACGATTTGTGTTCTTGTCTCAAACATTCGCACGGACTATTATTTGCTGACGATCTTAAAATTTATAAAGAAATCGTTAATGAGAAAGATATAGAACTTCTTCAGCAAGATATAGATTCCATAATTCAATGGAGTTTCAAAAATAAGCTTTATTTTAACGTTGATAAATGCAAATACGTTATTTATACCTTAAATAAAATTCAAATTGCATCACAGTACATGATGAATGGAAACAATTTGCGTAAAGAGTTTCAAGTTAGGGATTTGGGAGTAACTTTTGTTCCCACATTGAGCTGGGAGTATCACATAGAGCACGTTGTGTCTTCCTCATTGAAGAATATTGGCTTTTTGATGAGGAATACAGTTAATTTCAAATCTACTGCTTCTATAAATATACTGTATAATGCGCTTGTCAGAACAAAACTGGAATATGGATCTAAAATTTGGAACTCTGACGTAAATAAGTTCAAAAAAAGACTTGAAACTATTCAAAATAAATATCTCAAATTTCTCTACTACAAGAAGCATGGTCAATATCCTGAGTACTCTATGTATCAAAATGTTAGGCGGGAATTTCAAATCATTAAACTCTGTTACCGTCGTGAAATTATGGATGTTTTGTTTATATTTAAACTAATAAATAATCGTATTGACTGTCCCAACTTGCTACCCCTTGTCAGTCTCTATGTTCCGGCTTACAGAACAAGACCACGAGATATACTGTATATACCACCCTACCGAACAAATTTGCGTAGGTCTTCTCCCATTGTGAGAATGCTCAGTTGCACTAATAGGTTGGTTTCAGATTCAGATATTAATATATTTAATACGGCCCTTACTACATTTAAAACCCTTATTAAAAATTATTATTATCATCGGTATATACAATAACTAAAAACTAAATATTGAGATTTGGTTATCTTGACTAGCGTATATATACATATTCTTTTTATTTTTTTATTGGAAATTATTTGTTATAATTTATAATTATTGCTGATTGTCTGGGAATCTTGACAGTATAATTGGGCGTGTGCCAGTTCTGTCAAAATAAATAAATAAATAAATAAATAAATAATAGTTTATTCACTGTATTTGTTTAACTTCCAACTTTTAAAACTGGCAATTTCTATTACAAATGAAACTCGCCCCAAACTTTTAGTTATTCATAATCTTTTCATAGACTTATTATTCTTGGCTGCCTACATAACAGATAGATAATTATAGACATAATTTAACATTTTTAAGGATTTTGTATAACATTTATACGTAAAATTTCATCTAAATAATAGTAGATTATTCTACAAGTAAATAAAAGTGGTAGTTTTCTAGGGAGTGGAAAATGTTTGGTTCGCGAGCGTTAACCGGTGAATTGAAATTTCCACGACGTAGAAAACCACTTTTCTTACGCGTTGAATATGCTATTTTTTGTGTACTTAATGGAAAAGTTCGAGTGAAACTAATTTTCTAGACAAATTTGTTAAATTTATCAAGGTTATATCTGTACGACAACATAGCAACGCTTTAAAACAACTGCAACAACAAAAAATAAATATAATTGAAACTGCAAGTAAAATTTGGTGAAAATGTCAAATAAAACGATTACCAATCAAATTGTTTAAAAATATTTGAAAACAAGAAAAGCGAACAACAATTATACTGAAACGGTTTTTGATATTATTATTTTTTTAATTTACATCCTTACGTCAGTTACTTCAGTCCTTAATTTGAATTTCTCGATGGGCAGAATTTTCCTACAGTAAAGAAGTCGATATCGAGTCCTGGTAACATTCGTCGTTTGGCACCAAACTAAGACGTAGAGTAACAAGTATGTAGGATCAAACGGCGTACCAATAACATAAGCCACAAAGCCGGGTTGGAGTTGGATTGTGCATTGCATCCGTAAAGCCTCATACGTTAACACACCAGCTCGACACAAAAAAGTTTTAAAGGTTTACGATACACATACATTTTTAAATTTCTAAATAATAACATAAATGGGCGTCGAAGGTGTCAAGGTTATGTTAGCATACTTGCCTGGTAAACGAGAGACCTCGGTTTCGATTCCCAATCCAGATCGGTGAGATTTTAATGCGAAAAAATATCTGAAAGTACGATAAAGACACCTGTGTAAGTGTGGTCATCATCTAAAGCTAGTTAGTCGCAGTTCGTAGTATGTGGGCATAGCCCATATCTCCATGATTTGACTATACATATATTCATAGCAAAGGTAAAAGATTCTTAGTACCCACAACCCTAAATCTTGCCCACTAAACAAATAAATCGTAGCAAATTTCATAAGACCAATAGTACCTAAATCAAAAAAAATTGTTGATATTTACTCGCTGTGGCATTACTTCCGTACTCAAGTGAAAACTTCCATTTTGCTTCAATTTTATTGCACTAACATCAAATAGAAGAAATATAATTTAGATAAAAAATTCTTAGACACGACCAAACTCTTTTTTTAATATGACTAAAGTTATCTAATGATACGTTGGTATGAATTATATAAATTACTAATCTCTCCGTAGACTCTCGTAGACTTGGAGCAGGCCTTTTATAGAGGAAACCGAAGGGGTATATGGAGAGTCCTTGAGAAAAGAGATTACAAGATAATAAATGGAGTCAGAAGCCTATATAAAAAAATAAAGCAGTTTGTCAGAGCAAAACACAACATATCAGACATGTTTAAAGCAACAAAAGGGATGGAGACAGGATTGCATTTTGAGGTCACTCCTATTTTCAGTAATGTTAGATAGTTAGATGATAGCATCAAAGAATCAAAATCTCAAAGCAAACAGCATTGGAATATGGAGGAAATGAAAATATCAGAAATAGCATACGCAAATGATATGATGCTGATTGCCAACGATGAGAAAACAATTACGAAAATCTGAGAATATACAATAGAAGTCTAGAAAAAAGGTACCCGATCAACGACAACAAGACGAAGACAAGCAATATGAGCTAAAAACACCAAATTCAACTGGACGAAACAAATTTGGAACAGGTAGACAGTTTTAAATATCTAGGCACAATGGTAACAGAAGACGAAAGATTTGATGAGGAAATAAAGGCTAGAGCAGGAGCTACGGGAAGACTCTTCTATGGATTTAAAAATACATTCCTGGCAAAAAAATAAATATCCATAGAAACTAAAGTAGAGATTTTTAAGAGAGTGGTAATAGCAATGCTGACGTTCGGTTCAGAATTATGGGCAGCAGCACACGACAACTCCAAAGAAATAAAATACAACTGACGTCGAACTTAAAAAAGTGAAACCATTAACAACAAGGTCAGCCAAACAATGAATATTTAAAAAATGGGCAATTGGAAAAGGAGACAGTAATGTCAAACAAAAACAAATTGAAAGGCTCAAAGATTTATATTGATAACGACAATAACGACATGACTCAGAAAGAGAACAATACGGGCAGAAATAAGAAAAACTGCAAGAGAGGAAATAGGCAAACAGCATAAAGTAAAGGTGGGATATAGGAAAATAACCATAGAAGAAGTTGAATACATATGGGATAAGAACAAGAATGGACGAAAACGCTCAAAAACTAAGTTGCTCTAAAGTCCGAACTGAAGAAAATAAAACGAAAACAGCAATGAACATGGCAAAGAATAAAAAACTAATGATATTCGGCACATGGAACGTAAGAAGTGTAAGGGGGAAAGAATACGAACTAGTACAGGAAACAAAAAGAAGGAGCATTAAATATTTAACAATAAGAGATACTAAAAAGAAAAACAAGGACAGGAGTAATTAGAGGAAAGATTCCTACATTTCTATAGCGGTATACAACAGCAAAGGCTTCATAATACACAAGAATAACCTGAGCAATATTAAGGAATGAAAATGTATAAATGGAAGGATCATAACAGTAAACCTACAAGAAGGAGGTGAAGAGATACATCTGATCATTGCATATTGACCAAATATCAACAAAAAAGCAGAGGAAAAAGAAGAATTCTAGGAACAGTTACAACATAACATAGACGAAGGAAAGCGAGAAATAATGATAAGCGGTGACCTAAACGCAAGAGTAGGGCAAACCCCAAAAAATGGGAAATGGTAATTGGAGAGGAATCGGAAAGGAAACTATAAACGATACAGGGAAAAGACTACTAAGCTGCTGCATCGCAAATAATTTAACGATCACGAATACCAAATTCCAGCACAGAGACATACATAAATACACGAGGTGCGAAGAAGGCAGAACGGAAAGATCAATGATAAACTATTTTATAGTGGAAAAAAGCAAATATAACAGGACTGCAGAGTTAAAAGAAGTGCAGAAATAGGTAGCGACCACCACTTAGGTACTGATACTAACAAAAGCCACAAGAGAGCAACGAAGAGTTGAACTTCCACAGAAGAAAAGAGTTAAACAGAAAACCTATAAACTCAAAGAGGAAGATAACAGTGATCCGTGAACATTTTGTAAGAGAAGCAAAAACTCACGGAATATACATCAAAGGCTACAAATTGGAACAGGTCCCAAGCTTGAGATATTTAGGATCGGTAATTACACAGAATGGACGCTAACTGAAAAACTTAAAAATAATGTACAGGCTTGCGAAATGAGAATTGCAAGGAAGATAGAGGACGTGACAAAGAAAGATACAAATTAAGAAGTGAAGAAATCCGGTGAAGATTGAAAGTAAAGAATATAATACACAAAATAGAGACACAACAGCTTAGGTGATTTGGGCACATCACTAGAATGAGAAAATGCAGGTAGATAAAAATCATATGGGAGACGAAACTTCAGGACAATCAGGTCAGAGGAAGGCCCAGGGCTACTTGGAATGAGGGAGGAACAAAAATATTAGCAGACAGAGGCTATACATGGACTCAAGCATAGAAAATGGCGCCAAACAGAAAAGCATGGAGAGAAATGATCACCTCTACACATATGGTAGAAGAGGCTATAGGATAAGAAGAGCTACATAGAATGGCAGAATGCACGCAGAAATAAATAATAGAGTGACAGCCACGGCAAGACTATATCGAGGCATAAATAAGCCTTTTATCTTCAAAAAAAAAATAAGTAAAAAGACTAAGATGGTAGTGTTCAAAAACAACCTTTGTCCTAACACTCACATACGAATCCAAAACATGGTGTCTAAACCCCAGACAGAAATCACAATTACAAGTAATGGAGTATGGAGATGAGATACTTGTGAAGAGTTGTAAACAAAACTAGATTAGACAGGATCAAGAATGAAGAAATACGAACTCCCAACCAAAGGACAACTGCGATGGCACGGCCACATTATTAGGATGGACTCAACAAGGTTCCCGAAACTAGCATGGTAAATGAAAAGTGAAGGGCGAAAAAGGAAAGAAAGGCCGCGAACAAAATGGGAAGAGACAGTTAAGGGAATCATTAGTAATCGGGGCATTACCTGTGTTACAATTTTTTGGATTTCCCAAATTAATTGTACAGTTTTGTTTTTTTTGCCAATGTTGTGAACGTTAAGAATTTTTGTTTTGTGTTGTTTATCTGTAATTTTCAGATATTTATTCAAAATTTCACTATTTTTCCTTTAAATTTAACCATATTTTTATATTTTTCCGAGTCTATTATTCTTATATTCTATTTTGTGTTATTCAAATTACCATCACTGAAATTGTTTTCATTTAGAAGCTTTCTTGAGTACAATCTTCGCCTACTTGTATGCAACTATATTTGCATAAGTGTCATCCGGGTTGTTTTTGTTTTGGGACCTGCGCAGTATTTCACTGTTGGGCGTGGTGGATTCTTTGACCCAGATTTTTCTCTCTTTTGGCGTTAGAACTTCAGCTTGAACAAACGTTTTTAGTGTTTAAAAATTTCATCATTTTTGTACGTTTCATTTGTAATGAACGTAATTTAATTTATTATCCGATGTTCGGATTTGTAGCTGTTATGCTTGTTAACAGTTCGTTTTTGCACTAATTGGTGGTAAGTTAATCTTTATAAATTTTGCTTAATCTTCATTTTTTCTGATTTCATTTGGAATTTTCAGCTCCAATTTACACCTCTTTAAATTTTAATGGTGTTAATTAACATTATTTTCCTTCTGGAAGAGCTTTGTGTATTTTCCTGTTCGGAATAATTTAATTTCCGTTGGAAATTAATCCTTTTGGTAATTTTCGCTTACACGTGGAGGGACGCCATTTTCCCATGCCGTTTTGCTGTATTATCTGCTGAACCACATTTCACCTTTTGGATTCAAGTGTTGCTGAATTCCAGATTTCGTAAATTTTTTAATCAACTGAAGCCTAAGATAAGTGTTATTACTATTATTTTGTAATTAATAAAATTTTACTTTTTGATTCAAATTTATATATCGCACAGGTGTGTGTACACCTGTTCGTTTTTGTAATTCATTGCTTAGATCAAGTGTGTATTTTGTCTTGATAATTCAATTCAATCATGAATTAGCTTTTGATTTATTTGTTATAAATTTTTGTTATTTAATATTGTTCTAATTCATGAATGAATTAATAATATTTTTTTATTTAACTTTAATATTGTATTTTTTAGTACATTTAAATTTTATATGGTAATTTGACAAGTCTTAATCCATGCTCTAATCATCCTTTAATCAATGTTTGTAATTAAATTTAAACCCTGGCCTTTTGCGCCGTACATGAGTCCGATAAAAATAAATTGTTTATGTTTTAAAGGCTTTTTATTATTTTTTTATAAGTTTTTGTAGCACCTGGGAAGAAGCAATTAGCCTAGCAAAGGATAGGAAGAAGTGGAAAACTTTCCACACTTCTACACCGTAAGGTAAAAGATGACGACTAAGTAAGTAGTAAGCAAGATACAAATGAGATTCCTTAGAAAGATAGAAAAAAAATCTAAAAGTGGCAGTATAAGAAACACTACTTTCAGAGAGAAGTTAAAGACTAAAGCACATACCACTTTAGAGAAAGGCCAGCTAAGATGGCTGGGTCATGTGAGGAAAATGGGATGAAACAAAACTGTAAGAAATATATGCGAGATGAGAATTAAAAAGAGGAAACAGAGGGGAAGGCATGAAAAAGCAAATGAAAAGAAATAAAACACAGAACACAAGACAGAAAGGGTTGGAAAGCATAGAAAAAGAAGTCAATCCAGTGACAACTTTCCTCACCTTGCACCTGTAAGGGTAGAAAGACTTTAGGATAAGCTAGATAGATACTAATTTTTCGAATCAGAAAAACAAAGCATAATGTTTATTTTAAAGATCAAAGTATTTAAGATTCTCTCAGTTATTTTTAACGGCTTTGAACTATTTTATTCAAAATAAAGAACAGTTAAAAATAGTTATCGCAGATTTGTATGACTGCCTTGCTTTTAAGAGTAAACCCTTTTTTAATTGTAATCGTAATGAATTACACATATTGCTCTGAAAGTGCACAGAGATTGATTCTCACTTTACGTTCAGTTTCCGTTCCATATCCGTCACATACGTACGTTCTGTTAAAATCGCTTGTATTCACATTATCATATTCCGTGTACTCGCTACTCGTCATATTTTATCGTGAGTTTTGTAAAGAAATGTACATAGTTGACATATGGTCGGAAGAAAACTTAATTAAAGCTGCTGTTATACTGGATGAGGAAGTCCGCTTGGTAAAAAAAACAGGGATTTTGGATTCATGATATGTTAAAAAAAAGAACCTTTGAAGAAGAATATGCCACCATATTTAGAGAACTGATGGACGAGGACACCAAGTTTTTGCAATATTTCCATATGTCAAAGTGTTACGAAATACTTTCTGAAATTAAAGTAACTACTAATTCATAAAAAGATTCAGGGAATCTATAACACAAACTCTGTGTTTGCTTAAAGTAAGTAACTTTATTTTGATACTAAATATATGTACATATTTTATTCTAAATACATATGTTAGCGACCTTCGTCGTCATAATTAAATGTTTCGAAATATTGTAACAAAGACGAATATTAAAATTTTAACCAAAGCTTGAATTGCATTCAAGTTGTTAAATTCGCTTGTACACGAGTGTTGATGTAACGTCATTCACCAGGTCGTTCCACCAACGACGGCGCGTGGCAAAATTGCAACTCTTAAAGATTGCAAGTTATTAGTCACGTACCTATGGAGTGCATCGTACTCATGTAATATGATACTTCACACGCGCGTAAGATAAGGTACTCAGTGGCGGCTGGTGCTAAAGGGCACAAGGGCACGTGCCCTCCCTACAATCGAGACAAAGAAAGCTTTTTTTAATATCTTAATAACACTTCTCACTTCTTTTATTTTTTTTACACAACAATCTATTATTATACCTATAATATCAATATTATAGTCCATTGTCGCGTTACTGCTCAAACGAAGTTATCAAAACTTTCATCCGGGGACTAGATGAAAATGATACGTATTTGCGCAAGCGCAGCGGAAAATTGCAGCAAAATTTCGCCGCTGCTTGACCGGCGTATAGGGCGTGGTAAGGGCTAGGGGTGGGCGATATCGAATATCGATATTTAAAAAATATCGATATTTATCGATATATCGATATATCGATATATCGATAAAAATCGATATATCGATATATCGATATTTTAGTAAAAAGATATCGTTATTCGATATATCGATATATCGATATTTTGTCCCACCCCTAGTATTGACTATTGAATCAATAATCAATGCATGTGGAGTTGTGGATAGAAAAAATTACCGATAAATCGATAAACATCGATCTTATGGGTAATTTATCCAGAAATATCGATGGCATCGATAAATATCGATATATCGATAAATATCGATAAATATCGATAAATATCGATATCGATAAATATCGATAAAAATCGATATATCGATATATCGATATTTTAGTAAAAAGATATCGTTATTCGATATATCGATATATCGATATTTTGTCCCAGCCCTAGTAAGGGCACATTAAATCGCGGCCGTTGGCACGTGACAGATTCAAGTTATTTAGTTCACAATTGGAGTTCGTGTAAGCGTGAATTGTGTTAAGCGCGCATGTTCCGTTTAACTGTTGTTTTTATTTTGACTTCGTGGTTTGTTCCTTGTTACGTTGTTATCTACTGTTTGTTCGTTACTGGTTATAGTGGTTATTGTTGTTTACAGTGAAACTTGTTAAAAGGGAAACTCGTATTTGCGTATTTAAAGGTTTGTAATTTTTAGACACAATCAAACATAACTATATTAGCTATTTGTATACGTATTTTGACTTAATTTTATTATAAATAAGTTCAATTTTCAAAACTAATTTTTGCTAACATGCATTCATAATGTATGTTTTGATTGTCTTGTAAACTTGAAACTTTGAAAGTAGGTACTTTAAGCGAATGAAATAAAATGCGATCTCGTAGGTACAACGTACTACAAAATTTCGGTAGCTAATTGTCTGCAATCAGATTTATTGATTTATAATTAAATATGTATAAACCAAATATAATCTGTACAAAACAGTCCGGCATAATTATTCCCCGAATTTGCCCACGACCTTCGCCCCGTCGCCCGTATCTAATTTCGACGCAATTAACATGTATAGAGTTACGTCTGGAGAACTGAAACGTTCGTTTCTTCGTTTTAAAAGGTTTTTCCTTAAATTTTAATTCAATTAGCCACGATTTCCGTTCTTATCCTATGTTAGATAGTGTAAAATTAAAAACTGAACTTAAAGCAATTTATGAACGATACGATATGTGTAGTTGTAGTGTAGGTGGTATTTTGTCACTTTTGGTGTTTATTGCTGATAATAATCTCACAAGAGTGTTTTCAGAAACTAATAAATTATTTGTACAACACCGATGTCTACGACTGAATGTGAAAGATGTTTTTCCACTTTAAAGCGCATAAAAACATTTTTGAGAAGCACCAGTATTGTCGATTGAAAAAAGTTTATACAATCGATCCCCGATTGCGACAATAAAGTTATTGATGTATTCAGCAGTAAGAAGAACAAAAGGATGGACTTTCTATTCAAATAGGGAGGTAAGTGTTTTTAGATATTGTTTACAACTCGATTTTGATGTGCCCTCCCACTAAAAAAACTCACGAGCCGCCACTGGAAATAGCAAATCAAAATGGAACAAAATTATACCACCTAGCTGAAAAACAATACATGATAATAAGTAGTACCTGCTTTTAGAGGAAAGATATCCATAAAGGAACATGGAAGCCGGAGAACTAACCAGATCGATCATAATATAATAACATCGAAAAGATGAGCAGAGAACGTAAAAACGCAAAGAGGAGCAAATTGTGACTCTGACCACTTCACAGTAAAAGTAAGTATAAAACAAAGAATTGCCAATGTAAACAAAGTGCAAAAAAATAAAAGAACTAAATGGAACACGCAGCAACTACAAGATCACAACATTAAACCAATTAAACATAGATACAAGAATCAAATAGCAGACCTAGAAGAATCAACACCAAGGAACAACAACGTAGACCAAGAATGGAAAAATGTAAAAAATATAATTATTAAAACAGCTGAAAGAGTAATACCATAGATTAAAGATCCTCTCTTAGTGTTGTAAATAAACATAAATAAGTTTTGGATTATCTTTGTGCGTGTTTTTTTTAGCACCTAATATATGCTAATATGAATACATTATTAACTATGCATTAACAATGATTTCATTATTCAGAGTCTAGTGTAGATATGTCTCGGGTTTGCTTCGATCATTCTTTAAGGTGCCTCCGGACTGCTTGGACAAGTGGCTAACGTTAACGCATATTCCGGTAAACTTTCTATACAAACTACGCGCCCAAAAATTAATTTGAAGCAATTCCTGATATGAAAATGTATAAATAACTGCAATAGAATTTGTCCTACAAAGCCGTTTTTTTATTTTAGAATTTTGATAAGCGTATATTTAATTTAATTAGATGTTACGTCGTCCTTTTTATATCAAAAACAAAACAAAAAATCAAAAAAAGGCTCTTGTAGGACAAATTTGATTGAAATTATGGATAGATTGAAGACCTTAGCAAAGTTACAAATTTTGTTTTACGACTACAATTTGTAAAGAAAGTTTTTAAAAGGTCGAGTTTCTTCATATTTTAGTGAGAAAACGTTGGAGCATGTATGCAACCCAAATATCACAACATATAATCGGCTTAAAATGATTGACAGCTCTGTGTCATTTTAACACTTCCATATTAAAAACTTGAAAAGAGAAGGATTAGTAACAGAAACAATAAAACTCCTGGATGTTTTGACCATCTACAGAGGTTATTTGGTCTACAGATCAAAACTTTATACCTCCGCTGGCAATTATTATTCTCAATACTCAACAGTACAAAAATTAAACTAAATATCGATTCAGGTTTCAGTGGTTTATTTATTATTACATACAGATTGTCCGAAAACCAGTGTAAACATACAAAAATTAATGAAACTTTTGACTTCTTCGGCGTTTTGATAAACATATCTTTGCTCTTGTCATTATAAATAATATTTTTCTTCAAACGTCATAAAAACACGACTTTGTGTCCTTGGATACACACAGTACTTATGTAAGTAGGGTTGCCTATTTTAATTCGACATAGGCGCAACACTGATTTCTATCAGCAGTCCGGAGGCGCCTTAAGGCTGTTTGGTACATAATGTTTTTTTTAATTTTTTGCAAAATATGTTTTTTAAATTGTTAGATCACATTATTAGATTAAGATTTGTCGAATAAAAATATATAAAAAGTTTGTTAGTTTACCTGTTATCACGTCTTTTAGGGCCGATCTTATTTCCTAGCTTTTGAAACATCCATTTATCGGATTAGCAAGTTTCACTTGGGAAATGATAGCTTTTATAGTCTATTTTGGGATGACATAATTTTAATTATTGTTATAAAAACCAATTCGCGTAAAATAATTATTTTAGAAGAATTCAAAACTGCAGCGAATTTTACGCTATAAATATTACTATTTTTAAGTCATTGCGAAGGCACTAATCGAATTAAAATTATATTCATCCTCTTGTCCAAGGTGTCTACTTGCACTTAATCCCTTTTCCATCAAAATCGGTGTTGTAGTAATAGAGAAAGCTAGAAAATGGTAGAACCTTGCAATTAACACTTGTCATCCTTCATTAGCTCTTATTCACTTTAATTACCCCCGCCTATTTATAGATGTAGGGGAATATTCGGCATCTGCGATAACTTATAATGTCAAAAAAATTTTAAATTGTGACAATTTAATAAATTGATAGACGTATCCCGATATCTACAACACGTTATTTGGATATCGTGGCTGGAGCCGTTCCAAACGTTACTTTGTTTATTTTTTTGTTCTTAGTGCCCGTGAAAAACTAATTACGTAAGTAGGTACTAGTTTTTGTATTAATATTTGTTATAATAATCAGTAATACTGATAACATGACAGTATAAAATTGATTGACATTACAATAATTTTACATGGACGTTTTTAGTATGCATTTTGTAGTTTTTGCAGTTTACAAGTATACATAGTACTTGTAGCTTTACATACAAGAACACTGCAGTGGAATTTTTAAAAGCGTCATATCACGAGTAAGTTACTACGCTTGCCCTTCTACTGTATAACTATAAGTATTTTAGGTCATGCCTAAGAACAAGTATTTTTGTCTAAATCTGGTAAAAGAGGTAAGCTGTCGAAAGCAACGAGAAAAGTCTACCAGATTAAGAAGTATATGAAAATTTTGAAAGAAAAGGCTCTGGGTAATAGGTATAATGCAATAATTAAGTTGGTTCGAAATGTTTTCTTTATTCAACATTTTAGAAATCTTATCTTTTTAACACACAAAATGATAATTTAGAAGAAAGAACTGCAGATTTTCCATATAGGTTTTTCACCTGCACCTAGTGGAACTGAATCTGAAAGGTAACAAAATAATAACTAACTGTTTATCAGTTGTATTACAAACAAGCTTTATTATTAGTAGTCCTTTATCCTTTAGAAGATCTGGATATCGAGAAAATCTATCACATCCTAAAGACATATTGACGAACTATTAATTGGACCGCCAGTGTTTTCAATTTTATTTATTTTCATAACCGTTTAATTTATAGCTAATGTCAATACACTTTCTTATTGATAATTTTTTGTAGAATTCAATAAATTTCGATAGTAATTCTGCATAGCTTTGTTAATTTAACCTCTAAACAGTGGCGTAAATCACATCCTGGCAAACCCTGGGGGGGGGGGGGGGGGCGTTGGAGTGTTCTGCTACGCCACTGCCCCTAAAGTAGCTTTTTAAATTAAAGGTTATTTAGTAACATTCAAGATAATAGATACTTTGTATATTTAAAAGTAGTATGCAATTTATTTAGTATAATTAGCAATAACATTCGAAAATATACTAATTTATATTAAAAAAATATAAATGAATTTTTGGCAATTCACATTCATACTATCCCGACCATAAAATATCTAAAAGACGAATTTATATGTATTTTCGTACAAATTAGGGTTGGTAAACCTGCGACGAAAGTAAACGGGAGGTGGTAGGTAAACGGAAGAGGGGAATACCTAGTACAACTAGCGCCCCGTAGCGGATTTATTTTGGTTGAACAGGTACCAAACAGCCTTAAGTGAAAATTATGGTAAGAAAATTTTTATTTCACTTAAAAATGATTTTAACTTTTATACATAAATATTGACTCGTTATGCAACCAATTTAATACTTGTGTGTAAAACAGTGCATATCCAATACAGGGAATTTTTCTTTTTGTTTTTAGTATACATGTCCCCTATGTATACTTTCAAAATAAACGCAATATGTAGGCAACCAACTATACACTAAACGTCACGTCACGTGGTGCATAAAGGTTATGTTTCATGTTTGTAAATAAAAAATAAATCAAAATTAGTGGAATATCAAAATAATTTTAATTCAACGATTATTCTAAAACATAAAATACCAACAATACAAAACAGAAAGGAAAATAAAAACAGCAACAGTTAAAGACTAATTTTTTGACATTAACTTAATTTGATGATTTTTGCCACAGCATGCTAATTTTTTAAATCATCAAATTAAGTTAATGTCAAAAAATTAGTCTTTAACTGTTGCTGTTTTTTTTTTCTTTCTGTTTTGTATTGTTGATATTTTATGTTTTAGAATAATCGTTGAATTATAGTACCTATATTAAAATACAAGTTGCAGAAGGCATGTATTCAAGCACGAATTTGAAATTCCGAAACGAGCCGCATAACGGTGAGTTGAGGAACAAATGAGTGCTTGAAAGACCTTCTGCAACGAGTATTTTATACTACTTTTTCTATTTTGCCGCTTTATACCATTTTATAAATTAAAAAATAAAAATTTTAAATCTAGGGAATTTTGCGGTGGTTGGTGACGTTTATGTTGGCGTAATTTTAGGTTAGAAAATTTATTGCCGGACAAGTCCAGATCCCAGTATGAAAAAGAATTTTTGACGTATGTCAGTTGACAGTTCAACGCTACCAACATCAATACAGTAAATTTTACTAGTATATTTTAGCACTCCAACGACTTATTTTAACACTCAAATGACGTCATTTGGGTGCTAGAATGGAGTTATTTTAGCACCCAAATAGAAAAAAATTATTTTGATATTCCACTAATTTTGATTTATTTTTTATTTACAAACATGAAACATAACCTTTATGCACCATGTGACGTGACGTTTAGTGTATAGTTGGTTGCCTACATATTGCGTTTATTTTGAAAGTATACATAGGGGAATGTATACTAAAAAGAAAAATTCCCTGTATAATTAGAATCGTTATTTCAGAAACAAGAAATTTTACATTTAAATTTTTGTCCTACTTCGACTACAATCATTTATAATAACCCTGTATATGTATCATCATCTGCAGCAATGCTTTGATATTTGGAATGTAAAAAATCTTCAGGGGCTACAAGTTTCGTGGCCCACCCTGTATATATGGGTTTCTAAAATAAAATGCCTTATTTTTTTTTAAATCATTGGACTTATAAACTAAATTTTGTTAATATGAGTTTACATTCACTTACCCTCAATATTTAATTCCTTAGCTACTACCTCCAGACGTTTTCTTTATAATGGTTGTCACTGTATACAGTGTGTCCCCGGTTGGAGTTGACATGTTGACAATAGGTATGATGGACCAAAAATTTTCAAATTGGATTTTCATATTTTGGGATTAATCCCTGCTCGGTCTGAAACTTATTTTTACTTTACTTTCGATTTTTTTAATCAAGTAGGCCTTTACAGTTGAGCAAAAACTTTTCGCTTCAGGTAAAGTACCTTTTCCGTTCACAGTACGCCAATGTGTTACTAAGAAAAGTTGTTCAGAATGAAAAGTTATGGCCAGTGGTGTAGTCCTAAATTAAGCAGTGCCGGAACCCTCTGACCTGGGTGGTATTGCTTGGGGGGGGGGGGGGGGGTTGAGGAACAAAATGGAGCGGGTGATAGGGAAATAATAAAATATCAACAATGAAACAATGTATATTTTGTAGTTATTAATAAGCCACCGCCCGCCAGTAGCTTATTACTTTTATTAATTTGAAATATCAATCACATTTTCGAGGGTAAGTAAAGACGAAGATCGCACTGTTTTAAGGAGGTACAGCGCCACCAAGCAAACAAGTCTGTCTGGTTGGCGTGGTGTGGTGTCGCTGTATTTTAGAGGTACACTCAGTGTCAATAGTACTTTGGCGGTAAATTTAAACGTGTAACATTGTGTATTTGCAAGTTTATTAATTTTTATTATGTACCTTCGTTCTTATATAAATTTGTTAAAACTGTTAAAAGAAAATTTAGTAGACAAGTACCAGAATTAGATTTGAGAAGGAAATAAATAAGGAAACTTTATTTTTATTTTAGATAAATTTCTATATTTCTGGCTTCGGAATGAACAGTTTTTTCCCTTTACTTGCCATAGCGATAAAAACGGTTAAAAGAAATGGATTCTATAAATAAATACATAAATAGCAAATACCTAATAGGTAAAAAATATATTTTGAGGTTATGCGAAAGTTTCATTTTAAAAATACTTTAAATTATCTATAAAATATATGCCTACCTTATTAGGAATAAGTCGAACAAAAATAGTCTTAAAAAAGACTGATTTTTTTTATAAAGAGGAACGAAAGCAGAGAAAATTAAGAAACACAAACACGCGATAACCTGTCAATTTGCTAGCTACTTTCACTTTTGACACGGAAGGTACAACGCCGGCAGGAGTTGTAGGTATTGGCTTAAACTTTTACCGCCACGAATTTTTAAAATTAGTTGGCATATTTTCCGATGGATTTGTTTGCTTGGTGGCGCTGTATTTTACAATTTTTTCTATTTATTTACATAAAAAAAATAAGCAGTGCCGGAACGGCGTTCCGGCTCCACTACACCCCTGGTTATGGCGTTATGCAAATTATCAGAATTTTTAATAAAGAATTACTTTTCGTCGTAAAATTAATAATAAAGATTTTTCTCCTATTGTCAAGTTCTATTATCAAAGTAGGCCGATCGTTCTGAAAATTTGCATAACACCATAACTTTTCATTCTGAACAACTTTTCTTAGTAACACATTGGCGTACCGTGAACGGAAACAGTACTTTACCTGAAACGAAATTGACAAATAATGAATTTTATCAAAGTAGCTTTAAAAATTTGTATAACGCCATAACTTTTTGTGCTGAACAACTTTTCTTAGTAACACATTGGCGTACTGTGAACGGAAAAGGTAGTTTACCTGAAACGAAAAGAGTTTTTGTTCAACTGTAAAGGCCTACTTGATTTGAAAAAAAAATCGAAAGTAAACTAAAAATGTTTCAGACCTTGCAGGGATTAATCCCAAAATATGAAAATCCAATTCGAAAATTTTTGGTAAATCATGCCTATTGTAAACTCCATCCGGGGACACACTGTATATTATTCTCAAAAGCACAGAATTGTGTCTCAAAAGTTCAATTTTTCCTAATCGATCATCTGAATGTAAAAGAACGATATTAATATGTAAGGTGAATGGAACGTATTTATTTATGTGCACGCAATCGATACCGCTTACAACACGTCCATCAAAAATATGTTTCCAACAATACCGAAGCTAGCCGAGTTGAGATGGTATGCGAATGGAACGTAATATGTCAAACGATCATTTAATGTATATGCAAGAATACTTTTACGTATAAGAAACGGAACGTAAAATGAGGATCAACCTTAGTTACTTCTGACGAATTAGTATTACTTAGAAATTCAAAATTTTAATTGTACATTCACACAATGATTTTTGCTAGATTTTTATTGATGGAAGGAATTAATCGTTCTTTTAAATAAAAAACAGGAATGTTTATAATTACTTTATCGTACAATATTCTGAAAGGTCTTAGACGATAAAAGAAATGGCTATTTATTGCCTGGAAATATTTAGAAATAACTTAAAATTATACAATGCACAGTTTACAAATTTAGTAAAGTGTTTCACTTTACACGTACACCTAACAACTATAATAATTCAAAAGAAACATGATAACACTATGGCAAATGACGATATTTGCTCCAAACATTTATTTTTCTTCAACCGCAACTTCAGGAGCCTTAGTTTCGACAGCTTCCTCCTTTGGCTCGTCTTCCTTTTTATCTTCCCCGTTTTTCTCGCTGTAACGAAACCTTTTAACAAAAGAAAAATAATGATTAGCAAAACTGTATACATTACTGAAGTATACAACGTTTAACTGTTACTGCATACCTGTCGTAACGTTCACCATCGGCATGTGAATCTTCGTCTTCATCGGAACTTTTATTCCCCGATTCAGCCTCTGCCAGTATGTCACCCAAGTCCTTGTTAACATCATCAGCCCAAAGTTTATCGTCAATATTCTCCTCGTCATCACCAGACGTCTTTTCCTTTTCTTCACCATTTTTAGCATTTTCGGTTGCTTTAGATGCATCTTCAGGAGTCTTCGGTTCTTCCTTAACCTAAATCCGTATGCTTTATTAATTCAGTCAACAAAAACAAAGCTCAACGTACCACCTTATTCTTTTCTCTTTCCTTCTCGGCAGTCTCTTTTCGCTGCAAGCGTTCAGCACGACTTGCCAATTCCTTATCTTCCTTGTATCTCACGTACCGTTGCATATGCGTACGTTGTTTGCAATGTTTCGAAAGTGTCTTATCCAAGTCACCTTCTTCAACTCGCGGCAAGTACATTCTACATAATTCACAATAATGCACCTCCACTTTTCGAATCTGTTCGATACCAACATTGATATGCTCTTTCGGTTGTTTACCTTCAGCATCTTTCTTCTTGCTATCTTTATCTTTATCCTTATCTTCTTCATCTGTTTATAAAATAAAGAAAATCATTATTATTATTGGCTTACAAATTTACCATCACAAATTAAATTGATACTAGGTTCCTACTAGAAAAATATTTAGTTTTATTTTAAAAACAATCGTCAATTGAAATGTTTCTTATGTATCGGCAAGCAGCAGCTGCAACAAAAGCATACCACCTTCGAAAAATAAGAATATACTTTATGTCTCATTTGACACCCAAATGCAAACGAAATTATATCACAATGGGGAACACTGAGACAAACAAATTTACATCACACATAAATGAATTTTTATAATTACCATCCACATCGCCAACGGAATCGATCGTCATGAAGTTCTCTAAATTATCTTCATCGTTTCCTGAACCTTCCTCCTTATCGGATTTTTCTCCATTTAAATCAACTCGAGATTTTCGCTGTAAAACAACGTTAAATAAGCTCCGAACACATCTTGAAAAGAAAATTCCAAAATATTACCTTTATATGCTCAATGGAGCAGATATGAGTTTCATAAAGCATGGGACTCTTAAAAGTAATTCTGCAAACTCGGCAATACGGCATCAAAAACTTCTTCATATTTTTGTGGGATTCTGATGCTTGATGTGTAGCTTTCGGTTGCTTGTAATTAAGCTTACACAGAGGACAAAAATTGGTACGAGGTGCAAGATCCTCGGTGGTTTTCTCCAATTCTCTTTGGGCGTTGCGTTGTGATAAACGCATGCGAGCCAGAACGGACTTTTGCTTCATAGCAACATGGCGCATAGCAGTCATGTGTCTGGAACTATGCAAGTGCAAACTGTATTTACTGAAAGTTATGCACTTCATGTTGCAATGAGGGCAGAGCAACTTAATGAAATCCTTCCTACGAGATTTTCCTTCTCCATCACTTTCGGTTCCTTTATCTTCTTTGTCCGACAAAATCTCTTTCTTAGGGCTCTTCTTTGGGGAGTCTTTCTTCTCCTTAGTTTCATCAGCTTGCTCCGTTTCACTGTCACCCTTTTCGTTCTTTTCCTTTAGAACTTCTTCTTCGTCAGATTCCTTTTCCTTTTCATCGCTTTCCTCTTTATCGCTTAACTGCCGTCTTCTTAATGCGGTACGACGTGAAATGGCACTGTAGAACAAACTTTAATTGTATAATCCGATAATGCGGTCGAAAACATTTAAGTGTAAAAGCAAAACATCTTTGAAGTGCATACTATCAAAACTAAAAATTGGTGTAACAAGTATCAATTAACTGTAACTTGCATTCTTACCACAAACTAAACCCATTTGAAGACAATTTCTGAGAGAAAACAAAACAAATCTTTACATTATTGTATCAAAATTGTTAAATTATGAACCAATCTATGGTAGAAAACGGTTCTTCTGTTGTCTTCCATATCTCTTGCACACATACTCTTTTATTTTTTAAATATCATATTTGTTGGTAAATTTATTCCCTTATCATGCTCAACAAAAATTTCAAAGCAAGCATTCGCACTGGACAAATGTAGTTTAGTTATGGCAAAAAAAGTGCTTCTATAAAAACCCTCGGGTCACTTTTTCATGTTCATTGTTACTCGGGGTTGCTTTTTTAAAATTCCAGTGTGCGGCACTATTTACTTCTTCGTATAATTATATGCCAAAAAATACATTTTATGTATAGATTTGTTACCATTTTCTCCATTTTATATTTAGCCCTGGGATTTGAAACTTGATTCGCTTTCTTATATTGAACAACTCTTACGGCTAATTTTTAATCACAAAATTCTAACAATCGATTATACTAATTTGAAGTTTAAACAAAAATTTCGAATGCTCCCTGCAAATTTAATATTATAATCCCTAAACGAAAAAAGAAATTTGAAGAGTACAACAACAAAAAAACACGGGTTCCTATCGATGCAAATATTTCAGATCATTTACCACTTTAAACATGTTAATTCAACGTTAGAAAAATAAGCCGTAAGAGTTAAAATAAAGAAACAAAATACATTTCTCTAAACTGAATGACTTCTTGCATAGTGAAAATCACACGTGGAAGAATAGAAGCAAATAATTTCAATCCATGCGATTCTGAAAAGACACTGTACATATAAAAAAGTTATATGCAGGTGCAAAACTCTTCAAAATTGAGCAAGTAGTCTCCCTTTCAATTTTTCAATAACAAATGGGGCACTCAACAACTAACTATCTATTGTAGAAGAGTTAAGTCCACTGAACCCAATCTTTTTCCTTCTCATAGGATTTAAATACCTTGTGCCTCTTTATAGAAACCTTATCCAACAGTTACGAGGTAAACATTACACCTCACGTTACGTTTGTGTATCCAATATCTGAGACAAAACAATTGGTTTCACACAGTGATTCAAACATACCAGTGGCGAGGTGGTAACTCTGCAATAAAATGTTGAATTTACCTCCTCAATCTAGACATTTTAAGTCTTCTTGAATAATCAGCAGAAATGCGTGTCGGTACACGTCTCCTTACAGCGTAGGAGCTCTCGACGAGGCGTCTACGAGGCGGCCCTTCTCTTAGCCGTGCTCCTCGTACTCCTCTAGAGCTGATTCGCCCACGATACCCTCCTCGAGGGCTACTGGAGGGCGGGGGACCGGATGGCCTGCGGAATTCATCTCTGCGAGTTGTAAAGGATGCCGGCCGTCTATCTCTAGAAAAGCTTCTGTGCTCCGGAAAACTATTCGACTGGTAGCGACCGCCTGAACTGCCGAAGCTATCGCCTTCATGACTTCGACGAGAACTTGGTGCCTGAATAAGATATTAGATTATGTAGAAATGGCACTATGGGACCTTCAGACATCATGTCTATGTGGTCCTCAATGCCTTATTTCTAACTGAAAGAAGATCTTTTGATAGTTTAATTAATAGTTTAAGTTTTAAGGTCATTAAATCAAAAATCTGGATGCTCAAACTACGATCCACAAATAATCCGAAGAATATCGCAACTAATTCATGATCAGCAATGTTCAACTGCATTTTTTTTTTTTATATCCAGATAGTTTAGATATACTAGATTTATATACCCTCGACTCAAATAGCTATCAACATAATGGAACAATTTATTCATTTTTTTCACATTAGAAATTGGATGTTAAATCTATATGATGTGCCATAGTTCGTATAATTTGTATATGATGTGAGCTTTCGTTCAATGAAGAAAAATTTTTTAAAAGATGAATATTTTTAAATGTTATTCCTTGTAACAAAAATAACAAATTCGGACTAAAATTTTCGTTTGTTCTCAAACACTAGCTATGCATTTCTACCGACTATCATGCATAAAGTCAACTCCAATTCTTTCTCGGGGTTTTGTTTTTATTATTTTTCATCGGATATTATCAGAAAGAAGTTCAAATGGTAATATCCTAAGTGTGACGTTATTAAAGGAACCCCAGAGCCCTGCGAATCTGAAAGTAAATGTTACTCTGCCCTGTATAATATACCTCAGCTCTTAGTCTTTTACGTTCAGGTGATCGATGGCCATCACGCCCGGTATACCCTCCACTTGGCATTTCCTAAAACATGGAAATAATTCTTAGTAGTAAATACACTACAACTAATTACATAGATAAACTCTTATAGGGAATATTAATAAAAAGCCTTTGCTTGTTTACATTACTCAATTAGAATTATGTCATGTACAGACGGATTCTGCTAGTAAAAGGAATCTTTTAATTACAGTCCCCGATCAAATTATTAGCCCATCTCCCCATTTTAACAAAATAATTAAAAAATCACGGCAAACCAAGAGGTCAGGCAATTTTAAAATTATGGTTTTAGTTTACACATTCGCTGGTCGGAAATGCCACCAATTTTTATACGATGATGGATAGTAGCCATCATATCATTTGTTTATGGTTACCAGAACAGACACTCTTAACAATACTGGTAAAAAGTAGAGGAAAAATCACAAACTCATCCAGGGGCTACAAACCATTCCCGGAACACAACTACTTCAAGATATACAGATTTTCTTGGAGGCTAAACAGCACTTATTAGAACACGAAGAAAAACGTGATAAGAAACTAATGAAGACATCTGAAGAAGCTGAACAAACTCGTCCTTTAAAGAAGCAAGAAATCAAGATGCAAAAGCTCAGTCAAGGTATGGATTGAGTTCAAGTGAAGTTACTTCAGACTGGTTCAAAATAGTTATTTTCATAACAAGTGCGGGAAGTTAACGATTCCGAAACGAATGCAGGACCTGCATGAGTTTCGTAGCTTTGATTTTAGTTTCTTTGCCGTCACCAGCGAACTAATTTATTGTTTAATTATTAAATTGCCCTGCTGCTAAGAGTAGACAAAACAATAATGCATTCGTTCAGAAATTTGTTTACAAACCCTAAATTCTGGGTAATTAATTAGTCATGGACATCAAACTTTTCGAATTGGGGGTATTAATTATTTTCAATGTAAAATATTTTTAATATTTATATGTTTCAGACGCGAAATTTTAGAAAAGGGCTAGATTTCAGGTTATAAACTTTTTTGGTATTTTTTAAGCAAACTTAAAATGAAATAAGTTAGATTTACCTTAAAATAAGTAGTCATGAATGATAAATTTAAATAAAATCGGCAAAATATTCGGTTATGCCGAATTTCACCTCTATAAAATAATATATACATATTATGTATTTTATTTAATAACCCGAAGTCTTGATAACTGGAACTTTTTTTCTGGCAAGTCATGGTTCGAGTTATCGAAGTTCGACTGCAGTTTCGCGTACGGAATCCTATCAAGGCCATGAGAATCATACTCGTATTTTCAGAGGCCTGCCCGCCTGCCACGACATGAAGCTCTGCCAGCCTTACTTCAAAGGATTTTTATTGCGTTTTCGTTTTAATATTCAAGTAATTTATTTTATTGAACTGTTGTTTGTTTGTGGCTCTTAATAAAAGGCAAAAAACTTTATCCTCCTTCTTTCCACGTGTGACAATTCCAGCTACAAAAGATGACAGTCATGGAACTGATAGCTCAAGTAAGTGAAACTAGAACTATCAAAAATTGTTCACTGCCAGATTTGAAAGACGGAAATGTAAAAAATCACAATATGGAGGTTTTAAATAGTGGTTTGGTGTGTTTACCTAGTTCAAATTTGTGCTCCTTAGAAAGGGATTCCCAAACACAATGGCCTTCTGTGTGGACTAAAGAAATGTGGAATAAAAAAAAATCAACTTTTACATGGGAAACTTGGTTGCAAAATATGTATTGACGTTTCCCATCTAGGCGCTTTTAAAAAAGAGCGAATTGCTATTTCAAAAGGGTGGCTGGCTATCATACAGTGTTACATTTTACGGATCGTCAAGGCCCCCCCCAGCTCACTTCTCTTCGAAAGTTTTTTTAGAGCATAAACAGTCTACTGCTCACTTAACTACAGAAAAAATAATTTCTGAAGCAAAACTACAAACTTGTGAAAAAGTGTGTGATTCAATGAATGCGTCCCATCTGGCCTGCTAAAAGTGATTACCTTTATTCTGACCATTTTAGACTTTTGGAACTGCAAAAATTAAATGGTATAGACATTGGTGTCGCACTACATTCAAGATACAGTGCCGTAGAAATTATTGATCATATTTCCAAAGCAATGAAGAATAAAATAATAAAACAGGTTTTGGAAATTTCGGGGAACATTTCTGTCATTATCGACGAATCCACAACTTTAGGGGCCAAATCTACTTTGATTGTGTATCTAAAGTGTGAAGTGGGCAAACAACTCGCTCCACATTTTCTGTTTTTGGACCTAATTGAATTGCACGATCAAAATTCTGAGACAGTGTTTGAACTTTTGTTAAATTGCTTAGACAGAGGCATGGTTTTCACGATGATTACTTAAAAGAGCATTTAATTTCATTTGCAAGTGATGGTGCAAATGTAATGTTGGGAAAAAAATCCGAGGTTGCAAAAAAACTCATTAATAATTATCCGAACGTTATTGTGTGACATTCTATGAATCACAGGTTGGAGCTAGCACTGAGCGACGCAGTTGATGAGGTAGGTGATGTGAACCATTTTCAGATATTTATGGATAAGTTGCAGTAAATCACCTAAGAACCAACATGAACTGGCAGTGTGTTCTTTGGAGTTAGACCAACAAATGAATAAAATTGGAAGAATACTAAGCACAAGATGGGTCGCTAGCTCATTCAGAACCTACGAATAAAAAAAGAGAGGAAGTAGCATAACACCCAACAGTGTGCAATTTAGATGGTGTATCAATATGGCGGATTTTAGAAGCTCATTGGCTGAAAACACTAAATACGTCAACTGTCAAAGATAAAAACGTAAACAAACAGTTAGTCTGCCAATAAAAATTCGTGCCGGTTGGTGTTTCAATATGGCGTGTGTGACGTATTTCCGTTGCACTTGTAGTTATGCACCATAATACCTTAGTGTCCTTCCTGTTTCTTTTTATTCGTAGTTCAGAACTGTTTCGGCAGTTTGGTATGGATACAACTGATTATTTAACCATTTTACCTCATCTGAACATGATAATACAAGTAGAACTTCGACTGATCGAGCTATGTACAGTGGATTAATTAAGCAGTTCTCATCCCCTCAATTTTCAAAGGACTTTGCCATTATGTATGATATTTTAGCAGAACTTTCAATGCTCTCAGAAAGCTTGCAGAGCAGAAACATGACAGTTTTTTATACTGACAAATTAATCCGAAGAAGTATCAGATTCATACAAAATCTGAAAGAAAAACCCCGAACTAAGTGTCTTGAAGCTAAAATTGCTATTAAAGAGGGTAATTTTTGCAGAGTTGCGCTAATTGAAAACAGTAAGACATCAGGGGCATAACACTCCTAAATTCAGCGTATAAGATTTTAGCCAGTACTCTCAAAGAGAAGCTACAATATTACAGCGAGAAGTTCATTGGAGACTACCAGCAAGGATTTCGTCCCAATAGAAGTACAACAGACGCAATTTACATAATAGAACAAATCCTTGAAAGGGCATATGCATACAACTTAGAACTACATATGATCTTTATCGATTTCAAGAGTGCCTTCGATTCTATTAGCAGAAAGAAAATAGTACAAGAAATGGATAGCATGAAAATACCAGGGAAACTAGGAAGGCTAATCGCAATGACCCTTACATGAAACGGAAGCGGTAATTAAAATAAATAATATAAAAACCGATAGTATTACTATAAACAAAGGTGTGAAACAAGGGGATACGCTCTCGGCGCTCCTTTTTTAACATCATCGTAGAATGTATAATACGTAAAGTGAATCTGCAAGGAACAATTAGAAACAAACAAACACAATTGATCGCGTAAGCAGATGACGTAGTGCTGATTAGTAGAAGTAAAAAAGAATTAACAAAAAAATTTCAAGAACTGGATAGAGAAGCAAAGCAATATGGTCTCCACATCAATGTGAAAAAAACAAAATACATGAACTACAACAAACAACAAAAGCGATTGCAAAAATTGGAAATAGGAACATACAGCTTTGAAGAAGTCGACAAATTCAATTATCTAGGGTCAACAATAGAGAAAACATGCACAAGCAACACCAGAATAAAGGAAAGAATACAAAAAGGAAGCCGAAGCGTATATGTGTATAAAACACTCATGAACAATAACCAACTCAGTGTAACTACAAAAATTAGAGTCTACAAAACATTAATAAGACCAGTTGTAATTTATGGAATGCAAGCATGGGCTCTTACGAAAACAGACGAAGAAGACCTGAGACGTTTTGAAAGAAGGATCATACAAAGAATAATAGGACCTGTAAGAATAGAAGATAGTGTATATAGAAGAAGAATGAACTTCGTATTACTAAAAGCAATGAACGGAGAAGATATAATAAAAGTTGTGAAAGCACAAAGACTAAAGTGGTTTGGTCACGTCATGAGAAGTGAAGAAGAAAGAATAATTAAAAAGATAACTGAGTGGAAACCAGATGGAAAAAAACATAAAGGAAGACCGAGAATCAGTTGGAGGGAAAATGTATTAGAGGATCTAAAGGCAATGGGAATAGTGAACTGGAGAATAATATGTAGGGACAGAAAGCAATGGAAAAAAGTGGCAGAGGCAGCGAAGACACACCCAAGTCTATAACAGTAGGTGATAGTGAAAAAAGCAGAACCTCTTATGTGTCCCCCCTAACTCTAGTCAGGATAAGGGATACCATCCGCAAGGATACGGCCATAACTCTTTGAGTTTCGCGCCACATATATATATATATAAGACATCAGTAATCCACCAGCAACAACTGTTGACAAGTGTAATTAACAATTTGAAAAGGAGGCTGTTAACCACAACCCACAATTTCAAGCAACGAAAAGAAATCTATACGGCAGTGGAGACCAACCAAAAACAGAAGTATAAGGGTAAAAACAGACGGGGCGATTTGTGTCGAGTCTTTGCCGGAGATTCAAACTTAACGTCTCCAAAACAAAAAATACTTGAGAAAACAGCTCACGTGTTCCAAAAGACTTAAACAATTCACTCAATTGCACAAAATTTATTCCTTGTAGTTCATCAGAGTGTGAGAGGGGTTTCAGCCAAATGAACCTAACAGAAGAACACGTGAAGCACAACCAAAAGAAAGTGATGAGGACAATATTTTTGCAATGTTTTTGTAATAATATTTAAATTTACAAACATTTAAATGCATTTTATGTTTTGAACAACTACCACCAGTCGCAAGATTAACGGAATCTGAAGAGGAATGCGAACGACAAACATATATCGTCAAAATTCCCTTCAAAGAAGAACCCACCAATATGAGAAGCTCGAAGGCGAAAGCTCTAGCAAGGTTATTTCAGCTAGAAAAAAGGTTTTCAAAAAACAAGTAACTGGAAAGCCAGTACAAAAGCTTTATGCAAGAATACCTAGATTTGGGGCACATACAATGAGTTCCTCATGGACAGGAATACGAAGGTGCATATAACAGCCCTTCAACAATATCGGATAGAATTTGAATTGACCTTTAAATATTAATGTTTATATGTTTTTAAACTGTGTTTGATTATTTCACGACTAACGAGAAGCCTTCTACATACATACAACTTTCATGATGAAATAAAGGCAGTTGTGAAGCACCTTCCAACTAAAGAAAATTATTCTGTTATATTGTCAAGATGAGTGAAATTTAAGACATTCCATATGAAAAACTAAAGAAAAGATTACTGACAGATTGTCTTTAACAGTGCAAAGCGCAGGTAAATACAGTAGAAAAATAAAGATTACTCAACGAGTCCAAACGGCAATATTGAAAATCGTAAAAAAACAACGCTTGGGAACGAATTCGGTTATTGTTAGGGAACTAAATGATGTCGGTGAAATAACCGCAAGTCGCAGTTTATACAAATTAGGCATAAAAAGTAGACCACCTAGAAAACCGAAATTAGCAGAAAAAATGAAAGAGAAGCATCGTATCTGGGCTAAGAAGTATAAGGAATTTACAGAATATGATTGGAAATTAATAAAATTCAGTTCCCATTTTGTTTTGTCCATTATATTTAATACGCCTATTTTATTGTATGGTTTATTGCAAGTACATTTTAATGATGAAACAACAGTGGAAATGTTATCTGAAAAGTAACAATTTGTAAAAAAAAGATGTGTGAGAAGTGCGACGACGACTGCGTTGTAAAAACTATTAAACATTCGTCCAAAATCATATTTTGATTTCTCTTACGTAGAACCTCATACATTAACGCACCGGCCTCGACACCGAAAGGTATAAGAGGTTACAAACGATACATACTACATTAAGCAATTTCGATAATGATTTGGTAAAAATGAGAATGTAGTTTTTATGCAAGCTATGCTCCCATGTCCTACTGCAGAATCAGTAACAAAGTTTCTATTAGATAGTGGAATATCTGTTCTAGACTGCCCGGGCTTCCCACCGGATTAAAAGCCCCATTGAAAATACATGGAAATTGCTTAAAAGAGAAATAGCAATGGAAAATATTACAAATAAAGATCAACTAATAGAAAGAGCCGATTGACACTGGAATTGCAACAAATGTCTAAAAGAAATGGCATTAATTTATATTAGTAGTATGTTGCGGAGATTACAGACTTTATTAAAAATAAGGAAGGCCAAAACATATATTGACTTACGATTTGTTGACCACTATTTTACGTTCATTAAAATGTTGTACATACCGTTATAGCTTTTTATTTCTTTACGATTTAACCCCGACGAAACAATAAAACGCAAAAAATTAAATGCTGGGCTAATAATTTGATAAGGAACTGAACGTATTTTTACGATATTTTAATGTTCTAACATAGCAGGTATACAGACGGCATGTTTATGAATGTGAGAATTAAAAATAAAATTATCTCGAATATTTAATTTATTAAATTCAAAAATGGATGTTTTAAAGAAAACTGTGTGATTATAAGAACTGCAAAACCCAGTCACTACCCGATCAAAACAACAAATTTATATGCTCTCTAACATACATTTGTTGCCTTGTTTACTCTGTAGATTACATTGAAATTAAAGTAAATATATTTCCTAATATATAATCGTTAATGTAATAATGTAATAAATTTGATGGATTTCAGATGACATACAATGTAATTAATAAATAAAAAACTATTACCGATCGATACGACTTGTGATGGTAATCATCATAATCTCCACGTGATCCCCCAGAATAACGTTCTGCTGAACTAGCATATTTAGAACGAGAATCGATGGAGTTCGAAAACGATGATGAAAATCGTCCACCGCTTCCACCACCTCCTCGCGAAGAACCATAACCACCACGACTTCCTCTATCTGGAGGTCCACCCCATGAAGAACGTCCGGAATTACCACGGTAAGATGAGGAAAAACCACGACCACGCGTCATGGCAACCGTTTGACTGAAACTGAACATGAATTACCCTTAATTTTTAACAGTAATATTGTTAGTAAACATTTGACTCAAAAAAATCTATTAATAACGAGTGGCTAAAATTCCTATAGAATGTTTGGTGTTAGTAATGAATGGATACTGTAAATGTGATAAGAATGGACGTTTTGCGCCTAAACGCTGAAACAAACGAAATTTCTGCGAGTGACGCCGACAACGTGGGAATTTTCCTGATGTATTTTTGTGGTAATTTAAGGGATAAGGTTTAAATTTCTTACCTGGGACGGTAATAACTCATAGTCTCGATGGACTGAAATAGAAACTAATATCATGAACTGCATAAATTCTAATTAATTTGCTTTTCTAACAATCTTTCTGAATTTTCAAGGCTAATAGGCAAATCGCCCATTACAAAACCAAGCTTTATAGATTTACGGCAATACAAACACTTACCTACACACAAATTAATTGTTCACAAACTCTAACAACTATCTGGTGTATAATTTAGAGATGATTTTTACAATTTGCAATCGTTTAAATAACAACAGGCGAATTACCGATTGTTTAAAAAAGACTGACGCCGTCACAAACGACCACTACGACAGGAAATGGTGGTAGGTGGTACACAAACGTCACAAACGCGCATTGCGCACGCGCAATGCGACATTGTGAAATGTAGTAATCTACTGTTAATATTTTTTTATAAAACAATGATTCTTATGTATTATATTAACTGAATTATATCCTATTTAAAAATAAAATACATAAGTATACATTAACTTTCAAATTTATCTATAATTTGATAATTTCAAACAAATTTAAAAGCGATATTTGCCGGAAATACAAACAATTCATTTCGAAAGCGTCCCCGCCAAATTTAAAATTCAATTAATAGTGTAATCAGCAAATAACTCTGAAATTTAAAAAATATTGTAATACCAGAGGAATTTTTACATCTGTAGTAATACCAAACTTTTAATAGAATGTTAGATATTAGATTTAATTGAAATATTCATAGCATGTTTAAAAATTATGTATTTGAAACGGTAATCATAAATAAAGTTCCAAACAATCTTTCCTAGCAATTTAATAAACAACTAAATATTGTACCATACCAACTAAGACTTAAAACGTAACCTTTTTATTTAACAATAAAATTCTATTTTGGTTCTGCAATTTACATAACAAATTAAGAATACTTCTGGAGGACCTCTTTTAAACCAATAGCTTTAATGTCAGCATTCTTGACCATGTGTTATAAAATAGGGCAGTAGTTAAAGAGCATGTTTGTTATTGCATTGGTTATACAAAGCATTCAAATCATTACATGCTCGTGGCTGCTTAGAGAATAAATAATTAACTATAAAACATTTTTTACTGTAATAATTTTAAAAGGATTTACAAAAAAAAATAGTCATGTTACGGAATCTTTAAACTATCTTTTTTCATTTGCTTTATTTAAATATTAAAAGCATAACGGTTGTTTTTGCCATTAATGAAAAGCATTGCTTTTTTTCTGTGAATTTAAAAATGTTAAATGCGGCAATATCACTCTCCAAAGTTCACATTTTAATAAGATGATTACGCAACCCATTGCTCGGTCTAAGGCTAAATAAAACCATTTTAGGAATTTGTGTATATGTAATTGGCTAGAATCCTGCGTTTACAATATTAAATCAAACTATTCAGTGTGTATAAATTTTAAAAACCAGTAAAGAAGGTTTTAGTGCTGTTTGGTTTGGGTAATTTTTATATATATTTGCTTAAAAGTCGTTATTAAAACTCGATGATGGGTTTAAATTTATTTTCCGCCACTGTTTAAATTTTCATGCCATAAATTAGATATCTGTAATTGAGAAATATCTGTTGAAAAACACAAAAGTGTGAGAAATACGTTAAAGATGGCGCCACAGTCGCGCGAATGTCGTAACCTCTGTATGTCAGTGAGTGAAGCTATTAGTAAAACAGACGTAATGGTAGCTGGGCAGTGCTAGTGGTGTTAAATAACATGTCTATAGAGACTCGGTCTAGTTCAGCCCTTTTTAAAAGGGCAGAACAGTTAAAACGTTGGGAAGATTCGGATACAAATCGCGAATCGATAACACCTAAACAGAAACCTCAAAAAGTGAAGTTTTCATCGGGTTGTGTGTTTCTGGCAGCGTGTGCTGCGGGTGACAAGGAAGAAGTGCTACGCCTAATCGAGAAGGGGGCCGACATTGATACAGCGAATGTTGACGGCCTGACGGCTTTGCATCAGGTATTTTCAATAATATAAAGAATGGAACTTTAAACTTTTTAACGGGGCGCACCTGTAGCGGTATTCCAATTCGAAACAAAAATGTCATTCGCAATATGGCTCCATCAGCTGAGATGAACTTATACAAAAAATTATCGGTATTTTTTCATTATTTTCGATAAAATTAACATCTTCGTCGGGTATTACCATTATTACTCCCACAGTGTTTAACAGCTGTCATGTCTGGTGTCAATGGCCTCTGATTATCAACACTTATGTATGTCTCAGTTTTTTTTCCAAATCTTAATATTTATCGTAACGCTTATGGTATTTCATCCCCCTTAATGGTTATCATACAAGTATTTTTAAACTTCAAGATAACCATATCACAGTTGACCGTTGAAACAAGCTTATTGAACGTACAGGATGTCCTTATTTTTTTGGGCGGCAAATTTTGAAAATTTTGGAATATAAACCAAATTTTTACTCCACCAATTCAACAGCAGCTTTGGTGTTTTTTTTTGCCAAAACTGATTACAACAAGAATCTAATTTTAACCTAAATACAATCAAGTACTTCGAAATTTTATTTGTTAAACATGTGTCATAGATCAAAATACAGTTATGAATATAAATAAATTCCCTCAGATAACACTTATAATCATCTGATATTTAAATAAATAATAAATTCAAACAAATGATCAGTCATACCTTTTGAAAGATAAAGGTGAACAATAAATTGTTAGGGTAGGCATTTTAAAGTTGTATACTGTATTCAAAATAAGATTACTACTATACGAATATAGCTTCAAATTTCTAACATATGAACAAAAATTATTTAGATAAGGGATGGCCATGGTGAACAAAATCACTGCCTTTGATTGGTTCTACATGATAGGTACGTTCAGAATTCCAAAGCCACCCTTTATCTAAATAATTTTTGTTCATATGGTACTTTACAGGCTGATTAGCCAAAGAGACTTTTTTGAAACGAAAAAACAAAGAAAACATGGGAAGTTCTCGGCAAATTGGGTGTCAAATATGAATTTAAAGCTTTTTATTTTATGACTTTGTTAGAACTTTTTGCAACGGGAAGCCCCTAAGTGGTGCAAATAACATTAAAAAAATAAGTTTGTGTTATTTTGGATGGCTTATTAAACGCACTTTATTTAATACGTTACATGAATCTTCCTCCATTGTCTGCAACTTCTGACCTGCATACTCACTTTGATAACAATTACTTTTATATTTAGTTTTAAAATTTGAATATTTACATGTGGTCCATGTGGAATTTGCAAAATATTTCGTTTTCGTATTCTCTGCTGTTTTATCAAATATTAGTTTTGTCTAATCTTATAGTTGAATAAAAGAAGTTCCAAATAACTTTGTTAACACGATTTTACGAATTTTTCTTAGTCAAACACAGGAAACTACACAAGGTTTCTAAAGTAATCTAGGAAATTGCCTCAATCACTTCGGTGCCCCCCAAATATTTACTTTTATTATGGTTTGTAGAAAGCAGAGCGTGTCTATATATTTTAGAATCATTTTATGGCACTTATGTCATCGTAACATTGGCATAAGATGAAAAGTTAAAATGTAAAGCGTTTGTGTGGATTTTTCTAAATATAACTTTGTACTAATAAGCAATTGAAATTTTAAAATAGACCGTAATATATAAATCGGCATTGGCGAGAAAACTTTTGAGGATAGATTAAATGAAATGGCCCGTCTCGTTTGTTTTTTGACGTATATATTCTTAAGTTTATATTTAGATAATAATTTTGTTCGACTAGGTTTTTCTGGATATTTATTTATTTCCTCAAAATGCGGAAATTCGGAACGTTCTATTTCCATTTTGCTCCAGTTTGTTCGATCCTGTCTGAAGTTTTAATCTGTTTACCATTCTGTCATTCAGTTGTAGGTTGTGTGAATTACGTAGGTACCATAAATAACGAACTGCAATTTTAGGCATCCACTTTAAAGTTTGCCAATTCAATACATTAATCGCCGTAAAAAATTATATTGTATAGGACGTGTCAAATTTATTTTCACTCCACCGTTTATTTCGTACGGTTCAGACAGTTTAAAAGGTTTAAAATTTAGCAGAAGCAAGTGCGTTTTACAAAAGTTGCTGGAAGGTGGAGAATGTTCATTCCAAGTTTATAGTTCGTTTAAAGTACAAGTATTTTGTAATTTATACGTACACACCATAAAAATTTTTGGCAAAAGATTTCACGTGGAATCCTAACAAAAATGCACAACAATGAATGGACAGGCAAGAAATATTGAATTTATTCTTTTTTTAGCGGAATATTTTACGTACAAAAAGTCTGCCGGATTTTAATATTTCACTAATGCAACCGATTTACAAAAATATTAATTATGAATGTAGAATAATCCAATTTTGCTTAAGGCAAATAAATTAAACCTATTTATAATCAGACAGAAGAAAAATAAGATTATCTGCTAATCCTTTGAAAAAATCAATACGAGAAACGTACGTGAAAAGCAGAACTTAAAAAAATGAATGCAAAAAGTTTCGGAAATTTCCTTTTTTTATACTCTAAGCAACGCATTTTTTCCTACATTCCTAGTTTTATATGTATCACGCATAACACACCCACAGATGGATATTTTTATATATAATTCGTGAATAAAACATGAATGTTTTTTCATCATTTTAAAAATGTTTAAACTTTTTTAATCTCTAACGTTTAGTAAAAAAAAAAAAAAAAATGGGGCATTATTATTTGTCTTACTGTTATTTCATTTAAGAATGTATTTGAAAATCGTTTGCTTTTTGAGGTTGTTTAGTATTATGTAAAAGTCGAAATTTGAAAGGTTATTTACTTAAAAATGTGACTAATTGGTTGCTAATTATAATCTATTCTTAATTATCCTTAAACGTTTTTATTTAAATGTCCAGACCAGTTTTGATAAATAATAAAAAGGATCTCACCATCGACATTTAAAAAGGGCCCTGAAAGGAATTTCTTACCTAAAAATATTTTACAATTGGAAGTTTAAGTGTGCTACCGGTTGAGGAATGTCTGCCACCTTTTTATCACAGGAAATGCTTTTTAAGTTGGTCGATTATCTCTCACAGTTCACAGTAAAGATCCCTCAATTTTATGATAAAAATGTTTGTAAGAAAATTCACAGAAAACGTGGGTTTCTTTTGAATGTTTGAGAATAATATTTAAGTCATTTAATTATTTCTAGGTAGAATCGTAGAATTATTACCTAAAATCGGAATTAATTATCCTTTGATTTATATTCAAAGAGATTAGATACCAGAACTCTTATTTCAAAATTGTTCATTGGTGCTTACCATCAAAAAAATTTCGTTCATTTCAGGTTATGTAATACTGTGAATGACCAACCTAATCTAAAAATTGTGGGTCTTTTGTTTATTTGTTGATGTAAGATCTAAAATATTTATTTATAATGCTCATTAACATTGTTCTACCTTTTAAAAATAAACTAAAAAGCTTGAGTAACTTCGGATAAGTGCCCACAAGCTCAACTTGTCGGGTAAGCATTACCTATTATGAAGCCAGTTTTATTTGAACTCGTTAATTAAAGGTATAATTGAAAGTTGATGCGGTAAAAATGAATTGATAATGAATACATTATGTGAATGAAAAATAATTAAAATTTATACTTAACGTGGCACTTCATAAGACAATATTAGAATGGTATAAATTTATTTACTATTACAACTCTTATATTTGCATACAAAGTCCATTCTCCGATATGATTTAAGAGTAAAATAAGATTTATGAGCTGTATTTTTTATTACTTCGTATTTTAGGGTGATAGGCAGCCTGGGTAGCTCAGTCAGGTATAAGGGCCGGCTGACACGGGTTCGATTCCAGCGGTGGCCATAGTGCCGTTTTAGTTCGAATTAGTTAGTTAAGGATTAAGTGTAAGGTGTAGGAATGTGTTGTGGATGAAAGCTGGTTGGAGAGTGATGCAAGGCCAAAAATGTACCCATCACCTCCACTGCATTGCGGTAAAAAGAGGAAATAGATTAAGAAAGAAAGAAAGGATTTTAGGGTGATTATATTCTTAATAGGTCCTGAGTTGCGGTAGTTAGATACCCCAGTCCAGCACGACCAGGAGAGTAAAGCAATGTTGTCTCTGATCAGTGTTCGAATGGATGACCCGATTGCTCTGTTAACGCGGCACCTCTCTTCAGATCTTCTTTTAAATCTTCTTCCCATGTGGTCTTCCTTTTCTTCTTGGTAATTGCGGTTTCCATTCGGTTATTTGTTTGGTTAGTTGTATTGCCGGCATCCTCATTATATGTCCATACCATCTCAGCGTGTTTGATTTTATTGTTTTTACATTGTTTGAATTTCCACATATCTTTGCTATCTCTTGATTCGTCCCTTGTCTCCAAACTTTACCTTCTTTTACTGGTCTATATATTTGTCTTACAATCCTTCTTTCCCATCTCAACAATTTGTCTTCATTTGTTTTAGTAAAGCTCCAAATTTCTGTTCCATATATTGTTGTGGCTCTGATTACTGTTTTATATACCTAGTTTTAACCAAGGCCCGCTGAATTAAATATTACATATTAAGGCCTTACCACTTCATTTAGCCAAGACGCAATTTAGAAACAGCGGTGGCGCCAATTGAGGTGAACTATACATTTCTCCATTAAAAAATGTATAGTTCACCGCAAATGGCGCCACCGTTGTTTCTAATTTCGTCTTGGCTAAATGAAGTGGTAAGGCCGTATATGCAATATTAATTCAGCGGGCCTTGGTTTTAACTTGGATTTCTTGCTTAAAATATTTGATTTTAGTAATTTCTTATTGGTGTAGAAAGCTTTGTTGCCTATACTGCGTTTCAAACATCAGATTCAGTACGGTAAAGATAGGGCAATGTTATTCTTATGGGAGTTTTGTGGTCAATGTTGCCACTTCTCGGCAGAGGCCAGCGGTTTAAGCTATTAGAAAGGGATTAGCAGTTGTTAGATGCCTTGAAATACAAAAGCAGGATTTATTTATGATTGACAGGTGCATATTTATTTACAAACAGTTTTGTGCTGAAATATGGCTACATCGCCTTCCATAAGAGCTCGTACTTAATCTGATGTTTGAAACGCAGTATAGGTGCATTCTTCTATCTATTTTGTTGTTGATGTTACCATATTTTCGTTTGTTAGCTTCATGTATTTTGTTTTATTTTGATTGATGTGTAAGCCAAAGTCTTTAGCTTGTTTTTCTATTTCTTGAAATACATGCTCTAAGTTCTTGTATTCACAAGTTATTATTGCCGCATCATCTGCTTAGGCTAGTATTTGTAGTTCTTTTATGTACGTATGGTCCTGTTTTTCCTATTTTTCTAAATATTGCCTCAAGTTGCTGATAAGGTGTCTCCTTGCCTAACACCTTTTGTGTTGCTGTTTGCTACCCGAACTTGTGCCAATTTTTCTCTGAATGTCATCCTTGCTAGTTTTGTTAATTTTTCTGTTATTCCCATTAATTTCAAATGTCCTAATAATTTATTTCTATCGATGCTGTCGAATGCTTGTCTGAAATCTATAAATAATATGTGGTATGTAATTCCATATTCTCTTGTTTTTTCTTTGACATGCTGGATAAAGCGAGTACAATTTGTTGTTGATTTGTTTTGTATAAAGCCATTCTGGTATTATCTGATTATTTCATTACTATGTTCTGATATACGTTGGTTTAGTATTGATGAGAATATTTTATACTTACTTACTCCTTGGCTCTACAGTCCACAAGGGTCCATGGCCAACCAGGAGGTTTCAAGACTGCTGTTTTACAAGATGCGGTCGTCACTCGCGCCTCAACCCCTGGTATAATTCCGGAGGGGGGAGGGGGTTCTTCTTACTATTTACTCTTCCACATTCTTTACATCGGCTACAATTTTTCTCCGCTCTATTCTGTTAGCTGCATTCTGTTTCCATTGGGTGGCTCCGACTTTTCTTAGATCCTTCTCTACTTCTTCCTTCCATCTTAACCTCGGTCTGCCCCTGCTTCTCCTGCCTTCTGGTACATTTTGCATTTTCCCTAACCATCTTACACACATACATATATACATACATGATGTCGTTGGATATGCTTGCTTCCCCATACCGTGTTCTAATTTCACTATTTGTTAATACTCCAACGCCCTAAAAGGGCAAAAGGAGATAAAGACAAGAAGAAGAAGAAGTTAATACATGCCACACTCCGTTGTCATTCACCGGCCCATAAATTTTTCGTAATATTTTGCGTTCCACGTGTTCAGCTGGTTACGTTCCCTTTGGGTCAGACACCAAGACTCTGCCCCATAAATCACTACCGGTTTTATCACTGTCTTATATATATATAAGCACAACAGGCCTTAAAGGCCTAAGGCTAGTTTTATTGTCTTTCTCCATTTGACTCTATCTTTGGCTACTGTTCTCCAGTCTCTTATTCCCAGCGCCTGCATATCCTCCTCCACCGTCTCTAACCACCTTTTCCTTGGTCTCCCTCTTCTCCTGACTCCCACGGGACCACTTCTGAGCATCATTTTTGTCACTCTATTTTGCGGTAGCCTCTCCACATGCCCCAACCATCGTAACTGCTGTGCTTTCACTATTTTTATAATGCCCACTTCACCATACAACGCGTTTATTTCGTCATTCGTTCTTCTCATCCACATTTCTCCGACCTTTTTCCCACCATAGATTTTCCTTAGTACCCTTCGTTCCCAACACTCGAGTTTTTGCTCGTCTTTCTTGTTAAGAGTCCACGTCTCGCACGCATATGTTACCGCAGGTCTAATCACTGTTTTATAAATTCGCTTTTTCGTGTTTTTAGTTAAGCACTTAGAATTTAATAACACACTCACTGATCCAATAGCTTTATTTCCTTTCAACACTCTGGCTTGTAGCTCCTTGCTGTTGTTATTATCCTCGGTAATTGTAACACCTAAATAGTTAAAGCTGTCAACTCGATTAAACTGATATTCCCTTCCTTCCTCGGTTCTTATTTTCAATTCCTTTTCCCTGTCCTCAATTCTTGTGCTTCCCATAATCATAAATTTGGATTTCTGCTCATTTATGTTCAGACCTAACGTTCTTGCTGCTTTTTCTAAATTTCTCAGTAACTTCTTCAAATGTTTTTCTGAGGTAGCTATTATTGTTAAATCATCAGCATAGGCCAAGCATTGATGCATATTGCCATAAATTGTACCTTGTCTGTTTATCCCGCTCTCTTTTATTATCTTCTCTAGTGCTAAATTAAACAGGTCCGTTGACAGTGGGTCTCCCTGCCTTAGTCCGTTTCCTATTTTAAATTCATTAGACACATTTCCATTGATTCTCACACTGCCTTTTGTTTGTTCCATCGTCATGCGTGTTAATCGTACAAGTTTCTGGGGTACTTTCAGATCTTCCATAGCTCTATAAAGCATGTTTCTTGCGACAGAGTCATACGCCTGCTTGAAATCCAAGAAGACAGTATATAGCGTTACTTTGTATTCATAGCACTTGTTCTGAATCTGCTTCAAGGTAAAAATTTGGTCCACCACTGACCTGCCGCTTCTAAAACCACACTGGTATTCTCCGATTGTTCTTTCTGTGTATGTTTTAAGCTTGCCCTTGATACAATGTGCTAGGATTTTATACATGATATCCAGTAAAGCGATGCCTCTGTAATTATCGCATATCGCTCTGTCTCCTTTTTTGTGCAGAGGAATTATCATAGCTTTTGTCCACTCGTCTGGCATTACCTCAGTGTTCCATATTTCTACCATTAGTTCGTATAATCTTTTCTGTAATTCGCCCCCTCCGTATTTAATTAATTCCGCCACTATGGTATTTTCTCCCGGACTTTTGTAATTTTTAAGCTTTTTAACTACTTCTCTAAACTCACTTTTTGTTGGTGGGTATACTTCCTGCTCCTCCCCTTCGTTACCTTGTTCTTCTATTTGTTCCGCTTCTTCTGTACCTCTGTTTAGTAGTTTTTCAAAAAATTCCTTCCATCTGTCTCTTATCTTGCCTTCCTCTCCTATTAAATTGTTTTCGGTATCCTTATAGTAAATTTGCTTACTCTGGTAACCTCCCTTTTCCTTTCTGACTTCCTGGTAGAAATTTCGTATTTCTTTATTTTTAAATCTTTCTTCTATCCCCTTTATTTTATTTTCATAATGCATCCTTTTTTTCCTTCTGCAAATGCTTTTTACTTCTCTTCTCTTGAGCTTATACTTTTCTCTGTTTGCGTCTGTATTATTTCTTAACATTTCTTCCCTTACCTTCCTTCTTTCCTCTATTTGTCTTCTGCATTCCGCATCGTACCATTCTTTATTCTTGGTCATTTTTTTCTCCCGTACTGCTTCTTTTCTTGCGTTCTTTATAGATTCCTCTATTTTTTTCCATTCCAGTTTACTATTCTTTTCTTGTTCCCTCTTCTTTAGTTCTCTTTCTACACTTTCTATATACTTTTCCTGCGTTTCTGTTTCTTGTAATGTTTCGTAGGCATATATTTTATCTTTAAGTTTTGTGCTGTACTTTTTATGTGGTATGCCACCCTTAATGCGTGCTACAACCAAAATGTGGTCGCTGTCTGCATCCGCACCCCTGTAACTTCTAATATCAGTAATAAGTCTTGCATCTCTTTCTTCTATTAACAAATGATCCACTTGATTTATTGTCCGCCCGTCCGGCGCTACCCATGTCCCTTTGTGGATTTCTTTATGTTTGAATTGGGTACTTCTTACTACCATCTTCTTTTCTGCAGCGAACTCTATCAGCCTCTTTCCGTTCTCATTAGTTTCTTTGTGTTTACTTTGTTTACCTATTGTTGGCACGTATATTTCCTCCTGTCCAATTTTTGCGTTATAGTCGCCCAGAATTATCTTAACGTCATATCTTGGTGTTTTCTGCAGCTCCCTGTCTATTAACTCGTAATATTCTTCCTTGTCATCATCGTCCTTTTCTTCTGTCGGTGCATGTATGTTTATTAAGGTTATACACCTTTTTTCCCCTCTAATTCTGATACTGCACAGTCTTTCAGATACCGGTGTGAATTTTATTATGGCACTCTTCAACTTTTCCCCAACCAAAAACCCTGTTCCTAACATTCTGTCAGCTCCACCACTGTTGAAGAAGATGTATTCTCCCATTTTTTTTACTTCATTTTCCTTTTGTTTTGTTTCTTGTAATGCTGCAATATCTATTTTGTATCTTCTGATTTCTTGTATTAGTGTTTTCATTGCGCCTTCTACATACGTCCCTCTTACGTTCCATGTTGCGACTCTGTACTCTTCTTTTCCTGCTTTTTTCCCATCTCGCCCAATTAATATCACTGTCTTATACACTTTAATTTTATTTTTAATTGACAGGGTTTTTGAGAATATTTTATAAGTTGTATTTAATAGAGCTATTCCTCTGTAATTGTTGCAGTCGAGTTGGTCACCTTTTTTTATACCTAGTTGCCAGTTCTCCGGTATCTTTTCCTAACTCTATGCCTGCTATTTTTTTAAGTTCGGTTATTACTCGATCATCTCCTGGGGATTTATTATTCTTTTGGTTCTTTATTGCTCTTTCCACTTCTTCTTCACTTAGTAGTTCTATTTGTGGTTCTACTGTGTGATATTCTTCTAAATCTGTTCTTGTTTGTGGTATATTTATGTTAAATAACTCACTGAAGTGCTCTTTCCATCTTGCTAGAACTTGTTTTCTCGGTTTTCTGTTTCGTAACTTTTCCTTGTGTGTCTTTTCATTTCCTATTTGTGTTAACATTTCTCGTATTTTGTTATATTTTTCATTTCCTTATCAAATTTTTGATGATTATTTCTGCTTCCTTCCATGCTTTCGATTATCTTATTTAAAGATTCTTTTTTTTACTTTTTATAATTTTTCTTGCCCCTTTTACTTGTTTTCTTGTTTTTTTTGTGTCGGTTTTTTTTAGATAATTCCCCCATGTTTGGTTTGTGCTCTGCAAACTTCATCGTACCGCTATTTTCTTTCATTATTTTTTTAATATCCAAATACGTCTTTAGCAGTTTCGGTTATTGTTGTCTTAATATTGTTCCATCCTTTCTCAATTTCGTTGTTTATCTCTTGCTTTTCAAGTTTGATCTTCATGTAATATTTAAATGTTTAGATTTACTACCTTTTTCATTTCATGTGTATACCATGTTGGGGTTTTGTTTTTTTGTATTTTGTCTCGATTTGCAAATTTTAGTTTTTAATTTAGCAGTTGCTAAAAAGTGATATGGTGTTATTATCGTATAAAATTTGTAAGAAAATATAATCAACATACAGTCATGTAATTTGTCGAAATAACCTTATTTTTTTTAAGTTCATGCATGTGTGCATTATGTGAAGCAATAGTAATATCGTTACAATTATAATGTTAATATGTTTAAAAGCCATGTTTCTAAAAATAGAATTAAGACGCTAATAAAGAATTTTTGTGCTTTCTATTATTATATGCCACTCATTATAAATGTATTTATTAATTCATAAAAATATTTATAGAAAGTTCTTTTAATTTGTGCAATCAAACGAAGGATTGCCTGCATTATAATTAAACAAAATCTAAAGTGTTTTTGTTCATCATCTTTTTAAACCACTTTGCCATGTCGAAGTACTTTTAATTATCTATGATTTTTTTAAAACTTAAATACAATATACAACATACAATAGAAACATTACAGTAATTAGCAACGACAGATGTTAAACTTTTTGGAAGGTTCATTGAAAAACTATTAATGTCATATAAAACGACAGAAATTCAAGGTAATGACAAAATTGCTCTCGTATAATTCAAATGGTTGAATGCTCGAATGATTTTTGAGGTATTTATTTATAAAAAAAAACAAAGCTGAACAATTATTTTTAATGATCGTTTTAGTATTCGGATACAAGCAAAAAGTAAATTACATTACTCGGTGAGCCCCAAATGCACATTTCTGATAGGAATGTTTATCCGTGCCAGTATTTAAATACACTCCGCGAGCAATTTTAAATTGGTGTGAAGACGAATCCAGTTTATAAAAGTACAAAAAGTATTAGTAAAAATTTCGGTGGTCAACTTAATTTGTTTGTTTGAAATTCATTCTAAGAAATACATTATGTACATGAATTTTATAATTATATGAAATGAGCAGCTGTACAAAAAACTAGTGTATTTAAAATTATCGTTACTTGCAGTTTTTTGTTTTTTCCAAAATAATTTGCCAAGATAAAGAAACGAACTTTAATGTGACTGTTGAATCTACTTAGAATCTAAAAAATCTTAGTCATTTTAAAGTTTTCTTCTTTTACCTGGTATGGTCAAGGTCCCTTTCTTAATATGACTTGCATCACCCATTCGTACCCTTAATCAAACGCTTCATTAACTTGTTGACCTCAAATCGGTTCCAAGTTAAATACTGGCAACTACTGAAATTTGAACCTGTATCGGCTGGTTTGTTAATAGGTGCTTAGCTATCGAGCTAGCCATTTTAATAAAACAGTTGTATATATAGCCTTTCTCTAGTTTGTTCTCTGGCTGTGTCGATGTTGCCACCAGTTATTTCCATGGTTTATGATCTTGAGCTATGTGGTTAATTTGTTAAATAGGCTTCCCTATGGTCAATCCATCTTTTGGGGATCCTCCACCTAGTCTGCTTCCTGCTATGTACCCCTGAACTACCGGTTTTTCTAAGCTTCTATGTCTCTTCTTGTAATGTGCCCGTAGAATCTGTTTGTATATTATCGAATACATCCAACACTACATCTCAAAGGCTTCTATTCTTCGTCTGTCCTTCTCTTTGGTAGTATGGTAGAATGGGGTTTTAACCTTTTAACGATTAACTTCTTTGTTTCCTTTGTTATTTGATGGTCGCTAGCGTATCTTTTGAAGTTGGGTCATGGCATTCTTACTTATTTGAATGCATCTGCGAATCTCGTTCGCAGTATCTCCCTGATTGTTTATGTATGAGCCCAAATATTGCTATATTATGAATGTCTGGAGGCGTTCTATAAAACTAATTAGGCTCTACTGTGGTTGCCAGTAATGCAGTGTCGTCCACATTGCGAAGATTGGTGATGGTTTCGCCATCATCTGTTACTACTTGCCTCGTTATTTATTTATTTTTATTAACAATTTACAGGCAGCAGTAATCTGATTATGCCTGTTTCGTGGCAAATAGACATATACAATGAGTATTAAACTTACAGAATAAATTTCGAGATATGTTACAACAATATATAGTAATTAATATCAAATCAATATAATCAAGTATAACAGTGTGTCAATAGGTATTACTAATTATAGAAATATATCAATATTATAATAAGAGAGTAAAAATTCATAAATTATCTGTGTACATAATAATTTTGTGAGGTGAGGTTGTCATAGGCGTTGAGTGATTCAGAGTCAAGAATATGTTGCGGAATGCGATTCCATATGTCTACCACTTTGTTACCCCGAGAATATTTCCACTGAACGAGATTTGTCCTACGTTTTTGCAGTTTTAGTGGGTGACCTCTCAGTTGGAAGATGTTCCTTGGACTCAGGATTTTGAAGGTCTCGATTACATCCCCTCGTTCTCTTCTCTGTTCAAGTGAGCAATCTAGCTAGTCTGGTTTCGTAAACTAGGTATCGATTCTCTCTGGGGATCCTTGACGCTTTTCTTTGGACCCTTTCTAGGAGTTGAATATCTTTTACATAGTAAGGAGATCAGACACAAGCTGCATATTTGACAATGGGTCGAATGTACGTTGTCTATATCTTTTTAAAAGTGTTTGTGTCCAAAGATTTAAAGGCCTTTCGGACTTGGAATAATGCTGAGTTAGCCTTCTTCGCAGCTTTCCTCGCTTGGCATTCCCATTTGAGATCCCAGGTCCTCATGCGAGATGACTTTTTGTAGTACAGAGCCGTTGATTGCGTACTCTCTTATCGGGTTATTTTTCCCAATATACAGGACTACACATTTTGCAGCATTTAGAGGGATCAACCAATATTCCGTCCACTGGTGAATTTCGCAGCTATCTCTCTGCAGATGAGCGTACTTTTCCAACGGTTTTGCAATAGTAATTTGTAATACAAGTGTTGAAAGCTTGCGTTTGCCACACGAATGTGAAGTTTGCAGCACGAACGATAGTGCCAACATCTATGGATACGAAGTCTGAAAATCCCACTTTCCATGGTGGGAGTAGAAAAACATTTTTGTGTCATCCGCATACATTTCACAGCCAGATGTCAAGGTATACAGGATAAACAGCAGTGGTCCCAGGACAGATCCTTGAGGGACGCCACTATCTACTGTCCTTGGTGTTGACATCTCATTTTCAACCTTGACCTGGAAAGTCCTCCAAACTCATTATGTACTTGCCGTAAGCATTGAAGAGTATAGATGAATGGATACAGCCTCGGCGGACTCCTTTGTATATTTTAAAAGGCTTTGAAACTTGTTGGTTTATTTTAATTGTGCCTTCTGCGTTTTCATACAGTTGTTGGATCATATTAATCAGACGCTGATAGGCATAGATTGTATTCTGTTGCTTTTTCAATAATTTGTCGCAGGTTGAAGATCTGCTCATGTGTTTCCTTTCCTTTTACAAATCCGGTTTGTTCTTTACCAATTTGATTGTTTAAATATGATTTGATCCTTTCATTTATTATGTAAAGTAGGACTTTGCTAGAGTGTGGTATTAGTGCTGTTAGCCTGTAGTTATCGTATTTATGTTTGGCTCCTTTTTTGTGTGGAGGTATGAACACCGAGTTACGCTAATCTTTCAGCAAGGTACCTGAATTCCATATTTTTTGACACAACAAGTGAAGGAGATCAGTCCCAATTTCAGAACTAATAGCTTTCCCCAGTGTTAGTCGGCTCGTTACATATTCCACTTCAGTGCGCATAATATTGGGTTCCCTTTCGAAATTTGTGGGTATTTTTTAAATATTTTTCTGTTGTTCCTTTAGCTGTGCTTGATCTTGGAATAGGTCACCACAGTAGTTTCGGCAGACATCTAGAACTTCATTGATTTTAGACACTTTTCTTCATTCTTTGTTTTGTATGAGCCAGCCAAGTTTGCAGTTTATACTGTTTAGTTATATCTTTCATTTGGGGTCTTTTTGTTCTGCGTACTCTTCCAATTCGTCACACAATTTTTTATGGTATTCATTTTTAATCCCTTCTACATTCGCGTTGGCGCAGTGGTAAGAGCACTGGGCTCCTAGCTAGGAGCCTTAGGTTCGATACTCACACAGTGGTAAGGATTTGTACAAAGAATTCCCCACCGTTTGAGGTCGGCACTTGAGCGAATGAAGCCATTTAAGCGTTTGGTTACAATTAACGATTCTGTCTGCAAAGTAGTCGCCTTCAGATAGTGACAGGATACACATACTATACACTTAATACACATTCACGTTGTATATCCGTATTTATTTGTCTATATTGGTGTTGATCATGGATACTCTTACGGCCAGTTTGTTTTACTTCTCCGTTCTTCCACCAATTGAAGGGTTTCAGCACTCATTCAAGGTTGGTTTGAAACATTTGAGTTCGTAGTACTTTGGTTTTCAAGTGTCTTAGTCATGGCTAGTTTCATAGTGTTCGATAGTATGTCTGGGTTGTCTTCATTTGGTTGACTCTAGTTTGTTACCGAAGCCTAAAAATTCATTAAGCATTCCTTTATGAAATATATGGATTACAGGCTTTGCTATCTTGCAATTGAACTGGTGTACTAATTTTTATAGATTTGTTCGAATTTAAAATTGTTACAAAAATTCTATGTCATAAAAACAATACCTACAAAAACACCGGCTGAAAATTCGCAAAGTCAAATGTAAAAATAGCTTGTCGAAAATAATTTGCAATTCATCATAAATGGAAATACATACTAAATAGGTTGTAGATTTTTTAATATGTGTATTCTCTATTCTCCCAGGCACCGAAGAAAATATTTTCTAATCGGTTTCCAAATAGTAAGTGCTCTAATAATATACAAACTGGTAGTAATGTACAACTTATGCAACCTTCAGAAGCACTATAGTTCATTTAACTTTTGTAGACTTTAATTTATGCCAAATTTTATGGTATAAAGTTATTTTGGTCAATCTTGTGTATATTTAATCATAACTAACAGCAATTAAAAATAAAGCAAAATATTGAATAAAATCAGTCAGTCGAACACAGATTTAGAAATATAAAAACAATGCTAATGTGATTCAAGTTTTTTGTTTGATGTAGTAGCAGTTTATTGGATGAAAACCTTGCCAAGTTCCAAAATAAAACTCTATAGAACGCCAGTTTGTGTGCAGATCGATAAATTTGTCGAAAAACTAATAGCCATTTCTGCCGTCCTGATTTGTTTAATAAACTGACAGTATTAATTCGACGATTTCCCTTTGATCTGTAAATAGTGATCAATTGTTTAATGCGAAGTGCACTTACAAATGTACAAATAAAATTTTAAATCTTATCTCTTTAGTAAGAACGATGATGTCACTATCCTTTTCCTTTAATTTGAACTGATTATTGTTCCGTGTACTTATACAAAGTGAGTCATAAAAGCCATTAAAAATTTTTTTTATTCAAAAATTACTTTCGTTTTAACTTGCAACTTCAAATACATTTTGCCTTTTAGGCATGTATAGACGACAATTTAGATATGGTAGAGTTCCTAGTGGAGCATGGAGCAGACGTAAATCGAGGGGACAACGAAGGATGGACACCGTTACATGCTACAGCAAGTTGTGGATTTTTATCGATCGCTAAATATTTATTAGAACATGGAGCCAACGTTGCCGCTGTTAATAATGACGGAGAATTGCCCCTTGATATTGCTGAATGCGAGGATATGGAAGACCTTTTACAAACTGAAATTGATGAACAAGGTAAAATCATCATTTTATTCAAAACTTCTTTAAAATGATTTTGTAAAAATGTAGGTGTAGACTGTGATGCTGCCAGGTCAGAAGAAGAAAGGTTAATGTTAAATGATGCCAAGGAATGGTTAGCTTCAAAAAGCCCACTTGTCGATTCGTTGCACCCAAAAACGGGAGCTACGGCTCTTCATGTGGCTGCTGCCAAAGGATATATTAAAGTTATAAAGTAGGTTCTACAATTTTCTATTGTTGTATTTACAGAACTTTTGTTCTTAAATTGTCACTTATATTGATGAATTTCAGAGCATTAATTCAATGTGGTGCCGATGTAGATAAACAAGATGTTGATGGTTGGACACCTTTACATGCGGCAGCTCACTGGGGCCAAAAGGAATCTGCTCAGATCTTGGCAGAAAACTTTGTAGATATGGAAGCTAAAAATTTTGTGGTATGTTAGTTTATTATTTATTACGACCCTTGCATAAAATTGCTTCGAAAGTTATTAACAATAAGAGTAAGCACAGAATTACTCATTTGTTTAATCTGCTCTGCCTATATATTTAAGTTGTAAAATATTAGTCTATTTACAATAGAGATAGGAAGTTTGATTCTTTTTGGTGGCTCACTCATTTCAACTGATTTTTTCACAAAGATTCGTTCTCGAATGAGTTGCTCGTTTTGCTTAAACCTACAAGTCTAGCAAAGACTGAACCCAATTTGCACATTTATTATTCGGTAATACGGTCTTCGGTCAGCGTCTACATTATCTGTTCAATTTTTTTGTTGCATAATCTTTTTATAATCTTGTTATATTTTTTTGTGTGTTTATGTAATTAATTGAAGTCAAGAAAAGAGTTGTGTTTGGTTCTTGATGTCACATTTTTCCATCCATCCATAATCGATCCTCTTCTACCTTTATGCTGTAGAGGTATGAAGAAAATCTCTCCATCGCCGTCGGTCCTTTGCCATCACTTCAGCCTGTATCCAATTTATATTCCTTTCATGCAACAGCTTGGCGATTCTATTATTCCAGGTTCTCTGTGGTCTTCCTCTTTTACTTTGTTTGTCTAATCCAGATTTCCATATCTGTTTCACTATACAATTCTCTCCCATTCTTACTAAACGTCCATTTCATTTTACCCTTCTTCTTATGGAAGCTTCTCCTTGCGAAGGTTGCTCATCAACATAGCTATTTTGATTTTTGATGTTGCAGAACGAAATAACTCCACTGAAGATAGGCTGAACCGCTCTCTTAAATTCTTCAGCCATAATATTCTGCGGTGTCCAACGCTCTGTTTGCCCTGTATCTTACCTTGGATTATTAATTGCAGCAGACCGTATTTTTGACCCCGAATTATGTGACCTAAATACTGCATTTTACTTGTCTTAATTGTATATAGCACTTCTAGATCTCTATTCATAGAATGTACAACCTCCCCATATGTGCCTATCAACCCAAGAGATGCAAAGCATATGCCTGTACATCCACATTTCAAATACTTCCAAACGCTTTGATGTATCTTGATTTAGTGTCCAGCTTGTTGCATCACACAGCAAAGTTCATATTTGGGCAGGTCAATAACGATTTAATTTTAATGAATGTTGCACGTGCTTGTTCTATTCGGGCTAAAATTTCTTTGCAGTGGTCCCAGTTTTGTTGAACCCATACTCGTTGTACGATCTTATTCTTAATTGATATATTAATTGGTTCGTTTTGTCTCTTGGTAATCGCCATTACTTTTGTTTTGTTAACATTAATTGTAAGGCCAAACTCCTAGCTTTTCTGATTTAATCTTTCTACTTAGTGGGCATTATAGATCGTCCTCGTTATCTGTTAAAATTATTGTATTGAATGTTATTTCATCATTTTAACCATCTTTTTTCAATTTTCTTTACAACCAGTTTCGCATTAAACCTCTAGCGGATTTCACTATTATGTATACAGTCCAATCTCGTCACTCCTGCAGTTGCTCTCAAAAATCGCATTTCACTCATTTGCAACTCATTATTCTTGAATTCATTTCTACTTCCGTATTTTCATGTTCTTATAACGACAGATCAATAAAAAAACCAATTAGGGTAGGCTGTGAAATTGAATTATTTTGAATTGGTACTTTAGCCACATCCACAGAATGACATTTCTGACATAAAAATTTAAAACTGAACGCTCTTGTCAAATTTTTTAAGTTTTTTATTTGGTGAAAAAATTTAAAGTTTGAAAAAATGGTATTCACTACACAACAAAAAGCGAAAGCTATTGAATGTTTCTTTCGAACCGGCGTAAGAATAAATGGAGAGTGGCAATATTCACTTCGACTGCATGACTGATTTTCGTGAAGAATACCCCGATTTAGTGTTGAATTACAATTATTTTCACGACGTTGTAACTAAATCTGTGCAGTTATTTAGAGAAAGTGGTAGTGTCACTCGTAAAAGTGGAAGTGGACCGCCGCTTAGGCGAACAAAAGCAACGATTGAATTACAAACGTTATAAAATGTCATTCTGTGGATGTGGCTAAAGTACCAATTCAAAATAATTCAATTTCACAGCCTACCCTAATTGGTATTTTTATTGATCTGTCGTTATTACAGATCCCAGGTATTTGAAATTTTGTATTTGTTAAATTGTCATGTTGGCAGTTTTGATAGGTATCTAATTTATGTTCTGTTTTACCTATTATCCTAACTTCGACTTTGTTTATGTTGATTTCCGTATTATATCGTTACATAGCTTCGTTCCAGGCTGTCAGGTTTCTTTGCAGATCATTTTCTATATTTGTCAGTATACCAGATCGATCATCAGCATACATCATTTCAGTTATGAGCACTTGTAGGTTCCTTATCCCAATTCTTGCACCTGTGGTTTTTGCAATGCACTCCTTATATATTTTTTTCATTACTGTAATAAACAGTAAAGGACTTAATACCCCTTCCTGTCTTGCTCCTTTAGTTATGAGGAATTCTGCAGATACCGTATTGTTAAGTTGTCGGGTATAAACTTTTAATTGCTCTTAGTAGTACCTTATTGACTTCTCTCTGCTGTAAGATCTCCCATATTTTATTTCGTGGTACACTATCAGATGCTTGTTGTAAATCAACAAAGCATAAGAATATTTTTTCTGATATTTGTTGTAAGCTAAATATGAGATCCGTTGTCCCGCTTCCTGGTCTGAACCCACATTGATTGTTGCTGAAGGTTGTTTCAATTTCATTCCTCACTCTTTTTTCCAGGATAACTTCATATATTTTACTCACAACTCCCAGTATTTAAATTGCTCTATAGTTTGTACATTGTTTGCATCTCCTTTGTAAGATGGTCCAGTCCTTGGGTATTTTTCTTGTAGTCCAAGCAAAATTTATAAGTTTATGCAAAAGTTTTAAAGCTTCTGGGCCCATATATTTTATCATCTCAGCCTTGATATTATCATGTCCTGCCGCCTTCCCATTTTAATTTCCTGGCTGCTTGTTCTACTTCCACTAAACTTAGGTCTTCGTCGACTATTAAGTACTGTTCTTCTACGGTATTTAGTGTTTTTAGCTCCTGCCCTCCTCCTAAGGTATCTGTGAAATATTCCTTCCATTTTTCTATATTTGGTTGTTGTTAAAATACTTTTATATTCTATCCAGTTAATTCCTGCATTACTGTCTTTCCGTAGATGCTTTGAGGTTCTGTATAGTAGTTTTGTTGCCCATTTTTCCTCCATTCTGTTCGCACATTCTTCCCATGACTGTTGTTTTACTTCTAATACCATTTGTTTAACCTTTCTCCCCTGATTCTTTTTCGTTTTAATTTCTTTTTTAATGTTGTTACTCCACCATGCCCATATATTTTTCTTTCTTTGAGTAGGATTTTCCACATATATCTTCTGCAACTTTGAGTGACTGACCTAAGCTTTAACAGGCCTTTAGGCCCTCAGCTTTATTAGACTCTTCCATATCTTTCTGTCTTTTACCACGGTCCTCCAATTCCTTATATTCAATGTCTCCATCTCCTTCTTGGCCTTCCCTTTTTTTTCTTATAATCATGTTCTTTCCATGCAATCTTCTTAACCATTCAACTATCCGTCATCCTTTCTAAATGTCCTAACCATTGCAGTCTTCTTTTCCCTACAGTTTGTACAATATTTTGTTCTTTATATAGCTCATATATTTCCACGTTTTTTCTCCTTTCGAACCGCTCTTTGGTTTTCCTCCCTCCAAATATTCTTTCTCTCCCACCTTAATAACTTTTCTTGCACATTTCTTCAAATTCATTCAGCACTGTTGGTTTTAATATTGTCTTATATATCCTTAGCTTTGAGTATTATAGTTTTAAATTTTTCCCATACATTTCTAGTTCTTCTAGGTCCAGTCAACTTTCTTAATTTCCTCCTCTAGTATTGTCTGATACCTCCTTCTGACATTTTCTTCTAACAATTTATATACCTTGATACTGAGATGTGCGTCTTTATATTTTTCGATTTTTGGTTCTTTATAATTTTCATAATTTTTCAGCTTTACCTCCACTAGAAAATGGTCAATTCCCATCCCCTTTTTACTCTCACATCGTTAATCTTCCCCCTACGGTTTCTCTGAACTAATACTAGATCTATAATAGAGACTTCTCACCTTTACTTTTCATAGTTGTGGTGAATATGTGGAAGTCTTTATAGTTAAATTGTGTGTTACTGACTATTACTATTATTTGTGCAAAATTCTATAATTGTCTGTCCATTATTATTGATGGTATCTTCTCCAAACTTACCCACTGGATTACTTATGTTAAAGCTCTTGCCCACTCTTCCATTAAGATCACCCTTGATCAATTTGGATGCGTGACCGCTCTGTGGCGCGGTGTATCCGGCTCTGTCGACACTGTAAAAGTGTAAGAGGGTAAAAGAAAAAGAAGAAGAAGTTACTTATTTTGTCCATCTCTTCTTGCAGTTCTTCCCAGAAACTATCCTTAACAGCTTTGATTTCATTCTCTGCAGGCTCGTGCGCTACAATAATAGTCAATCAGGCCTATTCCCTAACTCTTGCACGATCGAGAATAGAAATTCTCAAATCGGATGAAAATCCTAACAAATCGAAAAGACGCGCTTCTATCGCATCTGCACTTCACATTTCTATTCGATTTGAAATTAGGGAATAGGCCTGATTCTTTGAGTTTTCATCCTACTAATATCTATTCTTACACACATCTTTAATCTGCAATAAATCATACTTTTTCCAAAGCTAACTGCAAATGGGTTACTTTGTACCAATCTGTATAATATAATATGTAGAAAAGAGATCCAGAATGTATGTTGCCTATAATTAAACTAGATTAAATTTTAATCATAAAATCATAATATACAGCATTATCCTCTAAAAACTACGAGAATTGCCTAAAAAAATACTTTTTGTTAGGTTATGTCATTTTGTGCTGAATTGTCGAAAATGACTTCTGACAGAGATCTATAATGGTAAAACTCCATAGTAAAGCATTAAACCATATCTAAAAAACTGCTTTTAATATGTTATTTTTACTTACTTGTTTTGTTCCAACTTTTCAGGGTCAAACGGCATTTGACGTAGCAGACACAGACATGTTTCGTTATTTAGAAGATCTTCAAAAGCAACAAAACAAAGAGGAAGTACTAAATAGGAGGCAAGCTAAAAAACGAACAGAAATTTCAACCGAAGCAGAAACAACACCGACTAAACTTAAAAGAGTTGAAGTTGAAATTGAAGAAAAGGAAAAAAGTGCCTCAGAAATTGGTGAGTTAACGTGTTTATTTAGTTTTTGCGTTTTGAGTGTTTCGATTTTCATTCCTTGAATTTTTATTTTATATTACGCAAAAGGTGGAATGGATGTCTCCAGCGAAAGTGAGACAGAATCTGAAACCAGCAGTAGCGAAACGGAGTCCAACTCTGTTAATAGCACCGATGACGGTAATGTTTATCGGCTATGTATTTTTATTTACAGCATCCGATTCATGTGTTGATTTAGTACCTGTAGTATTGCATCGTGTCATGCACTTTGTGAATTGGTAATGCCATCCATGTTTCTTTTTTTTTTTTTGGTTGTGATACAATTTTGCATTACGAACTTTTTATCGAGTGAATGTGACAATTAATAAATTACACCTAATTTTCTCACTTGACCCTTTGTAAATTCAGGTTAATTGTAGTAAATTATATTATTGCCATGTGAGAATGTGAGCTGTTTATCTCCGTCCTTATTAATAATTTTAAGGGTAATTCGAGGATTTCGCTGTTTTAAGTTGTTCATTACTTGAAAGCAAAGTGATAAATGTATTTATTTATTATTAATATTTATTAAGTATGAATATTTGTTGTGCCCAAATTTCTTAACATTTTAAATTAATCAAGGGCTTAGGACACTTATGCGAGAGAAGATGTCATCAATGTACCATCAAACTTTCAATAACTTCAAACTCCCAAAAAGTCAGATCTGCAAATATTCTATTTTATATTATTTGTTTATTAATGGCACTGTCTTCTTTTGTTGTTTAGCCATTATTAATAGTATTGCTTCTTTGAATATTGCTAGAAAAAATTATGGCTATTTTCTGTTTATCTTTAAATGGTATATTAGAATGTTAAAACAAATCCGGTCTGCATCATGTAAGTACTAAGGGCCTTACAGACCCATGCCTCTTTGAACTAGTTTTCTCCACTCCTTTCTATCTGGAATCTTTGTTCTCCGATTCCTGTCTAGTTCCTGTAATTGTTCCTGCATCTCCACTTTCCACCTCGACCTAAGTTTACCCCTTATTCGTTTCTTCCTACAGTACTGCCTAGAATCTTTCTTGGCATTCTTATTTCCTCCATCCGCAGCACATGTCCCATCCATCTTATTGTTTTTGCTCTTGCCACTTTTGTCAGCTTGGGCTGGTTATACATTTTCTGTACTTCTTTATTTGTGCACCTTTCCCATCTCCCGTTCACTTTTCCTCCGCAACACTCTCACTTCCGTAAGTCACAGTTGGCTAGATTTTGTACACTCGGATATTAAGTCACCTTGATAATTGTTTGTCCTTTAATATATTATTCAACGCGAATAGTGCCTTGTTTCCCGCCGTTATCCGTGCCCGCACTTCTCCTATTGTTCCCGGTACCCTACCGAAAATTGTCCCCAAATAACAGAAGCTATCCACTTCCTCAAACTTCATTACCTTACCTGTACCCACTTTCACCTCTAGAAACTTGTCCTTTTCAAAGTCAGTATCATCCCACACCATATATTTTGATTTTTCTCCATTTAAAGCCTGTACCGAAATGTTTTGTGACAACCGTTTACAGCTTGATATGAAAATAATGACAGATTTAATATTAAAAACATGTATTAGAACTTTTAAAGACATTAATAGTATAAAAGTAAATTAAATTCAAATTTTTGACTCCTGTCGGCTGAACTCTCTAACTTTTCTTTTAATCCTTCCCATCAAATTTTGCACAACTTCCTTAGATACCATTTTACTATATTTATTATATTTTCGTTGGAAGTCTTGTACATTTGCAGCTGTTTCTGCTTCTTTTCGTAACCTCTGTGTGATTATTGTTCAATAGTTTTCTATTGGGCGAAGTTCAGGGCAGTTAGGTGGATTCTCGTCCTTTGAAACAAAACTAATGTTTTTCTGTTGAAACCATTCCAGTGTACTTTTTGCATAACGGGCACTAGCAAGGTCTGGCCAAAACATTACAGGGTTTTTATGTTTGCGGATAAGTGGAAGAAGACGTTTTTTTAAGCACTGTTCTAAGTAATTTTGGGAATTAATTGTACCTTCAGTAAAAAAGTGACGACTGCGAAAAGTCTTTTGTTATAAAGCGTTCGCCGCCCATCACAATGCATGTGTTTTTGAAGCTGCACAGCAACTTCTACAATTTTCTGGCTCGTTGAATTGTCCTATTTTAATTAAATTGTTCTTTTGTCTTCTTTGCAATCTTAGTCTTTTTATAGGTCTTAAAGGAATTTCTTATCTTCATTCTTTGTACCATTGAAGCTGTTATTCCATTCCGTTTTGCCAATCCCATAACAAGCTTTCTTTCTAGTCTTTCATCAAAAGGTCCTCTTGGTCGTCCGCTTGTCAGTAATTGTTTGGTCTTCCACGAATCTTTTAATTAGATTTCTTACCGTATTTCTATTTGATTTAACAATTCTCGCAATGTTTGCATAAGAGGAACCCGTATTTTCACTCCAAATACGCAAAATATTTTTCCTCAACTTTTCTCTTTCTGTAGACATTACTTACAATTATTACAGTAACAGGTAAACTGGAATTATTTACTTGACACATAATATCATAAGGCATTTGTTACATCAATTGTTTTCGTGTGTGATTCATGACTGACCCGATTTATGCCATTTGTTTATGTCACAAAACATTTCGGTACAGACTTTATTACCAGGCCGTACCCTTCTGTCGCCTGTACGAGCCTTTGTACCACTGTCTGCAACTCCTCTTTGCTCCTCGTCATAAGCGTGACATCGTCTACAAATGCTAAACATTGATGTGACATGTGGAGTAATAGTTCTGCTCTGTATATTGTTAAATAACATTGGCAAGAGCGGATCCCCCTGTCTTAAACCATCCTTGACCGGAAAGAGTATTGAATCGTTACCCTCTATTCTCACCTTCGATTCCGTTTCCTTCAAGGTCATTCCCACCAATTTTAGTAATTCCTAATTGTCCCATTGGCTTAATTAGTTTTCCCCTAATCAGTATGTTGTAGGCCTGACAAAGGTCAATAAACAGAACATGCGTTAGTACTTAGTGTTCGCAACTTTCAGTCTGCAGTTCCCTTAATATAAATATCTGGCCTGTGACTGACCGCCCCTTGCGAAATCCACACTGGTATTCTCCAATAATGTTTTCCAGTTCTGTATTTAGTCAGTTCTTAATACACCTTGCCATTATTTTGTATGCCGCTCCTAATAAGCTTATGTCTCTATAATACTCGAAGACTGTCTTGGTACCTTTTTTAAAAACAAGATAGATGTCAGTCTGTGACCATTGCTTTGGCATTTTCTCGCCTTTCCATACCATACTCAACAGCCCCTCAATCTCTTCTTGTATTTTAATTCCTCCGTATTTAATCAGCTCCATCTGTATTCCGTCGTCCCCTGGACACTTGTTTTTCATGTTTTTAATTATTCCTTTTACTTCTTCCAAGCTTGGAGTTTCTATGATCTCCTCTTCCTGGTCTTCTAGTCTCCACTCGCTTTTTTCTTGCTGATATTCGATTTCCTCTTCACTTTTATTTAGTAGTTTCTTAAAATACTTTGCCCAACTTTCAACCACTCTTTGGGGCTCGCTTATCCATTCACCATCTGTACTTCTGCTTAGTTTTCTTAGCAGTCTGGTAAAAATTTCTTATCTCCTTATTTTTGTAATTTTCCTCAATTTGTTGCAATTTTCTTTCTCCTACATACAGTCTAAAGCTGCAAATATCCGCTTCAGTTGTGCTTTTACCTAAAGCTGTTTGCATAAATTAAAAATCTCATCCAAACTGAGCAACACTTGCACGCAAAATTCCTTTGAGGTGGTCCCCGAGACCGACAACCGATGGAGCGTGTAAGTGCGTGCTCAGACCTTGCGCGCACACATGTTCTACCGGTACTCATATGATCACTTTTGGGCGCATACCGTTTGTATGTGCAAAAATGCTCAAGTGAATACGCAGCTTTACACTTTGCTGTTTGTACCTGTTTTCATCTTCTCCATCTCCTGCTTCTACGGCCCAGGTTCTATATCTTGATCTTGATTCTAATTCAGCTTCGTACTCTTTATCAAACCAGTTCTTATGAATCTTCCTTTTCCTCATTTGGTAATCCATCCGTGGGTTTTTTCGATAGCCTTTTCTATGCTAGTTCACTTCTTATTTACCTCCATCACTTGTTCGTTCTGTGTCAATATTTCGTCCAATGCTTGTTTATAATTTTTTTCTTTCCTGTCCGTCCTTTGTCAAGCGTGTTATTTTTAACTTTTTCTTTTGGTTGTCCCTTCTTCCTCTAGGTATCATTTGCTTCATTTTTATGCCCAATGTAAAATGATCCGAATCTGCATCGAGGCCCCTGTAACTTCTTACGTTTGTTATTCTATTTTTGCCTTGCTGCATCTTGTAAAAAGGTAATATTTATTAAATTAGTATAAGCTGTGCATGTGTCGAATAATCTAATTTTCTTTTTTACTTCTCTTCTTTCTACTTGTGTATGTGTGGCACAATATTTTGCACAGAACAAGTGTATGTTATTTTATTAATGCATTGTGATGTGGTGAACAATGTGCGTCGGTTCCACAACATGTCTGTAATTTGCATGTTACTCTTGGCTTACAGTAAATGTTGTATAGTTAGCTAAGAAAAATTTTGCATTAAATATTGGTTTCATTAAGGTTTATAAAATTAAAATTTAGTATTCATCAAATTTATTGTTTATAATGCTGAAAATTTATTGTTAGTGTAAAACATAATCGAAAATATGTTAATTAATTAATAAATCCTACATAATATATTTTAATAACCCAGCTTGAACTTTTCCCTTTATGTTTACAGAAAAGAAAAACAGGGTAAATTCATTAACTAATAACGAAGTAATCACAATGAACGATTCAGAGGCTGTGAAAGCTCCGTTGAATCCGGCACCTACTGTTCCTCCTAAGCCAATCGTGGACAATAATTCAGATGAGAACGTACCATCATGGCGAAGGCCCATTTCTCGACCAACCAAAGTTGAGCCCAATAAAACTAGTAGTTTTAGTAAGTAAATTACATCTGAAGTTTCTACAAATATAAAACATGTATTCTTTATTACAGGAGATAGGAGTAGTTCAACAGATGTGACAAATGAAGATGAAGTAATATTAAGAAGAACAAATAGTTTCCAAAATGACACTGAGTGAGTACAATTAACATTTAGCTAGCTGCTAACTCCTTGGCAAAATGACGCAAAGCTTTTATTAATACATAACAATCGAAATATTAATTAAAGTTATTAATTAACAACAATCGGATTAATGGGCAGTTTTAACTCTATAATTTTGTATTTGGCTTTTTCTTTAAGCTTATTGCTTTCATCTTGCGAGGGAGCCATTTCTAACCACCCCATTGGCAATCATTTTAAAATTTTAATTCGTCATTTTATTTTATTTAATTATTATTTACAAGCAAAAAAATATTTTAGCTTATCTTCTCTTGAAAGTCTTAATTTCTAGGGTTTTTTTTTTACATACTACTTTAGAATGTATATAACCTATTTTATTTTAAATTCTTTTTGTAGCATTGTAGCAAAACTAATTTGGTGATTAATGTAATAATTTTTATTTAGTTTGAACTACGATTTTACTGCTCTTTAATGGAATTTGTTAAGCGTAGATGTCATATTTCTTATCGTTCTATAAAATAAAGTCATAATAAATCTTTGGGGGCCTCAGTGGTGCAGTAGATTACGAGTATGCTTCATAACTGGTTCATATCTGAATCCTGTTGGTTATTTGACCATAGCAGTTATTGCTTTAAATTGAATTTAAAAGCTTATGGCGCTCGGATAGCGCAGTGCATAAGTGCTTAATTTCGGAATCAAACATTTGTTCAAGCCTATGGCTGGATATTCCAGATTACCCGAGGTGATTCTTTTTTTACTTTTGCATATTGTTTACTGCCAGTTAACACTGTACAAAAGCTACATATTAATGGATACATACAAAGCGTTAGATGATCAAACAGCATATTCTTGCTGCTGTATTTATATGTAACTGTAAATTTTTAGTTGTATTGTTTCTTGTATGTGTAAAAAAGTATTTAATAATTTTTTTTTAGTTCACATTAATCGCTATACTCCCCTTTTTTGCTGTTTTATACAGAGTGGGCCATGAATTTGTTCACTTTTAAAAATTAAATAAAAATAAAACTAAAGGAGCTATTCAAAGAAATGTTTATTAAATAAAAACCCATTGGACAGGAATTTGTTTTTTTAAAAATAATGTCGTGTTTGGCATTCTTTTCGAACACTCTTCCACACAGTACTTGTGAGATTCCAGCCATCTTTTCTCGAATATTCTCTTTGTCCTGGGTTTACCGATGTACACTCGACTCTGCAAATAACCCCAGAAAAAGAAATCTGCTGGAGTCGAGTCTGGACTTCTGGAAGGCCATGCAATGTCCCCTCTCCTTAAAATCAATTTATTGGGGAATATTTCTCTCACCATCGACACAGACTCGTTTGAGGTATGGCAACTGGTCTCATCTAGCTACATCCAGGTATTCCTATTGCAACCTGCAACTTCGTGCAGTTGTGACACTAGAAACTCCCCTAACATTTTCACATCTCAGTAGAGTTAACAGTAACGCGGTATGGCCGCGAACATCTTCAAAGAAATACGGGTGTCGAACTCAAATTGCCACCCATACAGTTACCTTACGAGAATGGAGAGGCCTTTGATGTTTAAATCATAGGTTTTGCATGCTCCAGTATCTCCAATTCTGTTTACTGACTTGCACATTTAGATGGAAGTGGGGTTCGTCGGTAAAATGTTGTCAAAGCAATTAAACTGTTTCAGCATTGTTTCGACAAAAGTGTGTGATCTCTACACTTCTCCATATCTTCCTGTCATTGGCTTTTTCTTCCATCTCTCCACTCCTACTTCCCTTAGATCCCATTCTACCGCATCCAGCCAATTCTTCTTTGGTCTTCCTCTCTTTTTCTCCCTTCCTTTAGCTAGTAGCACTTTTTTTTTAAATTTTATTCGGTTGCATCCTTTCTAAATGTTCCAACCAACTGACTCTTTGGGCCCTAATTTTTTGTGTTTTGTTCGCCATCTCCAGTTCCCTTCGTCATCCTTGATTCCTCCGTAAATGCCCCTTAACATCTTCCTCTCCCAAAATTCTAATTTATTTACCTCCTGTTTGCTCAATACCCAAAGCTCGGAGCTATACAGGAACGCCGGACATATAACTGTTCTATATAGTCATACCTTGGCTGCCAAAATCTAAACATGAGACATGTTTAGATTTTAACAGTTCTTTCGATACTCCGGCGGCTTTACTTCCTTTTCTTATCCTCTTATCTATTTCCAATTTTTCTTCGCTATTGCAGGTGATTGTCACTCATTCTTCTTCTTCTACTTCTTTATCCCTTCCTTATGCTCCTAGAGCGTCGGGTGTTCCTTGCTGTTCTATTCATTTTCTATCCATTTTCGATATGGCTTTCTGTCTCTTGCTAGTCTTCTTACTTCTGGTAGAGTCTTTCCTTTCCTTCCCGCTATGTCTTCTACTTGTTTCAGCCATGTTATTCTAGGCCTCCCTCTTTTTCTTTTTCCTTCTACTTCCATCTCGGTCGTAATTCTTGGAATTCTATTATCTTCCATTCCACAAATTCCAGTTGTTTATCCTCTATCTTCTTAATTTCTGATTTCACTTCTAGCATATCTCTTATTGTTTCGTTATGTATTCTGTCTCTTCTGGTGTGTCCTTTTATTTTTCTTAGGTACTTTATCTCTGTAGCTGTTATTCTAGATCTTAAATGATTGTCACTCCTAGATATTCAAATTTACTGACTTCTTCAAAACCGTTAGTCATTCCTTCTGTCATAATAACTTGTAATCTTTGTCCTTCTCTTACTTCCTTTCCGCCTACCATTTTCATATATTTCATTTTGTCAATATGCACCTTCAACCTATACTCTCTTGCCCTGCTTTCTAAGGTAATGAATACTCTTTAATTAATCCACTGACCTACTAATTAGCGCAACATCGTCCACAAAGGCAATATACTGGTACTTATTAATGATTCCTGCAGTTTTAATTTCGCTCTCTTATGGCCTCAAGTACTAAATTGCAGAGTGTGGTTGAAAGTGGGTCTCCTTATCTCAGGCCTACCAAACTCTCTCGAGAGGGTTCCTTGTACAACTCTACTTTTCATGTTCTTCAGCATCATACCAACCAGTCAAATTAATTTTCCAGGCACTTCTGATTTCTTCATTGCCATCATATACCTTTTTCCTTATGATTCTGTCGTATGCTTGTTGGAAGTCGATGAAGGATGGATGTGCAGTGGCAAACCCTGCTTGTAACTTGTCGCTTGGATTTGTTGTAGTACAAAGATCTGGTCTGTTGTGGATCGTCCTTGGTATTCTTCGATGACTCCTTTTGTGTACTCTGCTATTCTGCTTCTTATAATCGTAGCTACAATTTTGTATATTGTATCGAGTAGTGAAATTTCTCTAAAGTTACTACATAGGGTGACATTTTCTTTTTATTGGATCTTGTATGGATGTAATTTTAAAATTTGCCGTAAACTTATGTGCGGTATTTCTAATGCTGCTGAACATTTGTGCGTTTATAAGGCTGGATCTCGGTGTACGGAAGCTCCAACTTTCTGTATGTTTGCCTCACTCCTTCAAATCCGTAGGCCTCCCATTTGCTTCACATTTAATGTCGAACCAATCTCTTCAAACTTTCTAACCCATTTTTTAATTAAATTTGCACTTGGACCTGGCTTATATCATGTAATTGATATTCTACACGAAATAGGCGCCGGACAGTAACAACAAAATTGTTTAGGTAAAAGTGTTTTACACAGAAAGCACGCTGTGGCCCCATGAGCTTATACATCATTGTTAAATTTCCGAAAAACGAGCTAGAGCCGGTGCCCAACGCGCGCCCGCCGTTCCTTTAGTTTGCACAGGAAAAATAAATTGAAAATGAAAAAATTCATGGTCCACTCTGTATTTGTACTGTACCATTTGTTAGTCAATTTGAAATTTGTATTCTTTTTGTTCATGGTTTGTCTTTGTGATGTGTATAGAATTGAATTGGTTTATTTAATTATTTTTAAAATGTTAATTTGAGCAGTTAATCGGTTCAACCAATACTTGGTTTTTGCATACTATTAACAGTTTTATCGTATTAGATTATGATCAGATATCGTTATGTTCTAAAGTAGTATAGCTGATTGCATCTGATGCTGACACTTGCTTGCATGTTTAGGTTCTACACGAAATATCAGGCGCTGCGTGCACGCATTCAGGCCAGCTCTTTAACCCACTACAATTCCTTACCCTTGCATTCCCAATCCAAATACATCATCGCTCCTTCTAACAATGTTGAGCGACAAAGCAGGTATGCACGTTACTACTTATAATTTCTATCCGACGAATTTCTAAAATTATTTGTTTAATGGTACGAGTGGTTTTTGCATGCTTTTTGTTGTTGATTAATTAATTAAACTGTGCGTGTGGTATATTTCGAAAATTTAAAATTTAGACGAGTTAATCTTTAGCTTAATATTAATTGTAGTATAATTAACTATAAATGAAATTATTGGCAAGAATATTGATTTGAAAATTGCTGGTTTTTGCTTGCTTATGCATGAAGTGAATAATTTTAAATTGTTTGCGTATGTTTGTTTTATAAAAATATTACTCGCTTAAAGGTAACCGTAATTTTTATTTTATTTTTTAATCTAATAAATAACATATTGTATTAACATTATTTTGTTCTTCTTTCATTACTAAATTCTAACATCGGTAATTGACTTTTAGGAATACCGTCAAAGAGAACTCTCTAGACAACACAACTGTAGGAAGTACGACTTCATCCGTAACCACAAGTTCTTCAAATTCCCCTACTCCTACCAGTCCCTTGCCAGGCAACCAGCCAGTCAGGAGGTTTGTTAGTTTTATTTATTAACTCTACCTTTTATTTATTAAAATGTGTTGGTGCCAGTGGTTTAAAGTTGGCTTTAGGTCCAACTACTCTTCTCCCTACCAGCAATGTCACGACTCCCACAACGCCAACTTCACCCGGTGGAAACAGACTTGCCGTGATTAAAAATTTCTTTAAGTATGAAAGAGTGATTTATTGAGCTGATGTTGATGCTGACACTAATTTTATTATTCGCCTAATTTATTATTAATAGACGTATTAAAATTACAACTGACACGGTTGGTGAATTAACAGTTACGTTGTTTCCCGAATTTAAAACCTTCGGATGTTTAGATTTTTACCCTTTTTTGTAACTTAACGTTAATATTTTTGCCACTAACAGTACTTTGATTTTTGTTTATGTACAAAAGACTGAACTGCAGAATTGTCTCGTCATTTTTTGAATTTTCTTCTATTTTCCAATTTCTATTTACTACTTGAACGCACAGATGAAACACATCATTTTGCTAGTATTAGCACTTCGCCAATGAATATTTTAACACTCTTTGAATTCATTTGTTAATAAATGGAGGGTAAATTCGTGGCGATTTAATGTAAGAAAATGGTATTTAAGACAAGTCAACTTAAAATTAAAAAAAACTTGCGGTTCAATCTTTCAAATGTTTAAATAAATATTAAATTGTTACTTTGCGCAGGTCTTTCGTTCCTCCTGTAAGGGATGAAGAAAGTGAAACTCAAAGAAAGGCACATGCGAAGAGAGTACGTGAAACAAGGCGGTCCACACAGGGTGTGACACTTGAAGAAATTAAATCAGCCGAACAGCTTGTCAAAAAGAAGAATCAGACTGGACTTAATAATAATAACAATAATACTAACAATAATGAACAGGTGAGTTCTGGTAAGAGGGTATCTTGTCTCCATGAATATATAATCAATTAATGAATAACTTGTGATAACGTTTTATGCTTATCGTTAAAGTTAATTGTACAAATTGATGTATTTAACTTTGAAATGTGAAACTCAGAATATGTCACTCTGTACAATTTAAAAATAATTTATCAAAAGCAACTGACCATGTTATCATGTATACTAACAGTCGGGTATTAAGGGGGATTCCTCTAACGGTGTGAGTGTTACTGCCACCATAACCACAGCTGCACCTACTGTTCCTACTCGTGATAATGAAGAACCTGCACCTGTGCATGAACGCAGGCCATCCTGGAGGCTTAGAGTTGATAATGGCAGCAAGGTACGTATTTAAACAATTGTGCTTTGCATGCGATTGATTCTAAACATGTTTTGTTTGAAATAATATTTAACCTACTTACGTGTATATTTGTAGTCAGAAATTTAAAAATTAGAAACGAATTTAATGTAGGTACGATCTTTGACGTTTTAAATTTATATTATTTTACGTATACCGGGTGTTCACGCCGTAGGAAAACACCAATGTATTTTTCTGGAAAAGATCCCGGTGATCTGCGGAATTTGTATAGATTCAACACTCAACCTGCGTAATTGGGGTTAGTTAATGCTAGAAAGAGATAGAAATAATGCCAGCATCTGTTGTGGCGGCACGCAACTGTTTCATTGTCTACTTCTTATATTTGTCAATTTTGGCAGGGGCAAAACGTCAGCTTATTAAACTTGTTAGATTTGTTAGTTACTAAATGATGAATTATGTACCATGGAGCTCAGAGAACCTTGTTCTAAAAACACTGCAGTATCTCTATGTTTGATGTACAATGTGTCCACGGATAGGTGATACAAGAGGTATAAATGACCAAAAATTTTTAGATATCAGTACGGTGTTTGGTAGTCTATCCCTGCTTGTTCTTAAATTCATTTTAAGCAGACTTTCGATTTTTTTAAATCAAGGCATCTGTGTTAGCACTTTAAAACGAAGGTGAGGTTTAGGTAAAGTCTTAGTATTTTAACAAATTTCGCAAAATTGTATTAGAGTAAAGTTGTTCAGAACACAAAATTACGATTGTATGCAAAATTTGAAGTTGTTCAGACAGAATTGTTTTTTGTTACTTTAAGGCTTTTGTTGTGCTCGTAGGCGCTTCAAAAACACAAAATTAGGATATGTTATTTCGAAACCTTTATTTTAAATTGAAAGTTTCAAGAATAAAGGAAACACAAATATCAAAATTATTCAAAAGTTGTTGTAGTGTCTGCTTGATCTGATCCAAAACTGTGGAAAATTGTGAATTTAAGTCTTAAATGATTACCTGCAGGAAAAGTAACCTAAGAAATAAGACTATTAAACACAGCAAAAATTATTATCAAGAATAAAATTTTCCGAGAAATCAATAATAAAAAAGTTTTTCCTCTTGTATCACCTATCCGTGGACACATTGTATACAAGCTGGGTTTACTGCCTGAATTGTTAATATAAACTTGAATTGTTTGATTACTTAACATGTTCTGAATTAACTGTGTAATTCCAAGACAAGGGAGAGTTCTTTGGAGTTTGACAATTATTAGACCCTTCTACCAAACAGTGTCGTAGGCTGCTGTCAAGTCGATGAAGGTACATGCTGTTTTAAGGCCTTTTTGGAACCCTGCTGTGAATAGTTAACCCCCACACCTGATCGCAGCAATTTCGGTTGGGTCTAAACCCTGCTTGTTCAGAGGGAAGCTATTCGTTTACATATATCGAAATTCTGGTATACAGCAAGCGCTCTAGCGGTTTATAACATATACTTAATAGAGATATTAGATGGTAGCCAGAGCGCTCCTCAGGAGCTTTATCCGGTTTTAGGATAGCTAGGACTTTTGCTTTCCTAAAAATATTAGGGATCTATCCAGTTGTAAAAGCCAACAAACCACTCTTGCCGAATCCCCCAAATTTTTTATAAACTCAGGGCACACATTGACCAACCCAGGGGCTTTCCTCGCTTTTAGCTGGGCAGTAAACTAAACCCTGCACTCTGAAAAACAGCCTCCCGCAGGGATCTGTATTAGCTCCCATGCTCTTCAATATTTACATAAACGATATGCCCATTACAAGATATAGGAAATTGACGTATGCTGACGATTTAGCAATCGTAATTCAACATTGAGATTTGGAAATCGCAGCAACTACTCTAACGGAAGACTTCAATCTACTCCACTTCTACTATAAAAAATGGCGCTTACTTCCTAACCCATCTAAGACTGCAGTATGCGCATTCCATCTAAATAATAAACTAAAGTGTATTCAGGGAAAGGCTGCACTCGAAGTAAACAAACAAGTTTGACAGCGGCTGATTCGCACGGCAAATGCTTTGCGTAAAATTGTTGGCTGCGTTAGCGTACACGCTTGTAACGTGTACACAGGTAAGTACCGTAAATACGTATTTATGTAAAAATGCGTCACCGGCTTATCGGATTAGGGAACTTTCACCTGTATACAACCAATCACAGCCCCTATTTCGACCTCGTGGTTGTCAACCATCACGTGGCTTTGTTTACATCGAGTGCAGCCTTTCCCTGAATACACTTTAGCGAATCAACAATTGCACGTTACATTTGGAGGGCAATTGGTGCGTCATAATTTTAATCCCAAGTACCTGGGCATCACCCTCGACAGGTCATTGACTTATAAACAACATCTTGAAAAGACCGCCTAAAAAGTGAGTTCTCGAAACAATATCTTACAGAAACTAGCGGGTACTTCATGGCGGGCCGATGCTGTAGCTCAGGGGTGCCCAACCTGTAGCTCACGAGCCACGTGTGGCTTCCGCCAAGTTCTGATGTGACTCGTTTTATTAACAATGCGCACTTGTAAGTGCTAAATACAGTGTCCGGTTTCTCTAATTTTTCAATAATTTTCATAAATTGCTTTCAATTTTAACTATTTACGTATACCTAGCTCTTTTGTTACAAAATTCAAATGGCTGTATCTCGCGTTAACCATTGAGAATTGGACACATGTTTATATGAACTGTTTTGCTAGAAATAAACAATACTATAATATAGCAAATTATGTACCATTCCTCCTTAAACACCCTGTATACGTTTAAAAATTGAAATATTAGAAGTGCAAAATATATTTGTGGCTCACCTAAAATTTTTAAATTGGCTCGAGTCAAGTTAAAGGTTGGGCACCATTGCTGTAGCTCTTAAAACATAGGCCTCAGCACTAGTATACCCTACGGCTGAGTACTGTACACCGGTGTGGTACAAAAGCGCACATACACTGAAGATAGATGTACAGCTTAACCAAACTATGAGAATAATCTCTAAGGAAAACCGCCCAGGCAAAAAGAGAGTTAATAAATAATAAGTAAATAAGCATGGAAATGCCCAGCTGGATTTACCGATTGAAGAAGATCTTGCCGAGTTGAACATACCTGAAAAATGGGCTTAAAGATGGAATGGTCTAGAAAACATTAAGAATAAAAACATAGTAACAGATGTTACGAATAAATTACCAGTCTTTACACTCCCTCGCGAATTATGGTGTAAGATAAATCGAATCAGAACAGGCCACGGTAAATGTGCCCAATCATTGCGGGAAATGATTGACTCCCCCGTAACGTAACGTTTCGGAGTTAATTAATGTAATTTCATTTTAGAAACTGCTGGCGAAAATCTTAGTAAAGAAATATAAAATGTCAAGCCCGCAACACAATAATCCTTTAGAAAATATTTCCATTACATTTTAAGGTTATTTGGTATTTGACTTATAACTTATAACCATTTATTTGCTCTCTTTGATAAGATTTGAACTGTTGTATGTTTTTAGTGATATAAACTCAATAGTTATGAACATATTTAATAGAATTTACTTACGTTTTCTTTACGTATGCCGTTGTAATAAGGCGAAATCAATACAAAATATACAGCATGCAGAAACACAGATATAAAAAATACTGATTTTGCGTATTTTTATTGTAAATGTAAGTCAGAAATGTTAAGTTCTTAACTAGCGATTGAACTGCGCAAGTCGTTTGAAACAGTTGCCTAGTAGAAAGGCAGCAAATCGCTAGGTTTAATGGGAGGAATTTGTACCATGAGATCGAAAAAAAGATGATTCTGAGCAGGCCTTGACTAGTACAAGACGATTGGCAAGACTGATTTCAAAATGTGGCAGTAGGTTAGAGGTTAATAAATGTCAAATAAATTAAAACACAAAACAGTATTTATTTAGGGAACAAACTGAAAACTAAGATGAATACATGTTAGAGCAGGTGTTCAAAATGTGATCCTTCACTAGTATTACAACGATAAACTTAAATAATTCTGGAAACAAGATTGCAAAACTGGCTTACATTTGAAATGTCACTGTCACATTATAATTCATAGGCATTCTAGAACCAGTGTAGCCAATCGTGTTGTACTAGTCAAGGCCTGCTCAGAATCATTTTTTTTTTCGATCTCATGGTATTACAGTAAAAGTTTAACATTTTGCCACTGTCAAAATTGAGGAATATAAAAAGTAAACAATCTTGTACTAACAAACTCCTACGCTAATTCTGTCTCTTTCTAACATTAAGCAAGCCCAATAACCGATGTTGAACGCTGACTCCAAACACATTCCAAAGGTCACCTGAATCGTTGTTAAAAAACATACATTGGTATTTCCCTATGTTGTGTCTTACCCTGGGCACTCGGTATAACCTTTATTGGTAAAGGAATTGTTTTTGTAAATACATTTGGTAAGTATAATTCAACTGGTTTAAATGTAGTAAAAAGAAAACACTGGAATCCACACTATGTACCCAAGCTTGAAGTTTATTCTCTATTATTATTATACAATATCGTAGACTATAATTCTTTAATTAACCATTTTAGATCTCAAAAATGTTGCTTGTAGATTCTTTTACAAAGTGTATGATGGGTGTTGGTTGCTTTTTGTAAAAGTGTCAGCTTTAGCAAGTGAAATGCAGTAACCTTTTAAGATTAAATGCTTAAAGTTTTGAATTAACCAGAAAAATGTATTATTTACCATCAAAATGAAATACTTTTTTTTATATTTAATAATTCTTTATCGCAGACCTAAAAAAAAATGAGTTAACTTTGTAGGTTTGCTTTTTTTGCATGATTTTATTTCTTTTATTTTTTACAGGTTGCACCTTTGATACTGATTTTTTGCTTATATTGTTTATACAACCCCTTCTTTCACATTGCATATTTGTTAACCCTCTTATTGTGCTGTTATAATAATATTGTGTATTCTGTGTAAGTATTAATATACCGCTTTATTGTGAAGCTAATTAATTCAAGTACCTATTTATGTATATATTTTTTAAATATGTATATACTACGTACGTAAACCAACGGAAATACTTATCAGTATTTTATGCCATACTTATAGCTTTAGCTTTTTTGTTGTATTAATTAATAATTAATAAAGAATTTATTAGTAATTAATGAGAACATAGAAATTCATCCAGATTACTGAATTTTAATTCATAAACACACCTTGTAAACAAATCATAGGTAATAACTTTCATAGATGACTTGACAGAAGTATCCAAGTGATTGTCCAACAATATTGGGGCAAATCGGAGGTAAATGTATTCACCAGCATCATAGATGTGCTCTACTAAGTTAATAACTGTATAACCTCGAGTTCCTGTAATCTTGTAAACATCCAATAACCCTTAGTACTTGCTTGTTATAACATATAACATCTAAAATGGCACGATTTATGTTTTGTCTCACAATCGTTCTGTGCCTTATTTTTAGAAAAAATTAAATTGTTATCTTTTTTGGAAAAATATTTGCTCACCTAAGTTTGGCAGGTAGAATAATTTCGTTATAAACCAAAAGTCTTCAGCTCAGTCGCAGCTCTGATCATTAAAATGTTTTGACTAAATCCAAGAAAAGTCATTGTATGTTTATTGGCAGCTGCAATAAAAACAAAAAAGTACATAACACATTTGTATTACAATATACAGGATGATGAATTGATACACGCACGTGCTTAGGAATTTTAATGATAGATTTATAACGTGTAAATGTTTGCTTCCTTAATTATTTTAGACCAAGAGTACAGCTACATATTTTTGTAGGGAAAAGAATACTGTGTATATTCACGTAATTTTGTATGATTTTCAATTTTCGTGTGACTAAAAAACCTGGTAATTAAATCTTACCCTAACAAAAATCTTTATTGAATTGAATTTTTATTGAATATTTGACTCTATTTGCTTTAAACGAACCAGGCTGTAAAACAATGAAAAATAATTTTTCCGTAAACCCTGGCAAAAAATGAAATTTTTACGTTATTTCCATACGAAAAATATCACTTTTTGGCTTGGTATCCAATTATTCGACAAATTCAAAAGGAAAGAAAATCGTTTCTAATCGACGACAGAACGGGATTTTTAATAAGAGAACAATTGAAACAAACAATTGTAGATTATAAAATAGGTAACGAGAGGCTCAGTTATCTGTGACTAAACGAGAAGTTCAGGAAATTCAGCCTAGTGAATATTCATGCTTCAACTGAGAATGCGGAAGAAGTGAAGAAAGATGAGTTTTATGAACAAGTAGAAGAGATGTATAGGTAACACTCCCAAATTTTGATATCAAAATATTGTTAGGTGATTTGAAAGCTAAAATAGGGAGGGAAATAAAACGAATAAATAACTGGCAGAACTTTGCACAAAAAAACAAATAACAACGGGTAGAAATTAATTGACTTTGCAGCTGAAGCATAAAAATATACACAAAATCACAGATGGACGGACAACCAATCAAATCGATCGTGCTGATACAAAGAAAAAACTCAAACAGTATAGAAGACGCCAGATCACACAGAGGAGCAGACATAAGCTCAGACCACTTTTTAGTCAAAGCCAGATTAAGACAGAGAGTGCCTAATTTATCATGTAAAAAAGGAACAAACAGAAACAAGTGGAATAACACAAGCACTACATATGTTGAAATACAAACAAATACTTAAAAGCTATAGAGCAAAGCCAAATCAATAACCAACAAGAACCAATAAATGGAAAGTGGGAAGCAATCAAATGTACAGTTAAACAGGGGGTTCAGAGTCTTCGAAAGATCAAACAAAGAACAGGGGAGGAGTGGTTCGACAAGAGTTGTATGAGCGTAGGCTCGCAGTGCTAAAAGAAAACACGACGGAGGCACGGGAAAAATATAAAGAAGCTACCAAAAAAGTGAAGGCAATGTGTCAGCAAAAAAAGCGAGAGGCCATACAACAGAAAATAAATGATCTGGAAGAAAAGCACCAAAGAAAACAGATACGGGAATTTTACAGAATCCTAAAAGAACTAAGAAAAGGATTATAACAACAGAACATGAGACAACAGAACATGAGAAAGGAAATTTAATATCAGCAGGAAGGGAGATACAAGATATGTGGGATAAATACTTTAAAATAATTATAGAGCAGAAGTATAAGGCACGGGAAATGGAAGAAGTGACATTGTACAGAAGCAGAATCAACACCGGGCTAAGAGTACCAATTCTGGAAGAGTTACAACAACAACAGAAGTCCGGGAGTAGATGAAATACCAATAGAATTGTTTAAATATGGCGGAGATGGCATTTTCAAGGTGGTGCATGATTTAATAGTGCAAATATGACAGAAAAAACATTTGCCAGAGGGAGAAATGGTCACAAAAAGGAAAACAAACAGCTACCAGAAAATTACAGACCTATTTCCTTGTTAAGTGTGATATACAAAGTGCTAGCTAGTGTAATAAAAGTGAGACTGGATGATGAAACAAGGAAAAATTGAGCAGTACCAAGTCGACTTTAGAAAAGAAAAATCGATTATTGACGAAGCAGATACAAGAAAAGGCGGATAAGAAAGATAAATGCATTTATGCCTTGTTCATAGATTTCAAAAAAGCATACGACACAGTCCTAAGATTGGAGATATATAAAGCACTGGCTTACTTAGAGTTCTCAAATGACTTAATGTCCCTAATCAGAATGACATTAAAGTAGACGATACTCCTACCAGTGCCTGGCGTATGCTGATGACCTGGTTTTGCTAGCTAAAACAAAGGAGGAGCTTAAAGAGTTATTCATGCGTTTAGAGAGCAAAGCTAGTGAAGCAGGCCTAGAATTCAATTAATCAAAATCCAAGTTTGTATTATTAAGTAGAAAACTGCATCAGGAGGGAGAGTAGATTTTAAAGAAGATAAAAGTGTAGTGTACCTAAGAGTGGACATAACAACAGACTGTGGCTATAGTGAGATGATAGGGAAACACATAGGGGCCTGGACTAAATGTGCGGGAAGCTATAAAAAAATTGCTGGGGCCAAAGAATGTATCGCACACGGTAAAGTTAAAATTGTATAAAACGATGATAAGGCCAGCGGTGCTATTTGGCAGCGAGCTGTGATGTTAACGCAAGAAAATCAAAGGAAAATAGAAGTAGGAGAAGAAGTATATTTGGAGATGTAAAGGAGGGAAGCACATGGAGACGAAAAAACAACGCAGAGCTGGCGGAAATCTACAGGGAATCCGAATTGTGAGCTTAGTCAAGCGCAATAGATTAAAGTGGCTGAGTCACACCACAAAACTGGACGAGCACCATCACCAATAGGAGAGGAAGGCCCCGGAGAACATGGTGTGAAGACGTATAAAATAACTTTTAAGAGAGCTCAACATCAGAAACTGGGAAATGTGCAAAAGAGAGGAAAAGATGGAAGGAAATAATAAATAGTACAAGCCATGGGCCTGAAGTCAGCGCCGCAGCAACCCTATTTGGCGCCTGGTGCAAAGTAGTTTGATTGCGCCTTTTTACATTTTTTGTGAAATGTAATAATAAACCTCTCTAAAGGATATACCCGCAAGCGTTTTATTTCCGTAACATTGTTAGCATTGTATACAAGTAAGAAATATGCAGATGCATTGTTTGCACAAATAAGATGATCATACAGGTCTATTTAGGCGCCTACATTGATATGGCGCCTGCCCCGCAGCAAGGGTGGTGCGGAAGGTGCTTCCGCACCACCCTTGCTGCGGCGCTGCCTGAAGTGCTGAATATAAACTAATTGACAAGCTAGACTGATAGCTAAAGAACAATATTTTGTTTCAGTAATTCCAAGGCATCACTGATTTTTGTCGGAAGTGCAAGAGTTAATTTCCATAGTTTGCTAAATAACCGCAAAATAGCATCAATGGATGTGGTATTTTTTTCTGCAAAAAACATATTTTTGGTCTAAAATAATTAGGGAAGCAACATTTTACATATTAAAGTTTACCATTGGGAATTCCTATGCTGCGTAAATAATTTATCTCATGATTTGAACTTTATCGGGCAGAATACTTCTTCTTACTTTGAATTTTGTCTTGCATTTTTGGCACTTGCTATTCAAAAAGTGATATTACTTTCTTACCCCAAGTTTATTAATTTAATTTTGTAATTAACGGCCTCCGTTATAAGAAAGAGTTCGAACACCTTTGTAAGTGTTTCAACATTTTTTTGTAAGGTGAGTGAAGCATTTCATTAATCATCCCAAAACTCCATATAAATTCAAAGCTTTATGTGTTTATTTATTTACTTATAATTATTTTGTACAGATTTAATAATTTAATTTTAGTACGTTAAAAATTAAATTGTTAACAATTTGAAATCATTAATAATATGCAAAAGCATTACAATAAATTAATGATTTAATTTTGATATGCTTCGGTGTTATTATTATAAAATAGTTACAAAAGCATGCTTGGTATATTTCGAAAATATCACTATTGAGAAATCAGTTTAGTGAATCACTTCTCAAAAATGTGTAGGTTGAACGCTAGTATCCATTAGGGTTTTTGCCAACATTTTTGTAGCTTTCCGAAACCGTTACTGATTTGCACTTTTTATTCGCAAATATGGTAAGCAAGATATTTTAAAACTTCTTTTACATTCCATAACACATACTATGAATTGTTATTACAACCGTATTATGCTAATCATTCATGAATTCAGTTTTATGTTACAATTTATATACATTTATTTAGGTTGTTTAGAAGATTATACACTTTGAATCAAATCAGTGGTGGTGATTGTATTAACCGATTATGTGTTTTCAAATTTTGGTTGTTCTGAACAAAAGATTTTTAAATAAAAGCACGTCAGGTTTTATTTGTGTAGATATTAATTACCATAAAGATTTTGTTTTTTGTTCAGTGGTTAGTGAAACCAGTAGTAATTTCCTGAAAAACGCTCGCTCGATTTTGTTATCTTACAGCATGAGTCCTATGATTTTACATTGTTTCTGAAAAGGGCATATTTTCCGGTTATTGTTGTATATCAGTATAACCTTTATTAATTTTTTATTGTAAAATAATTAACGCTCAAAGCGAAGGAGTTGATTAAAATTGCTTACCAAAAATGTAATTAAAATTGGAAGTAAATAACATCTCACTTAACAGAGTTTTATTGTTCTAGAATCTAGATCATTGTTTTTATGTGTAACTAAAATGTAGGCCGCTACATCAGGGGCTGATAGTATTCAATGCGATGATTAAAAAAAGCCTATACGCATATGCTATAAAGTGCTTTCCGAGTTAGATCTGAAACAGGGCGGCTGTATGCTGTGCTCTTTCCAAATATTGAAGGCAATTTGTTTCAAAACCTACACAATCACTTAACACAAACTAAATCCTTTAAACCCCTAAACACAAATTGCATTGGACCAAGAATTACCAGAACGTTGGAAAGAGGTATGTTGGAACTCACTAAAGCTAACTTCCAGCCTTGGGAGACATATTGCATATGATTTTTGCAGAAAAATGTTTTGAACTTGTAGTTTGTAATGTAACAAAGCACTTTAGGGCATATGTTAATGTTATATAAATAATACTAATTAATTGCTATGTGCTAAAAACACTAAACTGCTACATTCGTAAAATGCAATAAGATTTAAACTGCTGTTGAGGTTAACATGTACATTCTATTAAAATGCTAAACTTGCAATGCCAGTTAGGTTTTTATCCACCTTTTTAAGGTTCCTTAAAGAACCGATAAAACTATTATTTAAAATGACACTGTAAATGCCAAAAAAGGCTTTCAAATTATCTTGTAATACTTTACAATGATTCATAATAATTTGGCCATCACTTTGTTGAAGAATATACGAATATTTTAATAACCTCATTGTAAAGCACTCCTAACATTTTTAGTAGCTAAGTATTTCACTATTTCAGTAGAACTTATGTAAAAGAGAAAAATACCTCTGTCAAGTCATCTTTTGATATCTGCAATCTTAAATTTGCACTCCTTCACCTCATCACATTCTTTCAACGCAACAAACATTAAATCATATCCATGCGACAAACTTATAAGAATGTTTGTCACGATTAGATTTATTATTGATTAAAGTCCATTAAAATTAATTTAAAGAATTACCGCAACGTATAACCTCCACTTAACAGCAAATATTTGTATACAGTTTAAGCTAGAAGATGCAACTAAAGATACAGAGCCACCGTCGACGCCCTCCTTTATACGACGGCCTGGTGCAATCACAAATCCACCCCCACGACCTACATCTAATCCTGTTGAAACTGCTGATGCCACTATAACACTACCTTTGCGAAGGCCCAAATCTCAAGATAATAAAGGTAAATGTTTGTTAAATTTGTGTTGAACGAATAATAGTATTTGCTTTCATTCATTTTAGAACAAGATAAAGAAAATGATGCTCGTAATGCACAGGCTACACTTGCTACACAAGCTGCTATACAGAGAAGGAGACGGCCCAAGAGAAGGTCAACGGGAGTTGTAGCTTTTGATAATTTAGACGTAAGTGTTAGAATAATTCAATTGTTTTATAAAATTTCTGTGCAGTGTGTATCAGATAATAGTGCTCGATGCTATAAAACAAATCTGCTGAAAATACTTCCCGTTTAAATAAAATTAAATAGCAATAAAAATTTCAAAAATATACTTACATAAGGAATTTGTAGATAACCAACCATGTATAATTACGTAAAAACAGTCGTACATGTTGTTGATCCCAATGTTACTGCCAAATTTAACAAGAATAATAAATACTTGTACCAAACCAGACTCAGGGATCTCCCATTGCGTTCCATAAATAAATTTTGTTACAAATAATTAACTTCAAAAGACGATACCTATTATTAAAATGAAGTTTCAAATAATTAATTCCGAAGTATTATGAGATTGAATGAATTTATAATTAGAATAGCATGTGATTTTTGTTAAATAGTTGGTAGCATTGTCTAATATAATTTTAACACACTAAATATTAGTCATTATTGGACCGTAAAATGACAAGAGATGTAAAAAATGAAAAGCCACTGTGCTGATTTTGTTTTGTTTAATGCCTCCACCTAGGCTCATCGCTCAAGTGAACTTGAGTATGTCAGTGAAGGAGAAACAACTAACCTCAGCCGAACTTAGGGGGTTGTTAGTTAGCTTAAGCAGCGTGGGTTTCATAAAATTTTTGTTAAATTAACAAAAGCCAAAGTTGGTGAAAGAGCATCATTTTTTATTTACTTTGAATTTGATTTGATCCCAGTTTGTTCATTTCGACGAATGATTAACGCTTCCGAAAATCATATTTGTGCAACCCGCCCTAGTTCTGAAGTAACTAATTGGATTGCCAGAATTAGTCATAGTTTCCTCCATGGTAGCAAATACAAAATTGGTCAATATTTTGATATTATGACTTTCCTCGTGTAGAGAAAAATAAACATTCTAACTGACCTGTATCTGAATAATTAAATTACGACCTTTTTGATTTTACTAGCTGACGCCTCTTTACAGCCTGGGCATCTTTTTTATTTTCCACATAATCCTTAATTCTGAGAAAACGCTAATTTTCACCACATCGGCGCTAGTTGCCCACAGTGACATTTACATGTGACAGTCAGGTAGCCAACAAACTTGCTTTAAAATAACTTTAATTTTCAAAAATTCTTCCTTTGTCCATCCCCACATTATCACGATTGGGACTGGTCCCCTAGTTTTCTCCACTCCTTTCTATCTGGAATTCTTCCTGCACCCCCACTTTCCACCTCGACCTATTCTTCGTTTCCTACTCAAAGTTCAGTACGGGAGAGATACGGCAATGTTATTCTTATGGGAGTTTTGTCAATGTTGCCACTTCTCGGCAGAGGCCAGCGGTCTAAGCTATTAGAAAGGGATTAGCAGTTGTTAGGTGCCCTGAAATACAATAGCTGGATTTATTTATAGTTGACAGGTGTATATTCACTTCCAATCAGTTTTGTGGTGATATCTGGCTACCTCACTTTCCATAAGACAATGTACTGAACTTTAGTATGAAACGAAGTATACGTCTTCTTCTTTTCCCCCCCTACAGTACTGCCTAGAATATTTCTTAACATTCTTTCTTCCTTCATCTGCAGCACATGTCCCATCTGTAATAATAGTAACTTAGTAGGGACGGGAGACACTTCCTATCAAGAGTTTGACATGTAATAGTTGCTAAATAGATGAATGAATCTTTAAACTAACTGTGTGTATCTGTGTATTATTTCATTCAATATATATAAACAAAACATGGTGTCAGAATAAGGAAGAACTGATAGAAGTCCTGAAATAAAGAAAAGAGCTAGAACCGCAAAAAAAAATTCTGTGTGAAGCGTGAAGCGGGAACCAAGAAATATAACCTATAACTTTCCAAGAGCAGGAAAATCTGAGTGAAAAAAAAAATTACAATTAAAACACATAATATAGTTTTATATTGTAGGGAAAATAGGAAAATGGCCAATTATGTTGGATTAAGGTGCCCGAATCCTTTAGAGATTAATGAGAATCTTGCAGAAAATTGGGTTAAATGGAAACAACAATATCTATTGTATGTGGAAGCTTCTGGGCTTCAGGAAAAGCCAGATAAAAGAAAAATAGCACTGTTATTAACTATGTTAGGTGAGGAATGGCTAGATATATACAATAACTTAGTGTATGCAGAAGACGAAAGTAACGATAACTTAGACGATGTTATAAATAAAATGGAAGAGTACTGCTTGCCTAGGAAAAACGAAGTTTTTGAAAGTTACAAATTTTTCACAAGAGTACAACTCGAAGGTGAAACTTTTGAAGCATTTTATACAGATTTAAAGAAAAGAGCGAGCACCTGTGGATTCGATAGGCTGAAAGATAGATTGATCAGAGATAGAATCGTAGCAGGTATCAGAGATAAGAGGGTAAAAGAAAAATTATTAACGGAGTCAACCTTGACGTTAGAAAAAGCAGTTATTACCTGTAGAGCAGCAGAAAATACTCGCAAACAGATTATAGAATTACAAGACAAAACAAAACAAAATGATTCAAGTGTAGACTCAGTTAAAAACAAACACATAAAAAGAAGTGACAAGAACACAGAGGTTCCACCTAGACAAACACAAATAAAAAATAAGCAAGAAAAAGAGTGTGGCAAATGTGGTACCATCCATAAATATGGACACTGCCCTGCGTTCGGAAAGACCTGTTATAAATGTAAAGGATACAATCACTACGCCGCAAAATGTAAAAGAAAGAAAATACAGAACATAGAAGAAAATGAGAACGTAAGCGAAACAGATAGCGACATAGTTATATCATGCATTACTGCTAAGAATGAAACTAAAATAGAAGAAACCTGTGTGGAAGGAGCAACAAAGGCTTGGTTGGAGGTCGTGCAGGTAGAGGACAAGAAGGTTCGATTTAAACTAGATACAGGAGCTGAAGTAAACATTCTACCGCTGAGAATTCATGAGAAACACTTTAATGAATTTCAACTACGACCAACATCTACAGTATTAGTGACCTATGGTAATCACAGAGTGAAGCCAAAAGGTCAGGTTAGTCTTAATGTTAAGAGCAAAATTACTGAAACAGTATTAGATTTTGTAGTAGTAGATGTAGATTCACAAGCTTTATTAGGAGTAAATGCATGCGAAAAATTGGAACTCATTAAAAGAGTGAATAATTTAACAAAATGTTCCAGAGAAAGCATTTTAAAAGAATTTAGCGATGTTTTTCATGGCCTGGGAGAGTTGCAGGGAGAACATCACATCAGCTTGGATTCAAAAGCAATAGCCGTTGTTCATCCACCAAGAAAAATTCCGTTTCAATTGTCAGAAAAACTAAAAGAGACTCTGAGTCAATTAATAGAAATGGGAGTCATAGCGAAAGTAGACAAACCTACTGAGTGGGTCAACAGCTTAGTTATAGTGGAAAAACAAAATGGAAAACTACGGTTATGCTTGGATCCAAAAGATTTGAACAAATATATTAAACGAGAGCATCATTATACACCAACAGTAGAAGAAATTGCTGGTAAGATGAATAAAAAGACTGTATTTTCTGTATTAGATATGAAAGATGGGTTTTGGCAAATAAGATTGGATGAACAGAGCTCAGAATTGTGTACATTCAACACACCTTTCGGAAGATACAAATTCCTGCGATTACCATTTGACATAAAATCTGCTCCGGAAGTATTTCAGAAAAAGGGACAAGAGATATTTGGAGATATCGAGGGAGTGCAGATAATGTGCGATGACATAATTATTGCAGGTGAAACAGAGAATGAACACGATAAAGTTTTATTAAATGTATTAACAAAGGCGAGAACAAACAATGTAAAATTTAATCCAAATAAATTTAAGTTTAGAGTACAAGAAGTAAATTATTTGGGACATGTGTTTGGTAAGGATGGATTAAAACCAAATAAAGAAAGAATCAAAGCAATAGTAAAGATGGAAAACCCAAAATCTAAACCAGAACTGATGAAGTTTTTAGGGATGGTGAATTTTCTAAGCAGATTTGTCCGTAATAAATCAGAACTTACCACATCTTTACGAGAACTATTAAAACAAGATGTCAGTTGGCATTGGGTTAAGAAACACGAACAAGCTATGAATAATATAAAAAATGCATTGTGTGAGGCACCAATTTTAAAATTTTTTGATTGCAACGACGAAGTGATAATACAATGTGATGCTTCGAAGGCTGGTCTGGGTGCATGTTTACTTCAAAATAAACAACCAGTTGCATATGCATCGAGAGCGTTAACAACCTCAGAATGTAACTATGCTCAGATAGAAAAAGAGCTGTTGAGTATTGCATTCGCATTAGAAAAATTCCATCAATATGTTTATGGCAAAGAGGTGCTAATACAATCTGATCATAAACCACTACAAACGATTGTAAATACCAAAGAAATAGGTAAAATTGCTGCAAGGTTACAGAGATTAATGCTTCGTGTGATGAGATATAATGTAAAGGTCACATACGTGCCTGGGAAAGAAATGTATGCGGCAGATTACCTTTCGAGAGCTTTTCTTAAAGAATATCCTATAGAAGACAAAGATCAACAAGAAATAGTTAAAGCTGTACATATAGTAAACAAATACCTAGCCATCACAGCAGAACGAAGAAAAGATTTTGTAGAAAAAACAAAACAAGACCCTGTTTTACAAGCAGTTTTAAAGTATCATCAAAATGGATGGCCGGAAAATAGAAATAAAGTGGATCGCATTGCAAGCCCATATTGGAATGTAAGAGCTGATATTTCAGTATCAGAAGACTTATTATTTAAAGATAACAAGGTCATTGTACCAGAACAGTTGAGAAAAGACATGCTTAAATTGTTGCATGAAGGACACCAGGGCATAGAAAAAACAAAATTAAGAGCAAGATCAATTATGTACTGGTATGGAATATCTAAACAGATAGAAGAAATAGTGACTAATTGCAACAACTGTATGAAATTTGCAACTAAAAATCAAAAAGAGCCACTACTGTCACATACAATTCCGGATCGACCCTGGGAAAAGATTGGTATGGACGTATGTGAATGGAAAGATAAGCAGTTTATTGTTATAAAGGACTACTATTCAAAGTGGATAGAAGTAAAACAATTACGAAGAAAAACAGCGGAGGTCATTATCAAAGAAGTAAAATCAGTATTTGCTACACATGGGATACCAGAAAAAGTAATAGCAGACAATATGCCGTTTGGAAGTAAAGAATTTAGATCATTCGCAAAAGAGTACGATTTTGAAATCATCACTACAAGTCCAACATACGCACAATCTAATGGCATGGCAGAAAACGCAGTAAAAATTACCAAGGGAATACTTAAGAAGATGGAAGATGGTAAAGCTGGGTTAAACGAAGCTTTATTAAGTTATAGAAATACTCCAATTACTGGAATTGGAAAATCACCAGCAGAGATGCTTATGAGTAGAAGATTACGAGATAAATTACCTACGACTAAACATGACTTGAAACCTAAATTTCAAAAGAATGTTCCGAAGGAGTTAGTAAAGCAGCAAGAGTATCAGAAGAAGTACTACGACCGAGGTGCAAGAATATTACCAGAACTATACGTAGGAGACAAGATTACTGTTAATAGAGGTAACGAATGGGAACCAGGAATAGTGAAAGGAATCCACTCAGCTCCAAGGTCCTATATAATAACAACGGGAACTGGTCAAGATATTCGGAGAAACAGAAGAGATTTACGAAAACATGCTGAACTTGAAGAAAGAAATACCCAAGAACCAGAAGAAATAAATGAAGAGCGTAAAAAACCAAATGAAGCTGACAGCGACAACTCGAAGGGGGCTACTCCTAAGAAAAATGAAGAGGTGCCTAACGAAGAGGTCGAAAGAAGACAGAGTCACAGAACAAGGAGAATGCCAACAAAATTCGAGAATTATTTATTAAGGTTTTAAGTATTGTTCAATGTTCTGAATTTAAAATAAGTGTGTTAAATATATTAAATATGAACTTGAGAAAGAAGGTGTAATAATAGTAACTTAGTAGGGACGGGAGACACTTCCTATCAAGAGTTTGACATGTAATAGTTGCTAAATAGATGAATGAATCTTTAAACTAACTGTGTGTATCTGCGTATTATTTCATTCAATATATATAAACAAAACACCATCCATCTTATTTTGTTGGCTCTTACTACTTTTGTGCTCATTTCTTGTACTTCTTTATTTGTGAGTCTTTCCCATCTCCTGTTCGCTTTTCTTCCCCCAAATATCATCTGCAACACTCTCCTTTCCCACACTCCTAACACTCTCTCTTTCTCATTTCCCAATTATTATTATTATTATTATTATATATCTTTATTTAGCCAAGCTAACATCATACATATTACCATAAAATCCATAACAACATCTCAAACCCTCTTCTTTCTTAACCCCTCTTATCCTCGAACACATCCATTTTATTTTATGAAAATGCACATTTTTCCATTGAATTTGATTTTTGATAGTCATTTGTTTTCGAGTAATTACGTCAGAGTTTTTTTTTTTAAATGGCACCGCCTAAATTTTTTTCGTGTTTTCGATAGATCCTTTAATTCTGAAAACGGTAACATAAAATTTTGACACCTTACATAAGAAAATTTTCGAACAAAAGGCAATTTAAATGCGCAGAATTAGCCCACAAGTTATCGGCAATGTACAAAAATTTGTAAGACGGCTCGCTTATTGTCAAAAAATCGATGGATGGCAGTTCCAATACTTAATCTGATCTTTTAATTTGCTTAGTAGCAGGAGTTTTTCTTTTGTTTCGTTGTGTTTTCTAATTTTCATTTGTCTTTCGTTCGAAAATTTTCTTATGCAAGGTGTCAAAATTTTATGTTACCGTTTTTAGAGTTAAAGAATCTATCGAAAACACGAAAAAAATTTAAGCGGCGCCATTTAAAAAAAAAATCTCTGGCGTCATTACTCGAAAACAAATGACGATCAAAAATCGAATTTAATGGAAAAATGTGCATCTTCATAAAATAAAATCGACATGTTCGAGGATTTGTTCGAAAATTGGGTTGTTTCGGTTTTAATTAATATATTCCATACTTTAATCCCACACTGTATAACTTATTTCTACTTCTTGTATAATAGTTATGCACTTCTCTACAAAGCACGACATATTTATTAAAATAAACGGGCATTACCCCCTCGAGTATCTTATAAATAAAAACTAACACTTGATAATGTAATAATTCTCTGACATTCATCCATCCTAACCTATTTAACATTTGATTTGATCTTGTATACCAATTACACCTCAGAATTAATCGCATACCACGATTCTGCAAAATTTGTAACCTATGACTGCCTCCTTGATTTACTAGGTATAAAACTGTGCCACAATTGTAAAAATATGGTAAGATAATGCTATTATACATAGATTGTTTGTCCACACATCACTTCCGTAAGTCACAGTTGATTGGATTACTGTTTTGTATACCCGGATCTTAAGTCCCCTTAATAATTGTTTGTCCTTTAATATATTACTCAATGTGAGTACCGCCTTGTTTCCCTCCATTAGTTGTGCCCGCACTTCTCCTATTATCCCCAGTACCCTACCGAAAATTGTCCCCAGATAACAGAAACTGTCCACTTCCCCAAACTTCATTACCTTGTCTGTACCCACTTTCACCTACCTCTAGAAACTTGTCTTTTTCAAAGTCAGTACCATGTATTTTGATTTTCCTTCATTTATTACCAGGCCTTCCTCTTCTGCCGCCTATAGCAGCCTGGCTAGCACTATCTGCAACTCCTCCTTACTCCTTGTCATCAGCGTGATGTCGTCCGCAAACGTTAAACATTGTTGTGATAATAGTCCTGCTCTTTGTTTTTTTTCTAATACTATGTTTAATAACGTTGGTGAGCGCAGGTCCCTCTATCTTAATCCATCATTGACCGGAATGAGTCTTGAATCATTACCCTCTATTGTCACTTTTGATTCCGTTTCCTTCAAGGTCATTTCCACCAATTTTACCAATTTCGGTTTCATTCTTCCATTACCTTAATTAGTTTTCTTTGTAACATTACAGTAAATAACTCTCCAAGCATATTTTGTTTGGATATTTCCATTTGTGTCCTTGATTGTATTTAGCATTTTTTTATGTTTACCCTTTAAAGATTTAATCACTCCGCTGCCCATGAATATCCCATTATTGTTCATGTATATAGTGTCTTACTTTATTTCATAAACAATTTGCACTAGCATTTGTTTTTTTTAATAACTTGTTAAATGCTGTTTACCAGCGCCATGCGCAGAACATTTAACTAAATTTAGTATAAAACCCAAGCCACAGAGAGACGTCAACTTATAAATTCAAAAAGGTCGTGAATTAAATTTATAACTTAAATCAGTTCGATCTGAAATACAGAACTTTAACGATGTAAAACCATGGCCTGCTTTTTTATATAGTCTTACGATCTTTGTTAAGATTAACCAAGTAATATCAGCAATCAATTACGGATAATAAAATAAAGATGATCCCAAAAAAACAACGTTTCTTAAGAAAAAACACAAGTATTTATTTACTCTTTATTAGATTTTTAATTGACAATAATTTATCACAAATTAATAATCATCCACATATAGAATTAAGACAGTTTTTTAACAATCAATTATTCAAGAAATGATTTCATTTATTTATGCTCATATTTACTTCTGTTTAGGATCTGGATTCAGAAAAAGATCAATCTGCCGGAGGTGACTTTGAAGATTCCTCTAAATTAAATCACGAAGAGGTGAGTGTTCCATTTGTTTTGCTTACGATTTTATTTGCACATGTACTTGACTACTGTCTGTGTCTATTTTGGAAGGTGTTTGTTTTGTTTTCGTTTTTAAAAAATGATTAATGTACACAGTTACAAAGGGCTATCTCAAAGACGTAGACTCTTGCGAGGTGCTTAAAATGTATTTTAAGTCATCACGTGAAAACTAACGCAACTGAATGACTTAGTGTTTAGTTTTGTAAAACATGACTAATAATTGCTTTATTGTTTTATTTTGCTTTAAACAAACGCAAGTGCAGGGTACGTTAATCAAAGTCCATTTAAAATTATTTTAATTGCCAAATGGAACAGGGAAACGTTTAATCGTTAAATACGTAAATTTAATAACATCCTAATGTGTTGTCATAATATGAAATATTATTAGCCAGAGTTCGTTCATTTAACCCACGTGCTTTCCCAGAATATACTTCCATAGAAATAAAGCTCAAAGTTTGACATATGTTCATTGCGTAGACAGTAGCTAAAAATAATTCACTCTCCTCTAAATATAGAGGTGCTATCACTTACTATATTCAATGTTGCACAGCGAAAGTAAGAAATAGTTCGGTGTTTTTTCACACTTCTATCGTCGTATGATGTTGACCCAGGATTTTCACTACCTCTAAGTATTAGTCCCACTGTGTCTGACGGGACAGTTACATAAAATTTTTTGCAGCTGTTCTTTGTTAATCAACCGAAACCTTACCTATAAATTAAGTATGTTGAAAGGATTTTCTGGACACGTGTTAAATATTTGAGGCTATTAGGTTTATTTTTGGATTGATCTGAATTGTGAAAGTATTATTGTAGCCCAACAATCTTTTTTTGGTACTATTAATTCGAACAGACGGTCGTCGTCTTTGTTGTTGTATGGTTTCTTTTAACTAAAAATACATTGTAGGTAGTGACTTGCAGAAAATTTCAAAAACAAATTAAGTTTATATTTTAAAAATAGTAGGAATTATAAAAATACGCATGAAAACAATTTATAAAGGTGCGCATACTGTTATTTTGATAGAGTATAGGTCAAGTTCTTAAATTTTTTTTGTAACTTTGTGTAAGTAGGTTGGATATTTTTCATTGAGCTAATAAACTAATTTCAAATTTTTAAGGTTGTTTTTAAAAATCCCAACAATTTTGTTGAAACTGTTTTTTATAAAGAAGCGATCCGTGATGTAAATAAAATCGTTTGCTAAAGCTGGCAATACAGGAAATGCCTGTTTGCTTGCTTTCAGTGTCCAAATTCTAAATTCAATTTTTTTTTTTTTAGGTATAAACTGCATATCATTTCTTCTTCTTCAGGAATCCCTATACTCTTAGGGTGTCGGATAATTGTTTTTATGACTTCTTAACCCACTTTCTCCATTCTCTCCAGTCCATCGCTAGTAATTTCATGTGTCCTGCCTCTTTGTCTACCTACTTCCTCTTTTCTTTGTAGCCAATTTTTTCTAGGTCTTCCTTTTCTTCTTTTCCTGATTCTACCTGTTGCCTTGACTAGCCTGCCTAATATGTGGCCATACCAACTCGGGAACTTCTTCTCTATTTTCTTTGTAATTGCCTCGTAGTGAACTATTTGTTCATTTCTTTCTCTATGCAACTTCGATTTCCCCCGTGATTTTTCCAAAGAATTTCATTTCTGTGGCGATAATTTATAGACGCATAGTTTCGTTTTCATGTCTATTTCTCTTTCTCCAAGTATTGTTTTATTTAATGCGTAGTAGATCTTCGCACTCTTATTTGTTCTATTGGTAATTTCTAAGTGTATCTTCCAATATTACCCTCCCGAGATATTTGTATGCCGTTACTTTTTCTAGGTTTTTTCCTTTGATGTCTATTTGTCCTTCTTCCTCTTTTACTTTGTTGTTAATTATCATTCTTTTATATTTATCAGTATTCACTTCCATTTCCAATTTGTCTATTTCTACTACTGGTGGATTATGAGGGTTAAATACAACCATCATAAATCATTTTAACTAGGCCGAACTCGAAAATTTTTACAGCTATCTATACCAGCTGAACACAGAAGAATTTGCTTTTAAAATTTTAAAAGCAAATTCTTCTGTGTTCAGTTAAAAATTTTCGAGTCCGGCCTAGTTAAAATGATTTTTGATGGTTGTATTTATTTGACCCTCATAATCCCACCACTAAGTTGTAAAATGCCTCCAGCAAATCGACACTAGTGAATGAATGCTACTTGTTCGTTCTCCAATTTCTTTTCGATGATTGTTCTTAATCTCCTTTCTATTATTTTCGTATATAAACTCCTGGACAAAATTAACGCATCAGCAAAACTTCTCATTATTACTTGTAATTTTTCGAAGTTTTAAATCATTAAACATTTTATGTAGGTGGCCTAGGATATCCCCTGTCACTACTGATAAACAACTGCAATTGTTTTACAGATGTAAAGTAACATTTTGCAATTGCTTGTTAATAAGACATTTAACTTTGTTTAAAGTGGTTTGTAGAAGGCAATAAATTCAGTTTTACTAGTGATTTTTTTTTTAATTTAATGTCATTAAGTGAATGAAACACTTTGTCCAGTGCACTTAGAGTAGAAGAAATGAATCGTTCACGCAACTTAAGAGAAGATGAAGCAGTGAAAGCGGTAGTTCTAGTTAACAAGGGACATAGCCAGCGATATGTGGCTAATTTCTTAGGAGTTAGACAATTAACAATTAGCCGAACAGTTAAACGTTTCAATGAACTTTGAAGTTACTGTAGAACCCCAGCACAAGGTCGTAAGAAGTCTACAGATGTACGAGATGAGCGATATCTTATGCAAGTCGCCTTAAGAAATGGGCATTCTACCAGTTTAGAGCTAAGTAGAGCTCTAACAGCAGCTCGAAATGTAGCAATTTCTGCATGAACGGTCAGGAGAAGGCTTAATGAAGGAGGATTGGACAGTAGAAGACCAGCTATTGCACCACTGCTCACCACGGAGCATAGAGTTACTAGACTGCGATTTGCAAGGGAACACGTAAATTGGATCATTGACGACTTGAAGCAAGTTTTGTTTTCTGACGAAACAAGAGTAAGTCTTAATTCTCCAGATGGACGTCAACGAATCTGGCGGAGGCCAGGAGAGAGGTTTACTACCTGTAATATCTCTCCTAAGATCCCATTTTTTGGTGGATCAATAATGTTCTGGGGAGGAATTTGTTTCAATGCTCGCACGGATTTGGTTCCTATACGGGGGGGATCCATGAATGCACATTTCTACGTAGAAGAACATGTCTTGTCATTTGCCCCATTTGTCGGAAACAATTTCATTTTTATGCAGGATAACGCGCGGCCCCATGTTGCTAGAGAAGTACTAGACTACCTTCGATTTGTGAATATTCCAGCTATGGACTGGCCACCAAGAAGCCCAGATATGAACCCCATAGAGCATCTGTGGGATGCACTAAAATCATCAGTTAGGCGCCACATACCTGCTCCTATTAATCTTAGGGAACTCGAATAAGTCGTTCTTGTCGAATGGGAGAATATTCTCCAGGAAACCATTCACAGCTTGATCAATAACATGCCCAGACGAATGGAAGCAGTGATAAGGGCTAGACGAGGATCTACACGCTACTGAATTCAAATTCTTACGATTTAATTTCACCTTCAATTTTTTTTAAAGCTTTTCATTGACACCGTTTTCATTGCATTTGACATAATTGTTTCTTCCTGTTATTTATTCATGTTTCTTTTCCGATAATATCATTCTAATTTGTCAAACATTAGTTGAAATCCTATATTATAATATCACGTAGGTACTATGATTTAAAACTTTGCAAAAATAAAAGTAATAATGAGAAGTTTTGCTGATGCGTTAATTTTGTCCAGGAGTGTAGTTTAAAGTTAGTAGAAGATAGACATATGGTTCTATAATTCTCATAGCTTGTGAAATCTCACTTGTTATGTATTGGGATTATTATATTTTCTTGCCAATCTTCTGGAATTTTCTCAGTCTGCCATGCTTTCTTGTATATATTTAAAAGCCATTCTTTTCCTTTCTTTCCTAAATTCTTTATTATCTCTGGCTCAATCTTGTCTTGTTCACTTGCTTTTCCTGTTTTGCTTCTTCTTCTTCTTTCTTCTTCCTCCTCTCGCTCCTATGGACCATAGGGCATCCTTTAAGGACGTTTCCGAAGCTTGTGGGTTATCTATAACAGGGTTGCTACTCCTGCTCCTGTCTTTTGCCATCCTTTTGATTTCCCCCCATGTTTTATTGCTCTTCTCTATCTCTCTTTGAATACTTCTTCTCCATGTATCTATTGATCTGGCCGGTTCTCTTTTTCCACTACCACGGTAGTCTAAAGCTTGTCTAGGTATACTGTTGTTTGGTTTCCGGTACCCAATCCATTTCCATTTAAGTCGTTTTATGGTTTATTTCTACTTGCTCTTCTCCTGTTTTGCACCACAGTGTTTTGTGTTACTAATTCTGTCTGGCCAAAATAGGTTGCATTTGATTCACAAACATTTGTTTATAAAGACTTGAACCTTTTTTAAATGTGTGCTTGTTGCTTTCCAGGTTTCGGATCCATACAGAATACTTTTTATATTTGATCTAAATATTTTTAACTTTGTATCAAGTGTAATATTTTTAGATGCCCATATTGAATGATTTACGTGCTAAGCCAATTCTTCTAACCACATCCTTCATTGTTCCTTCTTCCAGACTTAGAATGCTACCAAGATAGAAAAACGCTTCTGTTTCCTGTATCCTTTTTCCTTCTATAAGTACACTGTTCTCGTTACTTGGGTTTTTTGTCAGTTTTTCATTGCGTATGTTGTTTATTTGTAGTTAGGAGGCGCAAATTCTAAGTCTAAATGTTTTGTAGAGATTCCCCAATTTATTACCATTGTGTTCAATTCTTGCCGTGTAAGTTTTTTATTACTCGCAAATATTTATCTGGAATTCCATATTGCTCCAAGATATACTACATTTTTTCTCTATCTACTGAATCAAAGGCTTTAGAGAAATCTACGAAATTTATGTATACATTGTCGTTCATTTCAGTAACTTGTTTCAGTATTATTCTGAGTGTGCATATATGGCATGTGCAAGACCTTTGCGATCTATACCCTGCTTGGTTTTCTTCAATAGCACTCCTCATTCTTCCTAGCATTATTTTAGTAAGAATTTTGCTTGCTACATTATAATAATGTAATTGGCCTCCAGTTATCACAATTTGCTAGGTTTCCTTTCTTGCTAACTTGATAATTATTCCTTGTAGCCATTCACTAGGTATTTGTGTTTCTTCCCATATTTTGTTTAGTAGTATATGTAGTATTTCTACTGACAGATGCAAGTGTGCTTTTATAAGTTCTGCAGTTGTGTGATCTATTTTCAAAGTTTTGATTGCTTGTCTTATTTCATCTTGCTTCTTCTACTTCTTCAATATTTCTCTTCCAATGATCCTTCTTCCGCTATCGCCTCTTCGTATTCGTTATTGTCTGTTGTGCTTCAGCTGTCATTTTCTCTTTCATTTGTTTCAAATTTCTTTGAATATAGTAATCTGCCCAGACTTCTGGTATGTCATGTAGTTCTGATTTAAGTTCATTGTTCTTTCTTAAGTTTCTTATGCCTTTTATTATTTCCTTTTTATTGCCTTTCAGTAAGTAGTCTTATGGTGTTCCAGAATTTTCTATTGTTTGTTTCGTATGCTTAATCGAAGTCTTTACCAAACTCATTTGAAATTTTTTGGTTTCATTTCTCTTACTACTACTTCCTTCACTATATTCTTCTCTGTCCTGTTCCTGTTTTGTCTCCAGAAACCTTCTCCATGCAATTTTTTTGTTTTTAACTGCTTGCCTTTGTTGCTCTACTACCTAGTTTTCTTTCATTGGTTTTGATTATGCTTTCTGTTTTATAAATTACTTTTGTGGGGATCTGCCATCTTTCTTCTGATGTCCAATCAGTAATAACTTGCTCCTGTTTAGTTAATTCGTTGTCTACTTCTTGAAATTTTATTCTTGTTTCATAGTCTTACTTTTTCTATTACTATATCCGTGTCTTTTATTATTGCTGTTACCAATCTGTGTTGGGTTCCCATTTCCGCCTCTGTTATTGTGATTATTAGAACTTGGATTATATGCACTAAAAAATTGTAAAATATGCATTAAAATATGCAGTTATGCATTAAAATATGCAAAATAAAAAATAGTATTTATTCTCTCGCAAGTAATTACGGCCTCGGCTACCCGCCTCGGCCGTAAACAACTTGCTCATACCTTAAAGACTTACTTTTCGTCCTAGATACATACATAATTTTATGTCATACTGCTTCTAAAGTTGTTAAATTATTAAAAGAAATCTCCAGCAATTTGTAGTAGTATTAGTTTTAAGTAACTAATCTAAGGCGCAACAATTCGTATCTCCTAGCAACGAGCATTTATAGAACGAAAAGTGGTCACTTTTCGTTCTAGGACTTTAAAATGATTCTAGCACTTTAAAGTGTCACTTTTTGTTCTATAAATCGTCCAAAAAACGTTGCTTTAGAAACGAGTATGACATAAAATACATTTCGAGCTTGTCTTTTATTTTACAGTACCGATATAGGTGGTTATGATCCTAAAAATGCATGTTGGTGTTTAAGTGTAAGGGTTAAATTTCAACGTAATTTGGTAGCTAAATTAAATTATTACAGTCAGGAAATATCATTAACCTTCCCGTACCCGTGGTCTAAATCTTCCTTTAGAACCCATGCGGGGTATTTCAGATACCCCAGTGTTTTTTCGTTCTTACGACTTATTTTGGCTTTGTTATTGCTTTTTATCATAAAATTAATACAATTTAGTTCTTGCAACACAAAAGTTTATTGTAAAATACAAATTAAAATTAAAATTAATGAGGCAATTGTACGCTTTTACACGACTCAACTTGTGCGCAGCTGCACGAACTGGTTTCATTCGGATTTTGTTATGAACGGGTAAAATATTTCAAAAAATAATTATTATTATACACACAAAAATTAATTGTTTTGACACGCTAACAATTATTTTTTTTAAATCAAATTTTAGAATTATAAAGATATTTTATATCTCGGGGAATACCCAAAATTTGAAAATGATTTTCTTATTCTTTGCTAACATATAATTTATTTTGACTGATACTTTACCATTCAGATAAACATTTATATACCGAGGAATACATAAAGGCTCAATTCGATTAACAAGGTTATTAAAAAGTTATAGTAAAAAAACTGCACTGGGGTATGTAAAATACCCCGCACGGGTACGGAAAGGTTAAAGCTTACCCTTTTGTCGCTAACTGTACAAAAAATATGAGAAGAATCAATAATCTTCAAATCATTTTCACACCATTTTTGTAATAAAACACATCTATCAGTCGATTGTTTCGGCATTTTGAATTAGCTACGAACTCTCTTTACAAAGCAACCGATACTTCAAAACTAACTCATAAAATCTAAAATTTCCCCAGAACTATTAGGACTGAGGAACAACAAATTCTATGAAACCCATTAACACAAGGGGTAATCCTTCTTGAACCAAGTAATCCTAAACATCTGACCTCACTGACAAAGAATAATTCCATAATTCCAAGTAAAACTGACAAACAATAAATCCCAAGAAGCTCACTGAAAAACGATTTTAACTATCTAAAAATAAAAATTAAGATAATTTAAGGGAAATACTCTTAAATATGTAGAATAACATTTTGCATGTGCATTTATTAAATATTTGGTAAAATATGCATTTATGCATTATAGGAAACACAAAAAAATGCTATAAAACAATTAAATTCATGTAGAAATAATAATGCAAGAAGATATGCCTAAAAATGATGATATGCGTTCTGGATATAATTAATCCAAGCTCTAGTTAGTTTCATACCATTTAAGATGATGTAATGGATTTAGAAATGTTGCATGTTTTTTCCTCCGATTGACATTTTAGTTAGTGTATTTTTTATTATTTTATTGAATAAATTTATTGTGTTAAACAACTGTGTGGTCTCTGTTACAGGCTACTCATTCAATAATATAATGAATCCAGAAAACAAAAGTATTTTTAATTGAAGCGCATTATTCATTGACAATTTACCAACCCCAATTTGTGCTGCAAATTAGAAAAGATAACTTAATTATAATTTAATTATTAATAATTAAATTTACACAACATAATAAGTATAATAACAGTGCAATTAATAAAGTAATGGGTCACCTTGAACTTCAGCCATTGTCTAAAAATAAATTATGCTTAAATTTGTAGATATAAACTGCAATAAAACACAGTAGTTGAACCTGCATGAAAGCAAATTAACGACTTCAGTAAAAACATTTTACGAACACGTGGCATCTGTTTTTTGTTTTTTAAGACGTTTTGTTTATTGCACATCGAGCTTTGAATAGCTTAACCAGGAAACGTAAAATAATAAATGAAAGGAAATTCATATCCGTGGTATTTTTATACTTATTGGAAAATATCGACCTAACATTCGGTAATCCAACTGATACAAACATTTTATAATTTACCCAAACATAATAAAACCGCAGGAATTATCTCGTTTGTATTATAATTTTCTTTGTTATGAAATTTCATGCCACAACTGCAATGCGAACAAATGTTTTGCATGTATTCTCTTCTAAATAATTTAATTTAGGAATTGATTGCCGGTAGTTAAATGGTGTGCATGTTAAAATGCATTCTTAATCTATAAACTTAATGACACAATTGGATGATAGCCAGTAAATGTATTGCAATACTAGACTAGTCACTACTTACAAAACGCATAGCATTGATTGTCCTCACTCCCTTTCTTTCATTTATTTTTACTTTCATTATTCCTCGTATAAATTCTTTGTCGAATATAGAGATGAGGGCATGATATGACATTTGAAGGATTTTTAAAACAGACGTAAATGAAAACCTGTGGTTCTGAAACTTTTCTTGTCACACTAAAATTTTCTGCTTTTGTTCGGATACAAAACTGTGTTATAAGTAAAAGTAGAATGCTTGGAATGTATTTACATCCTGACAGCTTTCATTGCATCAAAGTCTTTTAAAAATAATCTTTTTGTTCCTTTATAAATAGAATACGTTTCCTTTCATATGAGTTGCAAGAAAACATGTATATTTTTGGGACTTCTGTTTCTACGCATACATATATTTAGAGGAAGATGGAAGATAGATTCATTTGGGAAGTTTTAAATAGCTCAAAGTTTGTTGCTTTATATTTTGGTTTCTTTCACGTTAGTCAGCTTTGGTTCGTGCTTCCAAAAGCCCACTGTAACACGCCTACTAATTGCGTTGTTTTTGTGCCAGAATTTATTAGTAATGCTGAAGTTATAGTAAACATTACAGAGCAGTTATGGTCTTCCCAGTCTTATTACAATTTTTCAATTGATAATTTAAAGAAACATTTTAAATATTTATAACGAAACTGTGTGTAAATAACGTGATTTTATAATCTGTGATTCAACATCTAAGAATGTCCTTTCGCAATAACCAAGGAGCACGTCAGCGCTCCTCATCGTTAGTTCGAAATGCAAGTTCAAGTAATCCTTCTTATGGTCGCCCGCGCAGCTTAGGTTTTTATAATTCAAACTCGTTTTCACCATATGCCACATCGAGCCCTACAAAGCCCTATTCGTCGTATTCTCCGAGCTCTTTAAGCAATTACAATATGTATTCTTCAAACTACACGAGTCCGTATTTTCCCAACGGCTATAGAAGCTCTGCCACTAACGGCTACGCTAGTTTAACAATACCGGCTAAAGCGTTGAACAATCTCAATATAGTACCGTCATATTCCAAAATGTTTGATAAAGGTGCAAGTAGTCGACAATCAAGATCTTCATCTAGAACTGGAAGTTTTAATCGAGACCGATCGTTATCTCGTTCGCAAAGTTCACTCGGTAGTGGAATGGGTGCTAGGTCTCTCAGCCTTACCTCTTTGAATTCTTTAAACTCTGAAGGATATGTTGTAAGCTTTTTTTTAACAATTCGCTTTTATGTTCATGTGTTTCACGATTTTATAATTATTTGCCTTATTGTTTCAGAGTGGAACAGATAGGTCTAGCAGATCAAGATTAGGAAGCACAAGTGATATACGTGGGGAAAATGGTGAAATTGATTATAAAAAATTATACGAACAAGCGCTTGTCGATAATGATAGGCTTAAAGACAAACTTAGAAAATCTGATGAGGAACTTCGAGATACCAAACAGACATTAGAGAGAATCAACACAGTGGTGAGTCGATTTTTGGAACCTTTAATTTTTTTCTAATTTAGGAATATATTTTTAGACACATTTACTCTTCATAATACTGTAACATTAGGTATATGAACAATAAAAAATAACCATAATTAATTTTAATTGTTAAAATCTGATTTATCAATATTAACAAACAAATTTTATATTAAAACATATCTCGGTGAATAAACAAACAAGATTTAAAATATTTCATTAAGGCAGGTTTAGTTGATTCTTAAAGAATGACGCAGACAAATGATTCTACGTGAGGTGCACACACAGCTTCCCTAAAATAGCTAACCAACACCTCTGTTGGTGTAAGAATTATTTTTATAAGTATTAAGCAATATTCTTATGTCTCTCAGCAGGTAATGTGTAGGTTACGATTTATACTGGCAGTAATGGTCCTACATTTGTTTTTATTTTTAGTTAAGAAATAAAAATGTTATTTCTGTTTCAAATTTTATTAAGTATTATTAATAAGAAGATTTATTTTATGTCGTTTTATATTTAATCGTTAGCAGAACATAAATTTGTTTTTTTATTATTCAACAATAATTTAAATAGAAACCCCTCTTTTGCCTTAATTTTATTTTGAAATTTTCTTGTTAGACAAGCAAAAACTCCCTCTCCGAGCTAGAGAAACGGGAAAAGAGAGCAATGGAAAGAAAACTTAGCGAAATGGAGGAAGAATTAAAGGTTAGTGTCGATGTACATAGTTTCAAAAGTAGTAAAATAATACGCACTTTTTTTTATTTAATTATTTTATTGTAGCTGCTGTCTTTGCTGTAGTTGTGATATTAAATATTTTTTGGAGCATTTCAGCTGGCTTGCTGATGTGACCATATATTCTATTATGTTTTTGAATGCACTTTTTTTTATCGTAGGTCAAGTGCTAAATGCTTTTACACCTAACTCAGTATATTAACACTTACTTAACACTTCTAACCCTCTTCAATCTAACACTTTTAAATGTAACAAAATTAATACAAAAACAGTTTTTGTCGGTGTCTTTTCAACACTGAATTTTTTGTGCGATTTTTTGCAGAAAAATTTTTGTTTGAAGCTAAAGCTTTGTGAAATGATTTCATTCGACAATATACATAACTCTCCACTACATCATTAAACACTTTAAAAACATTAATACGCAAATACATAACTTCTGTGTGACAGTAAATGTTACTATTACTAAGCATTGGTACAGGAAAATTGTTGTTTTAGCAATTGCAAAAACTGAAAGCTGAGAACGAACGGCTTCGGGCCGAAAACAGGGCTCTCACACGTGTCGTCAGCAAACTTACCAACTCTGCAAATAAATAGGTAACCAAACGATGCTGCCGGCAGTTGTAATCACTGCATATATGCAAGCAAGCCTATTGTTTCATGATTCATGTTCATTTTCTTCTTTGTTCTGTATTTAGCTTTTAAGCTTTAATTCGATCATGTTTTATATAAACAAAAGTGTTGTTAATCATATGCAGGCAGCATGTTCATTTTGAGCTTTATTTAAGAATTTTAATCAGATTTATCATCATTAGTCTTTCACTGTCTGTGCTTTGGTTTATATTGCAAATGAACAGAAAAAAACTGGCAATTAACACAGCTTTAAAAGCATGCCATTGTAATCAAAAATAATCATACACAGTAAGCGCATCGTCAATTTAAAAATGTTTATTTTTAAACGCAAACCTAAAATCTAATTCACAATTGCATAGTAAAAATATTATTTGTTTCATTGATTCAGAACTAAAGATGTAACTTTAAAAATGATCAATTGTTAGGCCTGTATGACACGATACTAAATTTTGTATAAAATTTTGTACAAAATTTTTTCAAAAATATTTAGTACCGTTGCAAACACGTAGATTCGTTAATTTGATGTAAAATTTTGTACAAAATATTTTCTGCAAAAAATGTTTAGAATTTGTTCTAAAAACTGGGTAATTTCTGTACTAAATCAGCGCACTAAAACTGCGCCGTGGTACCGCGTAAACAAATTGTAAATATTGATTTTGTGAGGTTATATTTACTTTTACAAACTAAATTTGTAGAATTCATTTTAATTACGATTCTTCTTCTTCTTTTAATTACTTCGCATTAATTCAAGTCACAGAACTTATAGGTCAGGTTTGTGATAAAAAGGTTATGTTATCTAAAATGTTGGCGCGCCCAACTGATTTATGTTCTATTTTGTAGATGCCACTACCGGCTTTACTTGTATGCGCGTGCTCACAATATAAATTTTTTGTACAAAATAATGTTACGTTGCAAACGGAAATTTATCATTTTTCAAACAAATTATTATCCCATTTGCCATAAATATTTTTCATAAAATTTTGTGCAAAATTTTATACAAAATTTAGTATCGTGTCATACAGGCCTTAGTAGTCGGAACTTATTAATTTTTATTAGCAATGGTACAACTTTCCTGTTCATTCAAGTACTTGAAGCAATTAATTTTAAGTTTATCATCCAGATCGCAACTTGTATGCACCTTTCTCATTTTGTGAATTGTCGATTGTTTTTGACTTCTATTTATTCAGTAAAGCAGTAGGAAGAACACAGACTGATCGTCCATGACTGTGAATTCTTTATCGACCATTTTTGAAATAGTAACCTCACACAATCAATTGAGTTATTGTGATCAAAAGGTTATGAAAGTGCTTTGTATTTTTTGAAACGTAGACTTAACCTCAATTTATGAAAAGAGTAGGAAACGTAACTTAATGTTTTTTGCTTTTTTATGAATTGTTCAACAAAATGAGTGATTCTAGTTGAATCGGAGGAAAGGGTTCTAGTAATATAAAGGATGGTGCACCATAGGGATTTCAATGCTAATTTTCAAAGTTCAATTATTGTCTGCTCTAATTATTTTAGAGCTAAACTCTGATTAGCTATATTTGGATGGAGGAAAAAATCCTGTATTCATTAATTTGTATTATTGTTTATAAATTTATTTCATACTGTCTGGTAAATGCAGTTTCCCGGCGCCATTTTGAGTCCGGAAAGTGAGCTATTATGGTATCAGAGCAGGAAAGTGTTACCAAGCAACACTTTCCGGACTGTTATTTTATGCAGCCAATCAGAGCCTGTAAAAGTGTAACCAAGCCACACCTACCGGCTTTGATACAGTAATGTCACATGTTGACGTTATTGAAAAAGTGTCACATGTAAAAATTAAAAAATCAATTTGTTTACAGTATGAAATAAAACATTATACGATACATGTCCGGGAAGTTATTATTAAAGTACTCGTTTAGAAATTCTTGACTCGGCTCCTTCGTCGCCTCGTCCATAAACATCTAAACTCGTACTTTACATCATCCGGAACTGGAAAAGTCGAGAAAAGTATTTTTGCAAAAATCACAAATACCGTAGAATTACGAAAACAAGAAGTGTGTATTAGACTTACAATGAAATAAGAACAACATATCACGTGATCGGCGCATAGCGCGAATTTCGGTCGGACGATTCCACTTCCAAGTTTCTGAGAGAAGACCAATCATTCAGTGGCGTCCGTTAGGCCGGTAACTAAGAATTGCACTGTACTAACAGCCGCCACTGAATGATGCGTCTTCCCCCAGAAACTTGGAAATGGAGTAGTCCGGCCGAAATTCGCGCTATGCGTCGATCACGTGATATGTTGTTCTTATTTCATTTTAAGTCTAATAATAACTAGCCATGGTGACAAAACTGACAATTAGGTATATATTTTTTCTCCTTTTCATCCAGTTTATTGATATTTTTTTTTGATATCTGATAAATATTGTAAAAAAGAAATAAAATTTAGGTTGTGCATGGCACTTGTTAGACGCAAACGCCAACATATCAGACTCGGCACCGCATGGTATAAGAGGTTTACAGGTTAACAACAGAAAATTTAAGTTTATCAAAATCTAGCTGCAGATTTATAAAACACTCGAATATCTCTTGCTCTCTATGGTTTACCTTCTTTAGAATACAATAGTTATTGGACTGGACTGCTAGCTAGGAGTCTTGGGTTCGAATCTCATGCAGTGGTAAAGAATTCCCCACTGTTTGAGGTCGGTACTTGAGCGACTGAAGCCATTTATTCAGTTGGTTACAATTAATGATTCTGTCTGCGGAGTGGTCGACTTCAGATAGTAACAAGACACATACACTATACGCTTAATACATGGTCACAAACTCTGCAGAAGGCAACGGGAAACCACTGCAGAGAACACGTTTCCCTAGTATAAGGGGGATACAACAAAGTTCAAGACACCAAGTCGTTTAAAAATGTGGCTTTGACCCCCTTGTCAACGTTCTTAAGAGGACATGCCGAAGAAGAAGAAGATACCTAGTTACATTTACTCTACTGCGAGAATTGTCATAAAAAATTACAGAGAAATAAACAACAACCAACACAGTTTTATTTAACACAACAGAAAATAATGTGCTACAGTAAATGTTCGACCGCTAAACAATGTCCTAACCTATCGTAAAACTCCCGTCTAACATTTGCTAACTGATATCTTGATATTTTACCACATTCAACACTAATGGAATTTTTTAATTCTTCTACGTTTTGTAGTCTTCGCCCGGAATATACATAGGATGTTCTCTTTCCGCTGAGCCTAGTAAAATAATACGCAATTTTGTGATAATAGTTATTTATGTACCAAGTCAGTAAAGTGATTCTTTATCGAACTCGCCTGTTACTCGCCTCGCTCGCTCGGCTCATAATCTCAGACTCGTTCAATAAAGAATCACTTTACTGACATGGTGCATACAAAATTTTATCGCCAACCGTAAAAATGTATAATTGAAAAAATAACTTCCATTATTTTCTATAAATAACTCGCGACAAAACTTTTACTGTTGGAGTTGTGACAGCAACAAACGATTTTTGTTTAATGTCATACAGTCATGGGTATGTTGATAAACATTAGCGGCAGGTAAAGTGCTTGATTTGTACAGTAAGATAAAGTGTTTGTTTACTTCTGAAAATCGCTATGGTAATGCATGGCTTTACTGACGGTTGGCGATAAAAAACATTTATTTATAATACGAGGACGATTCAAATTTGACCTGCATTTTATTTTTTTCTGGTCGATACAAACTACAAATTAATATTATATATACATCATTTTTCTAAGTAACAACCCCCCTTTAAAATACACTTGTCCCATCGCTGCGGTAGCTTCTGTATTCCCCGTCGAAAAAAATTCTTTTGGTTGACGACGTAGCCAATTTTACACCGCATCCTTCCCACTTCCTCATTAGAGGCAAATCGCTTGCCTCCCAAGAACTTTTTGAGTGACCCAAACAGATGATAGTCACTTGGGGCCAAGTCCGGACTATATGGGGGTTGAGGCAGTACTTCCCAGCCCAATTTAGCCAAGGTATTGTTCGTTAGATGGGCTGTATGTGGGCGAGCGTTATCGTGTAGGAGAATAACGCCCTTGCTTAAGAGACCGCGTCTTTTTGTTCGTATGCCCAGCTTAACCTTTCCAAGAAGCTCACTGTAATAAGCTGAATTAATCGTTTTTCTTTCTTCGAGAAAATCGACGTAAATTGGTCCAATAGCGTCCCAGACGCTGGACAGGCAGCATGCGGCAAGTTCGACACGCGTTCACGACCATCCTAGAAGGATTTACACCACTCAAAGACTGTTCTGAGTGATAAACACTCTCCTACAAACTGTTTATGAAGTCTCTGATGAATATCAGTCGCTTCTACACCTTCATTGAAAAGAAATTTAATAATTACACGTTGTGCAACAGAATTTGACACATTGTTGCAAACCATTATTAATACAACTGACAGTAGTGACACAATCAAGTTGCAGTTGTTTATGGCGTTAGCTAACACGCCTACTTCGATGAATATAAAACCGCTTTGCAGTATCTCTTCAATTATGTTCAGAAAAAAATAAAATGCAGGTCAAATTTGAATCGCCCTCGTACTTCGATGAATATAAAAACGCTTTGCAGTATCTCTTCAATTATGTTCAGAAAAAAATAAAATGCAGATCAAATTTGAATCGCCCTCGTATTTCAAAGTATTCCCCTCCACAGTTAATACATTTTTGCATCCGTGAAAACAAAAAAAAAATCTCAATCGTTCGAGCAGCCGTGTGTGGCCGAGCATTATCCAACGGAAACAAAGCTACCTTCAAGTGTTTGTGTAAAATGGTGTTAATTGCTTTCACATCAATCTTTAGAGTTGCTTGAATACCTACTCCTTACAGTAACATGCCGGTCCTCTTCAATCATGTTCCGAACAAGACCAATATTCTTTTCGGTAACGGCTGTTTTTGGCTTAGGAGCTCAAAAACTGTCATTGAAGGAAGAGTCGACCACGTTGAAATTCATTGTACCACCGCTTTATGGTAGCTAAAGAACACGACTTGTCACCAAATACTCCATTGATTTCCTAAAAACATTGTTTACGGCTTAAGCCACTTTTGAAGTTGAAAAAATCACAGCTCGATAACGTTCTCTGTTTAATTCCATTCTTGCGAAAAGGATTACTTTAAGCTTATGTATTTTAAAATATTCAAGTATATTTGTCAACCGTCGCTGTCATTAAACTTGTAAACAACTAGCTTCCACTGACAAACAAAATTTGTTGCAAATTTTAATGGCCCTAATAGGTAGGCTCAGCGGAAAGAGAACAGCCCTTGTATTTTTGATTTTAAATGACCCAATAGAAAAAAGTCATTTGGTGAAAGATCTGGGGACCTGGCTGACCATTTAATAAAAAAGTTTGGGCCAATCACTTTATCTGAAAAACTATCAGAAGTAATACCACAAGTGACTAGAATTTTACCGGAAATTTTTTTGCCGTCACCAACACGACTGCTTGTTGCGACGAAAATCGTAACGAGTGCGACAGCACGAGTTACGATTTTCCAAAGCAACAAGCAAGAGTGTTTGTGACGGCAAAAATTTCCTGTAAAATTCTAGTCACGAATGGTATTCGGAATGATAATTCCTCGAATTATAATGAAATTACTGAAATACTTGTCACTCAAAAAATTTTGACAGACGTTGTCTCTAAGCAACGCTGCTAGTCGCAAAATTTTCTAGAAAATTTCACTAGTAGTGGTATTTTCGATTTAATTCGATTGTGATTGGTTCAATTCACCAAAATACTGTGATTTGATTGGATGAGTGGAATAATCATTTAAAAATTCTCGCACAATGAAACTATTATGAGCTTGGCAACCATCCAATTTCTTGATCGTCCCTAGCAACATCCATTACAGCTGGTGCTACGTCCTCTTGCAGCAATTGTAGGTACCGTTCAGCAGTTACATTTTCCTCTGGAAAAAAGGCCCTATAATACGCTGTCCCAAAATTCCAACCCACACATTTATCTTTTTTTTTTTTGATACTGTGTTCTAATCTGTAAAATATTATGTGGATTTTCAGTGGCTCATACTCCCCAGTTTTGCACATTTGGCTCATTATTAAGAGTAAAAGTGCACCCATTGGTGAAACAAATGTTGCTTAAAAATTCTGTGTTCATTTGCGTTTTCCATAATGTCAAAACTTCTTTTTCATCTTCAAGTAGTTCTTGGTGAAACTGATATCTATAACCGAAATTTGTATTTCAGAGTACCGTAACATACTATATTAATATTATATGTGCCCATTGGGTATCTTGGATTTGGTCTGATAGTTACAATTATGCAGTTCATAATCAAGTTAAATAAAAAGGGGCTAAGCAAGCCTCCCTGTCTTACTCCTTCGTTAATGGGGATTTCTTGTGAATACAGATCATCTATTACTTTTATAAACCTAGTTTGGTACAGCCTTATCCTTTAGTATACAGGGTTTGTCCTGAAAGTAACCGGATTGATACTGGTAAACTCAATTTATTAAAGATATTATAATAATAATAATGAGCCCATTCAATCCCAAAATTGGGCAAAGGCCTCCCCCTTTTGTCTCCATTCTTTTTTATTTTTTGTCTTTTACCACCACCTTGTTCCTACTTGGTCCTCTAGTTCGTCTGACCGTCTTGCTGTTGGCCTCTCTCCATCTTGCGGTGTCCATTTTGTTGTGATGTTCGTCAATCTGTTTTTGGTTAATCGTCCAATATGGCCAGTCCAGTTCCATTTTAAAAGCCTGCATCTTGTTACCAAATCTTCCGTTCCTGTTCTTCTCCTAATGTCTATTATTCGCACTCTTATCTTTAATTCTGATGTTAAGTATCGATCTCTTCATTCTTGTTCGTGTCACTCTTAGTTTTCCATGGAGTTTTTTGTTTAATGCCCAGGTTTTAGCTTCATAACTTATCACTGGAATTATACACATGTTGAATGCTTTTTTCTTTAGGTTTACAGGAATATCATTTTTAAAGATTTGCTTTAATGACCAAAATTTCTTCCATCCAAGGTTGATTCTTCTTTGTACCTCCTTTTCTGTTCGGTTTTCGAAGATTTTATCAAATACATTTAATAATCTCCGAAATAGACCCCTTGTGCAGCCACATAGCGCTCCCAGCGATGTTTCCATTGTTGGTACGTCTCCATGAACTCCTTTTCCGGGATGCTACTGAGGTACCTCGTCACGGCCGCTTCAACAGCTTCAGCGGTCTCGAATCGGCGTCCTTTCAAGTTTCTCTTCAGCCGGGGGAACAGAAAAAATCACAGGGAGACAGGTCAGGACTGTAAGGAGGCTAGGGCAGAGTTAGCACATTTTTCTTGGTCAGAAACTCCCTCGTGATCAACGCCGTGTGGCTCGATGCATTGTCCTGGTGGAGGATGGACGCGACCAATGCGTTTTCGAAGTCTTTCCAGAACTTGTACATAAAAAACTCTTTGTGGACGACCCCTTTCGAATCGTGGAACACAATGAGCATGGTTTTGATCTTGGACTTGCTCATCTGAGCCTTTTTCGGACGGGGTGATTGTGTTACCACAAGTTTTCCCATCCAGCGCGCCTGCGCGGCCCACCAACGCGACGCGCCAGAGCCAGTCCAATTACTTTCAGGATAAACCCTGTATTAAATTGCTTGACCCAATCAAAGGCTTTTGTAAGATCTATAAAGCACAAAAAGGCGGGATGATTGTATTCTATTGCCTTTTCTACGATTTGTCATACTATAAATATTGCATCAGTCGTACCTCTATTCTTTCAAAAGCCTTGCTGTTCTGCCTTTTTTATGGATGAGTATTGTGATGTTGTTCTTCCATAGCTCGGGTATTATTCCATCCTCTATTATCTTGTTACAGAGCTTTTGCATATTTCCAGTGAGTATATGACCACCATATTTCAGCATTTCGTTGGTGATTGAATCAGGCCATGGGGTTTTCCTGTTCTTGGGTTGATGTATTTTGTTTTATACTTCCTCGAGGGATATTGTAAATGTCTTATTGTTGAGGTCATTGGCTACTTCAATTATCAGAGTTGGAAATTGTTTGTCCAGATTCTTGCTTGAATTTATGTTGTTTATTTTAAAATACTCGTTTACATTTTTGCAACATTTACCAGAGTTATCTTGGGGTGCCATATAAATCATGCTTCATATCCTTTGTGTAGCGTTTCCACTAATCTTTCTTTTGTTTTCTTGTTTCCTGATTTATTCTGTTTCATACTAGTTTGTATCGTTGGTGTTCTTGGTGCACTTTTATATTAATTTCTTTGTGGTTGCTAATTCTCTTATTTCGTCCGTAAACCAAGGAGTTCTTGTTGGTTTCAGCTGTCTTCTAGTTTTTCTTATTCCAAGTGCCTCCTTGTCGGCGCCTAATGTTTTTCGTTATTGTGGCCCATATTTCGTTAATATTCTGTCTTTCTGTACAAGTGTTGCCTCGATTGATATAGCAACTGAGTACTTGGATCTTCTAATTTTTCATAATTAATTCTTTCCGTGATTGGTGCTTCAACTCTTGGTTTCTTGATCAAATCTAGTTTGATTTTACGTAGCACCATTCCACGTCCTGTGCCTATATTAGCTGATATCAAAGTTCTTACATCGAGTATTTATATGTGACGAATTTTTTTGTTGGTTAATATAAAGTCTATTGTTGATTTCCGGCCACGATTGTCCGTCCATCTGTATTTATGTTGAGGTTTGTGGTCAAAACATGTATTGGTAATCCTTAGTTCATTCAGGATACAAAAATCAATTAGTTCTTCATCATTCTCATTTATGTCTGCATCATTATAGTATATTGCGTCATAAGGGAAGATATAGGCATATTTCATCCCGAAGATTTCTGCTGCACGAGCGAACGTAGTGAGCGAGGGCAGCAAAAGCCGAGGGATGAAATATGCCGTTAGATTCCCGTAGGGCACAAGTTATTTTTCCGCATCCATGAGAAGTTCGTATTAAATAAAAATAGTTATAATATAATACGTACCTACGTTTTTGACATATAACCTCAAATTACACATGTCAAATTTTCGTATTAAAAATAATTTCTATAATGAATTTATGTAATAAATAATCGTATTTGCTTGAATTTTAAAAAATAATTACACTTATCAATCACTTAAATGAAGATTTTTGTATAATCAAATAATAATTTTGATTCTAAATTCTATCGGTAGATGTCACGTCGATAGCATGCACGGTAAAAACCCGCAAATGTTCATATCGTCCCGCTTTTTCATATTTACCCGCCATCCGCCATTGTTAACCTCAAATGAGATAAATAATTTGTCAATTACATACCATGGATACGGAAAAATCTTTGTTTGATTTTCGGGATTTGCCAACGTGTCCGTTGAAATCCTCCATAATCATTATTGGGTTGCTACCTGGTATCGAATCTAAGATGTCTTTTAGGTTGTTCTAGAATGTACCTGTTTCTTTTTTGGGTCTTCCTGTTTGTGGTGCATAGATGGATATAACATGTATTATTTGCTTGTTTTTCAGTGCCATCAATATTCTCTCTTTCACATACAGGGCGTCGATAATGCTTTTCTCTTCTTCTTCTTGCCTGTTCCTCCTTCTGCCTTCTTCTCAAATACTCTTTTTATTAATATTCCAACTACCATCTGATAGCAAACATTTGGAAAAATGAGCAGATACCAGAAGAATGGAAACTGGGGATAATTCAGCCAATATTAAAAAGACCTTAAATCTAATAAAGTCTAGTTTACTGAGTAAAACGTCAAAGATGAGAGACGTGGACAATGACCCAAGAAAGCGAAGAAATGCTGAGACGATGGGAAAGGGCTATCATAGGAAGAATACATGGACCAGTGAAAGAAGAAGAAGGTTATAGGCCCCTCATGAATATGGAAATGGACAAAATCCTTGATAAACAAGATATTGTAAGATGCATTAAATTCAAAATTCGATGGTTTGGACATACAATAAGAATGAATGAATCGAGAAGTATAAGAACTGTAACAAATTGGAAACCAGACTTGCAAAGAAGAAAAGGACGACCCAATAAAAAATTGTTAGAAGACATAGAAGACCTAAAAGCAATGAAAGTTCAAGATTAGAAGACACAAGCAAAAAATAGAAAACTCTGGAAGAATGTAGTGGAGCAAGCCAAAACCCATTTAGGGTGATAGAGCTAGATATTAATAATAATAATAATATTCCAACTCTTTTTTTTACGTGTTTCACTTATTGAGCAGATATCTATTTCCTGCTTTTCCAACTCGAGTATTATTTCTTGATTTCTATTCCTCCGTAGTTCTATATTTGATGTAGCTAATTGTAAATTCTTAGTCCTTTTTATTGCGTGTGTTGTCATCATTGTTACATCCGTCCACATACGAGGCTTATTGTAAAATCCAGGAGCATTTTTGCTTACGGTAGGTAGGGTGCTAGCCTTGCCTACCAACCCTCCTCCTTTACCTGTGCTTGGAACCGACAACAACACTGATGGGCTACTCAATCCATCGATCAGATGTCATAGGTGGAGTTAATCATATGAATGAATACAGGATTTTTTTCTCTATCGAAATATAATCAAAGCTTTGCTCTAAAATAATTAGAAAAGACAATAATTGAACTTTAAAAAATTAATATTGAAATCCTTATGATGCATTTGCCAAGTCACTACTACTCTGTATACAGGCTGACTGACAAAAAACGCCCCAAGCCATAGCGCCGCTATTTATAGTCCGATTTTGATGAACAAAAAAACAAATGAAATAACTCCTCAAATACTACGAGGAGGTACTAATAATTTTTGTATTCAACTTCTACCCTAACAACAGCGACTGCCTTTTTTTTTTTTTAAATGGGAGCATATATGTTTTATAAAATAATTGTTTCTGATAGAGATTTTTTTTCTGAATGCAGTGATGTACAACAAGTTGACTTTCGGGCAAAATTAGTTAGGGAAAATAATAAATGTTCGCCGACAAGAAATGGATCTTTTCATGAAATTTTCAATTGTCATTAACTGTCAGTGTGACATTTGTTCGATATCTTCACACAGCTTGTGATATTTACTCATTTTATTCTGAATAAAACAAATTATGAATTTAAAAAAAAAAACCTCCTGGGTGAAGATATCGGACAGATGGCATACTGAGAGTTAATTCAAAGACATTTACTGCCACATTAAATGACCCAATTGAAAATTTCATGAAAAGATCAATTTCTTGTCGGCGGAGCATTTATTATTTTCCCTAACTAATTTTGCGCGAAAGTCAACTTATTGTACATCACTGAATTCAGGAAAAAAATCTCTATTAGAAACAATTTTAAAAAATATATGTTACCATTTAAAAAAAAAATTGGCAGTCGCTGTTGTTGGGGTAGAAGTTGAATAAAAAAATTATTAGTGCCTCCTAGTATTTGAGGAGTCATTTCATCTGCTTTTTTGTTCATCAAAATTGGACTATAAATAGCGGCGGTATGGCTTGGGGCGTTTTTTGTCAGTCAGCCTGTATATTGATATGGTCACAGTCTTTATATTTTAAAAGAAACAGTGCTCCACAATATCCCAAACTAGCTCTCAAATTATTAATTATAATTATTGTCAGCAAATCTAATTAAATAATTATGAATTTACAATCAAAAATTAATAATTAAAATTTTTATCTCAGGGCCGTTGAAGGATTCGTTTATTAAATTTTGATAATTGAATCGACAAATATTTTTTTTATAAGTAAATAATGAAGTAATTTCTAATCCACTTTTAAAAATGCAAGATTTATTACAATAACCTATTTCTAACCTTAAAACTAACACAAAACTATATCTACAAATACTCACACACAAACAATTATTCCTTTGATTATTGGGAATTCCACCAAATTAATGTTTTAGTCCAATTAACGTTCCAATCCAATTCACTATTTATTTTTATTATCCGTTTAACCAATCTTCCATTAAAATTATATTTAACAAATCCAATTCGAATCTTGTTCCTTTTCTTCTCCTTCCTCCTATATTACTTTCCTTATTATATGACCTAGGAAGGAAGGCCTAGAACAAGATGGAAAAAAGAAGTAATGGAAGACATAGAACAGTGCAATATCAAGGATTGGCGTGTGAAGACTAGCGACAAAAAGGTGTGGAAAAAGACAGTGAAACAAGCCATGGGCCTACTAGGCCTTTAGTGCTACATAATAATAATAATAATTCGAATCTTAATTCACAAACCCCAATTCGCAATTATACCCCATGAATAAGGATTCAACCTCTTGTTGATATAACTCAACTATTATATGAGTTTTTATAGAAAATTCATAAACACGTCCGTTTACTTGTATCCAATTTTTATAACTGTTGTTTATTATCATTCAACTTTTTCGATCTTCCCTAGTTATCCCAAAAATCTCCCATTCCTTGGTTTTGTTTTAACACAAGCATCCTTCCACATACATACATACACATAAAACATTACTATGACTACTATTTACAACAAATACAATAATATAATACAGGTTTTAACATAGGTAACAATAGGTACTTAAAATTACCTTAACTTATTTACATAATTGAATATTTAAATCTTGCATTTTAAAAGTTATATCACTTCAATATGTTTCACAAGAGGGCAAAATTAGCTCATGAGTTTGTGAAATTTTTTTAATACGAAAACAGTACAAAGAGAATATTTTATATTATGCTCTATAGAGGTGGGAAGTTCGATTCTTTTTGGTGAATCGATTCATTTGAATCATTCATTCCAAGTGATTCGTTCACAAAGATTCGTTCTTGAATGATTCACTCATTCACGCGTTTTGTTTAGACTAACGTGGACTAACGAGTCTTAACAAAGGAAGCAGTCTTGAATACTCAGAAATCTAAAATTGAATAATTTTATGTTTACATCGCATATACAAGCTTATTTGTAAATATATCTCAACGATTTTAAAACCATTAGAAAGCTTATTCTTTCTAGATTCAGATGCTGCCACAATTATCTCAAAATTGTTGTTAGCAAATGCTACATAAATTATTTAACTAAGCGTACGCGAAACGCGTTGTCGAAATTTCAGCATCGGGGTATTTTTTAAACTATTTCACATAGATGGGTAATTATATCGTATGAAATGGGTAGAAAAGAATGAAGAAGTTTTTAGTGGAAGAATTACTTGCATAGCTTTATGGTTATAAAAGATATGATTTTTTTTTGTTATTAACAAAGACCGAACCGAAGCAATGGTAAATGTACCGGCATTTGTATTCAATACTCAGGTCAGGAATGTAAAATTGAATAATTTTATGTTTACATCGCATATACAAGCTTATTTGTAAATATATCTCAACGATTTTAAAACCATTAGAAAGCTTATTCTTTCTAGATTCAGATGCTGCCACAATTATCTCAAAATTGTTGTTAGCAAATGCTACATAAATTAATTAAACTAAGCGTACGCGAACGCGTAGCCGAAATTTCAGCATCGAGGTACTTTTTAAACTATTTCACATAGATGGGTAATTATGTCGTATGAAATGTGTAGAAAAGAATGAAGAAGTTTTTAGTGAAAGAATTACTTGCATAGCTTTATTGTTATAAAAGATATGATTTATTTTTGTACAGCGAGCGCTCCGTTGTATTTCGTAACGCTGGCATAAATGTACGTTTCACGCATGATTTGCCAAACATAAATTAATTTAAATAATCAACGCCAAGAAAAGAGAATTATAATTACTGATTTACTTATTTGCCATTTTACATTAAATTTTGAATCTACTTTGAAGACGGAGAACCACCGCATTGTCAAATTTTACACCATCAAATCCGATTTACTGGTCAATTTTACGTAGAACTCGAAACTCGAACGAATTGAACGCTGAATCTTTTGACAAGAATACCCGACGGTTCCGCTGGCTTTGATCCCGAGTCGAGTGAATCGATTCTCACTTTAAAGTACGGCGGCTCCGCAGTCCGCGGACTTCGATGCCGAGTCGAGTGAATTAGTGAATCGATTCACTTGAAAGTAAGGACTCGATTCATTCGATTCAGTGTACTGATACATTCTTTTTGAACGAATCGTTCACGACCGACACACCTCTAATGCTCTAAGTTATGGAGTGACGAAGAGAGGTTCCCAAATTATTATAGAAGTGTGAAATAAATACTTATCAAAATAACTTACACAACCTCGCTTATCATCGACTGCCTCAACCAGATCGATTGAATTTCCAACAGACCTGAATTTCAAACTGGTCGGTCAAGGACGCTTGTTTGCATTTGATTGACTTAGTATGGTGTGCTTACATGTGTTTGAAATTTGTACAGTCACGGTCGAGCTGTTTGAGTTCCTACTTAAAGAATTAAACATTTGAATATTTCAATGAGCAACAAATAGTTACAAAAAAATGAGGGACATCGCAACGAATCATTCTTATGACAAGAGTAGGTAATCATTCCCATTGCTAATTTTTGTTTTTTTAAATTTTATTGTTATTGAATAAGTATTCAACCTCAATCTTCGGAATATTTTTGAAATAACTGAGTGTATAATCGGTAAACATTTTAAAACTTTAACGAAACACGTGGTTTTATCAAATATTAAAAATCTATATAATGAACATGCTGTTTGTATTTTTATTTTAATGAAATTTATTTTTGGGACTATGATTTCCAGCTATTTCGAAAGATGGCTGGACAATTAAAGAAGTTGAATACAGAACGTACTTATTCATTTTATACATCTGTAATAAACACTGAATGGGTTTAAGTTTAAAATTTAATACACTAATAGATTCTTAACGAGGTTGTGGTATATTTTTTGAAGCACACTTAATTTTTAGCAGTTTACCTGTTTATTGTTTTTCCATTTCTTTTGCAGCTTTTCGTTTTGCAAATAATAGTTTAATTCTTTTTTCGTTTTCTTTTAATGATTGTGCTTTTTTAGGTCACCCGTGTAAGTCATGGTTTTTCCATTGTGATGTACTGCAATACTTTTCATTATGATTTAATAGTTGAAAAAATACAGAAACATTGACTTTCTCTCTTTCTTTGTCTTTTATCGTTATGCCTTTCTGGGCGTCGGATCTCCTTTCATCTACCCACCCACTGTGTCTTATCTAATTGTCCTACTCTCTCTCTTACACTCACCATGTGGGAGGGAAGTGCTGCATTAACTGAGGGGCAACCCATCCAAGTACTGAGACAACGAAACTTGACTCTCGTGATCGCACTTGGCTGGGGTACCTAGCTACCGCAACTCGGGACCTAGAAACGTTAACTTCAAATTAGTATTTTAATATATTGTGCAATAAAGTAAATTTCAGTTTAACATTAAGCTTACAAAATAAAATGACCCGTATTCTTATAGTATGTTCAATGTAGTCTATAACCCAAAGACATGAAAGAAATGTAGAAATGAAAATTTTGTATTAACAAAATTTGGGAGAAAGGCTGTAGGAACTGTATTTTTTCAACACAATGATTATGTGAATTGTGTTTTTGATATAAATTCTCTAATTTTTGTGAGATCTAGTATCCGTTAGAAGGATTATCTAGCATGTTATTAATATAAATTGCCAGTGTTTCTCCGCTTATGCTCATTAATTATTTACTTTTTAGCAACTGGAAGTATTGAAGACAGAAAATCAGAGATTAAAGGATGAAAACGGAGCGCTGATTCGTGTAATTAGTAAGTTATCGAAGTAGTATAAGATCATAGTTGTAGCCTTTCTTTCCTATTTTCATGTTTTATAATTAATTTTTGACTTTATATTGTGACCCTTCATTATACAATTTAAGAGCCCTAGGATCCTAAGTCCTTATTTTATCTATAGTTATCTATAGTATCACCAAGTATTAAAACTAGTTTTTTATTTATTGACAGTTTTTGATGTGTTTTAGTAGTATAAAGGATTTCAGACAGCTGTTTGCCTTTTATTGTTGTGAAAATGTTATTGTTTTTTTTGTTGCCGCTTAAAAGTGATGTTAAGATTTTTCAATGTTGTGTAGGTTTCCTTTTAAGTAGAAAACTAGTACTGCTGGGAAATAGAAAAGACATACTTACTTCAGTTACCTATACTCGCATTTTATTTATTTGGTACATTTTTTGCGTAATGCACGGTTTTATCATATGTGTTATAAAATCTTTCCCAAAAATGACAGCCTGGAAGAATCCATATACTTGCACGTTACTGTTTCAGAGATTTTAGAATTTTATATTTTACCTATTTGTATTAACAAATCATGTTAAACTAGCCCTAAGATCAAAACGATTAAAATTATATCAAAGATTAAATGCACTTGCGCGTAAGCTTTGATAAATTTTCTTATATTTTGATCATAGTTTTTAAGTTCATATTAAAATTGCAAATTTACAAAAGAATACTCGATTTCCTATTTTATGAAAAAGTATTTTTGCAAATGTGATTGTTAAAATCCAGGCAGTTATTTTAAATGTTTAATTTCAAGCTGTGTTGTGATTTTAAAATGGAAACAGCTAGGCCAAGTAATTGTTTTTTGTGTTTAATACTGTGTTTGTGTATAATGTAGGTGTAGTTTTGTTTCCTACATGTAGCGTTACAGCGAGAAATTTTTAAACTAAAATTGTCTAGTCCGGCAATTAAAAGTTGATGGACGAAAAATTATCGGATGTTTTTGACACGAAAAGCAGCTTTATATGTTAACTCATAAATCAAAAAGTATCAAAAGGAATCGCATGGTGAATTTGGCATTTTGATGTTCTCCTGGTGCTATGTATCATAGAATTATAAAAATTAGTTTTAAGGATAAATATAATAGGTTATTTCCTGTTTTACTATCAGTATACATAATGGTGGTACGACGAGCATCTTTAGATTTTAAGCGCTGTGCAGGAGGTTTTTACACGAAAGAATTTCTCTTAAATGTGATCGTTTCCATCGGTAAGAAGGTGGCTAACGTATTAGGCTTTTAAAATTGTACTATGGTAAATTTAGTATTATATTCGAATGTTTATAAGACACTTGATTCTTTCTTGTAAAAACTCTTTAACTTTTCTCCACTTTGTAAATAGTTATCATTAGAATAAATCATTTTTTACATGCATTTTATGATGTTATTTAAATTCATAATTCATCACTTTGTGCCTTGCTTTCATTGTATTTATTATATTAGAATGTTTCATATTGTATTGTAAATTATTTTCTGTATTTATTGTGTATTTTTTTTTGGAGGCTCATTGCAAACTTAATATAATTACCTGTGAAATAGTTTGTGAATATTTTGTAACAGACTTTAATACAAATGAAAACAGTTTTAACCTTGCGATTTATAATATAAAATTACCCATAAACTAAAGATAAATTGAAGCTAATTTTTTAAAACATAATTTGAATCACTATAAAACTTCCAAGTTACGAGCTGCAGCACAAAATTCGTACTTTATAACTACGAAGAAATTAGTAACTAATTAACCAAAATAAATGAAATATTTTTGATTGTTAAAAATCATAAAGCTGTTCTTAAAATTTGACAATAAAAATAAATAATTATTATTTAGTGCCAGCCTTGATAACATCAAAGTTAGCATACTTCGCCTTCTAAATCGCAGATTCGATTGTTGGTCCAAGTTCAAATTTTTAATATGGAAAAAATGTGGAAATAACACAATGATCAATGCAGTCCATGTGGGTTGGTGTACTTGGCACCTGCAAGTGTAGATCTCTCCCAGTAAGTGATTGATTGGTAGCCTATGCATCCCTCAATAGGGCAAAGGCCTCCCCCTATTTCCTCCAGTTCTTCCTCTCTATTGTGTCCAACCTCCCGTTCGATTTGGCACACTACTTCATTTCATCCACCCATCGAGTTTCTGGTCAACCTCTTCCTCTTTAACCATCCCACGGTGTCCAAAAAGTGGTTATTCAAGCCCAGCGTTCCTTTGCCATTCTTGATACAGGATGTGCCCAATTACATGTCGCAGACTTCGCTCTTTCTTCGAATTTCCTCTAACCTTATTTTATCTGTTAATCTTATGCACAACATTGATTTCCCCATTTTTGTTTTCGTCACTTTCAGTTTCTTGTATAATCTTTTGTTCGGACTACAGGTCTCAGCTCTGTAGGTTAAAGTTGATAACAAACATGAATTGAAAACTTTTCTCTTTACATTTTTGTTGTCTTTTACTCTTCAAAATCTTCTTAAGTCTCCAGTGCTTTTTCCAACTAATAACTAAACTAATAATCTTCTCTGAATCTCTTCCTCCATCCTTCCTTCCATCGATATGATTTGTCCCAAGTATACTGCCTCTTCTACATATATCACTTATTTTCCCTCAAACTTTAAGTCCAGCTTTCTTCCGTTCGTTAATACCTCTTCCAGTAAATGAACAAACAAAAAAATTTTATCATTAATTATTTGCTAGCGCTTTTTAGTTAATCCTGACTAATGTTTACATCCCAGTAGCTCAAAAAAAGTTTTCTTTAATTTTTTTTATTAAGCTTATCGGCGTCAATTACTAGGATCATTGGTCTTTTAAACTTAATCCTACTTAAGCTACACAGGTTCGAACCCCAACCACGCTCCAGGCCAAGGTCTGTTCATGTTTGGGTCCAAACCCAAGCCTCTCGATTGTGAAATAGGCACTCATCCGCTACACTACTGAGAGGCCTTTTCAATATTTAAAAACTTTGTAAATTCACAGCTAATTTATTTGAGTGTTGAAGAGAACTAAGTGGTGAAGCAGAGTAGCAGTCTGTTTTGCAATTGGTACACGCTGATGTTTTAGTTGTTTTCTTTAAGGCAAAACTGACATTAATTGTATTGTAATCATATTTTGTACTGCGACTGACTTTGAAACTTTGACATTCACAATGTGTAATGTAATTTCATGTTATATTAAATGAAAGTTTATTGACAGCTCATTATATTTTTATCAATTGTAACCTAAAGTTACATGCATGTGCTATAAAGTGATCTTGCAAACTGCTTGCAATGAAGTGTATCTCATTTGAGTAGTATGAGGGCTTTTTTTATGTCACCTACCTAGCCATGAAACAAAAAAGCGACGATGTTAAACCAATTATTAAACAATAGCTGGCATATTTAGAAGTACATGTGGTAAGTTGTGTTTAATTTGTGCCGTTTATAGAGATTTGGGAAGGTTTACTTCTTGATAAAATGAGTGAAATTAAGGTGTAACATCGCAGTGTCATAAAGTTTGGCCATGTTGGAGACGGTTAAAAATCTTTTTTCTTGAATTATCACTGAGGATGGCACTCGGGTAGATCACTGGGACCCTCCCACTAAACAGGAATCCATGCAGTGGGTTCATAAAGACTCTCGACCACCAAAGAAGCCAAAACAATTTAAAAAAAAAAACTGATGATATGCTGAGGGGATCAACCATAATTGCAGAGGCCTATGTAAACACAATTCAAAATTTAAAAACTTCTTTGGAGGAAAAAAGTAAAACTTGTTGGGTTCATAAGGCAAACAAATGCCAGTAGATAAGCAATGACTGTGAGTTCATAGAGTTAAGGCATCCACCTTATACCTATAAGCAACCAAAATTTGGGCATATAAAAAAATCGTTGAAAAATCACTGAAAAAGGGGCTAAAACTCCTCTGACTTTGTAATAATTTATAAGTAAAACCAGTCGAATTTTAATAATTTAATGACTTTTAGAAAATCATTTGATTATTACAATATTTGAGGGTGCAGCCTGCAGTTTCGATTCACAGGAATCAAATCTAGTAAAGGTACGTTTTCGTAAGGACGCAACATGTTGGCCGGCATGTCCGCCGACTTGCCTGTTCTAATGTAAACGAAATGCATTTTATGTCGGGACAGTCGGACGACATGTTAATGTCGAATGCAAAAATTAGCCGCACATGTCGAGTCGGCGTTCGTTTGTCACTACGTATTTACGTAAACACTCAATTTTTAATAATAAGAGACGCAACTAGGTGCAAGCGAAGACCATTCATTAACGAGCTACGTATATGCACCTTCCAAACGCCTCTTCGCTAAAAATCTTCTAACGTACCATCTTTTGCGTTTCCGTTTTGACTTTTTTTGACTTTCTAGTATCGCATGGCTTCCTGCCAACATTATGAAAGTTGATATAACCCGTACTACTTCATCGTCTGCCATCTTGAAAACTGCAGATTTCGATTCGAAGATCGTTCTCTCGACATGTCCGTTGCAGACAAGTGACAACATAAACACCTGTCAATTTTACCAACTTGTCGGTCGGCAAACATGTCCGGCCAACAAGTCGCCCCGATTTGTCCTTACGAAAACGTACCTTAAGATTGATAAAACATGTAAAAATACTAGAATTCGATTAACATATTAAATTAGACTGCAAACTTCATGGAGCTTATTGCTGCATCACTCAACAATTACGGATTGTGGTTGTAACGATGCGGGCTGTTGAAAATTCACACTCTTCATTGTTGAAAAAACCCCGAAGCTTTGGACCCTCTCGTGCGTTTGGTTGTGTATGCGTAACCCCAGATATCTCTGATAAAGGGTAGGAAAGAAAAGTCACAAGTCAAAGTACAACTTTAAGCTTTATTAATATAGATAATTATATTCCTGCACAGCATTTCTTAACAAGTGTTCGGCGTAAGTCGGGGTCCGTACCCGAGTAGGGATTTTGGCGGCGAATCTCCTGAAAAAGAACGATATAAAACAAAGGGGGTAGGGAACGAATGGAACCCTCTCGTAGTAGGGAAAGGGTTATGGAATCTCGCAGGTGCTTATCAAGATCGGTAAGATCGCAGACTCATACAATGTAAAGGGTTAAGGAATTGCCGGTGCCTATTGGAATCCGTAAATTCCAGAGTAGCACTCGATACAATTAAAAGGAATCCTTTTGCTCCGGCGATCCCATGCATTTATACCATAATTTTGGACAACCCACAAATAGAAAGGGTGCCTTTTATCAAATCAGATTGAACTCCAAACTGAAGTTTAGCCGTGGTTGGCTGAGCGGTTTTGTAAACAACCCGGCATAACACCAAGTTTCCCATAGCAATAAATTGTTTCATATTTATGACGCGATTTATATCCACATCTGTTGAGTAACCTTAGATTCCCAATATCTGGAACTTCGCTGTGTTAACACGCTTGAGTGCATATGGTCAAGCACCAATAACTTAGCTAGGATTAAGAAACCTTTTCGGACACCGTCCCTACAAAGAAATTGCCTGAAAACTAATTAAAGAACAGAAAAACATAATTTAAATACCCAACAAAACGTTTCGGTTTACGGATAATGTATTTCTTAATAGTCTACCTAATGCTTATCCTAAATAATACAGATGTTTGCACATATGGGAGCATAAAGTAAAAACAAAATATAGCAATCAGTTTGTGTGTCTTTATTAACGGAATTTTCGGTTTTCCACACTTGCACAACTTTACATGGTCATTTCAAAACCATTTAAATCTTAAAATTTTATTTCTGAACCACTACTAGTGGGACAAGCATTTTCAGACAAAAACCCAAAATCACACACAAACACCTCAATATAAGAACAAAAACCACTGCTTTTGGTGATATTGAACCTATGGTTCATAAGTCCAGAATTATTTCTAGCACACATTAACTGTATGTATGTATTGTCTCTTATACCTTTCGGTGTCGAGGCTGGTGCGTTAACCTATAAGGTTCCATGGGTGCAATGCACAAACCGGTCCGACTCTGCAGGATATGTGGTTGGTGTGCTGTTTTATACTCAGGGGTGTAGTGGAGCCGGAACGCCGTTCCGGCACTGGTTATTTTTTTATAAAAATAAATTAGAAAAAATTGTAAAATACCTCCTTAAAACAGTGCGAAATATGATTGGTATGTATTTCAAATTAAAAAGTAATAAGCCACTGGCAGGCGGCGGCTTATTAATAACTACAAAATATACATTGTTTCATTGTTGACGTTTTATTATTTCCCTATCACCCGCTCCATTCTGCCCTCAACCTCCCCCCCCCCACCCAGGTCAGAGCGTTCCAGCACTAATTAATTTACGACTACACCACTGTTTATACCTATACACTGCACCATGTGTATAGTGTTAGTGTATGTACGTATTGGACCTTATTACTCTACCTCTTAGGCCTGTATTCAGAGGAGAGCGTCATTAATTAGGTGCCCAGTGACAGTGACTAATGGTCACCAGGACTCGTTACCGACCTCCAGACTGCAGGAAAATCCTACCCATCAGGAGATTTGAACCAAGGACTGGAAAATGCTAGCCTGATGCTCTACCACTGCGCCACCCTCATAATTACCCAAAGAAACACCCCTAACGTTATGCTTTGAATAAAAGGAAATACATTAAAATATAATCCCTGAAAAATAAAATAAAATTAGTAAAGCCCAGCTGGTCATTACAATAAATTACACCACCTTGTATAAAAAAATGTTTCTTGGGTAAATGTATTTACTAACATAGTGTTTAACTTTCAATGCTTTTTCATATCGTTGCTTGACAGGAAAAACCTCCTATGTGTCATTTTCTCCGAAATAGATTGTTTCTGGCTATTTCGATTATTTTGGTCCTTCTGCTGTGTTTGGTAAAACCTCCTACGTGCTAAATGGTGTATAAGAATTATTAAAAATAATTTTCAAAAGCTCCCAACTGTAAGCTTCTTATTTCAAAACCTCCTATGTAACCAGAAAAAATAATTTATGGCTTTATTTATTTTAAGGAGTTTGTAAGCGACGATATATGTATCTAAAATAGTAAGCATAATAAAAACGAAATAGAATTGATATGAACAAAATAAAAATAAGAAAATCAAATTAGATTTTAAAATTATAAGTTTAAAACTGTATTTGTTTATTTATTTTGAAGTTTTTACCTTTGGCATAATACAAAATTGATATAAGGATAGATGGAACAGTTCTTCCGTGGCGAGACACAGAAGGAATGTTCCAGATTTATAAGAAAGAACTCCCAAGATGTTAACATGGTTGTGATAGCAACCGGCAATCCTGAAACGTCGTTTAATAATTACTAAAAGGGTGTGATCACTAAAAATTGGCACACAGTTAAATTGTTGAATCTAGCAGGCTGTGCATATTCCCCGGTATTCATTTGTTTCTGACATATCAAACGTCAAACAGAGATATCTGCTGCTATTGTAGTTGCAGTTATTTGTACAATAATGAATATGATAAAAGAAATATCATTGGCCAATTCTACATTGCTAATAGAAGTAAGCCCAAAAGTTATACAGTCAACCATTTTGTGAAGATGGAAATTTCACGGCGAACCATCTATAATATTATTTCAAGAGTAGAAGATGGTAAACAGCTTAGTCGTAAGCCAGGATCTGGTCGAAAAGCCTGAAAAATGCTGAAAAAGAAAAAAGATGCTTTGGAAAATGACGTGGTTGGAGTTCTTGGACAAACTCAAAGAAAAATAGCTAGAAAATATAAGATAAGACAGGCATATGTAAATAAAATACTGAAAGAAAGAAAAATAAAAGTTAAAAAACGGATTTCTGCTCCTCTCTACACCAAAAAACAATTGGAACAACAGCAAACGAAACTGCGCAAACTACAAAGTGGTGTTTTCAAACCATCAAATGGTCTTTCGATTGTAATGGATGATGAGTCCTATTTTACAGTAGATGGGAGTGATTGCGCTGGAAATAAACATTATTATAGTAAAGAAAATATTCCGGTAGAAGTAGAAGTACGTTTCAAAAGTCATACAAAGTTCCCAAAGAAGGTTTTGGTGTGGCTTGCGATTTCAGAGAAAGGAAGATCAGCACCGTATATTGTTCCTTCTGGAAATTCTGTAAACGCTGAAATATACAGTAGTGAGTGTGTGAAGAAACGTTTGGTGCCTTTCTTGCAAAAGTTTTATTCTGATGGCCAATATATCTTTTGGCCCGACATGGCGACCTCACATTATGCTGCACTGACAACGAACATTTTCGAGAAGTACCATATTCCTTATATTTCTCGCGAAGAAAACGTTCATTTTTTCAACAGGGTATATTCGATGAACTGGATGCGCTGGAATTATGCAAAGCAAGATCTCGAGCTAATCCATTCGAAACAATTCGTTCAGCATTTTTTATGAATCGAGCAGCTTTGAAAATGGCCAATATAGATGCCGTCACCAGCTTCATCTTCACTGATATTGATAGAAACGTAATAATTAAATCAAGTTCGAAATACCTATAATGTTAATATAAAACATTTCTAGCCCAATCACTCCAAACAGAAAGGTCCTTATTATTTTGCAGATGTATGCGCTGGCCCTGGGGGCTTTTCTGAATATGTTTTGTGGCGCAAAAAATGGCTATTTAAAGGTTTTGGATTTACTTTAAAAGGCGAACATGATTTTGAACTTTCAGAGTCTCAGTGTGCTTCACCGGTAACTTTCAGTGCACAATATGGGTTGAATGAAAATGGTGATGTGTGTTGCCCTGAAAATATTAAACACTTCGCCGAAAGAGTTTTACATGAGAGTGATGGATCGGGTGTTCATTTCATGATGTCTGATGGAGTATGTTGTTACTTCGATTCAATTTTAATTAAGAATGAATTACGATTATTTTTCAGGGTTTTTCTGTTGAAGGAAATGAAAATCTTCGGGAAGTTTTGTCGAAACAGTTGTATGTATGCCAATGTCTAATGGCCTTAGAAATTGTAAGGGCAAATGGACATTTTGTTACCAAGTTATTCGATTTGTTTACACCTTTCAGTGTCGGTTTAATTTTTTTAATGTGCAACTGTTTCGAAAAAGTAAGTTAATAGTTACAAAATATAATTACACATGTAAAGCAATATTTTGTAGTTAGTATATTCAAACCCAATACATCCAGACCAGCAAACTCTGAACGATATTTAATTTGTTACGGTTTAAAATTATGTTCACAAACGACGGAAATTAGAAAATATCTTTCAACAATTGCGAGCAAGTTATGGCAGCTGAGGCAACTACAAAAGAATGTTGATATTGATATTAATGAGATTGTACCCATGAATATTATAATGGCAGATGAAACGTTTCATGAGTATACAACAGAAAGCAATATCAGGTAAGCTGATGTAATGTATAACTTCCATGATTTATACAAAACTTTGGCATAGGATTGGAGCAAATCAAATAGTGGGTCTACTTAAATTCGCAGCATTTTGTCGTAATCCTACATTAATTGAACCCAGACAAGAGGAATTACGTGCAGAATGTCTGAAATACTGGAGAATACCTGATAAACCAAAAGTACCTTTGTCACGCTTTACTACAGATAACTTACTATCTGTAGCAGTTCGTAATCCAGGTATAACTGACACAAATTAAATCTGTAAAAAAAGTAATTTCTATGTGATTTTTTAGATTTTATGTTTAGTCCATCAGTACATGTTAATGATATTGGTGAATTAAAAAATCTACTTAGAAATATAAAAAACTGGCATTATGTTTTATCTGGTTGTTCTCGGAAAACATATACAGGGTGACAATAATCTACCTGTGTTGTATGGGTAACTTTGTTATTATAGAAGTTAGAGAGTCGGCTAAATTAGCAAAGTTGGGCAGAATTTCAAGACAAATTAGATGCCAGTTTGACATTTGACATACACTTTCAACTTTTTCAAATATTTTGAAAAAACTAAAAACATGCGATTTTTTAAATGTTTTATAATTCCATAACCACCTATTCTAAAACCAAAGTGAAATATGTTTCTTGTAGATATTTTTACGTAGAATTATAAAAAAATATCTACAAAGTCATAGCACTCTCGGTTTTTGAGATATAAGCCAAACTTACGTTTTTTTTAATGGCAACCATAGTAGGCTATGGATTCATTAAAGAGCTTATTTTTTGCTGATTTCAAAAATGTATAGGTTGTCATATCTGTTTCCGTTAATTTTCTCAGAATTTGCAAAAAACTGAAATTAATGATGATAAATAATAACCATGAACTAAGAATGCCTTGGAATTTTGTCATAGTCTCTTGTTTAGGAACTCATTATCAAAAACAATTGAAATTATCAATTGTTTTAAATTAAACAAATAACAAATAAAATAGGTACTTAGTAACTATTATTATGGATAACAGAACTAAATAATAAATGTATGTAACTATAAAAATAAATTAATGATTATAAGAATACTGCAAAGTGACCACCATTTTCTTGAACACCTAACTGACATTGTTTTAATATTTCACGTTGCAATTTATTTAATGTATTATGTCTAATTTCGGCTACAGCTCTTCTTATTTTTATTTTCAGGTCATCAATGTTATTAGGCTTTTCTTTGTACACTTTGTCTTTAATAGTTCCCCATAAAAAAATCTAGGGGAGTTAAGTCCTGAGACCTGGGAGGTCACGCAATAGGACCTCTGGTACCTATCCAATTAGGAAATCTTTCCAACAAATAGTGTGGCACAATGTGAGCATTGTAAGCAGGTGTTCCATCGTGTTGGAAGTAATTCAAATTTTGTATAAAATTTAATGGAAGATCGTCCAACATTTCTTCGAATTGATTACGTAAAAATAGCAAATACCTCTCTGAATTTAGATTTTCCTCATAAAATTAAGGACCGAGAAGTTTTGTTCCAAGAATGCCGCACCAAATGTTAATAGAAAAAAACGTATTGCTCTGGCCTTTCAACCGTTAAGTGTGGATTTTCCCTTGCCCAGTAAATATGATATTTTCTATTAAATAAACCATTATTTGTAAATTTGGCTTCATCCGTAAATAGAATTAATTGAGAAAAGACTTCGTTTCTTTCACTTTCTTCAACAAACCACATAGCATAATTGAATCTTCTTTCTAAATCTGTTAGATACAATGTGTTTCCAATATGATGATAAGGTTTTAAATTATTTTGTTTCAAAATTGTTCTTGTTTGTTCTCTCGATACATTACACTCAAGTCCAATTTCTCGCACAGATGCAGTTGGTTTAAAAGTATTGTATGCCAAAAGACGCACCTCTGCTCCTTCATTAATATTTTTCTTAGCTTCTTTTGGTTTACAAAATGATCCATACCGTTTTAAATTGGATTCAAGTTTTGCAAAAATCCTTTTATCTGGCTGCCTTCTTTCCATGTATATTTGCAAGTACAATTCAGAAGCTGCATTCGCATCACGATTACAATTGTAACATATCATTTCTTTCTTCCCGCGAGTAAGCCATTTTTTTTTAGTAATTTTAACAGAACTACTTAACACATTCACGTCCATAATTATCAGCAAAACAGGACTAACTTTGGCAATTAAATTTGTTTTGTTGTTTTCCAATTCCAATGCACTCTTGTTATACTATGCAGCTAATTATTAATTATGATCACCAACTTCAGTTTTGTGCAAATTCTGAGAAAATTAACGGAAACAGATATGACAACCTATACATTTTTGAAATCAGCAAAAAATAAGCTCTTTAATGAATTCATAGCCTACTATGGTTGCCATTTAAAAAAACGTAAGTTTGGCTTATATCTCAAAAATCGAGAGTGCTATGACTTTGTAGATATTTTTTTATAATTCTACGTAAAAATATCGACACGAAACATATTTCACTTTGGTTTTAGAATAGGTGGTTATGGAATTATAAAACATTTAAAAAATCGCATGTTTTTAGTTTTTTCGAAATATTTGAAAAAGTTGAAAGTGTATGTCAAATGTCAAACTGGCATCTAATTTGTCTTGAAATTCTACCCAACTTTGCTAATTTAGCCGACTCTCTAACTTCTATAATAACAAAGTTACCCATACAACACAGGTAGATTATTGTCACCCTGTATATTGAGATGATATTGTTTTAATGGAATTTGGATAAAGTGAGTTATGAACACCTTTTGAAATTATGAAAATTTAGTGTAAATAAAATGTAAATACCTAGTTATAAGTTAGAAATTTAATATTGTAAATAAGTAGGATAGAATCTAGATAGTTAATTTTGTAAATATGTCATAATAGTATATTATAGACCAAGGTAGAGAAGACATTTTTCTCAGCCGAGCAGTATTATTTCCCGACATGCGAAGCATGGAGGGAAATAAGCGGAGCCGGACGTTTAGCCGCGGCCATTTCGGCGCGGCGGTTTCACCGCGGCCGTTTAACCGCAGACCTACTTGGACGCAGGGACACTAAGGCGCAGGGCAAAAGGCCGCAGAGACATTAAGACGCGAAACAGTAGGACGCAAAGACGTTAAGACGCAGAGACACTAAGACGCGTGCAGTTGTGTTATTTTAACAACTGACCTTTCTTTAGGCTTTACGCTGTAGAATGTAAATGTAATTACCCATACAAAATAAAATACGTGGCTGTATATTTAAATGAAAGTCCTTATTGAGATCTTAACAAATATTAGCAATTATTAATCTTGTAATTATGAAAAAACTGTAAGAAACAAAAAAATGATGTTACTAATTACAAACAAAATTTTTCAACAGTTTTCTGTACAATACAGAGTTTATTATTTTCTTTGTACTTGCTAAAATTAAACGAATTCTATTTGAATTTTAATAACTATAAGTTCCTAGTGGTCGGTTTTTAATTGTTCCGCTAAAAAAATTTATCTGTATAGCTTAAGATACCCTGTACAATAAACGATTTAAAACTAGAAATAAAAAATTAAATAGTCAGAATAGTTGAAAGTGCATAATAATTGGATTTACATAATACTAAATTAAATAAACGCTAAGTTATTTTTACCTAACAATTTTGCGAATTAAAAATATTAAGAGTAATTTTAGGCATATCTTCACACTCGTATATCGTTAAATAGTGATTTTTAAAGACCTGTAATTGTAATGAGAGACATATTTATCAACCATTTTCACTAAATGTCACAAATTTAACTATATTCGTAAGACGGAGATAAACATAGTAGGATGGTATTGAATGTAAGATAGAAACAAAACGACTTAAAAGGTCCTAAACCCTTAGTAGGTAGTCACTTCAAAAAGGGATAAACTGCCTACCGAAGATTATCTTCGGAATAAACGTTACAAAGACGACTATTTTCAAATTGCTTACCATATGAATATTTGTAATTTATTTTCCTAAAATTGTATTTTTCAGAGTAAATAACAGGATTTAAATTTATGGGTTATCTACAATATATTTTATTTTTATTTCCTAAATAACCGAAAATTTCCAATTCGCCTCTTTTTATATTTTACTCAATTACTTTCTGTGTAAAAACTAATTTAAAGTATAAATGTCTATGTTTCTTAAAGAATCCAATTTTTGAAACTAAACTCTTACAGGTATATTTTGTTCTGCTGTTGTAACTTAGTTTTACATAAAAAATCCACTAACTAATCACCATCTAATACAAAAGTCCAAATGTGTTAACGGATACATAAATATGTCAATCGACAAAACAAAGCTTCATTTTTGAAAACAGATGTTAAACGTCTAAGCTCTGCTGCTTTTGTGTTAAAAATCAGAACTCAGAATTTTACAATAAGTATTTTGGTTTAATAATGTTACAGTCTGCTATCAAGTTCAAATAATTCGAAATTCCTTTACTTTACTACTCAATTTAAACTTATTACACTCGAATGAATTTCTAATTATAGTAATAAATTATAGATATTTCGAGAATTCCATTGCAAATGGGTATTCTACCGGGTGGCCATAAATATCTGTTATCACATTACCTTTGGAATCTACACCGCTTTATAATAGTTATTTATGTACCAAGGGCGTAAAGATGCTTTTTTGGCTTGAGACGTGATTTTGAGCCCGAGACGCTAGTCGAGGGCTAAAGACACGTCGAAGGCCATAAAAGCAAGTTACGCCAGTGGTACATACATAATTTTATGCACGATCGAAGATTTTAAAATTGAAATAAAAGGGATAAATTAATTTTCTACCCACATCGAGTAGTTAGTTGCTCAATTATTTTAATTTTTTACTGACAACTGTCAAATGGTTGAAGCATTTACGCCTAGGAATATTCACATAAATAATTGTGTTAACAGTGTTGTTAATACAAATTACCCTAAATAGAGTTCTAATAAAGAGCATACATTCGGTTTGAATTAAAAAAAAAATCTTTATAAGACTGTTAAACTGTTTATCAATTTTTGACGTTTCATTATAGACCGGCGGCCTATAAAGACACCCACGGGCTATAAATAGACGTTTATGTCAAACAAATTCAGACATAATTGACACATTATAATGCGATCGTGCATAATAGTTATTTAAGCATCAAGGGAAGTAAGTAGCTTTTACCAGTCGAGAACGAGTTTGCCAGCCCGAGCGAGCGAGGGCTGGCAAAGTTCGAGACTGGTTGTAGATAGTTACTTCCCGAGCATGCTTATAATATTTTTCTCCATGCCCAACAAAAATTTGAATAATTTTCCAAAAAATACCGCATTTACACATACGCGCTCGTGTTTCGCCTCGTCACTCGCCGACATTCGCGAGTGGCATTCGCACGTTCGTCCCCATAACGCGAGGGACCGTTTTCACACTCGCCGAATGTTGAGCTCACTAAATCGAGGCGAATGGACGACGTGGAAATTGTGGCGGCATCCGCCCTGTACTTGCTAAGTGTTGACAACTATCTAGAAATTATTCGTGAAAAGCTTGAAAGAAGACGTCGGCGTAGACGATGGTGGATGATAGCATGTCATCGCAACAGAACCATATAAGTACAGGGTCCGGAAAGGAGGTATGGTGGTTTTTGAAAAGACTGTCACACTTAGTTTTGAACGAATTTCAAAATTTATTTTTTTCTGACATTACTGGTACATTGCCATTTGAGAATACATAACGAAACATAAAAAAAATAATCAGTTGCGAAAAATCACATTAGTTACGTGGCGTCCATTTTTGTCGAGGCATTCTTGCAGACGGGTGGCGAAATTGCCCATACTCCTTTGAAGCACGACACGCGGAATCCTTCGACTTTCTCGCGTTATCGTTTCGGAAAGGGCTTCAAGAGTACGTAGTTTGTCAATGTAAACTTGAGATTTTAGGTAGCCCCATAAAAAGTAGACAAAAGGCGACAGGTCTGGAGACCGAGGAGGCCACTCCACATCACCACGCAATGAAATCAGGCATCCAGGGAAATGTTCTCTTAAAAAAGTCATTGTTGTTCTTGATGTATGGCAAGTCGCCCCATCTTGCTGAAACCAAACGGTGTTGAGAAATTCGAATGATTCCACGTGCCATGCTTCAAAGGAGTATGGACAATTTCGCCACCCATCTACCAGAATGCTTCAACAAAAATGGACGCCACCTAACTGATGTAATTTTTCGCAACTGATTATTTTTTTCTTATGTTTCGTTATGTACAAATGGCAATGTACCAGTAATGTATGAAAAAAATAAATTTTGAAATTCGTTCAAAAATAAGTGTGTGACAGTCTTTTCAAAAACACCATACCTCCTTGCCGGACCCTGTAGAAACTATTTTGCGAAACTATTCAACTACTAAATTTGTTTACTTAAATATATAATTTTTGCAATTTGTATTGATTTAATGATTAATTCAACTACCTATTTTTTTTACTTATTAAAAAATTATGTTTTTTTTTTGTTTTTGTTTACAGACAAAGTATGGAAAACATGTTTCTAGAAATGCTCCACTCCATTTTTCAATTTAAAATGAAAAAAACCACGTGTTGATAAAGGCGCTCGTTGCAAACTGTGTAAACATTGAGTTCGCCTCGTCGCTACAAGCCTTTGACTCGTCCCCAAAAAACCGCTTCAGGCGCGAGCGCTACGAGCGGCAAGGCGAGGAACGAGGCGAATGACGAGTGAACCGATCACACATTCGCCTCGCCGCTCGCCTTGCGATTCGACTCGCCATTCGTGCGAATGTGTAGATGCGCTAATGCCACGTTAATTGATAGAAAATTAATCTATACCGCATTTACACATTCGCGCTCGTGTTTCGCCTCGTCACTCGCCGACATTCGCGAGTGGCATTCGCACGTTCGTCCGCACAACACGAATGACCGTTTTCACACTCGCCGAATGTTGAGCTCACTAAATCGAGGTGAATGGACGACGCCGACGTGGAAATTGTGGTGGCATCCGCCCTGCACTTGCTAAGTGTTGATAATTATCTACAAATTCTTCGTACAAAACTTGAAAGAAGACGTCGCCGTAGACGATGGTGGATGATAGCATGTCATCGTAACAGAACCATGTAAGTAGAAACTATTTGGCGAAACTATTCAACTACTAAATTTGTTTACTTAAATAAATAATTTTTGCAATTTGTATTGATTTAATGATTAATGCAACTATTTTTTTACTTTTTAAAAATTATGCTTTTTTTGTTTCTTTTGCAGACAAAGTATGGAAAACATGTTTTTAGAAATGATCTGTGAAGACTCTGGAGAATTCTCAAACTTTTGCAGAATGTCACCAACTGATTTTGATTACATACTGAGCAAAATTAAACCAATGATTGAAAAAACAGAAACTAAATGGAGAACACCGATACCAGCCAAAGTCCGCCTAGCTGTAGCTTTAAGATTTTTAGCTACTGGCGATAGCTACAGAAGTCTTCATTTTTTATTCAAAATTTCAAGTTCGATCATATCTAAGATTGTCACAGAGGTGTGTCAAGCAATTAATATCGTTTTGAGGGAAGAAATTAAGGTATGTAAGCAGTTACTTATGAAATGAGAACTTTATTCATGGCACTTTTCATATTATTATTAGGTACAGTGTAAATATACAATGTGTAATATTTTTTTTACAAAATTTCGTGCCCATCGTATTCGTTATCAAGTTGAGCACCTCCCCACGCTGTCTGTAGAACACTTTGATGAGAATGTGGTGTTGTATCTTGTGGGAATGGCATGTTTACGTTTCCTGTGGCTTCATGCGGTACGGAAGATGGTCGACTGGGGATATTAACTTGGAGTGGAGACTGTAATGGCAACAGGGTATATGAAGCGGTAGAAGATGGTTGATTCAGGGCAGTAATTGAAACTGGGGCATGTCGGTTGATAGGAGAGGGTGCAGGAGAAGAAGAATAGGAGCTGAAATGAGATGGAGATATCATGGCACTGCGAGGTGGTCTTTGCAAAAGATATCCATCAATATCGTGCATTAGAAGATGTCTTTCGTGGATGGAATAGTTTCTCAGTTTCTTTGCCAGTAGCTGTCCATACAGATCGCAATCGTCTGCTTCTTTTTTTTCATCTTTTTTTTGAGTCAGCACATTGTTGAGTGTCGCACATGTTTTTTTTATTTGGCTCCTTGCGTCATCAATTTGAGACGCTAGCCGGCGTCGCTTTTCTCGCTGAGTAGCAGGCACAGCATTATCTCTTGACCTCGCACTTGTATTGAGTTGCGTTTCCTCATCAGCTTGCGTTGACTCTTGGGTTTCATTATCACTAATCTCAGGATCTTCTGTTTCATTCTGGTGTTGCTCCTCAGGTTGAAGTGATAATGCCTGGAATGATAGAACTAATTATTACTTCTATTAGATATGGAAAACTGAATGTAGCTACCATAATGTTAGTAATGCAATCAACTTAATACAAAACTTTGTTAATAGGAGACATTTTATTTATTTCTAGATGCCGCAGACACCAGAAGAATGGATAGCAATAGAAGAAGGATTCGGAGGAAACTTTCCACATTGTGTTGGTGCAATCGATGGTAAACACATCGTGCTAGAAAGTCCAATTGGCAGTGGCTCTCAATATTATAATTACAAAAAAACATTTAGCATTGTACTATTAGCTTTAGTTGATAGCAATTATAATTTCATATATGCCGATATCGGTGCTCCAGGACGAATTAGTGACGGAGGAGTATTCCAAAATAGTCTCTTTTGGAGAAAAATGATGAGAGGAGATTTAAATTTGCCACCTGACTGTCCACTTCCTGGAAAAAATAGGAATGTGCCTTATGTATTCCTTGGTGATGGAGCATTTGCCTTAAGCACACATGTGATGAAGCCCTATCCAGGAAACCACGATAGCGGTTCATTACAACGAACTTTCAATTGTCGACTATCTAGTTCACGTGTTATTGTGGAAAACGTTTTCGGTGTATTGTCATCAGTATTTAGGATCTTTAAAAAACCTATGGAACTTCAACCGATACAGGCTACACTAATTACATTGTCTTGCATATTATTACATAATTTCTTAAGGAGAAGAGAGACATCCAGAAATATCTACACGCCTCCAGGAAGCTTTGACGCTATAGTCAATGGTGAAGTAGTTCAGGAAGGATCTTGGAGGCAAAATGTTTCAGAGAGATCTGCTATAAGACCTTTACCAACCATAGCTAGACGTGCAAGATTAAGTGCTTTACAGATAAGAGAAGAATTTGCTGACTACTTTTTATAATAATAGATCTTAAGTTCTCAATTATGTATATGTATATAGTTATGTCTCAAATAGAAATATAATGAACAACAATATTGTTTTATTGACTTTTCAATTTTATTGAAACTTCGAATTCAAGTCAGCTTTTCTCAAATACTTACTCTAGATGATCTACAAAGTTGAACTTCATATGATGAACAGTGTATGATTAAAAGAGTCATCAGAAGTCACAAGGTGGCAATATAATTATTAATAATAATAATAGTAATAATAATAATAATAATAATAATAATCATAATAATAAAACAATAATTACTTACATCATCAGCGTCCACGGTACTTGTGGTCGGTCCGCAGTCATACACAGGTGCCAAGAACTCCTCCATTTTCTCGTAGGCAAACCATATTGGTTGGTAGACAGCCTCTTCTTCAGCACCCGATTTAATAGAGGCTTCTTTCCTCCGGCGGTGGCTGCGAAATGTAGCCATCAACGAATTTTTTTTTGCCTTCAAGTCATTAATTGATACATCCAAACTGGACGATATTCGAGTCCATGAATCGTGGACTTTTTTCTTATTTTTGTGCAGTGGATGCTTCGGGTTCCAAATAGCAGGTTCACCATGGTAGAGTTCCAAGAATTCAAACACTTGAGCGTTATTCCACTCCATTTTTCAATTTAAAATGTGTTAATAAACGCGCTCGTTGCGAACTGTGTAAATACTGAGTTCGCCTCGTCGCTACAAGCCTTTGACTCGTCCCCAAAAAACCGCTTCCGACGCGAGCGCTACGAGCGGCAAGGCGAGGGACGAGGCGAATGGCGAGTGAACCGACCACACATTTGCCTTGCCACTCGCCTTGCGATTCGACTCGCCATTCGTGCGAATGTGTAGATGCGGTATTTTAACAAAGCAAATAGTCACCTAGTGTTGATTTGCTTAGTAGCAATTGTTTTTCAGTTGTTTCTGTCAATATAAAAAAAACCACTTGTACTTGCGTTTCTTGGTAGTTTTCAAAAGATAAACTGCAAATAGGCGATAAGGACAATAGAGAATTTAGCGTAGATGAAGCGGCAAATATTGCGTGTTTGGAATTACTACCAGAATAATCGAAAATTCCTTATGAAAATGCATAAAAGTTGTTTAAAAAATGGTGTGCGGAGAAAAACATCTATTCAGTGGAAGAAAACGTGTTTTTGGCGTATTTTTTAGAAAGATCAGTCAAATTAAAATCTCCGTCGATCTTATATGTGACATTTACGACAATAAGGATATTTCTAAATATCCAAAGGTATTAGCATTTTTAAAACGAAAAAAATGATGGTTAACAACCTAGAAAGTCAAACGTATTTACTATACTCGAAATTAATCTTTTTTTGAATGCAGCTCCTGACGAAATTTATTTGTTAATGAAGGTTGGTTTTTAATATAATCTAATAAATTAGTTCTTTAACTCTTTTTATACCATTTTAGTTATACCCTAACCCTACTTATCTTAACAAGTTTTTACATTTCAAATAGGTTAGTATCAATTAAGTTCAAACCCGTTCAGATCACTTACAAAACTAAAATTACTGTAATAACACGTAATTCACTTACTTCCCTTGGGGAGTAAGTTTTACCTTACTTCCCTAATGTCATGACAACCAGTAAACAAACAGTAAAATCAACTTACCTGCAATGGATATGTCAAAGTAAGTGTAACTTACTAGATGGGCATGGAGAAAAAATGATTAATCCAACTAACCTAAATGTCATTCTTGTCATCACAACTACTACAGTTATCATTTTTATAAAGCGGTGTAGATTCCAAAGGTAATGTGATAACAGATATTTATGGCCACCCGGTACATGGTCCTGAATTGCTTCATGCACAATACGAATTTTAATTACTTTAAACGAAAACCGTAATAGTTATTTATGTACCAAGGGCGTAAAGATGCTTTTAAGGTCTGAGACGTGATTTTGAGCCCGAAACGCTAGTCGAGGCTCCTACAATTCTAATAACTAAATTAAAGCCTGTGTGACACGATGCTAAATTTTACATAAAATTTACATGTAATTTTATGCGAAATTTTTTTACTCGTTGCATACAGAAAATAACGTGCTAAATTCTCTGCTAAATTTTCATGTAAATTATTTAAAACGTGTTCTAAATTTGGAGGTAAAAGTGCGCGTAAATGTGCGCTGTAGACTAGCCACGCCCACTTTGAATTTTGAACTGCCAAGCGTTATTTTTCGCAGATAACCAAAATAACGTGTTTACAGTTTACTGATTCCACGCTTTTTTCATATGGTGTTCATAACAATTGTTTGTGCTTGTAAAAATTTAATTTCACTTAATTTTTGTCAAAACGTAAACACAGCTGATTGTTGCCAATATGACAGTTATGACAAATAACTGGAAATGTTCCTAAACTGTTTGATAATACGCAGGCGCGTGTGCTATATTTCACAAAAAAAATGACACGCGTTGCAAACAGAAAATTGGGTTTAGCTGCATAAAATCCTGCTAAAAATATGGGTAAATTTACATAAAAATTTTCATGTAAATTTTATATGAAATTTAGCATCGTGTCACACAGGCTTTACAGTTAAAAAATATAAAAAAAGGTATATTAAGATTATGTTCCTAACCTTTTAAGAAACACATATATTTAAAACAACATTTTTAAAATACGTAAGTTGCTGTTTTATAAATTATCGTTAATACTAGTTGGATCTAATATCTAAAATAATTAGAAAATCATTGAGAAGTTCCACTCGTTGGAACACCCAATATAATTTAGATATAATAATAAATATAAATATAACACTAAATTTTAGAGTTAACTGAATTGGTTGCTTCCCTACTTTGCGGCTTAATGTCCCTACGTCCTAATGTTTCTGCGCCCTAAATTCTCGCGGCCAAGTTTACTGCGTCATTTTGTCCCTATGGCGTAGTGTCTCTGCGTCCAAGCATGTTTGCGTCGAAACGGCCGCGGTTAAACCGCCGCGCCGAAGTGGCCGCGGTTAAATGTCCTAGACCGGGAAATAAGTTGTGAGGCCGAGAAAAGTCTTCTCTACCGTGGTTTATATACTATTTTTTTCACTACTAGCACCTTTATTCCGTTTAATTAATCATTTTTACATAAATAAAAAATAAAATGACAGATGCGTATAATTATTTCTAAAAATCAAATAGCCTTGCTCGAAAACAAGGGGAGAGGTTAATTTCAATTGACATTTGGGTAAAACATATTTAAAATAGGCACCTGAGCGCATAGCAATTGTTTTTATTATTAACCAGTAGTCAATAATAAAAAATTATTGCCCACTAGGAGAGAAATTCATCTTCTGGGCTCGAAAATAAGGTCAATAATGAGTAGTGAAAAAAATATCTTATACTGTTTGTGTGTCTAAATAAGAAATTACATGGCAGAACGTTTTTTAAGTATTGATAGTGCCACTAGAGCACTTAATTTACTCCGCAGGGGCTTCCGTCAAGTGGAGGTTTCAATGTGTCGCAAAGCGTAATAAGCCGATTAAGTGCTAGATTTAGAACTACGAGATATGTTCGGCGAAGACCTGGACAAGAAAGAAAACGAGCGACAACTGTCAGGCAAGATCGTTTACTGACCACATTGGCCCGAATGCATCCGAAAGTTACTGCCGTTGAACTCCAACGACAACTTAAAAATGCGGCAGATGTACAAATCTCTGCCAGAACTGTCAGAAATCGTCTACATGAGGTAGGTTTACATTCCAGGCGTCAATTGCGCAGAGTACCACTCACCAACAGACATCGACGACAAAGATTCGAGTGGGTGCGAGAACAAAGACTCTGGGATGTTGAATGGCACACAGTACTTTTCTCAGATGAATCTCGGGTTGGCCTGCATAGTGATTCCAGACGACTTAGAGTATGGGGAAGGCAAACTACACCACGAAATCACTCCTCCATTATTCAGACGGTTCATCCATATGGCGGTGGTTCTGTCATGGTGTGGGCCGGTATATGTTTAGGACACCGTACTCAACTATACGTGTGTGATGGGAATATGAATGGTCAGAAATATCGACATGACATTATTTTAGACATTGTTGCTAATTGTGCTGCTGATATTGGCTCAGACTTCATATTGGTAGATAATAATGCCAGACCTCATACAGCAGCTATTGTCATGGAAGCTATTCAAACCCAGCAAATACGTCATTTGGCTTTACCACCTCTATCTCCTGATTTAAATGTCATTGAGCACGTATGGGATATGCTTAAAAGCGCACTAGAGCAGCATAATCCTTCTCCACAGACTATTCAAGAACTAAGAAGAGGTTTGCCAATGTTATGGGACAATTTGCCGGAAGAAGCTATTGACAACTTGATTTTAAGTATGCCTAGGAGATGTCAAGCTGTATTCGATGTAAGAGAAAGGCATACTTTATACTAATGTTAAAATTTTTCGATCATTTGTTTCTAAGCGTTAATACCGAAAAGTTATAGTGTTGGTTTTAATGTCTTAATGTCGTTATGGTTCTATATTCAACATTATTTATTTGTAATTATATTCAAAGAAGGTACAATTTGTACTGAAAATAAATGAAACGCCGATTCATTACATAATCGTAATTTTTTCTTAATATCCCCTAATTTTTTCCGCCAGTTTATATAAAACGTCTCTTGGTCCTTTGGTCAGAAATAGCTGTAAAAACATACAAAAATATAAATTCTGTGTAACTGTGTTTTACTGCTGCCACTAATGTAGCTGTGTTTTTCCGCTGCCACCAATTTAACCCTCCTTGAAAATACCGCTGCCATCAATGTAACCCTTACCGGGTGAATGCCGGGGTTTAGCTGTAAAACATATATTTAGTTCATCTGAAAAGAACGTTATGCGACGGCAAATGTAGCCGGTCACGTCCAAGCAGCTTCCCTTGGCCTCCCTGGGTTATCTTAGCCGTTTCTTGGGTAGCGTACGGCCGGCTTTCTTCTACTTTGGTTTAACGCTTAATTTTAAATTAATTTACGAGTCTATTTTTAAAGTTTGATTGTTAATTTAGGTCGGAGAGTTTCCTCCCAGTGCCTTAAGCACTCAATTTTAACACTGTCTTTTCAAGAAAGCAAAATGAGGGACCCAGAGTCCTCTGAAAGAAATGCAAATTAATCAACTCAATAAAACTCAATTTAAAAGAAACAAATAGTTTACTGAAAACAATAACAAATTAAACATTCAACTCTCTAGTTACACAGAACATTACTTAATACATAAACTAACCTTATAAAAGTCCTCCGAGTTTAAGGTAGAGGTATCCAAGATTGGGTACATCACTTTAATTTATACGATTTTCATTTAACGGTTAACGTGATATTTTCCACTTAGCCGGGAAGTATAAAGACAATATTTTTAAACACGAGTTCGGTGATAAAATGTACTTTGAATTTAATTTAGAAAATATTTTTAAGCACGAGTTCGGTGATAAAATGTACTTGAATTTAATTTGGAAACCAACCGAGTCTTTAGCGAGACAAGTACTTTCTTTTTTTCTCGAAGTCAAACGCGAACTGCTTTGTGTCGAAGAGGTTTCGTTTGGTAACACCAAAACTGTCTATTTTTCAAAATTAAAGAAGTAGTATGCGATTTCTAAGAGTTACTTGGAGTACTTTTATGTTATAAATCTATATTTGCTTCCAACTGTTAATTAAGCATTTTCTTTATCAAGTTTGTTGCGCCTAGCTAGAATCGCTGCTAAAGCTTTTCGCAAGAATGAATGTTTCCCGGATGCTAGCTTAACTTTCGCTAAGTAATATCCTGTGTTGATTTACTGTGAATATTGTGTTACAGGCTGGGAACAACTTGAAACGACAAAAGATATTCTTTTATTTAATTAAATAATATCTTTTGAATTTGAAATAAAATTTGGATATTATCCAACCTGTTACACTCACCCTTTTGAATGATGGCATTCAAAGGCAGTCACAAAGTGAGTATTTAAAACCTAACATGAATAAATCATTCGATACTACTAATCTTGGGAGTGCCAAGAAACATAAAAAGAATGAATCGGAGAACACAGAAACCCTTTTATTAGACTCCACTATTGAAAGACTATATTTTAAAACTGATGATGCGAATAAATCACATGATAAAACTGATTTACAGGATGTTACTCTTGGGTCTAAAAGCAAAAAGAAGCACAAGAAGATGAGTGAAATTGACGGCGAATTGTTTTTGAACACTTCTTGCAGTGATGCGAATGTGCCCCAGAAACATAAGCATAAAAGGCATAAATTTAATTCGGATGAAATCGCAAGTAAAAGTACGGAAGATGCAGATGTGGACGTAGTAGAAAAGAAAACGAAAAAGAAGAAGCATAAAAGTAACAGTGATGAAACTGGTGAACTTTTTATAAGTAGTTTTTCGGAAGTAACCGACAATCATGGTACTAAAAAGCAGAAAAAAACACGTAGTTATTAGTGAAAACCAAACGTTAGAACCATCGCAAAAAAAGAAAAAGAGGCACAAAGAACACTCAGTGAACGAAAGTTCTGAACAAGTCGAAGATCATCCCAAACTAAACAGAAAGCATAAAACGAGCTTGGAAGAAAGCGCAAACGATGCGCCACCGGCAAAAGAACAGAAAAAAAAGAAAAATCGCAAAAAGCACGCTGAAGAAAACCTTGAAAATAATGTCGTAAATGGGGATTTAACTGACAATTGTGCGAATTCGTTTAGCCCCAAAAAGCGTAAAAAACAGGTGGATTTGGGTGAAAATGAAGTTATGTTAAAACCGTTACGGAAAAAGAAAAAGAAGCATAAAGAAGGAGCCACAGAACCTTCTGAACTTACCCCGCCTGCTGCGCTACACATAAATGAAACTCCGAAACTAAACAGCTCGAAAGAAGTCGCACTGAAAAAGGAACAAAGAAAAAAGAAATCCAAGAAGCATCTTGAAACTAATAATCTTAGCACTTCCCTCCAATTCAGTCCTACAAATCATAAAAGGCAGGCGGATGTTAACGAAGATGGCATCAATGTAGAAGCGACTCGAAAAAAGAAAAAGAAGCACAAAGAAAAAGCAACATCACACGACTTAAATGCAGGGGAAAGCTTTGAACATGCTTACAAAAAGGATAGCCCTGAACTAAAGAAAAAGCATAAAGGCACATTACAGTTACAACAGAAACAAAGTTCCTCGGATAACTTAGACTTAGAAGAACACAAATCAAAAAAAGTAGAAAAGAAGAAACACAAACATGAAACGACAAGCAGCGTCGATGATGCCATAATTATAAACGATAACAAAAAACATAAGAAGAGGCATCGAGCTGTTAGTGTGGAAAGAATTACATCCAAAGAAATTAGGAAAAAACGAAAGGAAAGGTTGTTAGCTTGCTTGGAATTCGATGAACGTTTATACGGAAGTTTAATAAGTGACGGCAAAGATTCTGAAGTCGAAGAAAATGTAAGAAGCACGTTAGAGCAAAATGATGACGGTGAAGTACGAATACAATCAGCGAACAATGAAAAACATAGGTACAAAAAATAAGAAACGCAAATCGGACGGTAGTTTTACCGTGACTGAAGTTAACCCAACTGAAGTAAACAGCGATGCTAAAGAACACAATGAAACGGAAACCAATATTGTGGTTACAGAAGATGAACAGCAAAAGCAATTGTGTACATCGAAAGAACACAGGAAAAGTAAAAAGCGCAAATCGGAAAGTAGTTCTTCGGCTGTAGAAAGCGATGACGGTGAAGCACGAATACAATCAGCGAACAGTAAAGAACGTACAAAAAATAAACACAAATCGGACGGTAGTTTTACCGTGAAAGAAGACGAAGTAAAAAAGAAAAAACAGTCCGAATCTCCTCTTAATGAAAACAGACAAGAAACGACAATTCCAGAAAAAATCAATTCAACAAAGCAGAGTAAGGAAACCCAATTAGTTTCGGAGGAATTACACGAAACTTTATTACCATCGAAACAACGTAACGAGGATGTTAATTTATCAGAGCCGGAACATGGTTTAAATGATAATACTGTTTCTGAAAAACAACCCAAAGAAAGCAGAGTTCGTACGGAGCATGAAACGACGCAAGAAGGAATTAAACACAGCTCTTGGAAAATTAAACGTTTTATAAAAAAGAAAGATCATCGACAATCCGATCCAACGGAAACCACCGATGATGAAACAAAAAGCGCAGGAAGTTCAACTTTAAAAAAAATTAAGAAAAGGCACCATGCAGGATGAAACTGGAAACGTTTCGCAGGCACGAAAAAGGAGTCATGATTCGGACGAAAAAAATGCAAAGACTGACAGCGATGATTCATCCACTTTAGAAATCGATAGCGGGCTTCAACCAGATGAAGTGAAAGTAAGCATGTTTATTTAATATTTATAATATTTTTCTGTTTCGGCATTATTTTGATGCTAGAATGAGCTTCATCATTAAACGATTCGTGGTGACATTTTGCTCGATTTTGCTTCCAAGAATTGGTAAGCTGCATTGAATAATGCATAAAATACCTAGGCAACCATTGCGGTTCTTTACTCAATGCTAGACAACAAAAACGTTAAACTTCTGTTAACTCTTAAAGATATTTCACCAAAATTTCCCCAAATGGAAGTTGTCGGTTATTTTGTGCAAAAAGAATCATAAAATCAATGTATTTTTAACGAATTATGTAAATTCTATATATCGTCGCTCGGTGGGCAAAACCTTCGATCTAAATCTATTTCGATATTTGATAAAACCTCCTACGTGCTAAAGAAATAATTTTCAAAATAATGTTACATTAAAGTTATGAGTATTACAAAGCGTTTTTTTCTTCTCCTTGAAAATTTTGTTTGTGGCACATAGATGGTTTTGCCCGCCAAGCGACGATATATAGAAAAATATCACCTCCGCAGGGATTTGAACTTTGAACCTTCGGCTTTATGTACCAATGCTCTACTAATTGACCCCTTTCCTCTCCCATCCACTCACTAATCCGCCTGGCCAGCGTGGTGAGTTATGGCCAACAACCCCCAAATACAGGATATGGCGTGTTTTAAAACAACCGGTACTGGGCCCCAAGTGGCTAGCAATAAAAATTCTTAGTCCCATATCTCTGAGGTCAACCTCGCGGAATCTGGAGGAAGCAAAAGCTCGCAACTAACACCTAAGATTAAATCATACAAATTATTTACTTTCAATCTCGTAACATACAATCTATGCACGATTAAATCAAATGAGCGCCTCGAAGAACTGGAAGAAGAACCGTCCAATATTAAGTGGGATATTATAGGGCTGAGTGAAACAAGAATATGAAGGGCTATGGAAAGTAACCAAACAAAAACATATTGAAATCAAAGAAACAGGGCCGACAATGTAGTGTTACATGCTATTTATCTGTTACTGTTTGTCTGCCATTGGTGGCTAGGCTATCTGGTGGGATTTCTTGTTACTTGGGGGGGTCTCTTGCTCTCTGAGGGATAAGATTATAGAAGATATAAAGGGATACGTGTACCTTGGCCACCTAATGACCTGGGCCGCCACAGGCAGACTCAGAAACCAGTAAATCCCAATAAAGCAAAAGTTTTCAACACTTGCATCCTCTGCCGGTGTTAACTTATGGAATGGAGACAATGTCTTTAATGATTAAATCTACGAACAAGCTTAGAACAACACAGAGGGCGTTGGGATAAGTCTTGAGAGGCGGAGGACAAAAGTGGAAGACATAATAAAAAGAATAGCCACATTGGGTCATGTAGCTAGACAGGACGACATTAAATGGACAAAACGTATTTTGGAATGGCGGCCTAAAAAGCACAAGAGAGGCATTGGACGCCCACAGAGAAGGTGGTTAGATGGTGTTAGTGAGAGATTGGCAACAAGTGGCAAAACATAGATTAGAGTGGAGACAACAAGGGGAGGCCTATGTCCAGGAGTAGACTGAAAGGAACTGATAAAGAAGATGATATTCGTCCATATACATATAGTAATTGGAAACTGAAATCTAGAATTTACACAATTCGTTAAAAATCCAAAGTATTGTTTTAAAATACTATTTTAAGTTTTTATTAAATATTAACACTTTTTTCTAACACTAATATCTTATACTGTTTGTATGGTGCATAAGAGCTCACTTGTTATGTTGCATTTAAAATACGTTTTCCCTATAAAATACGTCGTCAATGACAACGTATTTTATAGGCCTTTAAAATGCGCTTTTCTCTATAAAATATGTCGTTGCCTAGCAATCAATCTTCGCATTTTGTGTATCGTGACGCGTCTCAAATAAAAATTTATTAGAATTTCTAATAATATATTAGTGAAGTAGATGTTAAGTGATAGTTAAAATAAAGAAAAAGACATGGAAAAATTATTTGGCTTCAAAAACAGCAGAAAATTATAACAAATATAAGGAAGAAAGAAGAAAAGTAAAAGACTCTGTACAAGAAGCAAAAAGAAACACATGGAGAAAATTTGGAGAAAAAATGGAAAGCGATAGCAGAAGTAACCAGAAATTATTCTATAAAGTTTTGAAAAATTTAAAAAAAGAAAAGAATCGGTCTGCAAATTACATTAAAAGCAAAAATGGAGATATATTAACAGAAGAAGACAAAATAATGGATAGATGGAAGGAATATTTCCAAGAACTGCTGAATGACAAAACAGAAATAGACGAAAATACCCAACATGATGTAGTAATGGTGGAAACAGACGAAGACGAAATAAGTATCGAAGAAATAAAAGAAGTAATAAAAAAGTTAAAAAATGGGAAGGCACCGGGAGCAGATAAAATAACGGCGGAGATGATCAAAAATATGGGACAGAAAGGAGAAGAAATGCTCGTGGAAATAATAAATAAAATATGGAGAGAAGAAGAATACCCTGAAGATTGGCGGACAGCATTAATAGTTCCCATACATAAAAAGGGAGACAAGACGGACTGCAACAACTATCGAGGGATAACACTGTTAAGTACAACTATGAAGATATTCGAACAGATTCTAGAAAAGAGAGTAAGAGAAATTGTAGAGAAAACCCTTGACGAAGCACAAAGCGGGTTTAGAAGAGGAAGGAGCTGTCAAGACCATATATTCACGATAAAACAGTTAACACAAAAATCAATACAAGAGAAGAAACAGATATTTTTAGCATTTATAGACATGGAGAAAGCCTTCGACAGAGTACCAAGGGAGAAAGTGTGGCACATTTTGAAAGAAAGAGGAGTCGAAGACAAATTAATAAGAATAATGCAAAAAATATATAGGAATAATGTTAACAATGTCATAAGTAACAACAGAAGATCAGAAACATTTACTACACAGGGAGGATTAAGACAAGGGGGAGGTCTGAGCCCAGTGCTTTTCATAACTTTTATGGATGAAATAATTAAACAATGTAATTCAAGAATGAAAAAGCTAAAAGTAGGTTATAGAAATCTAAAGAAAGTAGAGATATCACAGGGAGCTTTCGCAGACGATGTTGTAATATTAGCTGAGAATAGAATAGAATTGCAAAAGAACTTGGAAATATGGAACGAAGTATTAGAAACAAATGAAATGAAAATGAATAAAAATAAAACTAAAGTTATGATAATAGGAGAAGAACAAGAACAATTAGACATAAAAATCGAAGAAGCCAGGATTGAACAAGTGCAAACTTTCCAATACTTGGGAGTAATAATAGACGGAAAAGGAACACAGGAAGCAGAGATAAATAATAGAATTGAGAAGACATTACACCTATACTATGCAATGAACAGGAAATTTATAAATAAGAGTGAAATTTCCAAAGAAACAAAAATGAAAGTATTTAAAGTAATATATAGACCAGTACTAACTTTCGGCTGTGAGTATTGGATACTTACAGAAAGACAAAAAAGTAAAATACAAGCGGCGGAAATGAAGTACTTGAGAAGGGTTAGAGGAGTCACAAAGAGGGATAAACTGAGAAATACAGACATAAGAAAAAACCTAGAAATACAGGCAACTTTAGAGTTTATAGAAGAAAGACAACTAAGCTGGTGGGGCCATTTACAAAGAATGGAAGAGAATAAACCAGTAAAACAAATATGGAAAGCAAGAATTCAGAAAAACAAGAAAAGAGGAAGACCTAGATAAACTTGGGATGACGTAATAGCAGGAATATTAAAAAGAAAAAGAAAATCATGGACAGAAGCAAAAAACCTAGCGAAAGACAGAAAAGAGTGGAAAAAATTTATACATAAACAGACATTAAACTAAAGTGAAATAGTAATTAAGTAAAATAGTTGAAATAAAGATATTATCACATGTAAAATCAAATTTCACCCTACACCATAATATGGTAAAAGGGTTGCGATTATATATATATATATATAGTTAAATCAGGGTAATAATTTTAAGTGTTTAAATTTTGTTGTGATTTTTTATTGTCTGATGTTAATTAAGCGACGAACAGACTGATCCGAGATTTGAAGCGCTGTGGACTTGGGCTCTCTCACTCTCTCTACGTTTTCTGGGGTGCGGACACTCTGAGGGAGGCCAGGAGGATTTTGTTTCATTACAGAACCAGTTGTACGGAATGCATGGACCCACCTTAATATCATATCTCGCTTGGGAACACTTCCATGGCGATTGACATTGAAGTACCGACGAAAAGACGTTGAACCTGCATCACTGAATTGACAACTGCCCCCTCGAACAAGTAAAGAATTTCAATTACCTGGGCTGCGAAGTCACATACACCAGAAATAGAGACATATAAAATAAAATCAACAAATTCAGAAGTACCTATATGCCCACTTTAACATATGGCTGCGAATCATGGGTCATAGGTAGAAAAGATAGCAGCAGCATAGAGAAATGCAATTCTTCAGAGCCATTAAGAGATGCTGCAGAATTGAACATATTGGAAATGAGGACATTGGCAATGAACTCAACATGGGGCATGGGGGCCGTTAACAACAAGAATACAAAAATGCAACTGGCAATGGTGCGAACATCTCAATAGAATGGATGAAGGACGAACCCCACAACAGGCGCCATAAATACCAACCAAGAGGAAGAAGAGATACGGGACGACCTTGGAGACGATGGACACCGGACGACGACGATTAATAGTGCTACTCTTGAATATGTGAATTTATGTCGGTGTTATTTTCATATAAGCCGTATTTCCATTTCCTTTTGTCTTGGGTTATCACTTTGATTTCATTCCAAGTCTTCTTAGATTCCTGGATTTCTTTAAGTACCAAACATCTCCATGTTGTAGGTGGACAACCCCATTGTCTTCTTCCAATAGGCGTCCCATCTAGTGCTTTCTTGGTGATGTCCTTCACAGGTCTTCTTAACACGTTCGCTGCCAATCACGCCGAGCGGCGTTGTCGGCAACCTAATGCTGCATGCCGAATAAGCTGTAAGGCGTAATACACACATTTGCTATTTATTTGTTATTGTTCGTCTGGCATTGGCCACTAGACTATCTGCTTGTATCGGCATTCAGCAAATTCAGGCCTTCACAACAATGGCAACACAAACAGATAGCCTAGCCACCAATGGCAGACAAACAGTAACAGATAAATAGCATGTAACACTACATTGTCGGCCCTGTTTCTTTGATTTCAATATGTTTTTGTTTGGTTACTTTCCATAGCCCTTCATATTCTTGTTTCACTCAGCCCTATAATATCCCACTTAATATTGGACGGTTCTTCTTCCAGTTCTTCGAGGCGCTCATTTGATTTAATCGTGCATAGATTGTATGTTACGAGATTGAAAGTAAATAATTTGTATGATTTAATCTTAGGTGTTAGTTGCGAGCTTTTGCTTCCTCCAGATTCCGCGAGGTTGACCTCAGAGATATGGGACTAAGAATTTTTATTGCTAGCCACTTGGGGCCCAGTACCGGTTGTTTTAAAACACGCCATATCCTGTATTTGGGGGTTGTTGGCCATAACTCACCACGCTGGCCAGGCGGATTAGTGAGTGGATGGGAGAGGAAAGGGGTCAATTAGTAGAGCATTGGTACATAAAGCCGAAGGTTCAAAGTTCAAATCCCTGCGGAGGTGATATTTTTCTATATATCGTCGCTTGGCGGGCAAAACCATCTATGTGCCACAAACAAAATTTTCAAGGAGAAGAAAAAAACGCTTTGTAATACTCATAACTTTAATGTAACATTATTTTGAAAATTATTTCTTTAGCACGTAGGAGGTTTTATCAAATATCGAAATAGATTTAGATCGAAGGTTTTGCCCACCGAGCGACGATATATAGAATTTACATAATTCGTTAAAAATACATTGATTTTATGATTCTTTTTGCACAAAATAACCGACAACTTCCATTTGGGGAAATTTTGGTGAAATATCTTTAAGAGTTAACAGAAGTTTAACGTTTTTGTTGTCTAGCATTGAGTAAAGAACCGCAATGGTTGCCTAGGTATTTTATGCATTATTCAATGCAGCTTACCAATTCTTGGAAGCAAAATCGAGCAAAATGTCACCACGAATCGTTTAATGATGAAGCTCATTCTAGCATCAAAATAATGCCGAAACAGAAAAATATTATAAATATTAAATAAACATGCTTACTTTCACTTCATCTGGTTGAAGCCCGCTATCGATTTCTAAAGTGGATGAATCATCGCTGTCAGTCTTTGCATTTTTTTCGTCCGAATCATGACTCCTTTTTCGTGCCTGCGAAACGTTTCCAGTTTCATCCTGCATGGTGCCTTTTCTTAATTTTTTTTAAAGTTGAACTTCCTGCGCTTTTTGTTTCATCATCGGTGGTTTCCGTTGGATCGGATTGTCGATGATCTTTCTTTTTTATAAAACGTTTAATTTTCCAAGAGCTGTGTTTAATTCCTTCTTGCGTCGTTTCATGCTCCGTACGAACTCTGCTTTCTTTGGGTTGTTTTTCAGAAACAGTATTATCATTTAAACCATGTTCCGGCTCTGATAAATTAACATCCTCGTTACGTTGTTTCGATGGTAATAAAGTTTCGTGTAATTCCTCCGAAACTAATTGGGTTTCCTTACTCTGCTTTGTTGAATTGATTTTTTCTGGAATTGTCGTTTCTTGTCTGTTTTCATTAAGAGGAGATTCGGACTGTTTTTTCTTTTTTACTTCGTCTTCTTTCACGGTAAAACTACCGTCCGATTTGTGTTTATTTTTTGTACGTTCTTTACTGTTCGCTGATTGTATTCGTGCTTCACCGTCATCGCTTTCTACAGCCGAAGAACTACTTTCCGATTTGCGCTTTTTACTTTTCCTGTGTTCTTTCGATGTACACAATTGCTTTTGCTGTTCATCTTCTGTAACCACAATATTGGTTTCCGTTTCATTGTGTTCTTTAGCATCGCTGTTTACTTCAGTTGGGTTAACTTCAGTCACGGTAAAACTACCGTCCGATTTGCGTTTCTTATTTTTTGTACCTATGTTTTTCATTGTTCGCTGATTGTATTCGTACTTCACCGTCATCATTTTGCTCTAACGTGCTTCTTACATTTTCTTCGACTTCAGAATCTTTGCCGTCACTTATTAAACTTCCGTATAAACGTTCATCGAATTCCAAGCAAGCTAACAACCTTTCCTTTCGTTTTTTCCTAATTTCTTTGGATGTAATTCTTTCCACACTAACAGCTCGATGCCTCTTCTTATGTTTTTTGTTATCGTTTATAATTATGGCATCATCGACGCTGCTTGTCGTTTCATGTTTGTGTTTCTTCTTTTCTACTTTTTTTGATTTGTGTTCTTCTAAGTCTAAGTTATCCGAGGAACTTTGTTTCTGTTGTAACTGTAATGTGCCTTTATGCTTTTTCTTTAGTTCAGGGCTATCCTTTTTGTAAGCATGTTCAAAGCTTTCCCCTGCATTTAAGTCGTGTGATGTTGCTTTTTCTTTGTGCTTCTTTTCCTTTTTTCGAGTCGCTTCTACATTGATGCCATCTTCGTTAACATCCGCCTGCCTTTTATGATTTGTAGGACTGAATTGGAGGGAAGTGCTAAGATTATTAGTTTCAAGATGCTTCTTGGATTTCTTTTTTCTTTGTTCCTTTTTCAGTGCGACTTCTTTCGAGCTGTTTAGTTTCGGAGTTTCATTTATGTGTAGCGCAGCAGGCGGGGTAAGTTCAGAAGGTTCTGTGGCTCCTTCTTTATGCTTCTTTTTCTTTTTCCGTAACGGTTTTAACATAACTTCATTTTCACCCAAATCCACCTGTTTTTTACGCTTTTTGGGGCTAAACGAATTCGCACAATTGTCAGTTAAATCCCCATTTACGACATTATTTTCAAGGTTTTCTTCAGCGTGCTTTTTGCGATTTTTCTTTTTTTTCTGTTCTTTTGCCGGTGGCGCATCGTTTGCGCTTTCTTCCAAGCTCGTTTTATGCTTTCTGTTTAGTTTGGGATGATCTTCGACTTGTTCAGAACTTTCGTTCACTGAGTGTTCTTTGTGCCTCTTTTTCTTTTTTTGCGATGGTTCTAACGTTTGGTTTTCACTAATAACTACGTGTTTTTTATGCTTTTTAGTACCATGATTGTCGGTTACCTCAGAAAAACTACTTATAAAAAGTTCACCAGTTTCATCACTGTTACTTTTATGCTTCTTCTTTTTCGTTTTCTTTTCTACTACGTCCACATCTGCATCTTCCGTACTTTTACTTGCGATTTCATCCGAATTAAATTTATGCCTTTTATGCTTATGTTTCTGGGGCACATTCGCATCACTGCAAGAAGTGTTCAAAAACAATTCGCCGTCAATTTCACTCATCTTCTTGTGCTTCTTTTTGCTTTTAGACCCAAGAGTAACATCCTGTAAATCAGTTTTATCATGTGATTTATTCGCATCATCAGTTTTAAAATATAGTCTTTCAATAGTGGAGTCTAATAAAAGGGTTTCTGTGTTCTCCGATTCATTCTTTTTATGTTTCTTGGCACTCCCAAGATTAGTAGTATCGAATGATTTATTCATGTTAGGTTTTAAATACTCACTTTGTGACTGCCTTTGAATGCCATCATTCAAAAGGGTGAGTGTAACAGGTTGGATAATATCCAAATTTTATTTCAAATTCAAAAGATATTATTTAATTAAATAAAAGAATATCTTTTGTCGTTTCAAGTTGTTCCCAGCCTGTAACACAATATTCACAGTAAATCAACACAGGATATTACTTAGCGAAAGTTAAGCTAGCATCCGGGAAACATTCATTCTTGCGAAAAGCTTTAGCAGCGATTCTAGCTAGGCGCAACAAACTTGATAAAGAAAATGCTTAATTAACAGTTGGAAGCAAATATAGATTTATAACATAAAAGTACTCCAAGTAACTCTTAGAAATCGCATACTACTTCTTTAATTTTGAAAAATAGACAGTTTTGGTGTTACCGAACGAAACCTCTTCGACACAAAGCAGTTCGCGTTTGACTTCGAGAAAAAAAGAAAGTACTTGTCTCGCTAAAGACTCGGTTGGTTTCCAAATTAAATTCAAGTACATTTTATCACCGAACTCGTGCTTAAAAATATGTTCTAAAATAAATTCAAAGTACATGTTATCACCGAACTCGTGTTTAAAAATATTGTCTTTATACTTCCCGGCTAAGTGGAAAATATCACGTTAACCGTTAAATGAAAATCGTATAAATTAAAGTGATGTACCCAATTTTGGATACCTCTACCTTAAACTCGGAGGACTTTTATAAGGTTAGTTTATGTATTAAGTAATGTTCTGTGTAACTAGAGAGTTGAATGTTTAATTTGTTATTGTTTTCAGTAAACTATATGTTTCTTTTAAATTGAGTTTTATTGAGTTGATTAATTTGCATTTCTTTCAGAGGACTCTAGGTCCCTCATGTTGCTTTCTTGAAAAGACAGTGTTAAAATTGAGTGCTTAAGGCACTGGGAGGAAACTCTCCGACCTAAATTAACAATCAAACTTTAAAAATAGACTCGTAAATTAATTTAAAATTAAGCGTTAAACCAAAGTAGAAGAAAGCCAGCCGTACGCTACCCAAGAAACGGCTAAGATAACCCAGGGAGGCCAAGGGAAGCTGCTTGGACGTGACCGGCTACATTTTCAGATGAACTAAATATATGTTTTACAGCTAAACCCTGGCATTCACCCCGTAAGGGTTACATTTAAGCTTTCGGAACTGGAATTGTTATCACAACGATCTCCCAACAAACTATTTAACGAATTTACATGTTCATTAAACTCACAAGCATACTGCTTCACCACAGTATTCATAACGCTTTATTATTAAATGCATTTCAGGTCCTAAAATTTACGAAATTCACGCTTTACACTTAACAACTACTTCACTTCCGCAACGTAGTTTTAAGCTGGAATTAAGTTTTTTAGCAACTAGTATGTGTACCTACTTTGAACGAATTTTATCTCATTTATGTCCTTCGAGTTTAATTTTAACAAATAATCACTAACACAAATCATTTTTCGAGGTTAAAATTTAAAATAAATTTGATATTCTCAAAATGTGTCTATACAGCCACATCTCAAAGGCTTCCAATTTTTTATTTGAGGCCTCTGTCACCGTCCATGATTCCACCCCATACAGGAGAACGGGAAAGATGTAGCAGCGGAGTAATCTAATCCTAGTTTTCAGACTTAACTCCCTGCATTTTAATAATTTCGACATTTTAATGAACGCCGTTGCCTTTTCAATACGACATCTTATTTCCAATGTGTGGTCCCATGTGCTGCCGAGGTAGTTGAGTTTGTCGACTCGTTCCACTCTTTTCTGATTAATAAGTAGTTGTCCTTGTGCTATAACGTTTTTAGTTACCACCATATACTTCGTTTTTGATATATTGATAACGATACCAAATTCCTGGCTGCTTTGTGACACTTTGTTTGCTAACTCTTGTAGATCTTCCAGATTCTCTGCTAGTATCATGGTGTCATCGGCAAATCTTATGTTATTAATTCTCTCACCGTTCACTTTTATTCATTTCGATGTATTGAGTAGGGCTCTACTGAATATTTCTTCAGAATAGACGTTGAATAAAAGTGGTGATAATATGCAGCCCTGTCGTACATCGCATTGGATTTCAATGGCCTTGGATAGCTATCCAGAGATGGGTAACTATTTTGAATAATTCTATTTAAAATAGCTATTTAAAAAGGAAAATGGCATTTTGTATTTTACAATTTAAATACATTTCAAAAATGTATTTTTCATTTTTCATTTAAAAGAAGATTTCTTTCTATTGAATATACAGGGTGTCTCTAAAATGCGTGGACATGGCTTAACCACAGATTCCTGGGCGCAAAATAAGATGATTTATGTTAACTTACCTATAACCAAATTCGTTTCGTTAAGCCAGTATTCTAGATCAAAGTTCTTTGAAAAAAAATTAATTTTTCTCATAACAACAAGACGCTTGGATCGATTTGGATGATATTTGGCATGCCACTCCATATGGACATAAGACATCTTTTGACATGATAATGTTTATTATCAATGGACCACTAGTGTGTGAAACATGTGTGTCACAGCACATATCAGGCAGTAACTCTTTAACTTTTTTGTCTCTTTCTAATTTGTGATATCTGTTACGGTTTAATCAGAAAAATTTAAAATCTTAGTGACTGCGCTGAACATTATAAGTGTAATGTATAGCCATTATTATGTAAAAAAAAAATAAAACAATGAACTGTTAAAAATCACAAGTCAGCTACTTGAAATGTTTGACAAGCGATAAATAATTGCTACTGTAGACAGCAATTAGTTGTTTCTCATTTGTTTCAAAGTTTACTATTGAATGCTTATTTCTGAAAAAAATATTATTTTAATTAACGGTCTTGCCGTTAAAGAGTTACTACCTGATATGTGCTGTGACACACATGTTTCACACACTAGTGGTCCATTGATAATAAACATTATCATGTCAAAAGATGTCTTATGTCCATATGGAGTGGCATGCCAAATATCACCCAAATCGATCCAAGGGTCTTGTTGTTATAAGAAAAATTAATTTTTTTTCAAAGAACTTTGAAACAGAATACTGGCTTAATGAAACGAATTTGGATATAGGTAAGTTGGGTTAAATCATCTTATTTTGCGCCCAGGAATCTGTGGTCAAGCCATGTCCACGCATTTTAGAGACACCCTGTATAATCCTCTGCAACAACAGACAAAGCTCCTAAAAATAAATAAGTTTTACTTTTAAGTAATAACAGCAAGGGGTAAGGGTGGGAACTTTCTAATACATGAAAGGTACAAGTGGATGGGAATTTCCTATATTTTTGTAATAACCACCACTTTTACATGCTAAAGCCGGGTTCTCATTAGTCGATTTCATTGATCAATGAGACTGAATCTATGTCATTGTAAAGAAATTGAATAATGAGAACATCATTTCCACGATATTGATCAATGATTTTTCGTTTCAATGGAAGTGAAAGGCAGGTCTACTTTGGTTGATCAACGGGATTGATTCAGTGAAATTGAACGGTGTTTGAAATGTGAGAACAAAAGTTCAATTATATTGAAACAAATAAAGTTGCATCGTCAGCTTATTGTTGGCACCTACACTCTGGATAAAATTGCGTAGAGTTTTGCGTCATTTTAACAACATGACACATTTCAAATGGTTTTCTCGTTTTTCGCTTTTTGATTTGGTTTACTAAATATTTACACACAATGCGGACTCCAGCACGCACAATTTTCTTTTTTGCAGCAATTTTTAAAATTGATCGTTTCTGACAGAATGTTCAATGCCCTTGAATCGTGTGAACAATTTTCGTATTCAATTGTATTTTCAATGGGATAGATTCAGTCTCATTGATCAATGAAATCGACTAATGAGAACCTGGCTTAAGTTTAGTAAGTTTAGCTTTGTTCCTGTCTGTTTTATATGGTCGGGTGTTTAGTTCTTTAGTCACTATTGGCTTCATAGCAGGTACCTTTTGTGATAGACTGTGTAAAGAACAATCAGTTTCTTGTGGTGAAATTTGTTCAGTTTGGTAAGTAGCAATCGGTTACACACCCATATTTTAAGGTAAAATGGGCAGTAAAGGAAAAGCTAAATTATATTAAACAGTTATTAATAAAAGAAATAGAAATTTCAATTTTTGTAAACAAAGATGTTGCTGTAGAAAATAAGAATATTGATGAATATTTTTATTTGATGACGAGGACGATGGTAATGGTGAAATTTCGACGACAAATACTGTAGAGCCTCCAGTATTACAGTATTTGCAAGGCCGTAGTACCGAATTAAATATGTTAAATAATTATAAATATGTTGAAGATGTATTCATTAAATATAATACTCCTTTACCGTCATCAGGACCAGTGGAAAGATTATTTTCGTATGGTGATATGGTCATGAGACTCAAAAGAGGGAAATTAAGCGGACAATTTCGAAAAATTGTTGTTAAAAGCAAATTGTAAATTATTTAAATAAAAATTATATTTTCTATTTTGTTGTTTCATTTGAAATACCTATTTTCCATTTTGCATTTTACATACAATCGAAAAAACTATTTTGTATTTTAAATACATATATAGAAACCAATTTGTATTTCCTAGTTTAAATAGATTTTAGAATGCATTTTACCCATCTCTGTAGCTATCCTTTACATTTGGCTTGAGCAGTTTGATTCCAGTAGAGATTTTTTATAATGCGAAGTTCTTTATCGTTTATTCCGATTGTTTTCAGTATTTCGGTAAGTTTATGGTGTTGCACTCTATCGAATGCTTTTGTGTAGTCTATAAAGCATATGTGGACATCGCAATTCACATCCCTGCATCGTTGGATGAGAACTTGTGTACAAAATAGGGCTTCTCGTGTTCCTGCTGCTCTTCTGAAGCCAAACTGTGTAGGATCCATATTTTGTTCACAACGTGCATATAGGCGTTGATGTAATATTTTCAAAAATGCTTTCAGTAGATGACTCGTCAAGCTTATTATTCGATAATCATTGCATTTTTTGGAATTTTCTTTCTTGGGGATGCTAATGAACGTAGAGTTAAGCCATTCAGTGGGGATAGTGCCTGAGTCGTAAATTTTATTGAATAAAGCAGTCAGTCTTTTGATGTTTTCGTCGTCTAGGAGTTTTAGGAGCTCTACTTGTATGTCATCGGGGCCAGGCGCTTTTCCATCTTTCATATGAGCCAGTGTTTTCTTTACCTCCTTTCAATTGTTTTCTGTTTGTCTGTTATCCATATGCCGTGTTCATCAACCAAATTACCAGGTGGTCTTGTTTTATATAGACCTGCTGCTTCTTTCACTTTTTTATGTAAATTGAAATGATCATGAAGTTTTTCTAGGTCTTCTCTGTTCTGTTATATGGTCTAATAATTCATTTGAAAAATATTGCATGAAGTATTGTATAGGCCTTCCGGTTTCTGGCTAATCGTCTCTTAGGGGTGCACTAAATTGAGCTGTAGGCTGTAGGTAGGCATAAAGATATCATTTTTACTAACTTTGGTCCGGGTATATGACTCTTTTATCTTTATTTTGGTGTAATTATGTGTAGGCGTAGAGCGTAGATGCAGGTGAATCTTCATCACTTCCATTGGCTGCTGACTTATCGCTATTTATGTCATTATCTTCAGATGATTCTGCATTCAACTGACTTTCTGATAGAGCGAAATCTTCGTCAGAATCACTCAGGTTCTCGTCTTCATTGTCGTCACTTGGTGTTTTACCTTTTCATATTGATATATAATTTTAAAAAATACAAGGTACTGCTAACTGTTAGGCTGGTCGCTGACATGCAATTTTTAGTTTTGCAATAGTTGCGCAACAGTTTGATCCGCGAACTGACCAATCGCGCTCACATACGCATAATGTAAGCACACATGCAACTAAACTGTTTAGTTTCATCATGAAGTTTAAAATTAATAAAGGTGTAAAACAGGTAGACGCACTATCTGCAACTATCTTTAACCTGGTATTGGAGGGAATAATTAGGGGCTAAACCAAACACTACAATAACACAGCAAGAAGCCCAAGTAGTAGCATATGCCGATGATTTGGCAGTAATAGCTAAATAAAAAAAAAAAACTGCAAAAAAAGTTGCAAACATAGACATTGAAGCTAGGAAATATGGATTAAAAATAAATGAAAAGAAAACTATGTACCTACATGAAGTGTGAAAGAGATTCAGTGAATAAGGAAGATGTTTTATTAGTGGGAGACTATACTTTTCACGCAATAGAGAAATTTAATTATCTTTGAACAACGATTACAATGTTAAAAAATTAAAAAACTAACAAAAATTGAAATACATAAAACGTTGATGAGGCTTACTGTGACATATGCACTAAAGACAGAAACATTAACAAAAAAAGAACAAGAGGAATTAAGGAGATTTGAAAGGAAAATTCCAAGAGTAATACTGGGTCCAATAAGAACTGAAGAAGAAATTAGAAGCAGAATGAACTTTGAAATAGAGAAAGAAATTAACGAGGAAGATATAGTACGATTCATCAAATCGCAAAGAATAAGACGGTTTGGACATGTAATGAGGAGGAAACCACAAGAAATGTTGGAGATTACTGAATGGATGCCATACAAAAAGAGAGAAAGGGGTAGAGCAAGAAAAAGGTGGCGAGATGAAGTAACACAGGACCTGGAAGTTATAGGGATGAAGGAATGGAGGGTGGCAGTCCAAAATAGGAAGATATGGAAAAATGTGATACAAAAAACCAAATTACATAAACAACTGTAGAAAATAGAGAAATGGTTTGAAGTCTTCATATAAGAAGAGGCTATAATTCATAAGCATTGAAAGGCCAGAAGAAGAACAATCAATGCAACTGTTTGGTTGCAAGTCAGCTTTAACGTATTTGAATCTGTACGATACAAAACAATTGCACGGAATTGCGCAATCAAATAGTTTGTGTCAGGACACAAACTTTTTAGTTGAGCAACTGAACAGCTACATATCAGTTGCATGTGAGCGCATTGCCTTATGAGAACTAGATGACCAGTGTTTCAGATTAGGAATAAAATAGTTAAACCCCATTTTTAAGTTATTCCAGACAGAAATTTTTTCCTCTCGCTCCAGAGCTATTTCAAAAAATAAATATTCAAAATTTTGAAGATATACCTGGAGTATCAATATATTTTGATGACTTGTTAATAGCTGCAGATACATACGAGGAACATGATCAAATCTTAAATAAGGTGGTAAATAGAGCGAAAGAGTTAGGCGTAAGGTTTAACCAAAATAAATTGCAATATAGAGTCAAGGAAGCTAAATTTTTAGGGCACATATTTACAGAACATGGCATTAAATTAGATCAGGATAGAGTGAAAGCAATAATGATGCTAAAAGTTCCACAAAATAAAAAGGAACTACAACGGATCTTAGGAATGGTTAACTATTTGAGAAAGTACATACCTAACTTATCAGATTTAACTATGCCATTGCGAGAGCTATTGAAAGAAAATGTTGAATTTCAGTGGCTTCCGCAACATACACATTGCTTAAATAATATTAAATCCAAGGTAAGCACCGCCCCAATACTATCGAATTTTGATACAAAGAAAGAAATCACTATTCAAAATGATGCATCACAAAATGGCCTAGGTTGTTGTTTACTACAGAATGGAAAACCAGTGTTTTATGCATCCAGGGCGTTAAGCGATACTGAAAAAAACTATGCAATGATTGAAAAGGAATTTCTAGGAATAGTGTTTGCAACACACAAGTTTCATAATTTCATTTATGGCAGGCGTGTAACCGTTCTAACAGATCACAAACCTTTGTTAGGAATTATGAAGAAAAAAATTGCTGACATAAACTCACCGAGATTACAACGAATGAAAATAAAGTTGCTTAGGTATGATCTAGATGTAAAATATCTACCTGGCAAATATATGTTTGTTGCTGATTTGTTATCACGAGATTATTTAAAGGATGAAAGTCAGGATACAAATTGGTTAACGGATGTAGTACATAGTGTTAATGTAAATATGAACATTACAGATGATAGAAGACGGGAATTTATAAGAGAAACTAAAAATAATAATGTTTTAAGTGAGATACTTAATTATCATTTTATTGGATGGCCTAACAAAAAGAATTTAGTTAAGCCACATGTACAGTATTATTTTAAGTTTCAAAATAACATTACAGTGGAGGATGGTTTGATATATTTCAATAACAGACTTATAGTTCCAAATACGTTACAAATATATATATTAAACTTGCTACATGAGAGCCACTTAGGAATAGAGAAAACAAAGGCAAGAGCAAGGCAAATAGTTTTTTGGCCAGGAATGTCAACTGATATAGAAAACATGATTGCACGGTGTATAATTTGTGAACGTTATCGCAATGCAAATGTCAAAGAACCTTTATTGAATCATTACATTCCTGATTTACCATTTAACAAAATAGCTGTGGATATATTAGAATTTCAAGGGAAAAGTTATTTGGCACTACAAGATTATTTATCAAAATGGTTAGAGATAATCCCTCTAAACAGTAAAACTGCAAGTGAAATTATTGCTAAATTAAAATTAATATTTTCAACACATGGGGTACCTAGAGAAGTAGTGGCAGATAACAATCCATTCAATTCATATCAATGTAATGAATTTGCTAAACAGTGGAACTTCATGTTTAAATTTAGTTCACCAAGATACCCTCGTAGTAATGGGCAGGCAGAAAGAGCAGTTCAAACCGCTAAAAATATACTTAAAAAATGCAAAGATGATAATCAAGATTTGGAATTAGCTCTGTTAGAGTTTAGAAACACTCCTATTACAGGATTGCATCTTTCTCCCTCTCAATTGTTAATGAGTCGCCGTACCAAAACAAAAATTCCAATTCACTCAGCGTTGTTAAAACCAGAAGTTCAGGCTAATTCTAGTAATTTAATTAGGGCAACACAAGAAAGGAATAAGAAATATTACAATAAACATGTAAAAGTTAGGGATGAATTAAAAGTAGGTGACAACCTGGTGTTAAATAAGGATAAGAAGTGGGAACCTGCTAAATTATTATATAAACATACTTGTCCAAGATCTTATTTAATACAGGATAGAAATGGACAGGTAATACGAAGAAATTCAGTACATCTAAGAAAGTCATTAAATGAATTTAAACCCACTATTAGTAATAGTTTGGCAGATCCTGAGAATGTTGTAGAAAATAAGCAGAATAGAGGTAACAGTAGACAAGAAAATGTTAGTAGTAATAGTACTCCTGTAGAGGATAATGTAACTAAAGGTAGGAACAGACTACTATCACGTCACGTGAGCTCACGTGATATCACGTGAACTCACGTGATGGTGAAAAAGTGTGCACAGCCGATTTGCATTAGTTTTTATGTACACCAATCACACTGACATCACCTCACGCGTATCACGTCACATCACGTGACCTCATGTTTTCATTTTCTGTTAATCCACACATTTTGGCTTCACGTGAGCTCACAAAGCAACCTCTTCGAAGTTGAGTATTCAATTTTTGTATGTCTTCCTTAGTAAATCGAAGTAAAAAAATCGAACTTTTTTCGATCATCAGAAAATACATTTGGAACCGTTTCAGATCTTTTTGCAATTCTAGAAATAATCGATGAAATTCGATCAATTCTTCTCTCTTCCTATTTATATCTTGGGTCAGTATCCATATACTTCTTGATTTCTTTGTTCACTGAGCACAAAATATGACAATTCTTCTTCCCAATCGGAAGAACTAGTAGATGATGCGCACAAATCAGATTTTGGGCAATGTCAAGGCGTGATATACAGGGTGTGTCCGTCGATGAGACGTTTCTTGTGAAAAACTGATAGTACGTAAGTAAAAATTTCCAAAATAGGGTTTTGGAATATTACAAATTGATCGAAAATATAATTAAGATTGTACAACTTCCGGTTATACCGGAAGTAGACACTAACTTTGTTATTTCAAATAGAACATCCTGTATATATTTAAATATTCAGAATCGTCTTTTAATGGTGAGTGCTATGATATAGCACAAAATATGACGCCACAGTATCCAATTCTTCTTCCCAATCGGAAGAACTAGCACACTCCATCATCAAACACGTCAGATTGTGCCCAATGTCAATGCGTGATATATGATGGCATGTTGAGGCGTGACAGTAGTGTGTTTCCAAGCATGATTTCACGCTTAAAACTTGCCAACGTGACAGCATGTGAGCTCACGTGACGTGATAGTAGTCTGTTCCTAGCTTAAGGATAATGTGACTAATGATTCAAATGTATCATCGGATATACGTTGCAGTAAGAGGCAGTCTAAAATGCCAAGTCGCTACAATGATTTTATTTGTTATTAAAGGGGAAAGATGTAGCATATGACTTAAGTTATTAATTAGTAAAAATAGATAAGGTTGTGTAACAAAAGATAGATTACCTAGACTACAATATTATGTACAACACTGTCATATAACTAAATGTTAAAATATAATAATTACTAATTAAAAGTGTGTTTTAATTAATAAAGAATATTACACATACAACACAATATATTTTAATTTTTACAAAATACTCACCCTATACAGATAAAAACCAGGAATAAAGTCACAAATCGTTTTACAACTGTCAAACACGTGACGTTAAAACTTGGAACTGCATTTGAGGTGAACGTCGCCTGCGTTGATTAAAAACTGAGTTTATAAAGCCTGCCGAATAGCAAAAATGGCCATTATGCAAATTTTTGCCACTGCTTGCTTGTGGCGCTAGTTATCCATCGCTGACAGCTGTCAACTGGCTTTGATTTTTTACGATTTACAACAAATACGGGTTATTGGATGTTTAATATTTAATCCAGAAAGTGTATTACAATATAAATTTCAATTGTATGCAGGTTTTCAGAACCTTACGAGACTGTGTAAAAAATTAACTAAATAGGGGTGTAAGAAGGGTGCAGATACTTACTACTTTTCCTCGGCACAAACCAGGAAGACTTTAGAGGGATTGGACTGGTTATTTAGCCTAAATATAAAATTAAATCTGTAGAATTATGGCAAGGAGGGATGCAAAAAGACATTTTTAGAACGTACTTTTTGTTGTATAACTAAACGAATAACCAAAAATTAACAAATTTAAATTAGAAATACAGCTGTCAGTGAAAGGATAACTAGCGCCACGGAGAAAATTTGAACTAGTCGATTAGCTGTCAAACGGCCCTATTCGGCAGGCTTTATAAACCCCGTTTCGAATCAACGCAGGCGACGGAGGTGAACTATACATTTGTGACATTTGTCAAATGTATAGTTCACTTCAAATGGCGCCTGCGTCCTTGCTAATTGCGTCTTGGCTAAATGAAGTGGTAAGGCCTTATATGCAATATTAATTCAGAGGGCCTTGTTTAAAGTAAGGCCCGCTGAATTAATATTGCATATAAGGCCTTACCACTTCATTTAGCCAAGACGACATTAGAAACAACGGTGGCGCCATTCGCGGTGAACTATACATTTTTTAATGGAGAAATCGTCGCCTGCGTTGATTAAAAACGGAGTTTATAAAGCCTGCCGAATAGCAAAAATGGCCATTATGCAAATTTGTGCCACTGCTTGCTTGTGGCGCTAGTTATCCATCGTTGACAGCTGTCAACTGGCTTTGATTTTTTACGATTTACAACAAATACGGGTTATTGGATGTTTAATATTTAGTCCAGAAAGTGTATTACAATATAACTTTCAATTTTAGACAGGTTTTCAAAACCTTATGAGACTGTGTAAAAAATTAACTAAATAAGAGTGTAAGAAGGGTGCAGATACTTACTACTTTTCCTCGGCACAAACCAAGAAGACTTTCGAGGGATTGGACTGGTTATTTAGCCTAAATATAAAACTAAATCTGTAGAATTATGGCAAGGAGGGATGCAAAAAGACATTTTTAGAACGTATTTTTTGTTGTATAACTAAACGAATACCCAAAAATTAACAAATTTAAATTAGAAATACAGCTGTCAGTGAAAGGATAAGCAGCGCCACGGAGAAAATTTGAACTAGTCGATTAACTGTCAAACGGCCCTATTCGGCAGGCTTTATAAACCCCGTTTTGAATCAACGCAGGCGACGGGAGAAATGTATAGTTTACCTCAATTGGCGCCACCGCTGTTTCTAAATTGCGTCTTGGCTAAATTAAATGAAGTGGTAGGGCCTTAGTAATATGTAATATTTCATTCGGCGGGCCTTGGCCTTATATGTAATATTAATTCAGCGGGCCTTGCTTTTACATAGATGGCACTAGGGGTCTCGTTTTTTCATGACCAACTTGGTATATACGGCCAGTCCACCACGCTTAGCCAAGACGTAATTTAGAACGAGCGATGGCGCCATTTGATGTGTATATAGATGCAGTTGGTCATGCGTTTTTTGTGACAAATGAGTGTATCTGAATAGGAACAACCGTCCATTGATACAATACCGATAATTAATTATTTAAGTTTATCGTTGTAATACTAGTGAAGGATCACATTTTGAACACCTACTCTAACATCAATTCATCTTAGTTTTCAGTTTGCTCCCTAAATAAATACTATTTTGTGTTTTAATTTATTTGACATTTATTAACCTCTAACCTACTGCCACATTTTGAAATCAGTCTTGCCAATCGTGTTGTACTAGTCAAGGCCTGCTCAGAATCATTTTTTTTTCGATCTCATGGTATAATAGATTATTTAATCTGTGAAAACTACTAATCATTCTGTACATGTTACGTAAAATAAATGAATTATATTGAAGAATTAAAAAATTGTAAATGAGTTTTTGGTAATTCACATTCATAATATCCCGAGCATAAAATACGTAAAAACCGAAGAGATGAATTTATATTCTCGTAGAAATTAGGGTTGGTAAACCTGCGATGAGAGTAAAAGGGAGCTGGTAGCTAAACTGAAGAGGGGAATACCTACAAGGCCTACTGTATCAATAGCGACTTCGTCCCTTATAAGGCCGTGCCGTTCCGCGGTTTTTACACTTTATCAACTTTACAGTTTGCGCTCTATAGGGCGAAATTTTAACTATAGTATTGTCAGTTAGTTGTCAGCTGTCGATCCTGTCAAAGTTGTCAGTCATAATGACATTAGTATTGTTTCTAATTTTAACATTTCTCTGTTTAAGGTTTGTTTTAACTTGGTGATACCTTTTTAATTTGGTTTGTTCTCTCTAAATATATGGCAATTTCTGTAAAAACCGTGTCCGTATATTCAAAGCAGGTAAAAATAGGATTGTTCATTGCGATAGTATGAATATGTTCTCTTATTTGAAGGTAAGAAACATTCATTCTCAAAATGCTTCTTACATAGCACCGAATGCCCAAAAGTGTCTAAAAATAATTCGAGTTTATGTTTCCTTCAATGTGTAGAATTTGAAACTATTATAGTTAGGTACTATAATTTCGTATTAATAAAAGTTTGAAAATGATTCAACTAGCAATAATGAAAGTCCTGTTACTTATTTCATTTACAGTTTTTATAGATTTAACAGGCAACAAAATATTATTTTTAGCCTTGTTCGTTCAATATGAATTTAAAAATTAAATCGACGTAGATTTGTTGTAAAACTATATTAAACTTTTGGCACACGAAATACCATAAAAACGTCCAAACCATATTTTTCCAATCTTCGAAACACCTGCAACATGAAAAATGAATTATTACTACAGAAAATCCAGTTCTTGAAGTCAATATTTTGAAATTTTTATTTAAAAATTTCCAAATATGTCAAAATAGTTGGAAATACTGTCTTCAGAGGTCGTCCTATAGAGCGAAAACTGTAAATTTGATAAAGTGTAAAAAACGCGGAACGGTACGGCCTTATAAGGGACCAAGTCGCTATTGATACAGTTGGCCTTGATACCTAGTACAACTAGTGCCCCGTAGCGGATTTATTTTGATTGAACGGGTACCAAACCGTCGCCTGCGTTGATTAAAAACGGAGTTTATAAAGCCTGCCGAATAGCAAAAATGGCCATTATGCAAATTTTTGCCACTGCTTGCTTTTGGCGCTAGTTATCCATCGTTGACAGCTGTCAACTGGCTTAGATTTCTTACGATTTACAACAAATACGGGTTATTGGATGCTTAATATTTAGTCCAGAAAGTCTATTACAATATAAATTTCAATTTTAGACAGGTTTTCAAAACCTTATGACACTGTGTAAAAAATTAACTAAATAAGAGTGTAAGAAGGGTGCAGATACTTACTACTTTTCCTCGGCACAAACCAGGAATACTTTCCAGGGATTGGACTGGTTATTTAGCCTAAATATAAAACTAAATCTGTAGAATTATGGCAAGGAGGGATGCAAAAAGACATTTTTAGAACGTACTTTTTGTGGTATAACTAAACGAATAACTAAAAATTAACAAATTTAAATTAGAAATACAGCTGTCAGTGAAAGGATGACTAGCGCCACGGAGAAAATTTGAACTAGTCGATTAACTGTCAAACGGCCCTATTCGGCAGGCTTTATAAACCCCGTTTTGAATCAACGCAGGCGACGTACCAAACAGCAAAGATATTGTTAAATGTCAGTTTATTTTCAATTTTTTAATAGCAAGCTACACAACTCAACATAAACATCTGATAAGTATAACAGTTTTGGAAACCGTTAGTTCTGGATTAATTCTGAGAAACAATGAATTGCAGTGTTGAATCCAAGGGGGTGACCGGGGGGGAAATTCCCCCCCGACAGGGAAATATTCACCCCCGGGGTCCCCGGGGAGAAAGTCGCTAGCTGGAGGAATTCTACTAGAAATGGAAAAGTCTTCCTTCCTTGTAACTTTGTGTGTTTTGGATGAAGCTTTGTTTGCAGTTTGCAATTCAAGTAAAGTTTTACAAAAAGAAAATTTAATTTTATCAACTCTACCCACATTAATATCGGCCACACCTAGAAAATATCGCTTCGCAGTGCGATTCTTGCAATGAAGACAACGACCTAGTTTTAAAATGTAAGGCATTAACCGAAAATGCACGTAAAGCTTCACGTAAAATAATTGAAAACGAACCGAAAGCTACAATTAAATGGGCAAAAAAATTTGTCGAAACAATGATAGAGATCAAATGAAGAACCGTTTTAGTGATAGGGCTGTATCTTTGATCAACTTGAGCTCGAAATTGAAACCGTGGAATCCTTTAATGCTCTAAATTTTGAAAAAGTAAGCGAACTTTGTTCTCACTTGGACATTAATGATGTGGAAGCGGTATGGGCTGACATTCGTACTTTCAAATATGTTTTAAAAGCAGATACACAAATTGAGAGCAATGTAATTTTCTATATTCTGAACTCAAATATCGGGTATGAAAACCTAAAAGACTTGTGTATTCCTGTATTCGCTTATTATGCATTCCAGTCTCTACAGCCAGCGCTGAACGTTCTTTTAGTACCATGAACCGATTGTGTACAAAACTTCGTAATCGAATGGGACAAGAAATACTTAACTCGTGCATAAAAATTTCTATTGAAGGCCCAGAAGAATTACCAAGAAAATTAATTGAGGAGATTGTAGACCTTTATGCACAATAAAAACAACGTAGAATCAGACTGCTTTAAAGACGTCAATTTAAAGATAATTTTTTTTTATGTATTTATATACCCCTTATGTTACCCTCCCTCAGTATTTATTCCCCCCCGGAGAAAAAGGTCTGGATTCAACACTGATGAATTGGGTCCTAAAAATTAAGTTGATACTCAAAACTGATGTAAATAATTTGGTGACACAAATATAATCACACAATTAGAAATTGAAAAGTGTCTATGTATAGCGAGATGAGAAATATCTGATGATATAAAGGGGTATTAAGACCGTTATAGGTAGAAATTTTAAAGAATTTTAGGCCCTTTTGGTAATTTTTTAAAGAGTTAAGTCATAAAAATATTAAAATTCAACTGATTTTACTTGTAAATCATTACAAAGTCCCTTTTTCGGTGAGTTTTCATGTGCCCAATTTTTGGTTGCCTAAGGGTCTTATAGTATTCTTGGGGGTGCCTAAAAATGAGAGAATTCTGTTATTTTTGGTCCCTTTTTCGGTGATTTTTTTAATCATTTTTTTCAAGTTCCCAAAATGTCATTTTGGGGAGTCTAAAAATGAACGATTTTAATAGGATTTTAGGCCCTTTTTTGGTAATTTTTCAACGATTTTTTCACGTGTCCAATTCTTAGTGCTCTATTATAGGTTTTAAGGTATTTTTAGGGCGTCTAAAAATTGGGGTATTTTAAAGGATTCTATCCCCTTGTTCGGTGATTTTTCAAGTTCTCAATTTACTCTGGTCTACAGGTAGGTACCTAATATTTCATATACTACTCATTTATATTTACATATCAGTTTTGCTTTGGAAGAAACTGAAAAAACCTACTTACATCAAGTATTTATTAATTGTTGTTACTGAAATAAACAGTACGCCCCCAGATAAGTATTTATTAACACAGAAAATAATAAGTTTTTTATATTTTTCTATTACAACTTATTACAATCCAACCAACTCAAACTTAACCCTACTTCCTTCCTCACATTTTTCCTTTTAACTCTAATACCAACTTAATTCTTGTTTTTTATAATATAAATTCAAATACATATTTTATTATCTGTTCACTGACCTCGCGGACACTAGATTTATGTTGGCATGCACTGAACAATTGGTACAGATAATTTGCTCTGTAATGTTGTTATTTCTGGTTACTATATGATTGGAGGGAAATTTGAAAGCTGACATTTAAACAAATTAATTAATTATAAAATAAAAATTTTCATGCAATGTAACCTAAATGTTGAAGCATAAATTTTACCGAAAGAGGATACAAGGCAATTTATCTATGTTAAGAAGAATTAAAAACTGCATATGGAACTATTTATGAAAATTTTGATTTTGATATCTGTCAAAATGACAGCATAACCCAACATTTCAGGGAACTAAATATCTCACTAAATTTTAAAACATGCAGTGCTGTCAATTCAATATCAAAAAAATGCACCAGATATTTCAATTTAGTGCTTTTCCTGGTTGTGAATAGATAATACCATGAGATCGAAAAAAAGATGATTCTGAGCAGGCCTTGACTAGTACAACACGATTGGTTACACTGGTTCTAGAATGCCTATCAATCATAATGTGACAGTGACATTTCAAATGTAAGTCAGTTTTGCAATCTTGTTTCCAGAATTATTTAAGTTTATCGTTGTAATACTAGTGAAGGATCACATTTTGAACACCTACTCTAACATGTATTCATCTTAGTTTTCAGTTTGTTCCCTAAATAAATACTGTTTTGTGTTTTAATTTATTTGACATTTATTAACCTCTAACTTACTGCGACATTTTGAAATCAGTCTTGCCAATCGTGTTGTAATAGTCAAGGCCTGCTCAGAATCATCTTTTTTTCGATCTCATGGTATTTTATTGTATTCAACAGTATTATTTGAGTATGTGCGTATTGTATTTCTTTTTACCAGTTTCCTTTACCTGTACACTGAAGCAACAGGATATCCAACATTTGGAAAACCGGTACGTTTTTAAATTTCATTAACACTTCAATCAAATAATCGTTAATATATTGTACTGTGAAGGTGAAGGCTTGTCAGAAACAATGAGGTAAACAAAATTAGAGGAGTTAAATGAAAATACATACAAACGATAATAAATTTTATTAGCAGTAGAATTTAGTAACAAAACTACATATATTTTCTGTTTGAAAAACAATTTTATTTTAAGCAGTTGGAGAATACGATAAACAAATCACAAACTGTGGAATTTAAAATTACATAACTTAATTCTTAATTCAATATTAAACACAGCATTTTTTCAGTAATAAATAAGGAACAATATTTATTTCCTTAACTTAAACGGTTATAGTATGAATAACATTTCATTTGTAAATAAATATATGGTAATAGTAATAATACCTTTAATAAAACTGTAAAACCTTAAACAATATGTATATAATATAAAAAAAATAAGTATATTTATATACTTATTTCAATGATATACCAATATAAATACATTTAATTACATAAAATTTTGATCTCTTACGCATGACAACAGGTATTTCATTATAGTGATAGTTTTTTTCTTTAACTTCAAAACATATGTGTTTTAATAGCTTGACACACATTTATCGTAATTCGGAATATGTTAATATGGTAAAACTTTTCTATTACCAAGTAAGGGGGAACTAGAGTACCTCATGTATTTACGAATTTCCACAACAGTGTTTTGATGGCGGTGGTGGTACTTGATCATCTTCAACCACTAAAACATTTTTTCTTTGTGAATTTTGTCGAGTAAGCGTACTGTTTTGAGTTTCCTGTTCGGCCACTCTCTCTAACATCTTTTGTGTTAAGATTAGGAACATCTCTTCGATGCCCTCATTTTGTTTTGCAGACGTTTGAAAATGCATTGCGCCTACCTTTGAAGCATAGCTACAAATTAAAAAAATTAATGTAACAATTTATTTTACTAGTCTTAGATTAGTTTTAGTAAGTGATGCAAACATCCATCTCTAATTAAACAAACATAACCACGTAAAATATATTGCTGCATAATCTGATATGATCAACAAATTAACTTACGTTTCAGCTTCCTCTAAACTAACATGTCTATCCTTTTCAAGATCAGTCTTATTTCCCACAATTACGAGACAAATATCAGTGCCTAGCATTTTTCGAAGTTCTTTAACCCAACTTTTAATTCGTTGAAACGAATCTTCATCAGTGATGTCATAAACTAAAACTGCTCCGTTTGATGACCTGTAATATATTGGACCTAAAGCGTGGAATTTTTCTTGGCCTGCTGTATCCCATAGCGCTAACTTCACTCGCTTTCCTTCGATATTTAATTTTTTATTTAAGAATGAAGCCTACAATGAATTAAAATATTAATTGATGGTAACGAAGAGAAAGGTAATTATTTTACCTGCACAGTACTAATATGATTGCTATTAAACTTATCTTCTACGTATCTTAAAACTAAGCTTGTTTTGCCCACACAACCTTCACCCAACAAAACAACCTTCAAATTTTGGCTGTTCGTGCTTGAAATATTTGCCATTATGATAATTTGGCGGTAGATATTTTCTAAACTTTTGTATACTTTCGCAGATTTGTTTTAAACACAATATCCAACTTCAACATGACATTTATCTATTTTTGTAATTTTGACAGCTAAATCAGCTGTTTCACTTTAAATTGTAAACTTTTCAGTAGGCGTGGTTTAAGCGTTGGCACGTAGTTCCGCAGTTTTGTAATAGATGGCTTCTTCGGCTTTTCTGAAAAATTCTTTGATTTTTCTTGAGAAACGAATATTAAATTCGTAATAGGACTTAAATTCGAATGCAGTTATTAAACAACCATGGTACATTTAAAACAAATTCGTGTTATTGCAAAATTTGATCTGAAAATTCAAATTGGGTACCGTTTGACATTTCCTTTGGTTAGCCGGAAGTGTAAGTCAACTGACGTTTAATACGTCTTGTTTTAGGTTAAATTATGCAAGTTTTTCGAAATGGAGTTAAAGAAAAATTTATAATTGCCTAAGTTTGGTTTTTAGTGGTGCTGGATGCTGTAAATTCTGCGTAATTAAATAAATTTGTTTTAAAACAGCCACTGCTGCGCAAAGAGATGCGCACAATTTGTATCCGTGTAACAGCCGTCACCTGTGTTATATTGGTAAGTGGAATGTCTCTCTTAATTTCCAAATTTCTCAAAAAATACATAAAACTGTTTCATGATGTTTATTGGAAATTCATTCTCATAGTCATATCTAACTTTGTTCATGATTGTCATCTTGAATTACAACGTAGTTAATTTAGAAATGAGCGAAATTTTGGTGGCGTCTCATCGGCTATAGAAGCGTTAGAGACGTACAGTAAACGATATAAATCAGGTCAGGGTGTTTTTGGATTTTTTGGACCTTTCTAACAGTAATTTACGATGACATTCGTGTAAAATATCATATAGGTGATGATACGATGCTTTTGGGCTGTATTACCCCTTAAAGGGGGTACAGACATTTTGCTTCGCCTTATGAGCCGTTTTGCACGTAGACATAAACCTCATAGGCACACGTGTTGAAAATTGTCCTAATTTCAATCGTTTGTTTCTTTTTTACTTAAATTTAAGTTGCCCACTTTATGTGTAATGGTAATTTCTTCCTTAAGCTTTTTATGGAAGCTGTCGGTTAATATTGTAAAAATTTTTTCCTTGTGATCTTGACACAATTTGCAAATAAGTAAAATAGAAAGTATCTACGACCATTTCTTCGTACCAGGTCGTTCTTTCTTTCTAATTATTATCTATTCTTCAATTTCAAGATAATTAAATACTTGGTAATTATCATTACTCATTACTTAAATTATCAAATTAATTTAGTATGTAATTCAAGGATTGGAATCGGTTCTTTGTTTATACACCGAGATATGTCTTGTATTGTAATTTTGTATCAAATGTCTTCGTGTTTGCACATCGTCCAAACCAATTATTATATTTTTGCATATGTATAAATTTGTTTAGGGAACTTGGAACAGGTTATTAGGGTGATGAAAGAAAAGTATCTTCTTGTATATGTAATCAGATAGTGTAAGCAGTTGCAATTGTGCATTACTAAAATGTTATTGAATTCTTACATGTTTCACAATTGCAATAGCCATAAATTTGTTTATTTTTATGAGTATCGCATTCTTTATCGTGCATAATTATCTGTTTACAACGTATAGTTATCATCAGTACATATTTTGCCACCTTTAAAATATTAAGTTTAATAATATGACAAAGCACTCCCAAACCACACAGGTAATTAAAATTTGTTCAAAGGTGGCTAGAAAAACAAAAGTAAATCGTCACAAAGAGTTCCACCTTGAGTGAAAAACAGATAATATTAACTGATAACGCTAAGTACGCTTAATTACTTGGCCCCATTTAAACAAGAATTGGCCAAGGTGCGTTGGGGCAGGACGTGCACTGCATGTGTATGGGGTAACGTACGCCGGTACGCCGATTCATCATGGCGGGTGTGGACATGCCATCGATCGGGTCCTAAAGCGCGTGGATGCTGGGGGTCAATGCCCCTCTAAGTCTTCTACACCCCCGCTTGTAGGCACGCGACTTACGTATGTGGGGCCGGAACTCCACATGGCAAATTCGTTTTTTTTTTTTTTAAGTAGGAAGAGCCTTCAGGGGTATAAACACAATACAAACAAATGCATAACGTTTTAACTTAAAATTTGCCAATTTATACAAATTACAAAATTGGTATGAAATATTACCGAAGAAATAAATGAATGATCCCCGTATTGATTTTAGCAAGTCATCTTTAACCAAGTCTTGAACGTGGGCGATTCTTTTGTTTTTTGGATGGTGTTTACTTCAATTGTTCTGTTCGGTCTTTTGTTTTCACAAATTTAAAAAAAAATCGTGTGATTCCAAGCAAGCTTTGGCTTGAAAGTTCTTTAATATTACAAAGATTAGTTGGAAATTGAAAGTGTCCAAGTCAAACTATCGGGCTAATAATTAACTAACTTTCGGCCTTTTGCTTGGTTTTCATTTTTAGTTATGTTAATAGCACTTTAACGGATTACTCCAAAAAGTGTGGCTCTTAAACCCTGGTCGTATTAGAATTATAGAATTTTAAGGGCGCGAATAAACAATATTTTTTAAATTTTTTGCAGTATTGGCGAGTAGAGTTGGACTTGGCTTTCGTATTTTCCTGTTTTTGTGGCATAAAATGGAAAAACAAACGTAGTAAAGTTCACTTACAATCGTATAAAAGACAATGCATATAAACATACTGCAAAAACTGGACGACTTCTTGAGATGTTACTGAAATTTCGTGGGAACTGCAATACCAATAGCTTCCAAATTATTGGTAAAAAAATAAAAAGTCGAAGTTTAACCTGACAATTATTTATAAAGAACTTTTTGTTCCTACCCACAAATAAAATGTACAACCTCCCCTGTTGAATGTTAAATTCGCCCTGTCATACACCCACAATTAATAAACTTTCGAAACTCAGTTAATCAATAGAGAAATCACCTTAAAAGAAGCCGATTGCACGTTCTTATTTATAACCAACGAATTTAATTGGAGGATTATCGACTTTTATACCTCTTTATTATTTTTAACATCTGATGAAATATTCACCAAGTTTGTAAAAGTAATTTATATAATAATCGTTTGAAATGTATCGATTTCTTAAAGCAGGTTTAACTGTGAGCGGATGGATATACCATGCTTTTTAATTTCGTTGATTTATTTATTCTAACACGATTGAGAAATAAAGATATACAAATAGGCTGCGTAAAATTGGAACTAATTATTTTTTATATCCATTAGCGACATATAACATCAGAAAGGAGAAAGTTTCGTTATGTAAGCTGTATATATTTCGTATTTCTTTATATATAAATATAACTTCCTTGCTAAAAATATGAAGCTGGTTTTATAACAGATAAAGCAAAAAAGTGTGGTGTATGTTATTTCAAAATTAACATCAATAAGTTTTAGCCTGTTTCATCTGAACTGAAGCAACTTCTTTTACCTCTTGGTGTCTTAATGGATAAGAAATTGAACGGTTTGTTAGTTTCGGGGGAGGAAGCAACTGCATTTACTTCAAATTTAGACTTCTGCCAGGATACAAATATCTTAATTCAATCTTTATTTAAATTTAATAAGGGTTCAGTTATACAAGGCGTCTCAAATTAGAAACGCCCTGTGCGTTCTAGAAAGTAAAACATTCAGTGCTAATTAATATTTAATGGCACCTATTATGTTTAATAATTGATATTAAAAGGGAAAATAGAACTGGAACATGTCTGTCTTGCAGACATCCTTTTTATTTTTTAGTGGGAAGTTCAGGGTTAATTGCATTAATTTTTATAAAATTTATATAAGCCTTTGTGTATTTTCGAAGCGAATTTTGACAGTTTGCTAGTTTTACGCAGTATTCGAAGTACCTACTAAGCACGGGCGGCTCATATCCAAAATTGTTAGGTGTTCTGCATTAAAAAGTAATACTTATGAAAGAAAGTGTCTTTTATAAACTTTTACTTGGCTACTGCTAACACTTTCAATTAGCACCCTTCTTACGAATGTTTAGGGTTGTGCCTTGGTCAAATGACCGGTCAATTTGACCATGGTCAAAAACTGTGTGGTCAAATTCACTGTCAAAAGCTCTTTTAGCCTTAACATTGTTTATATTAAATTACACTATCAATAACAGTTTTTTTTATTTTTGCAGAAAATACTTAACTACTACAATAAGGTATTTAAAAAATGCCTGCATTTCATGTCAATAAATGTGGTATTAGTATTATTTTAGTTGCCGAGAGTATAAAATGAAATAATTGTTAATTATATGCACTTATAAACACCAAACAAAAGGGTTGGTGGTAATATGATACTTGTTAACCTTGTGACTTGCTTAAACTTATACAATTTATTGAAAAAAAGGTGAATTTAAAAAATTAAAATGGTCAAATGAGCGCTCAATTGACCTAAAAGTTGTTGACCGGTCAAATGCACAACCCTACGAATGTTTGTAAGCATAGTCGTAGAAAAAAAGTAAATTCTCGAATTGGTTAGTCAAAATACTACAACACCCCGTTTAAAATGCAGCTTATCGCGTGCAGCCCATTTCTAGCTTTAATTTCGCCTTTGATTCTGACTTCGGATCCCAATCGTAACGCGGCGATGACTACCGAACAAACAGATTTTCGAGCGCAGCACGATAGCAACAAAATAAAACAGCAGCTTTGTGAACGATGCATAACGGCCTTAAGCTTGCTTCACATATACACGGCATTTAGGTATAAACCAGCACCGACGCGCGTACGGGACTGAGAAATTCACCAGTAGTTCACATCTAAACGACAAATACCGACCGATTACAGAACAGCAAGCTGCCAAAAGTAGTAAAATTGCCATACAAGTCACGTAAATACGTGACCCTCACCGACAAAACATTCTTTTAAAGCACATATGGGCAACCCGCGGACCGGATCCGGCCCTGATCCATGTCAGCGAAGTAAAGGTTGATACACATTTTTATATGACACGAACCGTTACGTAACAACACGACACGTACTGGCACCGACACGACCATTTTCGAGTATGTTCAGATTACACCGACATCCGTTAGATGACATTCAGCAACGGCAATGAATGTATCATTTAGTGACGCCGAATTGACTTTTATAGCCTTACTATTAGTCGAAGACGAACCCAAAAATTTTCCAAGGAAACGGAAGCTAAAATGGCTACATCCAATATTAAAAAAAAAAAGGAAGACCGAGGGAAAACGCTGGGCAGTGTTTAAAGACATGCTAAATTATGATGACAAGTTCTACCAGTAGTTTAGAATGCCAAAAAGTAAATTTTACGATTTACTGAAATTGGTAGAACCAATGATATTGAAACAAAATACATCATTTCGTGAGGCAATTTCACTGAATCACGTCATGGAACGTAGCCTACCGTCAAAACGTTCTTGCAGAGAATGTTTGCCGGTGTCGTTCCGTGTCGTTGATGGGACGTGTAGGTCGCTGCCGCTTAGTGTGAATAGTCGTAGCTGAAACTCACATTAAAGGTCGATTCTCACTTGCGCGGCACTCAGCTCGGCGACGCGCCGCGACGCAGCGATGCAAATTGTCGCTAGATAATTATCTCATGGTTTTAAATGAATACGTTCTCACTTGCGCTGCACGACAGGTTACGACGCGTCGCTTCGTCGTGCGGCAATGTTGGTATTGTTCCGTGAGCGTTAAATTATGTTATGTCGCGCTGCGTCGCCCAGTATCAATCCAGATTTTATGTAGTGTACATCTGTACATGCTATTTAGGGATATATTGAGATGCTCCCCCTTTTTGCTTGTATAAATTACAAATGATTTCTTGTTGGGTTCTCACAATAACCTTTTTCCCAAATTATTTGATTGCCCACAATTTTAAAATTAGGTAAGTTAATCATCAAAATCAAAATATCTGCACCGGCTTTTAAATTTGAAATTCTGTTTTTATTAACAATTTAAAAGATATACTCCTATCTCACGATCGTTCCCAGTATTCGACTTATTAAATTTTGAAAAACTATAATATACAGTGTGTCCCAAATTCAATCCCCACCATTAGGATCTCGGAAACTATAAAAGCTACAAAGTTAGTTAAATAGGGAAAGTTTTAGGAATTTTAATGCTCATTTCATATCCGTTGAGAAATCACAGCCAACTTTGACCGTTTTCGAGATATCTTGAAAAAACCGAAATTTGGAGTTTTCTGTTTTCCAAAATATCTCGGAAAGTATTAAGTTATTAGTTTCAAGACTTGTACATTGTGAAGGCACTTTTTTACGGAGAATCGGGTGGTACCATATGTTTATATTTATGACGCTTTGTTTCTATTCTATGAACAACTACTTTTGATTTTCATATGGACGGCCATATTGAATTTTGTCGTAACTAAACTCAGCTCTTTTTTCTCTTTTCAACGATGTGTCACCAGTACAGGGTTTTTGAAGAAGAGCGGGATTCGTCACTGAACACAATCCGATTCCATTCCTGATACCATCTTTCATACGGTCCAATACTCTGCCTAAATTTTGTATTCTGTTTAGTCAGTGGCACGTTTAATATTTCTATCAGTTGATTAAATTTTGCTGGCGTCATTCTAAAATATTTATAAAATTTCACTTCATCCTCTTGCAATCTTCTGAAGAGAGTATGAAATTCTCCTTCTTGTATAATCTTGATCTAAATATGTGGTGTACCGGTGTACCCAATACTTTCTTTGCGACTTTTTTCTTTTTAATGTTGCATATTCATGGCACATAACTAACAGAAATACGTCATCATCAGTACTCGATGATGAACTAGACATTTTAAAGACAAAACTCTAATTCACTCAAAGGCGAACAAATGTCAACGTCAATGTCGCGTCGCTGTCGCTCGTTGTCGCTTATATGAGAATACCTACCAGCGTTACGGCACTTTGCATCGCTGCGTCGCGTCGCCGAGCCGAGCGCCGCGCAAGTGAGAATCGACCTTTAACAATTTTGTCGTGTCGGTGCCGGTACGTGTCGTGACGGTTCGTGTCGTATAATGTGAATCAACCTTTAGTCGGTTTTTCATAAAATTATAAAAATACAACGCGAAATAGCTGATAGCAATTTTATAGCACCAATAAATAATCAGAGCTTTGGCATATCATTTAAGGCACCTGCCAACGTAGAGCTTTATACCAGAGCATTATATTATAATTAAATGAAATAAGAAGTATCAATTTGTTTAATATTTTGTCAGTCCTGTGCGTGTGCCTGTGCTGGTCTGTCGATGCCGGTTATATGTGAATCATGCTTTATATTAAAATATTCATTTGGTTGACTGGTTCAACAATTTCCATAGGTTTAACATTAAAAAAGCGCGAGGATAGGCTGTGAATTATTATATTTGGTGATTTTGCAGCTCTTAAAAACGAGCCGCTCGTGCTACCAAGTAAAGACATCTGGGCTTTTAATAAATTAAGTTATTCATTATTTTTTTGAGAGGTTTCTGATGTTTCAAAATTAAGAATTAGGAAACAATTCAAAATTTTGACAAGCTTTCCGCACACAAAATACAAATAGGGAATAATCAAAGGCGACTTAATTAGATTTTCTCAAGAATTCTCCAAAATTTTCGATAGTTTACAAGGTTTTTTCAGACAGTGCGAATATTAAAAAGGCAATTTTTCATTCCCAATCCTGTGGTTTTGAAATTTTCTTGGTAACATTTAAAAGTTCTGAAAAGTTTTTAACAAACTTTCTAGAAAAAAAAGTAAGCAATCATTAAAAGCAGTGTAATTGAATTTTTCCAAAAGTTCAAGAAGATTTTTAATTGTTTGGACATTTTTCTAAAGAAGTTTTTAAGTGCGTAGGTACATTGAAAACTCGGAGCTTTTAACAAGCCTTTCTACAGTCGATCATTAAGGGCGATTTGTGTAAAATTATCAAAAAATTTTATACAGTAAAATATGCAAGTTTTTCTGATACTATTAGAAGTTTTACAAGGTCGGCTTGTGATCATCTGATCATTAATCCATAAAGCTGTGTAATTCTTGATTAAAAATATGTGGAAATTCAGTAAAAAAAATATCGAAAATTTCTCGTGTTTTGTACACGATAAAATATAAACAATCATCAGTAAACATTTAATTAAATCTTCTCAAATATTTTACAAACCAATCAATGGTTTACTAGTTTGTCTCACTGTTGGAAGTATTAAAATAAGTTTTTTAAAAATATGTTTTGATGATGTTTGTAAACTTTAAGTTAATTGGAAATGTTGGAAATACCCTTTCAACTGAGGTTCAATTGAATAAGATAAGATTGGTCGAAGACAGTCTGATAAAATTATTCCAAAAATTTCACAAAGGATAATTAAATAAATAATTAAAGGAAATTTCCCCGAATACGTTTAAACGGTTATATCAACTACAAAATTTGCATAGATTTTAGAACCAGTTGAAAGCTCTGTTTTATTTATAAACAGATTGTTATGAATTCAAATCAAAACAGATTGCTTCACTCAAAATATTATTACATAAAATTGTACGCAGGCATTTTTTGTAATTTGATGATTAAGTTGTGTCGAATTTTAGCCGATATGGTGTAGGTCAAGATTAGAATGACACATTGTATTATTTGTAGTTGATTAGATAGAATGCAACCTTGAATTTGGAAAGTTCACTTTTTAATTGCAAAAATGGAAGAGTGTTGTTGTTAATTAGCTTGAAAGTTAATTGAACCAAGCATGAAGTATTTAGCCTAAGCTACTAAAAACTGTAAAAAATAAGGGTGTTTAAAAATCGACTACGTATTTCGACGTATCGGCTTCATCTTCGCTGGGGACATCTTTCAGGGTGGTTTCAGAATTTTCCACTAGGTATAACCTGACATATTTCAAAGATTCTCTTTGTAAACATTTTTTAAGTATGAATTTTAAAAACAAAACAGTGAACTGACAGAATAAATTGAATATAAACTCCACCTTCATTCGGTCTTCCCACGCTCACATAAAGGCTACATGGAACATGGAGTTTTTGCAACATTTATCTGCAGTTTTGATTTGCTTGTAAGCCTGGGGAAAGTCTTAACATTTCGTGTATGAACAGTAGCAGGCAAACACATTTATCAGTGTTTTTGCCATCGACGGTTTAAATTTAGATTCTCACACACATTTGCTCGTAGAGACAACGTTAAAGATCGTAGGAATCTTCTGGTTGGTCATTGAAGGCTCCTGGTGTAAACAACTCCATATTTTTCAGGTCGCGATGTCGTTAGACCAGTTTTATTATCTGCTGTTATTTTAAATTCTTGCTCGGTTTAACGATCAAATGGGACCCGAGTTAACATTATTGCCTTCTAGGTGTGCAACCAGGTTTAAAATTAGGTTCTCGTTCAACAGGTGTTAAGATATAGATATCTGCTTTTTTAAGAATGGCGGGAAAAAGTTAAGAATGCATTTATGCATCTCCCGTCTGCTTGCAGTCTATCTATTTTTAGCAGATGCAATAAAAGTCGTCCAACGAGTTGCAAATTAATTTTGTTTACAAGGTCTGGAATTTTGTTTGCGTAATTATTTTGTTGCACAAACGAAATGGTCGTGGTTTATTGGTTCATTTTTGCGAAATTTAATGTTTAGGATTAAACAATATGCACAGCTATTTTTAGAACGAACATTTCAAGTTTATTGTTTTTTTGATTGCAGTTGTTCATACTAATTTCGTACGTTTTAATTGTGTTTCACAAAAAGAGAGGCTTCATTATAAAATAATCACAAGAATTAGCAGACATACTCACAGGATTTAATCAGAAAATTTATGGACTATAACGCCTCTCAGGCAAGTTTAAGCGAATTTTTTTCGATCCCCCAAGGATCAGCTATTTGGTAGTTGATTAAGTACGATAAGATCTCTTTTGAAAACGAAAGTTTAGGAAAGTCAATGTAAAAATTTGCGAATAAGTATTTTTTTTTTTCTCAAAAAGTACGAAACCTGAAAAGAAACTAGAGTTATTGTATATCATACCCAGAATGGCTGAAATTTCTTGGAAGATTAAAGTAATATTACCTTTTAAGTAGTCGAGCTTCACAAGAAGCATGCCTCAATCCAATGTTGATTTTCGATTTTAATTGAAGACCTATCCTCCGGCTTTTCGTTTTATGTTACTGAAGTTTTATGTGCTTCAAAGCGGTCGAACTGAAGCGTAAAGTATGCCCCAACTCTTGGTATTAATAAAAGTTTGAACATCATTTTTGTTGATTGACCTATCCAGTTTATCGTTAGGTTTCGTTGAAGTTGTGTTTAAAGAGCACATTATATATGTGCTCCAGCCCAACACCTTGATCGCAATTTGTTGTCTTCTTCAGCCACTCTTCGTGATCTTGTTAACCGCGTTTTTGACTTATCAAATTTATCATCATGTTTCAGTGGAGTTCCGTGTTCCGTAAAGCACTCGAAATACGCCAAAATCATAATCCAATGTCTAATTCGAGAGTAGGTTTACGAGAGGTCTACTTAGTATAGAGCAGTGGTCGCCAAAGTGGTCGATATAACATTGTTAGGGGGTCGATTTGGATGCAGGGGTCGATAGAAAAATGTAAGACATCATTGTACGGGTAATATTTAATTCGGTTAACTTGGAATACCTCAATCTTGAATGACAACGTAATTAAATGTGAATCGTGGGAACAGTGGAATGAATAGCACCTATAAGATGGAGCAAGGTCGTGAAAATAGTTACACAGGCCAATCGAGTAGTCCAAAATTGCATATTTACCAATAAACGGATGCCCGGTGGTTCCCGCCCGGCCGGCGCAGCGGAACCGAGAATGCAACACGTGCTCAGTTGCTTATTTACTTCTACTTACACGTATTCGATCACAGTCTCATTTTTGCGCATCGGCATACAAGTGAGCGTTAGGGCCGGTTGCACAAAGCTTTTGTTAAGTTAACGAATGATCAAAGTTGACAAAAAAGCATCATTTTTTGTTTACTAATGTGTTATCTGCCATATGCATTCGAATTTTGATTCGATTTTGTTCACTTTGACGAATGATTAATTTGACCAAGCTGTTAAATCATGTTTGTGCAACCCGCCCTTAATGTTCTAAAATTCATTAACATACATATCATAATCCAATCGTTATTCCTTCACGAACTAAACTTCTCATGTTGTTTTCGTAAGTGCTACGAATGTAGGGGATCAGTCGACGTCGAATACATTCATCTAAATACACTTTTGAGTTGATTTCAAAACGAGATTTGCTCTCTTAGGCCGATGGCTATCCATACCAGCAACTTCCTTCAAATTTTGTTTTTGTAGCAAATTTTATATTGGCTGGGGTCTAGGAAACGTTACTTGTACAAAATCCGTCATCCCCATCGATAGAAGAATGAGAAAGAGTGAAAATATGACTCGTCGTCTAAAATGAATCCTCAATTTACAAACTTTCGCATCAGACGATTGCACTTTTAACTTTGCAAGACGAATGTGATTTGTTTTTTTACGATACCTTAAGTTCGTCTTTTTCTTAAAAGACTTACACAAATAGCCAGAAGTTCCGTCATATTTTCGTGCCACTGAACGTAGTAAATGGAATTTTAATTTGCTGAAGTTTTCTGGACCTAATTTTCACAGCTTTGTCGGCCAGATCAACTTTTCTTTCAGCTGTCAATCCCTCTCGAAACGCTGGAGAATACTGTAGTATATACATAGTTGATTTTGGGACATTTTTAGCAATAAAGCGTTTCTATAGTCAGTTCGGTGGTCCGCATTAAATTGCTGATAAATTTTACAGATGCCTTAAAATAGAAGAATTCCTCTATAAAATGTCAAAATATTTTGGACAACAGTTTAAAGCCGTCCCTGATAGGGTTTTTATGGTAGGACTTGTCACCTCTAACTCGTCATAATACTTTTGTTGTCCGTTGTAATAACTTAAGAAGTCAGGTGTCAGGTAGGAATGACGGGCCCGAACGAACAGGCTATACGTACATAACTTTCCCCACTCTGTATTTTCCTCATAAAGTCATAAAACTTATACGCGCGCTTTTTCAGATCGACCTCCTTCGAAGTCATTTTTAAACTGAACATGACCACAATGACAGTTAACCAATGGTTGCCAAATAGTCCTAAGAATATTTCATCCCCTGAGACTAACTAGACTTTTAAATATCTGAGTAGCTTTAATATCTCATTTTTATTTTAGTCCAGGTTTCTAGGAAACACGACTTATTTGTCAAAATTTTCTGCAAATCCCCACTACGGAGGCTGATAGATTATTTTGCTAATAGTTCTATTATATTCAAAAAATTGCCTTTGTGTTGCGAATCGGGGTTTAAACTTTCTCGAAGACCTTTTATTTAGAGGCATATTACACATTGCCAATATAGTTACGGCGTCTAAAACTCTTCATCTGATCACTTCTTGGCCTTCCTGTTGGACAAGTACATAATCGATAGTTTTATTTTCTCACTATCATTAGCTACAAAAACTTTATCCATGTTACTTAAAATCGCTCTACTTATACATATTATGATGTACAATGTACATACAACATTTTCGTCAGACCGTGTATGTACTTGTCAAGAGTTGGGGTACGCCAAGAAAACTGTCTGCGAATGTTTTGCTTTTGAGCTCTACTTGCATAGAATCTTGTGTTTACATCTGCCTAAATTCAATTTTTGTAATAAATGTGTTTCAAAAGGTACATCTTCCAGTTTGAAGACTTTTAACAACCTTTTCCCTAAATTTTTCTTAACGTTGTTGCTTTGCTGAAGATTTCTAAAGAGTTTAAAGATTACAACAAAGATTCCCTTCTTTATAAATTTTTAAATGGTTTCTTTACTCGAGGTTTTTAAAGGGCTGCTAGTTTAAACATTTATAAAAAAAAAAGTCCCTAAAGATTGCTAAAAGGACTTCTTCGCTGAAGGTTTCAAAAGGGTTTCTCGTTTAACACTTTTTATAAAAGTTTCTTCTTTAAAATTTTCTTAATGGTCTCTTTTCTGAAGATTTCTAAAGAGTTTCTGGTTTGAAAATTGCAACAAAGGTTCTCCTCGAATTTATAAAAAGTTTTTTCTTTATAGATTTTTATTTGGTTCTGTTGCTGGAGATTTTTAAAGGTTTGAAGATTTATAAAAAGTATGTTTCTTAAAAATTTCTAAAATGTTTTTATGTTTATTAAAATTTATAAAAGGTTTCGCCTCTAGATATTCAGAAATTTTAACAACCCGGTCGCCATCAAATTAACCTACTTACTTTAAACTGAGGTGGTTATACAATAAAGAAAAATAAAATCATGTTATTTTGGAAGTTACCCAAGAACGTCTATTAAAAAGGTCGTTCGTTGTTATAAGTTTGTTTCTTTATGCAAAGCGAACCCTAAAACACTGTGAACATTAAATTTTCCAAATTATTAGGACTTAGAGTACACGTTATAGTAAGCAACTCGAATGAACTATATCCTTTTGATAAATAAAACGTCACAAACCACAGACACACAGAAACTCGTTACTTTAAAATAGGTTACGACGAAAATGAAATCAGAACATTTGAGGCAGGTATGAAAATCAATACCAAATAAATATATACATATGCCCTTCGGAATAAAATAAATAACATTTATAAATTATTTTCGTTTATACAAATTTAGCTCAGCAGATTAGCAATCGGCCATAGTGCCCATAGTGGAAAAATTTCCGAAATATGTCGAGACGTAAATCCCATTAGTTTTGGCCATAAAATAAAAAAATAGGTAACGAAATTACTTTTATAAAAATTCTTGGAAGGCAAAAGTTCCAATATTAATATCCGTTTATTAAATTTCTGTAATTAGAGTCGTGAAACGATGTTCCAAATAAAATTTTTCATTGCAATTATTAAATTCTAAGCAAACTTTTCCTGTTGGCTGAAACTTGCCATCTGAAAGGTCAACGATCCTTCAGGTGGCAGGTACACTTTGAGGTATATTTCATTAAGTTCGTTGTAACTCAAGGCCGTTTCGGCGCTTAGAAACCGTCGAGGTCATTGCTACTGTTTTCTAGTTTTACTAACTCTCATTAAACTTGCTTAATTGTAATTTAAAACAAAAAAAAATGAAATGGAGAATCGTTAATACAATAGTTTGGATTGTTTTTGTCTTTGACTTTTTTTTTCACTCTAATATATGCAAAAATTTAAATGATATTTGGTAGACTCAAAACTGTTGTTGACCTATGTCTGCACGGAACTTACACAAGCTAAACTAATAGTTCATGGCAATGCAAAATTGGGCGAGCCGTTAATCTGTTACATTTAATCTTGAAAAAGTGCATTGCCATTCTTGTTTATTAAACTCTCTCAAAGTTTTAATTTAAGTAATTAAAAGAAATTATAAAAATAATGTACAATCAGACATAATTATCGTTAGAAATAGTATTAAATGTGTTTAGGGCAGTTCTCCAGCTAATCCAAACCGCTTTATTAAAACTGATGATTCAAACAGTACTAATTGGTGAGTGTAAAATTCAAAAGATTTCACTTCTTCTCCCTAAATTAAAAGTAAGAGTTCTTTAGTTTTACTATTCATGGTATACTTTTAGTATGCATCACATTACGTAATTGACTTCCAGGATTTTATAGTTGGCTAATTAAATTTTTTGGTAAATTTAAAACTCCTCTACCGCTAATATTTCGTCGATTCTGTCAGTGTAGATCTTTTTTTATTTTTCCTTACTGCTGTTTGTTTATTAAAGGCGCTCATATTCCTACAGCAAACCTTAACAGCTTAGAGAAATTGCTAATAATAATAATTGTATAATAAAAAAAGAATACAAGCCCTGAAGTGATAGGCCATAACTCTAAATCAATGGAACAAATTATTGGTTGAGTAATCCTACTGAAACTAGTAACAGATACGAAAAATTATCGCAAGAAGAAATAATGGAAGATGAAGAGAAAGAAAGCAGTAACCTTGAAACAAAACCACCACCTATATTTGTATCACTTGTCACAAGCATAAAGCAAAAGATGGTTATACTATTCATAAAGCAATTGGTATTGAGCAGGTCAAAATTCGAGAAAATTATTCCAGAGTTATAAATGCATAAAAAGAACGCAATACCGACTTTCATACATACAAACCCAAACAAGATTGAAACTTTTGCGTGGTTCTGAAAAATCTCTATTCATCCTCAGATATGGAATCACTAAAAAGAGAATTACAAACGCTGGGTCACACGGTAGTCAACATATGGAATATCAAAGATCGTGCCTCCAAACTACCCCTACCAATACTTTTAATTGATCCGCAAACAAGAAAATACCGAAGACATATACCGGGTGTCAACAAAACCTGGGGCACCCCCATAACTTTTTTATTTTTCAAGATATCAAAATGAAATTTGGTATATGTAATATACTCGTTAAATGACATTTGCTGACATAGGAAACAAGTTTCTGTATCTTCCGGTTTCGCCGGAATTGACGTCAACTTTGTTATTTTAAATGGAACACCCTGTATATTTATACATTTTTGGAATCTCCGTTCAATTTTATTTATGGTAGTATCAAGTTCGAAACATTTTGATGACAAAGTAAATTTTTGCAGAAATTAATCTAGAGTGCCATGACTAACGCCAAATGAAAGTCAAGGTGCCCCAACACTCGAGACAAATTGTTTTAGTACTTTAACTATTTTAGTTGCTGTATTAGAATGGCCTAAAGTTGGCAAAAATGTTTTTTCGAGAATAACTCTGTTTTTTTCAAATGGCTCTAGGGTGGGACACTAGGATATTAAAAACGAGCGTTTTTAGAGGATTTTATTGATACCCATAACGGGGGATTAATATGAAAAATTAATTCGGAATAACACTCTCCGTTCAAAAAAAAACAACGTATTTTAGACATTTAAATCTAGGACACTGGGTTTCAAAACAAGTGAAACAAATGAAATGCACAAAAAAAGTGATGGACTTGCTACAGTTGAAGTGCTAAAATAATTTGTTTTGAGTGTCGTAGCACTCGACTGCCATTTTACGCAGGTGATGGCATCCTAGATTAACAAATAAACTCTTCTGGAAGTATTTACTTTGTCATCAAAATGTTTCAAACTTGATATAGCCTACGTTGTATGAAATGGAAATTCCAAAAATGTATAAATATACAGGGTGTTTCATTTAAAATAACAAAGTTGATGTCAATTCCGGCAAAACCGGAAGTGACAGAAACTGGTTTCCTATGTCAACAAATGCCATTTAAAGAGTATATTACATATACCAAATTTAATTTTGATATCTTAAAAAATAAAGAACTTATGGGGGTGCCCCAGGTTTCGTTGACACCCGGTATAAAGTACATTTACTTCAAAATTCTGTTGTACAGTTTGAAGAAGGAAATTCCACAATCTTCTTAAGACTCCAGTACGTTTTCCAGGCCAAACTAATTCTTCTCTGGATCTCTTTCTCCATTTTTCCTTTCATCAATTTGTCCCATGTATACTGCATCTTGTACATATACCATTTGTTTTTCATCAACCTTCAAATCCAGCTTTCTTCCGTTCGTAAATCATTTATTTTGAGTCCAACTGGTGCACTTTTCGAGGGCAGATCTTCTAACGTCCTCTTCAAAGCTGTACTCTCTGCAAACAATACTACGTCATCAGCGAAACGGGGGTTAGTCAATCTTCTATCTGCTATTCGTATTCTGTGTCTTCTCCACTGGAATTTTCCAAAGACTTCTTCTAACACTCAACTGAACAGATTTAGTAACAGTAGGTCCCCGTGTTTTACATCTTTCCTTATCGCGAAATAGTCTCTGTCTCTGTCCAGAGTGACATTTGCTTTATTTCCATTGTATAGTATATTAAAACACAAGTTACAGAAGGTATCGTTTTCGCGCACGAGTCTGAAAATTGGACAAGAGCCGCGTAGCGGCGAGCGGCCGAACGGACGAGTGCTCGAATTTCCTTCTGTAACGAGTTTTTTATACTATTTTCTCTGTTTCGGCTTCCATTTACATTATTTCTTTTTATAAAAATACTGCAATACTACAATTTCGAGTTGCGGAAATTTGGTTAAATAGTTAGGTTGTTAATAGTGATTTTTGCTTGACAGTTGACAGAAGTTTGAAATTTGACGTTTTTGTTGCCTAGCAACTGACTGGTTGCCTAGGTATTTTGTATATTATTTGATACAGTATTGCCAATTTCTGAAAACAAAATATCACCAAAAGCCGTGTAATAATGAAGCTCATTAAAGCATCAAAATGCGTGCTAGAATGATGTCATTATAATGCCGAAACAGAGAAAATCTCTTTCATAATTCCAACATATTTTTATTCGACTCCTTGGTTTAATAGAACTTCAATTATACATGTATATGTATGTTCTAAACTATCGAAAGCTTTTTCAAAATCAACCAGCGCTATATGAATTGTTTTGTTGTGCTTTATTCTTCTTTCATCCTTCTAGGTTCTAGGTATTACCTTTTTATTTCATTCATTTAGATGGGGTTATATTGTATCTCCTGCACTCGTTCATGTGTTGGAGGTGTTGTTCTGCTACTTCTATATAGTTGTTTATAGTATTTTGTTGCTTCTTTTACCAATTCGCCTCGTTTTCTTTCCGTAATTCCCTGATGGATTTTTAATCCTGTTATCCAGTCTTTTCCCTTACTCAATTCTTTACTTAATTTCTTCATTCTATTATCTCTTTTTTTCTCTTAAGTTTTTTTCTGATTTCTCTCTTTGTTAATTTATTTAATTCACAACATTCTATTACATTTCTACTTCCCTTTAACTATTTAAATTTTTCTCTTCTTTTTATTAACGTTTTTGTCTTATCCGAGAGTTTTTCTCCATTTTTGAGGTCTTTTCGATTTTTGTCTCTCTTGCCGCTTCTTTTATTATTTTTTTTATTTTATATTATGCTATTTCAACTTCCATTTCTCGAAAATTTTCTCTTATTATATGCACTCGACTTAAAATCTCTTCTTTATATTTTATATTTCATGTCATCGAGGACGCATTTTCCTATGTACTTGTTATTGTTCTTCAGCATACCATTGTGTTTTTTATTATTAATGTTGCCATTATCAATCTATTATCTGTGCTAAATTTCAGCTGGTTGATTACTTTTGTACTGGTTATTGATGTCCTATTATTAGTTAGTATGTAATCTATTTCATTTCCTGTTGTAATAGGTGTTCATGATAGAAAGCCCATGTTTTATAGCAAAGCCCACCAGTGTATTACTTCTTCCATTTCTTACGCCTTTTCCATGTTTTCCTCTAGCTTTTTCGTCTTCTATTCTATGCTCCCGTACTTTACTATTAAAATCGCCCATAATTATTATATTCTGTCTTGCTGCGTTCATATCCTTCATTGCTTTTTTCAGAGTTTCGTAAAATACTTCAACTTCTTCATCGGGGGCTGTCTTTGTAGGTGCATATACTTAAAGCATAATAGTTCTTCTTTGTTTTCTTAAATTGAGTGTTAATGCAGCAATCCTCTTTGAGAAACCTCTTATTTCTTCTATATCATGTTTTAACCTTTTGTTTATGTAAAAACCTATTCCACAAAGACCTTCTTTTTCTCCAATATAGTGCCAGATTCCTTTTATCCTCTCCTGAATCCTCTCCTTGTCTAACTTCTGCTATTCCCAAAACATCATAATTTATTTTATTCAAAGCGTTGTAGTTCTACAAGTCGATCGCCTGAGTTGAATGGTTTTACATTTCCCTCGTTACTACAGCTCACAGAAGCAAACAAAGTCCCTGAAGGGGCGTGTCCTGGTGGCTCTACATTTGAAGAGTACACTCAGGGTAAAAAGTATCTTGGCGGTAAATTTAAATGTTTTACCCTTTTTCTCAAAAATCACTAAAAAAAAGAGTCTTGAAAAAGACTGTTTTTATAAACACTAATTAACAACAAAAATTCAAAACACAAAATAACCTGCCAACGCAAAATACAACGACTGACAAATTAACGCGACGTCGGCGTGTCGTTGTTGCTTTTGCTTGGGAATGTACGCTCTGAGAATTGTTAGTGACGATTGGACGGACGTTTTACCGCTACAAATTTTTAAATTTAGTTGACATATTTTCCGGGGACTTTGTTTGTTTCTGTGAGTTGTATAGTCTGTTTTTAAACTAGGAGGAGCGTTTCAAATTTGCCGCGCTAAAATGTACGCACGCCATTGGCTTTGCGCGCGTCAGTTTTACACGATGCGAAAATCTGTGTTTTATTTTGACACATACGCTGTTTAAGGTATTGCATTTACAGGCCAGTTACTGGTTGTTAGTGTTCCCCAAGGCCCGCTGAATTAATATTCCATATAAGACCTGTCCACTTCATTTAGCCAAGACGCAATTAGCAAGGACGCAGGCGCCATTTGAGGTGAACTATACATTTGTGACAAATGTATAGTTCACCTCAAATGGCGCCTGCGTCCTTGCTAATAATTGCGTCTTGGCTAAATGAAGTGGACAGGCCTTATATGCAATATTAATTCAGCGGGTCTTGGTGTTCTCAGTCTCTTTCTGTGTAATTCCGCAAGTAATAAAACAGTTCTTTTCAGAACTAAATCATTGTTTAGTGTTGTTAATACTGCAAAACCGCCAAAACTTTTGTAGCGTTTTCTGGTAACATTTATCGAGTAAATGTGACTTTTATATTTACTCCTCGTAGTTTAAAAACAGACTCTAGCTGTCTGGGAAGTGTAAACATAACATTTACTTATTGTTCATGAGCAACAAATTGTAAATATATGTAAATAAACAGTTAACTTTCAAATTAAATAGTTTTGAAAAAGTTCAGATTTTAATTGATAAAACTGTTTAAGAATTTGGTCATGCAATGAAGTAAATGATGCTCCCTTTCACAACCGAGTGTACAGGTACAAATGTTCTTTGCATTGTTATATCAACAGTCGCCGAAATTTGAAACACATCCATTATGATCTGTATAACTTCTTATAGTTAATATGACCTGAGAAATGTGCCATGTTTACCTGACTAAAGTTCAGCAACAAAAATTTTCAACGTAGAATAAAACTTAAACCTGTATTGCTTTTTATTAAAAGTACCTGTAATTGTTATTTTTTTTTTACAGATTTGAGTTGCTTATTTTTCAAGCCGTAGATCATCACACCCCATCATGTTTTCGTTCCATAGACCTAAGGTTTATAGATCTTCAACAGGATGTTGCATTTGCAAAGCTAAGTCTAGTAGGTAAGTAAGTTTTCTTAAACTTTTTATAAATTTTTACTGTGCTTTACATTGTCGAAAATTCCTAACCAATTTTATTTAACAGTTCTAGATTTACCGATAGCAAGAAGTATGAAGAAGATTTTTTGGAGTGTTTTCAGTTATCAACACCGCGCCAGGGAGAAATTTGTAATGCATGCGTTCTGTTAGTTAAACGCTGGAAAAAACTGCCCGCTGGATCTGATCGCAACTGGAGACATGTATGTATTAACTATTTCCTTCCTTTTTTTTTTTGTTACTCTGTCCTGAGTCATTCTAACCACATATCCCAACCATCTTGCTCACTTGTGTAATGAATGGCTTGTCATATGCTTGTCCGATTTCTCTATTTGTTCTTCTCCACCAGTTTCCTTGTTCATCCTTTTTACCTCCAAATACCTTTCTCAAGATCTTCCTCCCCCATATTTCCAATTTTCTTGGTACTGTCATCTTCATTATCCAGGTCTGCTCCATACAATATTGTTGATTTGATGACTGTTTCATACACCCGTAGCTTGGCCTTTCTTGACATACGTTTTGATTGTAAAAGATCTTTAAAAGCATCAGCTGCTTTACTACCCTTTCTTATGCTCTTGTCAATTTCTGCTTCTTCCTCACTGCAATTTGTTATGGTTACTCTGTACTCTCCCAAGTATTCAAATTCATCTATTTCCTCAAAGCTGTACTCCTCTCCATCAGTGCCCTTCACCCTTATATTACTTTTTTTCATCAGCACCATATGTTTTATTTTATTCTGATTTATACACAGACCATAGTTTCTTGCTTGAGATTCTTAACAGTTTTACCAAATCCACTAGTTCATGTTTTAATCTTGTTATCAAGGTTAAATCATCAGCATATGCAATGCATTGATGTTTATGGTGATAAATGATTCCACTTCGTTGTATTCCACTTTGCCTCAATATTACTTCTGATACTAAATCAAAGATAGTTGTGGACAGCGGATCCCCTTGTCTTAAACCTCTTTCGACCATAACACTATCTGACAAACTACCTTGCAAAATTGTAATCTGATAATCTTTTGGGGATGTTAATATTAATTATCCTTGACACTAGTAATAATAATAGCCATCAATCCCGCTTGCGGGCAATGGCCTCCCCTTCTTTCTTCCATTGTTTCTTGTCTTCCACTTTTTGCTACCTGCCGCTTCCACTATTTCATTTTCCCGTCTTGTAGTAGGTCTTCCCTTCTTCTTACATCCATCGCCAGGTCTCCATTCTGTAACTGCCTTGATCCATCTGTTGTTTTCTAGTCTTCCCAAATGCTCTGCCCATGATCACTTTTTCTTAAAGCACCTTTCAACCACCCCTGTATTTTGCCTTATGACTTTAAGAGAAATTCTGTCTCTTGGTTCTATTCCTAAAATAGGTCGTTCCATCTTTGTTTGGTTTATTCTTAATTTATGAATCTGGGTGTTCAACAAAGACCATGTCTCTGCACTATAACATATTGTAGGCACAACACACATATTTTACACTAGTTTTTTAGTTTTTAATGCAACATCACTTTTAAACACGTGTTTAAATGCCCAATATTTTTCCACCCAAAGTTGATTCTCCTTTTTGCATTCGGTCGTGAAATGAAATCAATTGTCCTTATTATATCAAATCGGAGGTGTATTTTATAGTATGCAGCTCAATTCTTATATCATTTGCTATTCTATTTGACGTTAGAAAGGATTTTGAAAAGTTTATCTCCAGACCAACGATGTTGGATTCCTGATTTAGCTCTGAAATCGTTTTTTCCATCATATTTCTGCTTTCACTGATTAATATAACATCATTTGCAAATCTTAGATTTAACAGTTTCTTGTTATTAATTTTTATTCCCATTTTGATCCAGTCCAGTCTTTGGAAACCTTCCTCTAGTGCTACAACGAATAATAGCGGGGACGAGGGCCGCCAAGAGGGGGTGAGATCTAAGACTTGTCACGAGCCCGAAAATTTCTCTCTCCTTGCCTTACTCCTCGTTGTATATCGAATTCAGTTCCTATTTTTTGTATCATGCCTTAAATTGTATCATACGCTTGTTTAAAGTCGATGAATAGGATATGCAACTGTAGATTCTGCTCGTAACTGATACTCATAATTTGTTTTACAGTGAACACTTGGTCCACGGTCGATCTTCCTCTTCTAAACCCTCCCTGGTATTCTCCAATGTTTTGTTCATAGAACTTTCCTAGCCTGTTTCTTGTAATTCTTGCCAGTATATGTGACATCTAACAATGAGATTCCCCTGTAGTTTGCACATATAGCAATATCTCGCTTTTTGTGTATGGGGTGAACCACTGCTTGATTCCATCCTCTTGGTATAACTTCTGCTTCCCAAACTTCCTTTATTACACCGGTTATACACCTAAATAATCTCCTCCTTTTAAGATTTCCGATGTTATACTATTTTTGCCTGCACTTTTGTTGTTTTTCAGACTTTCCTGTCTGTATATCCACTCCTTGCATATCTTCCTCCATTAATTCCTCCACGTAGTGATTCCCGTCTCCTTCTTCTTTCTGGCCTCCATTTAGCATTGTGCCCATCTCTTCAATTTTCTATCTGTATCTCCTATCAGTTCGCCCTTTGTACTTCTACAAAAGTCTGCTGTTACTCCTCTTTTCTTTTTAGCCTTTTTCACCTCTTGGTAAAAATTTCTTATCTCCTTACTTCTATACTGCTTTTCTATCTTCAAAGTGTTTTCTTTTGCCTTTTTTCTTTATATTTGTTCTTGTATTCTTCTGACCCATGTTGCAAAGCTTTTAGTCTGCCTTTATTTCTTTCCTCACATGCCTTTGTCTGCTTCTTATTCTCCTTGCTTGCTGATGTGGTTGTAGCTATCTTTCCTACGGCCAGCCTTCTCTATTGCATTCCATCGTTCCTCTAAATTCCTTTGAAGTTCTTCATTTCGTAATTTTACTTCCAGCTCTTCTACAAACTGGTTTCGGATGTTAATGTCTTGTAATTTTCCTGTATCAAACTTCTTGACTCTGTTGATCTTTACATTTGGTACACTTGATATCTCCTGCTCCTGGTCTGTGTTCTGCATCCGCCCCACGATTACTTCTTACATCCTTCACTGTTCTGGAATGCCTCTCTTCAATTAACATGTGATCGATCTGATTTCGGGTTTTCCCATCTGGGGATATCCAGGTCTCTTCATTTTATTTTCTGTTTACTTTAGTAGACCTTCTATTATGTTTCCAAGTTCCTTTTTTGTTCTAGGTCTTTTTCTTTGGTTGGCACATGATTTATTATGCTTCTGATTTTGGCTTGTTATTCCCGTGGGGATTTGCTAGACTTTGGTTTGAAGTTTTATTGATCAGCTTCTTAGGGTGGATTAATCCCTGTAGTTCCTTAATTTTGGTGTGGGGTTTTGCCTTGTTTACTATGGCTCTCCATCGTTTCCTATCTTTTAACTATTGGTTTCCAGTTCTTTATCCCCATGTTTCTTAAATCTTCTTTTATCTATTTTGTTCTGGGTCTTCCATTGGGCTTATTTTCGTCGAGTTTCCATTCCAACATTTTTTTAATTGTGCTGTGGTCCTCCCTTCTCATTACATGCCCTAGCCACCTAGTTCGTTGAGCCTTTATAAATCGCACTACCATTTATTTTTGTGTTGAGTTTATGGTTCATTAGTATCCTGTATTCTCCTTCTTTAATCCAAATATTTACCTTAATATCCATCTTCCATTTTCCTTTGATATTCTTCTTTGTATTGTGTCACAGGCCTTATTAAAGTTTTATACACTTTTAGTTTAGTTTTCGGAGATAACGTCTTATCCTCAATTAGTTTGTACCTGATCTTTTGTGATCAGCCATTTCATTCTTGCTTTCTGTTTTCTTTTTACTGCCTCTTCGCATTCTGTTTCGAAGCATTCATTCTTGTATTTTTTTCTCTCATAGGTAATAGTGTTTTGTGTTGCCTTTCTTATACTATCTTCTATGTTACTCTATTCGGTTTCTACATCTGCATCTTTTGTTCTTCATTGTATCTCAGTCTCTATTTCTTGTATTAAGCTTGTTTTTATATTTTCCTGGTTTAGCTCTCCGATTGCCTATTTCTTGTATTTTGTCGGTCCTCTATATTGTTTTCTTATATATTGCTTTATTCTCGCTACAACCATGTAATGGTCTGTATCTGTGGGTGTTCCTCTGTAGGATCTTACATCTGTTATTGGTCTCGTTATCTCTTTTTGACACCAGAATGTGGTCTACGTGGGTTTAGCCAGGTTATTTTGTGTAAATCCTTGTGCTTAAATCTGGTACTACATATATCCAAGTTCAAAGTTTGTTTGGTCGTGTATCGTGTGTTTTCCAGCAAGTTCGGCTATATACTCCTTTTTCCCAATTTGGGCACTGAAATCCCCTAGTATAATCAATAGATCTGTGGATATCTTTCCACTGTTTTTTCTGATTCATTGTAAAATTTTTGTTTCTCATCTTTCTCACTGTCTTCCGTCAGTGCATACACATTTATAAATGACAAATTTTGTGCCTCTTTGATTCTCAGACAGGCCATTAACTGTCATAAACTGCATTATTTCTTTTGCTGTCTTCTGGTTTATTATAAATGCTACTCCGTTTCTTCCCTGCTTGTTTTCTCCTGAATACAACATAGTGTAACGTTTTTACGACGTTTATTTAAAATAAACTCGGTTCGTGGTGTAAATTAATTTATTAAACAAACTTAAAGTACGAAATAATTATAAAGAACAACAATTAAACACTAACGTAAAACTAAACGGAACACTAATATTAAAACCGAACACTAAAGTAATTTATTTGTAACAGTTATTTATTTAACTATTTATTTATACGTATTCACAATTCTCGCCACGCTTATCAGTTCAAGACTGCCTGTGTTTTTGTCGGTCTGGCTCTTATACCTGCGGCGGCTTTTGACTTCAGTCTAGTGTCGATTTTTCTAGACTCATCTTTCCCTTCAGTCTAAAGAACATATATTCGTCTGAATTTACCACATCATTATCTTTCTGTTTCGTTTCCTCGAGTCCTCTAGGGAATCATAGCTGCCCTTTTTGGGCTATTCAAATCCATTTCCACAGGGTGGATTACTCCCTCTCCAGTTATTTTTCCATCGCTCGTAGATTGTCTATTACTTGGTTTGTCCATTTTTCCTTTATTCGTTCTCTGGGTCTAGTTTCTAGCAGTTTCTAATTAGTCAGTCGACTTATCATAGCCTTCTGGTCCATCCTCGTGACATGTGCAAAACATCTCAGTCTTTATGCTTTTATTTAACTGTCTTCTCCCTGATTGATTTTTAGGATTTCGTAATTCATTAGGCCTTTGCATTCGTTGTCGCCAATCTTTTTCGGTCCTAATAATGCTCTCATGATCTTTCTTTCAAAGATTCTCAGTTGATCTTCTTCTCTTCTTGTCAGTACCACGGTTTCAGATGCATAAGTTACCGCAGGCCTTATCAACTGAGCCAAGCCAACACTGACTTCTTGTACACAGGAAAACCTAGACAGCCAAGCCCAGTACTTAAGACAGGACAGTCGATAGACCATCAGGCTAATTTTGAAGCCAGTAATCTACTCCCACTACACCTCATCTCTCAACTGGTCTAGTGTGCTCGCGAAAGTCAGGCCAGCGGTAAAAGCCAGCTAGTTCAGATTTTCTGACTTCCTAAACCGGTGCTCTTAAAACCTTATTTCATTTAATAATAAATAAAAATGAGTCCTCCAAAGCTAAATGTACATGAAATTACGAAGTTTATTAGACTTTATAGAGAGCAAGAGTGTTCATGGCTTGCAGATACACTGGAATACAGGAACAAACAAGCTCATTTACATTCTATATTCTTGAGGATCTTCATTTCTTAATTCTTTCCTAATTAACACCGAACAGCTTAGTTTAGGTCTTCTAGCCATCCAATTTCTAATCCAAACTTTATCTTTTTTTTAAATTTCATTGTTGATAACCTCGATAATCTCATCGAAACATAATTTTACCATTTGTTTCAATAAAGTGCGCATATGATGTCGGCTGCGTTTTTGAATGTGCTCTCCATAGTAATAAGGCTAAAATGAACTGGCTTGAACTTACCGGCCTGGCTATTCACTTCTTCTTCTTCTTCTTAGTCGTATATTAAGCCATTGGCTTGTATTTCAATAAACAGCCTATTGCTCTTGGGATATGGATGTCCAACTATCCCTCCACCTCTTATATGGTCTCCCTCTTTCTCTGTGCCCTGTTGGATTTTGGGTCATTGCACTTGTGCAATTCTTGTTGTTTCCATACGTTGCACATGGTCTCTCCAGCCTCTTCTTCTTTCCCGTCCCCATCTTACCACATCTTGGACTTGGCGTTGTTCTCTAATGGTTTCGTTCCTTATCCTGTCTCTTCGTGTCTTCCCCGCTAGAATTCGTAGGATTTTCATTTCGTTTACTCGTAACAGTTGTTTTGTAGCATTCGTCTCTGCTCTCGTTTCGATGGCATAGGTCATTACTGGTCTAACCGATGTTTTCTTTATTCTGATTTTGCTTTCTACGTTCATCCATATAAGATCCTTCAGTGCTCCAGATATGCGTGCGGCCTTTCTTATATGTTCCGCTACCTCTTTTCTCAGATTTCGTTCACTCGATATAATGGTCTCTAAATAACTGAATTCCATTATCTGTTCTATTGGTTCATTGTTAACAACTAGCTTACATCGAACCGGTTCTTTGCTAGTGACTAGGCACTTTGTTTTTTGTGTGTTAATTTTCATGTTGTACTTTGTGGCCACAGTATAGAATCTATGTAGCATGTACTGCAGATCATTTTCCGACTCAGCTACTAACGTTGTGTCGTCAGCATAACAAACTATGTCAATTTTACTTGTCCCTAAGCGGTATCCCCGGTTGGTATTTTTTACCTCCTCTATGATTTGCTCCGTTATCAAATTAAATAGGAATGGGCTCAAACTATCTCCCTGTCGTATTCCGTTTAATATCTTAATTTTTTCTGTTAGCTCCTTGTAATTTTATTTGTGTAGTAGTGTTTGTGTTAATTTCTTTGATTAGTTCGACCATATATCGAGGGACCCTGTTTATCTTTAATATGTTTATTACATCCGTGAGTGTGACCCTATCGAAAGCTTTCGTAATGTTTATAAAACATATGTAGGCTGGAGTGGATGGGGCGATGGATTTTTCTCTTATCTGGTGCATTATAAAAGCTGCATCTGTCGTCGATCTGTTCTGTCTAAAACCCTGCTGATTGTCACTCATTGGAATGCGTGTTTCTAGTTCGCCTTTTACGATACTTGATGGTTGGTAATAATGTAATGCCTCTATAGTTACCTGGATCTTTTCTGTCTCCTTTCTTGTGTATCAGGACGGTTATGCTGTTCTTCTATGATGAAGGGATTTCTCCATCTTCTATGATTTTTAACATAAGTTTATGTATTTCTTTATGCAGTTCCGTACCTTCGTATCTTATGAGCTTGTTTCTGATCTCATTCGGTCCAGGGGCCTTTCTGTTCTTTAACTTATTGATGGTCTTCATTGTAGTGTCTTCGTTGACGGTAACAATTTCGCTGTTAATGGCAATATTCGTTGACGGTAACAATTTCGCTGTTAATGGCAATATTTGCGAGTGGTGCTGGTTGTGTCTGTTCTATTTCGCCGTATAGTTGGGTGAAGTGCTCGATCCATGTTTCTTCACTTAAATAGTTCAGTTGTCTGTATTCATTTATTGGTTTTTTAGTGCTTTGCAGTAGTGACCATATTTCCTTCTGCGCACCGTAGAGGTCGTGTTCCATTTCTTTAGTGAAGCGTGTCCAATATTCTTTTTTTATATCTGTAATTTGTGAGTTGACGGTGTTTCTTATTCTAGTATATTTTTCCCAATTTTCGGCGCTCTTATTGCTTTGGTAGTTAATGTTTTTCTTTGGCCAGTGTTTTTACTTCACTCGTAAACCAGGGCTTTCTAATTTTAGTATTGTTAGCATTTACTTCTCATGATCCGCTTTTCTTATGTTGCTTTCTATTTTAGAACATGCCTGTTCTACTGTATTTTCCGTTGTTATCCCATTGTCTTTAATTTTTTGTGATATTCTGCTTTGATAGAGTTGTTTTACGCTTTCGTCGCTTAGTGACTCGATATTCATCTTTTTTACATATTTTCCTTGTCTATTTTCTCTTTTTTGTTTAATATTAAGGATGACTTGGCTAAAACCAAATTGTGGTCTGATCCTACGTTGGGTGTTGTTAGTACTCGCACGTTCTGGATTTGATTGGGGTGTATAGCCGTATTTGATATAATGTAGTCTATTGTCGATTTTCGGCCTCTAGTATTTGACCATGTGTATTTATGCTGGCTCTTATGTTCAAAGAACGTATTATTTATTCTTAGCAGATTGTGAGAGCACAAGTGAATTAGCATTTCTCCTTGTTCGTTCATTACATCTTCGTTAAATCTATTTTTAATTCCTTCTACTACTTTATTTCCTACTCTTGCATTTAGGTCACCCATTATAAAAACTTTGTCTGTGTTTGGTAGGTTATCAATTTCTGTCTGTAATGCATTATAAAATTCTGTTACTTCATTAATGGGTCAGCCCGATTGGGGAGCATATACTGATATTAGTTGAATAACATTTCTGTCAGTTCTTAATGTAACACGCAGTATCCGCTCATTAACATATATTGTCTGTTCTATGTTCTGTTCGTATTTATTGTGTAAGAGGAGCCCAACCCCTGCATGCGCTTGTTTATCTTTTTCTTTTCCACTATAAATGAGTATGTAGTTTTCATATTTTGTCATTCCCTTTCCTTGTTTCCTCGTCTCAGACAAGGCACAGATGTCTATCTTGTGGTTATTCATTTCAATTATGATTTCTTGATCCCTTTTATTCCAAGATAAGATGTTGCAACATGCAATTCTTACGGTGTTTTGTTTCCGTTTTCTCTTCACTGTCATGGCTTAATTACTGGCATCGTGTGCAAGCGGCATAAGGTCGTAAATTCTTCTACTTAGTTGTCCTCCTTCTAATTTTATCATTTCTCCAACAATCCCATCTGGGCCTGGTGCTTTTCTAGTTTTTATTACTGTTTTTACTTCATCGTTTGTAGGTAGCTGGGGCTGGTTTTCATTTTCTTCTCTATTATTTGCATTTCATCCTCTTCCTGGGTTTGGAGGTTTGACAGTCTGAAGAAGTGTTGTTTCCATATTTCCTTAATTATATCCTTACCATACTGAATTTGTCCTTTCTCCTGAATACCTCGTGTCCTTATTTCATGTTTTCTCATTTGTTGTTTTATATTTCTAAACATTTCTCTGCTGTTATTACCTTTTCTGCTACTTAAATTTCGTCCATTTTAGGTTCTATCCATATTTTCCCATTATTCCTATTAAAGTTTTTGCGCCCCCTCTACGTATATACTTCTGATGTTCCATGTTTCTACTCTTACTTTGTTTGCACTAGATATATTTAAACTTTCAGTTAGGTTTGCTTTTTCTTTCTTTCGGTTCTCATGCCTACCTCACTAACCCTTTCAATCCATTTTTCTACTCTTATTTAAACTTCTGCTAACTGTTTTAGGTGTATTTAGTGAGTACTTTATTGTTCTTTTTCTACTGCAACCTGTTTTCCTTTGCTTCTGCGATTCTTGTTCGTTAAATCTTTTAACTTCTGGTTATATTTTTCTTCCTTTGTTTCGCTCATCTTCCTTTGTGTATGTATTTAATATTGCATTATAAAGTCTCAAGTGATTAAAAAGTTATGCTCGCATTTTTTTTTAAATTTATCAAGTTAGCCAGTTTAAAAAAAACAGTTGTTTGCTTGACAACAAAACAGTAAACAAATTTCTTAAACAAACTTCTTTTACCAGTTTTGGTTAAAATTATAACAATTTTGTCAATATCCCACTTTAAAATAAATGTTAAGTCAGGCAAAAATGTATTTATGGTACCAAAAACAGGTGGTGGATGCACGTGCCGGACCTGGTATTAAATCGATGACTAAGGTGAAAAGCAAGAATAAGAGGGCAACCGAAAACGGAGAGAAGGTCGTAAAAAAGAAGAAACACTTTGATCGTGAATATAGTCCAGCTCTTTCCGAAAAAAGCGAAGGATCTCCCGACACTGAAATGGCTGATGTAGAATTCTTTTCTGAAAATGGGCCTAGTAGATTGTCTAGTGGTGCTGCGAGTCCTACAGCTAGTGATTGTGAAGACAACCTTGGGCATAGTCGAAGGCATAAACCTTTAGCTAAGCGCCGGGAAAATATTCCGGAAATCAGTGGATTTATTGATTTGGATTACTGGAAACAGTAAGTAATTTTCGCTGTGTTTAAATAAGTAGATGTTCGGGGTTGTTGCGGTGTAATACAACCTTGCATTAGATCAGTCTGATCGTGTTTAAAAAGAGTGAAACATTAAATTTGTAGTTTTTGAATTGTAGTGAACTTTCAAAAGATGAAAGTAGTCTTTTTTCCTCCTGAAACGTTTGGATAGTTACTAATACTAACTGGTGGTGAAATACTTAACAAAACAAAAATTCATACAAACATCACCGATGTTACTAACCACACGTTTGCTTTTAGGGAAAACGTCTGTTGCGGTATTGTATTTCGTGGGCTGAATCAAGAGCTACTAGTTGATCAGAGATTCCTGAAGCCTTGCAGTGCACGTCTGGCCAATTGCAAGAACAGATTAAACCCCAACAAAGTAGAAGGAGAAGTAGTCGATGCCTCTGTGATTACCAAGAATTACAGTGACAACAGTTCTGATTCGGGATACGACGAATCTTCAAATCCGGGAACTGTTGATAACAATGCCTTTAAAAAAGATGTACAACAAGTTAGTATATCTCAGTTAAACAATGAACTGCATAATAGTAACGGTAATTAATATATGCTCTCTATAGATTGTTTTAATTTATTGATGCTGTTAACTAATGCATAAGTTTTAAGTGATCATATTATGAATTTCTTGCAATGCATGAAGTGTAAAATCAAGAATTTCTTTGCGATTATTTGGTTGTTGGTCACTTGTACGTAGCACAGTTAACCATATTTAATATGATTTTTATGTATGTGTTTTATTGTTATACATGTTGTCAGAATGATATAAAAAATAATAAAATTTAATTTAAATTCTAGTTGATAAATGAAAAGCTTTTGTACTTAGCATGTACAAATACTGCAGCGGTTATATTTAAAGCGTGTGTTGTAAGAAATCCATAATTGTTGTCTTGCCGACAGTACAAAGGAAATACGATTTCATCACTTGACTACATTTTATATAACTGAAAATATTGGTTAGCGATGGCTGCCTTTTAGAAGGACTGTCTTTAATGCTAGGGTTGTTCAACAAAAACATTAAATAATCGTTTGTTTGGGTCCAACTTGTACGATTTAAAAATTAGACACCATTGAAGTATAACAAAAAAAAAAAACTTCTTTACTTATGCGAGAGAATTATTCCGTTAACTTAATGACTTTGATACAGGGTGGTCTGTAGTATCTTGATTATACAAATTAGGTGCGACAACTTTAAATCTGTCAAACACTGTATATTGAGTTTCTGGAATAGTTCTCTTGAAAAAAAGGTAAAATTTTTGTACTATCTAAAGAATCAAAGGAATTGCCTTTAATATAAAAAAATATTATAGCATCTTTTTAGAAAATAAATGCCTTTTCATTTTGAGATTACTTACATATTAAAGTGTTTTTCTGAAAAAATGTTCTAAATGTTTATCATGAGCAATATAATGCTATTCTAAAGAAAGCATCATATCAAAATCATGGTGTCTTCTACATTACTGCCAAACTAATTAAGTAAAGAACTAACATACCAAGTGTTCCTCTTGTAAGACACAAATTTTAAAAGTGGACATTTATTTTTAAATATTTATTTTGTTTTGTATATGGCAGCAATATTTTTTAGTGATTTTTTTGTAAGTTGTATTTTGTCAGTCTTGCTTTGTGATGCTTTTGTAGTGAATGAGCAAGAGTGCAAAATGCAGCAGGGAGACTGGATACCTAGTCGTATTTTTGTAAAACTTATTTGCAATCAGTTGAATCTCGTTTTGGCTTTTTAATAATATTGACTTATTTTCATTATTAATTAATTCGGATTGGTTCGAAACTTAAAACATCTACTTTTAAAAAAGATGTATATTTAGAAAATTATATAAATTTGCTCCAAAAAAATAATCTTTAATTATCTTGAACCGTGAAAATTTATGGCAATTGTAATAATCGTCAGTATGAGAACTTAACAGCTTCAATTTTTTAACGGCATTGTGTTTCATAAACTGCATTTTATGAACTCAAATAATCGGAAATTGATTAATAATTTAAAACATTTTGGCCCGTTTGCACAAAATTTGTTTAAAATTTTAATCAAACTTTGTGCTCTCCGGACATAATGTTAGATAAGTTATAAAATTATCTAAATACATACGGTTTGAAGCAACGCAGAAGTTAACAAAATTCTCATACTGATTTAACTATGGTACTCATAATCTATAACTGTGTATGCCGATCTCAGATGTTTTTTATAAGACATATACATTCTTTATATTTTCACAAATTATATTATATAAAAAGTATTATAATTACGTTAATTATTTAAGGATAAATATTTATTATGTAATTGTGTACAGTAAGATTATAGCTTGAACACTTCTAATGCGTACTGCCATGGCTAGCGGTTTCACATTAATTAGTAAACAAACTACTCTAGGAGACTTTCCGAATTGAAACATATACACGGTGTTTCAAAAATGACGCATAAACTCTCTGGTATACTCTCTGTGTACAAGAAAAATATTAAAAAATTCTTTCTCCTACATTTTTGAAAATATTGAAGTCCAAAGTTTGAATCTTAATATGGCTAATATTTAAAATTACAACCACAATTCAAGTAAATTACATGTAGAAGAGGAGGAGTAATCCACCTCAAAAAATTGATTAGAACCAGGATTGAAAGGCAGTTGAATGAATGAATGAACTACAATTTCAAGAAATGTTAAAATCAATAATTTTTAATATGTGTTCAAAATAACTTGGCAACAAAGCATTTGATTTTTGTTACTTGATATAAAATTTATTTGAGTAAAACATATCTATGGAAACACATGGTCAACATCAGTTCACAATTTTTACTTATTAACCATTTGTTGCCTGACTTACTTTTGTTAATTTTAGCAATGCTTGAGTGTGAATAGGTGTCCTAATTGTTTTCAAATTTTTTCCAAAAACAATTACCCAAAAAATTTGGAATGGTACTTTGAAGTACCATCAGGTTCTGGAATATACATAAGAGTAGGAAAAATTGTTCACTAAGAACAAATTAATTTTATTTTACTGCTTAAAGTATGTCAAAAACATTTTTTAACATTTATATAATATATACAGGGTGCATTAATTACATCACACGATTGTATGGTGAAAACCAAGCAAAAAAACTCAAGCACCAATTTGCTGTTAACTTTTTAATTGTGGAGTTCTTAGCAGCCTTAAGTCGTATTCTGGTTTGCTTGTCGTGTCATATTTTTATGAAATAATGATTTTTAGCTGTAATTTAATCCACAAAAGAAATAACTAATCTGTAATTGTACTAAAAATACCCTTCGTTTAATTAGAATTTCCATCCGAAGTTTGAAATTTTTGCAGTGCTTGTCCTTTTCATAAATGTTGCAACGATGTACAATGCAATTATATTAAATCAAACGGGTTGCTATTGGTGATATCGCAGGTGACGTAGTATGACTGATCAAACAGTGTGCTAAGTTTACAAGACTTTAATTAACAATTCTTCAAAAACTACACGTTTTGGCCTAAAACAGTTATACAATTTTTTGTCCAGTTTTTAACGCAGAATCGCATGATGTAAATATTCTCCGCATGTTTTAATACACCCTGTATAACAAACTTAATTTACATCTACATTGTTAAATTCTGCAAAACAATTCATCTTTTCATTGCAGCACAGGTGAATATTACAGATGGTGCACATAGCATAAGGTTTGGATTGTATACCTTTTTTTGCTGTTTCCAATCTAACATCTGTTGACATAGAATACGATGTCCCCCTTTGTTTTGCTAAGAGGTTCCTTGGAACGTTTGTTTGAAGTGCCACATCGTCTTCGAGCTATAAGGTTCCTTCTCACTCTAACAATGGAACTTTCTCTATTAGATTGCAGTGCATTTACAAAAGTGATGTTAACGAGGTCCTAAAACAATCTGTGCCACCACTTTCTAGACTAGGCGATCGGCGTGGTCTACTTCTCCCATGTACATGTTATAAGTTATAATCTTGTATTACAGAAGGAACTGCAATTTGGGCTTTAGTACCATCTTTCCGAGTACGCCGCACCTTTATTTCTTCGGAACCATGATAATTGCTTGCTATGTGAACTATTTGGTTATTCTTCCACTTCCACAAACCAATGTTCTTATTGGGAAATCTGTAATCATAATAACCACGTTTGAGCATACTATCTGCCGCTAAATTGTGCGGAAAGCTTTTCTTGTTGAGTCTCATTATTCCACATGTTTTTTCGGATTTCAGCTTCGCTAATAAATAAAAGGAGGTGAAGTAATTATCGAAAAAAACGATTCTTTGTTTACCCCATTCTTGTTCGGTCAACTGTAACACCACTCTCTCGCCAAGACCAAAACCATTTTCCTCTTGTAAATCTCAACAGACAAAAGCCATATCTTCAGTGGTTTTAGGAGGCTATATTGTTTCAAAGAATTTCAGCCTTTAGAAATAACCATTAGTCGAATTTTATAAAGTTTGTCGATGTTTTTTCAGGAATTTTTGTTTTATTATGAACATGTAAATGACTGAGGATAATATCAAAGCGATCTCTACTCTCTACTCCTTGCGGCTGCAACAGGCGGAACACTTCCAGTTGACCAATAGTGTTTCCAATTTGGCAATTTGTGATAATCCATCAAAAGGTTTATACATACAAACGTTAAAAGCTCTTCTTTCTTCAAGTTGTGATTTTTGTTCCGTTGTGTGGCATACAAATTGCTTTGAAAGACTGTTATCAAGAACAGGTTCAAATAACACTAAAAAAATATCTGTTCCAGTTTTACATCCTACAAAGTTGTCTTCTACTGCACCTGTTGGAAAATTATAATCCGGAATACTTGTGGTGTGGTTTCTCTTTGCCGCTTACTGTTCGCTGTTTTCCCTCCTACATTTGTTCCATGTGCTTGGGCTACTTATTATCTGGGCAGGTATTGCTTCTCCATCTGGTATTTGTTCTGCTGTTCGTTCTTCGGTTGGCAACGTACAAGTACTGGCCTCTTCAGTGTCCGCCATGTCTTCAACAATTTCTAGTTTTTTAGAAATCGTTTGGTAATTGGCCGTCGTTTTCATCTGGTTCTTCATTCATCTCCAAATTTTTATCGTCAGCTATGTCTTCTAGAACCAAATGTTCAATAATCTCCAACAATTCAGCATCTATAAGTGGGCGTGAAGTCTTTTTCCTGTTGGCATCTAACAAAATTGTTAGGAATAATAACTTTATACATATTATAAAACCTTATGTAAGTGTGTCCGGTGCATTTCACCGCAAGTTTTACAGTCGCTTTTTAGTAGTCTGGCTATTCCACTAGTTATTATCACACAAAAGATTATAATTATGGATAATTTATAAACATGCCGAATAATTAACTGAAATACTTCAGCTCACAAGACTGCCAACTTTTCCTAACTAAAAATTTAAGAAGACTAGTTGGTACACTAAAGTACCGTCAGGCAATATCCCATGAAAAACGTACGTAGAAATAGTTATGGAGCATTAAAAGTGTGGTACTTTTTCGTACCGTCCGTCAACAAAGGGTTTTAAACAACTTTGTCAGATTTATTGATCTTTAAACGGCTATATTTTCAACAATTATTGTCTGTCTTGTACTCGAGGAGTATCCCGAAACAGCATGCCAGAGAGTTTATCTGCCATTTTTGAAACACCCTGTATAAGGGAAATAATAGCTGTAATGTATGCTAAAGAATTAAAATTGATATAGTTAATCAAGAATAGTAAGTTAAGAATTGGCAAATAGCAAAAAATATGGAAAAGCGACAAGAATATATTTTGTTGAAAATATTTTTGTAACTGTATACCTCTGATTGAAATAAATAAATAAAGGTAGGGTATACATACTGAAAAAGAGGAGGAAAAACAAATTGCTTTTGCCTTTGAGGAAGAAACGTGTGTGTTTGTGTATATAAAAATATAATCAAATAGAACAAAGAAACTAGCTAGCCAATACTAAAACGAATATAGTTATTTGATAACATTTTGGCTAAATTAATTTTTATTATGATACGATACCAACGACTACATTCTCGAACTTCATTTTTGAAGCTCGCAACGTAGCTTTACTCATTTGAAAAAGAGATTTATTTGTAGTACTCACATGACGATAGGTATGTACCTACTGAACTTTAATCGACAATTCAAAATAGCATAGAAAATTTAATCGACAAATATTAACAATCTAAAACATTTTCTACTTGTAAAGTATTCGGCTACAGGTTGTGATAATATTATTATTATTAATTTAAATTCAACATACAGGGCTTGTCACGACGACTTTTGATTAGACGTTTCTTGAGAAAAACTTTGTACTACATACTACAAATTGTTATTTCAAATAGAACACCCTACATATTATAACGTAAGATGTTTAAATCGATTTCTAACATCAGAAAACATTATTGTGCAAATTTTCATTTGACTGCTATAACTAATTATCAAGAAACGTCTAATCGACGGTCGTTGTGACAAACCCTGTATTTAAAGTTGTGTGAATACTGTTTATTTATAATATTTATTAGTGTTGCTGTAGTGAAATGTCTGTGCAATAGCAATTTTGTTAATTCCGGCAATTTCATATTTATTATTTATTAGGACTATCGGGTTAAGTAAGAGGATGTAGGAAGAATATTCGTGTGGTTATGATTTTAAGACAGCTTCTTACAAATTTAAGGACGCTAGAAATAATCAGTATAAATGCATTAATTGTTAATAATGCCAAATTGTTACTAATGCAATAATATTGACAGCAATTGTTATTTGATATCACCACTGTTTATGGTTTAAGCTAGTGTAATTGAGATTTTATATTATACATAGCGGAAACCAAGTTTCTAGACTTTTGAAGTCATATTTTAGAGGTAAACCTGAACTATTTGAATTGGTATTTATATTAGAAAAGGGGTAGCTGCCCAAAAAAGACATTTAATTGAATGTTGTCTTTTCTAATTCGCAACATTTTTTAATACTGATTTGTAACTTGGGCGACTACCCTGTATTTTAGGTATAATAGTTGTAACTTTATTGTCAGTGATTTTTGTGAAAATTAAGTATTTGAGTGTTAATATTTCCATGCAATGTGAGAAAATTATCATTACTGTATCGTGTATCAATAAATAAACTTTTAAGTAAATATTGCATTTTATTGAATCACATTCTGGTTTAGTAGTAAGACATTATAAAAACTGGAAGTTGTAAAATTTTGAATGTCAAAAAAAATCTTATCAATTCACAAAATGCATTTAATCCAGTCAAATGTGCGACTTGCCCCTGATTTGAAAATTCAACATCGATGCAAAAAGGCAAAAACAATAATTTATGGTGACTCATGGTCCATAAATTAAGGGGAAATCCTACAGCACCTGTGTAATTTAAGATAAAAAGGAAATAAACTAATTAGGTAAGTCAATGATCCAGATTTTATTTAGTTCTTATTGGCCTTGGGCCTCCATGGCCTGTTGAGCTGATAATATACATAGTTCTCGTTATTGGGATCAGGAGTAATCCAAAATGATGCCCTTAAAATGCTGCTTCCAGAAAAAGAATCTGCAGCAAGAAAATTGTATGGATTGTTGGAAAAATATTTCAAAGCACTTGAGATTTCTTTTATATGCACAAAGTGGAAAAATTTAACATCACCGCAACTATCTCCGGCCATTAACAAGCATTAGATTGATTTCAGCTTTTAAAAGTCAAGATGCTAAAAATCAGGAAGCTACCGAAAAAGTACATTCTGTTTTGATTTGCTTTGATTTTAAAATGAATTTCGGTGTAATACACCGAAGTCACAGTTATTTTATTTATTTTAAGCCCGTGTAGCATCCCAGACTATTGGGCAAGGGCCTCCTCCAGGTCTTTCCAATTATTTCTATCTTTCGCTGTTTCCATCCAATTGACTCCAGCCTTGGCTATAATTTCGTCTTCCCACCATGTTCTAGGACGTCCTTTTTTTTCTTTTAAATAAGTTCGGTTTCCAGCGCGTTATTGTGGGGGTCCACCTGTTTGTCATTCTTGCAACATGTCCTGCCCATCGTAGTTTGCGTTTCTTGCAGTGAAGTTTAATGTCTGTTGCTTCTTTATATCGGCAATTTTGACACGGTCACTAAGTTTTAATTTGAGAATGTTTCTCAACATTTTATTAAGTGTTGTTTCGAGTTTTTTTAAATCACTACTGTTTGTTGCCCACGTTTGTGCTCCGTAGCTTAAGGTTGGTATCACACACTGGTTAAACACTTTGCTTTTTGGTTTTGTTGGTAAGTTACTTTTTAGTATTGATTTTAAGCCCCAAAATTTTTTCCACCCTTGAGTGATACGTCTTTGTATTTCTTTTCCATCATTATTTTCAAACAATACATTTTTTCCTAGATAAACTGCTTCGTTTGTGTATTTAATTTCTTTATTGTCTAGCATTATACAGTTTTTGTTTCTGTTGGTAAGTATTTTGGTTTTTGCCATGTTAATGTTTAGACCTACTTTTGTGCATTTTGTATTAAGGGATCGCAGCATATTTTCTAGTTCGTTTGAACTTTTTGCGAACAAGGCGACATCATCCGCGAATCTCAGATTAGTTAAAAAGGATCCAGATATGTTTATGCCTCTATTTTTCGAGTCTACGTGTTTGAATAAGTGATCAAGGGTTGCATTGAATAGGTCTGGGGAAAGGGGGTCGCCTTGTCTGACTCCTCTCTCCAGGATAAATAGTGGTCCTTTTTGTTCTAATTTAATACAAGCCTTGTTGTTCTGCAAGCATTGTTGGATGATTTGGATATAATTTTTGTGTATTCCAAGTTGTTGTAGTGTTTCTATGATAGGGATATGTTCAACCGAATCGAATGCTTTTTCGAAATCAACCAGTACTATGTACAACGGCATGTTGAATTCTTTATGTTTTTCTATGAGTTGGCTGATTGATTGTATGTGATCAATGGTGGAGTAGGTTTTCTTGAATCCAGCCTGTTCTGGTTGGTGGTGTTTTTCTAGTTGTTTATATAAGCGTTTCTGAATTATGGTGGCGAAGAGTTTGTAGATGTTTGAGATGAGACTGATTGGCCTGTAATTTGAAATTTTTTCTTTTCCTCCCTTTTTATAAACTAGAATGATTACTGATTTTGTCCATTGTTAAGCATTTCGTTTGTGACGTTATCTTTTCCTGCTGTTTTTCCTTTTTTAAGCTTGCGAATGGCAGATCGGATTTCTGATATTTGTATATTCGGAGCAGGGTTGTTTGTTGGTGTTTGTTCTTTTATTTTTGGGTCTTGGTTTAACGTTGATGTATATAGTTTCCTGTAATAAGTTGTGGCTATTTTTAGTATTTCGTCTCGGTTGTGAGTGATTTTATTGTTTTTATATGGGTCTTGTAACTTGCTAATCCAACTTTTTCCTGTTGATAATTGTTTGTAGACATTTCTTATTCAGCTCGTTTCGTTTAAAATTTCTTCTATTTTTGATTGTTCTATTTCTCTTTTTTCACGTCTTATTGCTCTTTTTGTTAGTGTCCGACGCTCATATTGGGCATAAAGGATGTGAGAAGAAGAAGAAGAAGAAGTTTATTTCTGTATATTCGATTTGTGCAATGGCATCATTTAGTCTTCTAATTTTTAAGATGTTTCGCTGTTGTATTAGCTTCTTTGTATTTTCTGAAAAGGATTCTGTTTTATTTTTGCCTTTGCTATGCGTGTTGTCTTTTGTTGATAATGTTTTTGCTTTTTGGAGTTGTTTTTCCAAATCGTTGTACAGTTCTTGGATAGTTTTGTTGTCTTGTTCGTTGTTGATATCTGACTGTAGTCGGTTGAGGTTTATCCTGTAAGTGTTTTCGTTCCACCGAGTTTTTTTCGCATTAATTTTGTTGTGTTCAAAAGTTTTGTATCTCTCTAATATTTTGTTTTTTGTAAATGTTCCTCTCACCAATCGATGGTCGCTTTAAAATGCGAATCTGCTTATTACTTCATTGTTTACTGCCCTGTTTCTTTTATTGGTTAAAATAAAGTCTATTTCATTTTTGCATTTGGCGTTTGGTGACAGCCAGGTCCACCTTTTTCCTGCCCTTTTCTTGAAAAAGCTGCTGCATATTACTAAATTGTTACTTAGTGCGAATTCTATAAGTTTGTTTCCCCTTTCGTTTCGAAGGCCGTAGCTGTAAGGGCCTAGAGCAGATTCTTCACCTGTTTTCAGCCGTCTAATTTTGCTGTTGAAGTCGCCCATTACGATTAGTTGATCTTGTTCCTTATTATTTCTGTATTCGTTGATCGTACGTTCTAGTAGTTCGTAGAAGGATTCTACTTGTTCTTCTGGGTAGCTTTCTGTAGGGGCATATACTTGAATTATAGTTATATGTTTACTGTTATCTATTGTTAGATTTAGGACTGCTATCCTTTTTGAAATTCCTTGATTTTTCCAGCGTGTTCTTTTTTTACTATAAACCCGACTCCTTCATATCCCTTCTCTTGTCCTTTCCATAGCAATACAGATCCATTTTTCCTTTTGGTAATACCTTCTCCGCTTATCCTTGCTTCAGCAATTCCAAGTACATCCCAATTAATTTTTTCCAGTGCTGATTCAAGTTCTTGTATGCTCTCTTCAGATCTTAAAGTACGAACATTCATAGTACAGATTTTTAAAGTTAAGTTGTTTTTACCTGGAGGGGGTTGGTCTTTAGCTTCCCTACTGACCAAAGTTCTGGGAAGTTTGTTTTGTGTTTGATTATAGTTTTGAGTTTAGATTAAATCGTTAGCCGTGGTCATAGCCTGGTCGACATCTGTATTTTTAGGTTCTCGTTGTTTTAATTGTCGTTTTTTGAAGGTGAGTCAGTGTCGTTTGAAAAATGTCTGAGTAATGTTTGATATGTTCCTTTGGGTTTTAATTCCGATAGTTGGTTTTGTTCTTTCATTTTTTTGGTATCTTGTTTGATTGCTCTTACGGTTGTTTCGTTTGAATTCTGAGGAGATTTTTGTAAACCTCTTTTCTCGCCCTTTCCAGTGGTATTCGGTAGATTTTTTAGCTGTTCAAGTGTGTATAGCTTGTTGTTGATTAGAAGTTTATTGTTTTTGTTGCTGACTTTTTGACCCTTGCTTTTGGCATCGTTTAGGTAGGGTTTTAGTTGTTTTTTTACTTCCAGGCTCTTCTTATCTAGATCTTCTGCTATTCCTATCCCGGTTCCGCTCAATTTTCTTACGTTTTTCAGTATAGTAATCTTTTTTGTCCAAGTTGTGAATCCCACTTTAATAGGATTATTTCCCACTTTTTCTGCTTGGTTTCCGATTCTGAATATGAAATCGATTTCGTTTTGTGTTATTTCGATATCCATCTGAGCAATTGTTTTGATAAGCAATTGTATCAGTACTTCTAATGTTTCGTTTGGTTCTTGCGGTAATCCATAAATCATTTTCGTAGAATTTACTTGCGTTTTCTTTACATGTGCTATTGAAATAAGGCCAATTCAATTCACAATAATACAGGGTGAGTTATTTTTTTCATTTTAAGCATTGGGATCTCGGAAACCATAAGACATAGAGATTCGGTTAAATGAGGAAAGAGTTGTCGTTTTAAGAGCTTATGCAAGATATGCTTTTGTTTTTTGAAAAAAAACCACAGTTTACTAGATATGAGCAAAAAAAGAAATTAGCAATTTTTCTTTAAAGTGTTCTAAAATCCTTAATGTTAGAGATACAGAAATATGATAAGAACAAAAATTGTAGACATTTTTCCGCTTAATAAGATACATTTATTAATTTCCATTCTGCTTTTATAATCTTCGAGTTATAACGCAAACTTACATTTTTTTAAATAACAGTCATAGGTAGTTGGCTTTGTCATTTTTAAAAAGGACAAATGTTTCTCTTATAACGATATAAGGTTTGCTATACTTTGATAAATAAACGCGATGCAGGAATTTTCGTATTATTGAGAGGTAAATAAACAGAGTTTGCCATGGAAAACAATAAACAAACAAAGTACTGCTGCTCATTGTTTTAGTTGAAATTTGACAGTTCTGTAACTTCTACAATTAAATTAAAGATGTTTTCTAATCGCGAAAAACTTAATATGGCCGAATGTTTTATTTTTCGTAATAAAAATAGTGTTCTTCCTGCCGAACGGTAGAAAAACAACAACAATTTTATGAAAATCGACGTCAACCATCTCTACCGACGTTCAACAATTTATACCGAAATCTAAGGCAATTTGGTTCCTTTTCGCAACCAAAGAAGGATGATGGCGTTATTAACGAGGATATCCATATAAATGTATTGGCCTACGTTGACCAGAATCCTTCTACTTCGACCCGACAAATTGCAGCTGAAGTTGGTGTGTCGCAAAGCACAGTCATGAGAATTTTGAAGAAACATAAATTTCACGCATATCACTTATCAGTAGGACAGACACTGCATCCAGGAGACCATGCTTCAAAATGAATTTCAAGATATGTTGGATGGCTTAGATTTGGAAATACGACGTAATTTACGCTGGTTTCAACACGACGGTGCTCCGCCGCACTACCAACTGCAAGTAAGAGAGCACCTAAACCAACTGTTTCCAAATTCTTGGATAAGTAGGAATGGGTCGGTCCTTTGGTCACCAAGATCTTTCAATTTTGGATTTCTTTCTTTTCGGTGTTCTAAAAGATTTAGTTTATCAGCGAACGTATGCGACAAAAAAAGAACTACGTGATGCTGTGGTAAATGCCTTTCGCAATTTAGATGGTAGGAAAATACGTAAAGCTGTAAATTCTATTGTGAAAAGATGACGTTTGTGTGTAAATAATAATGGTGGACATTTTGAACATTTGCCGAGATAGATTAGGTGTTCATTTATTTATATTATCCCAATTAAATTATAACTTGCTGTATCAAGAAATTCTCTAAATATATCATATCAATATATTGATATGATATATTTGGGGAATATCTTAATACAGGTAGTTATCAAATCATTTAATTGGGATAATATAAAAAAAAAAATAAACACTTACTAATAATGTAAATAATGTTAAATTAGTATTAATAAAATGTTAATAATTGTTAATTATAGATAGTATTGTAAATAAATAGTATAAGTTAACTTGATAAGTAATTTTTTTAAAAATAATTTGTATAGTATGTTAAAAATTTAGAAACCAAGGTGATGGGAGAAAATAATAAAGAGTTGAATGTAAAAGAAAAAATGGAAATTTGAGTTTGATAAATTCAAACTAAAATTCAATTTATTTGTATTAAAACTGTAAATTTGAAAGCAAATAAAGTTATCATTTGATTACAAGTTGTATAAAGATTCGTGTTATGGTATGGGAATATGATTTGGAATTATGTAAATTTTATTTTAAAAAAATAAAATTTTGCTTGGAAGAAAGAAACAATAAATTTGGTCTTGCTGCAATTTGGAGTCAAAATAGGAGATGTGTTATTTGATCTGTCTGTAAAAGCAGGATGTGTTATTGGATAAAGAAACAAAGACAGGATTTGGAACATTTTGGAGTTAAAGCTAAAGGTGTTTTGTGCGTGTTCAAATAAAAGGTAGTTTTAAAATTATTAATTTTAAAGAAGGGTGTTTGTTTAGTAATAAGAATTGTTATTGATTATTGTTGAGGTTTTTTGGATAATTTGGGGTGTTTATTTTAAAAAATTTACTTTTTGAATTTAAAACTAAAAATCAAAATTCATAAATCGATCCCTTTTAAATGACTCTGAGTTAGGAGATATCAAAAATTTGATTATAGAGTAAATACAAAGTGAGCTAGCTGGAAATATAAATAAAATTGTATGCATTCTTCTTAATTCAAATACAACGTCGAGTGTCATAACAATATGTACCTACCTATGTTTTTTTAAAATGGCACTAAGTTTCTTAGATAATATTGAATATTTCACTATTATCTCATAAACAATGCCATTTTTTTTAAACTGGTAGTAATCCTTAAAAATACTCGTGTTCAAAATTAACGCACCACTTGGTTTTTCTGATTTATTTTTGCTATTTGAGTAATACAACAAATTATAAGTGTTTTAAGTCAGGTTTAGGTCATGTTTATGAAAACAATTGCTTAAAGTGAAAGGTTGAGGAAAAAAAGAAACTTATACAAAAATTCAAAATGAAAGAAAAATTTATTCCACATTAAACAAACACAAAATCAAATTTAGAAAAATCTAATAACGTGTGGCACCTCCTCTAGCTGTGATAACTGCCTGCATCCGTCGTGGTAAACTTGTTATCAAGTTTTGGATGGTTTCTTGAGGAATGTTATTCCAGTTCTTGAAGATTCTTAGGTTCAAGTAAATGACGTCTCACTGATTTTTTCAAAGCATCCCGAAGATGCTCTGTTGGGTTTGAGTCTGGACAGGGCATGTTTGATTTAAATCAAGTGATTTAAATCGTTGATTTAAATCGCGATTTAAATCACATGATTTATTTAAAAAAAAATCATGATTTAAATCAAGGTAAGTGATTTTCAGTTTATGGTTCTTGGTTTAAACTTTAAGGTCGCCAAAAGTACCGCCTTCAAGATGTTTTGTATTGGGAATTACCGCAATATAGGATTACACCCAAACAAACTAACCAAAGCTTTATTCACTTTTGTTGGCTCAAAAATTCTGAGAAAAGTACATTATTAACTCTTAAGGGGGGGTTTTAGTAACATGCGATCGAAAAAATTTCACCTCAAGTTGGCTATGAAACAAGAAAATACAAAATTAGGCATGTCGAATTTTAAGCCATACAAATGTCAGCTGTTGTTTTATAGGTTATGTGAGGTGTGTGAGGTTATGTCTGTTTTGCTGTTAGGCATATAAAAAGTCACTAATTCTATTAAACACAGAATTCAAATCTGCCGCCAAGAAAATGGAGGTCACATAACTCATCTACTTTAAAATGATTTTCCGTTAATAACATTTTTCTGTTCAATTTGTATTTAATTTTAGTTTTTAGAATAATTTAATCTGCTCTAATTTTTATCAGTTAGGCGTAGTTTTAGATTTCGTAGTTCTAATGGCTTATGTTGTATGACTTTAGCAAAGACATGATTTACATTTTTCATGGCAAACTTTGAGGTGAAATTTTTTCGATCACACGTTAGCATGTTTACGCGCGGAAAATTGAGTAATTTTAAAATAACGGTACGGTTAAATAATGACAGTTGAAAAGAAGGACGGGTATGAATTAAAATTTTTAGACCTTTCCTTCATACGCTACAAGGCCAGAACGACCAATTTTAATATACCTAGTAACTAAATTATGGCCTATTATAAAAAACTTACGAAAAGGGACTTGCACAAGACATCCATCAAGAATGTATTGATTTTCGCCTGTAGCGGGGTGGGTTTCAATATTACCTTCCTATGCATGTATCGACCCTTTTGCAAATTTGTATAATTTAGGCGTGATCTTTATTTAACTCTAGAAAAAATTGCGTATAAATGTTTAAAAACTGATTAAAGATAGGCAACCCAACATTCACCGACTCTGTCAATGTCACTGTCAATGTTTACAAAGAGGTTTAAGAGATTAAAAGTCATTTACATGTACAGTCAATTTCTATTTGACGTATCTAAAGTTGCATAACTACTTAAAAAATCAAAAAGTCATAAGAAGGCGCGTTTAGCAGAACGTCAAAAACGAGTTGAGGTTAGAGGTCAAGAATTGCGTAAAGCCTATGTCACACTATCAGTCAGTTTGACAAACTAGACTAACCAAACTGTTTTAATGACGTCAGAAGTAACCAGTTTGACAAAACCTTCAAACTCTGTTGTCAGACTATACATCTAATTTGATTAAACATTAAGGTTAAGTTGTGGTTTGTACAAAACTTCTTCGGCCCTATACAACTCAATAAGGGTCAAAACCTGCTCTCGAGTCCAGGACATAATTAAAAATATTTATAACTACTAAAATATAACAGTAATCAGACGAAAAGCATGAAAAACGTGCGGGTAAACGCAATGTTACTAGGTTATGTTTTTATTTGTTTACTGCACATGTTCTTCGCGCTTCGCGCCTTTCCGTTGAATTTAAAATTTACCCAATCAGCGGCAAGGTCGCATCAAACCGACTGACGAAAATAGAGGCGCCTCTAAAAATTAGAAAATTTGACCAAACTAAAACGGTGACGTCATGTGACGTCATTAAAACAGTTTGTTTAGTCTAGTTTGTCAAACTGACTGATAGTGTGACATAGGCTTAAGATTCATATTTGAAAATTTGCATATTTATATAGTTATTTGTGGTATGGCTGTAAAAGATATGGCACAAACAAAACTACGAGTTTCTGTGTATTTAAATTGTAATCTCCTTGTCAAGTTTGTGGAAAGTTCGGATTTAAAGCCGTTGTGACTGTGCTGTTTGTATTGCCTAGTCTAGTGTAGCGTAAATGGGTCATTTAAACCGATTTTTCTAGAACATTATTTCCAGTTTTTCTGGAATAATTTGCATTTTGAAAAAAAAAATTCTATATGGAACATTAAGAGCATAAGTGGCAAAGAAAATGAATTAATACAAGAATTTGAAAACTTCGACCTAGATATACTAGCGATAACGGAAACTAAAAAGAAAGGTAGACAGAGTATCGAACTAGATGGTGGACATTTAATGTTACTGAGTGGAGTAGGAGAGGAAGAGAGAGCCAGAGGAGGAGTGGGCTGCTTAATTAGAAATAAATGGAGTAAATATGTAAATGGCTGGGAGTGTACTTCACATAGAATTTTGAGAATAGAAGTCAAAATAGAAAATAAGGAAATCAACCACATCCTGATACTATATGGCCCAAATGAAGATGAAGCAGCGGCCAAGAAAGAGGAATTCTGGGAAAAAGTTACAGAGATAGTAGAAGACATAGAAGGAAAAATAATTATACTTGGAGACATAAATGGCAGAGTGGGTAGACAGGACGGCAGTTCAAGAGATGTCATTGGAAAGCATGGAGAGGAGACACGAAATAATAACGGAAAGAGGATAATTGACTTCTGCATCCAAAATAATTTCCTAGTAATGAATGGATTTTTTCAACATAAGGATGTACACAAATACACAAGAGAAGTAAAAAGTAGGAGCGAAAGATCAATCATAGATTATATACTAAGCCAGAGAAACGACAGGAGCAAAGTAAAGGACGTGAGAGTTAGAAGAGGTGCAGAGATCGGCAGTGACCACTACTTAGTAGAAAGTAAAATAAGTATGATGACACCAACACAAGAGAATAATAGAGGAAGCAGTGTAGATACACAAAACAACACACAAGACGCAATAAAACTGTATAAGCTAGCCGATAGAGAACTAGCACAACGATATAGAGACAAAGTAGAAAAAATGCTGGCAACAACACAGAGTAGTGCACAAAAAGAAGATGTCGAGCAAATGTGGGGATGGTACAAAAGGGTATTAGTAGATACAGCCAAGGAGGTATGTGGTATAACACGAATAAACAGAAACAAGCATACAAAGAGGACACCGTGGTGGACCGAAGAAATTAGAAACGAGGTAAAACTCAAAAAGAACAAATGGAAGCAATACTTAAACGAAAGATCGCAGAATAGATACGAAGAATACAAGGAACAAAGAAAGAAGGTCAAAAATGCCATAAGGTTAGCAAAGGAAAAGTCCTGGGAAGATTTCGGGACAAAAATGGAAAAAGACTTCCATATAAACCAAAAGCTCTTCTACAAAATCTTAAAGAACGCAAGAGTGGGAGATAAACAAGCAGAGACTAAACAAGTCAAAGACAAAAATGGGATTGTACTCACAGAAGGGAAGCAAATAATGGACAGATGGAGGCAGTACTTCGAAGAACTCCTATTTTCGGGAGAGGACGAGGAAGTAGAAAATGAAAATATAGACAAAGCCCAAGCAGGAGATCAAATGGCGGAAGAGATACAAACAGATGAAGTGATAGAAGCCATAAGAGCGCTCAAAAAAGGGAAAGCAGCGGGATACGACCAAATAACAGGCGAAATGCTAAAGAATGTGGGCCCAAAGGGAATAGAACTGTTGACTTCAATATACAACCAAGCTTGGGCGGAAGGGAGAGTGCCATCAGACTGGAAGATTGGTATCATAGTACCAATTTTCAAGAAGGGGGATAAGCGGGAGTGTAAAAACTACAGAGGGATCACCCTACTGAGCATACCATCGAAGGCCTACGAACGGATCCTGGAAAAGAAACTAGTAAGACAAATCGATAAATCACTAGAGCAGTCACAGAGTGGCTTTAGAAAGGGGCGTAGTATAAATGACCACATATTTACACTCAAACAAATCACAGAAAAGTCTCTAGAAAGAAATATCGAAACGTATCAGGCGTTCATAGACCTTGAAAAGGCCTTTGATCGAATCCAGCGATCCAAAGTCCGGAAAATACTGGAAAAAAGGAAGGTGGAGAACAACCTGATAGCAGCTATAATGAGCCTTTACGAAGAAAATAGGAACTATGTAAGGACGGACAACAGGCAATCCCAAAACTTCCCTGTAAACAATGGCCTACGACAGGGAGGAGTATTGAGTCCTATACTCTTCAACTTGGTTTTGGATGACACAATGAAAGACATAAGAGGAAAAACGACAAAGATGTACATCGGACATAGACACATGAAACCAGTGTATATAAACGAATGCGCTTTCGCAGATGACCTAGTAATATTCGGCAAAAACGAAAAAGACCTACAAAAAAACTTGGAGATATGGAACGCAGCATTGGAATCAAACAACATGAAAATCAACGAGGAGAAAACAAAAATAATGGTAACAGGCAGAGGAAGCGCCCAAGCAGATATAAAGTTAAATGGAAAGACACTAGAGCAAGTTGAGACGTTCAAATATCTAGGGGTAAATATGAATAACAAAGGGTACCACGATGCAGAAATTAATGCGAGATTGGATAATACATCTAGGGTATTCCACAGCCTCAGAAATGCATTCATAGCGAAACGGGAGATATCTCAAAAGACCAAAATAACAGTATACAAAACCGTGTTTGTACCAACACTCATTTTTGGAAGTGAAACGTGGGTCCTGACGCAAACCATGAAGAGCAGAATACAGGCTATGGAGATGAAGTATCTTCGTAAAGTAGCTGGAGTCACTAGAAGGGACAAAATAAGGAACACGGAAATAAGAAAACGACTAAAAGTGGAACCCATACTAAAAATAATAGAAGACCGAAAACTCCAATGGTTTGGCCACCTTAGCAGGCTAGGAAATGAAAGACCTGTAAAACAAACTTGGGAGGCAAGAAGACATGAGCGAAGACCTAAAGGAAGACCTCGTAAAACATGGGATGACAGTGTGAAAGAGATACTGGGAGACAGAGGGATTAATTGGACACAGGCAAGGAAGATGGCGAGTAATAGAAAGGAGTGGAAAAAATTTACTCACAGTTTTAAAGGACAATAAGTGAAACATAAAATTATTAATATTTACCCTACACCTTCGGGTAAACAGGGATAGATTATATATATATATATATATATAAAAAAATTCTTGTGGCGTTTGAAAGAGAGTGGTCGTGTCTATCTACTGATAGAGAGATTTTTTCGATATTAATATTTTTGTAAAAACTATTTGAAAATTTTGAAGTAAAATAGAGCTTTAGATTTTTTAATACTGTAAAGTTGGTTTTTAGAAATTAAAAAAAATCTTTCTATCAATAGATAGAAAAGACATGGATAATTACAAAAAAAAATGCTCTGCCGTTCCTGCTTAAAAAATGAGTCTAAAAAACTGGAACAAAATGTGCTTAAAATGAGGTATATTTCATGGTGTAAATGCCAGCCTTAAGAAGGTTTACAAAACGTGACATATTTAAAGTTTAAAGATTGCATGCGTAGTCCTCCCCAGTTAAATATTTTTGAACTTATGGCCATAAACTAACCGTTTGAGTAGAAAATCTATTTAAATCAAAAAAATCGATTTAAATCAAAAAAATCGATTTAAATAAAAAAAAAATCGATTTTTTTGATTTTTTTTTTAAACCATACCGTGGTCTGGACTGTGTGGTCTGTGGTGGCCAGTGCATTAATTAAATATTTATTTCATTTAAATAATCTAAAACCGGTCTTGCAACATGAGCATTATCATGTATTAAAATGAAATGATCCCCTATAAATGACGCAAAAGGCATGACATGGTCTTCTTTTAATCTCCCTCTAACAGTCACAGCGGAAATTCTAACATTTCTGATTGCTTGGAATTCATTACTAAGCTTGTGCTTGTGCATTTTTTGTTTCTCAACACCTGTTGCCGGTGAAAACGCTCATCTCGTGGACTTGTGAATTGCTTTCTACCCTGTCCACGTCTTCTAGAGTGTGATCCAGTTTTTCTCAATCTTCTAATCATAGGACTAACTGTTGAATGATTAACACCTAGTAGATTGGTCACATAACGCATAGTACTTCATCCTTCATCTATTATCCATTCACTTAACTCCCGTGACATAAAAGTCACAATGTGTTGGTTATTGGTTAATATGAAAATCCCTATTAGGCTATTAACAATTTTTAGATTTGAGATTGGCGCACCTTTAAATTTAAATTTAATTCTTTTGTTTTTTGGTTTCACTTTGGCACTTAAATTATTTATTATTCAAGTTACGTTTTATAATTCATAATCTTTAGAGAAATGGCTGAACAGAAGCACCAACGAAGTTTATTATCAAAGAGAGAGAACCCATTTTTACCTTGTTCTACTTAATTTTACGAAAATGACAAATGATTTATCATTACCTTACTTTCAGTTTGACGTTAAGTACATTCACTAAAAAAGTTGATAGGTTCTGTACATGTGTACGGTGATGTTATTAAGATATGGTGTTCCTACTCCCACTATTTTCCATATAAAACTTTTGTACTGTATCGTTTGACAGTGTACGTACTAGTTTAGATATTGGCCGCTAGATGGCGGCATATACTTTGATATTTTATAATCATAACCTATTATAACATTATAACGTAACGTATTTTTATAAATTTTGCACTTTTTGCTGAAGATATTAAAAACACATAAATATAATATAAACGCTGCAGCTTTAAGAATAAATCGATTTTTTTCTTTGAATTACATAGGTTTCTTTCGCAAAAGGTTTGCTGCAATGCTGCAAACAAGCATTTTCATAAATTGTTCTCCCAAATGTTTTTCTGGGCATTTTCGAAAATCAGGTAAAAGCACGGGCGAAACATAAATACTTTGTGTCGCCAAGAGTTGCGATAACATTCAAAATTAAATATTTTTGCAGTTCTTGGTGTCAACATTAAACTGTCATCTTACAGCTATTGTTGGAACTAGTACGCAACTTGTCAAAGAAGACAGTTCGCAAACAATTGAAGGAGTGGTGACACCATCTTAATAACATCACCATGTGTACATAAAGTACACTCCAAAATTTTCATTTGACAGCGTAAACGTCACGGGAGTTAACTGAATGGATAATAACAAAATTGATGCTCTTTTACACATTCATAATTGGTTAAATGACGTCGTCGATTCATGTTTTTGAATGTAAATGGTGTAGATAAACTTGAATAATTTTTGGCACTTACTAATCTTGAAACGTATAAAGGTGGATTTACGCTAGACGATTTTTATAATTCTCGTCCCATGTGTTCCGAGACGAGACTATCCGATACGATAAAAAATCATTGCAGCCAATCAGAAACGACGATGGGTCCGATACTGTAGGACACATCGTCCAAAAATAAAAGTTTGTCTCTGGCAAACTTTTTATCGTTTGTCTCGGATGTATTATGTATTTACTTGAAAAAATCAAAAGTAAATTACGTGGAATTGGAAGCTCAACTTGAAAAAATAAATTCAACAAGTTCTCACAACTTCTCACATGGAATCTACAACTTTTCCCTTTACTTTTTGTTATTTATTATGACATAAGCCATCTATGATTTGTGATATTACTCTAATAACTCCTTTAATAATAGAAATAAACCAGAAAAATCAGGTGGTGTGTTAATTTCGAACAGGAGTTTATAAATAAAACCCAAGGGATACCCATTGCAGTGCACTCAAATAACCCGCCACTTTCTTTTATAATGCGCCATGAGTTCGCCAGGGTGCAGCAGCATAAATATGAAAATGGCTGTCGTGTTGCCAACGAGTTGTTAGGAATTTTCATTTCTTGAGGGTTTATTTTCTGTGCATCAGTGTTTGATCATTGTGGGTGCTAAGCGTGCTAAGTGCTAATAGGAATAAGCTCAGTAGGGTGTTCTGTCGTTCTTTGATCAGTTGATCAGTGCTTATTCACACGTGCTGGTATCTGCTTATGGAAACTGTTTAGCCTTTGCTGTTTTACTCGAATAATAAATTCCGCCATCTACCAAAGCAAAAATTGTGTTAACTGGTAAGTATCTTAGTTTTGTTACGATCTAAAACTTAACTAATAAATGTAGTACCGTATTCATACAGCAACATACCTATTTAAATATTTTTTAAAGGTTTGTTGTGGCGAGTTTGGCATTTAATATTTGTTGGTTGGGTTTTTCGCCAACAATTCAGAAACTTTGAAATGAGTAAAGCTTTACAATTTTATTTTGGCGTACAAAACTATAAACATGTTTCTCTGTTTCGGCATTAGAATGACATTATTCTATGACGCATTTTGATGCTAGAATGAACTTCATTCTTACGATTTTTGGTGACATTTTGTTTTCTCAGAAATTGGTGAAACTATATTAAATAAAACATAAAATACCTGGGTACAGGTCGTAGCCCGGAAACTTTTAACCACATGCGCCAAAAAGGAACCTACAGACCGGAATTACAGTGGCTCAAAAAATGTTGATGTGACTTGTATCGGGGTGATCAAATGAATTTCAGATTAGGGTAGGCGCTGTTAGTGCAGAGCATGTCTTGGAGTACTACAGCGCACTATAATTATTATACTTATTGGTTTGTTGTTTTGACAGTTCACAAATTTAAGATTAAACTAAGACATGCCTAAAAAAGAAATAGCTTACTAGATGTGAAATTCATTTGATCACCCGTTATAACTGGTTTCATATACGCGTAGGCGCATTTGTGCAGTAATATAATATACCGTGAGTTCAAAAAGTCTTTACATAAGGGCTGGCCATGAGACACAAAAACAATGTCAATTGCAAGATTTAGAATTTATTAATTGTCATCATTGTGTTGCTGGCATAATACTGTAGTGCAAAATTCAATAAAATTGTAAAAACAAAGGTTCTAAATCTTGCAGTAGACATTACTTTTGTGTTTCATGGCGTCATGGCCAACCCTTATGTAAAAACTTTTTGAACTCACGGCCTATCTGTTGTACTTGTAATTGCTTAGGTGTAAGACTGTAGTATAACCATTAATAGTCATATACTTGATGGTATTTACATTGGATAGATGTTTTACAGCATAATACGCAAATATTTGCGGTTTAAATTACAATAGGTATTTAAACTAATGTGTAAGGAAGAACATCCCAATACTAGTGAATTTCTAATTTGTAGGACTTTATCTCTACGGCAAGTATCTAAAGTAATACCATAAACTAAATTTTAGTTTATGATGCTACGTTTTTGCACACCTAAGAAAGTTTAAAAAACGGGCCGAAGGCTTTCTAGAATATTAATTATTTTGGGAATTATGGGTTACTGTAAAAAATTAACAAAATTCTTAGTTTAATTATAAATTGTCACAAAGGTATAGTATATCATTTATTGTTTTTTAGTGACGTACGTCTTTCATCGATTAATCTACACACAGTACTAAAATTTCTATTACTGCTCATCTACTTGCATGTGTGCACAGAACACTTTTTCACAAGTTTGGTTTTGATCATTGGTTTATGTAATAAACGTTTTATGCCCGACCAGGTGATATCAGTTTTATTTTATTTATTTATGGTATGCACAAAAATTTAAATAACAAAATAAAATTTACTAATTTATTTACACAATGTGCATTTTTAAAGCAGCTTAGATATCTTGGTCATTCTTCGATAGTAACTTTTTTATTTTAAGAATGATCGTAAAGCATGGAATAATTATACAGTGTCCCCCCGGACCGAGTTGACGAGAGGACCAAAAACATTATTTTCGATTTTACGACAAAAAGTCATTCTTTATAAAAAATTGTGCGGAATATAATATACGGCACGGTGCGTTACACACGGGGAACAAACAGTTCAAGAGTCATGATGTCATACGAAAACAAATATCTAACAATTTATGATATCATTAAAAAATATTTACAATCTACGGCTGTGTACGGCTGTGTACGAAATATATCCCATCCAAAACTCAGTTTATGACGGATCAATCATTATAATTGACGTTTAGTGTATCTTACCTTTGATTTTTAAAATACACCGTAAAACACATAATTAAATTATTTAAAAGCATTTACTTTTATTTATAGGAAAGTGAAAATTTAAAAAAATGCTTTTATATAATTCGAGTCTACTATCGTACAGCTACACCGCAGGTCCATTAGTTTCTAAGCTGTGTTGGATACTTTAACATATTAGTTATTAGTTGGATACTTTGTTATTTTTATATTTTAGATGATAATATTTTAGTTATGTTAACCATTTTCAATAGTTCTTTGTATGTTTTGCTTGTCACTTAAAACGTATAATTTGGAGTGCATTCTTTGTGTCATATTTGAGTAAGGGTTTAAATATGCATTTTCACACCAAATATAATCCAGATGGTTTAACCCAGTTAAACAATGATCTCTTGTTGTACGTGCCTGCTGTCAGCTGTCAGGTTTTTGTCTAAAAAAGGGATTTATAAAGCAGACACATTTTTGTTTTACAACAGAATCATTTGCACTTTGTACACTCGAAGTGAGATGTTACTTTTTAGTAAGGTCCTATAAAATTTTATATATATTTTTTTTAAATACATGTTTATAGTTATAGAAGAAAGATGTAACAACGTAGATTTTATTCCTGTATTAAACTTCCTATGAATTATGAATGTTTTTGTTTTATCAATTTTTTGCAAGCTCATATTTTTAAATTAATTACAGAGGTGGATCTTTTTGCTTAAAAAGCAAATGCCATTGAAGGACATTAATTTCGTTAGGTCATAGTTTACTATTTGCATATTTTCTTATCAAACCTACTAGCACTAATAATAAACGCTTGTTTATTTTTATTAGTACCCCGAATTAATAAAGATCAAATTATGTACGCAACACGTACGAAAACAATTCGGTCATTCGCTGTGCCGTAGCACAGTACAACAGTCAGTATCCCTGTTTTACACATATAGAAAGAGCTAACGAATTTACTCGGCAACGAAGTGTGTATTGCGCTGAAATGAACGATGAACGAATCGTTCAGTAGGAAAGAGTATGACTCGCACCGCACACTACGGTGAGTCGTTCAATTTGAACGACTCGCTCATGAGCGACCCATCACTATTTGTGACTCTTGCAGGAACAAACCTATTATAATTTTTCTTTAAATTTCTAAAGTCCATATAATTGTATTTTTGTATGTTTACAGATGTTTATGTTAAAATGATTGTTCTGTTTTTGAAATACTTTTTTTTAACAAAACGTCTTCCGGATTGGAACCGTGTTTTTGTGCTTTCTTTCATAATAAAATTTAGTTTTTTTACTTTAATTCGTAATACTCCACCCCCCCCCCGGCCAATTTTGTCCGCCTTATCAAAATTAAAATCTGGTCACCTTATCTTTTACCCGAAGGTGTCGAGGTAATTTTCTATATTACCTTTCAACAATAAACTTCTGCCATTTTTTACGATCTCTTGCTAGTATTCTTGCCTTTTCCCATGTTTTTCCTTTACATTTTAATATCTCCGCTACGCTGTTGTTCCAGGTTGTTCTGGGTCGTCCTTTTCTGTTTTCCCTGTTTTTCTGGCCTCCCATACTTTCTTAACTTGCCTTGTGTTTTCCATTCGAATTAGGTGACCTGCCCACTTTAATTTCTTTTGCTCTATTTTGTTTTTCAGCGATTTCAGTTTTAGTTTTTCTCTAACGTATTCATTCCTTATTTTATCTACTCTTTTAACCCCTTCCACTTTTCTTTAATACCTCATCTCTGCACTCTGCAGCCTGTAGTCTATTTTCTTGTTTTTTGTTTAGTACCCAATTCTCAGCCCCATATGTTAATATCGGTATATAGATTGTATTGTACAATGTTATTTTTGTTTCCTTGGATATCTCTTTCTGGTTCATAAAATTCTTGTATACAGGGTGTCAACGAAACCTGGGGCACCCTCATAATTTTTTTATTTTTTAAGATATCTAAATGAAATTTGGTATGTTTAATATACTCTTTAAATGGCATTTCTTGACATAGGAAACAAGTTTCTGTCACTTCCGGTTTCACCGGAATTGACTACAACTTTGTTATTTTAAATGGAACACCCGGTATATTTATACATTTTTGGAATCTCCATTCAATTTTACGTATGGTAGTATCAAGTTCGAAACATTTTGATGACAAAGTAAATTTTTGCAGAAATTAATCTAGCGTGCCATGACTAACGCCAAATGAAAGTCAAGATGCCCCAACACTCGAGACAAATTGTTTTAGAACTTTAACTATTTTAGTTGCTGTATTAGAATGGCCTAAAGTTGGAAAAAATGCTTTTTCGAGAATAACTCTATTTTTTCAAATGGCACTAGGGTGGGACACTAGGATATTAAAAACGAGCGTTTTTCAAGGATTTTATTGATACCAATAAGACGGGATTAATATGAAAATGTAATTCGGAATAACACTCTCCGTTCAAAAAAACCATATTTTGGACATTTAAATCTAGATACTGGGTTTCAAAACAAGTGAAACAAATGAAATGCACAAAAAAAAGACAGACTTGTTACAGTTGAAGTGCTAAAATAATTTGTTTTGAGTGTCGTAGCACCCTGACTTCCATTTTACGAAGGTCTTTGCACCTTAGGTTAATAAATAAACTCTTCTGTAAGTAGTTATTTTGTCATCACAATGTTTCAAACTTGATGCTACCATACGTAAAATTGAATGGAGATTCCAAAAATGTATAAACATACAGGGTGTTCCATTTAAAATACATATCAAAGTTGATGTCAATTCCGCCGAAACCGGAAGTGACAGAAACTTGTTTCCTATGTCAGAAAACGCCATTTAAAGAGTATATTACATATACCAAATTTCATTTAGATACCTTAAAAAATAAAAAAATTATGGAGGTGCCCCAGGTTTCGTTGACACCCGGTATAGCGGTATATGTCCATAGGTCCTTGTTGCTGTTTTGATTCTGTTTCCTATTTCTTCTTCCTGTGTTCCTTTACTATTTATGATTATTCCCAGGCACCTACTTGAATTCATTTACTTGCTCTAATATTTCTGCTCCGAGTCTAACACTTATCTTCTCTTCTTTATTAGAGATGGCCATTACCTTAGTTTTCTCCTTATTGACTATTAAGCTGTACTCTTTAAGTATATCTGCCCACATATTAATATTTTCTTTGAGTTCTTTTCTACTTTTTGCCACGAGCACCACATCATCTGCGAATACACATGATTGTGTTTTAACCTATTTTAGCTTGTAATATCCTATTGTATACTTTGTTGTTCGGTTGCAGCTTTGTTTTATAACTTCATCGATAAGACTGATAAATAGTAAGGGGCTTAATACTCCTCCTTGTCGGACTCCGTATTTGTTTACGAAGGTTCCTGATGTTCTGTTACTTGTTATTATTTATTTCATACTGTCTGGTAAATTCAGCTTTCCGACGCCATTTTGAGTCCGGAAAGTGAGCTATTACGGTATCAGAACCGGAAAGTGTTACCTAGCAACACTTTCCGGCCTGTCACATGTTGACGTTATTGAAAAAGTGTTTACAGTATGAAATAAAATACGTAACGACATTCGTCCGTGAACTCATTTTACAGCACTCGTTTCGAGTTTCAAGACTCGGCTCCTTACGTCGCCTCGTCTTTAAACATCTGACTCGTGCTGTAAACTATGCGTTCCCGGACTTGTGACGTTAATTACTATTGTTATCTCGTATAAACTCTTGACTGCCTCGAGTAAATCAGCATCTACCCCTTTATTTTGTAATGTGTTCCATATTTTATCCCTATTTATCATATCAAATGCCTTCTGCATATCTATAAATCCTGGGTAGATGTTTTCGCCCTTTCCTAGTGCCTTTTCTATAATTTGCTGTATTGTGAATATGTGGTCATTCACGCTATGAGCTGGGCTAAAACCACTTTGTTCGTCTGCTAGTTTGGCTTCTATTATATTCCTTACTTTCTTTTCTATTATGCTTTCATAGACCTTTAGTGCAGTGTATACTATAGATATTTCTCGATAATTATTACAATCTTTTGGGTCACCTCATTTGTGTATAGGGTGTATAATAGCCGTGTTCAAAATCATTCGGTATAGTCTTAGTTTTCCAAGCTTGATTTAGTATTTCTAAGAGTTTTTCCTTTCCAGTAGGCCCTATATATTTTAATAATTCGGGATCTATTTCATCTACTCCGGCAGCCTTTCCTATTTTTAGTTTTTCAAGCGCTTCCTGTAATTCTTTTTCTGTTATAATTTTACTTATTTCTTGTGTGTGGCTTAATTATCTTGTTTCTTCGTTTCTTATGTCCTTTTGTTCGTGTCTTTCATTATTGTGTAGTTCGTAGAAGTATTCTTCCCATCTATCCTTGATTTCTTTTTCGTTGGTTAGCAGTTGTCCATTTCGATCCTTTATAGATCTCACTTTTGCTTCTTGTCTATTTCTCAGATTTTTAAGTACCTTATAAAAAAGTTTTTGATTTTCTTTGCTGTTCTCTTCTAATTTTTGTCCAAATTCTTTCCAGGATTTCTGTTTAGCTTCCTTTACCAAGTTTTTCACTTTGCTTCTTTGCTCTTTGTACATCTCGTAATCTTGCTGTTTTTTGCTCTGTAATAGTATATTTCATTACGAGGCGAGAAACAAGGCTTTTCCGGTTCGAGCGTGGCAATTCTCGTGTGAGGCGAAGCCGAACACGGGAAGTCATGCGAGAACGAGAAAAGCAGTTTCTGCCGTGTAATGAACGATATTTTTCATTATACCTCTCTGAAAAACGGCGATAGAGCACGTAAATTAAAATATGCGTTGTTACTCATAGCAAACGCCATTTAGAATGCTTTTGAGATTTCCTTAGCAACGCTTGTTTGGAATTGTTTATCGAGTGTTTATTTGACAGATGGAGGTGGAATAAAGATGCCCTTTCGCAACCCATAAACCGCCAGTAAAGCAACTGTTTTCAGAGAGGTATACTGAAAATATATTTTCCACAGTTTTTTCTTTTGTTTTGCCTCTTCCTTAATGTGTTCATTCCACCATTTCGTCTTTTTCCTATTATCTCCATTCTTGGTTACTCCGCAGATTTCTGTTGCTACTTTTGTGATTATATTTGTTTGAACGTTTCCCATATGTCATTTACGTTATGATTTAGCCCCGTCGTATAAATGTATTCAATGTTTTTATCAACTTCCTTCGAATATTTTTCTCGTAGTTTTTCATTTCTTAATTTGTAGCTTCGTATTTTAGTCTTGGTTTCAATATTTGTAGGCATTTGGTTAATTTCTTTGTTTTGGCTTCGCTCGTTTCTGTAACGTCCTGCATTCGTTTCGTAATCGCTCTTCCCGCACGTGTTATGAACAGCGTTTTTCCTACAAACGTTTAGGAATCGTCCTAAACTATCATTTTGTAAGTTTTCAAGTTGTCAAATTTGACATTTCCTTTTAAAGTAATAATCTAGTAAGGAAGGTTGCTATGCGATTTTCTAATTTTTCACTTTCCCGCACGCAAAATGAGTGCGGGAAAGTGACATTTTTAAACGTTTGTCGGAAAATAACTATTCCATACGCAAATTCCACTTGTTCGACAAACACTTATTTTCAATACTGGTATCTCTGGAGATGAAATCTGAAAAACCTACTTTCCATGGTGGTTGTAGAAAAAAGTAATTTTTCTCATCAATTTTAAATGTTTGAAGTCCTGCAAGGTTAAATGATCCATGAAGAATGTGGAAAATTAAATCGTAAAATTTTCATCGTTAAGTCGCAGATTTGAAATGCCGACATCTTTTTTATTTTGATTTATAAAGTTGAAATTTTGAGACAAGTTGATTCCTAGTTGTATTATTTTTCAATGTCCAGGCTAGAACATCAGATTAAGTTACAAAATTATGTATTTAAAGTAATTGAATTTTTGTAGTTAAAAAGTTAGGTTACAAATTTTTATGTATTGAAATTGTGATTGATAAAAGATATAGTCCAATTGGCGATCCAGGTAATGCGCGTCATCAATCACATGATCAACGGTCGGCGTTACCAATAATGCGCGATAAAAAAATACAAAATGTAATTGCTGAATATAAACTATTTTTGTAGTTTTCTAAGATTAGGCAGCCGTGTTTAATCACAAGGTCTATAAATTTTTGAAAACAAGAAAGAAATGGGTTTTTATTTTCTAATTTAGCTCATATTTATTTTTTGTGAAGTTAGTATTATTTTTGGCATGTTTATATTTCCAATTCCAATTTCACTTGCAAATTTTAGACAGATCGTGTTGTGTGTCATTAAGGTTTGTTTGACATTTGACGTTTTTTAGGTTATAAAATTTGTAAATCGTTTGGAACTTCATGTAGACGTACCAAGTTATGATGTCATAAAATTTATTGATGACGTGCATTACCTAGCTCGAAAATTCGACCATATGGGACCGGATTAAAGGTGTTATGGTCCAATTTTCGAGCCAGGTAATGCACGTCATCAATAAATTTTATGACATCATAACTTGCTACGTCTACATGAAGTTCCAAACGATTTACAAATTTTATAACCTAAAAAACGTCAAATGTCAAACAAACGCTAATGACACACAACGACACCACACGATCTGTCAAAATATTGCAAGTGAAATTGGAAATTGCAAATATAAACATGCCAAAAATAATACTAACTTTACAAAACATAAACATGAGCCAAATTATAAAATAAAAACCCGATTTCTTTCTTATTTTCAAAAATTTATGGACCTTGTGATTAAACACGGCTGCCTAATCTTAGAAAACTACAAAAATAATTTATATTTAGCAATTACATTTTGTATTTTTTTATCGCGCATTATTGGTAACGCCGACCGTTGATCATGTGATTGATGACGCGCAATACCTGGATCGCCAATTGGACTATATTAAAAGTTGATCAAGCTTATAGTTATAAGCTATAAGAATATCAAGAATTTGAAGGGTAAAGGACTATATTATGAAAATATTCAGCAAAATAAGTTAATAAAATTCAATTTTAACTTTAGTTTTTAAGGTAGATTTAAGCAATTTTGAGTTAAAGGTCATTTAGGAAAAGCGTTACCTATACTGGAAATACAGCAAGTTTGGTTGCACGTCATCAATGGGCGCATTCAGGGACGCTCAGCGGCTGATGCGCTAAGTTAGCAAAGTCCCTGAACAGACACGCTGTGAGAAAGCTTGCAGTCAGCCGCTGAGAAATTCGCTCAGCGTATAATTTATTAGCTGACTTTGTCAGCGGTGTCAAAAAAAGGAGCGGGAAACACACAAACTTAATAATTTTAATAAAAACATATTAATTAGGGTGAGCTGGTACACATAGTCCATAATTTGAAGATCATTAGCCATAATTTCCTTAATTTTTGATTTATTACATAATAGTGAAAGTAACACCTAACCTTACAAAACAAATAACAAACTGTCAAAACAGCTTACTATCAGACGTTTCATTCAGGGAAATACCGTTTGCTGTCATTTAGCATAAGCTGACTAAATTACCGCTTAGCTAAGCAGCTGAGCGTCCCTGAATGCGCCCAAAATGTATTATGGCGTCACCGAATTTGCCGTAATTATTATGTTTACATTGTCTCCAATCTGGAACGACTTTACGACTTAATAATGTGTTGTAGTGTGGATTGCCTATAAGAATGCTAAAAAGTATATGTTATGCAACCATAACTACAACTATGTTTTAGTTTTTTCAAGTCGAATTATAATAACGTTTGAGATATTAAAAATTACAAATTCTAACAACGTAACAAAAAGCGAGGTTAGAATTGCGTCAACAGCGGAAATCGATTTAAGACCGATATGTATATTGAGTAACCAGTGCTACCAACGAAATTTCAAGAAATATTACATAAAAGTAGAATTTCTCCTATATTAATACACAAAACTTCAAAATATTAATCGTTTCATACAGAACTTTTAATATTTACCTGAAAGGAATAATACAGGGTGTCTCAGACATGACTCCCCAGGCCTATAACTTTGTTATTTTTTAAAATAACTATAATAAACTATATATATATATTCGTAAATCGGAGTAAATTCTCTATATGATGGAGAAAAAAATGTTAGAAAATCTGTACTCATATTATGACAGCGATATTCAACTTTTTTTTTCAAATTGCACACTATTCTTTTTTTTAGGTTATTCTGTGGACACGGTGTATTAGGTATTGTTTTGAAAGAAATTTCATGTACTTAGTTTGTAAATATGTAAGTAGTTTTAGAATTAGGTAAAATTTAGATTTAATATGTTTGAAAACGAATTTTTAATTGATTCATTTTTCCAAAACCAAGGCTTCCAATTGGCCCAGCAATTGTTAAAAATACGAAAAGACAATAGCAAAGTAGATTTGTTAAAAGACGGGCGTGTTTTTGTCGTTCCGCTAAATTAATTTGAAAAATCAATAATTTAAAACAAAAGTTGAACATTGAAAAAAATGAGGTTATGAATTTAATCGATTTATAAAAAGTTTTTGTTTTGATGAAAAGTGAATTAATAAATGCAAGCGCAACTTTCTAAATGATTTAAAAGTATTGAAATCAATGGTATAATGAAAAATAATTAATTTATAATTAATGAACAATTAAAAATTAATAGTAATTTACGATACAAGTAACGTTATGAAGCCTTTCACATTCATGCAGGAACAGAGGTACAGTCATGCATTCGTTTCGGAATCGTTAACTTCCCGCACTTGTTATGAAAATAACTATTTCTTCAAGCGTATCATATTGTAACATTTTGCTACTGAATACACAAGGTAAAAATACTCCATTATGTTTATGTTACTAATACAATAATGGAAATCATTTTCTTACTATACTCCATTTTTTTTAAGATTGCAGTAGGTGGCGCTGCTAGCAGAGATCGATTTACACAGGTACATTTTCAAATAGTAAAATATTATACTTACTAACGATAACCAAACAAATCAAATTCAAATCACAAAACACAACAGGGCCGATTGCATGAAACATTATGTCATATTGACAGATTGCAAATAATTGCGCCCCGTATGTTTTTACAAGGCAGTCTTCATGTTTAAGTTATTAATAGCCGTTTTCAAATAATTTTCACTGTTGTAAACTTGGTTGGGGTTTTAACCAATCACAAGCAAGGTCACTTGCTCCCTATCTTATTCCACACTGCAATCTTAAAAAAATATAGTATAGTAACATCGTCGCCTGCGTTGATTAAAAACGGAGTTCATAAAGCCTGCCGAATAGCAAAACTGGCCATTATGCACATTTTTGCCACTGCTTGCTTGTGGCGCTAGTTATCCATCGTTGACAGCTGTCAACTGGCTTTGATTTTTTACGATTTACAACAAATACGGGTTATTGGATGTTTAATATTTAGTCCAGAAAGTGTATTACAATATAAATTTCAATTTTAGACAGGTTTTCAAAACCTTATGAGACTGTGTAAAAAATTAACTAAATAAGAGTCTAAGAAGGGTGCAGAGATACTTACTACTTTTCCTCGGCACAAACCAAGAAGACTTTCCAGGGATTGGACTGGTTATTTAGCCTAAATCTAAAACTAAATCTATAGAATTATGGCAAGGATGGATGCAAAAAGACATTTTTAGAACGTACTTTTTGTTGTATAACTAAACGAATAACCAAAAATTAACAAATTTAAATTAGAAATACAGCTGTCAGTGAAAGGATAACTAGCGCCACGGAGAAAATTTGAACTAGTCGATTAACTGTCAAACGGCCCTATTCGGTAGGCTTTATAAACCCCGTTTTGAATCAACGCAGGCGACGAGTAACATAATGTTAGTGCAACTCGTCACAAGTGGTGGCGCCACTTGTCATTGTTTTGATTATAACTGTCAAGTTTGGATAAATTCAGGCCCATGGCCATCAATAATGCAATCAATGCAATCAATGTTGTTTTTATTTTAAATAATTCTTCATCTCCCTCAATTTGATCTGATACCCCATAATCGATCTCATGCTCCTTTGAACAAATAATTGTCGTATTGCCTGGTCTCGATATGAAAGAGAGTTCTTTCTCAAATTTTTGCCTCAAAAACCTACTCAAATTAGAAGAGCCACATGCATTTGTTATATTATATTGTAACATGATTTGATTCAGTCTAGAAATTAGCAATGCGAGTGTGATAACAGATTTGTTTTTAATAACGTTAGTAGATATTTCATCACATAACAGCTTCAAAGGTTGTTGCATATCGCTATTATCTTCATTCAAATCATCGCCGGATTCCAAAAGCTTTTTTTTAGCACTCATTATATTTCTTTCACTGATGTAATGAGAATAGCAATATTTATGATATTTGGCATCTGATGCAAAAAGATCGGGATATAATTCCATTCGATTTTGAATAGTGAAATCTTCTCTTTCTATAGCAGCTTTTAATGTTTTTTCTCTTGTAGTAGCACCCGTCCCTGTACACACAGAAATTAAGGGTTTTTTCTTTACTGCACCGCTACTACCTACCACAAATAAAACATTGATTTTTAATTTCGAATTTTGGCTGACCTTCCCTCAAACTTCGGCCGCATTCAATATCATCACTTGCTTTTCGATCTGTATTGATATTAATTTTACTACAATATTTTTTTTCTGCAGGAAGCATGATACGTGTAATTTTGAGGGTTCGTAAGTACTGCATCTTGAATTGAGTTTAATCGCCTGAATATATTGGCCCGTATTCTGATCTCCTATTTAAATTTAACGTCATGTTTAACTACCATGGCAACATCGTGTATCTCTGTTATACACATATAAAATTATATAAAGCTATATCGTTTTATGTTTACGCTAAACACGACTTTAGTTAGAGACAACTTTAAACATGAGGTGAGAATACGGCCCAGTGTCATTATGCAATTTACTGGAATCTAAAATAGTTTTGATCCCAGAATAAGTTGGTTTTTTAACCGATGGTCCATATTTGTCATTTTCAGGATCAACTAAATTGTCGCAGATCAGGCACTTAGGCATTTTGTAATTTTGTACCTATTAAAATCATTTGAAATAAAGAGAAGCCTGACCAATATATACAGTCTGTCCCAAATTCAATCCTCACCATTAGGATCTCGGAAACTATAAAAGCTACAAAGTTGGTTAAATAGGGAAAGTTTTGGGAATTTTAATGCTCATTTCATATCCGTTGAGAAATCACAGCCAACTTTGACCGTTTTCGAGATATCTTGAAAAAACGGAAATTTGGAGTTTTCTGTTTTCCAAAATATCTCGGAAAGTATTAAGTTATTAGTTTCAAGACTTGTACATTGTGAAGGCACTTTTTTACGGAGAATCGGGTGGTATCATATGTTTATATTTATGACGCTTTGTTTCTATTCTATGAACAACTACTTTTGATTTTCATATGGACGCCATATTGAATTTTGTCGTAACTACACTCAGCTCTTTTTTCTCTTTTCAACGATGTGTCACACGTATGGGTTTTGAGACGAAGAGCGGGAATAAAATACATTTTTTCTTTATTCGCGTATGATAAAAAAAAAATCGTTCAAAAGAGAAAAAAGAGCTGAGTTTCGTTACGACAAAATTCAATTTGGCGTCCATATGAAAATCAAAAGTAGTTATTCATAGAATAGAGACAAAGCGTCATAAAAATAAACATATGGTACCACCCGATTCTCTATAAAAAGTGCCTTCACAATGTACAAGTCTTGAAACTAATAACTTAATACTTTCCGAGATATTTGGAAAACAGAAAACTCCAAATTTCGGTTTTTCCAAGATTTCGCGAAAACAGTCAAAGTTGGCTGCGATTTCTCAACGGATATGAAATGAGCATTAAAATTCCTAAAACTTTCCTTATTTAACCAACTTTGTAGCTTTTATAGTTTCCGAGATCCTAATGGTGGGGATTGAATTTGGGACACACTTATCAGCAAAATCACCGGAAAAACAAATTTAGTTTGAAACTATTTTTTCTTAAAATGCCATCTTTAACCGTGCTCTAAAAGTATTCATAGTGTTACCTGGCTCACATTGACATCAGAGATCTTGGTTAATTTATCTATGCTTGTGGTTTTGTAAGTGACAATTTCCAGTTGGAGAAATTTTGATAATTAGTTAGGTTGGTAATAGCGATTTTTGCTTGACAGTTGACAGAAGTTTGACATTTGACGTTTTTGTTGCCTACCAATTGTTCGAGTTTCAGTGTTTGTAGATAAAACGAGTGCTTATTTAACAGATTTTTATTGAGTAACACTTAACGTACAACGTGATTTTTTAAAAACTCAATTGCACCAGGCCGTATTCTGACTTAATACAGACAGTTCTAAGGTTATTAAGACAGAATACGGCCTGTCGATCAACAATACATATTGTTATACATGGTTGTGCTATAATGGTAGTAATTTAACATGTCATTATTAAACTTAACTTAGAGACAAATTTGACGCCTAGTACGAGTTATTATGTATAACTAGTCATTATAGTCATTTAACACATCTTGCGGGAGTTTTCTTTTTAACCTTGTGTGAATGTTTAACTGACCAAGTTGATGATATGCAGCACTTGGGCAAAGGTTGATGTTATCGAAGAATTTAGAGGTACTTTTTAAGACGAATTTTTCGATCGTTGTTATCGCTAGTTCGTTATGGATTTGTCCATTACTTATAAACCATGGGGCGTTTATAGCAATGCGGAGCACTTTATTTTGAAAAACTTGTATTTTTTTCATATTGGTAGCAGAAGTGGCACTCCAAACCGGACAAGCGTAGGTGATAAGCGATCTAAGTAGAGCTGTATATAAAAGTAGTGTGCAGTCAGTCCGAAGGGAAGTTTTCCTGTTCATTAAGGGGTAGAGGGTAGAAAGTCTCGCGTATCCTTCATTTAATTTTTTGTTGATATGTGCACTCCATGTCAATCTAGTGTCGAAGTGTAAACCAAGATACTTTACACTGGTGTTTCTATCCAACCAAGGTATTTCTGTGTCGTTGACTTTTATATTAGGGATATCATCCTTTAGACGTTTGAGTGTGAAGATTTTATTGTAACATTTCGATGAGTTAATAGTTATTCCCCATCTTGTGTACCATTTTGTTAAAATGTCCATTGAGTTTTGAAGTCGTCCTACAATTTCTATGATACTATCGCTTTGTACAACTATCGCCGTATCATCCGCATACGTTGCGATTTCACCAATGCCTTGGTGGGGTAAGTCATGGATATATATATTGAACAAGGTTGGTCCAAGAATGCTACCTTGTGGGACCCCTGCGCGAAGGCTTTTTGTGTTGGAAATAGAGCAATTTATATTAACTGCGAAGGTTCGTTTATCCAAGAATGAGAATAATATAGCCTTGATATAACTTGGGATGTTAATGTGTAATAATTTGTACTTTAGACCATCAACCCATACCTTATCAAAGGCTTTAGTAATATCCAGAAACGCTATGGCAATTGAGTTTTTAAAAAATCACATTGTATTTATACGTGAATAACAGCAACACACAACTTAAGTTTACATCCTTAGTTACATCATTTTGTTTCTATCAACCTTGATTACTTTAGTCAACAGCAATGAATGGTTGCCTAGGTATTTTGTGTATTATTTGATACAGTATCACCAATTTCTGAAAACAAAATATCACCAAAAATCGTTTAAGAATGAAGCTCATCATAGCATCAAAATGCGTGCTAAAATAATGTCATTCTAATGCCGAAACAGATAAAGTAATTTCTATTTTTCGATTTTACTGTTATGCATTATACATGAGTAAAAATCAAGTAAAGGTTTAGAGAAGAAATTTAGATAAAGTATGAAACCGCTAGTGCAGTAAATTATACTTGTAAATAACCGACCACCTGCAAGTTTTATTTGAACTTCTTCTTCCAAATGATAAAAAAAATTACCATTTTTATTCCCTTTCGTTTATTTTTATTTCCCCAACTTTTTCCAAAGCAACTACTGAAAACAATAGATATTGACATAATCAATTTCTTTATGAATCGCCTATCAGGAGTGTATAAAGCATAGTTGGTTGGATCCAGAAAATCATTATAAAACAAAACAGTCATTATCTGCACAGATAAATTCAAAAAATTCATTAGAAGTATCAAGTAGCAGGTACATTTCCACAATATTATTTTTAAATAATCTTCATTAACAGTTTTCTGCATGGTGCGTTTTTGCTGTTTAACAGAAAACCGGCAATGCTATTCATGCGCTAGGACGAATGACTACTCCTTCAACAAGTCGCTGAAATAACCTGCAGGTTAGTCACTAATTACCAAACGCTGTTTGTAATACTCATTGTGATTTGTATTATTACAGGAAAAAATGTCTGAAATAAATTCAAAGGCTAACCTCGAATACGATTTCGATTTGGATATAGTCAACGAAGAAATCAAACTAGAACCCTACTTGGACGATATCAACGAAACTAATACTAGCCAAAACTCTGGACGGAATAATAGGGAAGAAACTGAAATTATAAAGAGTAGTGCATATGAAGTGGACAAAATAAAAGTTGATACAACTGATACGGTTAATCCTTTTGACGAGGATGACCAAAATAAAAATAAAGGGAAAAGTTTTACATGTGACTTTTGTCAATTTAGAGCGACTAGTAGATCCAAACTTCAAAGTCATAAAAATACACATTCAATAGAAAAACAATTTATTTGTAATGTATGTTGTGAATATAGGACTACTTCTAAAAGCCATTTTAAACGGCATTTGTGTACCCACACTGGAGATAAACCGTTTGTATGTAATGTATGTGAATACAGGAGTACACGAAAAAGCCATCTGAAACAACATATGAGTACTCATACTGGAGATAAACCGTTTGTCTGTAATGTATGTGAATACAGGTGTATACGAAAAGACAAGCTGAAACAACATATGAGTACTCATACTGGAGATAAACCGTTTGTCTGTAATGTATGTGAATACAGGTGTATACAAAAAGACCAGCTGAAACAACATATGAGTTCTCATACTGGAGATAAACCGTTTGTCTGTAATGTATGTGAATACAGGTGTATAAGAAAATACAAGTTGAAACTACATATGAGTACTCATACTGGAGATAAACCGTTTGTCTGTAATGTATGTGAATACAGGTGTATACGAAAAGACCAGCTGAAACAACATATGAGTACTCATACTGGAGATAAACCGTTTGTATGTAATGTATGTGAATACAGGTGTATACGAATAGGCCAGCTGAAACAACATATGAGTACTCATACTGGAGATAAACCGTTTGTCTGTAATGTATGTGAATACAGGTGTATACGAAAAGACAAGTTGAAACTACATATGAGTACTCATACTGGAGATAAACCGTTTGTCTGTAATGTATGTGAATACAGGTGTATACGAAAAGACCAGCTGAAACAACATATGAGTACTCATACTGGAGATAAACCGTTTGTATGTAATATATGTGAATACAGGTGTATACAAAAAGACCAGCTGAAACAACATATGAGTTCTCATACTGGAGATAAACCGTTTGTATGTAATGTATGTGAATACAGGAGTACACGAAAAAGCCATCTGAAACAACATATGAGTACTCATACTGGAGATAAACCGTTTGTCTGTAATATATGTGAACATATGAGTGTCACTAAAAGCAATCTGAAACAACATATGAGTACTCATACTGGAGATAAACCATTTGTATGAAATGTATGTGAATACAGGAGTGCACGAAAAAGCCATCTGAAAGAACATATGAGTAAAAATCACACAAGTGACAGCTGTTGCTAAGTTCTGATGACATCCTTCTTTACAGTGGTATCTCTATTTTTCTATTTGTTATTAATATTTTTAATTTAATAAACATATTCCCAAAATTACTCTTAGTTTATTTAAGAAAATCTCCTTCAGGAAGGTCGCAAATATATATTTTGCATTTCGATTCCAAAGATGCAGAGTAAAAATTAAACGCTGTTCCAAAAATTGCAAGGCATGAAAAAGGTAGAAAAAATAAACAAAATTACTCTCTTCTACAGATTTAATTTTGTATTCAGGTTAAATAACCAGTCCAATCCCTCGAAAGTGTTCCTGTTTCATGCCCAGGAAAATTTTTTACACAGTCTCATAACATTCTGAAAACCTGTGTAAAATAGAAATTTAAATTGTAATACACTTTCAGAATTAAACAGTAAACATCCAATAATCCATGCTTGTCATAAACTGTCAAAACTTAAAGCCAGCTGACAGCTGTCAAAGATAGATAACTAGCGCCACGAACAAGCAGTGCCAAAAATTTGTATAATGATCATTTTTTCCAAGACCCGCTGAATTAATATTGTAATATTAATTCAGTAGGCCTTGATTTTTGCTATTTGGCAGGCTTTATAAACCCCGTTTTTAATCAAAGCATGCGACGATTGATAATTTTATAATCTGTCACGTGGTGACATTCGATAAGTATTTCGACAAAAGGTATAGGACATGAAGAAAGTTTTCCAACAAAAATTTCCTTATATCAACACAGCCAGGCTTAACAAATACTTTATCACTCCACTTTGCTTTATACATAAGGTGTAGAACTATGGGGCTGTACTAATAAATCCAGCATTGCCATTATCCAACGCGCAACAATCAAAAATCCTCCGAGCAGTGACTGATGCTAAATCCCATGACAATCCTCTTCTCCAACCGCTTTTGCAACAACAGAAGACTGAAAAAGAAATGGCCAATGGACCTTAAGTGAGGTAGAAGAGGGCTTCTCGATGGAGAAACCTCATCAAGACAGGAATGGAGCCACTTTCAAATAGTTCAAAAGTTAGCAAAATAGCTTAAAGCATATAATTCTGATTGCTGTTTAAATAAATCAATAAAAAATTCCTAAAAATTGTTTACATAAGACATATCATAACGCCCATAACGTCGTATAATTGTACAGAACTTATATCACCTTCTAATAGCAAAATTGCTTGATTCACGCAAGTTTAAAATCACTCCTGGTATATATGTATGTATGTGAAGCTTTGACAGGCCTTGGGCCCATTGCTTTAAGATATCTCTCCACTGCTTCCTGTCTATACCCTTCGTTTCCCAATCGGCGATTCCTTTTTCACGAAGGTCCTCCAAAACTCGGTCTAGGACATTTAGGCGCGCACCATACGGCGCGAGCTATTAGCCGCCGGCATTTTGGACGCAGGAACCTTTAGGCGCAGGGACGTTTAGACGCCGGCGTTTTTAGGCGCGGGGACGGTTAGACGCCAGGCATTAAAAAATATACGCAACGTTTTAATCTGTACGTTAGAATCGTACTTGAAACTACATTGCATTGTAGTTAATAAAAGGTTCTCTTCGTAATTATAAAAACTGCTTTAAGGAGGATTTAACTACAAACATGTTATAACTATACAACTTAATTGAGCATTAAGTGACAATAAAAAAATTAAGTATAAAAAAATTAGGTAAATTATTATTCGAATTACGATAATTATTATTAAAATTTAAAATTAATACAACTTTATTTTTGAGTTTTTATTCTAAATAGATTAAACTTGTACTACAATATTTTTTAGTTTTGAAAGATAACGATAGTTTACTCTTATCAATTTAAATTTCACGAATTTTTTACATTTCAAAGGATACACAAACTTTTTATCAATCAAGTTGTTTGCAAATTAAAACCTGTTTTTCGTATTGAACGCTTTTTGAAAAACACTGTAACACTGCAAAATGGCAAGACTGTAAAACAACAGTTAACAATATTAATAAATATGAGTGTTTATATAAATTCTAGTTATTTAGTTGTTATTTTTTCCATTATTAAAATATAAACTTTATAAAATAAGTACCGAACTTTGTGAAGTTTTTCAATTTTTATTTCTGTTGTCTAATTACCGAAATTATTATATAGTCTCTCCCTCATAAGACTTCAGTTAACGCTAGATAGTATATAGCAATATAAAAGTTTCCAGCGCCTAAAAGTCCCACGCCTAAAGTGTTCGCGCCTAAACGTCCCAGCGGCCAAAGATGTCCGCGCCTAATATTGCAGCGCCTAAAAACTCGCGCCTTACTGTCCCTTTCCGTCCAAAACTGCGTCTCTCCATTTCTTTCTCGGTCTGCCCTTCCTTCTTGGCCTATCTATCCCCTCGCTCAGCACCTTTTGTTGTTCTTCCTTGCGGTAGCCTGAGAATGTGTCCCATCCGTCTTAGCCGTTGTACCCGAATGAACTGTGGCTCTCCATATAGATGCATTATATTTTCTTTCTTCTTCTGTGTCATACTCCTCCCACCTGTACACCCTCCAAAGATTCGCCGTAGTATTCTTTTCACCCATGCTTTGATCCTCCTTTGGTATTCTTTCCCCATCACCCAAGTCTCAGAAGCGTAGGTTGCTGTCGGTCTTACTACTGTTTTGTACAGTCTTAGTTTGGCGTCACGAGACACTACCTTTGATTTTAAAATTTGGTTAACCGATCCCGCACACCTATCACCTTTTATTAGCTCTTTACTATAATCCAAATCCTCTGTTATCACTCTCCCCAGAAACACAAACTCTTTCATACTATTTATTTTAAGCTTCCGACTGTTTCCTAAATTTATATTGTAACGTTTTTACGACGTTTATTTAAAATAAACTCGGTTCGTGGTGTAAATTAATTTATTAAACAAACTTAAAGTACGAAATAATTATAAAGAACAATTAAACACTAACGTAAAACTAAAACGGAACACTAATATTAAAACCGAACACTAAAGTAATTTATTTATAACAGTTTATTTATTTAACAATTTATTTCTACGTATTCACAAACATGCCGCGATTATTAGTTCAAGACTATTCACGGATATTTATATTAACTTCGCGACCGTTTTATAGATTGGATTCGACTAACTCGGGTTCTTTTGGTCGCGCCTTATATATCCCAGCTCCGTCCTTCCAGAATTTCATTCCACAACATTCCCGTAGTCGCGCGAGAGTAAGTATCCGCCGAACGCTCTGGAAGCTTTTCGGTGGATAATTCTAGCGGCGGATGACGCGTTTGATCTCGCACCTGCTTTCCGCAGCTGCTGATGCGATTCGTTACAATATTAATTTTGATTTCTTCTTCTCTTTCTCTTTTTCCTGCTAGTTTCATTACTTTAGATTTGTCTGTATTTATTTGCAAACCTGCTTTCCTTGCCCCGTTTCCTAACCTTCTTGTATTTCTTTTAACTTTTCCCGTATTTTCGCAATCAAACGTCGTCTGTATATGCATATGCTAGTCATTGGTGACTCTTCCTTATCACATTTCCTGCTCTATTTATCTTACTGTTTCTTATTATTTTTTCTAACGTTAAATTGAATCGAAGAGGATGGTTGACAATGGGTCTCCTTGGCGTAACCCTTTCGTTGTGAAAAAACTTTCCGATAAATAATTGTTAAATTTGATTTTGTTTGATGACTTGTTCAGTGTTTCCTTGACTAAATTAATTAGTTTTCTCGGGACTTTTAAATTCTTCTAAATACTGGAACAACACTTTTCTTGTTACACGGTCATAGGCTTGCTTGAAATCTATAAAGGCGGCAAACAATGTCATTTTATGGTCATATCTCATCAGCTGTACTTCTTTTATTGTACTTATGTGATCCATGACCGATCTGTACTTGCGGAAACCGCACTGATATTCCCTCACTTCTCTCTCTGCGACTTCTAATCTGGATTTGATAACGTTTGCTAAGATCTTATATGCAACATTCAGTAGTGCAATCCCTCTATGGTTTTTACATTCTGATCTGTCTCCTTTTTTTGGAATTGGTATTATTAACGCACTTTTCCATTCCTAAGGGATTTGTTCTGTCCTCCATATTTCTTTTATTATCTCGTAGATCCTGCTATTAAGTTCTTCCCCTCCGTATATAATAAATTCAGCTTAGATTTTGTTTTCACCTGTTGCCTTTCCATTCTTTAGGTTTTCAATATTTTTTCATCCTCTGTCGGTTCCATAAGTGCTGCTACTTCCTGTTCTACTTCTACTCCTGCTTTCTGTTGTTCTACATTTCTACTTCTTCTGTCTCATCGCTTAATACCGCCTGGAAGTGCTTCCTCCATCTTTCTAACATTTTTCTTGGTTCGCCTACTAAATTGCCATCTTTATCCTTACAGAAAATCATCTTCTCTTAAAATCCCAGTTTTCTTCTTCTTACCTCTTGATAAAAACTCTTTATTTCTTTGTTGCGGTAGTTTTCTTCTAGTTTTCGAATTTTTTGATCATTAAAATTTCTCTTTGCTTCTCTTATAATATTTTTTGTTCTTTGAATTTTTCTTCGTCTTCCTTCTTCTCAGATTTTCAGCCAAGCTTCTCTTTTCTTGTCTATTGCTACTTTGCATTCTTCAGTAAACCATTCATTTTTCCTCTTGCATTTTTTTTCTCCCAATTGTTTCTAAAGTTGCCTGCCGTACTATCCTCTAAATAACCATTGTGTTTCAATTGATTCTTTTTTGCTAAAATGTTTGAATTTTCTTTTGATATATTTTTCTTTTTTTCGTCTTTTGTAGTTCCTCTGAATTTAGTTTTGCACCTTTTTTTTAAGCTTCAGGTGGTCTCTTCACTTGCTGGTATGCTGTCATATATCTGTTCTATGGTTTCGTAAAATTCCTCTTTCATATACTCACTTTTATCTTCTGTGGGTGCGTGCACGTTTATGATACTAATATTTTGTGGCTCATTATTTATCTGTATATAGCATATTCTTTCAGGTGTAAATTTTATTACTAGTTGTTTTAGCTTTTTGCTTTTGAGAAAACCCGTTCCCAGCATCCTGTTTTCCCCACCACTGTTAAACCATACATACTCTTTCAGCTCTTATATACTGTTTCCTTTTTGTTTCGTTTCTTGCATTGCCAGAATTTGTATGTTGTATCTTTGTGTCTCTAATTCTAGATTTTTTATGGCACCTTCGCAATACGTCCCTCGTAAATTCCATGTTCCTATTATTAGCTGTTTGCCTGTACTGTGTAGTCTTTAACTTTGCCTTTGATTTATCATAGCCTCCCTGTTGTCCTCTCTGGAGATTGATGGGTGGGAGAAACCCAGCATATCCCTTCCTCCTCCTACTAGTATTTTGTAGTGCGCTGAATATATTTTCTTTACACAATTGAAGGGAGTGTTACGCCTCATCCCACACGTTCCAATCCTTGTCAACATAATAGAGCTTCCTATAACCTATTTTCGTCGCTTTACCTTTTAATCTTTTTTCTTTCGCTACTTCGCTAATTTTCTTCTGGGTTTCTCTTTCTTTTGGGGTTAAGTCGCTTTCAATTATTGTATTCGTTCCCTTCAGTATCTTCTTCTTTCTCATTATTTCCATCTTGTCTTCCCATTGCTTGCTCCAACTTTATTATGGTTACTTTTTGTCCTTTCATTTTTCCCACTTTGTAAATATCTGATATGCTGGCTCCTGCCCCTATCTTCTCTGTGAGAAATTTTTTCGCGGCTGCTTTAAGATTCTTTTCCTGGTACTAATATTTAATATTTTACGTTAGATAAAATAAATGTGCTCATATTTTCAAAAATATTAAACAGTGAAATTTTATGAAATATTTTTGACCCGGAGAAATTTATTCAAATCCTGAAATCTGGAGATTTGTTACTAAACCAAGAGTCTCCGGGTAGAAATACCCCTGCAAAGCCTTCGGTCCGTTCGGTAAGCTTTCTCACGTGTGCAAAAAGGCAGAACTTTAGATTATTATCGGATTTCGCTTTTAAATCCACGGAACTTTGAGAACTTAATCACTGACGTGACATTTCAAATATAAATTTCAGAAATGAGCACATTTTTTGAATCTCTTAATACCAATTTATATTATATCTACATATCGACCGGTTGCCGGCAAAGCAACGTACCGCGCGAGGTTTTGGGGGCCTCTTTTTTTTCATTTCCGACAATAGTTTTTAATTTTTTTTAAATAGTGGCTGAGTTATGTACCCTACGTTGTTATGGAGGAAACGATGTGTATAAACACTTTGTTGGAATACCTAGAGGTTTTTATTTTATTTTAGAAATCTGTAAAGGTCCTGAACAAGAACTGCTAGTTTTAATAAAAAATAAATTTATAGTTGTAATGAAAAATAAAAGGCTTGCCTAACAATAAAAATCAAAATTTTGTAACTTTTTTTAGTCATTAGGACGCGGCTTCGTCTTCTGCATCTGTTTTAGGAAGGGTATCTACTATGTGCTGCTTATTTGGTAATGCCTTATATTCAGGCCAGTAGCGTTTTGGAATAATTTTCTTTTCGCACAAAGATGTTAAATCTTTATATTTGAATGTTGACATGGGAAGCTTGTTGGGGTAAAGGCAAACTGGATTGGAAATCGAATATTTACCTACAAAAAGAACTAGTCATAAAACCCCTTATCTGCAGTTACTGTAACTATAAACTTACCCATGCGCCTCTTTCTAAACTGTACGATAAACTCCTCCCAAAGGCCTCATAAGTAAATTGGACTTTCATAGAAGATTACTTTTTTAAAATACTTCTTCTTCTTTATCTATCCCTTTATGCCCTTAAGCGTCGGGTCTTTGTTCGGGGCTAAGTCTTTTTGTACCCATTCCTTGTATGGTTTTTCATCCCTCGCTAGTCTTTTAATGTTTGTTATGGTCTTTCCTCTACTGCCTGCCAAGTCTTCCATCTGCTTTTCCCATGTTATCCTCGGCCTTCCTCTCATTCTTTTTCCTTCCACTTTAATCTCCGACATTATTTTTGGAATTCTATTCTCTCTCATTCGGCATATATGTCCAACCATTTCAATTTTTTATCCTCCATCTTCTTCACTACTGGCTCAACATTCAGTATTGCCCTTATTATTACACTTCTATCCACATTGTCAAATGCTGCTTTTATATCGAGAAACAGTAACCTTAATTCTTTACCTTTTTCTAATAAGTTAGTTGAAAGTACGAAATGGAAGGTCTGGCGGTTGAAAACGTTTGAGTCTATGCACTTCTTCACTGTTGTCTAGAACGTTTAGCGCTAACGGGTTTAGATGTGTTTCTAATCAACTGAGATATTTAGCACTGCACTTAGCTAGCTCTTCTTTCACTGTTAACACTTTCAGGTCATCACGTATTTCTTTTTTCGGCACAAAATAGGGAGCGTTGGGTTTTATCCGAAGGGCCTTGGATTGGAGCCGTTCCAGTATCTCTATATTGGAGTGTGATGCTGATGCAGTACCCTACAGCTCAATACCATAGCTGCATATAGGTTTCAATACAGATTTATATATGAGAATCTTGTTGGCAAGGGAGAGCTTAAACTTGCGGCCTATTAGCTAATAATAATTCTTTAGTTTGAGGTTGAGTTATTTTCTTTTGGTCCATATGTGGGTTCTGCAAGTTAAATCTTTATCGAGGTGCAGTCCGAGGTACTTTACGCAGTCAACTTGTGGGAGAACTTGACCATTCATACTAACTCCAGGAACGGTAGCTCTGCGTTTAGTGAAAGTGATTTGGGAAGATTTTGTTTCATTAATTTAGAACCGCAATTTTTTAAACCAGTCGCAGACTTCGTTTAGACTATGTTGTAAAGTACTTGCTGCTTCGTCTGGATCTTGATGCGTGGCAAGGAGTGCCGTATCATCAGCGTAAGTTGCCATGAGTGTATTGGGGTTCATTGGAATGTCGGCTGTGAATAATAAATACAGTACTGGCCCCAATACACTACCCTGCCGAACTCCGGATTTGATGGGAATGACACCTGAAATCGCTTCGCCGAACTTCACTTAGAAGAACCTTTCATTAAGGTATGATTTGAGAATCATATAGTATGGATGCGGGGTGACTTTCTTTTAGGTATGGTAGACTCTCGTGCCAAACCTTGTCAAAGGCTTGGCTCGAGTTAAGGAAAACTGCAGCGCAATAGCTTTTATTTTCAAATGTCGTATTAATGGTATCTACTAGTCTATGTACTTGTTCTATGGTGGAGTGCGGACACCTGAATCCGAACTGGTGGTCGAGTATGAGCTGCGCGTTTACAATAATTGGAGTGAGCCTTTTCAGGAGAAGCCTTTCAAAAAGTTTAGAGAACAGCGGTAACCGGCTGATGGGTTTATAAGATGCAGGGTCGTTCTGAGATTTTTCGGGCTTGTGGATAAGGATTACTTGAGCTATTTTCCATTGGACTGGAAAATGTCCTGTTCTTAGTATGCTGTTAAAAATGAAAGTGAGTAGCTTGATGCCGTTGCCAGGTAATTCTGTGATTATTTTGCCAGTGATAATGTCATATCCCGGTGATTTCTTGCGTTGGTCTTTTTATCGATCATTTCCATGACTTCGCCATATGAGAATGGTTTAATAGACAAAGAGAGCTGGTAAGGGGCGATTAAGAAATTTGTCACTTCATCTTCTTCTTGTAGTTCATCTTCACCTGGTAGGTAGTGGTTGAAAAACTTTGTAAACATGGGTAGCAAATAGTTCTGCTTTATTCTCGTCAGTACGTACCCATGTTTCATCCTCTTTTCGAATAGGGGGTATTTGAAGTTGAAGCCTATTGAGGCGGCTGTTGGCTTTCCAAAGTGAGTACTCTGTCTCCTCTGTAGCTGTCAGCCCCTTAAGGTATTCGTCAAGATATTTGTTTTTTGATTCACTGATCAATTCTGTTAGTTCTCTGGCTGCTGTGTTAAATCTGCGTTTGTCAACTGGTGATCTACTTCCGTGCCAGATCCTTCGGAGACGGCGTTTTTCGGGAATCTTTTGTTTTACTGTTGCCGAGCAGTCACAGGTTATTTTTTTTTGTTGGTAGTTGTGGTGTGGCCCTTGTGGCCGCCATGTGGATTGTTTGGTTGAGTTTTTCGACTGTATCTTCTATGTCGTCAGCCGTTTTTAGTGGGATATTGGTATCTAGTTGGTCTAATATATATCTCTGATTCGTTTTGTGGTTAGTTATCATCGGGGATCTTGATTTACTTATTACTGATGTAAAGATCGTAGCTATGATGGGGCTGTGATCGGAAGACAAGTCAATGCACGATTCAATTCTCTTATAGCACAGAGGAATGCCCTCCGTCACGAAGAAATCGAGTAAGTCAGGGATCTTTGCTGTGTCGGTCGGCCAGTAGGTGGGCTGATATGTAGATAAGTAATGTAGGTGGTTCCGTTGCATAATGGAAAGGAACATTCTTCCTCTCGGAGTAAATAAACTGGATCACCAATTAGGGTGTTTAGCATTAAAGTCTCCTCCAGAAAGAAACCGATTTCCTAGTGATTGAAGATATTCTTTCAGACTATCTTTGTTGGGTCGGTGTACAGAAGGACAATAAGCTGCGGAAACAATTATTAGAGGACCTGTCCAGTCTTCTACAGTTATACTGGCGGCTTGTATGAATTCTGAGCAATACTTGGGGGTTTCTTGGTGTCTTATATGGTGTTTTATTATAATTGCTGCCCCTCCTCTAACTGTGCCAGTTGGATAGTTGGTGATATATGTGTCATAGCGGCGAATTCTGAAGTAAGAGTGTCCGGTGAGATGCGTGTCGGAGATCAATAGAATGTCTATCTTGTTATGTACAGGGTTATCCATTTTTGACACTTTTGCTGGGTATCTCGGTAATTATTGAATATATCAAAAAACTGATGCAGGTGTCATGAGATGTTTTTGGGAGAAATTAAAAATGGTAAAAGCAGAATTTAAAAATATTCGCTCTTATAGAAGATACGGGGGTAAATTGAAAAAGTGGCGATTTTAGAATTGACCACTATAATCTTTATTACTAATAATAGAAGAAATTGTTTAATATAAAAGTTTCTTAGTTTGCTAAGAAGAATATGAGGCCGCTTGAAAATCGCATCTACGGGGTCAGGTCAAAAAGTTATCGGAGCTAACTTTCTTATTTTAAATGGCACACCCTATATATTTTCAGCCAAAAAATATGCATTTTTAATTCTCGTTTCAAACATATAACATACAATATATTTTATTATTTAAATAAGTGAACAGTTTCAATTTTTATATTAAATCAGTAGTAGGCCGTGCATTATGAACTAAGAAACCGAAATAAAAGATTCCATTTTTCGTAAAAAATAATTATTGTTAGTTATTAAAGTAAAATAACTTGCATCTAAAATAATTTTGGCACAAAAATATCAATATCATTATCATTACTGTTTGACCGTTAACTTAAATTATTTTTCCTATATAAGTAAAACCAATAAAAAAAATGTCAAATTGGTTTTTGTATTATATTAATAACTAACAATAATTATTTTTTACGAAAAATGGGATCTTTTATTTCGGTTTCTTAGTTCATAATGCACGGCCTACTACTGATTTAATATAACAATTGAAACTGTTCACTTATTTAAATTGTAAAATATATTGTATGTTATATGTTTGAAACGAGAATTAAAAATGCATATTTTTTGGCTGAAAATATATAGGGTGTGCCATTTAAAATAAGAAAGTTAGCTCCGATAACTTTTTGACCTGACCCCGTAGATACGATTTTCAAGTGGCCTCATATTCTACTTAGCAAACTAAGAAACTTTTATATTAAACAATTTCTTCTATTATTAGTAATAAAGATTATAGTGGTCAATTATAAAATCGCCAATTTTTCAATTTACCCCCGTATCTTCTACAAGAGCGAATATTTTTAAATTCTGCTTTTACCATTTTTATTTTCTCACAAAAACATCTCATGACACCTACATCAGTTTTTTGATATATTCAATAATTACCGAGATACCCAGCAAAAGTGTCAAAAATGGATAACCCTGTACTATAAAGGCTTCAACTTCTTGACGATGATTTAGTAAACAGTTTGCATTCAATACTGAAACTCGCTCTCGAAATCGCACGAAGTAAACATTCGGTACTAACATCGGCCGGTTATTATTGTTATTAATGGTTCTAAACTGTATTTTGACTATTTACTGAGTCGAGTCAGTAAAATCTGCAACCCATGTTGCATATTTCATCAGTGACTAGATCACTAACGTAACCTTATAATAAAATTAGACCAAAGAACTATCCAGATTCACGGAGTCGAGTCACTGGAAGTAAACAAATACACGTGAACGGGGTAGAACCTTGTTTACGAGTTGAATTACCTGACGATTTGTGTAAAGCCGCATTTGTATTTAAACTTTTTTATTGCTATTTACCTCTAAAAGTCAAATCAAGCGCCAGAACTAACATTCAGAGAACATTTAAATGACAACGATTTAACTAAAATTTATGTAACATTATTAAAGTTTAATACACAAGAAGGAAATGCAACTCAGGTATCATTTATCCCAAAATCTTCTTCTTGAAGTGGCATGCCCTTTACAGAGCGTTGCTGGTCTCTCTCCATATGTCTCCAAACCACGGAAGTGCTTGCACTTCTACTCCAAGCTCCAGAGAAGACTTACTAGTAGAGGTGGGAAGTTCGATTCTTTTTGGTGAATCAATTCATTTGAATCATTCATTCCAAGTGATTCGTTCACAAAGATTCGTTCTTGAATGATTCACTCATTCACGCGTTTTGTTTAGACTAACGTGGACTAACGAGCCTTAACAAAGGAAGCAGTATTGAATACTCAGAAATCTAAAATTGAATATTTTTATGTTTACATCGCATATACAAGCTTATTTGTACATATGTACATATATCTCAATGATTTTTAAGCCATTGGAAAGCTTATTCTTTCTAGCTTCAGATGCTGCCACAATTATGTCAAAATTGTTGTTAACAAATGCTACATAAATTAATTAAACTAAGCGTACGCGAAACGCGTAGCCGAAATTTCAGCATCGAGGTACTTTTTAAACTATTTCACATAGATGGGTAATTATATCGTATGAAATGGGTAGAAAAGAAAGAAGAAGTTTTTAGTGAAAGAATTAGTTGCATAGCTTTATTATTATAAAAGGTATGATTTATTTTTGTACACCGAGCGCTCCGTTGTATTTCATAACACTGGCATAAATGTACGTTTCACGCATGATTTGCCAAACATAAATTACCTAATTTAAATAATCAACGCCAAGAAAAGAGAATTATAATTACCGATTTACTTAGTTGCCATTTTACATTAAATTTTGAATCTACTGTGAAAACGGAGAACCCCGGCATTGTCAAATTTTACACCATCAAATCCGATTTACTGGTCAATTTTACGTAGAACTCGAAACTCGAACGAATTGAACGCTGAATCTTTTGACAAGAATACCCGATGGTTCCGCTGGCTTCGATACCGAGTCGAGTTGAATCGATTCACTTTAAAGTACGGCGGCTCCGCAGTTCGCGGACTTCGAGTGAATTAGTGAATCAATTCACTTGAAAGTAAGGACTCGATTCATTCGATTCAGTGTACTGATTCGTTCTTTTTGAACGAATCGTTCACGACCGACACACCTCTACTTACTAGGCAGAATACCTCGGTGGTTTGCCATTGACTTCGTTATGAAAGCAAACTAATGGTCATGTTGATTTATACTTTTGAAAAAATTATATTAAAAATCTACTTGTCAAGGAAATGTGTGATGTGGGTTGCAGATTTTACTGACTTCACTCGGTAAATACAGTTTAGAACGTGAAATTCGAAAAGAGAACCTTATAATTCAGGGTGTTTCATAACGTACGGAGGAGACTGAAAGGGTAGCTAGAGGGGACCAAAATAAAGTTATTTTCTTAATAAACTTTTGACCAAAACCCAATAACAAAAAAGTTACAGTGCTTTAAAAGTCTTAAAAAAAAGTTTGCCATTAAATGGTAGTAATTCAACTTTGCATTTTGAGTAGGCAGTAATTTTTTTTATCGGTGTATAGAGGGGTCAGTGGTGAGTCTAAATCAGAGTTTTCGGGGTGGTAACCCCCCACCATTCGGCCGCCATCTTGAAAAGAAGGGTTAATTCGTTTTTCGGCTATATGTCCGTAGTAGTGAATCTTACAAGAAGTTTGTACAAAACTTTTTTGTAGAGAATCCTATTATACATAATTTTTATTGATAATATTTTTACGTAGTATTAATAATAAAACAATTATAAGCCGAATAAGACAAAGAATTAATTTTTTGTCTTTTTCAGCTTATAACGTAAACTAACGTAAAAATATTATTAATAAAAATCATAGATAATACGATTCTCTACAAAAAAGTTTCATACAAACTTTTTGTAAGATTCACTACTACGGAGATATAGCTCCTTTTCAAGATGGCGGCCGACTGGTGGGGGGTTACCACCCCGAAAACTCTGATTTAGATTCACCACTAACCCCTCTATACACCGATAAAAAAAAATTGCTGCCTACGCAAAATGCAAAGTTGAATTACCATTTAATGGCAAACTTTTTTTAAGACTTTTAAAGCACTGTAACTTTTTTGTTATTGGGTTTTCGTCAAAAGTTTATTACAAAAATAACTTTATTTTGGTCCCCCCCTAGCTACCCTTTCAGTCTCCTCCGTACGTTATGAAACACTCTGTATATGGGACTCAAGAAAACCAATGAAAATATGGAAAGTTTAAATTCATGGTTTTATGAAAATTACTTTAAAAATGGAAGTCAACCTGTCATGAGAAGAAGTCAACTTTATTTACAGGATTGGCAAAAAATCGACAATAAAAGACTTAGGTACCTACTAAAATAGGGCTAATTACTTGGTCATGAGAAATTGGAATTTTAAAAAAACGCCTACAAATTACGAGGAAAACATTGGGAATAAGGGAAGATCTAGACAAGAAGAACTTGTAAATTAGAAAGAAATTGAAACATTACCTACTAGAGACTAGAAAAAGAGGATTTAAAACAAGTATAAGAAATAATCTAGACCAGCTATCACACCAATCTATGACAAAGTAAACAAAGAAGTAAGTACCAGAGAAGGTTAACACGACAACACGAGTGAGAAGAGAACAATCCAAATTCAGATACAAGGATAGTACAAGGAAAAATTAAGGAACAACACTTAGATGTAAATGACAAAAAATCTTGTGGAAACTACTAAAACCTATTATAAAAGAAACATCATCATTATCAAAAAACTAAAACTATGACAAAACAGTTCTACATAAAAGTAAGAGGCTATAAAATGTACGAGGGCTGTTCTGTATATTGTTAGTAGCAGGCCATGGATGCGAAGAAAAACAAAAACATTTGCATCAATCGAAAGCTTATTCTTTTGACAGTTTCCAGTTGCAATTTTGCAAGGTTGAAGTTAAAGCATATAGAGATCCTAATTTTTGATTGTTATAATTCGTTTGATTATTACTAAGCATTATGGAAGTGCCGCGGAATGCTTTTCGGGCTATGATTTTCTACGATTATAAACGAGGCTTAACATACGACCAAAGTCACCAAAATTTAATGGCAGCTTTTGGCGACAATAGTCCATCATTATCTACAATTAGTTACTGGTTCCGTGAATTTAAACGTGGAAGGAGTACGTTAGAAGATGAACCAAGACCTGGACGACCTGCAGTAGCTGTTTGTGCCGAAAACATTATTGCAACCGAAAAGCTGATTAAGGAAAAACGGAATATCACTCATAGAGAGATTCAAGACGAACTAGGCATTGGATCATCTGCAGTAGATATCATTTTACATAAACTTCTGGGTGTAAGAAAGCTGGCAAGTCGGTGGATTCCACATTTGTTAACCGACGAACAAAAACAAGCACGGGTAGACTGGTGCAGGTTTATGTTAGAAAAGTTCGATTGAGGATCTTCAAAGCAGGTATTTAGTATCGTTACGGGGGATGAATCGTGGATATATAATTATGATCCCGAGACAAAACAACAATCAACTGTTTGGGTGTTTGGAAAGAAGGAAATGCCAACAAAAGTTATTCACGGTAAAAGTGCAAACAAAAAAATGATTGCCGTTTTCTTCAGATACAGTGGTCCAGTTGCAGTAATTCCTCTTGAAGATCGTAAAACTGTAATTGCTGATTGGTATACAGAAGTTTGCCTTCCTCAAGTCTTCGAGAAATTGTGTAGTGATCGTCCAAGATCTGGTTTGCGTGGAATTTTGTTACACCACGATAACACAACTCCGCATACGGCCGCAAAAACTTTAAATTTTTTACACGAATCCGGAGTCCAACTGGTCACTCATCCACCATACAGTCCAGATCTTGCCCCTAACGATTTCTTTTTGCTTCCGCTGATTAAAAAACTCATGCGTGGTAAGAGATTTCCTGACGCCAATGCGGCTGTTGCTGAATTTCAGCGAATTCTTGACGACCTTCCAAAAAAAGAGTTTTCAGCGTGTTTCGAGGAGTGGTTTCAAAGAATGAAGAAGTGTATTATGTCTAAGGGGGAATACTTTGAAAAACAATAAAATTATTTTCTTTACAAATTCCGTAGGTTTCTTCTAACTAACAATTTACAGAACAGCCCTCGTATCACACCATCCATCCGGACAACCAAGCTAAGAGTGGCCTCTCTCCATATGTCTCCGAACCACGGAAGTGCTTGCACTTCTACCCCAAGCTCCAGAGAAGACTTAAATTGTACTTATTAGGCTGAATACCTCGGTGGGTTGCCATTGTCTTCATTATGACCGGAAAAAAGCAAACTAATGGTCACGTTGATTTATACTTTAGAAAAAATCATATTAAGAATCTACTTGTCTCGGAAATATATGATGTGGGTTGCAGATTTTACTGACTTGACTCTGTAAATACAGTTTTGTACAGTCGTATACCTAAGAACTAACTATACAACAAATACATCAGAATATCACTGCACAAATGCGCCTACACGTATATGAAACCCGTTATACAAAGGTCAAATCAACATGTTTTTGGCTTATTATTTGGCGCATGCGGTTAAAAGTTACCGAGCGACGGCCCCTTCCCCCTCCCTAAACTGAACATAACCCTAATTTCTTGTTTAATATTAATGTTTACATTTATGTAGCTCAATATGCCAGAATTACCCGAAAAAGAAAACATTTTATCTAGAAGATTAAATAAAGTGTTAGAAACCAGAGTTGAAAATGATCAGGTACTTTAAAAAGCATTACAAAAAATTAAATAAACAAGTTCGACTTTCAGGATACCCTCGAAGCTCTAAAGGAGCTTTCTACTTTTTACACTGAAAATACTCTTCAGGCAAGACGAAATTTACGTAGCCAAATCGAGAAACGTAGCCTGCAAATAAATGAAAATTTCTTAGCGGAATTTCGTGAAGTTAAAGAAGCCTTTGACGTGGTTTACGATGATATCGCAGAAATGAGTCGTTCGTTACAGGATATGACAACACGCTTACAAAATGCAAAGAAGCAAACCAAACATTTATTGGAGCAAACTAATGCATTTGAAGAAGATATCACAAAGAATGATATGCAACAGAAAGTGGCAGCCGCTTTTATTGATAAATTCGTATTAACACAAGATGAACTAATTTCTCTACACGGAAATAAACAAAAGCGTGATACACCGATTACACCGGAAATATTTCTAGCTTTAGATAAAGTTCAGAAGATTCATAATGATTGTAAAGTGCTTATGCAGTCTGGACATCAAACACTTGCGCTTGATGTTATGGAACAGATGACTTTGCACCAAGTATTGTAGTAAATATTTGGTGTATTTATTAACTTAAAGAATTTTGTTTTAGGAGAGTGCACTTGAAAGATTATATAGGTGGACTCAAAATCACTGTCGTAATGTTGATAATCACGATCTCACCGATTTAGTAACGCAAGCAATGGCTCGCTTAGAAGAACGTCCAGTGTTATTCAAGTACGTTTTAAATACTTATATTTAAAAGTTTAAAAGATAGAACTATTTGTTAATTTTAGGTATGTAATAGATGAATATTGCATTTCACGAAGAGCTGTGCTAGTGGGAGAGTTTATTGATGCATTAACTCGTGGGGGACCATCGGGTAATCCAGCACCTATCGAAATGCGAGCACATGATCCTCATGTTTATGTAACTGATATATTGGTTTGGTTAAATAAAGCCATCCCAATTGAAAGGCACAATTTACAGTTGTTAGTTAAATTGTGTAAGAAGGAAGGTAAACAGTTTATAATCAAAGGAATTAAAATTTTAGTGTGTGTTGGCTATAATTACAGATCTTCCACAACAGTTAACAAGTGCGTTGGCCAGTATTTGTGAAGGAATTTGTCATCCATTAAAAATTAGGATTGAAAAGATATTGAATGCTTCTACCCAAGCATCTGTGTTATATGCAATTACCAACTTAATTAGATATTATAAGAAATCTATAGGAAAAGTGAGTTAACATAATTTAACAAAATCATTAAAACCTATTTATACTGACTATGTTTTTAAATAGGGTTAGATTCAAACCAGTTAAAGGAGTCATGTACCTATAAGTAAAGTTTGTATTTTATTAATTCTAGGTTTCTGAAGGTGGACTTTTAGAAACCACTCTTATTGAACTGCAAGAAAAAAGCGAGCAGACATTTTTACTAGCATTACAACAACAAGTAAACAACACACTTGTCAGAGTTGAAACGCCACCGAGAGATTTATCACCTACTCCCGCTATTAGTCATTTATTAGCAGTGCTTCGAGATATGCTTTCGACAGCTAGCATGAGTGAAGGCCGTGAAACAGATATGGGAAAAGTACTTTTCTATTTTGCTTAACAAAGCATGTATTACGACTCCTTTGATTCTAGATAGTTCATTCTATAATGGAACCATTGCTAAGGGCAGTAAACGAACAAGCTTCACGATTACCACCAACAGATATGGCCGTTTATATGCTTAACTGTATGTATTCCATGTATACTTGTTTATCTCTGTACGAGTTTATGGATGAAAGACTGGAAAGGCTTCAGGCACAATCAGATGCCCAAGTTGATACTTTAACTTCAGAACAAGCAAGTTCTTTAGTTGCAAATTTGAACTTGGGCCCAATTTACACCATCTTGCAAGATCATTCGCACGGTCCGCTTTCGGGTATTCCGGGTATGGAACCCAGCAACTTAAGAAACTTTCTGGTATGTATTTCTTGCACATTTTTATAATAATGATAGTAATTAACCTATGTTTAAAGGCCAAATTGGATTCTTTGTTGGCAACACCGGATATGGCTTTGTTACCACAAATAAATTTATTGTCATCTTCCAAACATAAAAAAGCAGTTCAGCAAAGGGCATTCGATGTTTTGCTAGCTATTTACAAGCAAATGTATGAGGGTGTTTTCAATCCTGTTAATTTGTATGAAAATCCACAAAATATTCTTAGCAGAACACCCGAAGAACTTTTAAAAATGTTATCAAAGTAGCTTTAATGTCAAAATATTTAATTATTTACATCTCTGAGTGATAATTCTAAATTTGTATTATTGTTATGCATTTAATGTACCTAGAAAAATATAATTAAATAGAATTGCTTTAGTAACTGTTCATTTAATTCTTTTATTAGGTTGTATTACTGGTAAGATAAAGTATACAGGAAAAACAGATAATATACTGCAATCCCAGAAAATAATTAATAAAAACCTCTCACTAGAAAGCAGGTGGAAAATCTTCTTCTTCTTTTAGCTAGGAATTTCTTCCTGTTTGCTTGGCCTTTCTATTCGGTTGACGATGAAAACCAGCTCTGTGCCCATCTCTTGGACGGTCGTCCTGGTGGTCTCTTTCCTTTCGGTCGTTCTATTTTACAAATTTGAGCTAATCTTTCTTGATCCATTCGGTCTACGTGATCATTTCACACTTTCTTTCTTTTCGTAGTCCATTTTACTACGTCTTGTATATTACATCTTTCTCTAATACTGCTGTTTATTTGCCTATCTTGTAGCTTTAGGTCTAATATTGAACGTAGCACTTATTTCTGTAGTTCTCATTTTTTGTTTCGGCCCTTGTCTCTGTCACGTACGTTAACACCGGTCTAACCATTGCTTTGTATATTTTAACTTTGCCTTCTGTTCTCATGTATTTGTTGTTCCAAATGATGTTTCTCAGGCATCCTGCTATCTGCGTTGCTTTTATTGATTGTCGTTGGACTTTGGTGATCAACTCTGTTACTGCTTACATCAACTCCTAGATATTTAAAATTCATAACCTGTTCGATTATTGTCCCTTCTACTCAGTAGCGTAACCAAGAACTTAGTTTGTAGGGGGCCCAGTCCACTGTTTAAGGTTTAACACGTAGTTTGTAGGGGGCCCAGTCCACTGTTTAACAATTGTGTCAGAAATACAACATATACACTCCACGGGACCCAACATAATACACTCACCCTGCATTTTTTGTCACATCTTAAAGACTGTTTTGATTAATAATAATCTTGAGGGGGGCCTGGGCTTGCAGCGGATGGGGTCTTTTGATATAACCATTGCCTTAGTTTTTCCTTTTGATATTTCCATATTGTAATGTGTACTTGTTAGATTAAATTGATGCAATAGTCATTGGAGATTGTCCTCGCTGTTAGATATTAACACCACATCGTCAGCGTAACATATTATATTGATGTTTTTATTTCCCATTCTGTATCCTGTTTTGTTTTGTACAGATCTTATTATCTTATTCATTATTAGATTAAAAAGGAGTGGGCTAAGCGAGTCCCCTTGTCGTATTCCTGTATTTATACCTACTTATGGGGTTTGTGTAACCTTTATTTGTTGCTACCTCAGTTGTGTTGTTTGTATTAATATCATTTATGGTGTCTATTATTTGTTGCTATATGTTTTCTTCGTGAAGGATATCAATGATGTCCGCTTTTCTGACGCGGTCAAATGCTCCTTTGAGGTCCACAAAACATAGATACATAGGGTTGTCATATTCTATTGATTTTTCCACCATCTGGCGGAGCATAAATATCGCATCTAATGTGCTTCTGCTTTTTTCTAAAGCACTGTTATTCTTCCACTATGAGTATGGTTTCTTGTAGGTGGTTCTTGATTAATGATGTTAGTAGTTTCAGGATTGAGTTTAGTAGTGTGATACCTCGGTAGTTTTCTACTAGCTTCTTGTTTCCTTTTTTAAATATAGGGATAGTAAAACTTCTTTTCCATTCTAGGGGTATTTTTATTTCTTCTAGCACTTAATTTATGTATATGTGTATTTAAGGTTTCTCCGCCATATTTTATTAATTCATTGAATATACCATCCGGTCCAGGTAACTTGCGATTTTTTAGTTTATTTATGGCTTGCGTAGTTTGTTCTAGTGTTATGTTTATTGGTTGATTGTTGTCATTGTTTGCTTGGTTCATATTTATATCTTCTCTTCTTGGTCCCCTGTATAGTGTTTGGAAATGTTCAATCCATTGTTGTTCTTGGATATTATTGATTTGTATGGTTTCACTTATTACTCGCTTTTGGCTTTGTAAAATTCTCCAAACATTTTTCTGTGTTCCATATAAATCACGTTCTACAGCTTTTGTAAATTTTTCCCAGTACGATTGTTTTATTTTTTGTATATCCCGATTAACCTTATTTCTTATTTGTACATATTTAGCATATTCAAAGGGTGTTTGTTTGCTTTTACACTTAAAGAAGGCGATTTTCTTTTCTTTTGCTAGTGCCTTTACTTCTTCGTCAAACCAAGGTGTTCTTGTTTTTGTTTTATTTTTATTAATTTTTCTTTTTCCAAGTGCTTCCTTTGCTGCTGTTAGGATATTTGTTTTAACTACACCACACAGTATTAAGCTGCCATTAAACAACGTTCAAAAAATTTTGGAATCGCATCATATCACAAGGCGATAAAAATATTTCCGTTTATAACACAGAATTTTGAGAAAAATTTGGTAAGGACCAATACAAATTAGTATTATTAAAAGTTAAATTACGAAACTTAATAGAAACCATAACTAGCTGTTTTAGAGGAAACAATAAATAATAGTAATATTAACATTCAAACTTGTGTAGCCTTTTGATGTGACAACACTAATACGAATTTTGTTGGAGTAAAGAGGGTTGCTTTAATATTTTCAGCAAACTGAAGCAAACAAATGCATGTATCGAAGGCATTGGTTGTCCAGCACACATTATGCATAATTTTGTACAAACAAGAACAAATCGATCGTCTATAGACGAATTTACTCTAAAAATATTTGTGATAAATTTGTTAGAATTAATTGGAATAAAATGTTGAGCGTTGCCATTTTGGTGATTTGCTTGGTAATACATACCTGGATACGTACAGCCACTACTGAAACGGGAGCATCTGGTATCCATGCAACGGGGATTTATCTCTTAAAGCCTTTTGCTATTCTCGATCATGCATTTCTTTGGTCTGTTGGCCCTAATGTATACATCCACGGTAGCGCTTCTTCAACGCTTGGTTCATCTAAATTGGACTAGACACCAGTGGCGGCTCGTCAGGTGAAGTAGGTGAAGTGCCTCTTCACCTAAAATTTGTGCATCCAAATTAATTTATATTCAAATTATTTTTTATTTATCGACACTTCAATACTACGTATTGAGAAGATTTTTTTTATTATAAATGCATATTATTTACCATAATATACGCCACTGGCCACTAGCCTATTTTGTCCCTGTCTACACCGCAGTCAAATGAAACAAACGCCTGAAGGGAAGAGTTGGAATTGACTGGCTTTAACTCTGTTCGTCGCCATGGTAACGCATAAGTTATCACCACCTGCGAACGGTTCGTTGACACATGTTAAATCGCTAGAGTGAAGTGTTTAGTTTTGTATCGACGAACTACTTCACTACATCCACATCGTGTCGCGTGTCGATTATCAGTCATCACTGATTGAAAATAATTGAAACTGCTGTCTTGTTTTGGTGTTTGTTGTTTGTGTGTTTGTTTTGCAATAAATGTATGTGTTTTTAAACATGAATCCTGTTAATGATGTTATATGCAATTTGTTGAAAACGCCATTTATCCGTTGGAAGGAAGAAGACAAAAAAGACATTTTAAATGAAGGACGACCTACAAAGGCTTTAACACTTTTTGCAAAAAAGGACATAAACGGTAGTGGTAAATCTTATAATCTTAAATTTAAAACTGTTTGTTTCACCGAATATAAATGGTTATGTAGCAGCCCAATACTACAAAAATTATTTTGTTGACCCTGTTTGCTCTTTTGTACAAAACAGTCTGTTTGAAATATAGAGGAATTTGCAGATTTATTAAATATTACAAGGGCGTTTCATAAACACGCTGATTCTAAAGAACATTTAATGTGTGCATTAAAATTGAAAAATCCGCAAACCATTATAAGTGATGCCCTAAAAGGAAATTCTCTTTTAATGTGCAGTTTAATGAAAACGTTCGATTGAATAGACTTTTTCTTCAGACAGTTATCGACGTAGTTCTATATTTAAGTAAACAAGAATTAGCGTTTCGCTGTCATGACGAAAGCAAAGATTCAACAAACCGAGGAAATTTCAAGGAACTTTTAGCAGCATTTTTATCAAGAAGTGCTATAGAAATATTAAAAAATCAAAAGTGTTTTTACGGGCAACTTAGGTAAGTTCAAATAAAAAGTTTTTTTTTAATTTACCACAATAGCACTTCACCTATTTTTTGACCCACGAGCCGCCACTGCTAGACACCCAAAAAAAATTTAGAAAATATTTCTACGGTTTCAGCGGTCATATTTTACAATGATGCTAAAAGAAGAAAGCAATCTCCTCAGAATGTAACCGATGCTAATTATATCACAACAAAGAAAGAAAAGCACAACAAAAACAAACAGAAGCTCTAAAGAAGACAAAAACCAACAAGATAAATCTTTAAAAAGGACAGTTTCTTCAAATACCATTAAGGCTATCGACTCTGTAAAAAAAAATCGGGAATCCACTTTATCGTCAAAAAATGATGACCGCTTCTCGGTTAACGATTCAAGTGACGAAGAAATCGATGTGTTGGTTGTTTAAAGCGCTGTGAGAATCCAAAATCCACAGTAAATTAGATTCAGTGTATAAAATGCAGCAGATAGTTTCATGATTCTTGGACAATCTGTAAGAACTGTTGCATTAACTGTGGAAAAAAACAGTTCAAGTCATAAATTGGGACTTTGCTTTTCGTTTACAAATCAGTATCAAAGTTTCTGTAAGTCATATATTCCATACCTACCTGATGTGTCTTCTCAACCATGGAGTATGGAAGAGATTACCAAATATAAAGTTTTAGTTTTGTTTTGTTAAAAAAACAGAATTTAAAATTATTTTATATGTTAAATAGCTATATTATAGTCCGTGTAGTAAGTATCCGGAATTTTATATTTTTCCTAATTTTAATATAATTTCTTTTTTGTACCTAACATTCTAAGACAAAAGTAATGCATCAAGTAGGTTGTGCCGATAGTAGACTATGGCCAAAATCGCATGACAACACCATCTGTCAAATATTGTTGATTGTAAACAGGCTTAAGTTTTGTGAAATAATGTCGCAAGTAGAAAAAAGAAGAGAGGTGGAATATTTGTATAGAAAAGGTTTTCGAAACGTTAAAAGATTAGTGCAATTGACTGAACTCGGAAAAAAGTGCAGTATATGAGACAATAAAGAGGATAAAAAATGGCACAGATATGAGGCATAGACCAGTTTCGGGAAGACCGCGTAAGATTCGCGGAAACCATTTAAACGCTTTAGTGGCCTTATAGGACGACAAAATCCGCTCCTAGGGTTTCGAAAACTGGCTAACAGATTTGGACATCAACGAAGAATAAAAGTGTGTCCGGAAACTGTCCGCATGTCACTAAACAGACAAGGCTACATATCAAGGAAACAAAAAAGAATCCCTGCAATGACACCTCTACATATGCAACGAAGAATAGATTTTTGTCAACGTTTGATCATTCACACAAACCTTAAATTTAGTGAAGACAATAATTAGTGTATAACTGACCTATGGTCTGTCAAACAATTTGTAAATAATGGAAAGAGAGCCGTCGATGGGCAGTTCTCTTGCATGTTACTCCGCATTGTTATTAAATTTACTGAATGTCTATGTAAGACAGATTGTAAATAGTTCATGGGAAATATAAAAAATAAAAAAAAAAAAAAACGTTTTCGAGTAGATAATTTTAATAATGTTTTTATATCTGACGAAAGTTGTTTCCAGCTTGGTGCAAATCACCTAAAAATCCTATCAAAAGAAAATGTTTGATTCAGTCAGTTTTACAGGCCTGGACCACCATCACCGAACATTATGGCGATGACCTGGTTTCGGGTCTACCTGGACGTTTAGTTAAGTGTTTAGAGTTAAATGGAGGTTGTATAAGTAAATGATATGAATTATTTGTTGTTATTTTATAATTCAAGTAATAAAAATATATACCGAAAAATTATAATTGTGCTTTCTTTTTTCCGGATACTTTCTAGACGAACTATAGTTGTTCAGCCAACATTTCATTGTTTCCTCACATTTGAATAACTATATACGCCTATGTTCATGTTTTTAAAAAGCTGCTCAGCTTATTTTTGATTTACCCTATAGGTAGGTACCTACTACCTACCTATACAAAATGAAAAAGTTACCTATGCGATTTTGTTGGTAGTTACCTACTGAATACGTACCTAATTATTTTATTGCATTCTAAAACTAAATATTTGTCACAGTTTCCAGCTATAGAAAGAGTTCTGAAATTATTTCAAGCCCTTAAATCATTTCTCTTATAAAAAAAAACACCAAAAGATAGAACAATTTTTCAAAATCCATTGATGAAAACTTAACCTTTGGTTTGTGCATTGACAACTGACTACTCTTCAGTGTGGCATAGTAAACAGTGAAGGAAGCAAAAATAACGTTAGGCATCTATTAAAGTTTTTTTAGTGTTGGAGGACACTTTTAATTATTAAAAAAAGGCGCGAGCAGTGGGTGAATACAAGGAAAAGAAGTGTAAGAAACCACAGAATTCTGTTACTTAGAAAGTACAATAATTAATATAAATGGAGATAATAAAATAGATATCGAAAAGAGATTAGACCAAGCGAGAAGAGCCTTTAACACACTAAGGAAAATATGGACATCAACAAAATTTACTAAAAAGACAAAAATAAGATTATTCAAGACAAATGCGATGACGTGATGAGTGTGCTATTATACGGAGCCAAAACGTGGATAGAAAGCAAAGAAAACTGTAGAAAACTACAAACCTTTATAAACAAGTGACTCAGATATATAGGTAGTAGGTACTTGGAATCTTCTGGCCAGAAAGAATAACAAATGAAGAGTTATGGCAGAAAACTGAAATGAAAAAAATAGAAACAGTGATAAAACAACGTAAATGGCAATGTAAAGGTCACACTTTAAGAAAGCCACAAATAAACCTAACAAGGCAAGTATATTAGAATATAAAACCCCAAGGAAAAGAAAAGTTGGGAAACCAAAACAAACATGGAAACGCAATCTAAACAAAGAACTACAGAAACAAAAAGTATCATGGAATGAAATTAAAGTAAGAGCGAGAAATAGAAAACGATGGAAAGAAACTACAGAAGAACTAATATGCATGGACCAAAAGGAAGTTGATAAAGTCAAAATGAAAAAAGGAGAAAGAATTCAAGGTGCATGGGTTTAGCTAACCATTACCAATTGAACAGCTTCAGAAACACTTCAAAAGGCGCCTCTTGTTCCATAGGGAGCTTTGAGAAGAAGAAGAAGAGTGAATTTTATATGACTTGCTAAGAGTATCTAAAATTGTGGTAGACTGCACTATTATCTTTTAATTTTTAATTGGATAAATTAATGTTCATCCTGCTTGGTACAAACAACATATGAATATCTCATGGGAAAAGGAGTAGACATTAACAATTCTTGAATAGTATATAAGATGAGCATAAGCTTCAAATGGAAATCTTATTGTGCTACGAAAAATGGATGTATTTATTTTTCAAAAGTGCCAACATTCCAAACAATATTCATAATTAGGTACTCAAACTTTGTCAATATTTAATCGCATAATGGCAATGACGAAAGAATATTTTTTCTGATGAATGTTTGATGGACAGATCATATACATAGATCAAAAGTAGGGTTCATAGTTAGAAAGCTTTGGCCTTAAGAAGGAAAATCGCAAATTATTTAAGGGAAAACCAAGATGAGATGCAACTGCAGCAGGAAGAAAATATCAAGGACTCGACTCGGAAATACAATCATCTGGATCACAGTTTCGACCGCGCCTTGCAAATCGACGTCTATATGGGGGATTCTGACGAGGGATACGAATCCATCCTCGCAAATTAAGGAACTCAACGAGTCCATAAGGAACAGGGAACAGGCGCAAGAAGCATAGAAGTGGGGAAAACCCTTCAGAGAAATACAATCGCATCCACCAGAGTCAAGAATCCGGGAAATAAACTAACACATCAAGAAATAGAGGAGAGCTACCACCGCATCTAGAAGAGAATACCACAACAAACTTGGGAAGAATGGGCAAGAAACAAAACTATGATGAAGAGTGAAATAAACCGCATATATAACTTAAGAGAAAAAGCGGACAACGAGGAAATAGAAGTAGAGGAAGAAGAATAATGCAGAACAGCGAAGGAACAAATATCATAATAATAATAACAATAAAAATAACGAAATACGTATACCTGTGACGTACAATGAAAATAAGAGTATTAATAATAATAATAATGATTAGACTAAGCTAGCATAAAGTAGGTAACATGTAACAGAGCAGGCAGGTCTGTACTAAGGCGTTTCATATCGTAGACATAGGAAATTAGCGGTAATATTAGAAATACTATTACCTAGTATAAAATCACAAAACATGTTTAACCTTCTCGGTCATGTATCCAACTCCCATTGAATATCTATGTGTTCTACTAACTACCTTGCACTGTAGAAGCGGTGTTCTGCGGATGGCGTCACAGGCATGCTAATGTTATACACAGTGCTTCCAATCCCCACCTATCATAACAAATCCCTTCACGTAATCCAGGATTGAACCACGGGGATCTGCTCCATGTCAATTGATGACGGTATGATGATGAATGAATGTTCAGTGGACAGAAGAAAGGAACATGATAGACAGTGGCGCAGTTATGGGGGGGGGGGGGGTCCAGGGGGTCTAGACCCACCCCAGAGACCCAACTGAAATTTTTTTATAAATAAATACCGTTTAATAACGCCCCCCTAAAACCTAAGTTTATGGTATTTAATAAAATTTAGGTCATAATATGCATAATTATACTCCTATATACGAAAATTTTACCTGTTGCACTTCATTCAAATAAAACTTATCTATAAACTTCACAGAACCCGCGTAGATACCCATCTACCTATCTCTATATCCAGTTGGACCCCCCTCCCCAGAAACAAAACTTAAATACGCCACTGTCGCCACTGATGATAGAAATACCGTTGTTAGAAGCAATTCTGCAAATGTTACACAATCACAATATGGATTGCCTTGTATGAAGTTATTATATCTTTGAATTGAGTTAGAGGTATCAAAAATAAATGTTTGTTTTTTATTCTTTTTTGTTTCAAATAAATTAGTTATGTGTGTGATTTATCCAAGCAAACAATTAATTTTTGCGCTTTTTGCAAGAAAATGTCCTAGTTTGCAAAATATAAAATATGGATACCCTAATTGCAATATTGTTGTTTGTTGTAACACTTTAATTAGGTAGTGCTTTAAACTTTTAAACAAAAAAAAATCCTTTCTAATCAGCATCAACTTTCAAAGCCATTGATTGATCCTATTTAGATTGAAATTTTAAAATTTTTAACTGAACAGGAGATTTGAACTTTTTACAACAGAATAGGTATTTCAAAAACAACTCAGTGAGTTGTTTTGTTATTTTGGACCAGTTTATTAAAAAGTGCTAATATCCAATGATCGTGTAAGCATAATGCTTTTTTGCAAAAAAAGTCAAAATTATGTATTCCTTATTTATTTATATTACGTAATAAATATATTATATAGTAGGTATATAGGTATGCCGAATAACATGGAACCTTTGATTATTGTACGATGCAATTAAATTTATATTAAAATTACAATAAGCTTCAAATTCAGAAATATAATTCAATTTAAGAACGATGCTGGTGTTAAAAATTCGGCAGTATAAGCGTTTTGCACGTATTTTATATAATAAATATTTCACTTAAGGTATTAAAAATGACCGTTTTTAATTAACCTGGAAAGAGTAAATAACCGATGAACGTATATAATTTGAAACTAATTACAGGACCAAATTCAAGTAGGAAAACCGTTTTGTAGTGCTATCCTTGTCATATGCATGACATATCCATAGACATAGATTTCGTATTTGTTGAAGCAACCTAATTACATCTAAACTATCAGCCAATGAAAAGCAAGATTTCAGTTGCGTTACGCCGGTACAACAGTGCACATCGGAATTTGATGTATGCTTAACGTTAGTTGCCAAACTATTAAAAAAGATCTGTAGCGATTACCTTTAATTTATTTTATTGTTGTTTAGTTGCCTAACAATTAATTGTGAATATTAAAATAACGTATTAGTATGCTTAGTTTCGCGCAAAATGCTTTTCGAAGTGCTAAATTGGGTAAATGTGTGAAATAAACTTGACTGTTATATCAAGATGGCCGACTCATATTACCAGGTAAGAAGTATTTTCAAATATTCTCCCACTTTTTATGTTTACTACTGGTTTAGTTAACTCGTAGGCTTAAGGGCGTTTCTCTGATTATTCTTCCAAATATACATTTCGCCATTTATGTCTAAAATTAAATGTATTAATAATTAATTAATTAGTTAGTGCACCTGTGCGTGCACTATCTGCCTAATTAACGATTAAACTATCATAGATACATGTTTATCATCTCATTTGGTGACTACACCGGATAAAGATTAATTTTTGGACATATCACCCGTTTTCTATGTTTGTTCCATCAATTTGTTTTGTTGTAGTATGTTTAACTAATTAAAAATTTATATTCAAGGACTTTTCTCTTATGTATTTATTTTAAGGTTAATTATCTCATTTTTCAAGGTCATTTTATGAACAAAAATATAAAAATAGACATGTCTTGTTTTTATGTTGGCGCTTAATAATTAATAAAATCCAGGAAAATTTGTTAGAAGTCTGTTGTATTTGCAGAGTAAGATGCATTGATTAAGTGGATACTGGATACTGCAAAGGATGTATTGGCAGCAGAATGCAGATGCCATAAAGCAGTTTAAATTGTATTAATGAAGGTGTATTTAGTAATAGTTATAGGTTATAGTGTTCATCATGAGCATGACTGTTGACCCAGTTAGGAGCGATGTACACACAGTATTCAAAAGGATACCTGTAAATGTTGTATATCAAATTGAATCTCAGTTAAACCCTTCGAAACCTGTAGTTATTGATGCAAGCAGTTTGGCAATGTTTTTATAGTTTATACATGTTATACATATATTAAATCAGTATTTTTTACATGACTGTAAACTAGATGTTATCAGCAATAAAAGTTAAGGATAGATTAAACAAAAATTTCCTTGGTTACCTTTGCTTTATCTTGATACTCTGTGGTTTAAATAACGCTTATATTTTAACCAATTGTCTTTAATGTACTAAATACATGCCGATGGTTTTCCACAAGAGTATGGTTGAAATGAATATCAAACTATACCAGCAGAAGTTCAGAAATAGTACATGAAATGACTAGAATTTTTATTGTAAAATTCATATGATAACTTATCTATGTTTAACAATCCATTATTAAATATTGTTAAGGTTTAATTTGTGTAATGGTATCAGTAATGTCGTACATAATTCAACTTGTTGATAAGTCTATATTCCTATAACTGATAATCCATATTGTAATTGAGTTTCTGAATTAATCATAGGATATTAAAACTAAAAATACCTTTACTTTAATAAATTGTAGAACATACTAGATTTTCTAAGTTGATGGGCCTTGTAGAGGGTTTAAAACAGATTAAAATTACAATCTTCTTCTTTTCCTCCCATCCCTTATGCCATTGGCGTGGGGTTGCTCGTCCATTTCTGATATTGTTTACGATTGGTTGCCATTCTCTTTAGGTGTCCTCAGTTCTTCCCTCTTGCCAAAACCATTTTCTTCATTCTTTCATCCCATGTTTCCCTAGGCCTTCCTACATATCTTTTTTCATCTGGCCTTGCTTCCAATACTCTTTTGAAATACTCATCTCCCTTGCCGTGCTATTATTTTCCCTTTTGTTTGTCTTACATGATCCAGCTTTCCGATGCGTAGGAATGTCATCCGGACCAGCAGTGGAATTACCATCTAGTCTTCCCAGGGTTTGAGCTGTCTCAATATCTGAGAATTCGATGTTGCCTATTATGGAGATCTTTTTCTCTCTCACTTCAGGGAGTTCATCCTGTGGTTCGGTTGTATATGTCTTTTGAAATACGTCAGCAAAAGTTTCTGCAATTTTCAGCTTGTCAGAGATCGTTTCACCCATACCGTTAATGATGTATTACAGAATACCACATTTCGATGAGATCTTATTTCAGATATGAGAATAGAATCTCTTACCACCATCAAACACCACTTGCTCTCAGGTTTCTAGTCAGAGACATAAGATTGTTGGAAATGGTCCTGAAGTGGTCATAGTGAGTGGTAAGCCTGGTTCTTCTGTACCTGTCCCAGGCTCTGTGCTTCGCTTTGGCCATTCTCTTCGCTTCGTGGTTGATCCAGGGTTTGTCTCTATGCCGGTTACTCATACTAACTTTATTTGTTCTGTTTAACCATTCCATTCTAGTTCTTTCCCATTACACCTTATTTGTATGTTTTGCTGGTTTTCCTTCCTTGTTATCTGCATTACCTTACCCTCATTTGCATTCATTGTCATTTCCCATCTTCTTATTGTTCCATTTGTTAATTATCTGTTGTAATTTCTGTGTTGAGTCTGACAATAAAACTATGTCGTCCGCATATATTAAACATTTGGATGTTGTTGGCCTCTAAATTCCAGTAGCCTAACCCCTCATATAGTAAGTAAATGGACAAATTTCAAAAATAGGTAGAGTGCTGTGGACTTAAAATAAACTCAGCAGTTTTGTTCGAGTTCTGCATTTCACAGTTCTGTTGAAGAACTTGATAGTGTTGTTAACAATTCCAACTTGGAAAAGCAAAAACAAGAGCTTTAGCGTAAACGTGTGTATGAAGCCCTTGGCCATTCAAAAAGGTGTAGTGGCGTAGTCTGATATATTTTACGAGAATGTTACAAACGAAATGCAATTTTTTATAATATTATTAAAAAATATGGGGAACATCGGCCAACTCAAACCTAGCTAAGAGTGGCAGAACTAAAAAGTTAAGCAATGTTTGTGCAAGAAAAATGATTGAAAACAAGGTTGAAATGTCTCAGCGTCAGTTGGCCTCAAAATTGAAAGTGTTACAATACCGCATTTTGCGAAATTTGAAGCAGGGCAGTGTTAAATACTTCAAAACAAATAAAGCACCAAAATATACTTAACAAAAATTAGAAAAAAATTCAGTTTGCTGTCGAACAATGTGAACAGTTTTAAAAGTGCGAGAAAAAAACATCATTTTGGACGATGAGAAGTATTTTACTTTAGCAAATGTCCCATAAGCACGCCCCATTGAACATTTCTGGGCAATTTTAAGTCAAAAAGTAAACGAAAATGGTTGGTCTGCAAAAACTGCACACCAATTGTCACGAAGAATTCGAAAGAAACTTAAAGAATTAGATGTCTCGGTCTCTCGGTCCTCCAAAAGATAATTGAAGACATTCTAAGAAAACTAAGAATAATCGAAGATGGTGGACCTCGTGGTGGACCACATGCAATCCTAGATTAAGATTAACGGTTGTTTAAGTGTTGCTTTATGTTTGGATAAAATAAATTTCAATCTATTTTGGTCTTAAGTTGGAATTTTGTCCATGTACGTATGCATCAGGCGTTATTCTTACGTTATGTCTATCTTCCTTGCTTTTGTATATTATTTGGTTCATAATTAAACTGAACAGTAGTGAGTTCAGCGAGTCCCCCTTGCTTTATAGTTTATACTATTCTCCATCTCCAACTGGAAGTAACAAACAAACTTCAATAAGCAATTAAGAATGTATACAAAAGAACCAAAGGCAGAGTTAGGATAAACGGGAAAGAATCGGAGACATTTGAGACGCAGTGTGAATATATCTTGTGTCTGTCTTTGGGGTCTGAACGCTGCTTGTTCTTGTGTCAGGTTCTATTCCATTTTTTCCCGTAACCTCTTCTCTAAAATTCTGGAATATATTTTCATTATAACTGAGGAGAGACATATCGCTCCATTGTTTAACTTCGTTCCCCCTTACTTCACCGTTTCAGGAGTTACTAGATCTCTTCCTGACGCCTTTCCAAGTTTAATCTATTTTATTGCTTCTTCCACTTCTTCAATTTCTTGTTTCTTCCTCGTTTTCTTCTGATTTCAAATTCCTTTTCCTTTCTGGGCTTCTTCTGTTGTCTTTAAATTTTTGTTGAGCGTATTCTTTGCATATTTCTAGTATTTTTGTTTCTTCTATCTCTATACTTCCATTCCTGTTTTTAATTGCCCATACTTGCTTTCCAGGTTTTTCACTGTTTTCCAAAACTCTCGCCCATTGTCCTCTTTAAACTGCTCTTTAAGTTCCCTACCAAAGTTATTCCAACTTTCTTGTTTTGCCTTTAGTACAGCTTCTTTAGCTCTACCTCTCTTTACTAACGACTCTTCATTTTACTAAACGGACACCTTTAATCTTATGCTTCAACTTGCAGCTATTTTTTTTTTTTAGTATTAGGCATTGATGACTTCAGTCAAGTGAGAACTTTCAGGTGTTACTTTTGTTTACAACAATTGTCAAATATTTGCAGCAGTAAAGCGAATTAATATCTAAACCAGAAAACTAATTGTGCAAATGTGGTATTCAGAAAAGGTATCCTTGCGAAAACTCACAAAAATTACGGTGTTCAAAATCGGCAGTTTTTCAAATTATCAAACAATTTGGGAAGCATCACACACTTGAAGATGTGCCTAAATCGCAGCGTATAGAAAAGGTCCAGTAAATGTAAAAGCTGAAAAGAACATTATGAAGCTGTTAAAGTCAGAAAAAGATATGTCTGTACGTGAAATAGCTAAAAAGAAAAGTGTTAGCATAGGTACTGTACAGGGTGGTCCAAATTGGACACTTTTGATAGGAAACACCAATTTCTAGAGGAGCTAGAAAAAAACTAACCTACATGTTACGAGCTCGATTTTTGTGAGAAACTGAATGCCGAAAACCGCACATCGATATCTTGAACTGTTTAGAAGATATAGGGTGATTTTCAATTTTGTGCATTTTTGACCCACCTCCGTAACTTACATATTTATTTATGAATATTTTTTGTTTCTGTAAAAACATTCTTAAGGCACTTTTTTTAAGGGAATCCAATAGTGTCCTAAGTTTTTTTGTAAAAAGAATGGTTTTGAAGCTATAACATAAACTTGTTCTTTTTCTTATGGACCACCCTGTATATTTTCGCATATTCTTTTTCTAAATATATAAAATACTTGATACTTTCCTTTTTAAACATTTATTTCATTGCCGTTTCTAAAATACTATAGATGAATTTTGTAAATCTGTAGTGCCACATGCTTGAAAAATAGAAAGAAATAAATTTAAAGCTATTATAAAATATTTATTGCCTATTTTTTAGTAATTTATTGATTTAATTAAACAACACAAAATAACAAAAGCAAACAATATAACATTAAAACTACATTATAAATAGTTTTTTCTATCTCCTCTAGAAATTTGTGTTTCCTATCAAAAGTGTCCAATTTGGACCACCCTGTACAAAATGCGAAAAAGCGAAATAACATGCGGACTTACAAAAAGCAAAAAATGCAAAGAGAAGTGAGAAGCAACTACTACAATCGAAGAAACGATGTGAGAAGTGGCCAGTGTTTTGCTTCAAAAGGAAACTCATTGCGTTCTTATGGATGATGAAACCTATGTCAAAATGGAAAGCAGTACGTTACCAGGGCAGCAATTTTATAATGCAGTTGTGGGAGAATGTAAAAGCAATTAAAATACATAGATAAATTCGGGAAGCAAATTGTTGTATGGCACGCCATATGCTGTTGTGGCCTTAAAAGTTCAACATTTTTTTCAACTGGTACGATTGGAAGAGAAGTCTATAGGAAAGAATGCATACAAAAACGTTTACTACCCCTATATCGTAAGCACAGTATTTCACCGTGATTTTGACCAGATTTAGCATCTGGACACTATTCTGCTAAGACGCTGGAACTGTCGAATTCTAAAAATGTTGATTTTGTGCAGAAACAGTACAATCTACCAAACTGTCCTGAGCTTCGCCTCATTGAGCGCTACTGGACTATTACAAAAAGATACTTGAGAAAAGATGGCCGAGAAGCTAAAAAAAACAATTGGAAGAATTTAAACAAATGTGGGGTGCAGCTAGCCGCAAAATTTCAATGGAGGATGTGCAAAGGGTTATGGCCGGTATTCGAGCGAAAGTTCGAAATTTCTATCTTTCTTGATTATACAGGGTGTAACAATAATGTGGGCCGCTACTTCAGGAGCGTATTATAAACTTCAAATTGAAGAAAAAAGTTCATATAAACATAGGCCCAAAAATCAACCCTTTTCATGTTACAGTCATGTTTGTGTTTATAGTGAAATAATATAATTAATGAAATGTTATTTTATTTTCAGCTATAATAAAATAAAATATTTGAATACAATGCAATAAAATAAATGTGAATGAAAATAAATATCAAAGAAAATGTTCAAAATGACCGCCTCTAGCCAGAATACATCTCTCTGCACGTCTGCGTAACGATGTTCACCCTTTCACAAATACCCGGGGTATTGCGTATTTCATCAAAACCTTTTATTTCGCTAATTTCTGCTGTTTAATTATTTCATCTGGGTCAAGACATAAAAATTTTGACGTTCTATTATTATTTTGCTATACTGCTATAATATCATTTAAGTGTAAACACAAACATGACTGAACATAAAAGTGTTGAATTTTGGACCTATGTTTATATGAACTTTTTTCTTCAATTTGAAGTGTATAATAATTTCAAAATAAAATAAAGTGAAATTTGATAAAAGTTTAATATTTGTAGCAATAATTTAGTGTCCGCTTAGTAAAACGAACAGTCCTTATGTATTCTATTTTCCTCGGTCTTATTTATAATATATTTTTTCCATGCATCCTTCTTCTCTTTTATATTACATTCTGTTTCACTTCGTTACTCCACCACCCTGGTTCGTTTTTGTCTTACTATGATTTGCCCACATACACTTTTTGCTTTTGCAAATAGTTCTGTTTTAGGTATTCTCCATTTCTGTTCCATATTTTGTCTTAGTTAGTTCGTCGGTTTCCTGTCTTTTGTATGTTTTAAGCGTTTCTTCAAATTCGTTTTTATATTTTTCTGAAATTTTCGGTTTTCTCAGCTCAATTATTTTTATTTGTTCGTATTTCTTCGGCTTACTAGGTTGTTAGCTGTGGAATCTTGTATCCGCTATTAGAGGAGTCTGTGGTCAGTGTGTAGTTCGGCCCCTCTTATTACTTTGACGTCTAGTATGGCATATTTTGTTTGCCTTGTATATGTAATGTAGTCCTTAATACTCTTGGCTACTCTCCCTATGGTTTCGTACGTGATATGTATGTTTTATAGTTTAAGTGACTGTTTCCTATTGACAATTGGTTTTTCACACAGAATTCAATCATTCGCCTTCCATTCTCATTGAGTACGTTTTCCCCTGCATATTTACCAAGGGTACCGAATCCTAATTCTTGCCTGTTACCAGTTCTTGAATTCCAGTCGCCATTAATCAATATATGCCTACTTATTTCTGTGATTATTCACTTGCTCCTGTATGTACTCATAGAATAGCTTTTATCTTCTATACTCGCATCCTCTGTTGGAGCATTATATCCTCCTGTAAGGACAAGTCGTCGTACATTATTCTCGGGTTAATTGGCTCCCAGTGTTTTGTATTTTGGGCTATTTTTGAACTAAGTATTATTCCTACCCTTGCCTTTCCTCTACCTTCTAGGTCAGAGAATAGTAATTACTAATTAATAATTCTTCTCCATTATTTGTCACCCATTTCCCTTCTTTTTTGTCTCACTTAAACCTACGGTTTTCATTTTATCCTTTTGCATTTCCTCTACTACCTCTACTTCCTTCCCATTTATTCCTCTTGCATTCCATGAGCCTATTTTTATCCTTGTTTCTCGCCCTTTTCGTTTCCAGTTGATCCGTCCATATCTGAGGCTTGTGCCGGTTCTCTAAATCTGTCTACCTTGCGTGGGTGATTAGTCCAGTTGCAAGAGCCCCGTTACTCTGGCAGGGACCCTTACAGGGTGCTCTCAACCGGGTCAACCGAACCCCGGTTTTTTGAGAGGTGTTACTCCTCTATCACTCCCTCTTTATCTTGTGTTTGAGTTGACTGGGTTTAAATTAAAATAATAATAATGAAGTATTTTAGGCACCGATGCTTATTCAAGTATCTTGCGTACAGTATGATTTCATCGTTTATCTAGGTACATCACATTCGTACATAAATTAATTGTCAGTTAATGAATTTGCATTAATTGTGAAAAATTATCAGCTAATTTAACTGTGAGTTATTATTAATTAGCAGCATCAAATTTCAAATTGGAAATAATTGAAAATAATTACAGGTTTTTTATTGTTTACTATTATTAAGTCATATATCAGGCAGCCTGGGTAGCTCAGTCAGGTAAGGGCCTGCTAGCTAGACGGCTGACACTGGTTCGATTCCAGCGGTGGCCATAGTATTATGAAGCTGATTTGGGTCGAATTCGGTAGTTACGGATTAGGTTTAAGGCGTAGGAATGTGTTGTGGATGAAAGCTGGTTGGAATGTGATGCAAGGCCAAAAATGGACCCATCACCTCCACTGCACATCAGCATTGCGGTAAAAAAGAGGAAATAGATTAAGAAAGAAAGAAAGAAGTCATATATCATCTGTAACCCATGAACATTATACAGTTTTAGTGGATTTATAAAAGATTTTAGGTAACATAATTTTGGAGAACCAAAGGGTTAAAGTTTGAAGTGAATCCAGGCTTTGAAATGCCTGCAAGTCAAGCTACCTTCAGAATGCTATGTTTATTATTTATTTCTTTAATTACGTATTTATTTTATATTTTTAGAAATAATAACGTTAATTTAGAAGAAATGACAAAATATAAGTTTAAATAATCTCAATATTCAGAAAAAGACTAAATTAAATCTTACACAGAGGTTGGTTTCAGTAAGATGTCTGCTTTACTGGAAATAATAAATTGTTTCTTCTCCTATTTTTAAGAACTGTGACCCGGATTTTATAAGCTGTTTATTATTACAATGTTTTACAAGAACGGCTTTAAAATGTTCACAGAAATGAACATGATTTGCAAATACATACAAAGAATTGTTGTTAAAACCAATAAACTTGCTGAACGGTTTATTTAATCGTAATTGAAAGGATCGTTATTTACGTAGACGAAAATTGTACTTTTTTTTTATTAAGTTTGTTATGTTAAAAATGTATTATCAGTCCGTTGCTAGTCGCCGCTGGCTCTTTTGCAGTGTATTAGGGTTTTTATTTTTTAAATAATGTTTTTGTTGTTATTGAGTATTTTCTTAGTTTTGTTACAAACTGAGCTAATTTTATTTTAAACGTAAACATAATCTTCTTGATTTCTTCTGTGAGTTAGACTACCTTTTTGATAAACCAAAATTTGGAGTTTTAAATAAATGCTTGAAAAATATAAATGTGTTAAAATAGCAAAGCAAAAGGAATGATTATTGTTGTGTCGTTTTACTGAAGCTTTATGTTGCCATTACTGTTATTTTTGGCTGAAATAAAATTGTGAAGTTGAAAAACAAATAGAATTCTGCAAGTTGAGTGAACTAAATGTTTTGGAAGCAGTTTCGAAGATTTTGGAAATCTATTTAATCTTAACAAAAATAAATAACATCATAATAAGTTATCAGGTCGAATGGTCGTTTTGATAGTTAACATAAGATAATTTACTCGTATACATATTAAAATTAGCCAAATGTTTTGTCTTTTTCTGTAGAAATTATTTTATGAATTGTGCCGTGCCAACTTCAATTTTATTCCATAACCTTTAGCCAGTTTTCTATTTTTGCCTTATATATGAACTGAATTACTCAACATTAAATTTAATTCTCATGTAAGAAGCAATTATTTATTTATTTTTATTTACGAAGAATCTCCCAATGTCCTTTAGCTCTCTTTTATATAATTAACAAACTCTTGAATTTGTAAGTATAGAAATTTCAGCAACGCTAAACGTACGTAAAATTAATTGGTTATGGTTATAACCTCCAATGAGTTTTCTGTATTTATTAACTTCCCACACAGTCTACATTTATATAGCTTGATTTAATGCATTTCGTAAAATTTGCAAAGAATTTTCGCCCACTTTTGAGTAAGAACCAAATATTTGGTTCGAATCTCTAGTTAAAAATAGCAAATTTTAATGCTTTTAATAATAAAAACGGAAATTTGGCGTTTAAAATCCCGAAAATCTTTTATTTGAAGGATTTTGCGACGACGAATTTTAATTAGAAATTGCGATTCTAAAATATCTGTATAGAAAAATGTAGAGTTTTGAACCACTAACCTTACTCAATTTGATCTTTTCGTTTAAAGTTTAAAGCACTTCGCATCAGGTAATTTTTGTGAATAAATTTTTTAAATTGCAAATTGCGGCGTAGTTTTGCTAATAATAAATATGATTATTTAAGATGTAAATTTCTAAATTGAGCTTTTAAAAAATTGTATTTTATTACAATTTAAATTGACGTTTCCTAACTAAGAAAAATGATTAATATCCGGACAATTTTTCGCTTTGATCTGATCATTTGATCCGCCAGTGGTTCGTTCAGTCCCTTTTCTTTCATTAAGAAAAATAATTTGCCCTTCCCTTATTTGCAATCATATCATCAAATTAACAACATCCGCAACAGTTATTGAGTTAAACCGCTTCGACCCAACCAGTCAAGAAGCCGTCTTTGTTACTCGTAGATCCTTCTTTAGTTGTCGCCTGGAAGGGACAGAGTGGCTACTGTAAATTCTTCTCCTCAACTTCTTGGTTCAGTTTTATAATACCGTGTTCGATATCAGACGGCGGCTATGGAGGAATTTCATGTTAACTTTGTATTAATCTCGGCAGTTGCTCGGAAAACTGCGTTGTGTAACTCCGTGATTCATGCTGGTAATTCGTGATGTTTGTGACTGTGATGTTCTGTGAATGTGGCTCTTCCTTGATAATAAAAAAATTAAAATGCGGTCATTTCCTTATCGGTTGACTGTGTCTTAAAAAACCGTTTTGATCGTAAAGGAAATTGGTAACTTATCTTTCATTTGTGAAAATCTCAAACTTGAAATTGGCTTTGTAAAAACTGAAGCCAAATTTGGAAATTTTCACTGCAATTAAAAGTCATACAATTCCAGTGATTTATTTGAAAGAATTCTAAATTAATTTTTGAAAAAAGGATAAATTATGAAAATATTTTTGAACAAAATATGTAAGAATTGTGATTTTTAGATTTTTACTTAATTCGAAGTTAAGGAGATTTCTTAGGTTTACATTTTAAGACCAGTAGAATATGTTTTCAGTCTTAAGACATTTCTAAAATTGATTTTTAAGCCGAAATCCCTATGACCCTATGGGGTAATATTTTTCTATGTGCAGAATTTTCATAATCCAATATAAAACATTAATGATTTTTTTCTGTCAAATGCGGTATTTTGGAAGTTGTTAATTTTAATTTCTTGGGGAATTTTTGCCAGAGAAGTTCTAAAACTTATTTAAGATAGAGAAAATGGTTGTAAAAATCGACGTAGTTTGGAAATTATAATCAAAAGTAACTTTCTTTCATTTCTGATTTTTAACTTGATATTTTAACAGAACTAATTTGTGAATATTTTTGAGTAATAGGATGAAAGCTGTTTGTGTGTATAACCATAGATTACATAAATGTTACACTTACATATTTTTTATTAAAAATATGTATTGAACATTTTAAATTTTAAGTTGAAAACTTGAAGATATACTTTTTCATCTACAAATTTAGAATTTGAAATCGAATGCCTGTTAAAGCATTGGAATTTCGACAAATTATTTTTGATGAATTTGGATTCATTTCCAAAAACCTGCATATAGAAAAATATGTAAAATTCTTCTAAGATTAATGACTGTTGTGGTTAATTATAAAAGAGTCCAATTTAGTGAAAACATATCCCCAGATAAGCGAAAAAATCGATTAAGTTAGCCATGCGAAATCAAATTACAACCTTTTTTAACAGAAAACCCCCAGAAATGCCATACAAAGAGTTATGAATGATCAAAATCTAGAAGAAAACGACTTTAAAGCGGTGCAAAAAATTGCTTTTGAAATTAAGTGTGATTATTTGGGGTTCATCAATGATGAATAAGTGCTTAAATATGTCTCAAAATTTTGAGTCGAAACTGCGATTTTACGCAAAAAAATTGTCCAAAGAAATTAAAACATCTTAAATATTTAAGCAATTGTTTGTTTAATTTAAAAGTAAATGTGTAGACATTTTTAGGTAGCTAGACAAAGCTTCCAAGTTTATGATGAAATGAGAAATGTAAAACCAAAAATACTTCTCAAACTTTTATTATAAAGTGCAATTAATGTGGAATTAGAATTGCAAGCAATTTTGAATACAAACGTAATTCCTACAAATATTTTAATTTTGTAACATGTCATGCAATACTTAAGTAACGCATAAATACGCAACTGGAAGTAAATAAATATTTGGTAAATCAGAAGTAAACATGTAACAATTTAAAACGCAACGAAATTAAAGCCGTAATGAAATTTAATGTAAATATGTGGTATCTCTGAAATTACATAATTAAAAACATTATACGTAATGATTTTAAAAATCGCTTTTACTGATATTTCATGCTTTTATATTTCAACATAATTTCCACTTGCTGCCAAGTCAAATTATGGACATTAATTTTACCTTTTGTTTGAAACCAAAGACTGTGTAAATTACTACTGTTTAGTTCCATTGTGTCTTACTAATTACTAGTTTATGATTAACTTTTAACTCGGTGCTATCGTTACGTGTTACATGAAATTAATTCAGTAATTTTCGAAAGCCGTGCCCGGCAAGAGGTTTTCGAAAGTTGTCCAGGCAGGACATTTTCGTAAACTGTGCAGGAATTGCAATAAATTTGTTGAGGGGAAGGAATTGAAAGGACAACGAAAGCAGCTCATTGGAAATACTAAATTTCAGTATATGCTTGTGATCACTCGTAAGATTCGAATTGAAAAATCGAAAAAATTGTAAAGGATGGAAATCCCTGTCATAAGCCTGGCGTGCAAAAACTGTTCGTTGACATTCTTAAACGCCTTCAAAAAAATGAAATATTATTCGGAAGTTTCTGCGTGTGAAGGATTAGACTTTTTTGTAACAGAGAAAATATTTTTGTGAAATATAAACTATCACACTAAAAAGAATATTAAATGCCACAGACATTCTTTCCCGAAATTCAAGTGCTGACACATCGGAAATTTTCTTCTTCGGGGTGGTACTAATTAAAAAAGTTAAATAAAACATTCTAAATTGACGGCCATATTAATATACGTTATGTTTTGATATCGTATACCGTGATATAAATAGATAAGTATCAAAGTCAGAAGTCGAACGCAACAAACAGGCAAAGACATGGAAGGCGCCAGGTAGCATGGACCGCAAAGGCGCAGGTGTTTCTCGGGTTCACGGACACCAGCTGACCGCAAATTTATACACCGAGGTCCTCTCCGTTAGCGGATCTAATTACTTCAGTCGGCAACCCGGCAATTCTCACACGTTACCTTTTGGAACATTCTGTATATAAGATCCGATCGTCTTGTAGATACATATTTTCAAAAAAAGAGCTGAAATGATTATCGGTTCAAATTTGGAATAATCGGGGAAATTCTTCAAATACATGTGGGATGGTTTTAGGTAGGTTCGTTGAACATAGAAATGTAGGTTCATCGAACAGAAAAAATGAACATAGACATGAGGAGGTGCATTTTTTTCATGTTGAGGTTTAACCATTTTTGAGAATTTGAATGGGTTGGCACAAAAGTAAAAAAGACCGGGTTTTAAGCTCGGCTGCAAACTACCTAATTATAAAATACCTCGTTAATTTACTTGTTACCTGTAGGTTTATAAATTTATGTTAATTTTTTTAAACTGCTAAAATTTCTACAGCCAATTGGTTATCCTCTTTATTAGAAATATGAAGGAAATTGAAACCTATTTTCATAGAAATTCTAGCATTCGCATACCTAGATCTCGCCCTCGCCTAATAAATAAATTGTATTTGGTACTTATATTTTAAAGAAAAGAACGTTCAACATGTTTTTAGAATTGTTAAATATTTTATGCTATGTTTGATTTTTTCCATAGAAACTAAACTTAAAAATAGCAATCTAATTAAAAATGCATTTTTGTCCATTGATAGGTAAATAGGAGAGATTTGAGATTTAGAAATTTGAAAAGAAAACATGGAAAATGAACAGCATATAAAGCAGCAATCGGTTATCATCTTCAGTTAAACTGCTAGTTTTTACACTTATCTCATAGTAGAATATTTTGTCTTAATCAGAACTCTGAAAATTTAAAAAGCAAGGAATTAAAATTAACAATTTGATTTTTTTTACAATTTTTTTAAATGAAAAGTAACCTGTTTCAGCAATATTGTGCATAAAAATTACGCAATGGAAAATTTTCAGTTGGTTGAATGAGTGGCGCTAGTTGTATCTTCATTTTTATTGACATATTTAATGTTCAGATCTTTTAATGGGGCTTAAGCAACTTTTCCAAGACTTCTTTAAAGGTATTTTTTTGCAAGGCAATACTTAAAAAAAAGTAGGTTCTTTTAAAAATCAAGATTGTTCGAACTTGATATAAAACATTGCACAGCCAAATGTAATCAATTAAAAAATATTCTATCATTTAATTTGTTTTTGATTGACTCTGTTTGAGAAATACATGAAATATTTTAGGAGCATCCTGCATACAGGTAAAATTGCAGAAGTTTAATGTAAGTGGGGATCAGTCTTCATTTCTGCCTATTGTTTTTCCTTGATCGATTTCACAGTAGAAACAGTTCGACCGATTTAATAAGAAGAATAAATAGGAAGATTTTGAATACTTTAATTAACACTTACATCTTAATACTAATAGATTAAATCAGTTAACACGTGGAGTTACGTATGCACACCCTACCAGATTGAGCAGCAAAGAATAAGTAATTTGACTAATTTGAGAGTGGCAGGGTGGCATCTTGATGGGCAACAAATTGAGTGGCTCTGCAGTACCTACAATTGCAAACGCAGCAGATGCAAAAAATACTACAAAAGTATAGTAGTATTAAATAGCTTGATAAAAATTATAATTTAATAATTAGATTAAAAATCTAGTGAGCTTTTAATTTTTATTAAAGTCTCATCAAGATGATGCTAACAATGAAACGAAAATATTTGCTAGATTTCCTTTTTACAATAAAGTTTGAAAAATAAATAAATTATGTTAACAACATCCTGTACTCAAGGAAAATTTCAATAAGGATGAGATACAAGGATAAAAATTAGCTTTTGTGATTTGAAATGCTAATTTTCTTTTTCTCGTTTATTTACAAATTTTCCTTTTTGAAACAAAGTATAAAATTAATAGCATAATTTTCACCACTGACGTTAAATTATTAAAGCGTATCTCTTCTATTTATTTGGTTGCCTGGACATGCGTTTATACTATATTTTATCGTATTTCTTTGAAAATTTGTTAAAAGTTGTATAATAGTAATAATAAACAATTTAAAAATACTTTAACACGTGTTTTTTCGGTCATAAATTTTAATTTTGTTTTCAAAAAAAATTACTCAGTATGTTGCATATATGGTAAATTTTGGTGTGAAAATATCTCGAAAAATACAGTGTGTTCATCATAATTTTAATTTAAACTAGGCTGTACGAATCGCCTTTTAATTCTCATTAAAAATATATAAAAAAGTGAGAAGACATTTTATAAATCATCAGGATTTTGTCCTTTATTTCTGATTTTTATTAAACCTACCTCTTCGTTGAACGAAGTACCTTTAATTAAGAATGGTACTTCGGATTTAAATTAAAATTGCAAATGCTTTAAATTAGATCATTTTTTATCAGTTTAGGAAACGAAAAAATCCAAAACTTCAACAAGATCGCAGTAGCATTTTTTCATTATTTAGGCATCCTGTGTTTATACTTATGTTTTATTATAATCCGAAAGCAATTGTTTAAAAATAATAATAAAATTATAACAAGGAAGTAAAATACTTGGGCCATTTATAACTTCCTAGAGTTGATGTGAGAGTGTATTCAAAATTGAACTTTTGTTTAAATTGTATGACATAGGCCTCTAATAAAATTAAATTGCTCACGTATGGGTAGTATAACCAAACATCATTTTTGGTTTGAACTTTAGGCTTTAATAATAAATTGGACTGCCTAGGGTTCGGGTCAATCTTGACTCATTTTTTAAAGATCTGATTCGACCACATAGTCACAACAATCGATGCCAATAATAAAAACTTGTCATTGAACAGCTGATTATAGGATTTCTACAAGCCAAAATATTTACCATCGAGATAATATATGAAATTTGGAATTCTTTAGTGTAATAAATAATATTTTAATATTTATTTATGTATGTTTGTAGGTTAATTCTAATTAAACTAACGCAAGCGATAGTATATTTTGATCACCAGAATTCAGTGGTCATTCATAACTCTGATGTTGGCTTCGGCAGGCGTCCTTAAAGTGTCGCCAGTGGTGTTCAAAAATAGTTCGTATGAAATTTTGCCATCACTATTGCTCCTCATTGCTCCAATGCTACCGTCTATGATGGTATCGCTTTTCGTTTCGGAATTTGTTCGAATTCCTTAGATTGTTCCATGGTTGCTAAACACTTTCTAATATATCATTCAGAGTAAACAGTGCGAGCGTAAATTCATGTGATGTTGGATTTTTTAATGATGGAACTGAAAGTGTATTAATTGATGTATCGTGTGCGCAATTTAAATATTTTTAGTGAAATGTTGGTTTTAAAGAAATCTGGACTACAAAGCGACGCAGCTTCTATTGGGTCGCTCAGCTCGCTTGGATCTTTTTTGGTATGTTTTCTATATGTTTTGTTATGAGTTTTATTTGGATTTGAGAAGATCGCAAAGGATTCTTGCGCTAATATGACTTAATCTCAAATTCATTTTGTTGGATTAACCCGGCTGTTTTTCAAAAAATAAATTACATATTTTAGAGTTCGTCATAAATATAGAAATGACGATAATGTCTGCATTTATTTTCGTATGGGATTATATCCTACGTTTAGCACCAATCGCATATATTAAACGTTTTTAAAATGTTTGCAGAAATAGACTTTTGTATTTTTATTCCGTCTGGTGCCCCTTTGGTTTGCTCATTCATTAAAAACAGTGACGTTGTTTTGCGTCACGAGTTTATGGGTTTACCATACGAATGTGAATAAAGTTACGTCAATTTTAGGAAACGTTATTCATGTTGAAAGATAATTTTCAGTAGTTTTAGTATTCAGTCGTTGAGAGTTTCTTTTGAAACAGATAACGCAGTGAGTGCGTGTAAATATAGCTTGCCTTTGTGTTAAATGTTATGGGAATATTTGATTAAATTTCTCTAATTTATTGATATGCACATACGTCAAACAATCTTGGTTAACCAAGAACGAATACTTTTAATTTTGTTTTGTAAATAATTGGTTTTATTCCCACATATCAGTATTGTCTGCACTTAAAAGTGGAGAAATAGTTTTAAATCTGCGTTGTGTTAGTTTTTACTATTAATAAATGTTTTGATTTAATTTAGTCCAGTTATACGATAAATAAATTAAGTAACAATCTTACTGCAACTTCGACCGTAATTAATTACCCTTAGATTAAATTAAACCAAGAACCTGTTGATAATGTATTCAATTTTTAAACAAAAATAAACGAACGAATGCGACATTTACCTAAATCAAATTAAAATTTTAATACCTTGACGGTTTTCTTGTTGTAACATTTATTTTCCTGTTTATTTCTTACAAACTGCAGCTTGTAATTTACCATACATGCAGCAAATGCATAAAATACCAGTAATGCGAATAAAAATAAGCGGTTATTCTGGTCAGAATAGCATATTAAACAAACATTCTTGAAATTTCAACATAATTACATATCGTCCCGCTTGTATTTTATTGTGTTAGTGGGATAATAGTTGAAGTAATGCCGTTTTCAGTTATAATTATATTTCGTAGAAGGTCGGTGGTGAATTTCAAATTTATGTTCGGAAACTGAGCTAATCGCATTCAATTTCCTTTTGAATTTCTAATTCTCATGCATAGTATAAACGTTGGAAATATTCTACCTGTGGGTTATTATTAATTTTTATAATTTAATTGGGCGGAGAGCTTTGTAAATTTATCGGCTATAGATGTCCCAAGGTCACGTCTCCACATTAACTTTAATAATAATAATGAAATGATCGGAAATTTCTTCGATTAACGTGCAAAAAGTACCGCTAGTTAGCGAAAATCATAAAAATATAAGCTCATTGCTTTGGAGCTGTTTATTGATTAAATTAATATGAAGATGCCTACCAAGGGTGGAAACCCTCGGGATCCAACATCTAAACTGTTTCTAGATAACTAATAAAAATCTCAAAAAAATGTCTGGTAATTTAAGGCTACGAAATTTTATATTAAACTTTTTTTAAGGGTTCTAACATCTAAACTAAATAAACCACCCCTTAATTCTATACATCGTCATAGCAGGTTAAGTTAAGTAATAAAAAGTTATTAATGGCATAAGCGCATTAATTTTATCCTTAAGAAACGGTAATTTTACGATTGATGTTATTAACTTTAAAGATTATTAGCATCTATAAATTTCAGTAACGTTTTTATTATGGTTTGTAATTAGTAATTAAGTGCATTATTTTAGGTGTGTTATTTTAATTAAGGATTCACAGTAAATTCGCCATTTCCTGATTATAAATCTGTTTTTCGCTTTTTCGTAAATGAAAGTGTTGCAAGATGCGATTAAATCTTAACTCTTGCGAAATTTGGCATTCTTGACGTTAATGATAATTTTTATGTATGTACTTTTACTTTAATTTCCGTTTTTATTAAAAATCACCATCCCAAAAATGGCAAGTGCAATGTGCAGTCTTTGAGATATTTTTGAATTCGCTTTTCACTGAACTTCCGGCAGGTTATTTTCTCATATTATAAATTGATTTTCTGCGCTAATTTCCATAGTTGCTTTGAAGTTCTTGCCATTTGTGTTTTGCAATTTCACGTAGTTAATTGGACAGAAGCATTAATATAACTGTCGTTCTTCCCTTTAACATACAAGTAAAACTTGGCTTTTTAATTCATGATCAATTATTACCGTTTTTTTATTTTGGAATATTACTGTATCGTATCGTGAGAAATTTAATAATTTTTTCGAAAAAATTTCCAGCCAATTTGTTGTTATTTTCCTAAATATAAATGTTCGTCGTAAACTTAGTTTCGGTTTGTTTATAATGAACTTAAGATTTAACAACTTCCTTTGCAACATCACACACGTATTTGTTTTTTGTTAAATGAAGAAAAAGCGGCCTCCCAAGGTAACATTGAAATTTAATATTTCATATTTATCTCAACGCAGGTACCTAATAATAAATGAAAAAATGCATTTTTTAAATTTCTTCTTGTATTGTAATTTATGTAAATAAATTTCTGAAATGAGTATTATTGGGCCACTTTGTATGATTGAAAATATGTACTTAGGGGAGAGTGGGGAAATGGCGTACACTTAAGGAAGAACAATATTACTGAGTACTTAAAATATATTTTTATACCATTTTTACAGAAAATAATCATTGATTAGTCATGTATAAAACTATACACTGGGGCAATCCCGTACATTATCAGGGCCTGACTTAAGCCTGTCCCTAGGTGTTGATAAAGGAATTCCAAAAGCTCTGGCTGTCTCTCTTTGCTTCCTGCCATCATTTATAGCTTTTAAAGCCTTTTCCATAGTTTCCTGGCTCCACTTCCCTATACCTGTTTCTAACCATCTGTAAAATTTCATAGAATTGTCTTAATTTAGGGGATTGACATTAAATTGTTATTCATAAAATTGAACTAAATACAACCCGGTATTGTGCTAACTGTGAAAGAGAAACATTAACGATGAAAAAGATTTACTGGGGCAATGGTGCGCATTGTGCGCCATTGCCCCAGTCTGCCATACCGGTGTTTATAACTCGCTGCTTTTAAACAATTCGAGATTTGGTAGCCTTTCTGCTTTTATTTTAAAAATAATACTACGCTTTACCTAATATTGCAAAATCACTGGCATAACAATAAGTTATTAGTACTTGCCTTAGTTTGTACTGAGAGCTGTTGTTAGAAGAATATAGGAAGAAATACGTTAACAACTTAAACATGCACCACGCTTAGTCAGTCGCCACGATGATGCTATGAGAGACTTTACAGATACTGTCGCTAGAGTATGCCACTAACCAGTCAAGTCCCGCATCACTTAAAATCGTGAAAAAATGATGTACGCCATTCCCCCTATGCACGTCATTCCCCCTTCTTCCCCTATTTATAGAAAATTTTCCTTTTCAACCTGTTTACTCTTTTGCTTCTTAAAATTATTGTTTGCAATTCTTTCAAAAATTGTTACTTTTTTTCCATCGTTACTACGCTGAGAAGATGTAAATTACATGCATAATTAAAATAACGATTTTAAGCGAAAATTCAAGAAAATTCAATTTTTAAAATTCAAAACTTAAATAACCCATAGATAAAACCTCTAATTAAGATTACCTTGCGGATAACACAAAGGATTTACTTTTTGCCAGGGGCCTAGCGCTCCTTTCTAAATTTAAAAGAGTCTTGGGTTCGAATCTCACGCGGTGGTAAGGATTTTTACAAAGAATTTTCCACTGTTCGAGGTTGGTACTTGAGCGAGTGAAGCCATTTAATCATTTGGTTACAATTAACGATTCTCTCTGCAGAGTAATAAGACACATACACTATACAGGGTGACATTGAAAAAACTGCCATGCATAGTACCACGCGATAGAGGACCATAATACCATGAGGTCAAAAAAAAAAATGATTCTGAGCAGGCCTTGACTAGTACAACACGATTGGCTACACTGGTTCTAGAATGCCTATGAATTATAATGTGACAGTGACATTTCAAATGTAAGTCAGTTTTGCAATCTTGTTTCAAGAATTATTTAAGTTTATCGTTGTAATACTAGCGAAGGATCACATTTTGAACACCTACTCTAACATGTATTCATCTTAGTTTTCAGTTTGTTCCCTAAACAAATACTATTTTGTGTTTTAATTTATTTGACATTTATTAACCTCTAACCTACTGCCACATTTTGAAATCAGTCTTGCCAATCGTCTTGTACTAGTCAAGGCCTGCTCAGAATCATCTTTTTTTCGATCTCATGGTAGTTATTTGTATGCTAAGGCCGCGAAATTCCATTTTAGCGTACCGAGAGAAAAATTGTCGCCGAGGCCGCTTGCGGCCGAGGCAAGACAATCTCGAGGGCGCTAAAGAATTTCGCGGCCGAAGTATACACAACATTTTTTGTGCAGCCGTAAAAAATACATAATAAAACTGACATATTCATATTTCGCGGCCGTTACTAAGGGTAAGGCCGCGAAATCGGATTTCGCGTCCTGTATTGCGTACGCGAAATGACCACTTCGCGTCCGGCTGCACAAAAAATAATAAAAAAAGTTCTTATACGCTAATGTCCGATCGCCTTTTGTTTTCAAGATACAGGATGTTAAAAGTTTGTTAGAAAATTCAAATTTTTTTAAATTTCGCCAGATTGTGAAGACATAATTGAACCAAAATTAGTGCACACTATATGCCCTTGCAGGTGGCTATTTTGTGTAGGTATTTTAGTTTCGAGCATTATTAGAATATTATCATATCATAACCTAACCTAACAAACTTTTAACATCCAATCTTGAAAAAAAAAGGAGATCGGACATTAGCGTATAAGAACTTTTTTTATTATTTTATGGTCCTCTATCGCGTGGTACTATGCATGGCAGTTTTTTCAATGTCACCCTGTATACACTTACTACCATAGTCACAAACTCTGCAGAAGGCAACGGGAAACCGCTGTACAGAACACATTTCCTTGGTGTAAGGGGGGATATAATAAAGTCCACGACGCCAATCAAGTCGTTTAAAAATGTAGCTTTGATCCCCCTCGCCAACCTCGTGAGAAAGGATATGACACTAAAGAGAGAGAAGAAAATATAAAAAAGAGTAAATGACCAAGGATTCACTTGGGGATATATTTTTAATAAACATGATTTGTTTCTGTTTTGCAATACCAACAAATAAATATAATTTTGCAAATTTTTGATTGCTTCTATTTTATTAAAAGTATGTAATCAATTAAAATTATTACAAAAAGCAGAGCATCTTAGAAAGTCACAAACTTTCCACACAAAACTAATTGTATTAATATGCTTTTGTAATGTGTATTTGAAAATTATTTTCTTCTAACTAAAGCTTATCAAAAGGCTTTTTTTATCTGACAGATAGTTCGAAGGGTTTGGTGGAGCTGTCAAGTAGATTAGTTTGCAACTTTCAATATATCAGTTGCTTTATTTTTGGTTCTTCCCATGGTGCTACCACAGAATAAACTCACAGAAGCGACAAGAGTCAGCGGCACTTTGTTGTTAACGTGACCAACACAAGGCGGAGCTAGTAACTTAGCTGTATGGTTTTCCATTTTAATCGTAATTTCTGCTTTCTGGGGGTGTAAGTGCTGCTGATTTCAGGCACAGCTTCAGGTGATGTTTGGGTACTAACGGAAATTTCTAAAACAAATAAACTTACAGAAGCTGATATTATAGTATACTAATTTATTATTATACTAATTATTTTTGCAATTTGGCGTTGAACACCAATTACCACCTTTTTTGCCACTCATTTCCACGTATTAATGTTTTATTGGAACAATATTTTGAATAAATAACACCCGAACTCTTTGGCGCTGCACTTAAATATACAGCAAAATAAGAAATTTTACTTGCTAGTGGGCGTGTTCGAATTCACCCTACTCCCCTTATTTTAACTACCCCACACTCGGCTCTTTGTCGCTTCTGTTAGGAGTTTATTCTGTGGTACTACAGTCTTCTTGTTAGGCCTTGACCTCCCGTAGCCTTCGCCTCCAATCTCTTCCATCTCTTGCAGCCCTTCTCTAATTTGCCACTCCTAACAGCTGTCTGGCGTTACTCCCGACGTTGTCTTGCCATCGTTATCAGTTGGCGCACGGTGTAATATACTCTATTGCCTTTACTTATTCTTTCATTGGCTTCTGTTATTTGGCTTTCTAGACCTCTACGTTTTTCCTCCGAGTGCCACGTTAAAGTGTACACGTGCCTCAGTCCTTGTTTTATTTCGATAGTTTTCGTTGCCTCATTTTAGATTTTAACCCTGCTCTTGAAGTTACTCATCGTCATCTTCGTTAGTCTCACCAGTTTGACTGGTGTGCCCATGTGCTCCATTTCATTGAAAAGTATTTGCCCGTGTTTAAAATCTATAAATAGTTGATAAATGCTTTTTTCCCAGGTTTGCTTTAAAATCTGTCCGACGATAAATAATTAGTCAATTGTCGGTCTGCTAGTACAAAAGCCTTCTTAGTATTCACTACTTATTTCTTCCGCATTATGCTTGCTTCTTCCCACTCCTTGGACATTGTTTCAAATCTGCAACATATTAAAACGAGTTTGTGCAATTGTTTATGTAGGTATAATACTCTTGCTTGTGATAGCCAACAGTTTACCAGAATTGCATGGGCCTCGTTGTAGAACACAGCGAACAATACGGTCTCCAAATGAACTCGTCAAAGACACAAATACACACCATCTTAAAGAATGGTCAGGTGATTGATCAAGTGTCATCCACGAAATATCTAGGTACGCTCGTTAATCGAGGAAGCGACACAAAAATAGAGATTAAAGCCAAAATTGAATAGGCACGGCACGACAACATAAAGGTACTGTTAGCAAACCTCAACCTTCGAACTTGGATGCTGCTATGCTACGTTTTTGTTGTCCTGTACAGATGCGAGAGCTGGACCCTCGATGTAACCATGGAAAAGCGAATTGATGCATTTGAGATGTATGCCTACGGACGAATGTTACGTGTTTCCTGGTTAGAACTAACGCAGAAATTCTCGATCGAATGTCCAAGAGTAAAGAGCTTCTCCTGGCAATCAAGGAGAGAAAACTGAAATATCTGGCTCACATTATAAGAGCCAAACGATATGGTTCTTCGCCTGATAGTCGAAGGAAAAATCCAGGGGAAAAGGTCACTTGGTGGACGAAAGAATTGATGGTTAAAGCATCTACGCAAATGGCTTGGACGGACGTCAATCGAGATTTTCAGAGCCACGTTCTCCCACACAATAATAACAAATTGAATCGCCTACCTCCGTATGGAGACGGCGTCCTAAGAAGAAGAAGAATCCTCTTGCCTTAATTAGTTGAGTCGGTATGTCGTCCGTCCCAGGAGCCTTGTTATTCTTAAGTTTATAAATACTTTTGTCTTGTTTCCTCAAGGGTAGGTTCCAAGGTTTACGGTTGGACGGACACAGATTCGTTTTTCTACGACTTCCTTCCTCTTCTGGGGTCTGTTGGGAAGCTCGTAGAAGTATGTCTTCCATTTATTGGTAATCAGGTAATTACCTTTGTCTCGGTCTTAGCACATGGTTGGTTGCTCTTGGTTGATAGTTGATAGATGTTTGTAATTGCCTGCACATTTTTGGACATTGTCCGAGCTTCTTTTAGATCGTATGAGTTCTGTATTTCCAAAATTTGTTAGTGTAGGCGTTCTACGACGACATATCCTTTTAGCGTCTCTTCTTAGTCTGTTATATTCATCCCTTTTGCGCATGTTGGTTTCTGCGGTAGTTTCTATCTTCCAGAACAATACTTCCTCAGAAAAGTATTTTATTCGTTTGTAAGTTTAGATGATTTTTTGAGAAAAACGTTTTTTTAAATGAATGAAACCAAATTATCTAAAAATTAAAAACAATAATCATTCGTACAAGAGAAATCACGATAGTTTTATGCTTATTTAAAGTATTACAGGTTCCCTTGTAATTTATTTAGTTTCACCAGTCATAGTTTAATCCACATTTAACTTAGTGGTAGTTTGGTTGCCTGCTGACCTCTTTATAGGAAAGGTCATTTGTTATCAGCAAGGTTGAGTTATATTTTTGGTTGGTGATCCTGAGCCTTTTGGGGATTTTTGGAACCTCTCCTTAGTTTCGTTCTCTTTTGCAAAAGTCGTGTCGTCAATGGTGGTTGACTCCGGATGCCTGGAAGATAATTTGCTTCAATTTACGTTTATACGGATAATCCAGCATCAAATTATAGTTTGGGAATTATGTTAAGCAATTTTGGATAGTTAGTTTGCAAGTGTTACCAGTATTTTTGGTTTAAAGCTTAACATAATCGAGCACATGTTGTGTGGTTATATGTTCCACTTACTTACACGACTTGAGGGCTTCGAGATCTTTTAGAAGGTAATTACTGCTTTGTTACTCCTCTTATAGAATTCCCTAACGTCCCCTTTCGATTTTATAGCCCGGTTTTTGGAGGGTTACTTTTGGGTAACCGCATTTGGTAAAGCCACCTTTTGGATGTCTGCCTTTGGAGGCATGTGTTTGGCTGCATGTTCGTATTGGATGAATTATTAATTATTGGCTTTGGGGACAAGATTTGCACCTGAGTATTTATTTTGAAGATTTACCTACCACATTTTCCAAGTCCGAAGTTATATTTTTGGAAAGCCTGCTGCAGTAGCCGGACCTGGAAGGAATCCTTCGGGGTTTACATCATTCAAAGGAATCTTCGCAAGGTAGCATTTCTCCACGTTTAATCTTGTGTTTGCGGGATCTAAAATTATTGAAGGTTATACGTTGTAAAATTTACTCGGTGAATTACGATTGTCGAGGTTCTGGTCATATATTTATTGTATTAGATTATTGTGTTATAATAGTACTTACTGTAGATTTCGATATTCGCAGGGGTGCGAGCCTCACTCGGATTCCTTGCCTTTTCTTGTGTTCGCAAATCTTTATTGTTATTAAGTATCACCATTTTATAACTTGTCTTGAAAGGTGGGTAGTGTCTCATGCTACCGCACCGGGAGTTTAACATTAATATTTATAGTGCCTCGAACAACACGTAACGTTTTTCTATTCAATCAGTACTTATTGCTTGTGATTTTTAGCTTTTATAATAAGTCGAATTACCGTTTATCTTGACATCAGAGCTACGCAAGGTTACTAGAGGACTAATTAAGTCACTCTAATTCTTATCTTTTATACCAACTTTTACGCGATATACGACAAGTTACCGAATCAGATCTGCTTCGACCATCTTGCGTACGATATTAGCTTATATATCGTTAGACTTGCGACCTCGGTTATTGATCGGCAATTCGCTTAATCCGCTTATATTCATATTTAATTCATTTTGGGTTTAATCCCTTACAATTTCATTTCATATCTAGACGACGTATTGTTCAGGAGTTTTGGGCTTCACCCGCTCTGTTTTAAGATTGTTCCCTCCCCAATATTTATCGTGATATCTATTTATTTACTTGTTATTATATTTATGCATGTTGTTTGTTAATAATTATTGTTATCGTTATTTACATATATATATTTATACTCAATATACTTACTTATCTGAACGATCTGAAGATGTACTTTATTGGGTTATTGGGGTACCTGGTGTTTTGAAGTTATTTGCAGGAGAACTGTTATCAGTTACGGTTCTGCGTCTTTTGCAAGACACGCTTGCAACTGGTTGGCGCCCTTTATTTTCCAGCATTTAGAAGAATCCCGACCCTTTCCCACTAGCTGTCGGTAGCGTGTCCGAGGGGCTACCTCGGTAGTTTAGGTACAAGTAGCCACCCTTTCTGCAAACCCTTAGGTAGGTAGCAAAAGATTTTCTGGTAAAGAAGTTTTTTTAATTTCCCAAAGCAAATTCAAAGAGAACTTAATTTAGCATCATTAATTTAAAGTTTATTTTGATTTATACAATAATTTGCAATAAACGATGCACACGTGTAAACAAGTATGATTTAAAATTTTTCGTACGATATCTTAAATTTCGCTACCTAAATTTCGAAATGAAAACTATAAACAGACATTCCATAACCGTCGCTTCACTTTGAAAAGTTCCCTTTGTACAAAAGCCGTCTAGCACATTCAGATACATGTAATAGCTTCTCAACTCGAGGTTGTCACGCTAACCTAAATAACGATAAGGTCTAATAATAATATTGTATGCGAGTACAATAACTCTTTAGAACCTGCTGCTTCGCTAGAACCTGAGAGTCAGCTTGTATCTGTAGATTTTCCCAGCTTCCCGTTTATTATTTACTTGTCATCGTGAATTTGTGTAGCCGAAGAACACCTGCATTGTATGGTTAAACAATGTGAAAGCTGGCGATAGTTACAAATGATAATATTTACTTTGTCGAGGATAATGATCCTGTTTGATGTTTAATGAGTAAAAGTAACATGCTGTTGCGACTAGCACGTACCTATACCAAGTTTCACGTTTCAATTATTTAATCGGGTAATTTTAAACTCGTTTCGTTTAATTAAAAAGTTTGATAAAAGTAGAAAATGAAAATTGAGGAGGTCTGAATTGCAATCTGCAGCTGAAGTTACGAAATTGACCGTTGCAGTGACGAGCAAAACCACTAAGTACGACATTTCCGCTTGGATCTAATATTTATTCTAAACAAAAACGGTAATTTCCGGTATGTCTATATAACTACACTCGGTTTGAATAAAGGCGTACCAGAATATCCGGCTGAAGGGAAGAAAAGGCCCAACTTGGTTGGAAGACCTGTACATAGGTATTGAAATACGTGCGAATGCACGATGTTCGGCTAGTTTAGTTGCATAAAATTGAAGCTTACTTAAATGACTTAAAACTCAGCAGTTAAAACATAAATGGGTTTCTCTTAAAATTCACAAAAAAAGGAGTGTACTGTGATACAATAATATTTATCTCCCTGCATTGAATTCAGAAATTGCAAGCAAATTAATAGCCTAACACCCATTGTAGTTTTATAACATATTTTGGAAATGTAACTGTAACTTAAATTTGTAGAATCGAAAGCTACGAGTCGAATACTTGAAAACCCCACTATCGCACCTTTAAATTAATCTCTAATAAACCGTTAATGATTGAATGAAGATTATGTAACGGTGACATTGTGTTATGTCTATATTTTAACAATAATTGAGGCGTGTAAACTATTTAATCTTATCTCACGCCTCGTTTGTTTAATATAAAACTAATTGCACTTGCCATAAGGTCGACCTTTTAACCTTCAAGTTTAAATTTCAAAATATTAAGCGATATGAAGAAAGCAAAGAACTCGCAATTAGAAATGACTGTAATAAAATCATCGCTTTTTGAGCAAAATCTGAAGGTGCAATCGCGTTTATGTACAGTTCGAAGCTATCGATTGCTAATCGATACTAATCGCAATCGTGACTGATATTGCCATTGGTATGTATTTACTGCTGGTGGTTTGCAACACGAACGAGAAAAAACAAATAGGGACCTCTAAAGATTAAATGTGCACGTCATGGCGAGCAATTAAATTTGGTACTTTTGAAAAGTCAGTTTCGATTTTTAAAGGTTAAAAAATCTGAAAAACCATTAATATCTTGTTATCTACATTCATTTATTGTATTCGATGTGTAATTTTATGTAATGTATAGTAACCGCAACATTGAAAGTAAAATGTTGCAATAAAATTTATTGTTCCCACATGTAGGTATTTAAGCAACTAAATGTTAATTGTTGTTCAGCCAAAGCCAACTTTACGATTTGAATCTGTTAAGCTCGTTTCTGTATTGGAAGAATTTATTTTTATTTTTTTTTCCAAAAAAGTCCATACGTTACTGGAACTGTCAATTTTAATCAGCTAAATTACCATTTAGAAACTTTAAGGTGTTTTTGCCGCACTTCACAAATTTTTAATTTTTTAAACAAGCTACTCATGGCTGGATTTTTTTATTTCGAAATTGTTTTGCAAAATTAGCTTTTCACGGATTTTTTTCCCAGGAACTTTAATATCAAAAATTTGAACCCTTATACTCTAACCAACAAACTCGAAAAGGCCGTCCACTGAGTATACCAACCTAGTTTCCAAAATACGTATTTGGTTATTGAAACTTGATTGAGGTTTTTACAGGGTTCCGCAGGGTCTGTTTGTTAATTTAATCATTAATTTGAATAAATTCACCAAATGTGTTTTTTTGAAACAATATTATTTGTTTAACAAAATGGCCAGACATTTAAATAAAAACAACCACAAATCAAATTTTAACCAGCTATACATGCATTTATATTTAACTAAAGTTGTTTTTCTTGGCTGTTGTCGGCCTATGTAGTTTTAACATCGCAATTTTTCAGGCAATGTAGGAAGCGTAATATATTTAAAATTTACCACGCTCACTAACTTTTATCAGTCATAATTATTTTCATCATTCTTATCCAACAGAAACTTATTAAAAAAATAATCTTATCTAGCATTACGTTCGAGCAATGTTATTATTATCCGATGGTTAAGTTAATTAATTTTGTTTCCTCATTAACTATAAATAGAAATTTCTAAATTTGAATTTAAGTAAGAAAGAATAAATTTGTAGCCACGCAGTCTAAAAGTTACACTAAACTTTTGTTTTAACAAATAACGTAGGTAGTACTTCTTGTCTCATTATCCCGAATTATTCGACGGTTAAATATGTAAACCGCCTACAAACATCACTCGTCAACTCTTAGGGGACAATTAATTGTCTGAAACCTTGACAAAAGAGACGTGTCTTTAATTTTGTGAAGAAATGTGTGAAATCTCAATTGTTTCTTAAATTATTATGAAATTTTTATATACAGTAAATTTTGGTTTCTTTGTGATTAGCTGAAGCTTAAAATTTATTTTTTACACTTTATAACAACAAAAATATGTGTAGATTTGGTTATGCATGATTTATAAACTGCTTATGAAAATCCAGGTTGAATAATTACTGCAAATATTCCGCGAATATTGGAATGGAAAAGACTCTCCTTTGATTGATAGTTTAGATTAAATAAATTTAAAAAATCTTTACCTATACAGAGTGAATCCTAAATGACGGATAATATTTGCACCATGCGATTATGTGTTAAAAACTGGACAAAAAATGGCAACATTTATGAAAAGCACAAGCACCGCAAACATTTCAAACTTCAGATAGAAATTCTAAGTAAACCAAGGGTATGTCGAGTACAATTATTACAGATTAGTTATTTCTTTTGTTGATTAAACTACAGCTAAAAATCCTTATTTCATATTTCATAAAAAATATCACACGACAGCAAACCAGAATACTAAGACATATGGCTTGTTTACACGAGCTTAGTGCTAATCATTAGTACTCGCTACTCGCGCTAATACCATCACGTGTAAACAGGCTGAATTAGTGCTTAGTATTAGTAAAATTGCAAGTGGGAGTGAATAGAAACCCATCCTATTTACTAATCACTTGCACGTTCCCCCACCATGACTCCACTCTGCACTTGCGGCGGCAATAACAAAAATTCAAATTGGTTGGGTGTCATCCTCATAAAACTTTTATATTCGGGTTGATCTTCAACTGCGAGCTCTTTTAAAAGTCCAACTGAATTGCCACGAGCGTCTCTTCGAAGCAACCATTTTCTTTTCAATATTCGTTTTTCTTTTTTTTAAATTCATTTTCAAGTCCTTCTATCAACGCTGAGATAATTATATTCGAATAATGTTTAAAAGTATATGTATACAAGACGACCCCGGCGGTAATCCATCGTTGACGGCTAATTTTTCGCTACTGTTTCATACTTTCTCGCCAAGTACCTGTGAACGGTCCAGCGTAGTTTAGTGGCTAGTGCGAGTAGCGAGTTCTAATGATTAGCACTAAGCTCGTGTAAACAAGCCATTAAGGCTGCCAATAATTCATCTAAGAAGTTAACATTAAATTGACTATTTTGTTTTGTTTTTGATGCAGAATCATGTGGTGTGGATATTATCCGCCATTTAGGATTCACCCTGTATAAAAATATTACCTTTGCAGGAAACTGAACCACTTCCTTTTAGCTGTATGCGCCACAGCTGTGCCCTTGAAATAAAAACACAAAAAAACGTTTTCTCAGAAAAGTCCTTGATTAATATATTGAAGTGATATAAATTTGGAATAAAACACTTTTAGGATGCAAGGTTTAAATATTCAATTATGTAAATAAAAGTTAAGGTTATTTTAAGTATTTATTGTTATCTGTTTTAAGACCTGTATTATATTATTGTATTTGTTGTAAATAGTAGTCATAGTAATGTTTTATGTGTATTTGTGTATGTATGTGGAAGGATGCTTGTGTTAAAACAAAACCAAGGAGTGGGAGATTTTAGGGATAACTAGGGAAGATGGAAAAAGTTGAAAGGGAATAAACAACAGTTATTAAATTTGGATAAAAGTAAACGGACATGTTTATGTATGTTCTATAAAAACTCATATAGGTAATAGTTGAGTTATTTCAACAAGATGTTGAATCATTATCAATAGAGAATAATTGTGAATTGGAGATGAATTATTAAGATTCAAATTGGATTTGTCAAAAATAATATTATTGGAAAATTGGTTAAACGAATAATAATAATTAATATTGAACTGCATTGGAACATTAATTGGACTAAAAAAAATACTTTGGAGGAATTCATAATAATCGAAGGAATAATTGTTTATGTGTGAGTGTTTGTAGATATAGTTTTTGTGTTAGTTTAAGTTTAGAAATAAGTTATTGTAATAAAGCTTGCATTTATAAAAGGTGATTGAAATTTTTATATTATTAACTTTTCAAAATTAAATAATCTAATTATCAAAATTATAAACGAATCCTTCAACGGCCCTGAGATATCAAAATTTTCATTGTTAATTTTTGATTTTAAAATTCATAATTATTGAGACTGGGATATTGTGTGGAGCACTGTTCTTTTAAAATATAAAGACTATGACCATATCAATATGTACGAGGTAGCGACCAAATGTTCCTGGCCCGACCTACTTCTAGAAGTGTGAAATGCAAAATAATATAAGTAATAGTAGGCTACATTGTTCCTCAGACTCCACATAAATTTTCATTTGTTTCCATTGCGTTGTTTACAAATAGCTGTCAGTAGACCGACAACAAGTCGAATATTTTTCAAAAATGGAAAAACTAGAGTACCGCGCAGTGCTTAAGTTTCTCACTAAAGAAGGTTTGATGCCAGATCAAATTAAACAAAGGATGAATGCAGTTTACGACGACAGTGGACCATCGTTATCAACTGTAAAAACTTGGTCAGAATAAACTTAAGCAGGATTTACGGGGAAAGAAATTTGCCAATGATAACGAAGTGATGGCGGCGGTTTTTCAGTATTTTGAAGACAAAACTCCAAAATATTTTTATAAGGGTATAGAGCTGCTTATTAAAAGATGTAAGAAGTGTGTTGAAGTAAAGGGTGATTATGTTGAAAAATGAACAGATTTTTTTATTTCTCAAACAACTGCAAGCGGGTTAGGCCAGGAATATTTGGTCGCTACCTCGTATGTATGTATGTAAAAGGATTTGTACTATTTTGTAGCCACAAGTTTTGCATGTACGATTATATAACGTCCGACTGAGCTATGTTTAAATCTGCACAAAGAGCATCAAATTTAACTATAAAGCTGTTTTAACTATTTTAAACGTGGTTCTGTTAACCTTGGTTTTACTTTGTATATTTTCAGCAAAAATTTTCCTTTAAATGAGTACAGGAAAATTACATAAATCCGTTATTTTAGTAGAGAAGAAATTTTAATCGTTTTGCAAGTGTGATATTGTCCCCTTATCGCACAAGAAAAATATTGCTATCGAGTGATGATAATACGTCGTAGGGATTATTGCACTTACATTTGGAGCATAAGGTATTTCTCTAACGTCTGAACTATTGTATTCCATTTTGTATTCACTTCAAGTGTAACTATTTTAACAAACTTGTGTTTATTTTACTCTTTTTATTGCTTGCAATATGCGGTTTAAAATACGTTGTCGATTTAAGTATTTCTGCTGTGGAAAATTCAAGGTTAGAATATGTTTTAATGTTTTATTAAAATTTATGAAGGGTTTGTGCTTTATGGTTCTGTTAAAACGTTAGTGTGTTACTTCAGATAGTTAATACCAAGCTTTAAACAAACAATCGTAAGAATGTTTCTAAAACTTTTAAATGTAAGTTTATGTTGTGGTTTAATTTTGTATCGCACTTGTTCATGTTAACGATGATGGCTAATTTACCAGTTATATTTATAGTTTAGCACGTGTGTCGACGTTGTTCGATATCTAGTCTCCATTGTCTTCGATCTTCCGATGGTCCTTTTTCTAGGTTTCTTGTTTCTTGCACTCATCGTTTTCCGGATACCTTCCTTCCATGTTGTTTTAGGTCTACCGCTTTTCTTTTTATATTGTGGTATCCAGGACATTGCTTGTTTTGGCCATACCTTTTACATGGCCGTACCAGGTGGGCTGTTTTGTTTCGATGTATTTTATACTTAATCGTATTTTGCAGTCCCATTTGTTGTCTAATATCTTTCCCTACTCTGTCGGCTCGTCAACTCCGGATGATTTTCTCGGTGTGACCATTTTTATTTCTCTCTGTGATCTTCCATGTTTCTGCTCCGTATAGTAAGCTACTTTTGATGATTGAGTTGCATATATTGTATTTTGGATGTCTTATTATATGTTTACTCCATAGGATTCCATTCAAACGTTCTATCATTTTCCTTGCCTGTACTATTCTTGCTCTTATTTTCTTTTCGTCGCCGGTATTGCCAAATGTTATTTCTAAGTACTTATTTGTATCTTCACATGCTTTTCTATTTATTTTGAGTTGTCTAGTAAATTATAGACTTCAAATATTTAGTCTTCTGGCTGTTCATTGTCAGTCCTCATTTCTCATACCTTTCTTTTAACTCATGTATTCCAAATCTTCCCTATCCCCTGCTATTGCTATGACTGCTTGGTCGTCTGCAAATTGTAAACTATTGAAATGTTATTTGCCTTTGGATGTTTTGATTTGAGATAATGTTACTTGTAATTTGTTAATGAAGATTATTTTCTAAAAATTATTAATGCAGATTTTAGTATAAAAATTGTAACATAAATTTTAAGTAGCTAGATTAAATTTAAGTTGTTAATGTAAATAAGTTATTAGAGTATAATTAGCTAAATTTTAGTTACCATACAAACTTTGTAAATATAGTTGTTATGGTGAAACATTTTATGTAAAAAAAATCTTGGACACGGAGAAAAACAAATTGATAAATAAGAGATTATAATTTGCATTTGAACGGGCAAGAACCAAATAGGTTTGCTCGTTCCAAATTATTAAATCTCAACCAAATATTTAACTTGAAATAGTGTTAAAAATAATTAGAATCAATTAGTGATTCGGTAAACTAGTAAAACAATAATTTAATCTGGAAGTGAAAGTGGTTTGGATTGGAAATAAACTGAACATGAAGCAGAGGCAATTTGAAACTGGATTCGAAGTAGAGACAAATTGGATTTGGGGGTGTGATATTACTTATTGGAAAAGGAGAGGACTTGAAAACAATTTTGGAACACTTGTATATAGTGAGTGCGAAAACCATAATTTTAAGGTAGAGTTAAGCAGGGTTGATAAGGTCGAAAAATTAAATAAATTTGCATTAAAAATTGAAGTGAAAATTAATTTTTTGTAAAATTAATTCTAAATACAACAACAACAACGAACTTTTGTTTCCACTTCATTAATGCTTCTTTAATATATATCTTATTAAATAGTGTTGGGGATATTCAACCTTGCCGTAGATCTTTTGCTACATTAAACGGTGCAGATAAATTTGTTCTCTAGCTTTACTCTTGAGGTAGCATTGTCATATAAGTTCTTAGTCGCAGTGATCAAGGTTTGGTTTATATTTTTTTGTAAACTGTAGTATTTTCCATAACTTGCAAGTGGATATACTTTTATAGGCTTTGATTAGGTCTATGAATAATATATGCGTTTCTAGATTTACCGCTGCTCTTTTTTCAATTATTTGTTTCATGACAAATACGTTACGCCAGCACATGATTTTCCACCTCTAAAACAGCTTTGCTCTTCTTATTAGGTCTCTCAATACTCTTCAATACAGCCTACTGATCGAACTCATCACCGAAATTCTTCTATAGTTTTCACAATCATTTGACCGTCATGTTGCCCTTCTTATAGATCGATGTTATGTAAGCCACCCTCCATTCTTTGGGAACTTCTTGACTATTGATGCATTCATAGTAGTTGCGTTAGTATCCTGACAAGTTTGTCTGTAGCAGTTTTTAGTAACTCCGCATACATCCCTTCTTGTCCACAGGATGTTCCATTCTTGAGTTTTGTAATTGCTTTTCTCATGGTGCTTTCCTCTTTCTCCACTCTTTCTCATTCTACATTAATTTGTACGGTGGCTTGAACGTATCGTGGTCTGTTTTCTTGTAGTAGATGTTCGTAGTGATTTTTCCATTGCTCCTGTGATATATTTTGTATGGTCACCTTTTCCATACCAGTTGATCTGACTTCCAATAAATTTCCCAGCTTCTGTACATCTCTTTCCTCCGTTGTATCCTTCTATTTCTTAGCCTTTCCCATATCATATTTAATTTTTTAAGTGATTTATCTTCTGCCTTGATTCTCGTTTGATATTATTATATGCTTCCCTGTCCTCTGGCGATTTTGTATTTAACCATTTCAGGTATTATTTCTTCTAGTTCTTCTGTCCACCATATTTTATTGTTTTTCAATTTTTGTTCCGTACCTATGGCCTCTCACATAGCTTTATGTATGCTTTCTGTCATATTGGTGTATCTTTTTTCAATAGTCGCATCTTCGGAGTTTACTAGATATTCGTCTAAGCGTCGCTGATATAAATCCTAGTACTTTCGTGGAAAACACTATCTGGGATAGTCTACGGGGTCTTATTTTACACATCCTTGAGTATTTCGGTCTTCATGATAACTATTTCATCCAGGTATATACATGCATTTTCCCTCTTAATAAATAATGGTCAGACCCACAGGTGGTTACTCCTATCTGTACTGTTACGTCGTGAAATTGGATAAGGGTTATCTGTTTCATAATCAGGTAATCAGTAATAGACCTACTTAGGTCTTGTTTGTTGTGCCCAGGCATATTTATGGATCCATTTATGTTTATAAAATCCTTTTGTTATTTTTGATTCGTTCTGTGCACAGAAATCTATTAACCGTCTGCCGGTGTCATTTACCTTTACACTGTCTTCGCCTAAGTGTCCTACCACTTTGTCATCAGTCTTACTTTCTGTACGGCCATTCAAGTCACCTAACATTACAACATCCATGGCGTTTCCAATGTCTGTGATTACTTCATTTACGTTTCTCGAAAATTCGCCCTTTCGCTGCAACAGATTCATCGTCCGAAATGGTTTATTCCAAATACTGTAATTCGTCTCCCATAGATATGTAAATTCACTTTGATTCTCATTTATAGGCTCCCTCCCAGTTGGTAATTTTCTTCTTAAATATTTTGTGTATCAATATCGAGACTTTCTTTCCACTTTGTTTCTGTTAACAGTACTACATCTATTTTCAATTTTTCTATTTCTGTTATTATTTCTGGCATTCTGTGACTGCCTTGTACGTTCCATCACAAACCTTTTCCTTGCCTTGTGTCGTTTACCATATAATCCGTCCGAGGTTCCGAGGCTCTGTCTAGATTGTTTAGTGTAATAGATTTTTTTACAGGTATCTTATCAAAATTATAAAATATAAAAAAAATTGATCATTTACTGACTTAAAGGTAATTCTTTGAATTATTCTGGCAAGTGAACCCATGATGTTTGTCCACATTTTGACTTTTGCTAGACTTGTGGACTGTATAAAACTTCTGATAAATTAATGAATAACCAACGTAAACAAAAATAAAACATCAATTTTTATATTCTACCAGAAAACTTACAAATTCTGATATTTACTTGAAACTTTATGGTTTTTGCTGCACAGTAAATTTCAACGGGAATTGTATACACAAAGGAAGATTTACATAATTTCTGTTATTTTACAAAAGAATAGCATTATTACAAGAAAATACCAGAATTCAACAGTTATAACAAAGTAGCTATTCCTAACAATTTGAGTTTTCACATTCCATGACGTTTCAAACTGTGAGAATGAAACTGAATTTCTCAACATTAACCTAAAGTGATACGAACTAACTTGTTTTAAAATTCATTGTTATTTAAAATGCTGTGTCGTTATATTGTTCGAAAATTCCACAGGGTATTTTTCAAAGTTAACTAACTGTATATAAGTCACTAGTTGATTTGCCCTTGTTTATTATAGTAAAGAATTGTTTTTAGTTTTATAAGAATACGTTTTGTTGTAAGTTGTAATTCTATCTCTTTTATTAGCAAGGAGGTTGTGTATTATTTTATTAAATAGTGAATCAGTGCTATCTAATTCTTACCTTTTTTTAGATTAATCAACAAACTAGACAAGCAAACAGTTTACTGCAACAAAAATATTCAAAAACCTATGTAAAATTCTGAATAACATTGTTATGGTTAATTATAGCTTAATACGAATTGTTAATAGTTTTTTAAACGTTCCTCTTGGAGATTAAGTTATTAAGAATTTGAACTTTTTTACAGATGTATCTTCAACTTGATCTTTAAGAACTTCATTAAAAATGCCTCTCGTCATTAAATATTTAGTCTTTAACACTGCAAAATAAACCCATTTGAATTAGAAATATTAAAAGTTCTAAATATTCTAAATATGACCATGTCAGAAGAAAAGTGTAAGTGCCGGAGTTTTTCTGTTCGTGCATCTTTGAGCTCCCACGACCCGTCAGTTACTAACTCCTACGATTCTTTAAAGTATTTAAATCCAGCATGTTTATGGAAACTTGACATAACCAAACGCATTAGATGGCACCACAAATGTGCTCTTATTTTTTTATACGTAAATATTAGTCTTGTTTATCATATCTTTATCACGTTGAAAAGGCTGCTCCGTTTTGTTCGAATGATGTTTGCGGCGCGGTTATTTTTGTTCTGCTTTTTGTTTTAAGATGTCTTCCCACTTTGTTTATATAATTTTTATTATAGTTTTCATTTTGGTTGATGGAACTTGGAATTTTACTATTAAAAAAAACATTGGTAATTCGATCACTTTTTCAAGATCAGAATCAGTTTGATTCTCTTAGTTTTCCACTGTTTCAAAAATTTAAGGAAGTCTGCATTTTTTATAATTTTGAAATCAAGTTTTCTGCAGATTTCTATCTGTATTCTGAATTTTATTGTGCTATTTTTTGTATTTGTATATACTGAAATGGTCTTGCTCTTTTAAAAGATTTTATTTAAAGTTAATTTATTTATTATTAAGCCCACATTCAATATTTACAATTATCCCTTGCTTTGCTCTTTAATTTTACTTAATTGTTTGCATTGCTCTTATCTCAGGTCGTTAATTAGGTTCCTTGTTTGTTATCTTTCTAAGTATATTTTTACCCAAATACAAATAAAATTACTCAAATACTTATAATGCAGATTTTTTTTTTATTATCGTTTTTTCCTATCAACCCTGCCTTAAACCTATCTTATAATTACGGTATTTACACTCACTATTTACACCGGTTCCTGGGTTTTGTTTGAAATTTCTATTTCACTCCCAAAATCCAAATTGCCTCTGTTTCAAATTTAATGCTCAATTTCCTCTGCTCCAATTTCGACTTTCAATTGCTTCTGCTTGAAATTCAAATTTTCAATTGCTTCTGCTTCTATTTCGCTTCCTTTCGATTCAATAAATGATTCTTATGATTATTAACTCTATTTAAAGTTAAATAATTGGTTGATATTTATTATTTTGGAACGTGCAATTGAGCAAACCTATTTGGTTGTTGCTCCTTTTAATGCAAAAATATCACTTATTTATTAAATTGTTTTCTTCTGTATCCAAGATATTTTTATCTAAATTGTTTTTCACTATAACAACTATTTACAAGGTTTCTAATAGTAACTTATTTTACATTTCTATAACTACCAATTTAGCTAATTATTACTAACAAACATTATAACAATAACTTATTTACATTTTCACATAACTTAAATCTAATCTAGCTATCTTAAAATTATATTACAATTTTTAATAATTTAAAATCTGCATTACTTATATTTGGCAAATAACATTTTTCTTTTATAAATTAAACAAACAACTTAACCTTAATTATATACATCCAATTAAGTATCATCTCAAAAGCCCCTCGATTTTTTTTATTATATTTATTTTCAACCCTGTTCATTTCAAAATTTTTACTAATTTGCATTTTATTTTATAATAATATTCATTTTCACTTTATTGTTCAATATACGGATATATCATTGATACATGAAAAATCCCTCTGATTTTATCAGAATTTATTTCTTTTACTTCGTAGGAATTATCAAAAATTATTTTATTTATTTTAAATGGATTTCAATTAAAATTTTTCTTTTTACGCTTGTAATTAATTTTTAACAAATAACAATGTAACACATTTAACAAATTAACAAATTTAACACTAATAAACATTTTTAGAAACTAATTTTCTTTCTGTATTTAAAATTCTTATTTATCAAAATCCAATAATTACAATTTTTAATTTGTACTAAATTCAGTTTCAATTTTAAAATAATCCCTATTAATTTGAATTCAATTTTATTATCATCGCGTATTGATTTTGGCATTTTAAACGGTTCAGTATTCATATTTTCTTTTGCTCGTTTTAATTGGTCGTATTCTTTCGTTGCCATTTCGTCTTCTTCTAATTTCACATTGTCACTTACAAATTCCCTATTTTGGCTGTTCAATTTTTCCTTTTCGCCCCTTGACAACCCCCAATCGTTTTCGATCCCTGCATTCGTCTCTTTCAGTTCTTCTCTGTGATCCTGCACGTTTTCCACGTTTTGCAATTTAATACTTTCGCCCTCTGTGTCTTCATTTCTTACCTGTTTTATAGTTTTATTCAATTCGGTCGTTTCGTCGATTACCTTTTCTGTTTGATTATTTAATTCTTCATAATCAGGATTGTTAACATTATAAACATCTTCCTGATCTTGAATTTCCTTCTGTGCCTCTGCACATTCTTCTGTAATTTCTTCGGTCATCTTCTTCTCAATTCCTACCACTTCTTTTCTGATTTCTTCCCTAATTTCTTGTTTATTTTTCTTCAATTCTTCCTTCAGTTCTTCAATTTGTTTATCTGATTTTTCATCTCGCTTTTTCATATCTTCTTTAATTTCTTCAAATTGTTTCTTAGTATCTTCTTTGATTTCATCTAATTTACTTAACTGTTTCTCTAATTTTTCATCTCGTTTCTTGGCTTCCTCATCTCTCTTCTTGGCATCTTCTCTGATTTCTTTTGAATCTTCTTTGATTTCTGTAAACTGCTTCTTGTAATCTTCTTTCATTTCTTTAAATTGTTGCATTATTATCTGCATAAAATTCCCATCAAATTGAGTTGGAGTTGTAATAATTGGTGAAGTTTGAACTTGTAATTGATCACCTATATCCAGTTCAATTACATCTCGCTCCTCCCCTAATTCATCTTGTTCCTCTTCAGTTTCTTCTTCATCCCTTCTTGAACTACTTCGTAACATCCTCCTATCTGCCATCTTTTATTTTTATCAAATTAAGTACAAAATTAAAAAAAAATTTATGTTATTTTTTTTTATTATAATTATTTTTCAGTTCTGGATTTTTCAGGTATTCAGTATTTGTTAGATTTCAATTATTACCGCCATTGCATTATATAACCTATGTAACTGTGTTAAACTTAGTCACGCCAGATGGCGCTTCGTTATCGATTTAGTGTGACCTTCTCATATAACCTTACATTGTAAGTTCTATTCCGACTGTCATTCGGTCAGCTGCATACTTAAAATAAAGCCTCGCATTTAAAGTTACCCCGTAGTTATTATTTCTCGACCTGACCAACAGGTTATGGACTCAGAGTGCGCTACACCCACGCGATCGGGAACGCGATAATATAATAAAATCCGGATATTAAATAAAATCTCGGAAATCGAGAATTGCGCGAAAATCGACCGAACAACGTGCCATATTTAAAATGGCGTACGCGGTTGTGAATCATTCGACGCGACTCGAAACGTTATCTCGTGATAATTACGACACATGGGTAATACAGGCGGAAGCCCTACTAACGAAACACGACACATGGGGTTACGTCTCCGGCGAAATCAAAGAACCGGAAGTGCAAGGCGAAGGTGCGTCACTATCCGCGGCGCAAGCTGCACACAAAGAATGGAAAAAGATGGACGCCAAGGCAAAAGCGGACTTAATCCTATCAATAAATCCCTCCGAACTCAAACAAATTCGTGGGTGCACGACTTCGCGCGAGGTATGGAACAAATTGGATTCAATTTACGCTTCCAAAGGACCAGCCCGTAAAGCCACGCTTTTGAAACGTCTGACGCAACACAAGATGCAAGATGGCGACGACCTTACGGAACATCTCGCGGGATTTTTTGATACAGTGGATAAGTTGGAAGCGATGAACGTGAGTATTAATACCGAGCTCTTAACGATCATGCTGCTCTACAGTCTCCCTGCCAGTTTTGACAATTTTCGCTGTGCGATCGAGTCTCGCGACGAATTGCCCAGCGCTGAAACTTTGAAAGTAAAAATTATCGAGGAACATAGTGCGCGTTTGACAAAAAATGGTGATACCGCGAGTGCCGCCATGTTTGTGAAATCGGGTAAACAGTTCTCTTACAAGTCAAAAGGTGGCGCTAGCGCTTACAACAGCCAAGGCCAACTGTATCAATAGTGACTTCGTCCCTTATAAGGCCGTACCGTTCCGCGTTTTTTACACTTTATCAAATTTACAGTTAGCGCTCTATAGGGCGACCTCTGTAGGCAGTATTTGCAACTATACTTTGACACATTTTGAAATTTGTAAATAAAAATTTCAAAATATGGGCTACAAGAAGTGCATTGCATGCAGTAATAAGAATGGTCCATTTTTTCAGGTGCCCAGTACTTCTGAACCTCGAAAAATATGGTTAGAACGCTTACAACGTTTTTGCGGTACTTTTTTTTTAAATTTAATTTATTGCATATTTAGAATCTGTTAAAAACGAACAAAAATGTATTGATAGCTAATTAAACTACCTACTTGAAACTTGACGAGAACAATCCAGCAATAATTCTTTCATATAAAATGCGGTAGCTTACTTAGGTAGTCCTTACTTTTTTGTTAAACTCGTCAACCACAAAGGAAGTATTGCATATGCCATAGGTTCAGTTTAATTTTACAGGTCTCATTTTCAAAATTCATATTCTACAAACATGGCTACAAACAATATTGATGCACTGCGTTACAAAAAAATGAGTCTACTTAAGTACTTTTTTACTTTATCTGTAGGTGTCACAAATAAGTAGATATACCTACTAAAATACAACAGCACACATGGGTTATAATATAACTTCCATTTACAAAGAAGCATAACCTTTTCTCATTCTGTTAGATCTATAAAAGTTGTTAATGAAATAAGTCGTTTATTAATGCTAGTAGATTATATCTTCAAACTTTATTACCTAATACAAAATAATAGCGTAACAGGTGTTTGAACATACTAATAACTTACATTGGAACTCTAAATAATTACACTGAAAAGTACAAACTAATTATTTTTTTCGATAGATACTTCTAAGTTAAAAGATTATTCGGTATTATGTAAAGAACATTTTGAGAAGGAATGTTTTATGCCTACAAAAAGGAGTCGGTTGAGAAAAGATGCTGTACCAACCATATTTGTAAGTTGGGTTCACATTAAATGTATATTTATTTATTGTTTAGTGCCTATTTCATTTGAAGATATGTGAACACAACGATTTGACTGCTCCTGAAGAATTGGGTTTTCTGGATAGGAATTCTAAATCTACTCAAGTCGATTTATTTGCTAACGAAGCCGAGGATTGGGAGTTCCGATGCAAGCATCTGATCAAAACTGCAAAGGAGGAAAACAGAAAATATTTGGAGTGTTTAGCAAAATTGCAAACTTTAGAAAAAAAATTTGAAAAATATTCAAAAATTATTAATCAAATTGACAAAATTACCGAAGATGCTGAAGAATACAATGAAAAGGCCGTATTTCTTATGGATCTTGTAAAAAATTATGGAAAAGCAGCTCCCAGGTGGTCCGAATTATCAATAAGAATATGTACAGTATGGCGGTTTTGTTCACCTAAAGGTTATCGTTTTTGTCACCAAAATCTCATCAAAATTCCTTCTAAAACGACAATTGCTAGATATCTTGGAAATTACAATGGATCTAACGAATTAATAAAACAACGTTTATTAGCCGAAATTGCAAACTTTACGGTTCCTGTAGAAAGAGTCTGTTCATTGATAGTTGATGATATGGCAATAAAAGAAAAATTGTTTTATAGCAGAGCAGAAGATCATATATATGGTTTAGGTACATGCAGTTCTGATCGTATTAACCAGCAGACTTCTTTGGCAAATAAAATGCTTTGTTTTGTGATCCAAGGGCTATCAACACAGTATACGATTCCTGCTGGATATTATTTTCATTCTACTTTGACTACTGAAGAATTTTATCTATTAACGGTGAACGTTTTAAACACTTTAACAGACTGTGGTTTTATTGTCTTAAGACTTGTTTCGGATAACATGTCATCAAATGTTGCTCTTTTTAAAAAGTTTGGCAGTGGATCCTTAAAAACTCGCATAAATCACCCAACACTTCCAAATTTACCATTATTTTTAAGTTTCGATTTTTGTCACGCTCTCAAAAATGCTAGAAATTTATTCTTGGATCATGATATGTGTTCTTCGAAAGGGATTATTTCTTCAGACTATTTAAAAAAACTGTATGGACTACAAGAAGGACTTCCCATAAAACCAGTTCGATATTTAACTAAGAAACATCTATACCCCAGTAACTTTGAAAAGATGAACGTTTTGCGTGCGCTACAAGTTTTTTCTCCGATAGTCACAGCAGCTTTACGATACTTAAAGGAAACTGGTGAACAACAATTTTTTAATGTTAATGCCACAATTCAATATATGGAAAATATGTATAAGTTCTTTCAAATTCATAATGTGTCCAGCCGTTATCATTACATAAAATCATTGGATAGCTGTATTGCTCCATATGTTGATATCTCCGATGATCGTTTATTCTGGCTAAATGTAACATTTCCAAATTATATTGATGAAATACAAACTGTGTCCGCTGAAATGGAAATGCAAGGACTGTCTAAAGAAACTGCACATGCCTTGAAATTCACTGCCAAGTCCACGTATCTATGCGTTCAATTTTTACTTCAAGAAGTTGGATTTTACTATGTTCTGACAAGATCTTTCAGTTCAGATGCCGTTGAAGCTATGTTTTCACATGTGAGACTTCGTGGAGGTTCTAATGATGCCATAGACGCCAGAGCAGCAGACTATGCTCTAAGACAAATATTACGATGTGGAATTATAAGACCTACCCGATCTTCTAACTGTTATAATAAGATTGCATTTACAAGTACTGCAACAGTTGCTACTACGTCATGTACGAATAATGTTGAAGAATTACTATTACCGTTTGAACTCCGTTTTAAAGTCCAGACTCTTCAGTACAGTTCAATTCCCGAAACCTCTATATTTTCTGCATCAGCAGCTTTCCTTTCTGGTTACGTTATTAAAAAAATCGACGAGAAGTTTCAGTGCGGAATGTGTACTTCACGTTTATTAGGCCCTACTAGCGAAGGACCTCTTTTGAAATTAATTCAATTGCAAAATCGTGGACACCTGATTTATCCTACTTCGGAATTTACTGGGTTAATTTCAAAAATTGCAATTGTTGTACAAGAAATTTTACCATACCTCAAGCAGTCAGATATCTGTAATCAAATAAGAGAACATGTTCATCCTATGTTAATGAAAAATCCTATTCTAACCTGTTCTGAACATAAAGACGCAGTTTGTAGAGAAATTATACAGGCTGTTGCTAAGCCAGTTATCAGTAACATCTGTTTAGAGAAAACAAATCAAATGAAAAAAGTATCGCGAAATCACAACAAACCTTTAAGCAGAAAAATATTAAAGTTATAAAGAATTCTAAACCTCATCAAAATTCAAAACTTTGACAGAATCGATATTTGACAAATATAAGAAGCACAGAACATAACCTAAAAAGTAATACCATAATTAAAGTTTCGCCTGGAGAGGTCGCGCTATAGAGCGCAAACTGTAAAGTTGATAAAGTGTAAAAAACGCGGAACGGTACGGCCTTATAAGGGACGAAGTTCCTATTGATACAGTTGGCCTTGCAACAGCGCGTCGGCTCAGTTCTTCAACAAGTCAAAAGGTGGCGCCAGTGCTAATAACATCGCGTCATCCGACTCAAAACAAAAGGCGCGAAAACCAAAATCAAGTGTGAAGTGCGATTTTTGTCACAAAATCGGACACAACGAATCCGAGTGCCGTTTCAAAAAGAAACTTAGTGAACAAAAAGCCAACCAAGTTGATGAAGCTCACTGTTGTTTTTACATGGACAAAGTGACATTGAACTCGAACAGTGAAAACAACCTGTGGTGCATCGACAGTGGCTGTACGTCTCATTTGTGCAACGACAAAAAGGCTTTCACGCGTACGGTTGAAGCGAATAGCAAGGTGAAACTCGCCAATGACATTACCACACGAGTGACCGCTAAAGGTGACGTGCAGATCGCGACCGCGAAAAACACCGTTACTCTTAAAGACGCTTTATACGTGCCCGAATTACGTACTAACCTCATTTCCGTCGCAAAAATCGTCGATCGTGACCACGAAGTGACATTTAAAAGGGACCGTGCAATCGTAAAAGACCTTAACGGCGAAGTGAAAATCGTCGCGAACAGAATAGGCGATCTATTTTACTTACGCGAAATCGAGCAAAAAGCATGTGCTATTTCGGAATTGAAAACCGCCAAAAGCGACGCGGAAATATGGCATGCGCGACTCGGTCATCTCAACTCGAAAGACATGTTCAATATGCTTCGAAACGAAGACGTTTTTGGTCTAAAATTCGACGATTCGGTAAATTTAAACAAATGTAACACGTGCCTCGCCGGGAAAATATCAAGCGCTCCGTTTACCAAGCGAGAAACCTCATCCAAGCAACTTCTGGAATTAATCCACACCGATGTTTGCGGACCAATGAGGACCACTTCTCAAGGCGGCGCGCGGTATTTTATAACCTTCATCGACGATTACAGCCGATGGTGCCAAGTCTACCTTCTCCGCAGCAAGGGAGACGCCGTGGACAAGTTCGTCGAATTTAAGAATTTAGCCGAAAACCAGACTGGACGCAAGATAAAATCCATTCAATCGGACAACGGCCGCGAATTCTGCAACGACAGGATGAAGCGACTTCTTAAAGATGCAGGCATCCATCAGCGCTTGACGACGCCATACACCCCGCAACAAAATGGAGTCGCTGAACGGAAAAATCGCACACTCGTTGAGGCGGCACGGTGCATGCTAATCGACTCGGGGATGCCACCATCATTTTGGGCCGAAGCAGTCGTCGCGGCGAACCACGTACGAAACCGATGCGCGACAAAGGTGATACTCAGCGGGACTCCGTACGAGAAATGGACCGGAAACAAACCGAACATCTCACATCTACGCACATTCGGGAGTAAAGTCTTTATTCTCGACAAGTCTCCAAACAAAGGGAAGTTCGAACCAAAAGGATTGCAAGGATTCTTCGTTGGATACTCGGATTGCTCCAAGGCTTACCGGGTATGGATACCCAGCGAACGGAAAATTCACACCTCCAGGGACGTAAAGTTTCTAGACGAATTCGGACCTGAAAACTCATACGAGGACTTTTCTCCGGACGAAGAGACGCCAAACGGAAAGGCTTCTTCGGGAAAAGAAGCTAAAATCGATGCAAACGTCAACAATCCGCCTGCGGAAATCATCGAAATTCCACAAGCGCAACCGGACATCCATGCTACGGCGGCTCGAGGACGTGGCAGGCCCAAAATCGTAAGGACCGGAAAGAGGGGGCGACCCACAAAGTTGTACAACACGACAGCTGATCGCGTCGATCCAAACGTTTTCGACGTCGGCTCTTCCTCCGAGGACGGCGATTCTGAACCTCCAGCGGCAGGCCCATTACAGCAACGGACCGACAACATGGATGATCCAAGCGATGGAGATGACGATTCGTTTCACGATGCCGATATCGCCATGAACGCATCGGAGATCCCCCTTGCTGACGCCATAAACGGACCGGATCAAGAGGAATGGTTCGACGCCATTTATTCGGAAATGAGAAGCCTGATTATCAATGATACCTGGGAAATGGTGAAAAGACCCGCTGACGCCAAACTGGTCGGTTGCAGGACCGTCTTAAGGAACAAATACAATCCCGACGGCACGCTACTTCGAAGAAAGGCCAGGATAGTCGCGCGAGGATTCACCCAAAGACCGGGAATCGACTTCATGGAAACTTTCGCTCCAGTGGCCCGAATCGAATCGTTTCGATTACTTATGGCTTTATCAGCCAAATTTAATTTACAAGTCTCACAGCTCGACGTCACCACGGCATACCTGAACGGCGATATTGACACGTCAATCTTCATGGCGCCGCCGGATCTACTGGAGGAAACTCTTCAGAAGATGATCGAGACTGAAAATGACAAAATCCTCATCGAAAAAGCAAAGGATATGCTCCGAAATCTGAAGTCTGGGAACAACACTTGCAAGCTAAGGAAGGCGATTTATGGACTTCGACAAGCGGGTCGGCAATGGCACTCCAAGCTGAGTGCTGTCCTGAAATCCGTTGGGTTACGGCCCACGAACTCGGATCCGTGCATTTATGTAGACGAAGGAGGGAAAGCTCCTGTTTTCCTGCTCGTTTACGTCGATGACATCGTCATAGCCTCCGGAAACGCGAACCGGACCAGACAAATCAAGGACGAGCTCACGAGAAGATTCGATGTAAAGGACCTCGGCAACATAAACTACTGCATCGGCATCGAGGTCAAGCAGACAAAGGACAAGATCACCCTATGTCAGACCGGATACATCAGAGACGTCCTACGAAGATTCAAGATGGAAGATTGCAAAGCGGTGAAGACTCCAATGGCGCCGGGGGCCAAGCTTGATCTCCCCGACACCAGCGACGACGCTCCGCGCTTCCCGTTTAGGGAGCTCATCGGAGCACTCATGTACATCGCTATTGGCACTCGTCCTGACATTGCCTACACGGTCAACATGCTAAGCCAATTTAATAATAGTCATAAACAAGACCACTGGCAGGCCGCCAAACGCATCCTGCGTTATCTACGAGGAACCATCGACATGAAATTGATCTACAGCGGGGACCAAGAAAACTTTATCGGGTTCGCAGACGCTGACTGGGGAAACTGCATCACCGACCGGAGATCATACTCGGGATACTCTTTCATCCTGTCCGGATCAGCTGTTTCTTGGTGTTCTCGAAAGCAAAGAACAGTCGCACTTTCTTCGACTGAGGCTGAATACATGTGCCTCACTGAAGCTGCAAAGGAAGCGGTATTTCTATGCAATTTTGTACGGGAATTGGGTTTCGAAAACTTGTCGCAAATTGTCATCTTCAACGACAATCAGTCTGCCGGGAAACTCGCCCAAAATCCAGTATTTCATTCTCGCTCTAAACATATAGATATCCGACACCATTTCATACGCCAAGCTCTTCAAAGTCATCCTTTGGAAATCAAGTACCTACCAACCGAATTCATGACTGCCGACATCCTGACGAAGCCTCTACCAGGAGCCAAGCACGAAAGTTGTGTTCACGGATTGGGTTTGCGAAATTGACTTTATCACGGTTAAAATTGAGGGGGGTGTTAGATTTCAATTATTACCGCCATTGCATTATATAACCTATGTAACTGTGTTAAACTTAGTCACGCCAGATGGCGCTTCGTTATCGATTTAGTGTGACCTTCTCATATAACCTTACATTGTAAGTTCTATTCCGACTGTCATTCGGTCAGCTGCATTCTTAAAATAAAGCCTCGCATTTAAAGTTACCCCGTAGTTATTATTTCTCGACCTGACCAACAGTATTCAATTTTTATTAATGTATTTTTCCTTTTAATCGTATTTAATTGAAAATAAATATTATCAAAAAATCGAAAAATTTGACAAATGACATTGACATTAGTTTTGACTTTTCTCCAAATGACAATTATAAATTATTTTTCTCGTTTTACCTTGCCCCACAAACCTTTTAATATTATTTTTGTATACTTCGCCCCTTTTACTTTATAAATCTTATAAATCACCCCACTTTGCTATCAACATTTATTGTTCGTCTCACGTTGCTGCACCAAATTATTAATAAGTATCTCTACTGTTACGCCCCACGTTGGGTTCGACAAATTATTGTAAATTATCTCAGATCGTTAATTTTATTTAAATTTTAATATTCGTTTGATATTTATTGTTTTGGGACGAGCAAACCTATCTGGCTGTTGCTCCTTTTAATGCAAAAATATCACTTATTTATTAAATTGTTTTCTTCTGTATCCAAGATATTTTTATCTAAATTGTTTTTCACTATAACAACTATTTACAAGGTTTCTAATAGTAACTTATTTTACATTTCTATAACTACCAATTTAGCTAATTATTACTAACAAACATTATAACAATAACTTATTTACATTTTCACATAACTTAAATCTAATCTAGCTATCTTAAAATTATATTACAATTTTTAATAATTTAAAATCTGCATTACTTATATTTGGCAAATAACATTTTTCTTTTATAAATTAAACAAACAACTTAACCTTAATTATATACATCCAATTAAGTATCATCTCAATACATACATATAAAATTGAATGTTCGGTTTAACAATTAGTAACGACGTTCTTCATTAGTTTCTGTTGAAACAAGACATTATTATGATAACTTCAGGTCTTTCTTTATTAATTTTAATTTCCTGCGGTCTCTTTAATTAACAACGTCAAATCAGATCGTATCAAAATGCTCCCGAAACTGTAGTGTACATTGTTTTCATTTCGCACAATGGAATATAAAAATACCTGCCAGTGAAATGAACGCTTTTGTTGCATATGTAAAAGATTCAACAACACCCATGCATCATCGTGCCTGTAATTTTCGGACCCGAGACGTTTTCCTGTTATCTTTGTTTGCATTTTATCTAAGTTATGTGAGATTACCTACCTTAACGGTTTATTTAGATTTATGTAGCAGCTATCTTATGTAATTTTACACCTGACTGGCTATCATATCTTTTCTTATGTGTTATACACCTCACATCAATACTGTAATCTAACGTGATCAAGTGGTTTGTGTATGTTAAAGTTTCGTAAGAAAGAAAGGTTTTTGTTGCTAGAAATAGTATATATTATTAGGAGTAATGGGCCAAATCTAAGCTTGCAGTTTCCAAGCATCAATTTGAAAGTAAGTGCAATGTTTATGGGTTGTAAAGCTTTGGATTATGTGTTTGTTTAATTGAAAACGTCTCGAGAAATAAATAAAAGCTATCGTTAATTGGACAAAACTTTAGTTATTACATGCATAAAAGTATTCAAAAATAAATTGATGGATTACCTTTTAGCTTGTAAGACGTGGAATGTATTTTGTATATGTTTCTTTATTGCATCTACGTAAACCAATAATTGCCCAATCAGAACCAAATTAAACCTTGACTTACCTATTTATAAAATTTAAAGTACTTTTCAAATTTCTTCAAATAAGTCGGGATTAACTTGTAAGCAAAACATTTCTTGCTCGTTTTACTGAAATGAAAAGATAGAAAAGGTATTCAGGCAAACTGAAACCCTGCGACTTAACCTACTTTGCAATTAATTTTAACAGGACCGAATTGAAGGCTATTAATTGATTCTGACTGTAACAACTGATATTAATTATCAACCGTGGGAAGCTCAAAGTCTGATTTTAGTTCTGGGTTAGTAGTTTTTACCAATTCCAGCTAAAAGGCAAAACATATTTCAGGTTTTCATTAAAAGTGAAATTCAAATTCAGGCGCTTTGCTTCAGAATCCTTTATTTATTTTTGGTTCAAAATTATAAAATCACTCAAGTAAAACATTGTTTTGTATTGTTGCTGAATTAAAACAATAGAATATAATGGACCGCTTTAACTTAAGACCAATCCAGTCCTAACACAACGCTTCTGTATTTTAATAGAAAAACTGAAAATGACGATAAACCAGTTTTGAATTACTAAAATTTGGTCCGAAAATATGAGTTGTACTTGAAGTTTAGGGAGTCGTAAGGTTTTCCTCTCAGTGTTTTTACTTACACCAAAAATGTCGAGTTTTTGGAACACCACAAAAGTAAATTCTTTTACGGTATTCTGTTTCATCATAAGTCTCAAGTCTGGTATTTTGTTGTATATACATAGTTATTTAATTTTGGGGTTATTTTTTATCATAAGGAAAGCATACCGAGAAACAACGAATTACTTCAATTCTGTATTATTTTCTATAATCACAAACCTGCGAATTCTTTTGGGACCAGTTTCTTCTGTATTTTGAATGATTTTAAATTAATTTTGAAAATTACAATAAAAAAAAATATGTGGACTAGGATTTAGATTAGATTAAAAAATTCTAATGATTTTTCTTTTGTTATAGGGTGACTACATTAGACACCCGGTTCTATACGAACTGTCGCACAAATATGGCCTACAAACTGAAAATTTACCGGACGCGTTACTGCCGTGTAAATTGGAGGAATTAAAAGAAGTGATAAGACGCGAGATTCGGAAAGAGCTCAAGATAAAAGAAGGCGCAGAAAAGCTACGGGAAGTCGCTACAGATCGGAAATCGCTCAGCCACGTGGCCACAATCGTAAAAAATTCAAATTCTAAACTCGCAGAACTGAAAAATGAACTTAGCGAGTTGGAATCGCAGATTATACTTACTCAGGGACAAAGTGCCCCTTCTACTCCTCCGACCAATGGTGGTAAGTTGGATTTGACTATCTCTTTTGTTATTCACTTGTAATTAAAAAAAACTTTTTGGAGGTGCAAATAAATGTTGCATTTTATACAGTCATTACATAAAATTGGGCTCAGGAAAAATATCCACTTTACATATGTTTCATTTTGAATCTACATAAACTAACAGAAATTATCTGTGGAATCCATATGTTTTGAGAATTACTGTTATGAAGAAATGCTAATGTTTGATCGTCAAAAAGTGGATTAATTCGATACCAAATTAACACAGGATCAAAGCCAAAAAAACAACTTCAGAGTTGTTTATTAATGTATGTATGAATTTGCATCCCGTTTTTTTTTCATTTTTTTTTTGTTTTACCTGGGATTAACTTAGCCCCTCAACGTATATATTTATGTGATTTAGTACAGGAAAATTCTGTGTTAAAACACCGAAACGTGTTTACTCACGATGATTGAACAGGATTAAGTGGTCTTCCTCTCTTTAAATCTTGCCAGGAATGCTGACCAGTTTTTTTAACTTATTTTTAATGAACTTTTGTATGATTTCTAATGGCTTTTATTATCATTCTTTAAAAAAAAGTCAAAGAATTTTATATTTTAAGTAAGTTTCTTTTTTCTTTTTAGTTGTGTTTAAATCCGGCATTTTTGGCTTGGTTAGGCTATTCATTTGAGCCTGTACTGAGCATATTACTTCATTGTTGTAAAATCTGGTTTCAAACCATTGTTTTTTTATGTTTAAGAGACCTCGATTTGGATATAAATATAACAGATGGTCATCTTTTTGAAAATCCGGTTCTAGAACTACTCACAAAAAAATTACTAAATCGTGTTAGAGCATTCTTAAAACCCATCGTACCTATGTACACTTTTGTTAGATATTTTTACAGAATTTATGCTATTTTAAATAAAATTATTTCAACATTTTTTTTTCCTAATTTGAGGTTCAAATATTTTTTAAGTTACATATTTGTTTGCTTATATGCATGTTGATATTATGGATTATTCGGAAAACGTAGTTTGTGAGCTTCATCAGAATAAGAATGCATTGAACTTAACACATTAAACGACGCCCGTAAAAAAGCTTAAAATTAACTAGAAACATTTGTCCTGTTATTTATTCACCGTAAAAAATTCTTACAAAAGATTTTCCTACGAACAATCCAGAACAATTCGAATTTCATTGTAACAAATTTGTTATATCATATAACATAAACAGTTCTTTGGCCCCAGTCACCTTAAAAATACTGATTTGCACGTATAAGTGTGCGTTCTTACTCAGAATGGAGATTAGATAAATCACTATTTACTTAACTGACGTAGTCATTAAATATTGTAATATTTCGCGATTCTCAATGTTTATTCGAAACTCCTACGATTTTATCTTCCATATGGGCTTTCCATGTCTGATATGTTAAGCAAACTAGTATTTTGTATTAGATAATACAGCAAGATAGCTTTGAAATTTTTTAAGCCTTGAACTTGATAAAGAACCTCGCTGATAGTTTGTTATTAAATATTACCAAAGAAAAGTTTAGCCAAAAATTGTACAAATTTCCTTTCGAAAATAATCAAAGATTTACATCAAATTCATAATGAATAATACAATAGCCTTTTTTGGTAAAAATAAGATCACAGATCATAAAAACCATATTTCAAATTTCAATACATAATACTGCCTTCATTTATTAAAATCGAGGCCTATTTTAATTACTTCGCGTTATTAAAACTTGATCTACTTTTTGTAACGTACATGTAAACTAAGATAAAAACAAACCAAATACAATAGCGATTAGATAACAACAACAAACACTCTGCTTTGTGTAAGTTTGTTTTCGAAATCTGTACCTGTTCGCAGATACCTACAAGAGTAACAAAAAAATCGTTAAATTTTGACAGCCATCATTCAAACCCGAACGACAGCCTGGTTTACTTTCCGATGTAATGTTGATAAACATATTAACATATTATTTATACAGCCCGAAACGAAACGTAATAGAGACCTTGGCATTTGTAATGTATGTCATGATCAATAATAATAATAATGTGGCAAAATTGGTAAATTATAAAGTAATTACTTACACGTTGTATAAGTCTACGTTGTCATTATGTCGTAATGAATTACCGAAAGAACAAAGGTTTCGCCCAATTAATTATGATAGGTACGTACCTGTACAGAAACAAGTCAATTAGGTAATTTCAGTTAGTGCTGTGTCAGTATGCATTATTTATTAGGCAATTTTCGAAATGGTAGATGCATTACCCATAATTACTATCGGCGTATTGGTAATTGTTATAAATGGAACGCTAGTGGAATTATCGTAACTTCGGTGTTTATTAAAGTGTTAATACTTTCCAACAAAAGTAATTAAAATTTATTTGGTTTTTAAACTTTAAATATGAACGTAACAAATTTGTACATTTCAGAAATGTGGGTGGTGTGAGAATAAGATTTTTCCACTATAGTTTCAATTAATTCGGCGAAAAACAACTTTACCTACTAAATCGATTCATTGTGAATACACATACTCATGATAACATTTGGTTTCTTGTCTTTTTGACTGAAATTAAAGGTATTTTCAAAACACGTTGTTAGTGGTATTTTCCTAGGTTTCTAGAAATTAATTAGTCAAGTGTGAATTAAGCTTTGTAAATTAAATTTTTGTATAAAAATGAAATTTTAACTCGGGAGTATGTATACCGAAATGGATTTATGACAATGTTGCTATTATCAAAAACCAAGCGTTGAAAATGTTTGGTTTTTAAAGCCGTGAATGTTTAAAAACGTTGACATTTTTAAATTTTCATTACTGTATTTAGAATGAATTTTGAAATGTAAGCTTTCTGTATGTTTTTTTTTAAACAGAAACCATTTTCTTAAATTTTCCAAAACTTTTAACATTTCCTAAAGTTTTCAAAAGTTTTCCAAATTCTGGTGGGGTGCGCGAGAAATACAAAGTTTTAAGCGTGGATTTACTGAAATTATCTAAATATCCGAAAAAACTTTTATATCTCAGGTATTTTGTAAGTTTAATTCTTGCGAAGCTTTCTAAGATTTTCTGTAAATTTCAAATTTAGATTACAAATTGAAAATGCTAAAATTTCGTGGGGAAGTCATAGTTGGTTTTTTGTCAAATATATTGTAAACAGATTCTGTTATCCAAGCAAGTTTTCAGGTTTTTAAATTTTCAAAAAAAAATCGTTTTTTCGTAAATTTTTTTATGAAATTTTGTTATCTCGGAAATCCACCAGTTTTGTACCCTAAATATAATACTCTGAAGTTAAGTACGCAGACCGTTCTTTCAAAAAGTTTCCCAAATTTAGATTTTTTAAATACATATTCCCAAAATAAATGATAGTTTCTTCAGAAGTTTTAGGTTCACCCACTGAAATTTTCTAAGAAACCTACCCACCCCCCACCCGTTTAATTTCTCTAATATGCCACTTTGAATTTCTGTGTACACCACATATTCCATGTATAGAACTCATCGAAAAGCTTCAGGTTCAAAAATGTGAATTAAATTAGCATTTTTAAAAATTGTGCTGCAATTTTCAAAAGGTTTTCTTGTTTCCTCAAAAATTTGAATTTGAATTTGAGCCTCTTCATCCCTTTGTAGTTTGTAGGGCAAAGGCCTCCCTCAAAAACAGCCATCTTTTTCTGTTGTTAGCTTGGTGATTCCTGTCCAGTGATTTCTTCAATTGCATCTGCCCATCTTCTTTCATGGCATCCTCTTTTCCTTTTACCCACTGTAGGGTTCCAGAACGTTATCTTTTTTGCCCATCTATCTCCTTGGAAACGTGCCACATCCTATTTTACGGTCTTACTTTTTCTAACCGCATCATTGTATCCTGTTCTTCTTATTTCTTCTAGATTTATTGTATCTCAAAAATTTTGTTGTGATAAAAAACAAAAACGAACAATTTTCTTAAGGAATTTCAGATTTCACAATGGAATCAAACTTATCCTTAAAATTGTAAATTATATTTGAATAAAATTTTGGTCAAGTTGAGATCTTGAGTTTGAAATTGTAATAAAAGAAGTTTTAAGCATTTATTTAAATATTTTCTTCCTTAAATATCGTACGTAATTTCAATTTTGTAAAATTCATAAACAAAAGCAATAACTTTTTCCTCTGCGTTTCAGGCTTACCCTTACATTTTTAATGGGTCTTTAGATAGTGTTTTGGAAATATTTACTTGAAATGCCTCAAAATTGCATTGAATTGCACTAGTTGAAATATTCAATAATTATTATTAAATATCTTCCAAACTGTACCAAAAAAAGGAATGAAATTGCTATAAATTGCTCACCTCCGTTAAATAAACTGCTCTGGACCGTCCTAAAATGTCACAAACTCTCCCTCAGGATGCATTTGGACTAACTCTTTCAAAAACAAATGACTATCTCTTTGGGAGAAATTGTCGAAAATTTGGAATACATATTTTTCAGAGTATTTTAAAAGTCCTTTTTTGTATGAAAACTACGAATGATCTTGATCTTAAAATCACAATACTTTTTCGTAATACTCGGTAATACTTTTAGTAATACATACTTCTCGTAATGCTTTTTGTAAATAATTTTCTAAATATTATTTAAAAAATAAAAATGTTTGAATTGGTGCGGAAGGCTTTTGGAATCTGCGATATTTCTGATTTTTGTGAAATTACCTCATTGGTGGTTCCTGTTCCCCAAAAGTTTTTGAAATTTTCGAAATTTTAAAAATCCCCTCTGATGCTGTTCCAATGTTATTCTAAATTTTTTTTGCCTTTTTGTATTATTTTTATGGCTTTAACATTTATGGAAAACTTACAATAAAGGTGTAACGCTTCTTTGAAATGCAAAACGTACCAATTCAAAAATTTATGTTAATCGTAGTACGTATGAAATGAATCTTGGGAACGTGGTTTTTTAATAGTTGCAGTTCTAAATAAATGTTTTTTAAAGTCCAAATATGTTAGAGTACATAAACAGTTTATTTTATAAATTGAATGTTTAAAGAACATTTCTGTAATAGTGAAGCTAAAGTGTCCCGTAAGTTCAATTACGATGCTTAATAACTGACTTGTAGAAAAACTTGAGTTTTATCACGAGCATCAAGCTTTCACGCCTGAAATTTTTAACCTTGACAAATTTTAGCCCAAAGCGATTACTAATAATGAGTGCAAAAAATTGTTCCATTAAGATGCATACTCCTGACCTAAAAAATATCAGTAATGAAATGGAACGGTTTTTGTGGATTAGTTTCAAAGAATCAAGTTTACTTAACCTCATTTATCGTTAAAAAATAACTACTTAAAAAGGAAAAATTAGTCATTTTAGTAAAAGTAATTCCGGGCGGTACATAGACAAATTACTAACACGTTTTTACAAGGTGTTGAATGGTTATGAAATCTCCTTTTAACCAACGATTCATAGATAGGTCAACGTAGATAAAATATAAAGGAAATTTAGCATATAATTATTTTTACTTGTGTGAAATTTGTTTTGTAAGGTCGAGTTAATTGGAATTTCAGGAAAATTAAAACACATTGATGGCCTTCTTTTAATTGATTATATGTGTAAACATTAAAAATTTCCTTCCTCGCCAGTTGAACTAATTAATTAGTTAAAATTCTTCGGATTTAATACCGTTGAATTGAAATTGGAACCAGTTTTATCAAATTCAACTGTTATAATAAGCTGTTTCAATATAAGGTTATTTCATTTTAGCGAAATCTCGTATGTGAACTTTAAAATTGCATTATATGTACATTACAGCAGCTTTCATTTTTATAACAGCGAAACTAATGCACCAGTAATAATGTCCTTCTCTTCGCCGGATGTGACATCATTTTAGTTTTTATCCGAGGCTGACATTAGAATCAGAAATTTACGATTCAAGCGTATCAGATCGAAATATAAAAAAATTGCCATTCCATTTATAATAACGTCAGAAAAAGGTAATTTGGTTGCTTTGTTATTTATCCCAAAAGCAGATTGGTAGTAATTTGGGTAATTTATGTCGCTTTGATTATAATGGCATGTGTAAAACTGCAACCGTTTTTATTGCATTTGGTATAATAAAGGATCTAGCTGATTATGTTTTTGTGAGAATAACCTAAGTATATTTTATTGGAAATGTCGGGTTTTTGTTGTTAATGTGTTTTTCGATAAATTCCAAACTTTTTGTACGTTAACTAGAATTAGAAAGAAAATTATTTAGATGACCTTTTGAGATGAAATTATGTGTTATTTTTTTGGAATGGTTATGTAATTTAGAAACTACACAAATACATACAGTAAGCAGAGAAACCTCTTACCGAAATATAAATAACACCATAAATTGTTGAATTTTTTTATCTAACAAAATTAGAAAAATTCCACATGATTTTCATATAGAACGGGAATATTTCATGAGATTTCACAAAATTAAAAAATTTAGAAGGTAGTGAATAGTTTATATGATTTATAGTCCAGTGAAATTAGACATTGCTCTCCGGAAAAATTCCCGGAAAGCTGGATTTTGGTATGGACCTTGATATTGTGATTGAGTGAGTGAGTGAGTGCCGCTAAAATTTTCACGCAGTGTCAAAAGTCACACAACACGGTTTTTCGTGAATATCTCGTTAACGGTCTCTTTTACGGAAATAATATTTATTATCAAATTTGTAGCTTATGAAATTTCCTACAAAACAGATGTAATGACTTTTATTTATAGGAGTGGCCGTTTTGGAGATAATGTGATCTACAAAGTTGTAACGAATGGTGTGCACTCCTCAACGGCATGTATGTATACGCCACGTGCACACTATTCGTTACAACTTTGTAGATCGCATTATATCCAAAACGGTCACTCCTACGAATAAAAGACGTTACATCATTTTTGTTTAAAATTTCCTAAGCTACAAATTTGATAATAAATATTTTTTCCATAAAAGTAACCGTTAACGAGATATTCGCGAAAAACCGCGTTGTGTGACCTTTAATCCTGCGTGAAACTTTTAGCGGCACTGTGATCGATGGGGACTTTTGACATTTTGTTTAGAACCACAATATCAAGGTCTATACCAAAATCCAGCTTTCCGGGAATTTTTCCGGAGATGGGACTTTTGTTTGTCTAATTTCACTGGACTATAGTATTATTTTTAAATAAACATTTTTCAAACAAAAAGAAACGTGGATTAGGCTTACTGCAGACACCACGTACAAAAAACTCAGCTTGTATTCTACCTCGAAGGTAGAAGGTAGTGTGGAAAGGAGTGCACGTTTCGTAAGAAAAATAAAGATTACAACTCTGTAGATCGCATTATCTCCAAAAGAGTTACTTCTATGAATAAAAGTCATTACATGGTTTTTGTAGGAAATTTCCTAAGTTACAAATTTGATAATAAACATTTTTTCCGTAAATGTGACCGTTAACGAGATATTTACAAAAAACCGTTTTTTGTGACCTTTGACCTCACATGAAATTTTTAGCGGCACTCAGATCGATGGGGACTTTTGACATTTTGTTTAGAACCACAATATCAAGGTCCATACCAAAATTCAGCTTTCCGGGAATTTTTCCGGAGATGGGCTTTTATTTTGTCTAATTTCTCTGGACTATTAGCCCCTAAAGACGAGTACATATTTGTTTGTTGTATTTGTGATTAGCTTATTAGTTTTAATTTTTATTATGAAACTCCCTTTTATGTAAAAATACATCAACTACTTATCATTCGACAGAACGCAAGTCGGGCTTAATTCTCGTGTTCTTTCTTTCTGTATTTTCTTTCCTGTACTGTCCTCAACTGTTGCAAATGTTCAATTTTATTTCATTTGCACATGCTGTTAAGTATACATTTTACAGTATTTTTAAGGTTCTTAGTTTGTAGAAACCAAACGATCTTTCAGTCTTGTCTAATCGGATATATGTATTGCAAAAGGAATTTCAAAGGTAAAACTTTCTCAGAACTCTATAAGTGTAACTTGTTTCTGTTAATTTACTGAGATTTTTCCAACAAATTTTAATCTTCTCTTCATCTGTCGCATAGTAATTTTTTTAATACAAAAAAATACATTCTGTAGGTTCATTTTAATGGCTCAATACATATTATAATATATCATGAGGAGATAGCATACAGCACGAGGTACCTCGGTTGTTTTATTTTAGATCGATTGGCCAAAGCCTCTACGCTTCGTTCGTGGATAACGTCTTGGACGTAGGATATCTCTTTAAATCCCTGTGCAATGTTGCATTTGAGACATCCATAGGGCGTCAGCTATCATTCTGAACATCTTTGATTGGCATGTTTGTATAATAGAATAATAATAACTAGTTTTGATTGCGCATTTCCACAGCTCTATACCATAGGTCCATATTGGTATTATTATGGTCTTGTATATGTATAAGAATTTTATTTTCTAATGATAGTTTATTAACATATTAACCAGTTCAGCTCTTTAACTCTCAGGTCGATTTGTTTTCGTTTTTTTTTTATTATATGCTACTTCCAAGTCATTCTGCTAACTAGATATAATCCAAGATATTTAACTTGGGTTATTTGCGGAATTGCGACATTATTGATATACATTGCAGAGAGAGAGAGAATTATTTAGAGAGTATGTTAGTAATCTCAACAGATTTTACTGGTCCATATGGATCCCATAAAAAATAAGAAGAAACCCGTAACTACTGCCCCTCCAATACGGCAAACCACACCAACCTCAGGACCGTGGGCAAGAACGCCTCACTAAAGTATTTACCCCCCGAAGAGTTGACAAAGATATGAAAATAGATCAATATATCTCAGCTCCTGACGAAACACACGTGTTCCTATTATAAACTAACCACACCATATGAAATTAGAAACGAAATTAAATTCCTGGGCCTCAAAATATCACCAGGAGTGAATCTATTTTTCTTCTTCTTCTTGTGACCTCTAACCCTTGGTGGGTTTTCACCTGCTAATTGCTTCCATAGCCAGGCTTGAATAGGCAGAGTGGCTGTCTCTGCGCTATAAAACGTTCCATGTTGCCATGTCCATGTTATATGTATATGTATATATTTTTTCTGTTATCTTGAAGCGTCGTGGTCGGAAGCAACAAGAGTTGGCCAAGCGAAGCCAGACACGAAAGAATAAAGAGACAAGTTGAAACAAGGGCAAGCTCAGCTATGGTTATTTGGGGCCGCTATTTCCCATACTCACAAGTTGTGAGTCCCTGAGTCTACCGCTGTCGTCAGTCCTGTAAGATTCCCGAGGTCCACCAATTTGCAACTTGTAGGAGAGAGTCAGTATTGGATACAGGAGAGGCTATGTGACGCATGCGTAGCAGCGTCATGTGTTGCACCTCACTACCCTTTTAGAACCTTCAGGAGTGAATTTAATAACGGCAAAAATGCTAAAAGAACTCCCCAAAAAGGTCTTCGTGCTATTGAAATACCTACTAAACGCAATATTGAGGATGGGATACTGACTGGCCCAGACACCTCCAAAAATCTCAAGTAATTATGATAATAAGTCCTAGGAAATATTAACGGAAGTAACATAATGTTACTAACATCGTTATAGGTCAATAAGTCTATTATTAGTCCAGTCAAATTGACAATTTTGTGGCAAAACTTCGGAAAAATTCAAAGTGAGCTGAATTTTTGTATACACCTTTATTTAGTGTTTCTAAACAACATATCAAAAGTACCCTTGATTTGACCTTGAGCTTCTTGAGTTATTGGGCTTAAGAGGTGCGAAAAATTGGTTGTTCGCTTATATCTTCTTTTCTATTGACTTTAGGTATAGAATAGCCTACAGAGAAATTGAAGGCTATAAAATTCTGTACAAAGAAGTACTCTTGTGATTTTTTCGTGGGACCAACCGTTTTCGCGTAATGTGATGTTAAACGTCTAAGTCAAGGTTAACGAAGTACCCCATTCCACACCACCTTTGAGGTTGAGTACGAGGCGCGTTTTTTTTACGTGGTATCCACTGCCTCAGCCGGTCCAAATATTCATAATACTTAATAAAAAAAGGTCAAAATAGAGTTACATTAAGCTTCTTCATCCTCATCTTCTTCTCCTTCCATATCTCATTGTTCCAGGTAATCCTTAGAAAGATTTTCTAATTGAATCTCATCTTTTTCTCTATCAAATCCTGTTTCCACGATATCTTCGATGGTATTAGCATTTAAACACGATTGTCCAATCAAAGAAGTATTTTTCTTCGGAAAAATTCAAAGTGAGCTGAATTTTTGTGTACACCTTTATTTAGTGTTTTTAAACAACATATCAAAAGTACCCTTGATTTGACCTTGAGCTTCTTGAGTTATAGGGCTTCAAAGGTGCGAAAAAGTGGTTTTTCGCTTATATCTTCTTTTCTATTGACTTTAGGTATAGAATAGCCTACAGAGAAATTGAAGGAAATAAAATTCTGTACAAAGAAGCACTCTTGTAGTTTGTTCGTGGGACCAACCGTTTTCGCGTAATGTGATGTTAAACGTCTAAGTCCAGGTTAACGAAGTACCCAGTGGCGCATTATTCATTAGGCGCTACAGGCGCCCGCCTGGGGCCCCGAGATTTAGGGGCCCCAAAATTTAACTGAAAATTAACTGTATACTGTAGTTATACTTAATAAGAGAAAATTCTAAAAATGAATAACGTGTCCAGCTGTTTTCAGTTGTCATTGAAAACAGCTGATGCAGGGGCGGAACCAGAACTGTAATATAGAGAGGGCGCAAATTTTTTTTGGGAACAAAGTTAAATAAAGAACATTAACTTATAATAAGGCTCAACACAAATACACAAGCAGTATGCAGTTATATTATTCTTAGAAAGTCTGCCAAAAATGTGTCGGCTAAGCGTTATCAAAGCTATTAGCTACCTCGAGACCGGAAACCCCAAATAAATCATTACAATGATCCAATTTTGCAACAGTTTCAAGTTTCATAATAACTACCTACTACTCATAATATCCTCTACTTATTAATTTCAATTTTTATTGTTTGTATTTAGTACTTCTACAATAATTAGAAGAGAGATATCAAAAATAAAATGAAATTTCCAAAAAGCACTAGCTTTCCTTTTTACAATCAGTGGTGAAGAGAGGGCGCTAACCCTGAAATGGTCTAGTTTCGCCCCGGAGCTGATGTGATTGCTCCCGCGTCTCATTTCAGTGCGAAAATTCCTAAACGCTAATTCAACAAACTGAAATCAAAAATTGTTTAATATTTTTGCTTTTGCGTTTGTTCATTATATTATACGTGCATATTTTATAAGTGAATAAAATAAGTGCCTACTAAAAATATCTTTGTTTTACTGATTTTTTATCCCCACTTATAAAAGGGCCTCAAATTAAAGTAGCGCCTGGGGCCTCTGAATGCCATAATGCGCCACTGGAAGTACCCCATTCCACACCACCTTTGAGGTTGAGTACGAGGCGCGTTTTTTTTACGTGGTATTAATAAAAAAAAAGTCAAAATAGAGTTACATTAAGCTTCTTCATCCTCATCTTCCTCTCCTTCCACGTCGCATTGTTCCAGGTAATCCTTAGAAAGAGTCTCTAATTTAGTCTCATCTTTTTCTCTATCAAATTCTGTTTCCACGATATCTTCGATGGTATTAGCATTTAAACACGATTGTCCATGGCAATGACCGCAAACTGACGAGCATTGAATTCCTAATTTTCGGCAGCCACATAATGGTCCACAACCTTTCGAGCAATTACAGAAAATCATATTTAAAAGACAATTCGGAGCGGGAGATTTCGATGTTCTTTTTGGTTCCCATACATCATTTCTTAGTATCCATCCCCACTCATCAGGGTTCAATTCATAACCTAACCACTTCTGTATTTGAAAATAAACTCTGTCCAAGTGCTCTGTCGCTGCACTACTTGTTGGCGGTAATAAATTCAATTTAACCGGTTTATTTTTAGTTATAGATTTCGTAAAACACGAGTAACGATATTCATCAATAGATAATTCTTTAATTTGCGCCCCATATAGTCCCAACAAAAATTTAATTCCATTAGAAGCAATTAATTCATGAGAAGAATCGTTTTGCGTGAAAACTTGAACTGCATTTTGCAAATCTTGTCTTTTTTCTAACAGCTTTAAAGCTGTCGTCTTACCTTTACCAAAAAGAGCTGACGTTGTGTCACACCCAGAAACAGCATGTAAAAATAAAAGGTGATGTTTACAATTATATTGGTCAAAACTTCGGGAAGAGTAAATTCTTTGTTCAACTTTTCCTCTGCCTGGTTTCATAAAATAAATTTCTCTATCAACTGGCGTGCGAACTATCAGGAGTACCATAAGATCAACATCTTCTCCGACAACAATGGTTCTATTTTGACACGATTTTTCAAGCGCTGTTTCAATAATTAACACATCGGCATCATCTTCAGATTGCTTTACATTATTAACCTCAAACTGCCTAGCCAACATCGAAATTAATCTGGATTTGTTTTGTGAACAAACTACAAGAGTGCTTCTTTGTACAGAATTTTATTTCCTTCAATTTCTCTGTAGGCTATTCTATACCTAAAGTCAATAGAAAAGAAGATATAAGCGAAAAACCACTTTTCCGCACCTTTGAAGCCCTATAACTCAAGAAGTTCAAGGTCAAATCAAGGGTACTTTTGATATGTTGTTTAAAAACACTAAATAAAGGTGTACACAAAAATTCAGCTCACTTTGAATTTTTCCGAAGAAAAATACTTCTTTGATTGGACAATCGTGTTTAAATGCTAATACCATCGAAGATATCGTGGAAACAGGATTTGATAGAGAAAAAGATGAGATTCAATTAGAAAATCTTTCTAAGGATTACCTGGAACAATGAGATATGGAAGGAGAAGAAGATGAGGATGAAGAAGCTTAATGTAACTCTATTTTGACCTTTTTTTATTAAGTATTATGAATATTTGGACCGGCTGAGGCAGTGGATACCAGGTAAAAAAAACGTGCCTCGTACTCAACCTCAAAGGTGGTGTGGAATGGGGTACTTCGTTAACCTTGACTTAGACGTTTAACATCACATTACGCGAAAACGGTTGGTCCCACGAAAAAATCACAAGAGTACTTCTTTGTACAGAATTTTATAGCCTTCAATTTCTCTGTAGGCTATTCTATACCAAAAGTCAATAGAAAAGAAGATATAAGCGAACAACCAATTTTTCGCACCTCTTAAGCCCAATAACTCAAGAAGCTCAAGGTCAAATCAAGGGTACTTTTGATATGTTGTCTAGAAACACTAAATAAAGGTGTACACAAAAATTCAGCTCACTTTGAATTTTTCCGAAGCGAAATGCTTATTTGACTGGACTATATCCATCATTTGAAAAAAAAAGTTGCTGCGCAAGGAAAACATGGAAACAAATGAATGGAATGGATTCCATACCATCAATTTGGTTTTCGTTAAAACCATTCCGCAAGACAACAAATCCATCGTATAATACATATCATCAACAAATCCTTGGAGGCAGGACAGTATTGCCTAGCTGTATTTTTAGACCCCAGTCAGGCGTTGGACAAAGTGGGGCACGGCGCGGCGGTTTATTGTATAAAATCAAACTAATTCTCCCCTAACCGAACTTTAAAGCTTAATTAAACTGTGTAAGTCCTACATCACTGAACGCCAATTTCAGACAAGGGTCGGCAGTGACACTTCAGATTTTCACCCAATTAATGCCAGAGTACCACAACGCAGTGTTCTTGCCCCCACCCTGTATTTATTATACATATCAGATATCAGATATACCTACTGCATCTCATACAACCTTAGGTACATTTGCTGAATACGTTCACTCTCAAAGGACGAAGATCCTGTCATATCAACAAAATATATGGCGGATTAAAATTAATGAAAACAAATCCAGTAATAGAACCTTTACATTTAGAAGAAGAATCACATGGCAAAATCCATTATTTTCTGTAGAAAATATATAAATTTTGTATAGTGGTTTTGCTTCAAGAAAAGTTTCGTAGATTTTTTTGGTTAAAAGAATTTCCTTAAAATTTCCAGCAAAGTCCATATTTTTCCAGCTGGCAAGTTCTATATGTTTCGTATAAAATTTGTTTGATTTTCATTTTATTATAATAGAATCCTTTTTGTAGGGAATTTTTGTAATTTTCTGGGAATTTCCTAAAGCACAGTTTTTCAAAAAATGTTTTCCTGGTTAAATACCCAATATTTTAAAATTGCATTTGATCTAGTCGATGTCAATTAATAATGATAATGAAGTCATTCTATAAACGTATTTTTAAATAAGGATTTACTTAACTAACTAACTAACACTAACTTATTTTACTTGTTGAGATGCTTCCAGTGAACTCATATGTTTTTCTTCATCTGTTAAGTGGAAAATTCTGTTACTTTCTGTAGAGAATATGCTGCTTGAAATTGTCTTTGCCGGTTTAATAGTTTTCAGTGAATTTACTCGAAATTTTTTCATTTCTCAGGGGAATTTGGGTTTTGCAAAATTTGATTTTTTCTTTATGATTGTAAATTTTTATAATGATGGTTATCTTCAAGCAATTTCCATCAGTTTCTGCATAAATTAAAAGTATTAGAAGTTTACTTTTTTATTGTTTGTTTATCCATAATAAGTAAATTTTATGTATTAAGATTCACAACAAAATCTCTGCATTTCTTTCTGTAAATAGAATACAGGTGAATTTAGTTTAAACAGCATTAACAATAAATAAACGGAACTAGAAAGGTGTAGCTTGCGGATTAAACAGACAGATGACATTTAAGTAATTACAGAATTAATTGTATTTTTTTAATGCAATATGAATAGCAACAAAAGAATTCTTTAACGTGAGGAGAATGACATGCAGTGATATTTGATATTGGATCCTGTTGTTTATAAAAATTTACTTTAGCACTTTACCCATTAGAATTAAACAAATACATATAAAAGTTTCTCTTTTCATATTGGTTTTCTTCTATTTTTGCATTGGTTCTAGAAACAGGTTATGGCACTTAAATCTCGTGTAACATTGATGCTGTCGATTTTAACTGTAGAAAGTAACGTATTTGTGATGATATAAAAGCATTCGTGCTTAATGGTAATAGCAACAACAGAAAAATTCTGGTGGAGGGGCTCCGTGTCAGCTTCGCGAGCAGGTTAGAGAAAATTCAAATCTCATCCATAGAGTGAAACCTTTTCAGTGGCCGCGGAGATCTGAATGCTGTTGTAGGATTCGATTAGATAGCCCACATGACAAATGTACACCAATAATTACGTGTTACCAATAAGTAAAAAAATAAAATTTTGATTAAACTCATCCGAGCTAAGATAATATATCTCCACAACTATTTTTGGTGGCATAACCACTTATTTTCATTTCATACTTTCATACATTAATAAGCATTCTGAAAAATAAAAGCAAGATTAAAATAAATAACAAATTAAAACTATTTTAGAGTTTAAGCAAGTTAGAACTGTGTTATTTTTTAATTTTTCCATGGCTGATAGCGCAATGCATACGAAAAAAATAAATGTCAAGAAAATCACCACACCAAGTGTGTTTGTTCATTGCAACAACTAGGAAATGGCCAGCATCCTTTTTGTGTGATTGTTTATTTTAGATACTACATTTTCTGACAATGTTAAAATATATTAATCATAGCATTTTATACTTATTTTATTTTAATTTTTTTTCTTGGCAAGGTAGTTTTTACAATTTTCTTCAGCTTCTAGGGCAATCAAAAGAAATACAAAAAGTAGAGGCTGCATGATTTAATAACGTAACGTTGAATTAAAAATTTAAAATTTGTCAGTTCTAAAAATATTCTCCAATTTAATTATCAACAGTAATTACATAAGTGGTGATAATTTTTTGATAATTTTAACTAGATGCACGAATCTTTATTGCTATGAAAATTTCACGAGTGGACGAAGTCCACGAGTGGAATTTCCTAATAGCAATAAAGATGAGTGCTAATCTAGTTAAAATTATCAAAAAAAAGTATTACCACGAATGTAATTCGGCGTGATTATTTTTTAAACTATTACACAATGATGACAGTCTTGACGTTTGTCAAAGTCAAAGCTAACTTTTTTATGCATTTATTTAAACAAAGATCCAATCACAGAGCAGGTATTTCTCTGTGATCCAATGAAACAACGTGAAAAAATTATCGCTGTGGTCAGCTACTAGCTAATTATCGATAGTAATACCACTAGAGGTTTGATTTGGCCGGATATTTTTTTATTTATATGAACACTTGGTTGCTTGGCAATTTGTTGAAAAGATTTGTACGGCAAAATCACGAGAGCGTAGCTCGAGTGATTTTGACAGGACAAATCTTTGAAACAAATTGCCATCAAGAAACCAAGTGTGAATATTTATAAATAAAAAAATATTCCGTGCTAAAAATCAAACATCGAGTGGTATTTGTCAAGATAATTCCACGAGTAAATAGCATTTGAACGTCATTATTTGTTATACTTCGTTTTTTAAGAATTCAGTGTGGAGAAGAGAAAGGATTTGCATTGTTGTAATCAAATAATTTACATTTTTATTTTTTTAGCACATGGAAATTATACAAATGAACATTTATTGTTATGAAAATGTGTTTATTTATACTTTACGCATTTCATACATCATTATTATTATTTTGTAATATTACTATTAATAATCTTATTCTAATTTTACATTTATTTTGGAAAATCAATCGATTTTACAAATTAAATTACTAAATTGGCCGTTTTTCACTGCAAATCAGTCTTCGTAATTATTTGAAACATAAAATGGAATGATAAACGTATCACAAACATTGACATTACCATTATTATTTTAAATCACTATATTTGAATTTGGTGCCAAATTTTGTAACTAACTCTTTGTATTCCTCTCCGTTTCTTTTTTTCATATTATTAAAAGCCCAATCCAATAAAAAAATTTCCACGTTTTCGACCGGTTGTGCAGAATTTAAATTAAAATTTCGTTCCTTACAAAAATCTGTAAATTGATTCCAAATAGAATTTTTGCTTTTCCTGGTGTTTGTCGGAACTGTATTTCCTGTTTCACTTAATATTTTGTCTTTAGAAATATGTCCAAATCGAGAATTCATTTCTTCTTCAAGTAATAAACTGAGAATTGAAAATAAATTTATATATTTGACACATCAAAAATATTGAAAACAATGCGTTACCATGGAGAAGGTAAATAAAAAAATATCCAATTTATCCACTTGCATTTTGCCTTCCTTCCTATTTTATCGATAGCAAACTGCGATTTTGACGTTTTTAAATGTCGTTTTTTATATAGTAGTGGAATTATCAGTGTAATTATGATGCTATTGGTCGATTTGAATTTTTTTCTCATTATGATTGGTTGACAGGACTGTTTAAAAAATAATCACCAATATATTTTTATAATTCTCAAAATACATATATACTTAGGTATATCTGCTAGTTTTCTAAGCTTTGGCGTAAAACTTGAATTGCAATTAATTTATATGACAATTTAATTCATGTATAAAAAATCGCATAAGCCGCGGTGTTTTTGTCACTTTGACAGCGGATAAAAGTTTGCCCTAACTTTTATCCGGCTAAAACACTACCTTAACTTTAGTTGCTATGCAACTTTGCCTTGTACGTTTAATAATTGTAGCTTCAATACCAAATAAAAAAAATAATTTTGTATTGTTCATTCATTAAATTGTCTCGCCGAATTACACTCGAGGTTTTATTTAGTCAGGATAAATATTTATTTGCAAAACTCAAACTAATATTGCTTTACAGCAATTAGACTCGAAAAATTGACAGCAGATAAAATCAACTCCGGCCTTCGGCCGTCGTGATTTTATCTGCTGTCAATTTTTCTCGTCTAATTGCTAAGCAATACGTTTTCGTCGCAAAAAATATTTATCCGACTAAATAAAACCTCTTGTGTAATTATATTCGATAAATATTCTGACATTATTATTATTTTTTCTTATTTTTATTGTGCATTAAAAAAATTTAAGAGTTTTTAATCTTGGCTATTTAGGTATTTCTTGGGTAAGCATTTTATAATAATAATAATAAACTTTATTGTCGTAGCTTCTAACAGAAGATGACATTGTCCAAAAATATAAAACAATAGAGTACATACAGACTACATAAAGTTCCCAATTATAACTAATTCTGTAAGGTTCTAAAATAATAACAATAGTTTTCAGGGTTGAGAATGTTGAGATGATTTAAATCATTTGATTTGAATCACAATTAAAATCGTGATTTAAATCAAGCGATTTATTAAAAAAATCATTGATTTAAATCGAGGTTTTAGATTTTGACAAATTAACAAACAAAAACATATTACACAAAAGTGGCAAAAAGACAAACATTTCCTAATTGAATAAAATCTTTATTGAAAGAATTAACTGCTCTAAACGAAATTTATATTATTATAAAATGTTTTGACAATAAATACCCTCTTCTCATTAGAAGAATATTCAACATTATTATTCATAGTAATTAGGTAGATACCTACGTGAATAGATAACTGAAGAAAATAACATTTATTTTGACATAAACAAAATTCAAATTTGCATTGGGGAATATAATGTAACATATGAGTTTGATTTAAATCAAAAACCCCCGATTTAAATTTAAAAAAAAAATCGATTTTTTTTGATTTTTTTTATTAAAAAAATCATTATTTTTATCAACCCTGATAGTTTATACTTCGACTTTGAAAAAGTGAATTATTTAATTTTAAAAAACAGTTTGTTTAGTTGCTTCCTTAATATGACTGTGACAAATACAGTCGCAGTATGGATTAGTTTTCCAAAACTTCACATAAATAAGTAAACTGAGTAATTTATTTATACACCTAAAGTTCCTAAACAAAACTACGCCTTTTCAAGTAAAATAATTTAAATTTCTTTAGTGAAATTGATTGAAGTACTTGTTTTTGTACTCTTGAACTTATTTTTGTATGCTCGTTTAGTTTTTTTGTTATTGTTGTTTCTTATATGGTGACCTATTTCTGAAGCTGGTTTGAATACTAATATTAGAAAGCAATAATAAATTATCAATTTCATGGAACGTTTGATTGACTTCAACGAAGCAAAACTTGGTACTTTAATGTGTAGATACACATTAAAAATGGCTTGGGGCTATCTACGTATAAATACGAAAGGGTGGCGTGTTAACAATGAATTGCTTATGCAACTGGAAAGGCATTCCATAATTTTCTTTTAATGAAAACCTATTGACTCACTTCGAGGTACGCGGATACGCGGCGAAATTAAAAATCAATATAATAAATAAATGCATTTAACGGATCTGCAAACTTTAAAAAATAGGTATAATTAAAAAAATTGCCAAAACCAATAGTAATAAAATAAACCCGTGAACGTGGAATTTAAAGAATCCTCAAAATATATAGCCCAGTGCGTAGATCATAAGCGAACCTTTAACTTTGATTTGCTTATAATTCAGAATTTTTACAGTTAGAAATACAGTGTTAATGGGAGTAGAAATTAATAATAAACCAAGAAAATATCGGTCACATTTTGGAACGATATGGGTTTATGTTGTGGGAATCTTCGAAGTATTTTGAGACATGGCACGTGTATTTACGGAGGTGTATTTTGAATCACCCTGTAAACGGGGTCTTCGTTCGACACTTTTTTAGGTTTGGTTTCGGTTCGCTTTGGTGTTTTTTGATGTAACGTTCTGGTATTGTTTGCTTTTGAGTTGGTCTCTGTGTAATCTTTACTTGTATTCGACTTGGTGTATTTTGGGTTTCAATCAAAAAAATTTGCTTCACTTGTAGTTTTCTAAATTATAGTATGTTATTCACATTCGATGAGTGGTCGTTTTTAGTCATGGTTTATTTTTGCAAGGAGATTCGCACACGTTCGTGTACGCACCTTTTGGCGTTTTCTGTGCGAATTTGCAAGTTCACGCTGGAGATGTTGCCTTTTGTGACGTGTGAAGCATACATTTTTACACCTACACAATTTTGTAGGACGAGAACGGGGCCCCGGTCGCAAAGAACTTCTCAGCAGCCTCCCAAGGTCACTGCACCAGAAGTCTAGCGGTAACGGTCTTCTTCATTCCAATCATTGTTGCAGCTTTTGCTGATCCGTGTATCGCCAATTTCATTGCGGTTCATTTAATTTCGTGCCGTACAGCGAACCATAATTGTCTCAATTGATCATTTTTATCTGTTCTGGAATGCTCGGCGCGAGTTTGCTATCGCAGTTATTCTTCAGGACAGGGACACGGTGCCTGCGGTAACCGCATTGTTTGAAGGATAATATTTAAGGCATGCACTGATGCAAGAGCAACTTTGAATTTATGTTGTTCAGGGATTTTTTTCCTAAACCACAGTTTTGCTCGAGGAAGAATTTCATGAACCGTAGTCCGTTGAACTTTAAGCCTCTGTGGGTTTAGCTAATAATAAAATGGTTATTCCTTTGCAAATATTTGAAGCTTTTTATCATTATTTGCGTATTTACGCGTTCCTCAGGAAATTAAGGCGTATTAATTACGTTTACTTAGTAGTAACGAATTACTATGGAAAAAAGCACTTGTGTTTTCCAAGATATTAGTCATGCTACATTAGTCATTCCTATCTATTTATCTCCTTGTTATTTTTATCATAATAATCAATAAATTGGCGCAAAAGATTCACCATTTTTATGTACATCCTAGTATAACTTTATCGTTTTAATTATGTTACAATAATTAAAGGATTTATAAACTAGCAAAATCCTGTAATTTGGCACTGCACGTTCAGGTTTTTTGTTTGTTTGGAGTATAAATATTACAAACAAAAAAAGGATAAAAGTAGGACTTGTTACTAATTGAAAATGGGTTGAACAACTGGAATTCGCCCGCTTTGTCGGAAGACGTAAGTCACTTTATTAAAATATTACAATTTGTTTACTTATCAAATGCTATGGACTACTTAATTGTAAACTGAAATTTGAAATATTTACAAGCTTGTCATTAATAAAGAAATTATTTGGAGTATAAAATATGAGCTGGAATCCCCAGAAAATTTAAATTAAACCTGTAAAATTATAAAGTAACAGGAGGAACCTCCTAAAGCAAGAAAGAAGAAGTTATATGAACAAAATTAGCAGCAAATCAATCACTATCAACGCCTTAAATTTAATGTCTCTATTGTGAAAAAGTATTAGGAGATTTTGATGGGTAGACCTGTTAGCACAGTACATCTTCTCACAATTCTTCGACCTGTAAATTCTATGTACATAAAAATTGTTTCACAGTTTTCAGTACATCTAGTTAAATTAAGATCTTACGATTCTTCTACCAATAAATTCAATGTAGTAAATCCAGTTGGCCCCAGGATCCAACGCACCCCTAGGTCTAGGCCAACCTTCCCGTAACGTGTGTCCACTTCAAATCTCTGGAACCCGTCCGGAAATCCGAGTGGAGGGACTTGCAACATAAAAATTGTCCAAATTACATTTTGGTGGCCTTATTTATTTTAACCTAACATTAATTTACATCTTTGCCCCGTTTGCATTTCGATTGAATGTTTCTGACTCGATTCTAAAATCATTAGTATTTTATATAGGTTATTGAAAAAGGTTTGCTTTAATTTCTAAATCGTGCTTGTCTTTCTAGTTTTTGTGATCTCTTCAGTTTTGCACTTTATTGTAAATTTCGAGGTTTGTTATTTGAAGTACAATATTTAGTATATTTTAGCTGCAATTTTGTTCTATCAAGATTTTTGTAAAATAATAACCTTTGTTCAGTAGTTACTTAAAAATTTACATAGAATAACTGTTTAAAATAAAGTGAAAATCATACATCACTGAGGGCTTTTCACGCAATTAAAAAATACAGCAAATAAAACACGATTTTATTGAAAAAACGATATTCAGTTTTTTAATTTAAATGTGACTGTAGATATAAATAAAGTGTTCACAAAAATTGCATTTGCCAAAATCACGTTCTTCTGCTGCCCAATGTAATAATTAATAATACTCTTATTCGTAACAAAAAATAATTAGAAACAAAATTTAAAAAAAGAAGGGAAGCCCCCCACAATCCTATTCTGTAAATAATACATATTTGGGTAATTCTGTTTTTTCAAAAAGCTTCTCCACTAAATATTAATAGCCGGAGAAATCTCATCTTTAAATGGTGTTATCACGCTCTAATAACAATTTTGTCCAATTTTAATCTTTCCATTATAATTCCCGTAGTTTGGATATTCGTTAATCGTTAACCGTAATTCTCGTGGTTCTAATTCTGCTTGTATTTCTTCAAACTAAAAACATTCTTGATCATTAAGAACAAAGGTAGCAGTGCATAACCATCACCGCGTAATTTTGGTTTGATGGAACCTATAATTTTATCCTCACAAGGCTCAATTGGGTTGTGGCACATAAAATTTCATCGCCGCTTTTAAATATAATAATTTGGATTTTTCACTCGTATTTAAAAATTAGCATAATCGCCAAGTGTTAAATGTCACTGTCAAACCTCGTTCTTCTGGAGGTCAATAATCTTTTCTACTTCTTTTATTAATAGTGTTACAACATTAATCAAGAACGGAATTCGACCTGCGTTCTCAACGGATAGGATTTATGTATCGATTTAAATCTTCCGTCCGCAATTTTTTTTAATTTTATGTCCTCCTTGAGCTGTGCTAGTTTCATTTTATCTTAGTTTCGTAACTAAAACACTCGGCTTTCACAGAAACAATAACATTGTCGCATTATTAAAAACCGTGATTATTATTAAATTATGTGCCTTGTGTTCTCATGTACCATCGTGACGACGATAATCATGAGAACATTGCTTATATCTGCACCTATCTCACTTCTCCTTTTCGCAATTTAAATTATTAGCGAAAGGAAAACATTGTTTTTGCATCTTGATTTCATGTAATGCATATTATGTAAAGGTGGGAACGGTTTTAAAGTACAGGAATAATAAAAAAATTTAAATAAATTCAAAGTTTTTGTTTCGGTTTTTTTGCAGATACCCCATTGTCTTCACCATTGGCGGCTCACCAGAGGGGGCAAGATGGGCTTAGCCAGGACCCCAGATTAGTAAATTTAGAAAAACAACTCAACATAGAACTGAAAGTTAAAGAAGGGGCCGAGAATATGATTCGTAGTATTACCGGAGGACCCCATTCGAGAGATAAAAAATTACTTGCCGAAGCTCAACAAATGCTGCAGGATTCTAAGACCAAAATTGAATATCTACGAATGAGAATTTTAAAGGTTATTATTTTTTTGGTTTCGTTATATTCTTCTCTTAGTTAGTAGTAGGAAAAAAAGCTTATTAGCATCCAAATCGTATTAAGCAGGTTTAGCCAACAAAATAACAAAAAACGTTTCCTCTCGTTTTTTTACAGATGAAAAACAATTTAAACAACAAGCAGCACTCTTCTACGAATGATGTGTCGTCAATTAACGGTGAAATTACATCACGGGAACTGGAACCACCTTTGGAAGAAAGAATCGAAGAACTTAGACACAGATTAAGAATTGAGGCAGCTGTTGTTGAAGGGGCCAAGAATGCCATTCGTTTCCTTCAAAATGGCAATAAGGATAAAACTGAGAAGAGAGCACTGTCTGAGGTAGGCATTTCAAGGTTTTATTAAACTTTTAATTGTTCGACCAAATATCACACGCGCATTGCGTTTACATTCCCAATTGACGATAAACTTAATTTCCTGGATGTTCATTTTTAGCGAATGAACTTCACAACACTACCAATAAACGGTCCGTTTAAAAACCTGTGAACAGGTTATATTACCTATAATTAAGTTAATCAACGATATTGAGTAATGATGCGGTTAATATGACATTCAAAACTTCAGTCTTCGGGAAGATTAACTGGGAATTAGTACGTCTGCAAAGCAGATGTTACTTAGTATCTTGAAAATTTTACGGTATTAAATAGTTTGCACGGTGTTTTATCGTTTTAAAAAAGTCGTGGCATCATAATGGTGCATATGTTGCGAAGCTGAACTTTGTAATTAATTTTACATTAAACTAGAGATTGCAGCGTTGCAATAACAAAGTGATAAAACAGCTGCATTTTGCTATTTTCCATAACTACCTCATTGATTATTATTTTTTTAATTTGAAACTTTTTGAAAGTTATTATTTAAAAGATTCGAAGTTAGAGCAATTCTGGTGCAGGCAGGTAGGAATGCCTTTTCCATTTTGGAAGATACGAACAGAAATATTTAAATTATTATTGGTTGGTTTTATTTTTTCCGATTGGAGGGTAAGGATTTTCCTACAAATGCATAAGAATAAATTTTTCCCCAACGCCTCTTCTTCAAATAATTTCTTACAGCTGTTTTCAGTAGTGAAGAAGAGGAAGACAAAAGTTTTCCTGGCGAGCTAGAAGACTTCCTGATTTATTACGATTGCATAAAACTTCACCAGATTACTATAATTAAATATTTGTTGAATTTCTACACAAAATAACACGGTAGTAATCTTGTTTTTATTAATTACGATCCTTGCGCTTGATAAGTAAATTGAATTTTAAAGTTAATAATAATGAAGTTCGTACTTACGTAATCTTTTTTTGCGCTTTCTATTTATGTAATTATATATCACGAACCCACTAATAACTGTCTTTATTATTCACGTATTTCTTCACTTTCATTTATTTAGATCTTTACGATAAAGAGCCATATCACAAAAAATAAATTCGGCCAGCTTTTAAAAAAATCCGGTAGAGCGTATAAGAATTATCTTAATTTAAATCGCTTCACTTACATTGCAAGAGGACTTTTTTGTGTCGAAATATTTCTGCTCTGATGATCTATCCTTTAAACCTTTAAAGTGATGATCATCTTCTATTAAGTGCGTTCAACTACTTTGATTTAGGCATTAAATTCTTTAAGTGATTTTATCGGCCTAAAAATAGTTCTTGACATCCAACGCGTGTTCCTTTTCATAGCTTTTAATTGAGTTTTAAATGACTGCTTCAGGTAATTTAAATACGCTTTGTGAATTTTGGATAACTATTCGGGTGTTTGTTTCTAAAAATAATTATAATTTAATCAGCCTGACTTTTATCCTTTATTTTCACTTTATAACGAAGCAGTTTTCTTTGCTGTATTTATAACAGTTTTTTGTACCAAAATTATTGTTTTAACTATACAAATCTTGATTCGACAAAACGTCAGCAAAACATACTGAGCTTGTACTGTGCTTTAAAATAAGGAGTATCAGATTTTAAAAGAAGAAACCGCAGAAACTAAAAAGGCAAGCACGATTTAGAAATTAAACCAAATATCTTTCAAATAACCTAAACTATTGCAAATTTAGAAGCAAGTTCAGAACCTCATTACGTCATTACATTCATTCGAAATGCAAACGAAGCAAAAGTCATGCAAATTAGTGTTACGCCAAAAAAAAACACAAGGCCACGAAAATGTAATTTTGAAAATAATCCTTTGGAAACTGTGAGACAGTTCTTGTTCTCATTCACTTTGCAGGTCAAACAATCGTGAATATAATCTTGATTTAATTAGATTTACCATGCTCGCAGGTTTAGTAATCCAGCAATTGAATTTATAATGCTAATTTATTTATGCTTTTATATAAATGAGTCATTTATCCAAAATAATTATAAATTTCCTCATTTTCTGACTTAGAAACTATTCGAGCTAATATTTTACCTACTTATGTACTCCTTGGCGCTTGGTAACCCTTTTAGGATCATGGCCTCCCTGTATGGGCTTTTCAACCATCTTTCTACCAGTACAACTTGATTACTCTTGTGCCTGGTCGACTGTCTGCTTCACCTTTGTTTGAACTTCTTTCCATTTTTTTCTATCTCCCTTTAGTTCCCTCCAATGTTTAAAACTTGCTGCTTCTAAATCAGCTTGCAACTTATCCATTCACCGTGTTCGCGATCTTCCTCGGTATCTTCTTCCCCCAAAGTTTTCTTTAAATATTTTTTGTTAGTATATCTTGTCTCCTTCATCCTCTCTAAGAGTCATAGCCATCCAATTTTATTACATTTAATTTCGCTAACTATGCTAGGTTGGTCGTATCTTCCTTTGTCTCCATTTTCCATTCTCTTTAATCGTATGTTTCATGAACTGAAGCGACGTGATTACATGACTGAAATTTATGTAGTTCTATGTACTATCCCTGTCCATCGTTCGTTATCTGTTGTTATTCGTATGTTTTCCTGAAATGAGGTTTCTGTGAAACTCTTTACTTGGTCTATCCATCATCTGGGAGAGCGTCCGCGTGGCTGTACTCCTTCAATCTTTCCCTGTACAAGCCTCTCTAGACTGTCGTTATCTCTAGCTACTGGAAAAACTAATGTTGTAACGTTGTAACTATCCTCTTCTTAGTGACGGTCGATATATTACGATCTTTCCATATCTTGTACAGCTTGATCATTGCCGTCCTTGCGATAGCAATTTTTTTTTCGTATTTCGTTTGAGCAGTTGCATCTCTGTTAATGTGTGAGCCTAGATAAATAATAATGTCATTTACAGTTTGAATATCTTGTAGGTTAGTTCTGTTATTTGTTATGCCTGTTCAATCTATTATCATTGGTTTAGTTTTTTGGCGGTTCAATTTTAATCCAAAGTTTAATCTTTCGGTTTCAACTTTTTCAAGCAACCCTGTAATTTAAATTTCATCATCGGGAAAGAGTGTGATGTCATCGGCAAAGCGCAGATTATTTATTCTTTCCTTTCCTTTTCGAGAGCTTTCCGTATGATGCACTCTCCATAAATGTTAAATAATATGGGCGAAGTATACAACCTTGCCGTACTCCTTTTGTACTGTAAAGTTTGTGGAGTATATCCCTTTCAGACTCATTGTTGGTGAACAACCTTCATACAATTGCTTTATGAGCAAGATGAGATGTTTTGGGGTTCCCATTTCAGCTGACCTGTCCACAGTTTTGACCAGTTCACACAGTCAAATGCTTTACTATACCTACTCTAGAAAGCATGTATATGTAGGAACTCCAAACTCTCTTTTTTTCTAGTATTTGTTGGAAATTTAGAATTTGGTGCCTAGTACCCTTTCCACACTCAAATTCCGCTTGTTTTTGCGTAATTTGCCACTCTAGAAAATTTTTAAGGCGTCGTGGATTGTGAGCATTATTTTACTGGTGTGTGAAATTAGGGCAATGGTTCTATAGTTCTTGCAGTTTTGTGTTGAAACTTTATTGCGAATTAATTGTGGACTACCGATTTAATCCAATCATCCGGTCATTGTCCATTCTTCCATATGTTATTGCAGATTTTCCATAGTAGGCCCATTCCCTTTTCATTAAGTAGTTTCAGTATTTTTGCGCTAATTCCATCACTCCCTACCTATTTGATATTTTTCAGTTTTTGAACTGCCTGTATAACTTCTTCTTTCAATATATCCGGCTCTTGTTCTGAAGTTTCGATCTGGTGTTCGGCTGATTTGACTGGTTAGTTGTTGCCGCTATCTGAGTATTTGCTCCATATTGCTATTATTTCGTCTATATTCGTAGTAGTTTTTCCATTACTGCCTTCTATTTTCCATGATTTTCCCAAAATCTGCCGTAGAATTTTTCGCTTCCAGATCAGCAGTGTTCTTTCATCTTTTTTATTTATTGCCCAAGCTTCCGCCCCATATATTACATTATTATAGTTTTATATATGATTATATGATTAACTTTGATTAACTTTGCGTTGTAGGGCGTAATAGCACTTATTACTCTCGCCGATATATCTTCAGATACCACATTTTTTTCTGTGATGATTGAGCCTAAATACTTGAAAGATTCTTCCTTTTTGAACACCGTGCCTTCTACCTCTAGTAATCATAAACTTAGACTTTTCATGATTGATTTTTAGTCCTACTTGCGCTGGTACCAAGTTAAAAAGTGTCGTTGATAATGGGTCTCCTTGTTTTAACCCTGTATGAATCTGGAATGCCTCAGATACATTTTCTTGGACCTTTGCTTTAGGCTCTGTATTACTTAGGCATAACTTTTTTTCCTGGTTGGTTTGAGTCCCCTGCATCGCGTTCTTCAAGGACTATTGTGCTCCCCTTTAAGTCTAACACTGTAGTGGCAGCCTTTCTACAAAGAATGTCAAGATGCTGTTTATGCAAACGTCTTTCAGCATTTCAGGTTCAGTTTCAGTTTCTCCAAAATGTTTTTGTCTGAATGCTGTTAGGTCCTCACAATAGCATAAACAGTGGATGGGAGTTTCGTCCTCTTCTTCACAGAACGTGCACAGTGGTGTTTCTGAGTGCCCCAGTCTGTGTAAGTGTTTATTCGTACAACAGTGTCCAGTAAGGATTCTTGTTACACCTATGTATAATTTTTCCCCTACTGAAACTTAAAAGCTTTTGGGTGTAAGTCTGATGGCTCTCCTAAGAAAGCAGACATAACTTGATTAGATTTATCAATTTTTGCCTAAAGTCTATGAAGAGGCGGAATAATTCTAAATTATTTTCATAACTTTTTTCAGGATTTGTCTTAATGGGAAAATATGGAGAGTAGGCTTACCCTTCCTAAAACCAGTTGGGTAGTCGCCTACCTCTTCTTCCATAATCGGTGTAATCCTTACGGCAATCGCTGCACTAAAAATATTGTATCGTATTTAAGCAGTGTTTTGACACAGACCCTTGTCACCTTTTTCGTGTAACAGTAGGAATATGGTTGTATTCCAACTTATTGGAAGTGCTTCCGCCATCCAAATTCTCTTTATAAGTTGGTAAATATTTTTGCTAATTCTTTGCCCCCATATTTCAGCAGCTGTACCGTAATTAAATCCTCCCCTGGAGCTTTGTTATTTTTTATATTTTTCATTACGACAATTTCTTCTTCTTTTGGTGGGTTTCCTCTTCTTCGATATATACACGTAAGTTGCCTTATATCTTGATCTGGTCTATTTTCCACAGGCATATTGAAAAGGTCTTTAAAGTATTCTCTCCCATCTGCCCACACAGTCTTTCCTATGTGTTATCTAATTCTCCTCTTCATTCTTATAGGGTGTTACCCTTGATTGGAAGCCTCTTTTTTGTATCCCCGCCTGTTTGTAGGATCCTTTACTTCTTTTTATTTGTACTGCTTCTTTCATTATTGCCAAGTTTTCCATTTCTCGTTTTCTTCATCCTACATATTTGTAACCTTGCCGTGTTTCTCAATAGTATTTATTGCATTTTTACAATCTTCATCGTACCTGTTGTTCGTTGTTCCTTCTTTCTCTTTTTTTTACCTACCATTGTGATTTGCCGCTGTTAACCTTTGACTGAAAATAATTTCTCTTTATTATTAACGAGTTTGATATTTCAAATTTCTGCTTAAAATTACCCACACGAATTAAATTCGAAATATTTCGATAAAATGGCAAATCAAAATATGCCTGCTGATAAAGTAAATTGCAGCTATTGAAGCTCGCTACGATTAGTAAGAAGTCTTAATATATATTTTTTTTATTATTCCTAAAAGTTTCCCACTTTTAGGGGAAAATATTCAGATGCCTGTTTACATAAATATAAGAGAAAACTAGGAATGTGTTAGGACTTTTCGTGTACGATGTAATTTTTAGATGATTTAATGTTAATACAAAAAGTTGTTGTTTTATTGTCAATAAAAGAAAGAGCTGTAATTTTTAAGGATTTAATAAGATTGGCTAATATTAGGACTACGTTAAAAGGGCACGCTTGTTAATAGTTTTTTTTTACACATTTGCCTTTCATTTCATTGCTTTGTCAGCATATTCTGCTCGGTTTTCATTTGTATCTAGTCAAATTTATAATTTTTTTTAACCTAAGAATTCTTAAACATATTTTGTAGAATCAGCAAAGCTTCAAAGAAAATTAAAAATTTGATTTACACAAAATAATTTCATCTGGCAAATGAAATCATATAAACGGCGTTTTATGTTGTAGTCTAACACATCCCGACGAATTTAAAGCCAACAAAATTAAACATGAAATGTTTTCAGAAATCACTTGTTATACGAAGTAATGGGCCGTAAAATCTGTATGCTCCTCTTCAAAGTTTTGTAAAAAGGTTTTTGTCATTTTGAAATATATTATTTTGAGTTAGAATATTCTTTGGCAAATGTTAATACAATAAAAACGTATACTAGTTACGTTATACTACGCCTATGCGTAGTACGAAATGGTCATAAAATAAGGTAACTGGCAGTTATAGGTGGCGGTTAACAGATTAAACAAAGTACATCCCTAGTTAAGTCGTAACATTTGCAGGAGTGCAGGAAACGGAAGGCAGGATTTTAAATAGAAGTAATAAAACAATTTTGCAAGATTAGCCCTTGTATATGAAGTAAATACTAATTCTGGACCAGGGGAATTGGACACTTCAAAAATCCTTAAAATATTGCTAAGAATTCCTTTATTTGAATTCAAAAACTTCCACGGTCAATGTCAGTGTTAAAAGAATATTTTCCGGGTTGCGACTGTGCGGGGCCTTCGCTATACTACCGGGCCGGACCCCAGCGTAGTTGGGTGGTGGGGATGGGGGCTTACATTTCTACAGCTAACATAAGAACTACATTGAACTTTACGAGAATTTAAGCTTAATACATGAAAATTTACACTTCTTGTGGTTCACAGCCGTTTTATCGTTGCTACACATTTATTATTGTCGCATTATAAAATTCAGTTGATCTTATCTATCGCATAAATCACATTAAGTATATTAAATTGTAGGTATTTATTGTTTACATATCACATATGTATGTATAATGGAGGCAGCATTTAAAAAAATGTTAAGTATTATAAATTAAACTGTTTATTTGTAATTACAAACACTAAGGTAATAAAAACTACATAAAATAAACTAAATATAAGTATTGTAAAGGGAAAAACTATAAATTATGAAACAAAGTCTAACTTAAACAGTCAAGTTCGAGTGGAAACTCCTACTACTACACATCATAATTTTTAAAAACTGACAAAGAATTCAAACTGAACTATAAACATTTCAATTAACTAAAGGTGCTAACTAAACGTAGCTAATCTACTACTAGTTAGCTAAGCTAAACTACATAGCTATCCACTCGTTAATAACAATAAAGTGCAGCGGTCATTAAGAATAAGTAGTTAACTTTCTTTTCTTTCCTTTTCTTTGAGGATCATCACTTTTATTTTTTCTGTAGTTGTTTAATAAAATATTGGAAAAATAAACATACATTTTTCTGTGATTGTTACACTCTTAGTATCACATGTGCAGGAATCTGTACTTATTTTAATATCTTCACAGTAACTAACACTTAAATTGCACAAACTTTTCTTTGATTTATTGCACTTAAAAATTCTGATTCATAAATGTCACTAATTAATACTGTAAATATCTTAAGCATAATAATTAATAAATCGACCACCCACTGTTTTGGAAATTTTAAACCGCCTCGATCTAAGTCTTTTAAGTAGATTAAAGTTTCCTCGCTATTTTCACATAGCAGTTCTTTGTCATGCGTTAATTCCTTCTTACCTGAATTACAAGAAATTTTCGATTTTAAAGTGTTTGCAATATAGCCACCTATATAAACCTATGCAAACACTTTAACATTCTAAGCCCCCATCCCCTCTACTTTCTCGCTGTGCGTTGGCGAGGATACGGCCCGGTAGTATAGCGAAGGCCCCGGACTGTGTCATTGTTGAGAAAGAAGAACTCAACGTTTCGCCCACTTTCTTAAGAGGTTTCATCGGGAGGAAAACGGGGGCATTAAAGGAGTATGGTAACGCAACGTGTGAACCACGCCAGAGACAAAACTCTTTCAACAATGAATCAAGGCTGAAGGGTTTCGCCTCTGAACGAAACGTTGACTTCTTCTTTCTCAACAATGACACGATTCCAACCCGAAATACATTCTTTTAACTCCTATATTTATTTGAAACGTTGCTAAAAATTTCAGTTTTCTTTTCAAGTATTGTACGTAGTAGTATTCCTACATCTCCTATATTATTATGTGAATTGCCCTTAGAGAACAACAAATCTGAGATGCCAATAATATCCCACTTTATGGCTTCCAATTCATATTCTAATTCGCTTAGCTTAGCCGTAAGTTCAGATGGGTATTGTCTATTGTCATTATTGAATACAACATACTACAGCTAAATGCAGATGCGTTGTAATTTTTGCCATCCAATTCTGCGATATAGTGATACCAAAGGATATACAGGGTGTTCTTCCGGGAGATAATATCACTGGCATAGATATGGTGCATAATTAAAAAATGCAGGTGACAAAACATCCGCATCTAACTGTATACATCGAGAGTTTGCAATCAATATGAATATGTTAGGAATTGCCTTTAAGTTATTAAAGCATCGCCAAGAAGGTACTTCGTTTAATCTATTGTCGCCACATACTACAGTTATGCTGATATTTACTATTAATTAACCTTATTAAACGGGCCGTTTTCGTTAACATCTCCATTTTTGATAAAGGAGAAATTTTGATTTTGTCTGATCGCATTTATAATTATAACTTGAACATCCAGGAAGCATAAATGATGCAAAGACAAACACGAAATACCTTAACAAAAGCAACAAAAGGAACCACTTGGGTGGTGGTTTGCGTAAGAATCGTATAGGTGTCTGCCAGTTTTAAAATGGCTCAGTTTAATACACTCGCGGCGGACGTCAACGGCGTCGTTTCTTAGTTTTCCTGTTCGGCAGCTTTAGTAAATGCTAAGCCAGCGAGCGCTTTATAGGTACCTAAACGCGTGCCAAAAATAAGCTTGTTTACAATTACACCGCGTGAATCAGTGCAACGAGCTATGTGCGTCTTCTTATGGTTGCTTTCAAACGTCTTTGATAAATCTTGGTGCAAAGTGGATGTCCCAGCTGATCGAGGTCTTCGGTGATGTAACTACGACGATTTTACGTAGGGGCTGCAGCAACACATTGTGCTAACTAGTTTCCAACGGGATTTGCGATGAATTCTAATGCAAAAATCACAATTTTGTAACTTCTTAGTGCGTTATTTTTACTAGCTCTTCGCACCTGCATTTATAAAAAATGTAGCCAGTGTGGAATTTTGGTTCTGCTAAAAATTCAAGAATCCAAATTTACAGTTCTAAATATACCAGCGTTTCCTCAGTTTGTTACCAGTTGTGACGTAATGCGCTAGATTTACGCGACAATTTACTGAACTTGCTAAACTGTCGCTACAGTGTAATTTTAAAACAAAAAGTTGTGATTATTTTTTTATAACATGAGGTGACATTCAAGAAATGCACGGAAGATCAAATGATCCACCACAACAGTGGTCCGTTCAAGCACAATTTACCATATCTCACCCGGGAATTGATGATCCAAACATCGCCCCGCCGCAAACGCGTACGGAACGGGATGAAAATGGCGTACGTATGTTTTACACTTGGACTTCAGAACCAAGTACGACGACGTCAGATCCTCCAGAACCCCAAACAGTTACATCCGCACCAGATTGCACCACGTCCGTCACCGAAAGCATCAGGCAACCCCTTCCTGCTGGGTATGGATTCCAACGGGGTAACTTGGTTTTTACATCGGTACCACCAAAAAGACCTGGTGGTTTTAGTGAACAGGTGACTGGTTCTAATCAATCTAGACCGCTAAATGTAGGGACAAATGTGCAGGACTCTGGATATAACAGCGAACTCCTTTCGCCGAATTCTTTCGCAAGTGGTGGCATTCCTCGAAGAACTATACAACCTTACGGTCGAAAATGCAGAAGTACGTGTAGTATCGTTTTATCCACGACTATTAATGAGCAACCCGAATTAGAAGAAACGGTCGAGCCGGTTGCACAACAACCACATTGTGGAAGAACGCAAAGTTTGAGGTGCCAAACGCCTACGATACGTTCTGAACGATCTGATAGTTTCTACGGTTGTGGAGATCCTTGGTGCCATCATTCCACATTCGGAGATGATAGATCGGTGCCGTTTTCACCTTTTCCAGAAACTGAAAGATCGACTTCGACTGCACCCACGGTAATAAGACGTCCATTTAGAACCAACTCCTTTACAACCCGTGATATTAGCAAAAGGTCCGAAGAAGAAATTAGGAGAATTTGGGGTAACGAAAACCATCTGAAAGACGCAGCCGTTCAAACGTTCGAAATGGTAGATAAATGTACATCCCCCTACATGAAAGTGGATAGCTTTAACTTTAAAGACCAAGAAACGCAAGATAACTTTTTTAAAAAGGAAAAAACTTTAAAGAAACGGTCGTCTTATAATTCGCGAAGTAGGACTGAACCCGCTTTTATGAGAACGCATTCGCCGTCGTCATTTACCCCCGATAGTTTAGAGAGTCGAGAGGTATACTTTGATTATTTTTAGTTCAGGTGGTGACATTGGCTTTTGTTCCAAAATATGGGAAAATTTTATGCCAATTGCGTAGTTGTGTGATGTATTACCAACAAAACGCAAGAGTAATCCAACAATTACTGCGCCCCGTAAATACTCACAAATGGAAAATTTAGATTATCACTAATGGTAATGACAGTGAGGGCTTTAACGGTTTTTTTTTTCTTAGTGTCATTTCAACTATCCTCATGTACTTTTTGCTATTGCGTAGAGCACTTCGCAAGAATACACAAACGTTTCAAAATTGGTGTGCACGAGGTTCGAATTTCGACAGAAGGGTTAAAATTATTTAAAGTGCTTAAGATTTGAATTAGCTAGGTTCAATCATTTAACATGCAGCAATTGATGTCCTTGCAAAAGTTTTGTAAAATGTGTTTGCATTGTTAAAAGCCTGCCCACATTAAAAGATTTTGTTTTCATTTCTACAAATTCCTGAAATTTTGCTTTATTCATGAAAATTGCAAAGCTATTCAAATTCATAAAACTGATAAAAAAGTTACATCATGCAAAAACTAATGCCAATGAAAATAACAATTATTCTGTAAATGTTTCCCTTGGCTGCGATTACTTAACAATGAATGAAACTGGTCACTTCAATACAAATATTTCTTTACATTTTCGAAAAAAAGAAGAAATCAAATTTAATCAAAAACCACTTACAACTTCACATTTTTAATATTTCGTTGCACAGAATAATATGAAAAAATTTTTACTTTGAAAATTATTTTTAAATGCGGTGTTCTTGAAACTTCAACTTGCAGTTATTTATATCTCACCGTTAAAAAAAGACCTGGAAATTGTATTGCAGCCTAAAAACTGAATCACTAGAGAAATATTCTTGTATTTGCCTTGTTTTCTTGTTATTAAATTTATAAACAGTTCCGATGACTTGACAATCAAATAAATAATACAGGTGAATTGCACATAAATTTTCAGTCAGTTAATTCACGATTAACGTAAACAATAATGGCATCGTGTTTTATTTAATAATCCTTTTATCTTCGTATATTTTTTTGCATTTGGGCAATGACTAATCATTTAAACCTCGCAATCCGCCCTTATCATTTTTATTTACGTAAATATGATGTAAAATCCAATTGTATTATTTTTTTATATTTGTTTGGAAATGTGGTTGTTTCACAATATATTCACCCATCTAAGGGTCTACAGCACCACAATTCAGCCCTTGGTTTCCTTTAACTTCAGTTCCATTGCCACAATTCAAGGTATTCCTTTAATCTCTAAAATTTAAATTCATAAAAATGAGTTCATATTTACGCTTTACATTTATTATATTTAGGTATGTTTCTACAAGTTTCAAGTAATATTTTAAATCAACTAAAACAAAAGGATTTTCTTAATAGTAGACAAAACATTGTCTTCACAATTCATTCGCTTCACCGTGTTGTAAAATTTGCTTGCTATTTGTCTTTCGAATGTTGTTGACCACCAACCACGATCATTGAATAATCAAATTTTAAAAATAAAGAAATAGTTGATTTAGTTTAGAACGTGTTTGTTTTCTTTAGCGGTTAAATTCGGATACAATTATTTTTAACCGTAGCTGTTTTTACATCAGCTGTTCATTGTGGCTAAGATGAATTGCAGTGCACGCATTTAACATTGTTAATATTGTGATACTTGTAACACATGAAAATACAAGCTTTTTGCGTTGCGCTTATCCGAACTGTAATAAAAAAAATAGAAGCTTCTGTAATTAGTGGTCATATAACAAACTGTAGTTGGAACTCATCAATTTATATTCAAATCAATTTAACTTCAGTCGAAATTTGAGTCAGTGTTTTTTAACATTATTTTGGAATAAAGTCAGTGTACCACCAGAGTCAAATAAGATGTTTGTAGTTACTTACCTAACTTGAATTTTCATATTGTAGCCTACAAAACGTTACATGCGAACTCCAGGAAAATTATTTGGAAAATCTCCTTTTTTAACAGAAAGGCAGAGTTCAGCGAGCGAATCGAAATCGAGCGATCCGACAAAAAAACCGAGAACTGTTCACATTGATGTTTATTGCACAGGAACAGAACAAGAATCAGATGGGAGTAATTCTAGTTCTGATATAGAAAGTAAGACTGCATCCTCCCCTCAAACGGTTTTTGAGTCGGAAAAAGTACGAATTACACATTCACGATCAGAGGATAAGAATTTACCGATGAAATTAAAAGAGCAGTTATCATCATCTAGTTCAAAGACTGATCTTAAAAATTTTCCAATAAAAGAAACCGCCGAAGTAAAGCCAGAAAATGAATCCGATAACGATGATAATACTAGCACCGCATATCCTTCTCAAATAAGTTCCTACTCTGCAATTGCGGGACTTTCGAGCTTTTCATCGAGCGTTCCACCTTCTTGGTCAACATATTCTATGTCTGTAGACAACGATTATGATTCGGTAGCGAACACTTCGTGGAAGGATACGTTTTCTGATATTGATAGTTTAAATCGTAGTCGTTCTAGTATTGCACCCACGGATAGTTTAGATTTTATTCCGAGAAGAATTTTATCGTCACAGAAAAGTGAAAGTATCGAAGAACATCCGGAAGCTGAAAGAAAAAGTGCAGAAACTCCAAGTGTCATTAGCTTAAATCCTAGTGACAGCTTTGAGTATGCAAATTCTGAGGACAGAATTCGTATTAAAGAAATGGAACAAACGTGGAGCAAGCCTGCTGGTAATCAGAGACATTGGAGATCACCCCAATTAGAGAGAAAGCATTTACTTCAACAACAAAAGCTTAAGGAATATGTCAAAAAACGATTAAGTGGTATTAACCTACCAAAATCTGAGTCGAGAGATAGCGATTCGGGCTCGGATAGTTCAGAAAAAGGTTGGAGCTTCGTGAAGGATGACGATAAAAAATTACAACGAGATGTTACCGTACGAAGGGCAAGTAAAGATAGCGGTGATAAAAGTGGAACAAAGCAAGAATCTATTAAGGAGGAAAGATCAACTTTGAATGAACCTGATTTGGTTACTTCGAGACGATCTCCTGCTGTAAGGTCGCCAAGTGTAGTTGCTCTCCAAGAACGAATAATGTCTAACCCCAATTTACGAGCACCGTTTATGCTAGTACCTGGTGTTTTTACTGACCAGCGATATGTTGCTAGAAAGTTTGGTTCAGTAGTGGATGTGTTTAGAAAACCGGGCCATCATATAGGACCTGCTAAAAATCCTGCATGCAACTGCGATCACTGCAGAAGATTTTTCGAAGGCGGTGGTCGTGGCCGTGCTAGATCTGTCGGTGAAGTCCCTACTAACCATCCTTGGATGAATTGGAAAACTAACAACAGGTATTCTCAACCCAGAGAAACCAACGAACAAGCATTCATTGATTACTAATTTATTTCATATTTGCGATGAAGACTTATTAGCTTTTATATAAAAAAAAGCAACGTTCTTGTTAGATTGCTTATTTAAAAATGAGACATTTGATTTACAACAACAGGTTTACACATGGATTCCGCTCAAAACAAAATAATTTTAGAAATGATTCCATACGATTGAAATCTGAAAAGACTTCTTGAAGACTTACTATTTTGATAAAATTATAGAAGATGTACTTGACAAAAGAAGAGTAAATAATTGTGAGACATACTAACACTTTAACGAATCGCCTTTACGAAGCTGTTGGGGAATGTCTTGAGGATTATATGATTTATTATCAGATGTTCGGATTTAAATAGCACTATTTCATTACTGTTCTGTTATAAGTCAACGGAAAATAATTTAAGCAAAATGTACAATACGTGCTTCTATTATTATTTTTAACACTCGGCTTTACCTAGCGCTAGTTGCAAAATAAAATTGTAGTTGTATAAAACTCAATCGCAATAATATCCTAAGTATTTTTAAATTTTCACTAAAATCTCGAATCAGTATATAATATTGCATTTTTGTTTTATTTCAGTTATTTATAAAGTTCTTAATTTTTTTTATTAATTTGTTTACTAAAATATGTTATTGTTAACAATAAATAAATCTGTTAACCATGTGTTTTTGAATTTTTGAGCCACATACCGAAACTTACTACAATACACTATCATAGTAATGGTGAGTATAACAACCATCTTATTTTAACACGAGTATGTTTCTATAAAAACCATTTGTTACAGGCTCAGGCCAGTCTATCGGCTAGCAGTAAAAAACTTGATTTGTTACGAAAATCTCTAGAACTACGTAGACAAGAACTTCCACCCGATAGTCCTGCTGCGATGCAATTAAAACGAGAACTGCAGAATGTACAGGCAGCCAGCCCCGTTCCGGTTCAATACACCAGTTTGCAACCTTTTAGAGAAGGTACCGATGGAAACAAAATGTTAACAACTTCATCTACTTTTAGTAGATGTGCTGCAGTTACAGGTTAGTCAAGACAAATGCAGTTGAGATTTTGAATACAAGGAGAATCATAATATTTTTAATAGGTATTCTTGAAGTAAGACTCATGGGTTGTCAAGATTTACTGGAGGATGTTCCGGGAAGATCAAGAAGGGATAGGGAAGTTAGTTCGAGTCCTTCAGATTTGCGTACTTTTATGAAAGGGGTAACTGGACGAAGCTCTTCAAAAAGCTATAATGTAAAGGATGAAATTAGCAATGAAATAATGGCTGTCATTAAACTTGATAATCAAACTGTTGCTCAAACTAGTTGGAGACCTTGTTCGCAGCAGGCATGGGATCAAAGGTAAGGAAACATTAACGTAACTGACTAGGTCCATTTCGATAAGTAAAAATCGTTTTCTAAGTAGCAGCAATAAAAATTATTCTTGGAAGTTTGTTTTATCACGAAATTTAAATCAGTTAAGTCAGTTTTCAAAGAGTTCACGTAGAAAAATTCAAGAATTACATGTGTTTTTATTTCGGTTCTACGTTCACCTTGCAGTGTTGACATATTTACACAGTGCAAAGTACTACTAGCCAGAAATATCCGCTTGTGATAAATTATTAGAAGAAGGTACTTGGGCAGTAAATTGTTTGGCACCGAGAATATGTAGATAACAAAAATACTGTCTGAGAATTTAAGCTGCAACCTGTTGATGCACCAAATTATATCCTTCAAAATATAACCAATCCATTCTTACTTGATTTTATGAATGCTAATCGAAAACATCGCTTGATTCTTATGAGAAACATCGGCTAGAACTTTTTCCTAATAGATGTCTCATCATTCGGAGTCTAAAATGTAAAGCAAATTTGACGATTATGTCATGTATTATTTACTAGAATTATTTTAGTTAATAAAACTAAGGGCAGGTTTTTCAATCGTGGTTTAAACTGAGTTTAGAGCTTTAACTTAGTTCGGCCTTTTTTGCGGTGCTGGATTTTGGATTTGATATGGAGGGTAATAACCAAACTGAAAAATAAAAAGGAAATTCTAATATCAAATCGCGAAGAAATACTGATTATAGTAGAAGAATTCTACTCTGAATTATACCAATGTCAATCAGACGAAGAACTAGATCCGCAGTCACTATCATCCAGCAAAGGCATTGTCAACCAGGGTTCCTAGGAATTACCAGAGATCAACCTAGAAACAAGCTGGTTTCCGTTCTGGTTTCGGAACCAATGATCATCTGCAAACTATTAAAACCCTAATTGAGAAGTCTCTAGAATATAATAGACCACTCGCTCTCGTATTTGTTGATTTCCACAAGGCTTTTGATACTGTCGAGATAAGTGCTGTTATGAAAGCCCTACAGGAATGCCGAGCTGATTACAAGTACTCAAAATTAATATATAACTGTATTCCAATTAGAAGAGGTGTAAGGTGTAAGACAAGATGACACCATGTCACCTAAACTATTTATCACAGTTCTAGAATATACATTCAAAAAACTTGACTGGGAAACGAGAGGCATAACTATAGACGGACAGCAACTAACTCACCTTAGGTTTGCAGATGATATAATGCTCATATCTGATGATCTTGGGGAAGTAAGATTGATGCTACAAGAACTATAGACTGCCTGCTCTAGTGTCGGTTTGAATGTTAACTTCCTTAAAACAAAACTAATGACTTGGTACCAAATGACCACATCAAGGTCAATAACAAAGTTGTTGAACTAGTGGAAAAATATACTTACTTGGGACATAAAATTAGAATCGCAAGAGACAATCAAACATGCGAGTTAACTAGAAGAATATCTCTCGCCTGGGCAGCTTTTGGTAAACTGCGTGATGTATTCAAAAGTATTCTTCCAACATGCCTGAAAAGAAAAGTTTATAACCAATACATTTTGCCTGTTATGACTTACGGTGCAAAAACCCTTACTTTAACATCTGCGACAGCTCGAAAATTGAAAATTGCACAAAGTTGGATCGAAAGGTCAATGCTAAGCATATCTTTGAGAGACCCCATCTTACAAACGAAGACCTAAGGTAAAGAACAAGAAATACTGATGTTGTGGAGCGAATATGTCAACTTAAGTGGAACTGCGCGGGCCACATAGCCAGAATGAGCAGCGATGGATGGACAAAGAGACTACTTGAATGGCGTCCGAGAGCTGATAAACGGAGTAAAGGAAGACCACCTACCCGATGGACCGACGACATCAAAAGAGTTGCAAATAACTGGGTTCAAACTGCCCAAGACAGAAGGAAATGGCAATCAATGAGGGAGGCCTATGTCCAGCAGTGGACCATAAGGGCTGGGTGATGATGATGGAGGGTAAATCTAAGTTTACATGCACTTATGCAACAAAGAAGGCCTTTCCTCACAGCACCCTGTCTGATTGCATCACTCAGGCTCTTTCGGTATACCTGGGGATGTCTGCAGGAGGTATGCTGTGAATTCTGGTCATGTCAAGCCAGAAGTCTCCCAACATGGATCCTCTAATCGGAGGGCTGGACATTCACACATGAAACGTTCAGTCGTTTTGTCCTCAATATAACACCCTCGACACTCAACACATGGGACTGTCTGCCAGTTCCATTCTATACATGTGTTTGTTTAATGTCAGGAATATATGCTGACAAAGAGTCGTAGTCTTTTCCGTGATAGCTGGTTACAATACCTAGCTAATTTCTGTGATTTACCCTTTGACGACATTTGTCCATCTAACATAGTGGCGGATATGGATGTCTTGTTTGATCATGGTACTAAGAGGGGTCAATGAAAGAGCAACAGCCGGCTCTTCTGGTCCCCAGAACACCGTCTGAACTTTGCTTAGCTAGGATATCAGCCTGCTCATTCCCGTGAATTTCGGAGTGTCCTTTTACCCATAAGAATTCTAGGGCATTATTTTCAGCTGCTAGTTCTAAGATTTCTTGACATTGGAGTACCACCTCTGATACTACCTTCTGATTGTTTAACGCTAACAAAGAGGCTCTACTATCACTTGCACCCTGCATGATGCATATGAGATATGATTTCTGCCCGAAATACAGTAGTGTGTTTACCTAAAGCAGTAATTTGTTGAAGCTTCAGGTCTTCTGAGTATACCCTTAAACGAGTCACCTCTCTATCTTTAGACCCATTACTGTAGATCAGCGGTTCTCAAACTGTGGTACGCGTACCACTGGTGGTACGCAGTGCTTCTTACGGTGGTACGCGAGCCGCAGTTTAGTAGAGTTTAGACTCAGTCACGTACCTACAACTAACACTCACTCTATCTAAAGTTATAGAGTGAGTGTTAGTTGTAGGTACATGACTGAGTAGTTGTACACATGAGTGATACGCGAAAAAAAAGTTTGAGAACCGCTGCTGTAGATGGATATATCAAGTTGGGAAGCATTTTCAAAGTTGATGAAGACGCTGTATTGTTTCCCAAAGATAAAAGTGGGTTGGATGGAGTCCACCCTAGTTCCCTGAAGAGGTATCCTTCGGACAGCCTCTTCTAGAATGTGAGTGTCTCACCTCCGGCTATCCTATGTGCAGGTACAATGGGAGGAGGCCAAGGACGGCTTCCATGACAGCAGTTGGTGTTCATTTCATTGCACCAATGGTGCTCAAGCATGCCAGTTTTTGCACATGTGTGAGTGCAGGTGCAGTGGTGACCTGTCTAGCTCTGGGCCACCAGACTCTACCTCCCACAGCCTTTGGGGTAGGTCCCCAGAGTCTGCCCTTTGCGCGGCTACACTGCCAAAAGGCAACACATGTTTTCTCCATTTTGAACTGAAGGTGTTTTCCCCAGTTCCCCAAAGTATTTGACTTCATTTGAGGTCAGTGGGGTTTGGAAAGGTGTTGGTGCTCTACTTTCCTTACTTTGTGAACAGAACCTTCGTTGGATTGGATTTATGCCCTATGCATTAGATTTACTTAGATTGTGGTGCTTCTTCGGCACCTGATCTTTACATAAACATTTTCTGATTTAAACTTAGATCATCTTCTGAACTCGATTTAGTTAAACTGTGATTGAAAAACTGGCTTAAAGTTACACAAATAGGATTTTTACTTTAAGGAGCCAACACAATAATAATTATAAACAATCTTTTTAATTCAACATGTGTTAATGCTGTAAAAATGATCCACGGTTATTCAGCCAACAATATAGTATTTTATATTTATGAGTTTCCAATAATAATTTACTGTTAATTTAGGTTTTCCATCGAACTAGACAAATCACGAGAAGTGGAGATTGGTATATATTGGAGAGACTGGCGATCTCTTTGTGCTGTAAAATTCTTGAGACTTGAAGAATTTATTGATGATGTTCGTCATGGTATGGCATTACAGTTGGAACCTCAAGGTCTTCTTTTTGCTGAGGTAAAATCTAGTAATCTCACAGATTTCTTTATCAATTAAAATATTTAAAAAATATTATTAATTTTATAATTTAGTAACAAGTGAGGGAGGTGCGGTAAATAAGGAATTTTTTTTACTAGATTAAGTTTTTGAACCCAATGATATCTCGAAGGCCAAAACTACAAAGACAGAGGAAAATCTTTAAGCAAGAAATAAAAAATTTCCCTAGAGCAAACCAAATGAATATCAATGTAGCAACTTGGGGACGTTTGCTAAAACGTTCCTCCCCAGGGATCCAACAGAATAGAAGTATTATTGTACCTCCAAGTCCACCGGAATCACAGGTAAAACTAACCACTTTGTGGACCTTTTCATTTTAAAATAAAATGCCGTTGTTTTATAGGCTCCTTTTGAACCACCAGAAGATAAACAAGAAACTCCTGGAGAAACCCCGGATCCATATGGAAGCGGTTTAGGTGGTCAAAGACCATTAGATTTAGGCATTGCAGCTTTACCACCAGAAACTCCTCCACCTTTACCAGTTGCTCCACCACCAGTGGCAAAGAAGCGGGCTCCGTTGACGCCCCCGCCATTACCACCGAGGCTTGATTTAGAAGAAGTAAGTATTGTCTCGTAATAAAGAAAAAATATGGTTCCTATGCATGGGTTTAGAGGAATTTTATTATTTCTGTAGTATATTGGTGGTTTGTTACATTTGCACTGCATGCACACAAACACTTTTCAGAGCGCAGCACTTCGAGAATTCGATTTCTTAAATAGAGAAGAACGGGAAATGTCCCGATCAGGACCGCTCATTTTGCCCTGTACTCCTACTACCCCAGGTGTACCTCCTGAACAAATGGTGCCCCCAAGTCCTCAACCTGTGGTTGAATTTCCCGACGATGAGGTATATACTTTACACTACTTTTCGGATTTTGTTCGATACTGTAGCTTCGTTGTATGGCAAGTAGTTGTAACCAGAAACCATACTTTATGAATTCAACCAACAAAAAATGTAATTGTTATAATGTTCTTTTTGTGTTTTTTACAGATTCCTTTGTATGATCCAGCAAACGTCGTACGTCGTCCTGTCGTTCGTGAGTTAAGCTACAGAGATAGTGCATATGAATCTCGTCGACATTCGCAGTTTACAGGAATGTGCATGGAAAATTTCAAATTAGTAAGTGTTCTTGGACGTGGACACTTCGGTAAAGTCATCCTTACCCAGTACCGCAATACTAACGAATACTTTGCTATCAAGGCTCTTAAGAAGGGCGATATTATAGCTAGAGATGAAGTTGAATCGCTGCTATCAGAAAAAAGAATCTTCGAAGTTGCCAATTCTATTCGCCACCCATTTTTAGTCAACTTATTTGCATGCTTCCAAACCGAAGGCCATGTATGCTTCGTAATGGAATATGCAGCGGGTGGGGACCTCATGATGCACATACATGCTGATGTTTTTAACGAACCTCGAGCTGTGTTTTATGCAGCTTGTGTTGTACTTGGTTTGCAGTTTTTGCACGAAAATAAAATTATTTACAGAGACTTGAAACTTGACAATTTATTGCTGGATACCGAGGGCTATGTAAAAATAGCTGACTTTGGGCTCTGCAAAGAAGGAATGGGATATGGAGATCGTACAGGCACTTTCTGTGGAACTCCGGAATTTTTAGCTCCAGAAGTTCTAACAGAAACATCTTATACGAGAGCTGTCGATTGGTGGGGATTGGGAGTTTTAATCTTTGAAATGCTTGTTGGAGAGGTATGTTTGTAATTTTAAATTCTTTGAGTTATTTCTTCTGTCCTATCCTAAACCTAATGCCTTTCTACCCTTTCAAGTATAAGGCTGCAGTGTTGTATTAGCCCAGTGTTTGTTTTTTCCAGTTTTTTCTCCATTTTGTCCTATCTTGCGTCATTACTGCCCTGCTAAGCCCAAAGCGGTAACGACATTTGTGAGATAATTGATACATGTATATTCGTTATGTGAAACTGCGGCATAGAATGCATCTATTACTAGAATTTTACGGCAGGATTGGGCCATAACATTCTTATCTATCACTATGGGAAAAATTTTTAATATTTGACTATCGAACTATGTCAGTTACTGCTTTTTGGGCTTAGTACGGCCGATTAGTCTAATTTCTTCCCACTTTACTCCTCTCCTTTCCGCTGCTGCTATCAGTTCTTCGTTCCATGTTTTTCTGGGTCTTCCTTTTCTTTATTCTTGCTTCTTATATTTACCTTGTTCTTTCATCTCTCATCCTCAAAACATGGCTGATCCATCTCTGTTGTCCCTCTTCTATAGTTGTTTGTATTGGCTTTACTTTCAGTTTCTCCTGTATTTCTCACTCTGTCCATAACCGTTTTGCCCTTTTTCTTAGAAATTCGATTTCAGTGCTGCTTAATTTGTTTCGCTTACTTTTTGTCATTGTCCATGATTATTATTCGTACTGCCACTTTTTTGTGTATTTGTACTCAAGTTTCTTTTGGTATCTCTGTGTTTTTAATACTGATGAACAGTCTTCCTGTAGCTCCTCTTCTTTCTTTTATCTCTTCCTTTATTCTTCAATCTTGTGAAATTATCAAGCCTAAATATTTGAATCTGTGTACTTGTTTTTGACTTTTCCCTTCTAGTTCTATTGCGTGCTTCGTTTCTTCTTTACTTATCACCATACTTTGTTTTTTTGCTGGTGATTTTCATGTTTATTTTTACCAGTTGTATATATACTTACAGACAAAGGTTAAGAAACATGCAGTGCTCTCATACTTTCGTTTCCACTGCTTTATCATTTTCCATTTTAAAAGCAGAATATATAATTAATTTTTTTACTTTTTTATAACATTTTTTTGTTTTTATGAGTTGGTTATGCGTTTTTGTAAAAGTTGCAGTATTTTAGACTTTTAATATTTAAACAATTGGCTTCCATTCTATATTGGAAAAATCTTAAAAACGTTCACCACAAGTATTACTCATATTCATTTTTATGTAGCTATTATTTTCTTTCTAATGGACAAAAATTAAGAAACTGTCGTTCACTATTTTATAATAATATCTAACAAGCTTGTTAAGCAGTCTACGCACGGTCCTTAATTATTTAGAACACGCATAGACCTGTACGCTTCATTCTCGCATTACCGTTGTCAGGTTTAGCATGAAGTCGAGAAAATACTTGTTACTGCATGAAAAACAGTCTATTATTCAATTTTTTCAAGATGGAAAACAAAAAAGTTAAATTGCAAAAATGTATAGCGTAAATCGTTGTACAATTACTAAAATTGTTCATAGAAGAAAGAGGGACTGTGGAGACAGCTTTTAGAAGTGGTAGTCCCAAAAAAACAAGCATACAGACTAATAGAGCAATTGTAAGGCTTTTTATCAGCAGTAGACATCAGAAATCAATTGGAACTAATGAACTCAAAACTGTTTCTCGCCGTTTAAACAATTACGGACTTCAAGCTCACATTCCCGCGAAGAAACCGTATGTGAGTAAAAGAAACGGCAAAAACAGACTGCAATTTGCAACTACCCATAAGGATTGGACATTCACTGACTGGTCAAGAGTACTTTGGAGCGACGAAACAAAGATAAATTTATTCGGAAATGACTCCAGAAAACTAATTAGACGCCCAGTTGGAGAAAGATTTACTCCTCGATATCTAAAATCAACTGTCAAGTTTGGTGGCGGAAATTTTATGGTGTGGAGATGCTTTTCAGCGAATGGTACCGGTCCACTGGTCCGGATTGAAAATACTATGACCATTTCCTTTACAAAAATATCTTAGAGGAACATATGGTTCCATATGATCAGACTAATTTGAATCCAAATTGGGTCTTTCAACATGACAACGACCCAAAACACACTTCTAACTTTGTAAAAACATTTTTGGAAGAAAAGAGTGTGAACCTTTTGAGATGGCCAGTTCAGTCTGCGGACTTGAATCCTATTGAGCACTTATGGGATTATATTAAAAAACAATTGGGATCAGAAAAGTATACCAATAGGGACAATCACTTTCAGAAGGTACAAGATTTGTGGTTTCAAGTGCCGGTGCATTTTGTGAAAAGTTAGTGACCTACATGCGTCATAGATGCCATTCTGTTATAAAGTCAGGGTCTTCAAACTTCTTACTGAGTATAGAGACTATAATAAATAAAGATTGTAAAACATCCTGTAAAAGTAGCCATTTGTTTCTTAACTTTTGTCTATTGATTATGTTCCTATTAGATTATTATTTTTTTTACTACTAAAGGTAATAGTGTAATATCCATAATTTATTGATATTTTATGTGAAAATATAGGTACGTATATGTACCTAATAAAAACACCGAATACTTTCTTTAAAATCTAAAGCAATTTTGCCAGGCATCTAAATTACATCTTACCATACATGTTTCTTAACTTTTGTCCGCAAGTGTATCTTTTAATATAATAATACCATATTGTCTGAGTAACATATTTCTAGTACTCTTATTATGTATCTTTCATTTTCCAGCTTCCTACCTTGTAAAATTTGCTTCCTTTATTATCTTCTTAATTGCTTCATCCAGCACTAGGGAGAACAGGAGTGGATTCAAAACACACCCCCTTTGTTGTTTCGAATAATGTTAATTCTTCATGCCTCATTCTTACATAATTTTTTGTGTTTTGATACAAACACTGTACACTTCTCACTATATTCTGCTGTACTCCTCTTTCTTTTAGAACTTTCCATATGTCATCTCTGTTTACTCTCTCGGAACGCCTTTTCAAGGTCAATGAAGAATAACGGTATTTCCCTCGATTCTCTGATTGCTTTTTTACTTACTTGTCTGAACATAAAGATGGCATTTTGTACTCCTCTATTTGGCCCGAATTTGTGTTGGTTATCCTCTAGCATTTCTGCTACACAGGGTGATTCAAAAGTATTGTCGTTAAATTGAATGGGTATATGCTGACCTTAATAGAAGTACTTTGGTACCTACAGCAAAAATTTAAAGCTTATCGCGATTTTTGTTTATTCTAAATTTTGTTACACACTTTTGAGAACCACTGGCTAATATGCATTTAAAATGCCTGCAATAGAAATTTGACCTTGCAAAACTAAATGAAACCTTACACAATTATGTATATTTACAGGTTTCACTTTTCTCTCGCATTTTTTCAGGCTTGGGACTGACACTAAGCAGTAAACAATTATTGGCATGTTTAAAATGTGATACAGAAAAAATTGTTAAAGAGGAACATAGAACTTACGATGATGTTCAAATGTTCCTCCATTAACTTCTACATAAACACAAATACACACACAACACAACCTTTCAGAGCTGCTGCAGCATTTTGAAGAGCTTCCCTGTAAATTAAGTACAATAACATCAATTAATTCAGCTGTTAAAAGGTTGATCTTCCATTAAAACGTTCGACGAATGCATTTTGAAAGCGAACCATGAACTGATATTAGTACACAGCTGGTCTCTCTCATCAGTATCAACAACACGGGCGTTTGATAAATTTAGGCTCCAGTGACCACCAAACAATTTTTGTGTTGATCGTTTTAATTTTTTTCTGAGTTTGCCATTTATTTGCGACACATCGTTTATTGAGAAAAGTTGTTCTATTTGATATGCTCTACCTACCCTTAAAATTAATGACAGTACTTTTGAATCGCCCTGCATGGGTTCTTATTCTTTTTTCCAGGATTCCTGTGAATATTTTTGCTACCGTGCTAATCAATGTGATCCTTCTATAGTTACGGCAATGCTTAATGCCTCAATTTTTTAAAGATCGGTGTAGTTATTCCCTTTTGTCAGTCCTGTGGTGCTTATCCTATACTCATCACTTTGTTAAATCTGTTTCTGATGTGTTTCTTTTATCATTTCTGCGCTTATTTGGTCGTGTCCGGGGGCTTTCCCTACTTTCATCTTACTAATTGCTGCTTTGACTTCTTCTATTGTAATATTCGCCTCCTTGCTCTTGTTCTTCCTCCTGTTTCTCCCTTGTAACTGCAGTTTTATGTCCCATCCTTTTCTAGAATAACCTTTGAAAGTATTGTCACACCACCGATTTCCATTATATTCTTCTTTAGTTATAGTCTCTCCATTTTCATCTTTAATATTATTTAACGTTGGTGTTCTTCCTTGCCTCATGTCTCTTCAAGTGTTTTGTTTTTCATCCTTTATGAGTCTTTTTACATCATAATCATCTTGTTATCCTGAGCCTAGGTATCTTTTCCATTTTTCTTTTTACTGCCTCTTTTACTCTGTCCGTTCACCAATGCGTTCATTTTTGTTATGCCGCAGATTTCCTCTGCTGCCTTGCTTTATAAATTTCCCTCATATTTCTTCTATTTGTGCTTCTTTGTCCAAATGCCTTAGCCTGCATTGAAATTGCTGCTTTACCTTTTGTTCTTTGAGTGTGTAACTTTTTATATTTTATATTAACCTTTTCTTTTCTGCTCTTGTTCTGTAACGTTTCTGTTCTTTAAAGTTATTGTTACCATGAAGTGGTCACTTCCTATTTCCGGTTCTCTCTTTACTTTTACTGAATAAAAAGTAGTTTATTATGGATTTCTCATTTAAGTGATTACATACGTAATGTAAATGCTAATAATTTTAACTTGTTTTTAGTCGCCATTCCCAGGTGACGATGAAGAAGAAGTATTTGATTCGATTGTAAATGATGAAGTTCGATATCCTAGGTTCTTGTCTTTGGAATCAATTGCAATTATGCGTAGGGTAAGTTCAAATATTTAACAATTTTTGTGCAAAAGTAAAGGAATAATCTTAATTTGTCTATCTTAAATGTTATAAATGAAAAAAAGACAAAAATGTTTATTATTTTACCTAGGTGAAAGCCTTGCTTGTTTATAAAATTAATGTTGTTACAGTTATTGCGTAAGAACCCAGAACGTAGATTAGGATCCAGTGAAAGAGACGCAGAGGATGTTAAAAAACAGGCATTCTTTAGAAATATTCAGTGGGAAGACCTACTATTAAGAAAAGTGAAACCTCCATTTGTGCCAACTGTGGTGAGTACATTTATGTAACAATTGTAGTTTCGTGTTGCTGACATATAACTAATTTCCACTCCTTTGCTATAATGTTTTATTACTAATTAATAAGTTTAAATATTTATGAAAACTGTTTGTTGCTTTACCATTTATTAGCTTACTTGAGTTTCATTGTTAGAGTTTAAATGGAATTTGAAAACTTTGAATACTTTTGAATAACAAATTTATTGAATAGTCTGTTACACTCATGAATTTTTGTACATGTCTTCTGTATACTTTTAATTGAAGAAGTTTTAGCTAACAATAACAAATAGTTTACTGAAAATTCATCACAAATTGAAACCTGTACTTGCACCTTAGAAGCATTTCAGAAATTGATTAATTTTAAGAAATTAATTGGCTAGTCTGTCCATAATAATAATACAAGACTTGGATGTTATTTTGAATTTATTGGTTGTGGTACTAAGACAACTAGTTTAGCGTAAATGTTGCACTAGTTAAATCCTTTTCATTGTGTTAATGTACTGATAATATTCCTTAATCACCCTGTGTTCTTGATTGCCGAAATAAGTATATAGTAGTTTGTTTTTCCATATTTTGCAAATTCCTAGCTCCAGCTTGGTTTAATAACCTTATTCTTTTGTGCTTAGTGCCTTGCTTATAATGGTGGATGTGTTGAATCAAGTGTAAGTGTTTTATTTTTTCGTAATTCGTTGAGTAATTAATCTATATTATTTGTTTATAGAATCATTTAGAAGATGTAAGTAATTTTGATGAAGAATTTACTTCAGAGAAACCCCAATTAACACCACCAAAAGAACCAAGACCTTTGACTGACCAAGATCAAAACTTATTTAAAGACTTCACGTATATGGCTGACTGGTGCTGACAAAGCCATAAACCAAGCTTTAATGTAACGGCAGAAGTTTGTATTTAAATAATTTTTTGGCTCATTGACGGAACCGTCGTTGTAATCCAAATCGCTTTAATAGCAAGTTTACTATCCAATACCAGAGCAATTCTTCTGTAATTTTTAAAATTTTTTTACTGAACAATTTTAATCTTCGCTATCGTTTTTGAATTTAAGTAAAATATTAATCCCATGTTCGGTTTTGTATAATTGTATGAAAGTGCACGATCTCATGAGTAGTTGAATTTGTTTGTCGAATAGTATTGTTTCAAAACAATTGCACCAAAGACTGTGTTTGAGATATACACAGTGTTTATGTGCATATAATTTGTAATAATTATTATGTAAAAATGCTATTGAAAGAAAATTTCATTTGTACCATTTCTTTTTATTTACAATTTGAGCCATGTTTTTTAGCAGAAATTGTATGGATTGCAAATTTTGCTGAGTACTTTTAAGTTTGTTTAATTGTAAATATTTTTAATCATGATTGTATGTTGTTAATTGCCTACGTATAGGAAAATTGTAATCGTATTAATCAAATCAGTATGTATCGATTTATCAGTTACTGAATTGTAAATGTCTTAATAATCAAAATATAGCTCTTCCATTTGTCAGTAATAAATATATTTGGTCACAGTTTTAAGACTGCCTATTGTATTTTCATGGAAGTGCCTAATTTTAAAACGTGATTTTGACAAACAGCTCATTGTACATATTTACTAACATTACTGTATTCATACTTATTTTTTGATGCTTTAACACATAAATTATGTAAGTTTTACTATAGTAATAATAATAAAAATAATATAAAATATTACTTTTTTTTTCTTACATAAACTTTACACTTTTAAATTAAATAATAGTATATCATTGGGAATATGCGAAAGTGTTATTTGTACGTTCCAGAAGTTCCTGCTTCTGTTTTTTGTTTCTTTGGTATAGTAACTGGTAGTCCGTATAATGCAGCTTGTTCTATTATCTTTTTATTTTTTTTTAAGTCGACATCGAGCTTTTGAGATTTATCTTCTTTTGTGTTCTTAGATATTACAGCAGGTGGTTGTCCTAATCCATCGGTAATTTGATAATAAACACAAGTTGAATCGGAGTGTACTATTACGATATGAACACTAAAAGAATAAGTGTTAATGATGAGCAAACAATTTAAATAACGACTTACGTTTGACTTGTAAAATTATCACACAGTTTAAATAACCTTTGTAAATCAAGAAACGAAATTGTTTCGGATACTGCAATGGGTACAAAAATGGACGAATTTTCTGACTTACTTTTCTTGGCAGTAAAGTAGATTTTTTCTAAAACATCACTATAAAAATACGCAACTTCCCAGTACTTTTTCACTGCAACATTATTAAATTAACATAATTGAAAAAGAAAGAGTGAGGTTATGTTACCTTCGCAAAGTTCCAAATACACCTGTACGGCTATAGAGGCATCCCTACGACTTTTACAGCCTTTTTCAATAAATTCTGTTTCCTAAAAGTTTATTTTTATTTATTTATATGGTTTTTAAGATATAAAAGCTTACCAAGTGCACGTTCATTATTAAACAAACAAAGTGTAATAGCGATCTGTATTACCGGTTACCGATATAATACGAAATAACGAAGTGGTTTGTTTCTGAACTAATTGGCGTTTATTTTCATACATACAGGGTGATCCAATTGATTGAAGATGGGTTGAATTTCCCGTCGGAGTAAATTATTGTCACGTTGGCAACACGAATTTATCGTCATTTATTTTTCAGTGGCGTCTCATAAAGAAGTGGTATAGGTGTATTACAAAATTACCTAACCACAAAATCTTCCAACAAACTGTAGTTCTGAAAAGAACCGTTTTGTAAAATAGGAAAACAAGCGAAATTAAGCAAAAACTCAAGAAAACCTGGAAGAACGAGGCAAAGCACAATGATGTAAACAAGAAAGTAACGAGTCGACAGTGTACTTTGCACGACATATTTCAATACTGCCAGGTTAACAACGTGAAAAACGCTAAAACCTGCGGCGGGAAATTTAACCTGTCTTCAATCAATTTGGCTGTACATTAAATTAAAATTAATACAAAAAAATGTAAAACTGTGGGTTGTGCATTTAGTTTGGACAGTTTCTATTTCTATTATGTTTTTGCTGTCTGCTGTGGTAAGTGTTAACATAATTAGGTAACTTCCTTTAAAATTTTAAACATTTCAACGTGCCATGAAAAAGTTGTAATATGTTTATATTGCTTATACAAGCTAATGCTAATTCGCAAATTATAAGAAATAGGGTTGATATAAATTAGACACTTTTGTAAAATTTTGTTCTTAATATAATGCTAAAAAGAAACGTTACTTAAACGTTACCTACAAGTTATGACTAAAAAACTAAAATTTAAAAAAATCATTTTCTCTTTCGCTGTTGTTTGAGATAATAACAAAAAGTAAGTGGAGAGAAGACGGCAACGCCCTGTAAAGGACAAGCCACTCGAAGAAGAAGAACAAAAAGCATACACACTTCCTTAAGGAAATTTTTTAAACTCTAATAACGTTTTGTTGATCTTAAATCATCATCAGATTATTTAGTTCTTATAGGCTACTTTCAGCTGTTTCCTCGAAAGAATCTTGTTCTTCTTCTTTCTCTTCTTCCCATTGTACCTTACGGTGTTAGGAACTTGAGCCTTTGTTTATATTTCTTTATGTCTGTAACTATGCTATGGTCTGTCGTCTTTCTCTGGCTGTTTCTTGGATGTTGTCTTCCCATTTGATTCTAGGTCTTCCCCTAGCCCTTTTTCCTTCACATCTCATCTTTTTCGGGTATCGTTCGTTGTTATGCGGATTAGATACCCATACCACTGGAGTTTTTTTTCCAGTTTCCCTTTTATGTCCTCTACCATTGGTGTAAGTCTGTAAGCTCTAGTTCCTCACATACACGCTTCTGTTTTGCACTTTATCCCTCCGTGTCTTGCCTGCTATGCGCCTTAGATATTTAATTTATGCAGATGTTATCTTAGATTTATGTTTGTCTATTAACGCCTAGGTATGTCTCGGTTGCATATATCAACGTAGGAGCGAATATGGTAGCTGCATTTTTGCTTTCTTACTAACCTTTTTTTCCCTGGGAGTACTGTTAACTAAAATTAAAATTAATAAATTATATTGTTTTGCCTTATGAATGAAGGCAAGCGAAGAGGTGCTTCCATCGTTTCCATGGACCGCACGCCAGTGGTACCATTTTCTAGTTGTTGTCCAGCTATTTGTATGTCTACTTCTTCCTCGTTATTTTCTTTCGTAACGTGCATTACCTTGCTTTTCTCGGCGTTTATAGTCACCCCATTTTCCTCTAGATGCTTTTTCCATATATTCGCTTTTTTCTGTAATTGGTTTTTATTCTTCTTCTTCTGTATACGACCATTGTCCATTTGAATGTGTCGTTCTTTGTTTCCATAATTTCTTATCATCCCAGTCACCTTCTCTGAGGTGCCTTTCTGCCATTGCACTTTTTATGTATGCTTCCCAGGCTAATGCTGGTCTTCCCCTTTTTCTTCTACCCTCCGGATACCATTGCGTTATTATCTTCGGCCATCTATTTTCTGGCATGCGTTTAACGTGTTTATGGCATTTTCTAACGTTTTAGTTATTGAACAAATTATTTCAATTTGCCTCCAAATATTCTTTGTTCTGAGCCTGTCTCTTCTTGTTACCTGGAGACACTTCTCATGTAATCCAATTCCATCCTTCTTATTTTGATATAGGCCACAATTCAGCTCCATATAACATTATATTTTCTACTATACTGTGGAAGAGTTTTTTTTCCTACTAAGGTTTCCATTCCGCAGTAGTCCGTGTAGTGCTCTGGTCACTTATTTTCCCATTGAGATTCTGGTACCAATATCTCTTTCACATGTTCCTGTTTCCTGTATTAACTAGTTATTATTGGGCCTAGATATTTAAAGGTATTATATGACTTGACTATTTGGTCGTCAACTACTAAATTCCGTGTTGCTCCTCCCATACACATGTATTCCGTTTTTTGAAAATTAATTGTTAAACCCCATCTTTCGAATTCCTCTTTGAGCCTCTTCAGCATGTATTCCATGTCTTAGTCGTCTTGAGCAAATATTATTTGATCATCCATAAATACAAAGTGGTTTCGTCTATCTTTCTTCCCATTCCTGAGCATTTGCGATACCAGGTTTCTAACGCCTGTTCAATATAAATATTGAGTAGTAAAGGAGATAGACTACAGGCTTGCTTTAAGCCCTTTGGCAGATTGATTGGAATCGTAGTTTGCTGTACTATTTTAATTCTTACTTATTCTTTTTCATATATTTTCTGTACTGTATTTGGTCTTTTCATGGCTGGTCACAGCTTGTACCTGGGGACGTTGTCATGGGCTTTCCCAAGGACTAACGGGTGGGCTAAAGGTAATTGGAAAAAGTTGTTAAAGGTGATACTAATACATAGTTAAATAAGTGAGGGAAATATGTTCATTGAACGAAACATAAGCATTTTAACAGTTAAATAAAGTAACGTATGTTCATTAAAAAAAAACTCGCAGCAATCCCTGGAAATGATTTTCATACGTAACATACAGCCTAAGACATACTTAAAACAAATTTTCAAAGCACTCTAGAGTTTTTTTTAATGAACATACTTTATTTATAAAACTGAATACGGGTTGCCATCTACGATTTTACGCCACTTGGATTTTGCCTTCCGTATCATGTCTTGGACAACAGATATATCTACTTCTTTGATCTTTAAGTTGATTTTCAGTTTTAGCTGTTTTACGGATTTTGCTTCCCACCCTTCCCTGTATACCATTTGACTAAGAATTGACCAACAGTCTTCGATGAGTTCAGCTTTTGGGACGTTAGGGGGATTTGCCGATTTAGGTGCAAATCTTATAACAATATAAGATCACAAAATCAGTTAGCCCTTCTTGAGTTTCCGTTGCATAATGGCTACTTGCCAGATCTGGCCAAATTCGTAATTATCGTCTCCATGGTGCTGTTTGCTATAATTTGAACCTAATTTGCGTTGAGAAACACCAATCATGCTTTCCACACTTTTAACTTAACTAACTTAACTTTGTTTTGGCCTCAAAGGGTGTATGTACCACTTTTATAATGTTTATGTTTAATAACATTATAACTAGTAGAAGTCCGAATATTTTCCATCTTAAAGTGATTAATTACTGTTTTATGGTCTTCCTGTCCAAGCAAATAATAAAAGTGTCGTCGTATATCTTCTTTTTTCTCTATTTTCACAAATAATCGAAACTTTTTATAAGGTAGTTGGAGCATGAAGTAAAATCCAAAAAATCTTAATGATCTTTAGCGTACAGCTAGAGTAAGTATTGCTCGATTTAAATCCAAAATTTTAGCGAACTTGCCCAGTTCCGATCGGAGTTATTGTACTCCATATTTGGAAGATTTAACATGGCGAGTATAGTGAAGCTCAAGAAATCATCGACATAATTGCCTCTAGAATCGCGATAACCCATAAACTTTTAACGAAAAACTAGGCCTGGGAAAAAAAACTAGTTAAAGAAAAACGTGCAAGCCCACCTGGTTACAAAGATATAACAAATTCAAATTGGAAATTCATCAGATATTTTCAATCTCTGAAATTTTCACGCGCATTGCCTGCCGTCCATGTGACTCAAGGGCGCAGCTTGGTATAATTTGAATGGAATAATAGACAATTCTCTCTTTTATTCATTTTTATTATGATAACATATATATTTGTTATTTATTTTTACATGTTCATCGGCACGGAATCAGTAGATGGTATTGATCTCTTAAGACAAACAGTTGTCAGATAACTTGACTTTCTAAAAATTCCAATTACTTTTAGCCCACCCGTTATAAACGCCATGTGTGTTTCTCTTTGTTTAATTTGTCTCTTGTTTTTTATTTGTTGCCATTAATAGTATGTCGTCGGCATATAGAAGATCTTGTATCATCATAGAATTTAGATTGTAGCATCCTATTTGGCTGCTTCTTGTTTCACTTTCACATTTTTAAGTAGATTGTCGATATATTTCATAAATAGGAGTGGGCTTATGCTATCTCCTTGCTTGATCCTTTTTCTTTTCTATTAGTTTTTCGCTGATAGCTCTTAGTGTACAGATATGATCTTCTGTTTGTTTTCCTGGTCGGAAGGCCGCTTGATCATCTTCTAGTTTGTCTCTCTCAGCTCTTAGTCGTTTCTCTACTACCCTGGTGTATATTTTTAGTGCCACCAGCGATAGGCATATTGCCCTGTAGTAGTCGCTGTTCATGGTGCTTCTTTCTTTGTGTATGGGGACTATGATGTTATTTTTCCATTCTTCTGGTATTTGTTCTGTATTCCATGCCTGCTGGAGTATATTTTTCATTCATTTAATTATATTCGGTCCATCTTTTTTTAGCATTTCCTGTGTTATGCTGCCCTCTCCCGCCGCCTTTCCATGTTTGGTCTTCTGCAGGACTTCTTTTATTTCATCATCTGTTATTTCTTTTTTGGTCTCATGGCTTCCTTTCTCCTCTTGTGAGTATGGTTCTTCTTCTCTCCAGTTTTCTTTTCGGTGTCTTCGAATTTTGATGCATAGTGTTCTTTCCATGCTTTCAGTATTTCTATTGTTGTCGTTTGTATTTGTCCTCTTTGGTCTTCTCTATTTCCCTTTAGGCGTTTGACTATGTTGCAGAACTGTTTTTGATTTTCGATGTAATTTTCTTCTATTTTCCTACCAAAATCCTCCCACGTTCCCTTCTTCGCTTGCTTTACCTCTTCCTTTGCTTCATTCCTCTTTTTACTATGTAATATCTGCTTTGTTCTGTTTTATTTCTTATGCATTTGTTCCAAGCTTCTTTCTGTTCATTAATTTTTTTCTTATGTTTTTATTCCACCGCTTTGTTCGTTTCTGTTCTGGGTTTTGCTTTATTCTTTTTTTTTCGCATGCCTCTCTTGCCGATTTTATTAATGTTTCTCTAAAAAGTTTCCATTTTTTATTCAGAGTTCACTCGTTTTCTTGTTGTGTTTCAAGCTCTTCCATTGTGTTCTTGTCTTTTCCTGGGTTTTCAAGAACTTCCAACTTGATTTTTGTGAATCTTTTAATTCGTTCATTGAGTGAATTCTTGTTAGTGTCTGCTATCACAAGTCTGTGTTTTGTTTTTAACTCCACCCCTCTTATTACCTTCACGTGGTCGTGAACTGCGGCATATCTCATACTTTTCGTATGTGTAATCAATCATACTCTGATGCCCTAGTTCTTCGGCTTCATAAGTTATTTTATGTATTGTTTTGTGTTTGAACCATGTATTTCTTGTTAGTAGTTGGTTTGTTATACAGTCTATCATCCTTTCGCCGTTTTCATTTATATCTCCTGTTATTCCGTATGCTCCCATTGTTTCGTGGCCCTAATTTGTGTTGTTTCCATTGTGGGCATTCCAGTCTCCCATGATAACTACATGTCGGTTAGTATTATTCATCTCCTCTATAGTTCATCGAAAGAATAATAATTAAATCGTTTTAAAATTCGTTTTTTCACCAAAAACAATTCAGTATGGTGCTAACGTTATTAACAAAACCGAGGTGTGTATAGACAGACAAAAGATAAATGATTAGAAACAAAAATTGCCCGCCACCCCTACATTAAAAGTGGTTCTCAAAAAATGGAGCAAAGTCTGCATATAATCGACTATTTTTCAAGGTGTAAACTCCGTCGTTAACTACGAAACACTCCAATATGGCGGCTATAAGAATTGAAAGTTGTAATGATGGTGTAACATGTAAGACAGGCCATATATTATACTCTTTGACAATACTCAAAATTCGATGTTAAAGATTTTTTTTGCGGTATCATATTAAGCACAAAATTCTATAAAAAGTCAAGTTTTATCCAAGTCACTATCTCTTACTCTTATAGTAAACGAAATCTTTATGTTAACCCTCGAATTTGAACAATCTTATATGAAATGGCTACTTACATAAATTGGGCACTATATTTAGACAGTTGTTTGTATGTTTTCTTTTTAATCTGCGTCTTCGATAATGGGACCGTCTTCTTCAGTTCCTGGAAATTGCCTTGATAAAGGTGGCCTTTGATCAAAAGCTCCTGCGTTGGAATAAAAACGCATTGTAACAGGCGAACAAATTTTTTCAATTTCCTTCTGTTTGTTATGAATTTCTTCTTCTGATGCTTTTGGATTCTTCTCTAACCATGTAATTACACTTGTACAGGCTGTTTGCACTGCATGTTGATCTGGACCCGAAATTTTAGAGGACAAGTCTGGATCTTCCACCTATATACAACCATTAGAAAAATGCAATTTATGAAAAGAACTAATGAAAAAATACTGTTACCAAAGATTTCATTCGGTATATATAGGATTCCAATTCATTTCTTGCAATTACAGCCGCCCTCACATGTTCATCTTCTTCTCTGTATTTATCTGCATCTTCTACCATACTGTTGATTTGTTTTTGAGTTAGTCGACCTTTATCGTTTGTTATCATAATATGATTTTGCTTCCCTGTTGCATTTTCAGTTGCAATCACGTTTAATATACCATTTGCATCTATATCGAATGTTACTTCGATCTGTAACTAAGTCTAGTTAGTGCGTACAATTACAAGCGTTGGTAAACTGGTATCAGTTAATTATTTTAAAACCGAATAATAACTGCAAATTAATTTTTATAATTGGGCGGGGGGGAGTACAAGGATTAGATTATAAGTACATCAGCTTGCAGAAGGCCGAACTCAGGTGTAAAATTTATCCTGCGCTAGGCGACCACCAATCTCACTCACTGAGTTGAACATTGAGGTTTTTGATAAGCTGATCCGAAGTGATCGACGAATTTCCGTCCGTGATTTATCAAATAGACTTCAGATAAGTTAGTATAGCTAGTGTTGAAGAAATAGTCCGTGAACATTTGATATTTAAAAAAATCTGTACAAGGTAGGTCCCAAAACTGCTTTCTGTTGAACAGAAACAAAGACGGATTGGAGAGAAAATAGAGACAGAAATCAAAGCAAACGTTATCCCTTCGGCTGAGAAGATAATGGCCAATGGCCACTGTGTTTTGAGACGCAGAAGGGGTTTTGTTTGTAATTTTTTTAGAAGATAGGCGTATAATTAATGCCCCTTGTTACGCTCAACCGCTTGCCGAAAAAATTAAGCCTGCATTTCAGACGGAAGCGTTCGGTTAGGAGTGTGGTTCTCCTCCACGACAATGGTCGCCCACACACCACCCAATTGACTAGGGAAACTTAAGATAAACTACCCTGGCAGACACTTTCACACCTTAGTCCTTACAGTCCGAATTTGTCTCCTTGTGACTTTTATTTGTTTGGGCCACTCAAGGAAGCAATGGGTGATATTCGATTTGAAGATGAGGAGGTCATAAATTTTGTGCAAAACCGACTTGCCGCTCAGCCAAAAAACTTCTATAAAGAAGGGATTATGAAGCTTCCAAAGACATGACAAAAGTGTGTTCATACTTATTGTAAAGATCTTGTTTAAATAAAAAGTTACAAAAAAATTCGGGGTTAAATTGGAACCCTCCTCGTACTTTAATATTTCGTAATAAAAAAATAAATAAAATATACGATTGTTGAAAATAGTTAAAATCAATTTTTTTTCTCGTGGGATAAGAATGGTTAAATTCAATAAAATTCTGGTCTAATCCACACTATTTTTAATGTACTGATAATGATATCAATAAAACAATACGACAATTGTTTCGACCCGTAATTTAAAGGGTCATCTTCAGGCTCAAGGTTTTTCTGATACAATGTGGTTTTTTAACATCTAACAATTAAATTAACAAATAATACTTAAAATGAACACCTGTCCATCCAGATATAAACGTAAATAATTCGTATTAATGATATAAAAATTAAACTCAAGCGATGCTATAACATCAGAATACGTCTGTAAGCCAACAAAACTACTTAACTAAAATTTTAAAGTGATAAACGTATTACATAGTTTGATTCTTCATTTTACATTTGATCCTGGCCAACATGTTTGTGGGCAGGAAAAAAATTGATTGTTGGAATTTTAAAACTCTTCTTTAAGAGGAAATCTTGGGGACGCCTCTTCAGTTAAAAGTGAAAATAAATGTTAACAAAACCTGATACACACCTGTGGCATACCTCGTGGTGCCGGAGGTATCCCTGTTAAATTAAATTGTCCCAAAAGGTTATTATCCTTCGTCATAGCCCTTTCACCTTCGAATACTTGAATTAAAACTCCGGGCTGATTATCTGCATATGTTGAAAATATCTGAAAAATTCGGAGATGTATTTTTATTTAGGTTTTAAGTATGTATACATATTAATTTTCTTAATTGCAATAACCATTTGTCACAAGAGATGTTATGCACACCTCATTGAAAATAAATTTTACTGAGGGAATTATGCAACAATATAGCAACAATTATTTATAATTACAAAAAGAATAACCGCAAAAAATCAAGGAAGAAATTTATTTTAAATGCACAAGGCAGAGAAAAATTCTTAATTTAATTAGTTATATCCTTGCATAATATTAAAAAAAACCTTTATTATGAAGTCAATTAGATGTTGTTTCCACTTCTTTTGTATGATACTTATGTAGATAGCCTTATGTTTGTAAAAGATCAAATACTGCAGCTAAACTTACGCAAAGGAAATATTTAAAACTTTAGAGGTCTTTTTTGTTTTAGAATAATGTAGTCAGTAAACAATAAACATATCGAGGATTTTTCCTACTTTCTAAATTTAATGTTGATTGCAAAAATATGCAAATCGAAAACGTAAGATTTTATTTACAAACGACTAATTTTAAATTAATGAATTGTTTAAACGTCGAATTGCTAATTAATCACTTCAGATTTTTGCAAAAGATTTTAATAGGAGGAGAATTCTTGAAAACATTTCAGGGACTTTTCTTATTCATGAAAGATTTAGGAGTGATAAGCCTACATTAGCGAACTTTTGCCTGATAGTACAATGAAGTAGGTACACTATTTTTGTGTTTATTCAATCCTATATCAGGAAAACTAATTATATCCTGCTGTAAAATCTACAAAAAAATCTGGCGAATAAAATAAATTTCTAAACATTTTCTGAACGTTTGATATTCATTGTGGTATTCGCGTTTTTAGTAAACTCAGTATCTTACCTGTGCGTGTTTAGTGGGAATAGTAGAATTTCGAGGGATTAAAATCGACATAACACCTCCAGCAGTCTCGATGCCCAAAGATAAGGGAGCAACATCCAGCAATAGTAAATCTTTAACGGCCTCTGAGTTATCTCCTGACAAAATAGCAGCTTGCACGGCAGCACCGTAAGCTACAGCTTCATCTGGATTTATGGACTTGTTTAATTCTTTCTCTTGAAATATGCTTTGAAGTAAAGACTGTATTTTAGGTATCCTTGTCGAACCCCCAACTAACACAACGTCGTCAATCTAAACATGAAATATTCATCAAAAACATCCCTGTATCGCGTAGTTTAGCCACCAACCTTGTTTTTACCAATCTTAGCATCTTTGAGTGCCTTTTCAACGGGTTCTAGAGTCCTTCTAAAAATATCAGCGTTTAAATCTTCAAATTTTGCTCTGGTAATGCTCGTGTAAAAATCGATGCCCTCGGCGAGGGAATCAATCTCGACATTTGCTTGAGTGGCCGATGATAAAGTTCTCTTCGCTCTTTCACTGGCGGTCTTAAGACGCCTCAAGGCTCTCTTGTTGCTCATAATATTCACTTTAGTTTTTCTTCGGAATTCTTCAGCGAAATTGCTAACCAGACGATTATCTATATCTTCACCCCCTAAATGAGTATCACCGGCTGTTGATTTTACCTCGAAAATCCCCCCAGCTATCAACAAAACCGAAACGTCGAAGGTTCCTCCACCCATATCAAAAATTAAGACGTTACGTTCGTCATCGCCCTACAACAATTTTCCTTATTTTAGAGATTTCATATTTCAGTTTTTCAATTTTGTATTTAAATCAGGATTTTTAATCAGGATCTGAATGAGTATTTAAAAATAAAACTCAAAATATTACTAACTTCTATTCAAATCAAAACATGTCAGAATGAATACATATTACATATGTATGATTTGAAAAGCCCAAAAGCTCGGATTAGACAAGTTGATTTAACTGCTGCAATCAAACCATTTAAAAGTTTTTTATTTCGCCCTTGAAATTTAGGATTAAAGCTCGACATTAAAACTCAGGAATTTCAAAATTAAATTTTAACATTCTAATTTTATTTTTTCAAGTACGGATTGAAAATTTTGAAAATGCTGTTTCGGATTTAAATCTTCGTTCTTTTAGGTGCGAAATTCGAATCTTAAACATTTTCGGCCTTGATAATCCTTAAAGAAACGTTTGCTCCAATAATTAAAATCCTTAAATAGAATGCTGTTTCCGGAAGTTTATTTTTAAAAACATAAAATTAAAATAAATTTGGGGATAACCCCAACACTTAAATATTCGTAATTGAAACCATGTGAATGCTTTCCCAAAAATCTGTGGCCTTCCCCTGTCCTTTATTTAAATAAATAATAAAAGTATTTTATGTTCAATTTAGAAGAATTACTTCCTAAGTGGCGGTACTAAATTAGGCAAATTTATATCAGGTGTGCATATTGCATTTTATGTTAATTTTCAAAGCAATCGCGTAGGTTTGAGATTAATAATTCTTTTTTGAACATTTAAATACGATTCTTTCCATTAATTATATATTAATATATTACTGTGTAAGTGCACACAAAGGTGATATAACTTAAATCCAACCGTTGTCACTCCTTTTTTGGCATAACCTTCGTTTTGTTCTCATATTTCGATTTCCCCTTTCAAATTTTTTTGTATTGTATTTATTATTATTTTTAAGAATTGCTTGATTTACAAGGCAAAATTTAAAATTTTAGCTAAAGTTTGAACTTAAACTTCTGTTATGTAAGTTAACTTGTAGTTTTTGTTTGGTTGTAATCAAAGGTATGTGCCCATAGAATAACAAAAATATAATAATATATTCATAATAGTTTCAAATTTGAACAATGGGTAACTTAGTAAAAAGCGAAATTAGAAGAACTTTCCGAAAAAGAAATTAAATTTATATGTAAGTTTGTGAAACCTAAAAAATGTGTCACCTGTAAAATACCGAAAGAGAAATATAATAGCGTCACACCTGACCTGAGTTATGAAATAAAACTTTTACTAAAGGTTTTAAAATTTCATACGTAATCTTCACGGTGAGCTAAGTGATGTTAAGCTGGAAGAATGCGAGGTGTACTGAATAGTAAACTGTCACTATTGTTAAGTTGAAGGTTGTTGCGACCCCGTTGCAATAAATAACGATTATTGTTATTATACTGCATTTAAATGACATGCATTATGTTATTATATAACATATCTGACACTGATTTCTTTTTGTTGATTCAAAGAATTCTTAGCTTTTGCCTATTCAATGTTTTTTTAGCAGGCTCAAGATTTATTTTTCAATTTCTTCTTCCTTAATTGTGGTTGATGTTAACTGTGCATTACTTTTAAGTTATTATGGTTAACCAGGTTATTTGGTACACTTCAGTTTTAAAATACTTTAACGGGCGAAACAACTGCATATCAGGAATTTACAGTGGAAATGATGTTGTTTTGTAATTTAAATTTGAATCCAGTATTTGTAGATTTTTTTGTTTACAATCTGTGTATAATTAAATATTACCTAAGACAAAGAGTATGAGTAAACCTATCCCAGAAGCCGAAGGCTTCGCACAGCTGAAGCTCATTCCAATAAAAATAGCAAAAACTACAAAACATAGCTGGCGATGTAAATTCCCCAAAAGCAGTATTTCAAAAAGTTTTCCTTGCTCATTGCAGTAAACAGTTGGGATGGTAAGATCCAACATTAGCTTCTACATTTTAACATTAAACGACTTTATCTGGCCCGATCATATTTTAACAGAGGCCCGCTGAATTAATATTGCATATAAGGCCTGCCCAGTGCCCACGTCATTTAGCCAAGACGCAATTAGAAAGGACGATAGCGCCATTTGAGGTGAACTATACATTTCTCGAGAAGAGAATCTCTCAATAACCACACACCTTCGATAAAGTTTACAATGAAGGTGGAATCGAATAAACAACTACCGTTCCTGGACGTCGTAGTCGAAAGAGACTGGGACGGATTCCAGACCAACGTGTATAGGAAGGCTACCCACACAGGTAGATATCTCCATTACAACTCCAACCACCATCGAAGTGTAAAGATAGGTTTCGCAAGATGCCTATACGATCGAGCGAAAATCATATGCTCGAGAGAAGAAGATCTAAAGAAGGAACGAGAGAGAATAGCACAAATGCTTAGGAAAATGCCTACCCAAAATCTGCCACTAACCTGTTCGAGAAAACACCCAATAGAGAGGACCAACCAGCAGAAGAGACAGCAAAAACTTAAAAATACACAGCTGTCATTCCATACGTACACGGAGTTTCCGACCAGTTAAGAAGGATCGGAAATAGATTCAACATGTGCACTGCATTCAAGTCCTCACGAATAGTTAGAGAATTGATCATCAAGAACAAACCTGATAACGATGATCAAAAGACGAAGAACTGTGTCTACACGATGCCATGCGAGTGTGGCAGAGAGTGCATAAAAGAAACAGGCAGACCTCTAAGGGTTAGACTTCAAGAACACAAGACCAACATACGGAAAGGAGAAACTGATAAATCCAGAATTGCGGAACACGTGTGGAGTAACGAGCACCGGAGCCAGTGGGAAGATGCACGAGTAGTCACGAAAGAAGATGGCCGAACCCGTAGGAAGCTTAAAGAAGCCACGTACATTGCTCTGGCAGAAGAACCGATTAGCTAAGCAAGCATGGAGATCAAACCCATATGGATGCCATTACTGCACGAAGAACTGAGACGCAACAAACAACCAGCTGCGCAAACATCTATAGCGCAGCCTGCCCAATAAAACTACTGCGCATGCGCTACGGAAAAGGTGTAAGTTAAATATAAGTTAAATAACAATAATATTCGGACAACTCCGTAGCTCAGTGATTAACGAACGTGCTTAGAAATCCAAAAAGCGATTACTGACCAAGGTCTACCAAGAAGTCTACATCCGGAAAAAATATATAATTAAAAATATGTCTTTCCCAAGACCAATCCGCCCTTCTCAGGGCAACAATGCCTGAAGACGACGGCAGATCCAGAACCCGAAACGTCGCATTCCATCAATGCAACAAAGTGTGCGAAAAGCCCAATTAACACCTCTAATAGAAATGCACACTCACAAACATTTAAAGAATACTTAATGAAGAGAATATTAAAAAATATATTGAAACTGGTCACTTTTTGAAGGGTTGATAATTATATTAAATAAACCAAAGCTTTCCCTACAATATTTTACTAAAAGTAACTGCTCTATTGTGTAAGATGGAGGTTGTCGAATTTGTTTCTTTTTTTCTGCAGATGGCTCTTGATGTTTTACAGAGCTAAAACATATACAAGATGTAGGTATCTGAAATGGCGTTACTCTCCTTGAACTGTTGAGTAAAAGAATTCTACTGCAACTTTACCTTTGGTGTCCTAGAATCTCGTAGAGCTTTTTTTACACCATTTTAGATACACCCTATATATGTAGCAATTACTTTTAATAAAATATTGTGGGGTATACGAGCCCCGTCCCATTTCAGTTGACCCACCTTAGGATTATTCAAAAATTTGTCTTTAGAGAGCAAAAATACAAGTACTACATGAACTTCAAATTGTTTTATTCATTTGACAACATCTTTAGCATCTCTTAACCACAACAAATGCCTATTCAGTGACTAAAACCGACAATTAACACAAAATGAAGACAAATAAAAAAAATGTGAATAAATACGTAATTTTTTTTTTTATTTATTTTAGAACCCAAAAAAACATATTATGTTTATAACAGGCTTATAGTGGTGTAGTGTATACATAAATAACAAAGTATAAAATATATACATTCGATATTGCTTAATATTTATACAATACAATATAATAAATATAATAACAGCTGAAACACCCCCACTCATAATAATTATCATTGACTACCCCCATTTAATAAGTAATTTCTTACAGCCCTACCGAAGTTTGCAAGATTTAAACATTTAATCGAATTCGGAAGTTCATTGTACCATTGCACAGCCGTTGATGTAATTTTTTTTCTTCCAATATTTTTGGCACTTGGTAAAATATAAAAGTTTTGGTTTGATCGGCTTTATTTTTTATAATATCCGAAATTCTTTGGAGCATAGTATTAACGAAGCCTTGGTAAAATTCTGCAGTAAACGAATCCCATATTTTCTGAAGCCTTTGCTTCAGTTGAGGGATTGTTCTAGCAGAATGTTTTCGATGCACCTTTTTATCTGGTGCCACAAAGAAACCCCCTCCAAAGGTATACCGTAGTCTTCCATCCATTTTAAGGCTTTTTTGATTTGTAGCGTCCTGCGCCGTCCTGCTTTAACACAAAATCTTGTCCTGATATTAAATATTCTTCCATGACCGGTGAAAGCGATTCTCCTAAAATGTACAGATTTGTTTGTATCCACAGTTTCTTAAATAAAATGAACTTTTCCTATTTCCTTCGGCGACATGATGTCCCAAACTTTTGAGACAGTCGATCTGAAGCGCCTCGTGTATTTTGCAAATAACTCGGCCTCTACTGTCTCCAATACGCACTTCGAATCGAGCCTTTTCGGAGCGATAAGTCTTGCATGCCATTGCTGAGGTGACCAAACCTTATGTTCTTTTGCCAATCTTACTGTATTTCTCTTCTGCTTTGGCGTTAAAAGTGGCTTTTCCAATGGCCTTTGGCCACAATTGCCAATTTTAAGAACAGTTTTTTAGAAAAAAATATTATTTCTGAAAGCGGAGCGAAAGTACTACTTTCGCTCCGGAAATTCTGCGCGAAAATTGCATTTCCTTGACTAGTCACGAAAACATTGTTTTTATATCTGTCACCTTAGAAACAGACATTATTTTTATATCTGTTACTACTAGATAAGTATGTAGAAAATCGCCCACTCAATTTATTAAATTAATAAATATTAATTTTTATTATAATTGGGGGTTTCAGAAAAAAATTAATACACGACTCGTCAGTAAAATGTCTTACTTTACTCGGAGCCTTGAAAAATACTCGGCACGACCCTTCAGTAAATAACTATTTCTGTTTCCATTTTATTTTCTTTAATCAAACAACTTACCTTGTAAGTGCCAATTCCCATTTTTTGAGTCCCCCTGCGACATGTGGATCTCCAAATGTGCCTTCCAACAGAATCACTCCACAGAGCGCTTAACGTAGGGTAATTGGAACGCCGGTTTTTCTCGAAAATTCTTCTTAATGCTATTCTATCGGCATCTGTAATTTTAGTTTTTCCCACATATCGGGGCTTTGTGGTGACTCAACTAGTAATGTTATATCTTCTAACAATATTTCTTACACTGTATCGCGATAACTTTAATAAATTTGCAATTTCCGAGTTCGATTTCCCAGAATTGAAAAATCTAATAATAATTGAATGAATTTTTTCATAGATAATCTTTCCTTTGCCTATTTTAATGAACACAACTAGCTTCAAAATGTATTAAATGCATTCTAGCAGTTATTAGCAATTGTTTTGGGACCATTGTTCTGAAGCCAATTCGGTTGTAGGCTTACTTTGTAACAAAATAGAAATGGATTGATGTATTAAAAATACATACCTTATTTGGAACATTTTTGATTTTTTGCTGAAAATTTTAAAATGAAACGATAAAGTTGGTGTTTTCTATAGCATATTATTTAATATGCCCTGTTAAAATTAATTTGGGACCTAAACAAGCGTGTAGTATTTATTATTTTTTTGTACATGCTCCCAAAAGTAGCTATTTTACGGACTCATTTAAGTCCGTAAAATGGGTCTTTTCCGGACTCAATCCCAAAAAGTCTGGTTACTATAGTGACACTCATTTAAGTCCGTAAAATGCTATATTTTCGGCCTATTCCCTAAAAGTTGTCATAGCAACCTTTTGCGTACTACTATAGTGACATGTGCTCTGATCACATTAATCATATAATCATACATAATAAAAAGTTTGAATCTGTTCTTGGGAGCTTTAACAAAAAAATGTTGTTTGTAACACATACCTAAATCTAGTTTTTGGGACTCATTTGCTACAGCAACGATTCGTCCCAAAAAACTTGATTTTAGGTACTTGTTACAAAATAGCTATTTATGCAACGAGTTGCAAAATGATGGACTTTTTATCACCAGGCGTGAAATTGTTCGTCGAGGCGAAGCCGAGATGAACAACACGCCATGTGATAAAAAGACATGTTTTGCAACGTGTTTCATACAAGATTTTATCCAATTCAGATAACAAAATGTAAATGCCACATCTTCTTAAAAAAGGAGTTGGGTCATCGTGATAAAATGGGAGTGATAAAATGGGAGCATATTTTGTAACTAGTTACAAAGTGAACCACTTTTCGCAACTCAAATCATCTTTTTGTAACTAGTTACAAAATGGGAGCATATTTTGTAACTAGTTACAAAATGAACCACTTTTCACAACTAAAATCAATGTCGAAATGTTGACATTTCGTAACTGAATTGGATAAATAACTATTTTGATGGTGCCCAAAAAACTAAGATTTCAGTAGGTGGGCCAACTGAAATGGGATGGGGCTCGTATTTCGATTTAATGGAATTGTTTTTATATAAAATGTACCTTATTCGCTATATTAAACGCTAGCGAATTCAACACTAGTAACTCTTGTTTTGTCACTTTTGACGACTTTCTTGCCACAGCATCAGCAATTGGAAATTATTTTTAATGCTGCGTATACTCTATTAAATATCTATATTTTACACACTCCTTGGTAAGCTTTTCGCGTCGTAGAAAAATATTTCTTTATAAAAATACGAACTTTCTGTAAACAAGGCAAGGCGAACAAAGATTATATTCTCTTTACCTTCTTGTCAAGTCCATAAGCAATCGCAGCAGCGGTCGGTTCGTTTATAATTCTTTGAACATCCAAACCGGCAATAGCCCCAGCGTCTTTTGTAGCTTGCCTTTGCGAATCGTTAAAATACGCAGGAACCGTAATAACAGCTTTATTTATTTTACAGCCGAGATAACTTTCCGCGATTTCTTTCATTTTACCCAAAACCATGGAAGAAATTTCTTCTGGATAAAATGATTTTACGTCGCCCTTATAGCTCACCCTAATTTTAGGTTTGCCATTATCGCTTATCACTTCGAAAGGCCACATTTTCATGTCGCTTTGTACAGTTGGATCGTCGTATTTTCTACCAATTAAACGTTTCGCATCTAAAATTACGAGTATTTCAAAATTTTAAAATGGGTTAAAAGTTTTAATCAAGTAAGTTTACCATAAACGGTATTTTGCGGATTCATAGCTACTTGGTTTTTAGCAGAGTCTCCGATAAGCCTTTCAACATCAGTAAAAGCCACGTAACTAGGTGTTGTGCGGTTTCCTTGATCATTGGCGATGATTTCGACGCTTCCATTGTTAAAAACTCCAACACAAGAGTATGTTGTACCCAAATCTATTCCTATACAAGGCGGTTTTGACTTACCTTTAGATTGTGATGGTTTTTTTGATATTGATGCAGCCATGCTATAGTGAAATATCGCTTATTTTTTTGTGTTTTTAATGTGTTGTATTTCCAACATCTGAAGTTTGACACTTAAAATTTTGACATCGAACCTATGACAGTGATATTTTAGTTTTGTTTTTGGTTTTGTCAAATTTCGATTCAGTGCCTATCTAAAACTCGCAAAAATGAAGGTCTCGTCAAATAAATAAACAAACGATATTCAATACAGTCCCTTAACTGATTATAAAAGCCAATTTTTTGTTGTATTTCGAAATTAAACTAAAACAAACTTAGAGGAATATTGCAAATTTTTGGTTTCCCGAAAATTTATTTTGTCCGGGTATTTTGTTTCCCTATCGAATTGAACTTTGAGAAATAAGAAATCCTAAACATGATGAGTTTTTGGACGCGCAGATAAAGATTGAAATAATATTTTAAACGTTTGTGAATTGACGTAGAATGGCACGAATGCTGTTGTTTAAACAACCAGTCGTTTTAAATCAATACTCGTTAAAAGTCGGAGGTTTTATTACAATTTTATTGATATTAAAACGTAAATTAGTGTTTGATTTTTTAAAGTTCAGAGATTCTGAAAAGAAAGTGCACGTGTTGGTAATCGACTGGTCTGGGGCTGTTGCTGTAAACCTTCTGTATTTAAAAGGTAGGATTTATTTTTATCATTCATAATTTTTTCCAAATAACAATTACGTTATATGGCATGTATTGATAACATTAAAAAATTAGTACTTCAATTATTCTGCTTACAATACGCATTAACATGTCGAGGTTTTCTACAGAACAATCGTTATCAACGGCACTTGATTGGATTTTATGTTTTTGCGGTAACACTAAAGTGAGCGAGTAATACTGTTTTAAAATAATTGTTTCTCTGTAGTCATTGAACGAAAGAGACGCAAATATCTTCCAGGCACTGTCGTAAATATTTGATTAAAGCAAATCTATAAAAATAACGTTTTTCTTTATTTACAAAGCACAAAACGATGGTGTTTGTACATTCTGCTTACTAAGTATTACAAACAATCAATTAAAGGTTTCTAAAAAACTTAAATGCGTGGGCATTTTATGTGGATTGATTGACTGATTGATTGATTTATAGCCTTGAGTACCCAATACCTGCACTTCGACTCTGTGGTATTTTGTGCATCCCCTAATTCTTCAAGCCTATCTTGTGCCCTCAACGAGTTGAAATATGTGCCCTTACGAGATACTCATGTGTTTTTACTTACACCACAACCCCCAAACAGTTGCTGTCTCTTACGATAAGGAACCTTTTCTCTTCCTCTTCCCCACATAATCTACAAAGTGTACTTCCTCAATATACGCCCTTTTTTATAAGTGTTTTCTAAGATGATAGATTGAGTGCATCGTTACTCTGGGGGAGGATGTTCCAGTTATTTTCTGTCCCAGTTTGTTTCCCTGTGCTCCATCCCAATGAGAAGCATGTTGTGTGCTCGTCCATGCTTCTATTGCTATTGCCGTTCTAATACTACGCCTGGATATACCAAATACAAGTTCTGGCACTATAAACGGTGTAGAAGCGCTAGTTTTCGCGGGAGCCTTTGTTTGTCATTGCACTCCACACCTGTATGTCCTAGGACTCATTCTCGGATAGGAGTTCTACCTGAAATAGGCATTCTCTTCTTTAAGTCTTTTTGACTACGTATTTTACATCATCCTATAGCATTGCATTGCGGCAAACGTTTCAGCTTTCTCTAAGGATACACATATATTTTCTTTCTATATTGATGAAGCTGTATAACAACTAAATCGCTCTAGCCAAAAGAAGGCGAGATCCAAGAACAACTCGATTCTGTAGAGCAATAACTAACCCTACCAATGAAGAAGTTTAATATAGAAGAAATAAAATCTACAATCAAGGATAATTTAAGTCCGAAGAAAGTCCCAAGATATGACCGTATTACGGGCAAGGTCCTGAAAGAAGGAAGGTCTTAAACTACTGACAGAAATTTGTAACGCTATACTACGAACATTTCACTTCCCATCACGGTGAAAAGAGGCCCAAATAATTCTTATATTGAAGCAAGGTAAACCTTCCGAGGAAGTAGCATCCTATCCTAAGAAGGCAGGTCTTAAACTACTGATAGAAATTTGTAATGCTATACTACGAACATTTCACTTCCCATCACCGTGAAAAGAGGCCCAAATAATTGTATAATTCTTATATCGAAGCAAGGTAAACCTTCCGAGGAAGTAGCATCCTATCGCCCCATCAGTTTGTTGCTACTAGCGTCGAAACTATTTGAGAAGCTTCTACTAAAGAGATTGAAACCACTGCTTGAAGAACATGACCTGATTTCAGATCCTAGTCGTGGACAAAATTAACCAGACCTTTGAAACAAAGCAATATTGTTCTGCAGTCTTCCTGCCCATAGCCCAGGCGTTTGACAAAGTCCGGCAAGCGGGATTACTTATAAGGATTAAACAGATGCTTCCACACACATACTATTAACTATTCAAATTCTACATGCCAGACAGATATTTTCAGATGAAGTCCAAGGACAAATTAACAAACCTACATGCCATAAACTTTGAGATTCCTCAAGGAAACGTGCTGGGCCCTATATTCTACTACCTCTTGCATACGTCATACATACCCACCAGTAGTCAAACCATGATGGTCACATTGGAGGACGACGCCACTGTTTTAGCTCTGCACGAGAAAAAGAAGTAGCTGCTTCCGAATATCTTCAAACTCCTTTAAACTCGTTAGAAGACTGGCTAAGAAAATTGCGGATCAAGGCTAATGAGGCAAAGTCTGTCCATGTATGTCACCTTGAACGACGTATATTTGCTTCAACCAGAAGATGCGAAATACCTAGGGATACTTGGATAGGAGGCTAACTTGGAGGAAGCATATTTTCACCAAGCGCAAACAACTAGGCTTAAAATTCACAAAGCTATAGTGGATTAAGAAAGAAGAATATCTAAACTCACACTAGACAATAGAAGTAGTTTGGAATGTTTGAATTATTGTATACAACTGTAGGATACGGCGAACACCGCAAATTTGAAAAGTCTACAACGATTTCAGTCAAAAACATAAGGTCCATAACAAACGCCATGGTATGTGAGAAATTAAACACTTCATCATGATCTTCAATTGAAAACCGTGAATGGAGAACTTCGTCTCGAATTCCATCCAAACACGTTAGCAGTTAATCTCCTAAATAACACTGATGCAACATATAGACTGAAAAGATTCAACCCTTGCCAAATAGATTTTAGTTCATGTAATATTAATGTTAGATTAAATATAATTAAGTCAGTTAATTTACATATTGTTTATGTAAATAGTACTTTAACCGCTGTACCCTGTGCCAAGCGGGATCCATCTGTAAACCAGACTAGCACTTTCGCCAGTAGGGTGGAGTTGCTTGGACCCAATCAATGCGATCGCATCACACAGGTTTGGTTTGTCAAAGAAATACTTTGAATCAGTGTAATCAGTGTCCATTCTTAAAATAGGATCACATTTAACCGCGTTCTTCTGTATTATTTTGTGCCCACACCGTTCGCTACGAGTGTACCAGTTACCGATGGATCTCATTCTATGTACTCCGATCAAAGCTTCCCCTCTTAAGTGAATGTCCAAGGGGATTAGTCCTGGTAAAGTACGGTGCTTCTAATGACCCCACAGATGCAAAAATAGGCCAGTCTCTATATACCAGCTACTTTTGGCTATAGTAATTTTTGGTCACCAAACTAGGGTGCCATGGGCTTTCGTGAGTCTAAAGGTTCAATCACACTGGGGCAACACTAGACGACATGTAGCACACCACATCCCGTCTAGTGTTACCCGATCTTGATGTGCGGCAAAAATCATGCCATATAATAACTTTAAATGTCGCACGTGAAACTTGTCGCTCAATATCGCATGCGGTTTGTCGTCTATGTTTGTAGCATGCGGCTAAACCAATTCAGTTGAAGCAACATCAGTATTTTCCGTCATGTCTTTGGAAACGGTCAGGGCGGCTGCATATTTAGTAATAGCTTTAAGTAATACCAGAAGAAGAAAAAGAAGGAAGCCAAGATGGCGGAGAAGAGAATTGTATGTTAATAGTCAAGGATCTCGGAATGACTTTTTCAATGAATTGGTTTCTGGCGATGAAAGCTGATCGGAAATTCTTTATTTTCCTTTTCATTTTAATAATAATAGTAGAGTCGTATTTACACGCGAGCTGCTTCAGCTTATCTTTCTTTCTTTTTTCTTTTGCCCTCTTATATCTTTATAATGTTGAGGGGGCCTGACACACCGAGCCGCACAGTGATCACCCATTCAAGTTCTGGCCAAACAGGCCTTTGCTTATTTTTTCCATATTTCAGTATTACGTGCGCGCTCCCACTTTATCATACTGCCGGTTACTTCAGCTTATCAGTTTTTAATTTATTGTCTTTGTAAACAGTAGTTCTGTTCTTCCACAATTCCGGTGAATTATGATAATCTTCAATAAATAAAGTAATTCTTTCCATATTTCACTCCATGTCGCAGGATACAAGCCGCACCGATCTACTGGCCGTCGGATAGTGGGCGACATTGCACGACATGTCGAATTCTGTCGAAAAATGACGCATGCGACCGGCAACAACAATCGGCATGCGGCATGCGACAAAGGCGCTTGCTGCAGTTGAAAGAGTTCGTGTAGCATGCCCCACTGCCGCATGCCACATGTTGCATCAGTGGAATTGTGGCTTAACAATCGTGACATTTTCGAAAAACGCGCGCCTTCCCACCATGAGGAACATTTTTGCTTTGTTTGCAATGTTCATCAGGTGTTTATCTCAGTTTAATTTTGCATCCAGGATAATGCCTAGACACTTCCAGGTCAGCCCAAACTCTCTCCAAATATTGTAAGGTTTTGAAATGGCTTTGAAAGGTATTAATGATGTTATTGATGTTAACGTAAGTTTTATTTTAAAGTTTTCTCTCTAACACCACCTTTGGGTGACATTTAGCGCCTTCTGCATTAAGTTCCCAATGACAGTTAGGGGTGCTCCTTATGAGAATGACTATGTCATCTGCATGTCCTTGGGTGTACAAACCTTTATCATTCAATATCGTCACGAGTTCAAACATGCGTGAAATTAAGAAATTTTTAGTTATTGGTTCATTAGGGGAAGTATCTTTTATTAATTTTGTTAATTTTTGGAAACTAAAAATTTGCCACACAAAATTTCCAAATTTTATTGAACTGTAATAATTTGAATGTTTTGAAAAGTGAATGTTTTTAAGTTGTAAGTAACAAAACAAATAGAAAAAAAAACTAGAAAGCTTTACAAGAAGTACAACTTTTATCTTTAGTTCGTTTTAAGAAGCATTGATAAACTCTTATATTCTCTATCTTTCTTAAATTTCTTTGGAAGTAAAGAGTCTTTAAATTCCTGTTCTATCTTCAGACACGAAAATAATGCACTTTTATTTAAAAACGCCATTCTGTAGACATTTTTGAGATAAAGAGATTACTTAAAGCTATTTTAAAAACAAACTACTGAAAATAAACGAAAATTCTTGCTTTGTAACCTATAAATAAATGCTGTCCGGTCTGCTACCCCTTTTAATAATAGAAAGCGTACTAAGAATTTAGTTCTTGTAACATATTTATTTAATAAAAAAAACACAATACCAATGAATCAGCGATTTGAAAAAAGAAAACGCTGATTTTTTATTCTGTACACCACGTTTCCTGTGTGCATGTGGTTTTTACAGTAGATAAATGATGGACATGATTAATGGTAATGGAAGCATTTTGCTTGCTAAAGTTGTTTAACAAAAATGATTTACTTATTTTGAATTTGCGATTCTTTTGTTTTTTTTTATTCGTATTTATTCTGTTATTAATAGAGCGCAGAATTATCAATTATGCATACATATAAAAGAAGAGCGGCATATAAATTCCATAGACGTATGCTATTAAAGTAAACTGCAGTTTTGACATCGCTTCCTGAAAGTAAATTGTATTATAATAATTAATGCCCAAATAGACTAAGTAAAATATCTCGAGCTTTCCTAAAGAAAAAAGCTAAGGAAACTGTAATTTCCAACATCTAACTGCTTTTAAGGCAAATACAAAGCAAACAATTACAAATATTTATGCACTTCCCGTTTGCGGATTCGACATTTTTAAAACTGCAATCTTTTTCGACATTCCGGCGTTATATATGGTAGAACGGCAGGGGGCTAGCCGTTCAATAAATATATACGTAACGGTTGTAAAATAGCCCACTTATCAGATTTACTATGAAAGTACGTGCAACAATGCAAGTGCACGTACTTGTTTCATATTTTTTCTATTTATCTCGCACGTCCGTTGCAAATTGTTATTTTAAATGGGCTTCAGTACGTTTTACCTGCACTCCATGTTGTAAGATAAAGCAGTAGTTTTAAAGGACATCTTATCGTCCTGCCATTTACGAGTAAAAGATAAACTCTGAGTAGTTCAGGTTTAATAACAAAAATTTTTAGATTCCAGACAGCACTTTAAGTTCTGGCATTACCATTACCTAGTTAATGTTGCTTTAACTATGTTTTAATAGGGCATTGCTTACAATATTGTTTTTAGGTAAATATTTTTATTGGAAGCTCAGGGTCATAACGAATTGACACTCCTTTTCGCTACCAACTCACACAAGGTTCAGATCTCGTCAGTGGCATAAATTTTCAAGAACCATGAAGTTAATCCTGATAATTAAGTATAGAATTAAGTAGAATATATGCTCAAGTAGCCGGTGACAATATTTTTATTGCTCTGTAGTAATAATTATTCTTGCCTGCTGAATATAACATTTTCGTACTTCATAAGAATTTAAAAAAGTTCCTCTAAAAACAACATCATACCTTCCTTACATGTTAATTTTGAAGCTTCTAACACTGTTTGGGTAACACTGTTTTAATTGTTAGTTCATGCATTTTTAAAACACCCTGTATTAGTAACAGTAAAGGACATACATATCTGTTTCTAATTTTCTATATATTTATGTACTTATGATGTTTTATATCCGATGGCTTCCTTCTCGTTCTAGTTATTTCTTCTTTCTTTCTTTTTTTAATTTATACTCCTGCTTCTAACTATTTCCTGTTTTTCAATTCGATGTTTTATGCACCTTAATTATCATTCCGTTGTTCTTGATTTCTGTGTTTTTATTTTTTGTTTTATAACTTTTATTTTTAATTGTTCTAAGTTTGTTCGTTTTTCGTTACTTCATTGTTTGTTTTGAATTTGCTCTCTGTACGTACTCCTTTCTCCTTCTAGTTTGATTTATGTTATTTTCTACTCTTTTTTATTCTGCTTCCATGTAGCATTCACATTTTATTTAATTTCTCTTTTGCTTTTCTACCGTAAGTTTCTTTCATTACTGATTTTTTTGTGAAATTAAAAAGTCGTCCCTGTGAATTCTGATTATTCTTCTGCTTTTATTTGTTTTCTTCGTTGATTGTTCATGTTCTCGTACTTAATTTTTTTACTTTCCCTTGCTTCTTCTTCCCTTCTTTCTGTTGCTTATAGATATCTTTCATGTTCATATATTTCATCTATTCTTATTTTAATACTAAAAGCATAATATACTCGAAATGCTTTATTTCTATAATCCTCTTACTCTGCTTCATTTTTTTTGATTATCTAGTTTCCCCCCCCCCTTTATTTTTTATTTTTGTTTTTCTTTTTTTCAATCTTTGTTTTTCTACTTTCTGGTTTGATAGAAAAATGACTTGAGATTAATTATTTTATTTTATATTCGTCCTTATTTTGATATATTTAATATAAATATATGGAAAACAGGAGGGAATGGACAAAAACCGTTTGGGTTTCTTTTTTAATTACGGTATTTTTCATCTAGGATTTGGGTTGTGACGTCAACTTGCTCCACCTAAAAACTGTATGGGTAGACACGCGTTCGTGCGCAGTAGGTGATGAAAACCTAGTTTATAAAGAGATGAAGTATAGTTGGATTGTGAATTTATAAACAGCGCGTTGACGTCACAACCCAAATGCTAGGTGAAAAATACTGTACAAAGTGTGAAACAATTTTGTTAGTATTTACAATTTGAATCAAGTACGTTTGTTAGTATTACAATAAATCGAGTACGTTCAAATAATTGTAATTGTTTTAGTTCACTAATAAATGTCAGTTCGTTTTCGGGTGACGTGTTTTTATTGTGTCGGCTTCATTATCCCCAACAGGTTATGGGCCCAGAAATAACGAAGACACAAAAACAATAAAAAGTCATCTCGCGTAAAAGTCGAAACGTGGCGTATTACAAAAATCGAGTGTCGCGACGAATGAAGTGTCAATTCGAGTCGCGCATACGAAGTACGAACGTAACCTTGCTTTTGTTCGAGAACGTGATACGGTATCGGGATGGCGCAAGGAAATATTTTTAACTCCAGCCGAATCGAAACGTTGACAAGAGACAATTACGATACTTGGCGAATTCAGGTCGAAGCATTACTCGTGAGAACGGACATGTGGGATTATGTTTCCGGAATAAGGGTTAAACCCGAAGTCGTAGGCGAAGGCGAGGAACGCGACAGACTACAAGTGGAACATAACACCTGGATATCTCAAGACCGAAAAGCCAAAGCAGATCTCGTTCTTGCCATCAGCCCGCCGGAATTGAAGCAAATCCGAGGATGCGAAACGTCACACCAAATATGGGTAAAACTCGAGCAAACCTACGCGTCGAAAGGTCCCGCACGTAAGGCAACTTTATTAAAACAATTAATTCAGCACAGAATGACAGATGAAGGTGACGTAAGAGAGCATTTGTCGAAATATTTTGACACCGTTGATAAATTGAACGCCATGGACGTCGAAATCAACGGCGATCTACTCACGATCATGCTTCTCTATAGTTTACCGAATAGCTTCGAGAATTTCAGATGTGCGATTGAGACGAGGGACACGCTACCAGACGCCGAATCTCTGAAGATCAAAATAACGGAAGAAAGCGATGCCAGGAAAAGGAAAGTCGACGATTCCGACTCCGGAGCAATGTTCGTTAACCGACAAAAGGGTTCTATCAAAAACGTGCAAAAATCGCAGTCAAAATTCAATTCACAAAGCAAAAGATATAAATGCGGTTATTGCAAAAAGGTTGGTCACAAAGAAGCCGACTGTTTTTCCAAGAAGAAGCAAAAAGACAAGGAAAAAGAGGAAAAAGTCAACCTAGTCGGCGAAACCTTTTACGTTAAAAACGATGAAGGCGCATCTCAATCATCCAAGAGTCAAAAGTGGTGTTTGGATAGCGGCTGCACCTCCCATTTATGCAACGACAAAACTTATTTTCAGGACTCAAAGGTTACAAATAGCAAGATTAAACTCGCTAGTTCCGCAACTGCAAGTGTGAAGGCACGAGGAAATGTGACTATGACTGTCAGCAACGGTGCAGATAACAAGAAGATTAGACTCGAGAATACTTTGTTCGTTCCGGAGCTGAGAACTAACCTCATGTCAGTGGCGAAAATTGTGGACAAGGATCACGAGGTCATATTCAGAAAACACGAAGCCGTTATTCAAGATTACAAAGGCAACGTGAAGATGATCGCTGACCGCAACGGTGACCTTTTCTACGTACGCAAAGGATTCGACGAAACGCAAATCGCAACAAGCACCGATCAGTCCTCGGCAGAGGTTTGGCATGGCCGATTCGGACACCTCAATTATGCAGATCTGGAAGCAATGCGAAACCACGTGACCCGTCTACAACTGGAAAAAATCGAAAGTCTACGCAAATGCAAAACTTGTATCGCCGGTAAGTTATCCAGCCATCCATTCCCCAAAGGAGGCGTTAGGTCATCGAAGCCCCTAGAGATCGTACATACGGACTTGTGCGGCCCGATGAGATCTGAATCAATTGGTGGCGCACGATACTTCATGACGATTACAGACGATTTCACTCGTTACACGGACGTCTATTTTTTGAAGAACAAAAGCGATGCCGCGACAAAATTCATCGAATATGTCAACTTCGCCGAGAAGCAGACAGGATTCAAGGTACAAGCGGTTCAGTCCGACAATGGGACCGAATATTGTAACGAGAAGTTGGACTCCTTCTTCAAAAGGGAAGGAATTCGACGCAGGCTCACTACGGTATACACACCTCAACAAAATGGGATAGCCGAACGTAAGAATCGAACACTTGTTGAAGCAGCCAGATGCATGCTCATAGATTCAGGTCTTTCACCGTCATTTTGGGCAGAGGCCATCGCGACGGCGAATCACATCCGTAACAGATGTGTAACGAAGAGTCTGGACAGCGGCACACCCTTCGAGAAATTGACAGGAAGAAAGCCTAATGTTACATATTTCCGTACTTTTGGCCGTAAAGCTTTTGTTTTAGATAAAAGCCCAAACAAAGGGAAATTCGAACCCAAGGCCAAAGAGGGAATCTTCGTGGGTTACTCCACGGAATCGAAGGCGTATCGGGTATGGGTCCCAAACGATAGAAAAATTTACGTCAGCAGGGACGTGAAATTCGTTGACGAGTTTGACACGAAGAACGAGTATCAGGACATCGTGTCAAACAATACCGAAAATGGCAGGTTCAAAATTTTGGACAACGATCTCACCGCCAAGTCTAGAGTGATCAAAGTCGGAATTGGCTGGAATCGTCCTACTGAGAAGGAGGATCAGGCTGCACCCGAAGAAGATGACGCCGCGGAACCTGGAATGCCTATCCAAGATGCATCCGTACCTAGGAGGGCCCCTGGGAGGCCAAAGCTGATTCGAACCGGTAAGCGAGGACGACCAGCGAAACAGTATCATATGGTTACCGACAAGGAGACATGTGAGACGAATGAAGACGTTCCTGAGGATCATTCGATAATCACGCAGGAGGATGAGAACGACGAAGAATGGTTCGGCGCCATGTCCGGGATGTGCACTGCCGAGATAACACTCGAGGAAGCCATCAACGGGGACGACCGTGAAGAGTGGAAAGATGCGATCTACGAAGAGATGAAGAACCTTGTGGGAAAGGACACCTGGGAAATTGTAGAAAAGCCAGTAGATGCAAGGATTGTCGGGTCAAGGATGGTCTTGCGCAACAAACAGGGACCTGACGGGAGTCTGGAACGACGTAAAGCTAGACTTGTCGCCAGAGGGTTTTCACAACGCCCGGACATCGACTATCACGACACGTTCGCACCGGTAGCTCGATTGACTTCTTTCAGGATCCTGGTTGCCCTTTCCGTAGAATTCAACTTGGAAATCATACAATTGGACATAAAATCCGCGTACCTGAACAGCGACATTGACACTACAATCTACGTGTCCAAGCCCGTATTTTTGGAAGAAATGCTTCGGAGGATTATTTGCGAAGAGCCGAATTCCGAACTTGAGAGCAAAGCAACAAAGATGCTTAAAGATCTCAAAGGTAACAACAGAGTGTGCAAACTCAAAAAGGCACTCTACGGGCTCAAGCAAGCTGGACGTCAGTGGTATAATGAGTTATCCCGAGTTATGCGCGGAATGAACCTGACGCCAACAAAATCCGATCCGTGCGTTTTCCTCGACACTCTTAAACATGACTCGAAGACAATCGCTCTTATTTACGTGGACGACATAGTCATTGCCTCGAACGATCCAGGAAGACTCAATGAAATTAAAGCAGAATTATCTCGAAACTTTGAGGTCAAGGACCTCGGCCGGTTGAAGTACTGCCTGGGGATCGAGGCACATCACGAACAGGACAAAATCACACTATCCCAAAGAGGGTACATCCACGAAATCCTATCGAAGTTCAACATGGTGGAGTGCAAACCAGTACGGACACCGCTCGCCACTGGAACGAAGATGACAAAGGGCGATGAATCGGACAAGGTGGGTGATTACCCTTATCGGGAACTCACCGGAGCCTTGATGTATCTGGCGGTCGGCACCCGACCCGACATCGCACATGTGGTCAGCGCACTTTGTCAGTTTAATGATTGTTACAACGACAGTCATTGGGCGGCTGCAAAACGGGTACTTAGGTACTTGAAGGGAACAGCAGACCTCGGCCTAGTCTACACCAAGCAAGGCGGACATTTAGTCGGTTACGTAGACGCAGACTGGGGTAACTGTGTCATCGACAGGAGATCCTACACAGGTCAAGCTTTCCTTCTATCGGGCGCTGCAGTTTCATGGTGTTCAAGGAAGCAACGCACCGTTGCATTATCTTCAACGGAAGCAGAATATCTGGGGATCACGGACGCAACGAAAGAAGCAGTTCATCTCATGCAGCTCCTGAAGGAACTGGGTTACAAGGATCTAGCCAGAGCAGTACTGTTCAACGACAATCAAGGTGCAGGACAGCTCGCAGCCAATCCCGTGCGTCATTCACGCACCAAACACATCGACATTAGATGTCATTACATTCGAGAAGTTTTATCGACCAAGCCTTTAAAACTGGATTATATTCCGACGGAGAAGATGGCAGCAGACGTTTTGACGAAAGCGCTACCTTCACCGAAACACGATTTTTGCAGAGAAGCGTTGGGCCTCCTCCCTATTAGCGACATCTAAGATTAAAAATTGAGGGAGGGTGTTAGTATTTACAATTTGAATCAAGTACGTTTGTTAGTATTACAATAAATCGAGTACGTTCAAATAATTGTAATTGTTTTAGTTCACTAATAAATGTCAGTTCGTTTTCGGGTGACGTGTTTTTATTGTGTCGGCTTCATTATCCCCAACAAATTTATTATATTTTAATGTTAATAAAAAAATTTGATTATGATAAGAATAAAAGGTAAAACAAGTATTACGATTACAAGTTTAAGTAATTACAATAAAAAGAAATACAATTAACAAACCAATTAGAATACTCCACCTTAAAGCAGAGAACAGAATGAACTCGGGGAAGTACTAGCATGTAGTACGTTGACACTTGACACATGCTTTTTCTGAATGCCAGTGATGCACTCGTGCTAAAAAGTAGACCCAAGGCCGAGTTAGCTTGCTAGTAACAAGTAGCTGTGCTAGTACTGGCAAATAGCTGTTTAGACATGCTTTTTTTACGCGAGTAATGGCACGAGTACTCTACTCGGCCGAATAACTAGCAAATGTAAACCCGGCATAACAGTACGCAAGAAATTACAAATCGAAACTTCAAGCATTATTCATTCTTTAATGCAGGCCTAGAAGTTGGGGTATAATTTATTTTTAGGGCAGGTCCAATAATTTTCAAAAACAAGTTCAAAAAAATAACACACACCGTACGTCCTGTTTTGAAACGCAGCAAACGGAAGTTACATGTAAAATCTTGAATTTAAGTTTCTATCTCTATTGCGAGTTTTAAGTGAAAAAAGTAAATGAACACGTGTTCAGATGTTCAGAATTGTTCCTAAATAAAAGTAGATGGATTTTTTTTCTACGTACTGCGTACTAAATAATTAAATCCTCCTCATCCTAATAGAGCGCTGCAGCAGGTCAGACCTTGGCCTCCTTCATCTTCTGTCTCCACCTTCCTCTATCTAGTGCAGATTTCCTGCAGTTTCTGTTTGCATCCCATCTCTTCCGTGGTCTACCTACCGGTCTCCACTAAATGGAATCCTTGTCTTCCATGGTGGCCTGCCCATTGCAGCCTTTGTAGTTTTATAAAGGTTTCAACAAGCGGGTCTTCTAAATATTGACATATTTCATAGTTATGTCGTATTGTCCACCCTCTGTTTTCCTTCACTACTCCTAGGATTTGCCTTAATATTTTCCTTTTAAATCGGTTTATCGCCTCTGTTATTTTTTGCGTAAGGTGCCACATTTCACTTCCATATCATAGAATAAGTGGTATGGTTGTTTTATATATGCGAATATTTTGTTTCTCTATTCACTTCTCTTGCCTTAATTGTTGGCATTAAGATATACTATGCTCTATTAACTAGCATGAATCTTCTTTTAATTTCTCTTCCCTCACTTCTATCCCTTGCGATGTTAATTCCTAGATACGTGAAATGCTCTACTTCCTCAATGTTGTCATCTCCTATTATTAAGTTCTATAGATAGCCCTACTTCTTTTGCATGTTGTTCTATATAGCTGTCTTGACATTATGTTTATGTGGTCTGAGTACGCTGCTAGTTGAGTAGATTTATTGAACAACATGTTTGATCATCCAACAGACATCCTTCTCATCGCATATTCTAAGGCTAAATTAAATAGTGCGGGGGCAGATATTCTTCTTATCACGTATTCTAAGTCTAAATTAAATACTGCGAGGGCTAGTGCATCGTCTTGCTTCAGTCCCTGATTTATCGTGAAAAGGTCTATCAACTGATTTTGAATTTTACCATGTGTTGGTCATTGTAAGCTTAGTTAAGACTACCAGTTTCTCTAGTATCTCAAATTCCCGCATTAAGGTGTATAAGTTTTCCCTGTCTATGCAATCATATATCGCCGGAGTGACCGAGTGGGGTTAAAAGGCATTCGACTACGGCGCGGACGGTGTCGGGATCAAACCCGAGTTAGATATTCGACGAGGTCACCTATCCAGTCTCTGAAAATAATTGGAAATCGAAATACAGTAGTGGAGTAGGAAAGATAGGCGGCTGTTGAAGGCGTAGTGCTTACCACACCATCCCGTACGTATAGCATGCGAAATAACCAAGATGTGAAAAGCGACTTAGAAAGCCCTAACCCTCCATGATGCAGTCCATGTTTCCTCACGGGGCGTTAGTCCCGATACCTTTACCTTTTTACCTATACAGTCATATGCTTGTTGAAAATCCACAAACATTGACGTATATCTACATCGAATTTCCAATCTTTACTAAGTATTTGTTTAACTGTAAATAATTGATCTGTAGTGGATCTTCCTACGCGGAAACCGAATTGATATTTTCCGATAATTCTTCCGTGGTTCCGTGATGACTGCAATTTCGTTCTAAGGATTGTAACTGTACGAACCCCAGGTGTGTCACCCTTTACAGTTTTTCGCTGTGATCGTCTAGTTTTTCACCAAGATTTCCTTCACCCTCAACCCTTATTGGTTAAGTGAAAATCTTACCCTTTACTTAAATAACTGACTAGTTAGTCAGAGGACCCTTAATGTTGTTGTGGTTCGTTGATCTAGAGTAGCTCACCTTATAAAACAAGAAATAAATACTCCACCAAGTTTAATACATATATTATAAATTCAGATTTATGTACAAATATTTACAAATACAGTAAATAAGTAAGCATAGTGGCATGAACATCAGACTAGGCAAGTTAATTAAGGGCAGTGGCGTGAATAATTATCATACTTTTGTTTATGACTTTGATGTACTTCAGGTGGCCTGAGTGCGTGTTGATCACAAGAAATTATACTGGAAGTCGGTGCGTCTGTCAAATATGCGATTCAAGATCGATCTTTTATGTGATTGATATTAAAATCAATCTTAAGCGGCCGGGGCCAAGTGTGGTTTATCACCAATCTTTTCATGTGTGGTTTATCACCAATCTTTTGACGAGGGTGTAATTGCCCTCTAACGAGTGCGTGCGCTATGCAAGACTCTTAATTAGTACATGAGAAAGCGTTGCTTCCCATGTACGACACTATACGAGATATCGTATATTGTAATTAGTCAGGGATGTTTCACCCTATCGTTAATTGAGAACATGCCCAAGACATATCTCAGTAGTCAGAATTGTCGTTTTTATTTGTAATTAATTGTGATCAGTACTTACACCAGGAGAACCTTACAGTAAATTTCGATAAAGTTAAATCTTGAATACGTGAAATGTATTATAACTGCTAACTTTTCGGTTAATTTGGATTACTGAGGGAGACCCCTTATGAAAGATTTCTACTAATGCGAAGCAACAGAGTGCAGCGCTACTACTGTATACTTTACAGTAATTAGGTACACTAATTAGCGTACTCGTCGAAATTTCAGACGGCTATACAGATAGACTGGATAACCCGTACTGCCTCCGTTGGTAAAATTTGATCTCGTATATATACTGAGAATCTGCATACAGCGGGGTGAAGATTCCACTTTCTCACGAGTGTTTTCCTAAGTGGGGTGGTGGCTAAACGTTCACATGAGTGACCTTTGCCCTAAGACTAATAAATTCTACAGTTGAGTTAAAATACTAATATTATGGTCTCTTTTTAAATTCTTTGTGCAATTTGATATTTTACTGGAAAGCGCTGTTTTTACGCCGGGAATTTATGATATTTCTTTCATTAGTTTACAAATGAAATCGATACTTTCTTGCCACATATGCCCCCAAGAAACACCCCTAGCGTCACGCTTTAAATAAAAGCAATTACATTAAAATATAATCCCTGAAAAATAGAAAATTAAATTTATAAACACGCAGGTGGCTATTACAGGATATTTGTGAAAATCTATGTTGTGCATATGCCCGTTTTGTAAATCGGGCATGTGATACTTTTCTTCCATTCTCTAGGTATTTTTTTTCTCCCATATATTCGTGATTAGCGCATATAATATTCTTAACATAATATTGCCCCCGGCTTTAGCACTTCTGCTAGGATTACGCCAATTCCCGATTATTTGTTATTCTTTTTTGTTTCTATGGTTACCCTAACCTTCTCTATCTAACTGCTGAAAGTAAACTTTCCAGGTATTCTTTATCCTCTCTGCGTCGCTTATCATTTGGCCCATTGCATTTCTACATAGAGTTGTTCTTCCTTATGTTGTTTAAAATATTTGAATGCCTTTCTGGTTTCATTTCCTTTAAAGTCTTCTTCCGGTTGTAGTATTTGATCATTTTCGAATCTTTTATTTTTCCTTTTGCATATTTTATCCGATTTCTTCTTCTTCTTTCTTTTATCGCTTGTTCGCAGTCTTAATCAAACGATTCTTTCTTCCTTTATCGTTGCTTTACCCCTAAAATCTCTTTGGCTGTTTGTGTTGTTATATTTAATCTGGCCCATTGTTCCTCTATTGCTGGTCTACTTCTTCCCTTCATCCTTCTAACTGTTCTTCGATCCCTCTTTTTATTTCTGAGTTTTTCTTGTGCATATTGCTTCTCCTACTTGTGGTTACTTAATTTGTATCGAAGATTCACTTATACTAAACGATGATTCGAAGCACAACATGCGCCTCTTCTGGCTTTCACGTCCAACATACTGGTTACTGCTCGTTTGTCTATCACAACATGGTCAATTTGGTTGGCTGTTGTTACGTCAGATGAAACCTAAATTTATGTCGTATGTTGCGGTGAGAGAAATTCAAGTAAATAAAGTGTGTGTAAAACAAACTAATCATCTGTATGCATCTAAATGCTCTCGTTCACTAATTTGAATTGAAGTCATGGCAACGACTTATTTTACGCCTAAATATGTGTACAAAATCTAAAAGTTTTTTAAATAAATCTTACCTAAAGTACGGCAACGCCCTGTAAAGGGTATGCTACTCTAAGAAGAAGAAGAAAGTACGAGTAGTTATTTATGAATCAATGTAAACAATTAGCATCTACAGTTCAAGTGCTGCTCTTAGGGAGGAGGCGGAGGCCTGGACCATCCAAATAAAACAAAACCAATCAGTCTTAAATTTTGTTTCATAATTGCTTAATTGTATAGTATACAAGAAAGAATCTGGTAGCTTTGACCAATACTTCAAAAAACAACGACGTTAGTGAGTAGATTTAACGACAAAACCCGTAATTTATTAATAAAGCTATATTTTGTTGAATGGTAAACCAGTTCTAGAAGAGTTTTAACGAAAGGAATTTCAGACTAAATAATTTCTTTAATAAGAAAAAGATTTTAGTAAGTAAAAATGATTTTTGATACTGAATAACAGAATTTACACCTAAGTAAATTATGTTTTATTTTCGTTTTATAATTCAAGGGAATTTTCAATAACAAAAACTGGACGTCTTTTAGGAAAAATTTTAACCAAGATTTAAAATAAGGTTCAGTTGTGTTTTGCAGTGGTTTAATTATCGAATACGGTTTAAACAGAAATGAAACTTAGCGTTCATTTTCACTTTTTAGAACTCTTAGTCAACTGAAATTAAAGTAATTAGGGTTTAGATCACTTTTTATGATCCACCGTGTATAACCAAACTTAAAGTGGTTTACTCAGAATACCAAATTAAACATTCAAATTTACTTTAGGTAAAAGCAAAAGCAAAGATGTTTACCTCACTTGTTGATTTTCTGTTGGGTTTCTTTTATACTGATACTCCTAATTTCTTCAGTATATTTAGTAATCAAATAGTTACCAGACAAATGTGCTTTCGCTCGATATGTTTAGTTGTTAACATAGTTCAAAATAGCTAAGGAGGCACAGGAAAGTTTGGTAACCTTAATTTAATAATCATTTAACTATCAACTAAGTTTCTTGAATTTTCTGTGGGAGAAAAAATTTATGAATTGTATATAAATATGTCTGGCAACTCTTGTGTTTAAGTACTACAATCCAAAAGAATGCGTCACACTGTATACGTCCACTTCCTGCGATTTCTTTGAAAAAAGTCTGGGTAGATAATTGTCAGTTATTGTCAGTATTGTTACTGATTCATGCTTAGCAGTCAACTACAAACAACAATGCATCTTTATTTTCTAATTTAATCTTTTTATTCTTCTATCTCTTCTATAAAATCTGATGTCATACTTACGTTTCAAATCAAATAAAACACTCCTCCATAAATCGATGGGGAAAATTTCAAATTGTTGTTGGCTCATGCACTTTCTTTGCCCGTACTTACTCACTTAAATTCCACTTTCAAACGTAAAAAAATAATTTGTATGAAATTTTCTATTGGTGCGCTTTATAACGTGCAGATTTAAAATCTGCAAAATCAACACGAAACTAAATCGCAAATAAATAAAATAAATAATGAATACATGCAAAGCTTTAACGTTTCCACGATTTATTGATAAAATAAACAGAAAATTCTTTCGGTGCGCTGCAATCAAATGAATAAACAAGTGGAGTGTGAGAAAACTCCACTCCGGTTATAGATTTTTGCTTGATCGGAGACGCGAGTGCCAAGAAGAAAATTTTCTTTTGGCACTCGGTAAGGGTTGAAGGTCCTTAAGACAAAGAAATGTGTCCTTTTTAACCGTAAAAATTGCCTCTTTTAAAGGAATTTTTTAGGATACAATCTTCATCTACATTAGTGACGTCAGATTGCATAGCCTGATCGATGTCTGTCCATTTATTTTATTCTTACTCGTTCCATATCGCACTACCCTTGCCTTAGAGCTATTCTGGTAATTTATCGTAGTAATAAGCGTTGAAAAATGACGAATTGTAGCAACATTTTCCGATCATTCTTTCTTAACATAAATCTAGACCGAAACCTGCGTTTACTGTACATAGTGTACATGTCTAACAAATTTCTTGCACTTATTAGAATTGATGAGAAATATCCACGAATTTTTTACCTTTTTATAACGTGATTCGTAAATTTTTTTAATAAGATATTAAACATTATATTCAAAATATAACGCTTACTCCCAATATTTAAATATATATTTCTGATGCCTTTCAAACGAACGATTTTTTTCAAGTGAAATTATTTTTTTGTGTATTATTAGCCAATTATCTGAAAAAATTCTTTAAATCAATAATTTTTCATCAGTTTTTTTTTACAGATAATCAGTTAATCTTTCTTTAAATTTAGCATTCATGCATTATGTATCGTGATTCAGCTTTATTTTTCTTCATAGGCTTATTTAAAAATCTCACATTATACCAACGTTCGTGGTGGTGTTATGGTTATGCTGACATCCTAATTTGACTTTCAAAAAAACACATTTCTGGAAAGCAAACATAAAATTGTTTTATATTTCAGACGGTGAAAAACTATTTATAATTTCAAATGTGAGAATTAGGGCAGCTACTTCCCAGTTCCTATATCAATAATTCAGTTTTTAATTCCGATGTTAAAAATTTACGTTTTATTTTATTATTATTTAAAACGTGTTCTATGCATAATAAAAAGGTTCCAGGGAATTAAAAGAAGGAATAATCGTTAGGTAAATTTAGTTTTCGGTAGTTTAACTTGTTTGATGATGCATACAGAATGAACCGGAAGACTAAAAATTTCAGAAGTGAAAGTTTAAATTCGATGTAGATACACGATAAAACGCAAGCTTAATGCTTACCTCCGATTTAAATTTTGCTAGGGGTCTCTTTTAGCTGAAGTATCAAGGGGCTGTGGATTAGCGGGCTCTCCTACTTGACTGAGCTTTCTCCTTCCATCGTCAATTTCACGATTTAGTTGTTCCCAGTTGCTAGATTTGGCATTTTAGTATTCTAGGGAAGTACTTTGTTAACTAACTTTGTAAACCACATCTGCATATTTAGTTTGCGTTTTAGCTCCCATTTTAAAATACAGTAGTTTATGCCTGGATCAAAATACTTAGGGGGGAACAGGAAATGAACAGTTCTTTATAATACGCCGCCTGCTTTTCCCAAGAACGTAATTTCGAATTATTAAAAGTTTTCAGACTGGTTTATGTTGTAAATTCACAGGTTACGAAGAGTAATTTAATATAAATTTTTAAGGAACTTGCAGGTTGTTAATTACGTAACTTTTAGCCTTTTATGTGCTTCTTTAAGATTTTTCCTTCGAGAATGTTTGACGGCGCTTTAAATACATTTTAAGGTAATTTTATTAAACTCGAAATAGTTGAATAAGAATAATTGGTTGACATTTTCTCCTTCGTTGCCTAAGCTAAAAGGTCTAGGCCGAATTAACTCTACAACCCTTTCTAATGTTTAATCTCATACATATTACGGGATTACAATTTCTGATTCAAACGTCAAGTGAAATTACATATATTAGATTACTACGTAATATGAAGTAACTTTAGGCGAGGTATCATTATAGACATTATATTAGAATTCTGCCTGGTATTTCGGGAAGTAATACTGTGAGACTTTTAAGTGACAAAAAGACAAAATTTATGCAAAACCAAGCAGGTTAAAGTTTTTTTTTGAAACTCTTTAAAAAGCTATAACAATGTAAACGAAACCAATAATTTTTAAAAACTTTCTTATAAGCTTTTGGGACGTCCAAAGAGTTAAATAAATTGAAGATTAAATGAATACAATCAACGGTTGAAATAAGCTTTTTTAGCTTAGACCTTCATGTCAGAATCTGCATCAAATGTTTTGAGACCATTGGCTAAAACGCTTAAACGTTAAAATAGCAAACTGAATGAAGTTACGCCATAAAAACTAAGTAGTTTTATGTACAACTATTGAAAAGTATAATAAATGAGCGACAAATTTTTTGTTTAATTTCCCCTACTTGCTTGAAACTTACTACATGAAAACTAATTCCTATGTGGTTATTAATGATTCCTCCTAATTTGACTGGTTTTGTTTTCACTGAAGAAATAATCAGTTATAATTTGTGTTTGTAGTTTGTTTGTTTAGGGGTCTCGGTGGGCGAGCGGTCGCTCCGCTTCCTCGCCGAGGCCACAGTGAAATCGGTCTGTTCGGGCTGTGGGTTCGACTCGCGGTCCGTGCAAGTCGGTTTCACTTAGTATAAGTTTAGTATGTAAGTTGCATGTATGTAGTGTGTAAGTTAGTGTGTAAGGGACGCCCGTACCCCCTGAAGTAATGCGAAAGCGGTTCCGGGGGGTTGCATGAATGTTTAAGAAAAAAAAAAAAAAGTTTGTTTGATTAGCTTATTCTTTCTAGATTAGTCTTGGCCGTCAGGGGCGTAAAAATGTCTTATAAATATTTTTTTTTGTTTACTTTTTAGAATAAATATTACTTATACAACAGCTCAAGCTACGTTAAAGTCTTATCATGTTTCGGATTTAGGCCAACTTCAGGTTCATATTTGACATTATAATAGAAAAAATGGAACCATCAGGGTTTTTTACATAACAGTTACGTTGCTAATATGCTAAATTGTTAGAAGATACTAATTTTCATCTCTCTTTCTCTCGGGTTATCAATCTCTTCTGATGGTTTGTTGCAACATATTTCTCCATTTTAATCTATCTTGGACTGTTCGCTTTAGCTTTGAATATGATCTGCATTCCATGTCTTCCATACTTGGTGGATGAATTTTATTCTTCCTGGTGGGTTGTTTTCTTCCGCCGTATCTTCTAGGTTTGTTTTTAATAATTCATCATACACTCTGTGAGTAACTCACATATTAATTAATATACGCAACTTTATCTTATATCACATCCCTCCACCAGACGTTGACAGGAGAGCAAGAGAGTGCGCAGCAATATTAATTAAGAAGCACATCAAGCACTATGAAGTGAAATACAAAAGTACCAAGAAGACTTTCTACAGGGGACAAGTGTCGTCATTGAAGACTGTCACGGCCCCCTTACAATCTCCTCACTATAGTGTCCACCAAACTATCGTCCAACTATTGTACCTTAATTCACTTGGAAATATTTAGATTCTTGGCAGGGTGCGACCATAATGCCGAGAACACTGTATGGAGTTCTCAGCTAACTGCACTTGGTAGAGGTAGACTATCAAATCGTACAAGAACTTCAGCTTAGCTTCCTATCGACCTGCTCACCAACGTACTGGCCTACGGGTTACCATTATACAAACAGGGAAACCACTAACCTTATGTAACAAAAGAATGGATTAGAACTACTACAAACAACTCATTGACCAAAATGTAAACTTGTCTATCCCATTAAATTAAAATTAAAAACTGATATAAAAATCAAGGTCCCAGAAATCAAAATGCTTTGAAAAACATTTAGGCTAGTCGGCAATGGGATTTATTGTGGAAAAAATGGTGGCAAGCTGGAATAAATTTTATTCTCTTTATTGGTACCTCCAAAAAGACATGCTAATTTTGCACGGGGTCGCTAGGATTTTGCCGTTATATTGAAAAAAACACGTGAAAAAAGACATTTTTATTGATTTTCGTGAATATTTCAGTTTGGATTAACTTTAGAGCAAAATATCAAGTTATTGAAAATAAAGTAAATAAAATTGTCTAGATCCGAAACTTTTTTCTGTTAATTGATTGGTTACAGAGTTACATTCAAAGCACGCAGCATATATTTATTGTTCTTAATATTTCTTTCATTTCAACATCCCGCTCGTTCCAAAATATTTTTAATAATTTTAAATTAACACCAACGTAGACTTGGTGCCTAGAAGCATTTTTTTTAGAATATCTTGTTTTCTGTTGCGCCTATTTCCACACCACCTAGCTAGCGGTAAAGAACTCGGCGTGTTTTTTTTTTTTTAAGTGATATCCACAGTATATGGAAAATACTTATTGTAATTATACGTGTTGTCTACTTCTTTTTGATGTTGATGGTTTATCTATAATCTCATTGGTGATCTTATCGACACTTTGAGCATCCTGCTCCTGTAATTCGGATTCAAAATTACAATTCGTCATCGCCCAGTTGTTCTATGACTTCTTCAGCATTCGAGCAAGCCTTTCCCTGACATGATCCACACACTAGACACTACTGAACAGACCTTTAATCGAAGAACACGTTCAGCAGTTTTAGTAGATTTTGCGTTGACGTTTTCCGGATATCCATCGAAAACTATTATTGCGTTCGTTGAGTAATGTTTTTTACGTATTCAACGAATTTGTCCAAAATTGCTGAATAAATTTCTTGTTGATGCCACACAACTCTGTGAATAAGAAATCCTTCGTCTACTATGTATACAGGGCCTTCAAAGTTTATGTTTTCGGAAATCGGTACAAATGCTTCGTAAAGAGCAGATTTCTTCATTTTGCGCTTTCCTACCTCATCGAAGAGTGAGAGCGGATAGGGAGCTAGCTCATACTGAAAGTACTCTTGAAATTGTTTGTTGGATTTCTTGGAAAATGAAATTCTTTAGAACAGCAAAGTAGGACCAATTGGCATAATCTTATGTTCTATTTGAACTCCTAAATTTACTGCCCCAATTGGTGTAACTCTTTTTTTTCTCTGAAACTTGACACTGCCAAAGTTGCTTCCAACAATACCCGTCATTGCAGATAGGCATAAACACACAGGGCAAGTTCAATATGAATATAATTCAGTTAGATAACTTAAAAACATGTATTAATAGCGTTTTAGGACACACAGAATATTAAATAATGAAATAAATAGAGAATGGCACATATATGCTGCGCGCTTTCAATATCTGTAACTCAGTAACCCATCAATTAACAAAAAAAAGTGTCAAAACCTTTTTGTAGACAATTTTATCTACTTTATTTTCGATAACTTGATATTTTGCTCTAAAGTTGATCCAAACCGAGATATTCACGAAAATAAATAAAAACGTCGTTCTTCACGTGGTTTTTTCAATATGGCGGCAAAATCCGAGGTCGCTAGACCGTGCAAAATTAGTATGCCTTTTTGAAGGTCCAAATTAAGACAATAAAATTTATTCCAGCTTGCCACCATTTATTTCCACAATAGCCTCTTTTAAACGCCCTGCCGACTGGCCTAATTACCAATTCTATCTCCCTATGCACGCTTGAAATATCAAAAAGGGATATTTTCGAGGAACTATCTTTGCTGAATACTCATAAAGGAGTTGGGCCGATGCAATACCTAATTACTTTCTATATTCATGTAGATATGCATTAGCATACCCTCTCTGGCTTATTTTTAACAAATCCTTATTACTGGGATGCGTACCTGAATTATGGAAGACTAGCAAGGGTCTTCCCATATTTAAAAATGGCGGCAATACTAGTGTAAAAAAATTGCAGACCCATCTCAACGCTGAATTCAATACCAAAACTATTTGAAAAAATTGTAAACAAACATTTATCTTTCACTCTTAAAAACATCACCAATAAACAACACGGATTTATGGAGGTCCACTATAACGAACTTATGTTTATTAAAGAACTATGTGACCTCAGCTTTCGACCAGGGAACTCAAGTCGATGCTGTCTACACCGACTTTACGAAAGCTTTCGACAAGGTTCACCACTCGATACTTTTGAGCAAACTACAGAAGTTGGGTTTGGGTGGATCAGTATTGAGATGGATAGAAAGTTATCTTACGAATCGTAAACAAGTTGTTCAAGTTAACGATTGTGACTCAGAACCAGAACATCTGGCGTGCCCCAAGGTTCCCATCTAGGCCTTTTATTTAATGCTTATATTAATGATCTGACCAAAGTTATAGTAAACAGTAATTTACTTCTTTTTGCCGACGATGCTAAGATCTTTCGAAGAATTTGCTCTCCAGAAGATTCTCGTCTGTTACAAAGTGATCTGTTGAATATATTTGAATGGTGTGCAATGAACAACTTAGATCTTAATTTGAGTAAGTGTCATATTATAACATTCTCTAGAAAACGAAATAATTTAATTTTCTCCTACGAGATGAATACTTTATAATATTAAAGCTCGAATTTTAGGCAAAATGCCTTTTTTTGCCTATTTCGCCGATTTACCTGTTTTTTGCCCTATTTTGCCTTTTTTTACATTGGATGCCTATTGTTGCCTTTTTATTAAATTCCATGCCATATTTTATAAATTTTAGCAAAAATGGCTTATTTTTCGTTTCTGAGACAAGGTTTTTTTAAGAAACACTACCCACATAATCGCAGTATGAGGTGTAGTAAGCCGTAAGTAAGCCTTGAGAGATTATAGCCTATAATCTCTCAAGGGTTTCAGCAATAAATGAACAGGTAGGCTGTTTTACGACTCGTCCATCTGTACTTTCTGAAATTTATTAATGGTGGGGAATTTCCTCAATCCCCTTATTGTCAGAGGATGAATAGAAATGTGTATTTACGTTGTAATATTTCTACGTATTTCTATTTCATATTTGTGGTAATTGTGCGGGAGGGGTCGAAAAAGTTCATGAAGGAAAAGTACACTTCATTTGCATTTAAGTAGTGAAAAGAGTAAGAGTTGCCTTCGAGATGCCTTCAAAACTTTGTGCGTGGATACGTTCTCATCCTGAGCTTTGAAAAATAAAATAATAAACCCAAAATAAAAGTTTTATTATGCTGATACATAAAAGAATAAATTTTGTAACCGTTATTCTGCGAGTTAGAACAACTAACTGACTTTAATAAAGTTTTTTTAAAATTCGCCTTTTTGCATAAAATTTTTGCCTATTTCGAATTTTACTTGCCTATTTATCAAAAATTCCCTGCCTTTATAGGCGCCTATTTGGCCCTTTTTTTCTGGCTATAAATCCGAGCTTTATTTATAATATCCAGAGTCGACTGCATACGCGATCTGGGTGTCCTAATGAACTCAAAATTACTCTTTAATGAACACATTAGTGTGATAACTCGTTCTGCTCTCAAGTCATGGGGGTATACACAGCGGATTAGTCGCGATTTCACTAATGTTCAAACCTTACAACTTTTATACAATGCACTTGTGAGAACTCTGCTTGAGTATGCCTCAGTGATTTGGACACCTTCTACAGCGCCAGCAGTCGGAAAATTGGAGTCTGTCCAACACAAATTTCTGAGAAAAATGTCATTCAAAACCGGAGCACCTATGTACCTTGATGATCACGATTACCGTGATATTTGCAAATATTTAGACTTACTACCCTTAAAACATAGGCGCGACTCTGCAGACTTGATTTTTCTTTTCAAGCTCCTGAATAACCTTACTGATTGTCCAGAATTGCTTGCGAAAATAAATCTAAAAATCCCATCTAGAAGATTGAGAAGGACCGAACTCTTCATTATCGATCATCTTCATAGTAATTATTCTGCACACGACACTATCGTGCGTATCTTGAGGAAGGGTAATGAAGTGTCAGATATCCTCAAGCTCTTTAACACTTCGATCACTAAATTTAAAACAGATTTGAAATACTACTATTTACAGCAACTTTAAATTGTAATTTAACACTTTGTTTAGACATGTAATACGAGTATTATCTCGCTATGTAATGCTGAACTCTTTTTTCTCTCTTATTTTTCACGTATCTCGTTATACTCATATTTATATCTGTGCGGAAATTAGTATTTAATTATGTAAACCAATGTAAAGGGTTTATCCCGTAAACTAAATAAATAAATCAATAAATAAGAAAGGGCGGCTCAGAAGAATTTGGTAACGTGCTAGATACCCATTGGATAAGCTACGATACGAGCAAGCCTCCAGAGAACAAAACCACATTATAAAAAATCACAGAAACAAGTCCCTCGAAGCATACCTGAAAATCCTGACAAACACACTTGATATCGAGTATTCCTTATGGAGAGCTATGAGGAATCCAATACAATTCATACTCCTCCTATTCGCAAAGAAGATCGATCATTTCACGTGCAGATCTAGAGAAGGCTACTAAATTTAGACGACATCCAACATCCCAAAACACAATAGCAGAAGAAGGAGACATAAGGGAGGTCCTCGAGGCACCGCATCAAATGTCATTGTTACCCAAATTGTTTACAGTCAGGGAAGTTCAACGCGTGATAAAATCCAACTTAAAGCCCCAAAAATCACCCGGTTTTATTTTTATCACCGGACGGCATATTAAGGAAGTACCAAGATGAGGAATAGTACTGTTAACACTGATATTCACTTCCAAATTACACTGGAAAACCGCAGAAATAATGCTCATCCACAAACTAGGCAAACCCCCAAATGATGTAACCTCGTACAGACCAATAAATCTGCTACCTGCACTGAGTAAATTACTAGAAAAGCTGTTGATAAAAATATTGACGTAGACAAGAGAAAAACAAAACCATATTCCTGAACACCAGTTCGAATTTAGAAAAAAACACAGTGAAACAAAGTGGCTGAAATCATAAACCAGACATTTAAAGAGAAAAGTTAATGCGCGGCAGCTTTTCTAGATGTGGGTCAAACCTTTGATCGGGTTTGGCACAATGGACTCTGGTACAGGCTTAAGGCAGTACCTCCGCACACACTATAATCTTGGAATCATACTTGCATGAAACGTATTTTCCAAAATGGTCAAGAACTTACAGTGCTTTTCCCGATAAAGGGGGGAGTGTCCCAAGAAAGCGTGCTTGGGCCTACTCTATACCTACTTTTCACAGCAGACCTGCCAGCTGATTACCAAACACGCACAGCAACCTATTCCAACGATAAAGTCATTATGGCAAAACACACCGATCCCAACATGGCCGCAAGGACTCTACAACACTTCGTCGGTATATGTCACTTTCACTAAGTGTAGAGGCCAAACGCCACAAGTTATGGTTTGCCTTAAACAAACCACGTAAAATACCTGGACATGCATCTTGACAAGGGATTGACATGGAAAACCCATATACTAAACAAAAGGAAACAACTTTAGTTATCCAGTTATCTTCTTCTCATACATTTAATCAGGGCCACGTTAAGGCATGTTGGTACCCTAGAGGCCTAGACATTTTTTTTGCCGCCCCCTCTAATTAAAAAATAAAATTATTATACATTACAATCGCGCAACCTAAATAAGTACAATCGACCAAATAGTTTTATAATTTTTGTTTTTAAATAATATTTTAATGTATTTCTTTCAATTCTCTATTGTTTCTAAGACACAATCTTTAATTTTTATTTTGCCGCCCTCACCAGACTGCAGCCCTAGGCAACACCCTTACTTGCCTAATGGATAAATCGGCCCAGCATTTAATCATTAAGTAAGTAAATAACTGAACTCGTTGTTAATGGATAATACCTGTATGCAAACAACTTATTTGCTTAAAGTGTTTATATACTGATCGCAAATAGAAATAAAATGTAAAAAAAAATAATAAATTCATCCTGTCTCATTATGTGTTCTACCATTATCCCTCTTCTTGTTTTTAATCGTAAATTATTCCCCTTTTTTCCTCGATCCTGTTCAATATTTCCTCATTGCTTACTCCGTCTAGCCAGGGAATTTTCATCGTTCTTCAGTAATCTTTTCTTATCTGCCATAGATATGCTCCAAGTTTCACATCCATGCATCACCACACTCCAAACGACCATATAAGAAAGTCGCTCCTAACGCACAACAAACTAGGCGCGAAAGTTGACAATATCACCCGTGCGATTGACTTTCGCAAAACAAATGAACAACCCGTGCGATATGAACACGTATAGGGATATATCGCACAGTTTGCGCAATAATAGGAAGCTGCGGCCGCTTCAAAACAAAAAATGACGGTCGTTTTACCTGAACTGTCAGTGTTACTTTTTGACATGTACATTTTTGGTCGTGGGAAAAATAGTGTTCGTAACTCGTTCGAAAGGCAAATATCTCCGCTCGTGTTTATAAATATTTCTACTCGTGCTCCGCTACGCTCCGCACTCGTATATCTATTTATAAACACTCGCTTGATATTTGCTACTTTCGACACTTGATACGAAAATAACTATTTCTGTTGAATACCGCTTTTGCTTGTTGAATTCTTTGTCTTATTTCTGTGTTACTTCCGTTCTTTCGTGATGTGCTTCCGAGGTAGCAAAAGGACTGTGTTTCTTGTAGTTGTTGATTGTGTAGATGTATTATTGTATGCTATTGTTATGTTTTTTCGCAAATAATGACCTTTGTCTTCTTTTTATTTATTTTCATGTTATAATCTCTCATAATGTCCATTTTGCTGATAGCTTGTTCGAGGTCCTCTTCATTTTCAGTCATTATGTCTATGTCGTCGCGTATCTTATCGTGTTTTCACGGCTATTTACACCGGCATTTATTTCTGCTCTGAGTATTTGTAATGCATTTTTTATACGTGCATTAAAACGCGGCGGTGATAGTCCACAGCCTTGTCTTAGCCCTTTTTCTGATGTTGGCATATTTCTGGTGATTTCCGCTGTATATTATTTATACAGTGTATGTATGATTCTTCTGTCTCTGTATTTTATCCGTTACTTGAAAAACTTCGAAAAGTTTGTCCCAGTTCACATTGTCGAAAACCTTTTCTATATCTATGAAGTGTATCTATATATTATGTGCCTCTTTAACTTTTTGTAGGAGTATCATTTTTTCGATTATTAATCGTAGCGCGAGTATGGTCTCTCTAATCTCTGAGTTTTTCGTCACATATTCCTATATTTTTCTTTATATTCTTCTTGTTAGTATTTTGGAGCCGTGTGCAACAAGGCATATCGTGTGGTAATTTCCGCATTTGTCACTATTACCTTTTTTAGGTATTGTGGGATGATTATATTGTGTTTAAAATCCTTAACACCATTTTATCTTATCTTATCCAGGGTTTCCTTATTTCCATTCCGCAGAGCTCTTTTCTATGGTTTCATATGCCGCTGTTGTAATCGCTTCTTTCATCGATTGCCAGGTTCTATCTATATCGTCCTCTTTTTCAGGGTTTTTGTTTTATAAAATATTTGTTATTCTCGTTTGCATTTTGGTTTTTGCTGTTTCATCTTTTAATTTTTCTTCATTTTTTTTAACTGTAGATTGCAAGCTATCATAATTAATTTATGGTCACTGTCGGTGTCTGCTCCTGGATAGCTTCTGCAGTTCGTTACTTAGTTCTTAAATCTGTTTTTTACTAATATAAAGTCTAACTGAAATCGTTTGTGTCTTCTGGCCTTTTTTAGGTATTAGTTATTACAAGTCCATACTTCATGCAGAATTCTATTAAGCGATCTCCAGGGTCGCTTCTATTTCCTAGATCATATTTCCCTATACAACGCGTCCATCCGTTTTTTCTCCTGCACCGGCATTCCAGCCACTTACTATGATCAGGTTAACTTCAGTTTTGACGTATTTTATAATATCTTCGATTTGGTCATGCTCTTTCGACTTCTTCATCGTGTTTTATGGTGGGCATATACAGGGTGTTAATACTAAGTCGTTACACCCGAAAATGGCAGTTAGAACTCATTAAAACAAACAACTTTTCTTAGTTCCAATTTTTGATTTGGTGCCCCGGTTCGTAGTTATTGTAGTTCTTTTGTTTTTCGAAAAATCGTCACAACTCCCTTATTTTCAGGCCTATTGAAAAAAAGCAAAAATTTTCAAAATTAGCTTTCGGCTCTCTAAAACATTTGCATTTACAATTATTTTTTATTTTTTCAAATAACAAAATGGCGATCAAGCAAAAATTTCAAAACAAGATTTTTTGATAACCACTCCATAGATTTTTGAAAGTAAAATATTTATAAAATCCTTAAACTATCTACTACAACATTTGTCCTAAACATTTTTTTCGATCTATTCAAAAAAAGTCTTTATTCGTTTACTTGAATTACAGATAAGTATTAACTAACTAAAAAAAAAACATTTAAAACGAAGTAGCTTCCTACCATTGAATAATGAAACAAAAGAAGATTCGATCTGAGAAGTACACAAAGCCGAACAAGATACTTCAAACTTAATGCACGTGTATGTTTTCTAGTTTGTATGTTACAAATTTAAATATTTTAAAGTTAATCATTTGTGTGAATTATCATCAAAACGTTGAACTTCTTGACATGCTTTTGCTTTTTGGGAAGACAAGGCATAATGCACAGGAAGCTCGAAGATTCTATCGGAGAAAATACCCTAATTGTCAACAACCAAGTAGCCATTAAAGAAAAGTTGTAGACGTTTGTCAGAAACTAGTTGTTTTTACCCAACAATTGGTGGGAACACCAACAGATTACGCCGAACCCCTGCATTTGAAGAGGCTGTACTTGATATTGTTGAAGATAACCCATCGACGAGCACAAGGGTAATCGAAAGGGGTAATCGTAGGGGAGCATGTAATCGGATCTTACCTTCTCCCAAACCGCTTGAATGGGGAAAATTATTTTATTTTCTTCGATACTGTGCTACCTGTGCTTCTTGAGGACTTGCCATTAAACATCAGACGGAGACGTTAGTTTCAAAATGATGGGACCCCGGCTCACACAACGCGAGAGGTCACCGCATTGCTAAATCGAGAATATCCAAACAAGTGAATTGGGAGGAGAGGTCCTGTTGCGTGGCCAGCCCGGAGCCCCGACCTAACTCCACTAGATGAAGACCTCTGTATATGAGACACCGGTTAACACAGAGTTAGAACTAGTGGATAGAATCGTGGCTGCAGCAGAAGATATAAAAGAGAAGCCGGCAGGCCTTGCGAAGGTCTCAACCAACATTAAAACATGCTGCCGGGCTTGCGTTGCTGCGAATGGTGGCCATTTTGTAAATGTATTATAAATAGTGTACCTGTCAAATCTAATCTTCTTTTGTTTCATTGTTGAATGGCAGGAAGCTACTTCGTTTTCAATGGTTTTTTTAGTTTGTTAATATTTATCTGTAATTCAAGTAAATGAATAAAGACTTTTTTTGGATAGATCGAAAAAAATGTTTAGGACAAATTTTGTACTAGATAGTTTAAGGATTTTATAAATGTTTTACTTTCAAAATCGATGGAGTGGTTATCACAAAATCTTGTTTTGAAATTTTTGCTTGATCGCCATTTTGTTATTTGAAAAAATAAAAAATAATTGTAAATGCAAATGTTTTAGAATGTCGAAAGCTAATTTTGAAACTTTTTGTTTTCTTTCAATAGTCCTTAAAATAAGGGAGTTATGACGATTTTTCGAAAAACAAAAGAACTCCAATAACTACGAACCGGGGCACCAAATCAAAAATTGGAACTAAGAAAAGTTGTTTGTTTTAATGAGTTCTAACCGCCATTTTCGGGTGTAACGACTTAGTATTAACACCCTGTATACACTTATTATTATCTCTGTCTTTTGGATACGAGTGTATTCCTTTTACTCTTTGTCCTATTTCCTTTTTTATTAGAATTCCTACTCCGTAGTTTCCATTTACAGCTGCTACGTTTAGTAGTATGTATTCACCACTCCATGTGTCTCCATCTTATTTCGTATAGACCGAGGATATCCAACTTGTTTTCTTTCATTTCTTGTTTAACATTCGCTAATTTACATTTACACATCTTAACATAGTGTTGATGTTCCATATTTCAATTCGTCTTAACTTAATTCTGTTTCCGCCTCCTACAGTGGTCCTCTCCCGGGAATCCGAATAGGGGCCGGTTTTGCTCCCGGGTGATTTCACTATAGAAGACATCCACTCTGTTTTTTTCTGGGAAAATTTGCTCCGTCTATCTATCTATAACTTGAGCTATGGTTATACCGCCAATACTCGGTCGTCATTCTGTGAAAAATAGGGTGCTCAAAGGCGAGGTTGACATTTGGGTGGTAGAGGCTATATGTTCCGCATACCCACCCCTAATTTTAATTAATTTTAATCATTAAACTAAAATTATCAGAATAATTAAGACAAAATGGGTAAATGGGGAATATAAAGTTGTAAAGCTCAAAATTCGTTGATTACTCAGTGTTCAGTCATATTTAGTTACTTTTCCTAGTTACCAAACCAAATCACACAGTATGTGGTTTACTGTACAAATTTTAATTACCAACATTGCTATTAAAACCTAAAAATTAATTTTAGGAATCTAATTTAATAATTAAAACTAAGAAATATTAAAAATATTCAGATTTTTAAAAATTATATAATACCTACAATTTGCTTATTTAGTGAATGTACATGTAGGTATTTACCATAATTTGCCTGAAGATGATTGAAAGTCAAAACATGAGTAAAGTAAAATTAAATGAAAAGGGCGCATTCTGTTTTCATAATTTAGTCATCAAAGACTGTTTTTTGATATAACAGCAGCGTGCGCTATCAAGCGATATTAATTTCCTTCCTGTATAATCCAACCTTAGATAAAACGACGAAGATTAATTTCAATACGAGCTTTTTAAAGTTAAAGGGTTACAGGTTACAGGTGTAGATGTAGATTTAAAGACAACGTAACAGTGTAATAATAATAAATAATAATGAATGATTGCAACGTCTGATTTATTTATCGCCATGCCAGAAGAAAATCCTCAGTGCACTCACTTCAGAAACACCTTGACGTTTATAAATTTACTCTCGTTGAAATCTTTTGTATGATAAAACGGTAAGGAAATTAACGGAAGTAAATCTAGTACTTTTTTTGAAAAATAAGTCAGACTCTCCATTTTCAGTTATTTATCATATACTATATCACAGACAGATGAATTATTATTAATGAAAATCCATGCAAATAATAAAATAAAAATTGTCGGTATTTCACGAAACAGGTTTTTGATCTTACTAAGAAGCCTTTGCATGAATTATTTTAGCATATTTAACAGTTTACTGTGCCATAAGATAAACTAAAGCTATTTTTAGTCAAGCAGTAGGTTACAATTACTTTTCACATGAGTTACCAGCCCTAAGCCAAGTCTCATAGTAAACAAAACGTTTACTTGCTTCTCGTAACTACTTGTAGTTGTAATATCCTTGTAATCTTCTGTAATGATTTAAGTACCTGCACCTAATATTGCAGCACTAAGGCAAGGTTTTACGCTTATTTTGTCCCTCAGCACGTCATTAAAATACGGTAGCTGATGAGCTGATGACTAATGCGTAAAAATGCTATTGATTACAAATGTTTATCCAGGCTTGCAACTTAAGAAGTGCTTAATGGTATTTACAAATACTTTACGCCTTATTCAGCTACTGGAATTAACCACATTTTTCTGGGCGAACACTTTAGTTCTTGGAAGAATTTGAACCGAAATAATATTTCGATTTTTAAATCGTTTTAAGTTTTAAGAGTGTTTTTACATGACTCTACTTACTCGGTTTTGTAAAATTCTTCACGTAATGTTTTTAGGCCTGTGCAATGTTGAAAAAATATCGGTATCATCGAAAAAGTATCGAAATATCGAATCAATCGATATATCGAATGCCTACGTTTAATAATCCAATACGTATGTAGTATTGATTCATCAAATATACTCCACATATCGATAATAAGCTTTTTCCTTTGAAAACATGGATTTAAAAGAATTATTAAAAAATCCTAGCCCTAATTATTTTACATGTAAGATGTAAGAAAGCTACTAAATTTCAAAAGTTATCATATTTGGCGAAATACATAAATACAACTAAATATTGAAAATTTCAATGAAAATGTCAACATTAAATTTTCATCGAGTTATTGCTTATGTTACCTATAAGATGGGTTAGCAATATTTTTCATTATTTTTTTTACTCAAAAAGTTGAGATTTTTGCTATGTGGTGTAGGTTAATTTAGAAAATCCACAGTATTTAGTTGATGTCACGGTATAATTGTTTTCGCTTCAGTTCTTTATTCTTACTTCTGATTTGGTAAAATTTAGTGAATCATTCCGTTTATGTTCTGAATTGGATATTTTTTCTTATTCACAAAATTTAAATGTATTATACGAACCACAAGAGATGACCCCTGCCGCAGCACACGCTGAATTTAGTAACGACAAACACGCGTGTATATTTGTTCACAAACCCCATGCACACGACAAGGATAGCATTACAATAAGACTGTGTTATGATTAAAGTGCTTATTTGACTAGAGTAGTTTACGTCAAATGCGCGTGTCATCACTAAAACGTCAAACTGTCAAATTATTAATACATTTACATTATTTTATTTTATTAGTTATCTAAATTCCTATGTTCATTGAAATTCGTTTATGTGGTACGTATTTGTGTTGGGAAGTTTAGATAAATGAACATTTAATTTGGTTTATTGCGTTGCAGAAGAAACACAGTTGTACATTTATTGGTTAGATTATTATATCATTTGAAATTTTTAATTGGTAAATAATTTAAGTTGCATCTAACCTTGGTCATTATAAAAGTGAGTAAACACAAATAACTAAAACAGTACAATACGGATTTTTAAATTTCTTAATCAAAAGGAAAATAATTTTAAGGTTAAATTCGTATTGAAAGTACTTGACAGCTGTTTGTTTTCCGGTTAAAGCGCCAATCATAATTGCTTGAGAATACAACTGATGCTAATTTGACTAGCAAGTAAAATCTTACTTCATACGGATAGCATTGATGAGGCAGGGATCATCTCTTGTGGTTCGGATAGTAATTTGGTAACGTTATTATGAAGTTTTAGAAATCACCAAGCTGTAAATTCAGACAATGCAGTCTTTCGTAACCAGAAAAATCTTAATAATTATCCTGTGGTGGAAGCACCGCTTCCCTTGCTTTCACAACGCAAAACAATATGATTTATTAATTTTTTTTTGTTTCAGCGGTAGGTTAAAATTATTTATTTAATTTTCGCTTTGTATAATATAATGCGAATAGTCATTGTTAAAATTAAATTTTCTTTTATAATTTATCCTCCAGGTAGAAAGGGGGGTTCCTCCCCCGAAAAATTTTGAAAAATTTGAGTTTAAATACACAGTTTTAACGCTCCCAAGCACATCTGCACGTATACGTACAGTACGAGTACGACCCATTACGATTACACAGTACGGTTTGACTACCGTTCTCAACGAGCTGGACGGCTGACCGTTCCAACCGGTAGACGATTGTTTTTTTATTTATTACTCTTGCCAGAATTGGTTTAATCCTTAATTATTGTTACATCACAGTGCATCACACAAAAACTACAACAGATATTTGCAAAGCATTTTTCGTTTCTTTAAAATATGCCGCCCCCTAAAATTTGCCGCCGGGGGCACGTGCCCCCTGCCCCCGCATAGTTTCAGCGCTGATCAAAGGAAGGATTATTATTAGGAGGATGCATGGGTAATTGATAAGATTGTGGATATGGATAATCTGGGACATACGTTGGTCGGGAATGGTAAAAAAAAATAGATAAATGCTGTTCAGCAGGTGGTGCCAACGCAGCTAGCTCTACTTTATTAACAACTTCAAACACTTGTGATTTCACTTCTATCTGCAAATGTGTTGGTAGCGTTAATGAATCCTGGTTAGCCGTGCTCTTGCTATCGTCTTTACTACTTAAATATTTATGTAGAACATCTGCAACGCTGCCCTGCTGATTTCGACGAGGATGAACAACTTTCCGTTTTGACAGGGATGATGTACTTGCTGATGGTGAGGGTGAGAGTATGGGTGTTAAATTAACGATAGGATCGGTTTCCAGCGCGCTGTCCTGGCTGGCGTCGGCGTCCTAGGTGTCTTCTTCAGCTTCATCGCCGGAATTTTCTTTTAAATTACTGATTTGCTGGCGTTCGTCAATGAATGGCAAGAGAAATACCATTTGTTTTTTCCAGTTTCCATGACCTACTTTTCTTTGCTGAATCGCCACTTTTAAATTTACGTGCCTTCATTGCTTTCCTAAAGCAGTCGCGCAATCTTTTCCATTTCTGTTTACAGACAGTAACTAGAACAATGTAAATAAATTGCCATAGTGCAGAAAGGCCGAAGAAATGTTATAAATGTATACCTATAGTATACCTGTATAATATTATACCATGAGATCAAAAAAAAGATGATTCTGAGCAGGCCTTGACTAGCATTCTAGAACCAGTGTAGCCAATCGTGTTGTACTAGTCAAGGCCTGCTCAGAATCATTTTTTTTCGATCTCATGGTATTTGCAATTAACGAAATTAATAAACCTTACCTGCTAAATTCATTTCCTCTGCTATTTCTAACCAGCAGTTATCTTTCACTGGCTGGTTAGAATAACTGGAACTCCCCATATCATACAGTTCTTTGTATTTCGATACTAAAATCACTAACTTTTCTTCTACCCCGGACATTTTGATAATATACGATAAACAGAATAACCGAGAATGTAGAATGTGGTAATACCAAGATGCACTTTTATTACTTCGGTTATTTCCGATTCGTCCTAATTTATGCAGCTGCGCTTCGCCTAGGTATCGCACACTTGGGCGAAGCGAAGCGCGGAGCAGAGATAAATATTCTCTCGTAAGAATTCCGCCGAGTAGCCGCGCTTCTCAGCGCTTCGCTTCTCCCAAGTGAGCGTATTGCGTATCCTCATAAGAATACATTGAATGTAAAAATTGCTCTTCGCCGCGCTTCGTTTCGCCGCGCTTGCTCAGGACTAAAACGGGGACACTAAGAGCACGGTAACTCAACATGTGAACCACATCAGAGGCGAAACTCTTTTAGCAAGAGGAAGAAGGGCACGGCAAAACCCTTCTAGGGAGCGGGTGGAGAGAGAAGGGTTTCACCTCTCCCTTGGTTTACAAGTTGAGTTACCGCGCCCTTTTTCCTCTTGCTAGAAGAGTTTAGCGCCTGGCGTGGTGGTTCACACGTTGAGTTACTGTGCTCTTTTAGTGCCTCCTTTGTCCTCCCGATCAAGTCCCTTAAGAAAGTGGGCGAAACGTTGAGTTCTTCTTTCTCAACAATGACACGGTCCCAACCCGGAAAACGTTCTTTTAACACTGACATTGGCCGTGGAAGTCTTCGAATTAATTTTAAACTAGAAGTTCTACAAAACAAGCCATTGCGTTTTTTTTATTTTACCATAATATTAAACTATCCAGTGGTGCAGCTCACTATAATACAGGAAGAAGACACTTGCACAATAGACTAAAAAGAAAGTTATCAGCACACATTTTAAATTAATAGTGATAGTGAATAACTCCATTACCCAGTGCAGTTGTGCAGTAGTTACAGTAAAATTAACGCTTGTTAATAAGTGATGCGCGCTCCATACTAACTCCATATAACTATCAACAGTAAAATTAGTGACTTACATACGAACAGTATAAACTCACACTGGCATGAATAGCACATTGTTCTGAGCTGTATTTAGAAAAAGCAGCACAAAAAAAAAAAACGCATAGGAAGGTTCAAAGATATGGGAGGCAAACAGCTAAAGCTGTTCTTAGGAAGATTGTTTGGAAGTTTAGTCAAATTAACTTGGTTATGGTTATGGCATGAAATATATTGGAAATCACTAATGTTAGCATTCACTTTAGAGATCATCAAGTTTCAGACAGTGCAACCTTCCACATTCAGCAAACTCATAGGAGCCCTACCATATTTATACAGATATGGTCATGTTATTAGAAACTGATTGGAAGAAATTTCAGATAGCACGTTTCGTAAGACCTTGATATTTTTAATGTTAAAAACTAAATCTTAATATTTTGCGAAATATCCCTTGGCAGGCTTTAGAGCTGAAATTCTTCTTGGCATGTTGTTAATGACATTGACAGCATGCTGAAGTAATTGCTTATTATTGACTTTTTGGTCCCATCTCCCGTACTTTTTTTTTAAGAATTGACCAAATATTTTCAATTGATTCATATCCAGGCTATTTCCGGGCAATTCAAGTAGATCAATTTGTTTCTGTCTTAAATATTCAGTGACCATCTTGCATGGCCGCTCCATCTTTTGTAACCCATTATTTCATTTCGGTATAAGAGAACTGTCTAAAGTACTTCTGTACCAATTAGAATTTATTATAACATCTGCATTGTAAATTGTCACGGCTTTTGAAATTTTACGTGATTTAAGTATAATACGGCCCTGTTTTTCGAAGTTTAAACCGGCCCTAAAGCTTGCAGAGTCCGCACGAGCAATGCCAATTCAGCACACTCCTGTTTGGCTTCGCAATATTTCAGAGATGACCAAATATGGTAATGCAATATTTGTTTGCTTGATTTCATCGTTGAGAATCTGGGGAAGCCCCCACCGATCACGAGCCTACGCCAAAATGGCATCTTGTAAGGTTTCACTCGCGCACGAAGTAGCGTTTGTGCATCTCTTTCTAACATCCTTCGCTTTGCGGAAAAGCAGCAAAGCACATCAGAGAATAGTCAGCTGTCCAACTTAACGGTCGTGCAATAATAATCCTTCCCGGATTTTTGTTAGTGAAATCCCGTGTTCGTTGGCCTCTCATTATCGTTAGTTTTGTTAAACTATATTACGACACATTTGTCGGATTATCCCAGAGAGTGTCGTCTTTTTCGTACTGGGAAATATAAGTTCTGTGTTGGAAGTTCCGTTTAAGTTTGACGTTTCGTGAAGTTCCGTTCCACACTGTTTTCGTTTTTGGATTAAATCATCTACCAGTTAAGGACATCTTGTTGTCGTCACATCTGCTTCCGGAAGAAGGACTCCACCCCTTCTTTTCTACGCCGACCGCTGCTAGCTCTCCCTGGGTTTCAAGTTACCATCGCTTTCTTCTGGGCTACCCTCAACGAAGCCCCTTTCCCAGGTAAATACTTTAAGTTGTCCTTTACTGCCGATTGTGAGTGTACCAAATCAAGCCTTAATTCAGTACCGTATTTTGTGATTCACTCGTGGACAGGCACCAATAATTATTATTTATAAAGCAAGTACTTCAAGCATACTCCCTTTTGTTTTTTTTTTAGCTTAAGTTTTGTTATCACCATTCTTTTGTTTGCGATTAAGGGAGCCTAGCTGTAAATTATATTTGCCATAAACTGAATAAATGTGGCATCCCTTAATTCCCGCTCACTTAAATTAAGAATTTGTTACAATTTTTTGGATTCCCAAATTAATTGTAGCAGTTTTTGTCATTTTGCCAGTGTTGTGAACGTTAAGAATTTTTGTTTTGTGCTTGTTTAACTTTATTTTCTTCAAAATTTCACATTTTTATTATTTCTTTCATTTCAATATTTTTCCATAACTTATTTGAATTAAATTTTAAATGCCTTCTTTAGTGGAATTCGCCTACTATTTATGCAGCTTGATTTGCATAAGTGTCATCCTGGTGTTACTATATTGAACCTGCGCAGTAGTTTGACTGTCAGGCGTTGTGAATTTTCTGACACGAGTTAGGTCTCTTTGGCGTTAGAATTCCTGCCGAACGCACGCTTGAGTTTAGTGGAAATTTATCATTTTATTACGTTTCATATTTAAAGAACGTAATTCTTTAATTAATCCGATGTTCGGAATTGGTTGCTGTTATGCTTAATTAACAGTTTTTTCGCACTAATTGTGGTTATTCTTTTTTAATTTTTTCTTAATCTCCATTTTCTGATTGCATTGGAATTTTCAGCTCCTAATTGCACCTATCTTAAATTTATATGGTGTTAATTAGAATTATTTTCCGTCTGGAAGAGCTTTGTGTATTTTCCTGGATGGAATATTTTAATTTCCTTTGGAAATTAATTTTTTGGTAATTTCGTTACACGAGGAGGAACGCCATTTTCCTATGCCGTTTAGATGTCATATCTGTTCAACCACATTTTCCATTTGAATTCAAGTGTTGCTGAATTCCAGATTTTTCATGATTCATTATCAAGGAAGGTTTATTAAGATAAGTGTTATTAATATTTTTTTCTACAAACACTACTAAAAACTGAATTTTTAACACGGCATACTGCAATTAAAAATGTAATATTAAATCGCAGCGTGTTAAAAGTAGATCACGTGGTTTACTTTTAACACTAGTATTAAAAGGCTGCTGTCACAATGACAATTTTGGAGTAAAAATATTAATCAAAGACTGATTTTACCTACCAAATTGACAAATCTAACGTTGCCCTACTAGCAGCTTCTTCTATATCGACCGGAATTTCTTCACTTAGATTAGAACTCATCTTAAATTATTCTTTTTTACTTTTGACAAGCATATGTCAAACAATACATATGTAAGCTCAATTCTAAATTGTTTCGTAAATGTCACAGAGTACTAGATTTTTTAGGTAACCTTTGGAATCTCTAATAAGAGAGTTTAAAATGCTTTCAATGGCGTTTGTAGAAAAAATAGTGTATGATATTCGTGTTAAAAGTGATTTTATTTTGTTCGTGGGGTTGCTCAACTCGCTACGCTCGTTTCGCAATTTCCCCCACTCACAAAATAAAATCTCACTTTTAACACTTGTATCATAAATAGCTATTTTTGTATTTGATAAAATTTTACATATTATTCAGATTATATGCTGCACAGGTGTGTTCACCTGTTAGTTTTTTTAAATCTTAATGCTTAGATAAATTTTGTATTTTGTTATGGTAGTTTAATTCAATCATGAATTAGATTCTTATTTAAATTTTTATTAATTTTGCTTTTTATTATCTACTAATTCATGAATGAATTATTAATATTTTGATATTTAACTTTAAATTTGTATTTTAAGTACATTTAACTTTGTGTGATTATTTAACAAGTCTTAATCCATTTTCTATTCAACATTTAATTATTGTTTTTTTGTAATTAATTGGAATCCTGGCCTTGCGCCGAATTGAGTCCGACAAAAATAAATTGTTAATGTTTTTTGGCTTTTTATTATCCTTTTGATAAGTTTTTGTAATAAATTTATGAACCCCTTTTGTGTCATATTTTGAATTTTCTTACAGTCATTATTTCTTTGTTCATACATTTTTGCCTTTTTATTTGTGTTTTGTTTTAATATTTGTATACAGCCTTGGGAGTCTGCCCACCAGTTCCAGTTTTATTTTAGTAAATAAGGGTAAGTACATCCAGCAATAGGATGCAGCCATCCCCCCAACCCCTTTCGAGCCCGAAGGAACTATCTGCGGTACGTTCCTCGAGACCATCTTGGCTGATTTTCCGCTGTGGGGACTATTTTCTTCCAGATTACGACCACCGCCTATTTGAAGGGTTTAGTGTTTTGAACCCCCCTTCTCCACTGCTTGCTAGCCGAGAGCCACAGGACTTCGACGTCCCCTATAAGTTGTCCTAATGTGGAATTAGCACGTGACAAAGTATCATTAAGCCCTTTTGCAGAAATGGCAGCCCAGACCATCACTTTTGTAGGAAACTTTACATTTTGTTTGTCCAAGTTTTAATTTCAGTTTCTAATAATATGGCCATATATGTAAGACTAACGCATAAGGTCTAACTAGGAGTCTTCCAAAATGTCGATCGTGCTAATAACTTTTCGTGTTTATATGTACCTACTGAACCAAATCAGCCCAAATCACTCTTACAAATAAACAAACGGACTGTCCATCTGTATCAATAAACGAGGCTCAATTACTAGTTGCAAACCAAGTAAAATACTTAGGACTGACATTGGGCAAAAACTAACTTGGAGACTGCATATCATCGAAGAAAACACAAATCAACATGAAACTTAAACAACTGCATTCAGTAGCGTAACCAAGGGGGGGGGGCCAGGGGGGCCAGGCCCCCCTCAAGATCAAAGTTATTAATCAAAACAGTCTTTAAGATGTGACCAAAAATGTAGGGTGAGTGTATTATGTTCAGTCCCGTCGAGTGCATATATAGTATTTCTGACACAATTGTTAAACAGTGGACTGGGTCCCCTACAGACTACGTGTTAAACCTTAAACAGTGGACTGGGCCCCCTACAAATTACGTTTCTGCATTGGCTCCTCGGACGCAAGTCTAAGCTCGTAACAGAAAACTAATAAAACCAATCTGGACATACGGTGTGCCCATTTTAAATCGTGACCCCTTACTGGCTTTGAATATGCAATCCATATTACATTACATGTATAGTTTATAGGACCTGTAATGTAATAAATGGGTTGCACATTCAGAGCCAGTAAGGGGTCACGATTTAAAATGGGCACACGGTATGGAGTCGAGCACTCTAGCTATGGGGTTGCACAAAGCCTACACTACAAACAGTGCAGTCCAATCCAAAATCCTAAGGATGATTTCAACGCTCCATGGTATGTCAGCAACAAAACCTTGCACGATGGCTCAGGTATTCTATTAGTAGAAGAAGAAATCTGCAGACTTATCACCAACTATGTAGATAGACTCGCAGGACACCCAAATGAACAAGTCACTCAGCTGAGAGATCCCCCACGAAACCAGAAGACAGCTGAGACGACGATGGCCAACCGTGGTCAACCGACAATAACTAAAATACAGTAACTAATCTGTAGTGCCCACTGGCTGGAGTGTTCTCGCTGGACAGCTTCTCCTCTCAAAATGTAACAATCATTCCATTAATTTACTTATAGCTGCTTTGGAACAGGTTCTAAATTTGCGTTAATTAATAAAAAAAATGTGTACTGAAAAATTATCCAAGAAGGTCCTGAATAAATAACCAGGGCAGCAAAACGAGTTAATGTTATTCTAAGAATCAAAGAAGAAACTACAAAATGTATGCAAGTCCGTCTCTGTACCGTTTCGGTTACGTCTCTTGACTATCCCGAACACATATTCGAAAATTCTGTACATAAAATTCGTTATCAGTTCACCATTTACGGGGACCGGTTCCATGAATGAAAAGGCGAAAAGCAGAAAGTTTCCAGACAGAAGTGTGTGTGTATAGAATGTATGGGGGCAAAGAAAAGATAAATGCGTCTTTTAGAAAATCCAGGTGTAGGAAAATAGTGGGAACGAGCCGTGGCAAGTTGGCTAACTAGTATTTATTAGCGAAATATCTCAGGATGTTATAATGAATGTTAATTTTAATTAATTAGTAAGTAGCAGCGTACATATCTTGGCTCGTGTCGAACAGTTGTGCACTAAGTAGTGGGCATTGTTTTCGACGTTAGAAATTTGGTTGGGCGATGCATTTTTGTGTGAGGCGCACTCTGTCTGCGCCGACGATCGAAGCAATTTTGTTTGTGGCGCCAGCAGCGAGGGCTTCACGAACAACCGTTCTACGCTCGTAACCGTACGGTTTCGAGCTTCGGCAGTCGCGCCGCGAAGGCCTGTTGTAAAAGAGGTGATATACGCTCCTGAACGACAGCGACACCTGCTCATATATTCAAATTTTGGAGGTCATCGAAACGTATTTACAACACCGACTACATCCCCTGTTCACCTAATATAACAACAGACCAACCACAGCAACCGATACTACGATTTTTGGGGATTTTACACGGCGACGCATTGCGTTTTCAGCGTATTCACCGCCAAGTGTGGATGTTAACGCATTTAGCCGCGTTTTACTCAAGTGTCAGACCGGGATCAATATTGTTTTTTGTTGGTTCTTTGATACTGTTATTAGTTCGAATAGTTGTAGTATAGAAATGCCGGCAACGTGACCGCGTGTTACCGTTGTTGAATTGATAACATCGTAATTGTAGATACTTGCTTACTTATACAGTCCTTCTTGATCTCATTCCTGAATGTGTTGTGAATTTTGTGTTTTTGTTGTGCATCTTCTGTAACTTGTGACTACGTTAAAATGGATATACTACCCAGCGTTAATATCTTCAGGGAACTGCAGGACATTCATGATACCGGTTACTTCTCGGCGCAACCGAGTCTGGATGATCACTGGCAACAGGTAAATTAAAACCCGTCTCTTACGGCTTTTTCCTATAAAATTTCATTTTATACCACAGTTCCGTCATAAATTTAAATTGTTGTTAATTGAATAACGTTCTCTTCATTCATCAACTTTAATTGCTTTTAGTGCTTCGTGTCTTGTAACATCTGTTGTTACCCTTTACTCTTTTTATTTCCAATTTCCGAAATTCGTTTCCAAGAAAACCACACGTATGTGTTTGCTATTATTAGTTGTTGTTAAAGGAACCCACACGTTAAGAAACTATCGCCGGTTTTTTTACCACGACGAACCCAGACACGTTTTCTCCACATTTAGGCCATATTTTATAACCATAGTTAACCTTGGGCCAATTGAGCCAAATTTAAAATAAACATTTAAGCATGGCAAAGCACCTTTCTTTGTTTTCGTAGAAGAACCCAGTCTAAATTTAGGCCTGTTCTTCTGAAGGTCTGAGCTTGTTTGATTGTGTTTTTGGTGGAATAATATGGCCCATTTGACTGATTATAATTTGTTTCGGTGCCCAGTGCTAGTACCAACGTTTTTGGGGAAATAAAACAGCCCATTTGATTAAAACCATTCTGTTTGTGCTAGTCAAAATAAGATTTGTTACCGTCGATGAGTAGGACTTTGTTTACTACAGTCAAGGAGCAACATGAGTTGAAGAATGAGCACCCCTCCAGCTGATATTACTTAAGCTTATTTACTTAAGTATTATGCAATTTAAATCTCGTTTGGAAATCACTTACGCTGATTAACTTGAATGCATAAAATTACTACAAAAGTCATGAGATGCTAGGAAACTCGCTCCTAAAGAAAAGTCAGTTTAGATTCAGTTAAGACTAGACTAAAGTTATCGTAGAAAGAGAAAACGCAAGCAGACGTTGCACAGGTTCATATGATAAATATATAAAGTTTTACCGGATCACAGTTGACTTTCCTTAAAATACATTTTAATGTAAGTAACAGCACACCTAATACAGTATCTTTTTTTTTATTTGATCCCCGAATGTACTGCATGGAAAACAACAAAAACAAGATAACAAGTTTAGACCAACAAGTTACATCTCACTCTAGTAAGTGAACATCAGGTGTTTGAAGGTTTCTATGATGCAATTTATGAAGTAGTTCCACCGAAATCGTGTTTTTCGTTTTAAAAGGAAAACAGTAGGTACAATGTTTAGATGCATTACCCTCTTACCATAAACTTATTTAGGTACAAAAACACCTGGTTCTGTGTTCGTATCGCTGCTATGTTTCCGTATTTCCGAATTTAGTTAGAATTTTATTTTCGTGCGGCAGGCAAAACAAAGGCCAACGATTAATTTATATTATGGCCTATTAAAATCTTAGTTTTCTTCAAAAAGTAACCCCATAAAACATTTGCCAGTTTGATAATGCACAACATGCAGGTAAATTTTTATCAATAACTCGAGGAAATGAAAATCTAGTTACCTAACCTAACTCAACATTATTTTTAGCTACCTTCAAGGTAAATAAAGCCGACTGACTAAAATTAGTTAGATGGTTTAAAGATAGCTCAAGAAAAATAAGGTTGCGAGTGTTTGGCATAATAAAGAGATTTAATTCGACATATTTTAATATATCATTATTTGTTTTAATCACTTTCTTGTATTTTGATGCATTGATTTGTTTGTTTATTTATTTAGTTCTTTATGCGTTTACAGTGTATTTATGTTAAAATAAAATTCCTTTAAAAATACAGAAATAAGGAATAAGTGAACATCTTAATTCTTAATTTTAACGTAAAATATTATTAAAATCCTAAAGTAAAAATGGAAAATTGTTCATTAAACTGTACAGTTCGCTTCCATTATTTTATGGGATGTCTTCGTTTTATGAATTTTTTAGTTAATTACCTGGGGTAGTGCAAAATATTTTATGTGGATTTCATGGATTTTAGTATGACTCACGCGAAATATTGAACCCCATGTTTGATTTTTATGTATCATCCTTGGCAGCTGTAAACTGAACCCCAATAAAAATACAAAATTTAAAGGGGTACTTTTGCTTTATTAATCAGTTTTTATTTTTTCATTCGAGTGGTTATACCTGCCCTAAAACAAAGGATTGCACCCCTATGCTTTTGCTTTTTGAAATTTTATTAATTTTGGCTTTTTTCATCAAAGATTCATGCTTTATTTACATTTTTTATTGGCGAATAAAAATGTAGGTAGTGCTTTGCAAAATTTTTAAGGCCGAAATTGAAAATGTCAGGTTAAAAATGGCTCAAAGTTTCTTAAAATAAATTCCAAAAAATATATTTAACATCACGTCTATTTTGATCGAATGTACATTTTATGGGTTCTTTCACTTTTCCGTTTTTTTACGATGAATTTAAGTGAGATCTCTACTTACTATTAACGGTTTTAAAATTTTTAAGTATCCACTAAACGTTGACGCTTTTAAAAGCTTAAATTCCAGTCGTACAACTTCACGATAAGGTGGAATTTCGGAATTTTACGGATTTTTTTTAACCAAATAATAGTATCAATAACGATTAACTTTGAAGAACCTGATGCGGCTGTTTTTCAGAACCTGAATCAGTCACAGATTAAATCAATATAAAAATCGAAAGAAGTTAGTTTGGCATTTGATTTTGCACCAGAGTTGCTCATGGCCCTGTTAAATTATAAAAATCGTAAAATTACGTAGTTTCTCGTAAAAAGATCATAAAAACTCGGAACAAAAATGATAAATCTCGTAGAAATTGTTATTTTATAAGGGCAACAATGTGCGTTCGATTGGCGCTTTAGATTCCACATTTAAGAAGAATTTTGTTTGTTTTTGTTTAATGTGAAAATTACAAGAGCCTTGCCCAAGAAACCATTTGCATTCAAAGACCAATTCTAAAGCGTATTCGATTCAATTTTTAAATTGTTTTCATAATCTCCTACGATTATTCTGCTATAAATTTGTACATAAATAATAATTATACTGTGTAATACGGCTTGTCGTATTGAATTATGATTTACAGTTTTTATGAACCGGGTTGCTGCACGTGGATTACAGAGGATCAATTTGTTTACTGTTAGTATTATGAAATTATGAAGAATTGTTATTTTTGTAAACTAAAATTGACGTTGAAAACAGGAAATTTATTAAATTAAGTGACAGCTTTTATTATTAATTTTCAATTTATTTTTTATTGTTTATTTTACGTTGAGCAGCTTAATAGTTAAATACTTTAAACATTGCAAGGGCACAGTTTAATTTTAGTAATTGTAAAACTGACTCACAACATATCTGTAATAAAATACAAAAAATTATCTGTTGGAATTTATCAACTGTTAAATAAACTTTAGTTGTTTACTGCTGAACCTTGAATATCTTTCTGTAATCTAATTGTAAGCATTAGGTTAGTGATTTATGAACCTGTTAGAATTACGAAATATGTTGTTGCAACAATAAATTCCTCTTGGGCTTGTAAAAATCCGCAATTTTAAATGGTTAAACTGTATTATCTCTCTTATCTGTGCTATTTTGTTTATTTATTTATCTATTTATTGCCAAGGTTTATGTACATTTATTTGAACACTAGAAGATTTTATTGAAAGCAATTGAATGATTTAAATTTGGCCAACATTTGAAATGATCGAAGAAGGCTAATTTTTATGGCAATTATGTTTTCAGTTTGTATATTTGTAACTGGTTAGGATTATTCATTTAAAATTCGTGCAAATTTGTTATTCTGGTACAATTAACGCAATTGCTAGTTTTCATGTTTTTTAGGACAATGTTTTTAACAGGATTTAATAAATCTGTAGCTTGAGGAAGAAGGATGGAGGTGTTAAAACAATTTTTAAATTTTCGATTTATTGTGCTAAAGAAAAGTAAATGTTTTTCATGAGCTTGGAATTGATAGAAAGCCTTTCCTATGACACTTTGCAATCTTTTGAAAGGATTTTAAGAAATTTTGAGAAACAACTTAAAAGGACACCCAAAATGAGATTTTAAAGGAATTTTTGTAGAAGTTTCTTACGTATCTGCTCGAAATTAATGTTAGAATATCATTTCGTGTGTTTAAGTTTGTAAACTAACCAACAACAGTTGTTTATAATGCCAAGAGCAAGTGATGTTGTGTTAATTTGCAATATCATGTTATTTTCTAAGCGTGTAATTACACCCCGACCGCAAGCAACTACAGAGAAAACCTCGAAACTAAAAAAAATCTGACGTGTTTTCCATTTCATACCCATCAAAGAAGTATAACCACTTGCAAGAAATAAAGATGGGAATTTATTGCATTATTATTCATTTTGCAAGACGTGGTTACAGTTTGATTTTTTTAATTTTAAAATGCTCAACCCGCTGCTGTGAATAGCATGAACGTTCTCCGTGAATGGCAGGACGATAATAATAATTATATTTATCTGCCTACATATGGCATCATCGATAGTGAATGCAGCAAGCGAATTTGACCTTGTGGTATACTCACTGAATCACCTGCCTTATTCCCTTGGTGCCATCATTGTCTGACACACCTGCCATCTTTGTTGCTCTCTCACGCTTGCGTAACTCTTTTGTGCCGGTGTTCCGTTACCATGCTTTCAGCCCTTCCTCCTGAAAACCAGTTTTTGCCACAATAGCACCTGTACTTAATCTGTTATTGTTTTGATTATTTGCTTTCACATTTTTTTTGTGGTTCGCTATGCAAGGATGAAACAATAGAAACGCCGAGGTGTTTTCAGTTACGTTTTATGCTTTTTAATTCTACCTTTTAAACCATTTAAATCGACGGCGTTTAGTTACTGACAAATTCCTTTGCGATCTTATCACCTTTTTTATTTATTAATAATACATACAGTTACGTGTTTAATTATGTTCCTTTTAGTTACATCACCCGCTTTTGTGGTGGTCTTTCAGCTTCGAACCATCTTTATTAGTCAACTGATGTAATCTAGATCTCTGAGGTTATTAAAATTCAGCCATGATCATATTTGAACCTGTGTTCTGTTACTTACAAAATGCCAGGAAATGATCTAAATGCTCCAAACGTGTTTAAAATTTCCGGGCCAATTGAGACGGGTTTTCCTCCTAAGAAATAAAAAGGCCCCACCTGTTATCTCACATGGAAGTCTCCCCAAACAGGTAACAAATTCTTGACAAAGACCCATCCTGAAATGCTAATTATTGGCATGTGTTTGTTGAATGCTACCAGTTTTTGTACCTGTTGGGGTATTAACCACCCCTAAACAACTTAACAAAGCACCTGTTTCACTGACCACTGTTATTTAATACAAGGGAGAAAAGCTCAGGGATAAATTGTGGGTTTTGTTGTAAAGTTAACCTTTAACTTAACTGTCACGTGGGTAGTTTTATAATTCTATATTACCAAATAGTCGGACCCCATATTATTTACCGGATTAGGTATCGCCTCTTTTCACATTTCGATGTGGACATTCATCATGTGAGATTTATTACATCAATAAACGCATATGGGGTGCATTCGTAATTAACGTAGGATACCAAGGCCATCTGCAAAAATTGTGCAAATCAAACTGTGTTCGATTTTTTAGATTGGTATAAAATTTAACTAAAACTACCAGTGCTATAAATAAACAGAGGTTAAAGTTACACACCAAGTTAAATTATATAACAGTCGATTACCCATTTAAAATTCCTGGGAAGAATTAGACGTGACGAACTTCTATGTCGGAATTTCTCATCTGTGAGTCAGTAATTAAAGGTATGACTAAAACGATATTATTGCAATTACATTTTTTAAGATCTTACCGTGTTAACGAGCATGCTTATTATCATGTGTCCTAAAAATTCTCGAAGGAGTGAGTGACCTAACCATATGAAATTATGAAAACAGAGTTGCTAAATAGATCGATAAAAGGTTTAGGAGTGTTGACCATCTGTACGCTTTTTTTTTCACTTCTAAAAGCTTTTACAGCTGTCTAGTCTATGGTCTACAAAAGAATCGATACGAGGAACGTTGACCTAAGACAACTTGTGTCATGCTAGTCTAAATTAACTTGCTTTGGAACCTCCTTATTAGGAGAATGCACGGTATTTGTGGTACCACCTTTTCACTTTTATTATTTATTTAAGCAGTAGGTGTTATTTATTATGATTTAAATCGATTGATTAATTTGCACCGACTTCAAATAATTTACTATGCTGTTCAATCATTTGTTATTGGTAAAAAGAGAATCATCAAGATAAGGTTTGTTACTCAATAAAATTGTAATTTGGAATGTTTTTGGGTTGTTATATGTTATATAACAACACGAAATGAGCACGTTCGTGTTTCTGCCCCAAAGATGCAGTTGTAATTGTTTATTAATTACTTTTTCCAAAATTATTTATGTAGAATGATAATTTCGCTCTTTGAAAATCATAAAAATGCTTAAAATACCTTAAACTTACTGGATCTAGTATGCTATCAAAGTAGTAGTAGTAAATCTTCACCTTATTTAATTATAACCGAAATACTGATACTTATTCCATGGAAGGTACAATTATTGATTATCTGTTTGAACCTGATTAACCATGGTTAGGAGATAATTTCCTTGTTGTACACAGGACTTTTCCTGATATGTTCAATGTTCATCTTGGCAGTATAAAAACACTGTATTAATTTTAAGGTTATGTTTGGCTGCCTAGATTTTGTTGCTTATGTTATTTTTACTAGTTCTGTTATACTCCTTGAAAAATATAGATTTTTCATAGCTTGTACCACTTCTGTACGTTTTATTTTGTCATATGCCTGTTTAAAGCCCAAGAAGAGTGTGTGTGTATTTGTTTATTCTTACTCCTGCATTTTTCATCTATCTGCTCTGCTTCAGTATAAAGATGTTATCTATTACTGCCTTTCCATTTCTAAAAACAAGTTGGTACGTACAATTGCGGCCAAAAAAATGGAAACACTGTTTAATGCGCCTGTTTCGTTTCATGAAATCAGTCGTCTTGTGGTTATTTTTGGCAGTTTTTAAAGTCAATATGACATGAAAGACATTTTTTTTTAATATAGGTTTTATTAGCAATCAGAATACACTGCATTCTATGAGCTAATGTGTTAGCATAAAAAATCTAAAAATAACATGATGAGATCTCATCCATTGATGAGATCTCTTATTCCATTTTATAGGTCAGTTGGCCACTGTCTTTTTAATCTTCTTATTGTAGTATCTTTTAGTAAGGGCTGCATTAGTGGATTTACGTGTGTTTCTAATTTTCTCTTTTATAGTTACTATCTTCGAATCTTTGTGAATCATTTCATTTGTTATGTACCATGGGTAGAGTTGTGCTTAGCGATACGATATATCGATATCATATCGATTCAGAAAATAAGCAGACAATATCGATACACAATTTAAATATCGATACAGGATCGATATGTATCGTTATAATTATTATTTTTTGCGTTTCGCATTTTTACAAAATAATTTCTAAGTTTTTTACATACAGTTGTTTTAATATTTATAAGCCGACTTTACCCGATCGACGTCGTACAAGTTTACTCTTGTAAATTGTTTCTTTTACGAAATATGCAGTTTCAATATATGCCTTAATATTAATTAGTGCTTTATTTATAAAAAATATCGTATCGATATCGATAATTACCAAGGAATACAATATCGATACAATAACTAAATATCGATATCGTATCGGTATCGTATCGAATGTCAAAAATATCGATAAGCACAACTCTAACCATGGGGCGAAACTATTCTTCTTAATATTTTTGACTGGCATCTTTGGATTATTGCGACGCTTGATTTACTAGCAACTAGCACAGGCCTACAGCTCTATTCCATAACTCCATATGGGTTTGATTATTGATTTGTATAACAATATTTTGTTTTCAATAGATAACAGAGACCCTCTTCCAATTAACCAATATAGGCATCTCTGTTTTAGTTTTGTTTTCTTTTTTTGTTGATATGTTCTCTCCAGTTTAACTTAGTATCTAAGTGCAGTGCTGTCCCAAGTATTTTTCTGTTGCAGTTTGTGGTATTTCTATGTTGTTCAAATATATGAATGGGCATGGGTCTTTTCTTAAAGTGAATGTTACATGAGCAGATTTATTTTTACATTCCACTTTTTAAGCCAATGTTCTAGATTATGCAGATATTCTTGTATTAGAGTGTCTGCTTGAAGAATTTCATTGTGACTAGCCAGTATGACAGTATCATCAGCAAATGTGCCTATTGTGATGTTTGGTGAAACTGGAAGATCTGTGGTAAATAAGAGATAAAGTAGAGGGCTCAGAACACTGCCCTGAGGTACTCCGGAGTTGATTGAGAATAAAGTTGAAACTTCATGTATAACTTTTGTTCTGAAGTGTCGATCACTTACATATGATTTAAGCAATTTAAAGAATTCTGGTAGTTGGTTTTTAATTTTATACATAAGTCCTGGATGCCATACTCTGTCAAAAGCTTGGCTTACATCTAGAAATACTGATGTGCAGTATTCCTTGTTGTTTAAACTATTAAGGATGGTTTGTGATATGCGATGACATTGCTGGTTGGTAGAATGGGCCTGGCGAAATCCAAATTGATAATTGGGTATCCAAGTATTAATTTTTCAAGTAATTTTGAAACAGCTGATAACAGACTTATGGGACGATATGATTTTACACTATTTGAATCTTTACCAGGCTTAAGAAATAAAATTAACTCTGCGGTTTTTAATTTGTTGGGCCAGTATTGGATTCGAAGGATTGCATTAAAGATTTAGGTCCGTAATACGATACCTACCTTTCTTTGGCAGCTCTTTTAGCATTTTTATTGTTATTAGATCCATGCCCGGTGCTTTTCTTACATTTATGAATCTTATTTCTTCTTTTATTTCTTTAGGTGTGACGGGATTAATTGGTTGAGTTACTGGCATGGGTGACTCTAGAATTTCTAACATTTCTTCATCTGTGTCATTTTCGTGAGGCTGGAATGTATCAGCTAGGTGTTTTGCAAATGCTTCCGCTTTCTCCTTATCACTTTTGCCCACTGTTCTTGTGATGGTTGTTCAATTCTTAAAGGAGGAAGAGTTGTAGGTTTGTTTTTAGCTTTGATAGGTTTCCAAATAGAATTAACGGTTTAAGTTAGATAAATAAGCTTTAACTGACTCTTCTCTCAGAGCTTTTAGTTTAGATTTGAGCTGGTTGCTAAGTGTGTTCAGAATATTCTTGTCTGTTGGGGTGTGTCCTTTGATGAAAGACATAATTACAAAATTTAGAATATTTAATAATTTAAAATCAAGAAAAACGACTACTAGATTAACATTGTTGTTTCAATTTTTTTGTCCGCAATTGTACCTACCCAGTTTTTAGATTCTTCTTCATTCTTTCTTTTATTTTTTCAAGTATTATCTTTTTATACTTCGTCGAACCGGTTATCATTTTTAATTTTTTAACATACATTCACACATTTATTTATAGTCGATTTTATTATACATATTCCATTATGTTTCTATTTCTCCCTCTTTTAGCCTTTCTCTTAGTTTTCCTTGAATTAGTTTGCTATACCTCTATCCTTGTTGGGTTGGCCACCCTCGACAAGAATCAGAAAGATTGACACAGCGAATCACAAATTGGAGACCACGGGAAACTAAAAGAAGTGTCGGAAGACCACAGAAACGATGGAGCGATGATGTTAAGGCAGTGGCTGGAAGGAATTGGATGAGGACTGCTAGAGATAGAGATGAATGGAAACAAATGGAGGAGGCCTATGTCCAGCAGTGGACTCAAACAGGCTGAACGAAAAAAAAACCTCTATCCTTGGTAGGATCATCTTCTAATATCATTGCTATCGTCTTACCTTTTCTGTTCTTCTTTTGCAGGTTTGGTCGCACTTGTTTTCATTTTGGCTCTTATCAGGAAATGGTCTGAGCTGATATCTGCCCCTCTGACTTTTTGTTGCATGCATAAGCGTGTGGTCTATTTGATTTTTTGTGTTTCCGTCTGGGGACACCCAAGTAGTTTTATGAATGTCTTTCTTCTTTTGTACTTTTAACTATGAGGATAACCGGCAGTATGACAGAGTGGGAGTGCACGTAAACTGAAATATTGAGAGTTAAGCAAGGGTCTGCTTGGCCACAACTTGGATGGCTGACCTCTCTGCGGCTCGGTGTGTCCGGCCCCCTCAACACTGTAAAGGTAATAAGAGGGTAAAAGAGAAAGAAAGAAACTATGGGGATATTTCTGGTAGTAAAGTCAATTAGTGCTTGTCCATTGTCATTTGTCTTAAAACGCATACTTTCCTTTCCAGCTATTCTTTCATTATGTTTTTCTTTCCCTATCCTGGCATTTGATCCCCTATTATTATTTTTGTATCAAAAGTGGCCGTACTATTCATTACGTCTTCCAAATTATCGTAGGAATCCCCCTTCGCTTCTTGCTCTGCGTCTTACGTTGGTGAATGTACATTAATGATAATGATAGTATATTTTCTATATTTCCCCTTAATTCTTAGGTAGCTTATTCTGTCTGTTATCTTTTTAAAATCAATTACTAAATCGTTTATCCGTTCATTTACTAAAAAATCAGTCCCCAATCTATGTATTTATATTTACTCCCCGATTCATCCCGACATATTCTTTTATTTTCGTAATCTTTCTTCTTTTATATTTGACTCTTGTACCGCCATAACATCAATATTGTATTTTTTACACTCTTCTATTAATTGCCTTACTTTCTCCTCTCTGTTAAGTCCTTGTACATTCCAGGAAGCTGTAGTAATCTACGATACTACGTCCAAGGACCGTAAACTCTCAACATTCATTGATATTTTATTTTCTTTAATTATATGTTTCTCCCATGTTTTATTCAACTTGTGCCTCTATTTTTAGATTTTGGCGAATAAACTGATAGATGGCTTCTTTTAATATCATTGGGTTCTCGGAATCTACCGTCAGCCCTAATATTATTAAATTGTTCTTTTTCTTTTCTATTCGTTCAACTTTTAATTCTATTTTTTTCTACTTTTTTATTCAGTTCTTGAACACTTCCTCTTAATTTTTCGTTTTCTTCTTGCAACTTGACAACAATTTGTTGAGATTCCTTTTGCTTCTTTTCTATTTCTTATTTCCTCATGAACTTCTATTACTTCTGCTGTGAGCTGCCCTAGCTTATTATCCATACAATAGCAGCATAAATATCAGAAATGCATTATAAAAATTTAAGTCTGTCAATATTAAATTTTCAAATGCGTTAGTGGTTATTAAATAAAAAACCTGAAAGTTTTAAAATTCCTGTAATTTTATCTTCTTTTAAAGGTTTGAAATAATATTCCAGACTGAATAATTTCCAAAGCAAGTTCAGTTTTAAATTTCACAATTTTGCGTTGCATATTAAAAAAAATTAGGTTGTTATTTGCATACGAATTTCGTCAAGGTCGGTTTTAAAACGGCTCTTGTAATTATATAGCGTGTGTATTACCATGATTGCAGAAAATAAATTTCAGAATCAGATTAAGTAAAATCAATAACCTGGTACAATGTTAACGTTTTGTTGCGCAGTAAAAAATACCTGTTTTTACTTTTCTTTCGAATCCTTCCTATTTTAAAAATAAATTCATAAATGAAAACTTCCTAAAAAAGCAATATGAATACAGTAGATATGCAATATTTTCGATTTGTGACATGCTTGTGTGTATACATAACGTAGATACGGTTTGTTATTTTTCATTCCTGTTCCTGCAATAGAAATAATTTGATTTGGGAATTTTTCCGACGTGTGGTTATGGCAACGCCCCATTTATTAGATTTTCGGAGATTAATAGCAGATTTTTCATTTATTTCTTTAAATTACATTGTTTTGTTGTTGTCAAAAAAAATAATACTATACCTAAACTAATCGATTCATTTTGCATTGCCCTTTCTATTATTTAACAATACAAACAAAATCAAACAGATTAAAACATTTTAAACCTTTTTTTTCGTTTTCCAACAAGTTCAATATACAGGGTGATTCAAAAGGTATGGTCCAAACTTAAGGGTGTGACTGGTTATGTTAAAATAAGCAAAAAATGCCAATAAACCCATGTCTTATTTCCAACAGTTATCTAGTTACAGGGATTTTACTGCTTTTCAAGAACGCTTCAGTGTTAACTTTTGGGCCGGTATTATAGGCGATCATGTTATTGGACCATATGTATTACCACATCGGTTTAATGCTGCCATGTATTTAGACTTCTTAGATAATGCCTTGCCGGAATTATTAGAAGATCTGCATTTTAATATGCGAAGATCCATGTGGTATCAGCATGACGAGGCACCGTTGCACAATTCACATCAGGTAAGGGTTCGGCTAAATAATCGCTTTCTACAGCGCTGGTTTGGAAGAGGCGGTCCAGTAATATGGCCGGCTCGTTCGCCTGACATTACTCCACCAGATTTTTCCTTGTGGGGTGCATTAAAAGAAAAAGTTTATGCAACGTAAATTCAGAACGGGGACCATTTAGTTAATAGAATAAATGAAGCTGTTGAAAATATTCGAAGACATCGTTAACAGAGGAATGTTCGAGGTTCTCTGCGTCGGCGTTGCCAACTTTGTATACAAGTACAAAGTGGACATTTTGAACGTTTGCTGTGATACTTTTTAATTTTTCTTATAATTGTATACATTCTTTATTAATAATAAATTATCGTAAATGTTGTTATAATTAGAAAACAATTGTGAATCGGACATGAGTTTATTGGCATTTTTTACTTATTTTAACATCACCAATCACACCCTGAAGTTTGGACCATACCTTTTGAATCACCCTGTATACTTCTTTTTTATAATTTCATAGCAAGGAAAACAAATATTTAGCCTGATACGACGTTAATCTAACGTTATATTTACTCGATTAAATAAAAGCTTATCTCCTGCATCCATGTTTGAGAAATAATCGAACATTAGTCAGCCTGGATGACTCATAATTTCAGGAACATCGCATTAATATTTCTAACCTCATAACAGTCATAAAATTTTAAAGATGCATTTTTATCAGAATGAATACAGATTCCTGTGTTTTGTTGACAAAATGTTTATAAATATAAACTTGCGTAATTTATAATTTAACCTCCAACAATTTTCCTCTGTAAATATTAGTAAAGGTCGTAGCACTTGTAGGTATGTAAAAGGTTATGCATATTTTATGGATATATTAATGATAAAATCGCCTTTTTTATTTTAAATGTTAACTTTTTGTTGGATGCAGATATTTGGCTATAAATAAAGAAGTAAGTTTTTTACAAATAGTTTTCGTAATTAGTTTGTCCTCAAAACCGCATCTCTTTGTTTCTGTATGAAATTTTAACTACTTTTAAATGTTTAAAAGGTTAATAATTTATGTATGAAAGTATGCATTTACTGGTCGAGTAAATATTGATTAAGTCTTTTAGGTAGATTAAGTGTTTAACTCCATGTTTAGCTTAAGGTTTGAAAACGCCCTTTTCATCCATTTTCTTCTTTGTTTTGCTTCCTTTTCTTCGACTGTTTGATCGTCTCGGGATTATTGTCAATCATGAATCAATTCTGGATTGCTTTAAAATTTATTATTCATGCTAAATAAATAAATTAATTAATGTGTTTCAAGATCAAGTACGCCTTTAAAGGGTCTGACTATTAACATTTTATCAAAAGACTTCAAATGAAGCAAAATAATCCCTGCAGGTTCGATAACACGCGATCGTATACTTTTTAAAGTATATTTTATAAGAAAAAAGTTGTTTGTATTAAGTTTTGGAATTCCGAAGGAAACCAATTAACATAAAAATCATGCAGCATACATCTTCGTCCTCAAGATTTGTTTATTAAGAACTTATTTGTTCAAATAATAAATTATATCTTTCTTAACAAATATTTTTTCAAGACAAAATAATGTGGGATTCGCGTATAGGTAAGCTTTTAAATATCAAATGAATTTTTATACATAATTTATGCAACTGTTATGGGTTATAAACGTCCTTGAATGAATTTAATTAGTTTTAATTGGGAATTCTTTCTATTAAATAACATAGAAAGTTGTCCAGAAAGTATGTAAAACTTATAAGAAAAAAAGAACAAAAGCTAAAATATTTGAACAGCCTTCCTTTGCTTATTTTATTTTTTCAATTTATGTAATCACTTGTGGTTCTGATAATTCGTTGTGATTAACATTAATTAATTGGTGATAGTTATTGCCTTCTCTTAACTACCAAAGCACCAATTATTGTTCCAAAAGTAATGTAAATATGTATTTGGTTCGAAAGTTCTTTAAAAAACTGAATCTGCCAATCAATTAAAGTTTGGAATTTTCTTTACAACAATTTTATTTCTTTCATTCTTATTCTTCATCCTTATGCCTTTAAACATCGGATTAGGAGTTGTTCTTTCCATGGTTTTTGTCCCTTGCTAGTGCTTTCATTTCTGCCAAATTTTGCCTCTTCTGTTACTTATTTCTTCTTCTCTTCTTTCTGCAATCTTACTTTCATTTTGATATTCTTCTTCTTAGTGCCATATCCTTTTCAGGACGTTAGCGAGGGGGATTAAAGCCACATTTTTAAATGACTTGGCGTCGTGAACTTTGTTATACATATACGTATATGTATACAGTGAAAGCTCTCCTTGCGGACACCTCTAATAAGCGGACATCTCTCTTAACCGGACATTTTGCTTGGAACCAAATTTGGTCCTATAGTTTCCAATGTAAAATGCTTTCCGATAAGCGGACATTCTTATAACCGGACGCGGACATTATTTTATTGCCACAAACGGAAAAAAATCTCCCATAAACGGACGTGAAGCTCTAATGAGCGGACGACGAGCAATGTTTGTTAAAGAGGACAAAATCGTTTATTGAAATTTAAATCTGGGGAATCCCCAATCAATATTCGGTGAGTCCCCGTTCTAGACATTTCACTTGATTTTCCTTTGTTTAATGACTGTTAGTCATTGCAAAGTGCATATGAAGAAGAAACGTTCGATAATACATGATAATACTGATCTTTCCCTAAATGTTGAAGAGTCCGAGAATAGTGATGAGGTGATGAGTGATGATGAATCAGGATGAATGGTGGAAATATGTACCTTGCGCTGCTGAATCCATAAAATTCTATGATGAAGTCCTACGTACCATTTCCATGTTAAAAACATTTTCAGTACAGGATTTTATTGCATTTGAGCATCTTAAAAACCTTGAAACGCATTTTCAAAACTGTATTATTCAACAAAAATTGGAAAAGACACGTCAAACAAGTATTTTACAGTTTGTTAAAAAGTCAACACAATGGTTTTTACCGTCTCTGTATGTATGTATTCAGAAGTAGTGTTATATACGTGTTTTTTTATACATATCTATTTTTGATGCTTTTGTTTTATAATTTCTTATATTTTGCACTTTTTTAAAAATAAATAATAAATAAATGGAAACACGTTGTAAATTTTTGTTTTATAATAGTTCCCTCTATTAAACGGACATCTCCCATAACCGGACAATTTTTTTGGAACCGTGACTGTCCGCTTATCAGAGCTTTCACTGTATACCCTTTATGCTAGGGAAATGTGTTCTCTGCAGTTGTTTCCCGTTGGCTTCTGCAAATTTTGATATTATGTAAATAATAAAATAAATAAAGAAATTAAATGAAAAATTCTGCGTGACGTTTAGAGATACGAAAATAAATGATATTTTGAAGGTCGGGAACGATTGAATGGCCTTAACCCTCTATGTTGCAGGCCATGCTCCTTCGCGGGGAGTTTGTGCCGGTACCTTTACCTTTATTAGGTAGTTAATGTAGGTGTCCAAATCGTTAATTGAGCAGTGTATGTCGGATAATTAAATTTTCTGATTTCTGACCTTGAATTTGCTACTCTGTATGTAAATAACAGAAATCAGGGTATTACGTTTCGAAATATTTTTTAACAAGAACATTACTGTCGAAACTTGTTTCTAAAAATTATTGCCACACAACCCATATGGTAGATAGATGTTAGTTACGTACATAAGACATTCGCAGGATTGCATTAATTAAAGTCCAAACAACGAACACAGGTGATAAGTGTCTCCGTTAAAATACCAGCGGGTTAAATTGCATGTACATATAATGTACTCTTATTTCTTCTTTTTAATTTTCAACCTGGTTGACGTCAGTTGTATAATACGCGGTTTAAATTTCGTGTTCTTCCATTCCAAGCACGTGTTATTTATGGAACGTATTGTATTGCAGCCATAAAAATTACGATTTCTCTTTTATTTTGCCATCGGCTGCAGTATTTTCGGAAGGGAATTCTCTTTTATTTGAACTGCACGGTAGCCCAGTTTTTGATATACGGTTTTATCTTTAAAGGCAAACTGTAAAAATAAGCTCGAGTTGATAGTATTTTCTACAGCTTTAGGAAAATGTCGAGTTTTGGGTTTTTACTTTCCTTTTTTTTTCTTGTGGAATAAAATATTTTTGCGATTTAGACAGGACACCTTTACGGAAATTGCTATTATTTAAAGGTGTAATTAGCAAGCGTGCGAAAGATTGAATTTCTGAATTTTCTCTTAATTCCCTTAACTTTTTTCCGTATTATTTGAGGCAGATCCCAGGATTCTCTGATATTTGATTTCAGTTCACATGAGTATGCATTTTTCAACTTTCTATTTTATTTTCAACAAGATGAACCAGTGCTTAACTTTGTTGTTTAACCATATTTTAATGTGTTTATAGACTTGAATTTTATGTATGTATGTACGTTTTTGAGAGGCCGTCAGTCGGTGAAATTTTTTAGCACAGAGATGTCCGAATTTTAATCGGGAAAGGTTTCGACTGCAGATGACACATTCGAACAACACCCAGAATCCTAAAATTATCCCACAGCTGTTGTACAACGACCACAAAACAGTCCCAAAACTATCGGGTTTAATGTGGTGTGTTGATAATCAATAATTTTGTATCTGACAATGATCACAAACCATCCACTCGAACATCCGTCAACTTAACATTTAAGTGGTTCCTTAAATTCTTCAACGACTTTTCCAGCATTACTATCCTAAGGAAATTGTAGTCCTAGTTTCACCAACCATTGATTCGATTTTAAACGTATTTAAAAGTAACCAAGCAGGTTTGAAAACGTTAATTATTTTTCGATGATTTCGTGATTAAAATGCCCTTAAGCTCGTCAGTTAATTTCGTTAGTTTATCACAAAACGTGGCCGTATAAATTTTGTTAGTTGCAAAATATTCGTCAGGGACGATTTAATTAATCTTTTTAACGAGAACTTGCCATATCGCACCTTCTACGGACTTCTTTGTTTAGATAATTATTTATTAGCAATCCAACATCAGAAAGTGGAACGGATGTTTAGAACGTTTACATTTACACTCGTGGATTTGTTAATTTATGCACTCGGATTTAAATATCAATCGAGTTGCAGTTTTTTGCCAAAAAGTTGCTTTAACAGTAAAAAGTAATTATGAGAGGATAACCTTAAATTTTTTAAACATTTGCTTCGGATTATAAAATCGGAAAGGTGAAATACCGGACAAGAATTTTAATTACTGGAGATAATTGTAGTTCTTGAACTTCTGTGATTATTAAAATTTCAACAATAATTGTAGCCGTTGCTGTTTTGAACGTGCACATCTGCTTATGTAATTAGCGCAATTTGAGATTAAACAAAAATGTGAAACGTTTATTTGATTAGAACACGAAATTCCTGTCATCGTCACGTACGTTTTATTTTAATTTTATGTAACAAACACTGATGTTATCTTTGTTATTAGGTTATTACTATTGAATTCTTGTATGTAAATAGTACGCAGTTATAACCGAAACATGCTACTTGTTTACCTTTGTTTATATTTATAACAACTAATATCGATTTAGAAAATTAATTAGCTAATTAATAAGTTCAAAGCTGCATTCAGCATTGAAAATGTAAAGAGGGACGTACCTAATTCTACAACTTCTGTAATAAAGGTGAATACCATTTAAGTCTTTACAAGTTCTGTGTTTGTATTCGAGTACGTCTTTATGCCGAAATGCCAAAGAACTATTTCACATGAGAAAGAAAATTGAATGGAAAATACTGTTACGGCCTATTTTATTGCCGAGTGTACTATTAACGCTGATGAAATGCCAATTATTATTCAAATTAAGAAGCTTTCGTTACTACTACGGAAACATGCTATAACGTTTGAAAGTTCCACTGGGAATTGGTGAAATTAGTAACTGTAAATACCTTAAATCTGTAGTTTTATTTCGTAATTTTCTTGTATTTAATTTAACCTAAGTATTTTTAAAACTATTAAAATTATGTATTTAATAAATTACTCCTTCGAATTATCTACGGAAATTGCTTATGTGGTTGACCATAGCTAGCCAAGATTTTGTTTATTTAGCTCATTCGTAAATATAAATGAAAACTAAAATAAAAGCAAAAATCTTTGGTTAATATTTGTATAGGAGTTCTTTAAATTTGTGGTGAAAATAGTAAAATGCCCAATAGGTAAATTAGCTTTTCTAGAAACGTGGTTTTATTGGATTGTTATTCGTAGGGATCATATTGAAATTTTTCATTTAATGGTGGCCTTTCATTGTCAGTTAACTGAAAATTAATGATTGAAGGTTAAATTTAAATAAACGTTTTTTAAACAAACTCGAGCACTGCTGTCGGTAAACATTTTCTTTGCTTTCAAAAAGAAAATCAAATAAATTTCTTGAAATTAAATTTTTCCAACTTTCCTGTAAGTACATACATAGTTATAAAAAAATTAAATCGGTTGATATTAAGTAACACTGATAAATTAGCGTTTCTTGGCCTACTAAGATAATAGATAAGAATGCTTGAATGTAAATATTTTAAAAGAGTAAATTTTGTAATGCTTATAAGTATATTGGGATGCTTATTTTCTGCAGTTGGTTTACTTGTGCTAACACGTTAAACAGAAAAGAAAACCTTCTGCATTAAAAGTGTCTCATTTTTAAAGGCGAAATTAGGCGATTATTTGGGGAATTTACCTTAGAAACATGATTTCTGACCCCTTTGAATTTTAATAAGTTATTGATACAATAGGTAATGCAATAAGAAACTTCTCTTTCTTTGTCAAAGAATGAAGAGTGAAAGCTTAAATTCTTTTTCTGTACATCCTGAAGAAATTCGCAGTTTCTACCTTTAAGTGGAAGATTAATCTGTTTTATTGGAAACTAATAATAAGGAAGAGTAACTTTCCATTAGAAATAGAATCTATTTAATTTTTCATTTGTATGTTTCTTATTGTCGTAGTAGAAATACGTTATTTTATTACAAATTAAATGATTTGAAACGTTTCTAATACATTTTTAAGCTCAAATTGCAGTAGAATACAGTAAATCAATATGTTTTTTTTTATCAAAGCTAGCCTTTACATTGTAAACATAAGGTTTGTTTATGCACTGCAGAAATAGTTATAAATAATAAGATACATAGTATAATAAATACTTTCTTTCGCTGTAATTTCTTTGTCACTGCGATGCCTTAATTATCCCCAAAATGTCTTAAAACCTGCCTAAATTATCTGTAAGGTCCCTAAAATGCCAAAACTGCCACTAAGATAGGGTGACCACACGTCCCGGTTTTCCGGGATTGTCCCGGTTTTCACTCAACAATCCCGGTGTCCCGAAAACATCCTTCGGGACACTTATATGTCCCGGTTTTTAAATTATAATAAGGATTTCGTAATTAAATAGAATCAGCAGTGCTAGAAAAAGTGATATTTATTTCCAAAAGTGCTTAGTATTTTGACCAATATTCAAAATGTCTCAATCTTTGTCAATATTTGTTCGCGTTTCTGTGGTATAAGCAAAGAGCAGTATAAATATAAGGTATAATGGCAATAAAGAATATTTTTCTCTGGCGAATGTTCAATAGATAGAAGAAAGGAACAAGATGGTAATATAGTTGTTGAAAGACATTCTACAAACGTTTTACAATTACTATACAGGGCGTCAACGAAACCTGGGGCACCCCTATAAATTCTTTAGTTTTTATGATATCAAAATTAAATTTGGTTTACGTAATATACTCTTAACATGGCATTTTTTGGCATAGGAGACAAGTTTCTGTCACTTCTAGTTTCGCCGGAATTAACATCAACTTTGTTATTTTAAATGGTAACACCTTGTATATTTATACATTTTTGGATTCTCCATTTAATTTTACGTGTGCTAGTATTAAGTTCGAAACCTTTTGATGATAAAATAAATTTTCCCAGAAATTAATTTAGTGCCATGGCTTGCGCAAAATGAAAAACAAGAAGCCCCAACACTCGAGACAAATTGTTTTAGAACTTCAACTACTTTCGTTGCTGTATTAGAATGACCTAAAGTTGACAAAAATGCTTTTTCGAGAATAACTCTATTTTTTCAAATGGCACTAGTGTGGGACACTAGGATATTAAAAACGAGCCTTTTTCTAGGATTTCATTGCTACTAATAACGCGGGATTAATCTTTTTTTTTTTTTTTTTAAATAGTTTCTGTCCGGATCAGCTCTCTTTCAGCTACACACGGAACGGTTCACGTTACACTTTGCACTATATTAACTTAAGGAGGACAACGCTAATAGCGTTCCTCAGTCACTAGATTCTTCGTCTGTTGATAGTAAATCTTGGGGAAGTTTACGTTTTAAACGTCGGTGAATATATTTTTCACCTAATGTGTACTTGGTAGCACCTGAACACTCACTGAGTTTATCATGAAATCTTTTAATACAGTTTTTGATAAAACACTCTATTGTTGGTATCCCAAGTTCGTGGTGGAGTTTACCTATCCCTCAAATGTCTAAACTGTCGATAAGATACCTGAATTACTCCCAAAAACTCTCCCTAACTATTTAAAAATGCCTTCTCTAAAATACATCAATAATTGTTCTTCTCAAATTGCCCCTAAAATATTACAACTGTGACTAAGATGCCTCATTTGTTTCCAAAATGTTTTAAAACTCTCCTTAAACTGTTTAAAAGTGTAATTCCATAAACTGACCCTAAAATACCTCAAATGTTCCTAAAATGCCTCAATTGTTCCTAAAATGCGTCACATTTCTCATAAAATGTCTAAACCGTCAATCAGATGCCTCAGTTACTCCCAAAAAGTCCGAAAACTCTCACTAACTGTTTAAAAATGCCTCCTTTAAAATACATCAATTGTCTCAAATTGCCTCTAAAATATCTAAACTGCGACTAAGATGCCTCGTTTGTTCCCAAAGTCTCTTTAAAAAAAAGTATCTTCCCAAAGTCTCTTTAAAAAAAAGTATCTCTAAAATGCCATAAACTGTTCCCAAAATACCTACTTCAAATGTTTCTAAAATGCCTCGAATTATTCTTAAAGTGTCTAAATTATCACTAAAGTGCTTCAATTGTTTCCAAAATGTCTTAAACTGTCCCAAAAATATATAAACAAATTTTTAAAACGATTTGAGAGTTAAAGAAACTCCTTTGATCGTTTTACATGGTGCCCAAGCTGGTATGTTCGAAAATTAGCTCTTTCTGTGGTTATTTAATAAAAAATTCTGGCTGTTATTCTACAAAGAAACCACATTAAACCAACCTCATTTCTATTAGTGTTATTTAATTTAATGCATTTATTGTTTTATGTGGGCATTTCGCCCCCGAGTAAAACTTAAAAAGTTAAGACAATCGTTATTCAGAGGATATTTACTTTCTGTATCTGTATGGCCAACCACTTAAATTGCAAGATTACTTGCATATTTATTAACTGCTTGAATTTAATGTTTATGCTAAAATCTACATTGCAGCATACAAAAAGATCACAAATTTAACGCTAACGTGTTTAGTAAAGTAAAAATATTTTTTCAGGGTAGAAATAAAAATACCACAGAACTACGGTGTAGCTATTCCTTTAAATAAAATTAATTACAACGATGTTATTTCAAAACTAGCCCAAATCTCCCCCTAAATTCGTTAGTAACACGAAACCTTTGCTCCGAAATTTCATCAAAAAGCATAACGTTTGTTGTTACAAAGTTCACGCCACGTTTTGTGGAAACGAGAATTTTTCTAATTTCGTAATAGCATTATCTAGCATTAAGTCATTAAATGTGTGATAACTGTTTTTATTAGTATTAATCAATTGTTATTCAATGCATTTTAAATTTGAGTGAATGATAAGTAAAGCATGCTTAAGTATTGTGATGTAAGCATCTTCTTTATACGTTTAAAAATTTTCATGGTATCAAATTACTTATCTTATCGGTGTGAAGCATTCACCCGTTATTTGTTTACGTTGAATGCCTAATTTGGTAATTAAGTCGTCTAAACGTAGAGGTGTACAAATTACCGGCGAAAAGCTCAAAATAATCTTATAAAAAAAACTTCTTAAAGACAAAGACAGTCGTAAGACGTTCAGAACAGTATTTCGTAATTTATGGTTTGTTTACATGTGTACGCAATACTTTCTCTACAATACTGCAGAGTTTATAAAAGCTTGCTTTGTTACGACATTACTTTAATCAATTTCCACCTTAGTAACAAACAACAAAGAGCTTATCTGTTTTTTCAATATGTGAGACATTCTGTAAATTAAATCGTTCCACTATTTTTCCTTTTAAATTGTAAATGTTTTTTTTACATAGTTTAAACAAATGTTGGATAATTTTTGGGGTTTACAGGGGATCGTAGGAGGCTCAAACTTGGTTGTATTTCTTTACCTTTAGAAAATTATGCTTTTGTGATAATCCACATCTGCCTCTTAGCACATAAGCTGTCCAGGAGGTTAACCTGAGACCTGACCTATTTATTTTTAAATGTATCAAAAGAAAATAATAACGATTTTTAAAAATAGCAGAAATGTGAGAATAGTCCATGAGAATTCTGAATACGGTCGCTGTCTGAATGTCACATGTAGAGTTCTTACGTAATGCGAAAGTCTTTAAATTGTGTACTCATTGTGAAGACATAAATAAAGGTGTTTATATTCTATTGTTTGCCTCGAGGACTTCTACTTGTTTATTCTACTAAGAACTTGCAATCGCCGGAGCGTAAGTATAAAGTTTGAAGTATTATCAGAAAGCAACTGATTAAAGCGCACTGTTGGTTTCGAATTTCACAAACGAGTACAACCGCTTGTTATTAGTTATTTCCAATGTTCATTTTCTTTTGGCGTCCGCTTACAAATTGATTGATATTTGTAAATAAAACGAATCGCATCGTTAGTCCCGTTGTTTCGTGAAAATTCGTTATTTAAATATCACTGCCAAAGATTGGTTACTTACAAAAAAAAGTATTACTCGGCATCCGAACTGGTTTTTACTGTTATAGGAAGTAATAATTTTATTGCAATTTTTCGTTTTGTAATTTTATTTCCTCGGTTGTTTTCATACATAATAATTTAATATAATTTATTCGTACTAACTAGAGGGAATACACCTGAATGAGAGGCGAGAGAAAGCTCCAGCATAAGAAGTTTCATAAAAACTCATCGGAAATTTGAATTACACACATGTTTTTTGCCTTTTTTTTTCTCTTAAAGCTTGTTATATTTAATTATAGAACGTATAAATATCTTGACTGCACAGGGTGTTATATTAATGAAGTTCGAGAATTTTAAAAACATAAAAAGTTAAGTTAAATGGGAATTCTTGTTTCTTTTGAACTCTTACTAAATGTTTAATTATAATAATTTAAAAATTGTTCAGAATGTTAGATTATGCGTAGCGATTACGACGATAATTTTGAATTTCTTATTTCTAAGACAAAAATGGCATTCTCTCCGAGTACTTTCCACTTTCCAAACAACTTCGGTTACTGTTTCCAAGATTCTCTTTGCACGAATCCACACATTCTTGATGTAATCTGATAAGAAAAACTCTTGAACTAGTTTTTTCCTTACATGTTCGTAAGACTCAACATCGTTTTTATACAAAAATAGAACCGGAGCAACAAACCGAAAAATTTTTTTATCGTGAGAATGAGTTTATAAAATCGTATAAAAAATAAAACAGTCGTGGGAGCACTGTTATGGGCTTAAAAAAAGCATCGGGTCAATGATAAATAATTCATAGTACGGCTACTACATGCGTACGCAAAAAAACGCACTACAAAGCCGCATTTGCGAAATAAAAGTGAGATCATGCTCGGATCTTTAAATATTTACCAGTGAACTAAATAAAAAACCGGTTTGCAGGATGTTATCTGCACTTTTAAATTTGTATTGCATAACAATGGCGGTGTAACACATACTTTCAGAATGATACAACCACGGGCACATACGATAAATGTAGGCAGAACCGGCTCCAGGATAACGTGGGAACCTGAAGGGCCACCTACAGTTTAATTTTAGTAAAGTGCCCACGTTTTAATTGTATTCGACCCAGAAAATTGTTAAATTGTGTGGAGGTTTCTTAAGATAAATAAATGCACACCACACCTGTGATTACTTACAGCGATAAAAGTGTTTGCATTCGTTGTTAAGTCAGGCAAATCAAACTTGAAAAAATATTAAATTAATAATGTTTGGCGTTAGTTTTTTCCCCCCTAAAAAAATAAATCAAATTTCTATCTAGCTTTACTTTAATTTACGTTTTATATACGTAATTTTGATGCCACTTGAGACTTGTAATAGTTATTTAATAATTTCTCGTAGTGTAATTTATGGTTTTGACGGGTGTTAAATTGTTAATTTCATTTAATAACGCTCATTCGAGTATAATTAAATGATGATCGCTTTGTTTAAAGTATAAATTTGCTGCGTAGTACATATTTGTATTTTTCCTAGGCTTATAGAACTGGCTTTTTCAGGTATTCCTAATTTCTTCATGTCTCTTATTATATGCTACGTTTAGTAAACTAATTCCTCTATAATTTGTGCATATATTTGCATATCCTTTCTTTAGTATTGGCACTATTAGTCCCTTTTCCCATTCACTGGGCATGGTTTCCTTTTCCCATATCAAAACTATTAATAATTTGTATAGTCTTTGCTTTACATATTTATCTCTATACTTCATCATTTCATTTACGATATTATCTGTCCCTTCCTGCTTTGTTTCGTTTTAGATTTGTAATTATTTCATCAAACTCTTTTTTGTTGGTATCATTTGTTCTACTTTTCCTTGTAATAGGTTTTTCATTCATCTTATTTAAATCTAAGTTTTCCTATTTCAATAGGTCTTCAAAATACTTTCGACCTACTCTCCTCACGTATTTATTTTGCTGTTTTGTCCTTTTGACATTACTCTTGTCCTTTTCAAGGGTGTCGATTGTTTCTTCAACCTACTTCCTCCTCTTCTCTTCTATTAAATTTGTGCTATCTTTTCTGATTTCCTGGTGTATTTTGTTATCTTCTTTCTTTCCTGTTCTTAAACATATGAGTCTTGCATCCTTTTTATTTTTTATTGCTATCTCGCAGTCGTAGTCAAACCAATCTATGTACAGTGGAACCTCTCTAATTCAAACCACCAAAATATTCGAGTTAAAGAAAATTTCGAGTTACAGGAGTTCGACTTACAGAAGTTCCACTGTATTGCCTTTTCTATTGAATTTTCAATACTTCGTTTTATATTATTCCATTTGGCTTACAGGAGTTCCACTGTATTACCTTTTCTACTGAATTTTCAATACTTCGTTTTATATTAGGTATTCCATTCTCCTTCTGTGTTATGGATAATTGATTCTTCATTTTTTAATCATATTGACGATTCCTTTCTTTGATCTCTTCAACTTTCCATCTCTTTCTCTTTGTTGCTCTCTTCTTTCCGACAATCATTCTTAATTTTATGTTAGCTATCACTATGAAGTGGACTAATTGAAATGATAATGAAGGAGCGGTACTTACAGAAGACTTAAGAGTAAGACAGGCAACTGGCTATCAACCACCCTGTTTAACATAGCGGTAGATGCAATAATCAAAAACTGTAAAATAAATGGAACAATTATTAACAAGTCTGAACACATAGTTGCATGTGCTAATGATCTAGCGAGAAGTGGGAGAAGTCTAGAGAAGGTCGTTCAGAAAATTGAGAGAAAAACAAAAACAGGAGGATTGGTAAAAACCAGGAAAAAACTAAATATATGGAGGAAAGCCGGAAAGAAACGAAACCCAAACACGGATGTAAAATAGGAAATTTCGTGAGGTTGAAAATTTTAAATATTTAGGAGTTACAATTAATAATAAAAATGAAAGAAAACGGATAGACCGTACTACAAATTAGATTAGATTAGATTAGATTAGACCAGTGGTAGTATATGGAGTAGCATGGACGAGTCTAACAAATACCAAGCACGAAAAAATAAGAATATTTGAGAGAAAGGTCATAAGGAGAATATTTGGGCTTAAAGAAAATTGGGGAAGAAGAATTCCAGTGGCTAATGAACTCGGAAATAAAAAATATTCTGAAAGGAGAAGACAATAATAAAGGTCGAAGAATGACAAAAAGGGGCGAAGAAGGTTACAACGTGGAGACCAAATTCTAGCAGAGCAAGAGGAAGATCAAAAAGTAGGTGGGAGGATCAGGTGATAAAACAAACCTAAGAATTCAAAAGTAGAGGGAGAAGATAGCTGGTGGAAAATAACCGACGAGGCAAAGACAAACAGCACGTAGAAGAAGATGTGAAGAACGTATAGTAACTCGCCACATAAAACGAGTTTCTCGAGCTCTGAATGAGCGGCTGCAACTCTGAATGGAATGTATAGCCAACTGTATATCTACAGGATTGGTTTTGTCAAGTTACCATGAAATGACATTTTCGTCATGCATAGGGAAAAGCAGAAAAGTAGGGGATTCCCCGATTGAATTCTAAAGTGTTTCAGTTCGAATATTTTTGTCACAGAAATTTAAGTTTAATCGCTGAATACACATGTAAGACGGTTCTTTTTTTAGATCTTATCTATGCCATTTTAAGAGTCCGGGCTAAAGGCTGTAGCTCGATTTTATCACCGCAAAACTACGTTGATTTATGGAATGCAAGTAATAAAATTTTATTTTGATATTAATTGAAAGTATTACGTAAGCTTGTGCAAGTATCGTGTGCAAACAACCAAAAAATGCAATAAAAATTACATTCAGCATTTATCCGACATTTAGTTTTTCAGTGAGTTGAGAAGTTGCCTTGCAATTGACGGAACATGAGTTTGAATACCTGCCGTCGTTGTTGAAGTTGAGGTTCGCAGTAATAACCTAATAAATCTTCCTTACTACGAAGTACGAAGTATGTAGTAAAGGTGTGATTTCCGAAAGATTTGCGAAGTATCTTCTCTAGCGTACCGTACTTATTAATTTTCCATTTAAAATTACATCAAATGCGGATTATGGGTTTTCAGTGGCTATATTTATTTATTTTGATAAATTATTAAAGTTTAGTTCTTTAATTTAATGTGGCATTTAAAATTGCATGTTTTCGTAAAAGCTTATAGTAAAGTATTTTTATTACACGAATGTTTACTAAATAATGTTCCAAAAAGATAAGAGATTTATGGCTATTTACTAAAAGTCAAGGTAAAGTCGCACGTTTATTTATTCTCGTGCATTTGCCCGATATGGTTAAAACGTAAATTTGTGTAACAAATTTCACTTAATTAGATTTAATCGAAACGTTCCGTTAATTGTTTGATAGCTTTATCGCCCTTTCAACTGAAATGAGTATTTTGAACTTTCTTAAATAATTTTAACGGCTGCACGCAATTTGCAACAATAACGTTTAAAAGATATTTCTCGCGTTTCCTGTCCCCGTTGTTATTTGATTTATTTGCACTTAACCAGTTAGTAGCGTTTGTAACTGTAATTTGAGGCGTCAAAAAACCGAAAGCCCGTAGAATTTCTAGAATTACCTGAGTTCGTACGACTGTATACAACTTATGATTTTATGTGGTGCAGAAGTTAAGAATTTACTTTGAGTAACTTTAAATGTTTCCAGGTATAATATTTATTTACCTGATTAGTAGCAACATCGGTCATCACTCAACTGAAACTAATGACGAACACGAAAGTTGTTTGATTTTTATTTTATTTTATTTATTTATTTTTGATAATAATTGATGATGATAAACAGTAAATGGAAACCCGCATTGTAGTCGAGCAATAAAATAACGACGAAGAAATTGCTCGATAATTAATAATATCGATTATTGTTGTTTAGAGATGACTTGTAACTCGAACGATTTCGGCTGGGTTTAACTTCTCTAACTTACGAAAATTGGATGAAAGTGATCCTTATTTAGTTTTAGACCGGATGTTTAAAGTGTTTCAATTATAAGACTCCACGTTCTGCGTTTCCGGTCTGACGGTATTCAAAATTTAATTAGAGTAACTCTGCATGTAGCTAATTATAACCAACATAAATTTTGGCGCAAGAGGCTGGCTGGAATTTGCGCCCGGGAATTTTTCATGATTTGAAGGAATTGCGAAATTAACCGGTTTTGTGAAATTAAAACCGAATCCAAAACGCAGTTGTAATTTGCTTTGTGTCGGCATTGTAACGCCGCTTTTTGTACGAGGTAATGGTAATCTTTTGTAATCTGTTAATGAAAGGTGAAACCCATTTGTGGTATTGGCGTTTCAAACTCGTGCTTGTTTTCTAGGGGGTTTTGAAACATAATCATCTGTACGCAATCAAAAGTGAAAATAAACTCGTTCTGTTGATTATAAACACCTATTCTGGCAAATTTTTCATTCGTTTATAAAACATAAAGACAGTGAGATGTGAGATGGTTTAATTTTGTAATCAAAGTAGGCTTTGATTTTTGACACAGGTTTGAGGTAAGGAGTTGCTTTGTTAAAGAAATACAACTTTGAAAATGTAAAATTCCACAATCAGTCCAACTATGCACCAGAAATTATATATTTATTTAATTATGGGTAAATTTACTTCATGAAACTTTCATACGATTTTGGAAATGTTTTGAAAATCTTAAAATCAATATCTGACACCGTTAATAAATAACGAAACTGTTATACGTCCTCGCAAATTAAATTTAAAAAGAGTAGTACCGTGGTTATTCTAAGCCATTGTTCCTCTGATGAGAGAAAACTGTGGAAGTAAAATCCCCAAGGTTCAACTTTAATAACGTTTCACATCCGTAAAGGAATTAATTTCACATATTTCATAACTTCCAATTTTTTTTAAACTCCTAGTTAGAGAGATTAAACATAAAGTAAAATAATTAGCAAAATACGTTGGAAGTCGCATATTCTTGTTTCTACCTTTTCCAATTAAGCTCAGGGCGACTTAAACGTTTCTGTAAGTGCGAAAACTGCATTCAATTAAGCTGATGCGTTGGTTGTATTCTTTCTGAATAGATAATGCGCTTGCTTTTTTTTACACGGCGCGAAAGTGCAGTTTCTCTGAACTGGAAATTTAATTACCTGCCATAAAAGTCGACATCTTCATTTTCTGTAGGTAACTATACCTAATACGAATAAATAGATTAAAAAATTATCGCGGAAAATCTTTTCATGCTAGGTAGATTAAATGAAAAATTAACTAAGCACTTTATTAAGTCAATTTATTTACATTTTGCAGATTTCGAAGACTTAACGTAAAATCAAAATTGTAGCCTTTTATTTATTAGACGAAATCAAAATTGTAGCCTTTTATCTATTAGACGAGAAAGGTGCGGAACAAGTCCACAGAAATATGCGTAATAAAACAGAAAGGAAAAAGGGGACTTAAAATAAAGAGGAAAAATAGGACCAATAATGGTAATCAAGGGAAAATAAGGGGAATTAAATTAAAAGTAAGTAGGGAACCTAGTATCAGAAAAAAGAAGAAAATTAAAATAAGATAAAAGAAAAAGGGGAAATATTATCACAGAGCATTAAAAAATGAAAAACTGCAGATAAGATTTACTTTAGCAGATATGTTTAATTATTAATTAAGTCACTAATTGTTCCAAATGCAGTACTTGGAATTCAGAATTTTAAACAAAGTAATCAACAAGCACCTGTTTGGAGATATAATCAGCTTCAAAGTAAAACAATAAGTTAGCGGTGCCATATTTCCAAAATTAAATAAATGTTGTTTTCATGATAAGTGATAAGCTATTAAAAAATTAACCGCATTAGGTCCAATTTACCATTTTCCACGTGGGAAATATCAGAAAAGAATATTTCTAACAGCAGTTTCTGTTAAAAAACACAATTAGATAATAAAAACTAAATGTTAACACATACGAATGAGTACCTAAACAAATATTTATGTCGTAATAACAGCAAATATGTGATATTTATATAAATACAGAACGTAATTGCATAAGCGTTAGTAATTTAGATAACCGAAAATAGCTTATCAAGGTTTTTACCATTAATGTTAATTGGATTGGTTTTAGTAGCTTCTGTTAAATAGGTTTGTTTGTTTCATTGTTTAGTATCTCCAACGATGCAGACTTGAAATTCATTTGGAGTTTTCAAATGAACTTTTTTGAATTTTGAATGAAAAATGAGGATCAGATCTAACGGAAATCCGGCTCTAACTGAAAAGCCGATGAGGATTACAAAAAGTCTGAAATAAATAAATTAAAATCAAAATTTCCAACTGAAAAATGGTGTGAAGTGCATCTTAAATCTTAATAGTTATTTTTAAAGATTGACGTTCTTCAATTTATTACAAGTTTTAGTGCATATCCGTGGGTTTCTTGGCAATAAGTAAAAAATAAACTCACAGCTCTGTATTTACATGAAAGTACAAACAGTAACGAAACTTACTTAGAATTATTGATAAAACATTTCTATTTCTACACAGGATATCGGTTTGCTTGCTCTGAAATTCCCGATTATTCACCTCTCTTAAACATGCTTTACTCATAGTTTTTGTGCGTTTTCCAGCAGCATTTTCCAAATATTATCATGTTTAATTTTAGAGTTATAACTTCTTAAATGCTGAATGTTATTAAAACGAATTCTCGTGGACAAAAATTTAAATAAATTCGTGATTATACTGTTTCAGTAAGAAAAAATAGCTTTTCACAATTTATTAGTCTTTTAGAAGCAGGAAAAATTGCGGAAAAGTATAACAAATAAACACATCCTCTTCAAAAAACGATTTCCTTATACATACTTATCTGATCTATTACTTACACAAATAGAAATAATAAGTTTCTTTATCAGGCAATTGAAACTCCTTTTCTAGGAATTATTGATGAGCTTTTAACCACGATTTTCCTCGAAGACTCCCTTTAAACAATTAAATTCGAAGCGTTACAAATTTTTGTTGATTTATTTGTTTGATTTATTTTAAACTAACGGTAGCTGCCATTGCATTCACTGTTTTGAAACGTTCAACCTTGATGTATTTGAGATGATCTTCCGAAGGTGAACAACTTTTTTCGCTTATTTACTACACCTTTGTTTTTAACACGAAATTAAAGGATTTAAATCATCAATTTAACTTTAAAATAAAATAAATTTAATTTTAATTTCAAAGTAATTTTAAACGTAGGATGATCAGGAACTGAAAAAATATAAAACCCAGTCACGATTTGATAAATGTTTTTATGTATTTGATTTGAGAAAACCTTAATCTTCATGCACTCGGTTTAAATATAGACGATGACCTTCTAAAACCACTTCGTTACTTATCTTGTTGATCATAACTGTGTTATGAGTCCTACGCAATATTTGCAGGTTTGTTACAGCTGTACATTTATTTTCAAGATTGATATGCTCATCCTATAAAATTAATTTACACATTTTTCAAAGGTTATTAATGTGGTCCTTACACGAACCCAACATTTATTTTGTGTGTAATTTATATTTGTCTCATTTATGTATGTATTTATCCTTTTGATGTAATATCTTTGTATCCTGGTTTTGAGGTGTAATCGGGCTTGCAATTATTTTATATCAGTATTAATATTGTTGTATCCAGTCTCATAAAGAATTTCCTCACTTATTATTGTTGGCCCCTAATTATATTTAAACAAAAATAAAATGTGTAACCTATTTTCAGGGGAAAGTTGTCCTATTTGTTTCGTTTATTCGTAACACAAGACTACGATTTTAATCATCTCGTCTTCAAAGATGCCTATCAAAGATTGACGTTTAATTTTAGAGTTCTTGGACGGACCTAACATTTATTTTGATGTGTAATTTATATTTGTCCCATTTATATATTTTATCCTTTTGATGTAATTTCTTTGTATCCTGCTTTCGTGAATTAATTCGGGCTTATGCTAATACTGTTCTATCTAATGCCATAAAGAATTTCTTCACTTTTTATGTTGGTCCCTAATTATATTTAAACAAAACCAAAACGTATAGCATATTTTCATGTTAAAGTTATCCCGTTTGTTTGTTTCTTTTATTGGTAACACAAGACTATGATTTTAATCATCTCGTCTTCAAAGATGCCTATCAAAGATTGACGTTTAATTTTAGAGTTTAACTTTCATCACTTATAACCCGACGTGTCATACGCCTGCTTAGATCATAATCTTTAAATGACTTTCTGCACCAGTTAATTTTGCTTTGTTTTCCCACCGTGGCAAATCAGTGATGTGTATTCATATGTAAATTTTCGTTTTAGTTCTTTTTGGGTTTCGATGAGGCTGCTTGTTGAGGTCTTTTATTTGTTGTGATTTTCACGCATGGCATTGTAAGCTTTAAAACAGACGGACCCAATTATCCCAATTTTATATAAAATTTTGGCGAAGTTTTGACTTAAAAATGCCATTGGTTTCCGGAGTTTTTTTTTTAAATCAAGCTTAAATTCAATTTTAGGGATTGATATTTGTAATTAACGTAATTTTTTCGTGAAATCGGGACAGTAAAATAATTTGATAAATATTCCCAGTTGCAAAAATTAAAGCAACACAGCAAAATAAATATTCATTAACTTAAATTGGCTTAACAAGACTAAATTTTTCTGAGGTTCGTTCTACTATGTACTACTAAATACTTAAATGATAAAAGGAATTTCCAACAGATAAATCGCAGTTGGTTCTGATTCAAAAATACACCGGAAAGTTTTACAAATCAGAGATAAACAAATTATTTTTCATTCTAACGTCTTTCCGTGACCACGTACAAAGAAAATAATAATTACTTTCGCTGCCTGTCAGATATGAGCAGAAAACACGAAAAGAGAGTTACTAATATGAGTTTTTTTTAATTTGCAAAGCTTTGGTTTTACTTGAAATATTTTGCTTTGTAAAAGAGTAGGCTTAGAAATCTTATAACTCTACAATTTACACAAATTTAGTAATTGTTAAAATAAAATGAGCCATAATAACTTAGCATAGATGCAATTTGATTAAAAGTTTCCATTTCATTAATAATTATTTAAACCAATTGTTACGGCTTTTCTAATCTTAGGTTTATTTTATTGTTCTGATTTGTAACGTTTAAAGATTTTAATTAAAAAATATAAGTACAAAAATAAAAAGAGGAACGAAATAAAGCCCTAATTACATCGTTGCATATGTTTGTAAACCAGTTATCAGTAAAAACCAGCTAAGAATTGCAATAAAATTTCTTTCGTATCGAACACATTAAGCGTATTGTCCATTAATACGATCTCCACGTGTGGCCGATACTCGCAGGATTACACCTGCAATTTGACCCGAAGAATCGGCTCGATGTCATGGACAACGAATCGCAATATAATTTGCAAAGAATTCGAAGACTTCCACAGCCAGTGTCAGTGTTAACAGAACGTCTTCCGGGTTGGGACCGTGTCATTGTTGAGACAGAAGAACTCAACGTTTTGCCCACTTTTTGAAGGGGTTTCATCAGGAGGAATAGGGGAGCACTAAAAGAGCACGGTAACTCAACTCAACTTGTTAACTAAGCGAGAGGCGAAACCCTTCTCCAGAAGTTCTTCTTTCTCAACAATGACAACCTCCCTATCCGGAAGACGTCTGTTAATAATTGGCAAAGAAAATTAAATCCTATCACTTTTGGGTCTTTTAGTTGTGTGAGAACGGTAGTAGTATTTGGGTGCATTTCACAATTGGTATAATTTAATAATTCGTATGTTAAATCCATTTAATAACAAATTATTGAATAGGACCACTTAATAAAAGTTAATATTGTGCTCGTACAGCGGTTATGCGTTATGAGGTCGACATTTTGGGGGTTTTAGTTTAAAATTGCATTTAAAGGTAATTTTTGCCCAAGCTTTGCCCGATAAATAAACAAAATAACAATAATTTCCTTGCATTCTTCTACAAGAATGCCTATATTTTAAACAACTGCCTTAAAATAAGGTGTATTTTAATACTTTTGTAAAATGCTTTATGACCGCCAGATTTAACGAATTTTTCTTTTGTTGCAGGTTGGTTGAATTTTCTTTAATTCGTCCTGGTTATCATAGTGTGGTGAGTTTAATTGTAGTTTAATTCAAAAAATTGATCTAAACTTACTTAATTGTTTATGAATTGGAAGTGAAATCAATTTCTGATTTAGTTTTTAGAAATAACAGTATTTGTCTGTTTTGTTAATGAATTATTTGTATTGGTAATTTAATTTGGAAAAATACTGACCTCGAATAAGGATTTTAACGTTTTTCGATAATTTGAACATCATTGGTTTTCATTCAGGATAATGTTATAGGGTTAAAGTTGGAAACACCAATGAATGACATGTGGCTGTAAATAACGTAAAATTAATAAAGTGTGAGATTAAAGAAATATCAAATCTGAAAGTGTTTAAAGATTATTTTTTAATTTAAATGTATGCTAATTATTTTATCGAAATCAATCTACTTACATCCATTTTTAAGCTTAAGCATTTTTATAATTATAATAGTTTATAGTCCAAGTCTAAACTAATTAGTATTACGTACAATACAATCAAAAATACTTCGCTCTTTCTTGATCGTATGAATTGCAAATTAGAGAACAAAGATGGAAATTCCAACATTTATATAACTCAAAAATTCTGAAATAGTTCGGATGATAATGTGGGATTCCAGGAAAGCTAAACAGAACCTTTTGCACAACTTCTTTATTTTAATTATATAATATTTATATCTTAATACATATATTTGAAACACACCGTCGTTATTGTATTCTCTTCCCGACTTCCTCCTCCTGACCCCCCTGATATCCACCGGAACCCCCAATCGGTCATCTGCTATAATTTCCACAATAATATGTATTTGATTCTTAAAATAGTCGAATTTGCAAGGATGGTTCTTCGCTTACTACGGCTTACTAAAGCCAAAATGATTCCAATATTTAGAACTTTTAAGAGCTTGTAATTAGAAATCGGCCATTTTTCAGAATTCGGTCATTTTATGATTCAAAATTTCTGAAACGCTGGGCGATCGTAACGTTTGATTCATAAAATGACCCAATTTCCAAAAATTATTCCTAAACCTAATATGTACTTGTAAATAAAAAAAAACTTGTTTAATTTTTAATTAGAAATTAGTATTGGCCAATGTTTTATCAATTTTAAGAAAGTTTAACAAAGTAAATTTGTTAGTGATCCAATTTAAAGTCATTCGTGGGATTTAAAGTCATGTGTTTTTAGCTTAATTCAGGAATTGTTGATAAAATACAAAACATATATACTAATCAATAATTTAGGTACCAAACTTTGTATTAATTGTAATTAGTCTAGACATGACTTTTTGATTCCATGAGTCACTGTGGACGACTTTAAATTGGGTCGCTTGATACTAAAATTTTTATAATTAGAAATTTGAAAATCTATCTACATTTGTTCATTCTTAAAAATAATCCTACTTATTTGTTCCTAGTAAAATTTTGAATATCTTTCCTGAAACTTATCTCGTAAAACTGTCCGTTTATTTGTTACTTGGCTATAATTTCAAGTATGACACAATAACACTTGTTTTTGTTTGAATATAAAATTTGGCAACATTACAACATTGCATTTGAAAGTTTCTAAGATAAATCGTATAAACTTGAACCAGATCGTGTCATCCGATAAAATTATCCTGAATGCCAAACCTTATAACTACTTAAATCTGCCATTATTTATGGCTTCCTCCACTCGGGGTCTCTCTGATTGTAGCCTGAATGCTCAATCGTAATAAAATTTTATCGTACCTTACAATGCTGATAAATATTGTTAACTTAAAGATTACATCGATTAATTTACCGTAGTTGCGGTTTTCTTTAATGTTTATTTATTCGTTCCTGGGATTTTTTTATTATCGGCTAATACTCGACTTGGTAGTTTTCCGTTTGTGGTTACTTCGTTGCGTTTTCTAATCCGGCTGCAATGCATTTTTGACCGTTACGTTAAAGCTTGCAATTTGTTCGGATGAAATCTAGAAAATTTTGATGTTTGAATATTAATACGAAAAATAAAATTTGAAAGTTTGAAAGCCCAGTGGAATTTCAAATTTATAATTAGACGAAGTTAGATCAAAGGCAGAAATTTGCATGTAACCCTGAAATGTATGAACTGTTTTTGGAGCGTTCTATTTTTGTTAAATTTACAAAATTAGAGCGTCATAATTCCAAACACGTATCCGAGTAATCTTACTCATTGTATTAAAGGTGTGACAAATATGCTAATGAAACAGAGTCGTGGTGAAAATAATTAAACAAAAATAATTTCATTTTTGCTTACACGTATTGAGCGTTATTAACCAATTAATTAAATTGGGGTTTTTTGTACGATTTTTCTTTACTTCAAACTGTAATGGTGGTTACACGTACTTAATGACAGAAAATAAAATCTTGTATATTAAAAGATAAAATTAATTCCAGGAATCTATTAATAATCTTCCTGATAGTAAATAAGTATTTTACAATCAAACCTAAATTTATTGCATAACATTTGGAATATTACCAAGTTATCTAGTTGTAAATAAGGTCAACAAATAGTAAGGCTTACCTTATCAGCAATAAAAAGGTGCGCTTATCTTGCTACAAATTAAATTTTATGTTTTCGATTCCTTTAACCAAGCAAGTAGGTTTTGTTTCTGGCTTATTATGGATTCTTTCTCGAACAACTAACCGACATTGACATTAACTTCTAAGGTTAAGGTCAATGCCAAATACTTAAAAATATTATTTAACGGTTAAACTGCAAAAACGGAACAAACATTTAATTTCTGCTGTTCGTGGCAACTCTAATAATTTCTATTTATTATGTGACGTTCAAAAATTAAATTGGGTAGAGTTGATTTTACAGAATAACATTCAGAGGTGGACAAAACCAAAAATACGAGGTCGTAACTTCCAAATCGCGACATTTTAGGTAGCACTAAAAAGGAAATTAGTTACTTTTAATGTTTGGTTTAGATTACAGCCATTAAACACTCATTTACTGTCTGCTAGTCATTTTCGGTGTAATTCTTAAGTTGCTATCATTATTTGCGGCTTCTCGATTATTCGCGATGACTGTACGGGACAGAATTTTACCTGGAATTCTTACTAACGTAGATATATGCCATAACTGAACCTGAATTCTCGAGAGATTCCATTCTTGATATCCGTTGACTGGCACATGTAGGTGTATACAGGTAAAAGTTAAGTTTACGTTCGTGATTTTAGACTTGTTAGGGTTATATTTTAAAGTCATAAGTGCAAACTTCAAGGTTAAATTTAGACATGTTTAACTATGTATGTTAATAATATTACTTTTTAAATTGGATTTAAAGTTCAATAACTGACCCATATTTTCGATATTTATATTTTCATTACGTAATCTTTCTTACTGTTGTTTTTTTTAAGGATTTGAAAAATGAAATTAAGGAAAGATTTGATTATAATTAAAACTGAAAATTGATTATTATTGTTCTGATTATGAATCAACGAGAGCAGTAATTGAAATTTGAGTTACTATCATGATTTCTAAACTGATTTCAACCAAACGTTGCATACTTTCTAAAGAAGTTTTTGGGGCAGCTGCATTTCGCTTTGTTCGTAGAGAAACGAAAATTGCTTTTGATGGAAACCATTTTTTTTTAATTTCTAGTTTGAAAAGTTACCACAGGAAAAAATTTAATGAACAATTTTCTGCATTTACCTAGTAAAAATGATTTTGATACGCCTTTGGAAATTGTCGATGGTTTTCTAATCTTAAAGAAACTTCAATTACTATATAACTAAATTACAGATATAATTTTTAATTGGATTTAAAATTTAAAAGCAGTGGTATGTTAAAAAATCCGTCTTTTCTTCGATATTATTCCACTGAAAGCATTACTGAATTTTAAAATTATACTGTATTATTCCTATCTTGCCAGTACTCTAAGAAAGTGGTCTTCCGATGCAATACATTTTATAATAAAAGAACTACGACGTACAAGAAAGCTGCAGTACTTATAAATTTATTAGTTGCTTGCACATGGAGTTAAAGCTCACTTCATTTGACGCTAAGAAGATTTCGCAATACTTAAGTCTTAATTGAATCATATGTTATGGCTTTGTTATGTTTCATTTAATATGGGAATTTTGGCAGCAGCTCTTGCCAAAATTATCTTCGGCTAAACTATACCAAGAATTTTGCTAGAAGGTGAGATTGCAGATAATTTTGCCGCATACATTTGTTAAATTACTCGTAAATTAAATCAATTTAAATAATCGACACATGCTGTTGTGTTTATTCTTTTGTTGCTTTGGCGACAATTAATAAAAAAATGCCTTTATTAATTACATATTAATCTTTGGAGCTAAAAGGTTAAAAGTATAATAATCATTTGTTATCAAAATGTGTAATATTTAACAGAAATTCGTGTTTAATATGTTTTGACTGTTAGTTGTGGCGATTGTTATTACTTGTTAACGTTTAATTTTCGGCCACATACGGCTAAATACTCGCAAAAAACTAAAAAATACATATTAAGCAGTATAAGCAACTTTCAGCAGTCAGTTTCTGCCTTCCTTTTAATTGCTAGCTGTATAAAAAAACCTAGAAAAATTTGGAAAAATAGAAGTTATTTACGTAAAGGTACAAAGTATTATTTAATAATTTCGTGTTTAAAATTAATTAATTTACTTAGAAAATTGTTTAATGTTTTTGGTAGATAATGTATTATGCTAGTATTTGGAGTGGCTAAAAGAAGATTGATTTTATATTGTTATTTACAAATTTAAAAAAATCTCGTTATAAGAAAGTCGACCCAAGTTTTGTTTGGGCATTTCCTTTTCGTTTTATTTAATCAGGGGTCGGATTATTTCAACTAAAAACTACATTTTTTTAAATTCCATTTTTTACGTTAATTCCAGAAGCAATTACTTTTTCAACTATTTTCGGAAATCTCGTTACTTTATTCCATATAGAACAATAATAGTGTACTGTAATTTAAAGCAGAAAAATGATGGTTATAAGTATACTTTTGTATGGAGAAAATGTATTTGTATAAAATTTGCGTGTTTCCACCCTGGTGCTATATGAGTAAACGGGAAACTTAATCCCTTCAGCACCAGGGCTTTGTAAAGGAACCATACCTTTACCTGTTTTTATTAATTGTTTGTTAGTTGTATATGTATTGAAGAGCATTAAATTAAATATTTATTAAAAGTAAAAAAGTTTGAGCGTAGTTTAGTTTCTAATTAAAATTCGAAGTAATTTTTAACCCATAAAAATTATACAGGTTTTTTTCTTCCTAAAGAAGTCACCTGAAATTTCCCATTCAGCCTAAAAAGGCTCAGTTTGTGTTTGCGGAAACTTATGTTTAAATTGTTTTGTTTTAATGAAATATCAAAATTGTCGTAAATTAGGGATGAAATCGGTTTATCCCTGAAAAATGAAAGAATCCCTGAAAGAACATGCAGCCTAAAACAGCTTAACCTATGCTTGAGGAAACTCCAGAAATTTCCAGAACTTCTTTAAACTTGGTTTTTAAATTAAAATAAATAAATATAGGTAATAATTTGTCTTATCCATGAAATTAATTATTTTACTACTGAAAAATCGAGTTTTTTCAGGTCACCTCAAAACATTCCGTCTGAAAAACTCGGACTTTGTTCCAGGAAACTCGTAGAGTTTTGAAACTTCCAAAAATCGTTTAAAGGCGTTGCCCACTAAAATACCAATAACACCTTATGTTTCGCCTGAAAGTTTCTAGTTTTCCGGTAACCTAAGAAAAATCGCCCTGAAAATTTTAGATTGTGTTTAAGGAAACCGCTCAAACATTTTTAAGATTTCAGAAAATCGTTTAAATAAAGGTATCGATAACTGTTCTAAGTTTATTGTTTTACTTTTAAAAAACCGGCCGAATATCTTTGTTTTTCAAGCAACATTTTGTTGAGAAAACTTATGAAGAGTTTTGACAATCCGTTAAATTGTTTTTTAAATAAATATATCTGTGATTTTTATTAACTAAATTGGTTTACTCCTAAAGAATCGCCTGAAAGTTTCTGGTAATCTTTTAGAACACCGCACACCGGTCTGAAAATGTCAGATCATGTTTAAAAAAAACCACGAAAAGTTATTAAATTTTGTTTTAAAGTAAAAATATAAAAAAAAATTCTAGTTATGAAGTTAATTGTTTTATTCCTAAAAAATCCGGCGAATGTCTTTGTTCGTTTCAAGCAAGCTAAGAATTTTAATTCGAATAAGCTTAGATTTTGTCTTGAAAACTCCTGAGGAGGTTCGAAATTTTGTAAAATTGTGTAAACTGTTTTTTAAATAAATATAACGATAATTTTTGTAACCAGGAAGTTAATTATTTTACTCTTGAAAAATCAGCCGAATTTCGTTCGCTATTTCTCTTTGCAATTGTTCTTTAATTTTGATATAGTTGGGTAAGTCTTCTTTGTTTAATACATAATTTTGAAGTGACACGCTTTTCTTATAATTTTTAAATAAAATTTTCGATCCGACACCAGAATTTTATTAACTAAATGCAAAATATTTCTCCAGATTATTAGCGTTTAATATTGCTTTTTATATTAATTGTAATTGTAGTAAATATGGATGGAATGTGTTCCTTGGAATTAAATGTAGAACGCAAACAAGGCAAATTTTATTATGAAAAATTGTAAAAATTTGTCACAAAATCTTTTAATTTGTTAAGAATTCACTAAGCTTTATTGACAATGTTTAGTGAAAAAAGTTTTCCTGTTGAAGACAAGAAATTCTCCATTAAAACAGTTTTTTGAAAAAAAAAATTGTAAAAATTTGTCACAAAATCTTTTAATTTGTTAAGAATTCACTAAGCTTTATTGACAATGTTTAGTGAAAAAAGTTTTCCTGTTGAAGACAAGAAATTCTCCATTAAAACAGTTTTTTGAAAAAAAAAATAGTAACTCCAGTTTAAGGCATGTACAATGAATGAAAAATTGATACATATTTAAGTTCATGTATTTTTTTCCATTCAAGATAATAATAGAGATCTGTAGGCGATCTGTAGTGATAATTTAAGTATGTAATGTCATTGTGCAGATAACGGTTAATAATTTCAGACTGTTGTTATTGCTCAACTTTTAGTTTTCCCCCCATGTTTTTGTTAAACAAGGATGTCCGAAAAGGGAACGGAAATTGTTATTCATGTTACAGTCAACGTTGTAATGTCAATTGTAAAAATCTGTTAATTGAGATAAACTACTGTATTACTTATTATATTATATTCTTCTGGAAATTCAGAAAATGCCATAAATATTTTATTTTATTCTGTGTAAAATCAGGCCTTCTGCATTTTCTAAAATTATTTTTTGGCTAAAGAATATCTCACGTCACTGGTATTTTTTATTATCACAGGTTAAATAATGATAACAAGGTATTTTTCCATTTGAGTTCCCTCCAACGCGTTCTTTTTCTCGTTTTATAAAATTCCAGCAAACACTTCCGAATCACAATTATCCCTGTTATAAATACATATTAAAATGTTTACTAAAAGAAAACTAGTTAATAGTTGCACCGATAACTAGGAAAATCGATCTGGATGCAGACAATAAAGCAGCAAGCATGTTGTGTAAGTTTACCGTAGACCCGTTAACTCTTCCAATTAACGCCAAGTAAACATCAACAACGAATTTTGCAACGCAAAATATTAATTCAACGGGAAATTTAATGATATATTTAGTTACTGAAATAATAGATATGCATTTCGCGTTTTCTTGTGCCTCGTCGGCTGAAAGGTTTTTGTTTTAAATTACATGCTTCTAAACGAATTCGATGATGCATGTACACGTATGTAACGTTTACGGTGTTTTTACTTTTTTAACGAAAGCTTTGCCGTATTTACAAGCGCGGAGTGCACTTGACACATGTACACCTGAATGAAAGGCTAAAAGTACGTGCTGCAAAATAAACACAACACAAAGGAACAATCGGCGGAAAAATTGAAAACGGCGCAGATTACGGTAACATTTTAAAATAATCGAGTGTAATAAACCGCATACTAAATCAACTAATCGTTTTTCCATGTATGAAATCACCTCTTTAAATAATTTTATTAACTAAAAACGTGACGACTCATGCAACAGCTTGAATCACGTACCTTGTCAAACATAACATCTTTTACAATTATCATTTCGAACTTATTAGCACGTAGCTCTGCCATCTTAAAAATAAATTGTGCTATTTTTTTACATTGTTTACTTTTATTACTAATATTTCTGGGTTTTTATTTTCGAAACAGCTAAGGTGAGAACAACAAATGAGACTTATCAGATGTAATTTTGTGGTTTTAAAAATAGTTTTACTTAAATGAATTTATTCCGGTTGAATCATCTGTACCATTCTATCTTCCTTCCTATTTATGTGATTCGGTCTATCCGTGTTTTTCATGGCCTCCCCATTCTCGTTATGTGCCCCAGCCATTACAGTTAATTTCTTTCCATCTTATCCAGTACGGTTCTTTCCAAATCGTATTCCTTATGTCTTCATTTCTTAGGTGATCCCATTTTGTCACCTTTACTATTTTTCTTAGATACTGCATTTATTTATTTTGTTTTCTAACCTTTCAGTCAATATATATGACTCGCCAGCGTACGTCAATATTGGTACTGCTGTACTGGTTTTTTGATTTTAGTATCTATTTATCTATCTATCTATCTATCCCTTTTTCGTAGTAATGTTTTGCTTAAGTGCGAAATATGTTGTTTTTGCTTTTCTTACAATGTTTGTTATTTCATTATCAATATTTCCGTCACTAGTGAGTACGCTACCTAAGTACATATTAATATTCTGTTAGTATTTCCAGCTCCTGTCCATTACACAATATTTTTGTGTTTCCATTTCCTTCCTCTTTATTGTCTATCAACGCCTTGCTTTTCTTAGTATTAATATTGGTCTTAAACTTGGTAATGCACCGTTTGCATATTCTGGGCCCTTTTCTTTGTATTTTGGATCAGCCTGTCCATAAGCACTATGAACAACAGTGGGCTTAGGGTATCTATCACCTTTTTTTTACGCCATAACCACTTCTTCCCACATCCACTTTATCACTTCTGGGTCTACCCTGTCCTCCCAACTTTTCCAACGTTGATTTTAGTTAGTGTTTCTTTTATCCCCTCCTTTTATATTTCCTCCAAATTTTCAGTTTTTGTTCATTGTGCTGTATTGCACTTTGGTCCATGGTTCTTTTCAAACTTTTCCCCATAGTAGTCCCTCCAGGTCTCCAATATTTCTTTTATGTTCATCCTTATCTGATTATTTTCATCCTTGATTCCTCTAACGGTTTTCTTTGATTTTTCACTCATTGCTTTTAATCTACTCCAGAATCGTTTATCTACCTTGTACCTCTTCCGAATTCTTTCCATGAACTCCGTTTTGCTTCTCTAACCGCCCCTTTTACTTGTTTCCTAATGTGATTATATTCCACTCTATCTTCTTAGTCGTCCTCTTTTGTAATTATATACCTCTCCCATGCTAGTTGAAAAACAATTTTCTTTTTGTTCGTTATTTAGTAGTATGTACTTCTGTTTATTGGTTTTAATCCGTAAATTCGTCTGCTTTCATTAACAATATTTCTTTAAAGATTTTCCACCTTTCATACAATGACCAATCCCGTTTATTTCTTTCTTGTTCTATAAATTCTTTGTCTGTTTGTTCCTGGTATATTCCCCATATTTCTTGGTTTTTTAACTTATATACGAGGCATGCCTTTTATATTTTGTCGTTTGAGAAAAAAATAAACAACTAGAACCTTATATAGATGTTATTGTTTTTCAAAGTATTCACCACGATATTTTATGCACTTCACCATACGCTTGAACCAGTTTTTGAAACATTTATTCCACTCCGAAGTAGGGGTACTCAAAATCGCCGATTTGAAAGCTTCGACTGCTTCTTCACTAGACTGGAACCGTTGACCACGAAGATTTTTCTTAATTTTGGGAAAAGTAAAAAAATCGTTAGGGCTTAAGTCAGGACTATACGGAGGGTGGTCCAGAATTTCTACGTTTTGCTGCTCCAAATACTCAATTGTTTGGCGAGCGGTGTGCGAGCTTGCGTTGTCATGGTGCAGGATGATGCGTCGCTTTGGGTTGGTTTTCCGAAGCTCGGTGATAACTTGTGGTAAACAGACTGTGGTATACCACTCTGCATTAACCGTCCTACGATCCTCTAGTTCAATCGTCGCAACGTGACCTGTTTTCGCTACGAACGTGGCCACCATTTTCTTTGAAGTGCTTCGGGAGCGAACTACTTTCGTCGGTTTTGGCTCATCTTGGAAGACCCAGACGGTCGATTGCTGTTTAGAATCAGGATCATAGGCATAAATCCAAGATTCATCACCACTGATGATGTCGTAGACGTGATTTGACTCTCCTCGGTTGAATCGTTGAAGAGTTTTCCTACACCATCTAACACGAGCCGTCTTGTGATCGTCAGAAAGCAAATGCGGGATCCAACGGGAGACCAGCTTTCTCACCTCAAGCGCTTCATGCAGGATCTTTTGAATTGTTGTCCCTGAAATGCCTAATGATGTTTCAATCTCACGATATGTCACATGACGGTCTTCGATGATTAGTTGTCTCACAGCAACGATGTTATCTTCAGTAAAGGCGGTTTTTGGATGTCCTTCACGAGATTTGTCACTAAGGCTGGTATGTCCACGCTGGAATTCTAAATACCAGCGTTCGACGGTTCTAAGACATGGGGCTTCATCATTGAACACTGAAGTTAGCTCCTCGAAACATTGAAGTCGTGTTAGTCCTCTTCGAAAGTTGTAGAAAATTATTGCACGAACATTTTCCTTAGAGAAATTCATTTTCGTACGCGACTTGACAACTTTGAAATGACGCTCTGACTAAACAATCTCACTAATCCTATATCTGTCAATTGTTTTGAGCTTTTAGATTTATAGAGATTCGAACGGTGTATGGTTCTATATTCGAAATTGGCGGTAAATATATAAACGACAAAACTTAAAAGGCATGCCTCGTATTCCTATCCTCACATGTCCTTTTCCTTCTTGTGCATATATTGCATTTGAATATTACTGTTACTGGTCTGTGCTTTGTTCCCAGTTCTCCTTCGACTTCTGTTTCCGCTTATTATACAATTTATTATACATATTTCTTCCGTTCCTCTCCTCAGCCACGAATGTATGTTTCTTCCAAATTTTGATCCAAAAATGTATTACCTATTAGTAAATCGTTTTCATAACATAACTCTATTATTTTTTTTTTCGTTTCTGTTAAGTATGTCTTCTCCATACGGGTCCCTACCCAATTACTTCCATTCCAGGTCGCCCATAATTATAATTTTTCTTCTTGCTTCTCCTTTTTTTCATCTGTTGCTTGTTGCAGTTGCGTATAACATCTCATTAGTATGTAGTTATTCTTCTGTTCCTTTTATGGGCGCTTAAATTTGAATAAACTATATCCTCTCTTCTAATATTATGCTCCGAATTATTACGACAAATTATGACGATATTGCGTCAAAATTTAATATTACATACATATTTACACGTGTATCTATGTTTTCTTCAACAACTATTCCTATCCTGTCCTTCGTTTTTTCGTCCCTGCTCTATAACCGAGTAGTGTATGTAATACTTTTACTCCTAAATTAATTCTGCCCCCTCCCACTTTCTTCCTCTCACTAATTCCTAAAATTTCCAACGTAAATTTGTTTATTTCTTCTATTATTTCTAAACATTTCTCTGTTAGTGATAATATTCCACGTGCCTTTTATTTACCCTTCCATTCTGTTTAACTGCGTTCCTTTCTTCTACGTTCCTTCTCTTGTCATTACCATTTTTTAAAATTCCCTTTATCGTTTTTCCGGTCGTTTATTTTCATGGCTATCGTGCTATTTCTCTTTACTAGTTTTTTGCACGGCGCCGGAGTCCTGTAAATGTAGTTGTTCTCATTTATTCCCTTGGTTCTTCATCTTCTCTGTGATTTGGTGATCTTTCACTTATCGTTCTTGTTTTTTGCCCCTTGCCTTGCTTTTCTCCCTCCCGTTCTGTCTCTTCTTTTTTTATTTCGTCATCCATCTCTGCATTTATCGATTCTTCTACCTTGTCTAATTGCTCTGTAATGTACGTTTCTCTATGTACTACTAATTTATTATATTATACGTATGTATATTATTTTTGCCTTGTGTCAAAAAGGGCATTAAAAACTAAATATGTTTTTCTACAACCAAGTTCGTTCATGGAAGATTTTCCACTGAAAATAATACTTTAGTTTCCAATAGTTATTTGTACAACTAGTAATGAAAGCAATACTTTTTTTCATGAGTTTGAAGTTTGATGTACGACGGCGAAGCCGGAGTGCATCAATCAAACGAGTGAAAGAAGGATGCTTTCATACGAGTTGTACACAATATTTTTTTGCATTTTGACATCTTAAAGCCCTCAAAATAGGATAAAAAGGATTTGAGAATTTACAGTTGTCAAATTGACAATTTACAATATTTTATTTAAAGCATACTTACTTAATGCAAAATGTAAAATTAAATAGTTAAAAAAAGTGTTGCTTTCTTTACGATTTTTTAATAAAAAAAAGTCCACTTTTTTTTGTCAAAATGCAAAAAAATACATACTTGGCTTTTTAATATTTTTTTCGGTTTTCAGGATTAGGTCATTTCATTTTAGGTTTCAAATGCAAATCAGATAAAATAAACAATTTCGTAAAGTGAGATAACCCCATTGTTTCTATTTTTTTTAAATTAAATTTCTAAAACTTTTATGTTTTAAGCACTGTTTAGAAAGAGGAAAATCAGTGGAATACTTAATCAGATAGGTTGGAAAGTAAAAAAACGTATTTGTAGATAGATGGTGAACGGATTTTCTTTTGATTTTATTATTTATCAGTTGATATTTTGAAAATTCAAATCATTGAAACAATTTGGAAAGCTTCAGGTTCCCATTATAATGATTTTTATTATTTTGTTATTTCTAGGTATCTAAATATAATTGAAGTTTTAAAATACATTTTTGGAATTATTAGGTAAATCAAATCTTCGTCTTGTTTAGCAAGGTATTTTATGCAAACTCTGCTTAAATTATTCGCATATTTTTGAAGAAGTACTCACTCATAAGTCTTGAATCCGCCAATATTTAGATTATTGCTTAAAATGTGGAGGAACCCCTTGCCACTGTATAATACTCAGTAACAGATCAAATACAGTGCGAGTGTAAAGTCTGGAACTATCGCAATAAATCTTTTATTAGTTTTATTAAACGTTTTTGAAAAAAATCCTTGAACACGTGAATTTTTATCTTAAATGAGACATATTTTACTGTAATCGTCACTTAAAGATCGTCTTTTGTTTTTGAGTTATGACGTAAGCGATAATTTTTTTAAATGGAAATCCTAATGTTTTATGATGAATTTGGAAAGAGCATGAAATTCTAAGACCAAATATGCTAAAAAAGTATGGTACTGTATTTTGAAATTTTCGAGATAATTGCCGTTAAAGTTTTAAAACAAATATCTAATAACAATCAAGAGTTCCAAGTTTTAATAAAAAAATCAAGTAGCCATGTAACAATTGACAGCGTTAAAATTATGACAGTTCTTTATCAGTTTGTTTATCTGTTTTTATTGTGGGCTTTTTTACGTGTTTTCGATTTTTCATTACTATTATGTACAATATCTTCCAAATAGAAAAATACAATATCACACTTTTTTATCATATTTGGTCTAAGAATTTCATGCTTTTTCCAAATTCACCATAAAAAATTAGGGTTTCCATTTAAAAAAATTATCGCTTACGTCATAACTCAAAAACAAAAGACGATCTTTAAGTGACGATTACAGTAAAATATGTCTCATTTAAGATAAAAATTGACGTGTTCGAGGATTTTTTTCAAAAACGTTTAATAAACGATTTATTGCGATAGTTCCAGACTTTACACTCGCACTGTATATATATTCCTGCATCTCAGCTGGCCATGACTGCATTTGGTTGAAAACATCAGTTTAAAAATTATACATTTAGATGGCACCCTACAAGGAAGAACAATTTTAAACTGATAACAGAAACTGGTATAAAATTTCAGCTTCTAGAAAGTCTTAACATTCCAATCTAAAATTTAAACTCTAATTAAACGGCAGAGTGTTAATTTTGGATTTTGATTTTACTATAATAAATTTCAAAATAGCTTTTTTCTTAAAATTCGAGCAAGACAACAAAGGTTCGTTCCTAATTTCTTTTTGTTTGGCTTTCTGTTTATTTAATGAGATTTTAACTACAAACCTGTGATTAAAGAGAGCATTAAAAATGTTATCCTCTGAACTTGTTTACTTACTTGTAACTACAGAGATCCTAATACATATTTTTCAATATTTCTGTAACATTCGTTCCGTTCAGATTTTGTTTAACGTATTGAAAATTTCAAAATTTTCGAAAAAATTCTCGTTGTCCAACGTCAGTAGTATTTTGATATTTAATTTGATATATTTTTTAATGAAATCTACCACAAATTAAAAAGATTTTAAAAATAATTTCTCAAAGTTTGTAGTAGATTTTCATTTTTAAAAATCAATGTTTCACAAAGAATCGAGATTTCTGTATGTTTTTTAAACTCCATACTTCCTTCAACAAATTATATTACGTAAATTGCTAATTTTGCAAAAAGCAAACCAAGGTGCAGATACAAATAACTTTAAATTGATGTACTAATTTGATTCACTGAATATAAGAAACGAACAAACCTTACGAAGAGCTATTATGATTCATAAATGCTACTTAATAAAAAAAGCCGCAAATTAAAGTCACATTGATGTTAGTTGTTACTTAGTCACCGTACTTTTTAAACATTCACCAAGGAAATTTTTAGAAAATCTTGAAACGTAGGTTAATTTAATACAGTGATTTGCTTGGTCGGTGAGAAAGCATTACTAAGAAGTGAGGACTGGTTTATTTAATTAACCCGAGGCTATTTAGTCCATTCAGTTTTTCCGTAGATGAATATCGAACGGGTATAAATATGCAAATGGATTCTATTAATTTAAATTTAATTCACGCTGCTTACAAAAGGTTTTAAATAATCGTAGAAAAACTCGAAAATATTTATGTGTAGATTATTTGAAAAACTGTTATTAATTCGGTTAAACTATGTTTTTTGTTTTCATTCAGGTGGCGAACGAGACTTTATAACAGCATATAAAACGATGACTAACATGTTATAAAATAAAAAAAAAAAGAAATAACGAGAATGAGTAATGCACCTCTAATATGGCACTAAATATACTACTTTGCGTGCATAAACTGCCACTAATTACTAACAATAACTCATTCATAAATAGTACAATCCCCACATTCAATTGCCGTACGACGCCATATAAGCGGCGTACGAGAGCTCGTTAAAAGTGTTTTTTAAAAAAGCGATACGAAGCCAGAATCGCATCAGAAGGCCAACGAAGACATGGCGACCGGAAATGCCTATCATCGCCATCGAGTAGTGACATCCGTTACTTTCTCCGCGTAAATAAACGAAACCAATATTTATGGAATTTTGTATATTTTGTAAATTTTCTAAAAATAAATTTGAGGGGTTTTTATTTACAAATACTTCCCAACGTTCCGATATTATGGGTCGTTCTAAAATTCCGAAGTTCCTAAATTTCATTCGATTAACAAATATCAGGAGAGTTCGTGTTAAATTTCATCTTACCGAAGAGAAAGCTTGAAATTCCGACGATATTTTAGTACATTTCATGATGCTTTGCTTCCTTATTGATATTTGCTTAGGGCTAATTTACGCAACTTAAATTACGGATATGTAAATAACGTAAAGGATATAGAAGCCACATTTCAGATTTCGGGATAAATTCAGGTCAGGAATTAATCACAAAGAGCCCAGTGCAACTGTTTAAAGCCCCAAAAAATTCTATAAAAAACAGTTATATATATAAGTGGCTATACATCCCATTTGGGATTGCAGCCGCTCATTTGAGCTCGAAAAACTCTTTTAATGTGGTGAGTTACTCCACGTTCTTTACTTCATCGTCTAGTCTAACTTATTGCTTGTCTTAGCTTCTTCTGTTATCTTCCTCCAGGTGTTCCGGTCCTGTATCTTCTCCCTCCATTTATGAATTCTCAGACTTATTATGTTTTTAATCACCTGATCCTCCCACCTACTCTTTGGTCTTCCCTTTGGCCTCGCAGTGTTAGGTCTCCACATAGTGACATTTTTCACATCTTTGTCGTTTCCCATTCTTTTCAGGTGTCCATACCAGCGCATTCTTTGTACCTTTATTATTTTAACAATGTCTTCTCCTCTCAGTATTGTTCTTATCTCCGAATTCATTAATCTTCGAAATATTCCATCTGCTATTTTCTTCCCTCCAAAAATTCTTCTTATTATTTTTCTTTCGAAAATTCTTAATTTCTCCTGTTCCGCATTTGTTGCAGTCATCGCTTCCATTCCATACATAACCACTGGCCTAATTGCTGCTTTGTATACCCTCATTTTGGTGTCCCTGCTTATGTTTTTGTCTCTCATTATGGTTTTATATTTGTAGTAGGCTCTGTACCCCGTTTGTATTCTTTGGTCTATCTCTTGCTGTCTTTGGTTTTTGTTGTTAATTATGACTCCTAGGTACTTGAAATTTTCAACCACTTCGAACTCGAAACTTCCTATATTTACTTTCTTGTGTGTATTTTGTGTGCTGTCTCTGCTTATCTCCATGTATTTCGTTTTTTCCTGATTAATTATCAATCCTCTTTTGCTTGCTTCCCTCTCAATTTTTTGCACAACAGCTTTTCCTGCTCCTTGCTATAACCGCTAGATCGTCCGCGTATGCCACTATTTGTTGTGACTTTGTAGTGATCGTTCCCTTGAGTTTACAGTCTCTGATTATTGCGTCTAGCGTTAAATTAAACAGCGTTGTTGACAGGCCGTCTCCTTGCCTTACTCCTAAACTAATTTTGAAATCTTCTGACACTTCCCCTTCCGTGAGTACAGCTGCTTTTGACCCTTTCATAGTCATTTCGATCAATCGTATTATTTTTTGCGGTATTTCCATTTTCTTCATGTCTTCTATTATGACTTCTCGCTTTAAGCTATCGAAGGCTTGTTTGAAAAAACAGTTATGAAAGCAAATTACCTTTTGTTATTTTAGTCTTCCTTTTCTAATTTTTGTTTGTTTTTTCTGTGGTGCCTTGCACCTGTTACGTCTCTTTTGTAGCCCGCTTTGATTCAGATCAGCATTTCAGCATGCAGTTATAATAAGTATAGACATCAGAAAAAGAACCCTCACAATGGCTTCACTTCCTTCAGTTCCGAAACTATTGTTTTGAATATACATACAGTGTGTCCCAGGATAGATGTTACAATAGGTGTGATGGACAAAAAATTTTTGAATTTTATTTTAAGATTGTGGAATTAAGCCCTGCTTGGTTTGAAGAGAATTTTAAGAATATTTTCAGTTTTTTAAAAACAAGTCGACCTTAGCATTGAAGCGAAAACTATTTTCTTTTCAGGTAAAGTACCCTTTTTATTCATGATACGGCAAAATTTTACTAAGAAAAGTTGTTCATAATAAGAAATTATGGTGGCCCTATGCAAAATTTCAGAAAGATTAGTCAACGATAGTTTTTTCATGGCCTCCTGGCAGTTATGTGGAATAAATAATTTATTGTAGATCAGTGTTATTATTATGTTTCGTAAGTTAAATTTCTTGTAAATGCTATTTGTTTCGGTCAATGTTCTACAAAGAAAATTTTGAATAAATACAATTTATTTTGTTTAATCTGAAATGTGACGGTTTAATCAAAGTAGGTAGATCTTCCTGAAATTTTGCATAGGGCCATAATTTCTTATTATGAATAACTTTTCTTAGTAAAATTTTGCCGTATCATGAACAAAAAGGGCACTTTACCTGAAAAGAAAATAGTTTTCGCTTCAATGTCAAGGCCGACTTGTTTTTCAAAAACTGAAAATATTCTTAAAATTCTCTTCAAACCAAGCAGGGCTTAATTCCACAATCTTAAAATAAAATTCAATTTTTTTTGTAACATCTATCCTGGGACACGCTGTATAACAGCCGTTTAGTGTTAGTTTTTTACATTGATTTATTTGTAATGGAAATACTTTTAATGAATTTGGATAATTTTTAAGAATTAGTGATTAAAATCTCCGCGGAGGTGATAATTTTTATGTACAGATTTTTCAAAATTAATTGATACATTTTACTTTTAAATTTAAATATAAATTTTTTAAATCTTTTTTGAGATGAAACAACTTGCTATTATACCGTGAGTTCAAAAAGCCTTTACGTAAGGGTTGCACATGAGACACAAAAATAATGTCAATTGCACGATTTAGAATTTATTAACTGTCATCATTGTGTTGCTGGCATAATACTGTTGTGCAAATTTCAATAAAATTGTAAAAACAAAGGTAGACATTACTTTTGTGTTTCATGGCGTCATGGCCAACCCTTATGTAAAACTTTTTGAACTCACGGTATATAAAATAGCTCTATAGTCCTTGCAGGCCCCTGACTTCTTTAGCGATTTTTTCCATCTCCATATTTCTCTATCTTGGCTTTCTTCTCCCAACTTTCTATTCCCAAAATTTCTAGATTTGTTGTACTTCTTTCCTGCATTCTGACTTCGGCCTACCCCTTCTGCGTATTTCTCGTATAGTCGCAATTTCTACTGGAAGTGGAAGTGGAAAGTCTTGCCATAAACACCCTACCAGGGACGGTTTAAAACTGGCCTCCAAAATATTTTAAATAACATTTAAATGAATTCTTCTATTTTGAGGCAGCTGTAAAATGTTTCGAGTCCGGCCTGGTAGGGATGCTTTGCGATAGTTGTATTTAACCCTCGTAATCCACCACTAAATAAAATGCTTCCAGCTATTTTGCAGAAAGGAATGAATACCCTATACTTCTGCCCTTTATAAAATGAACATTCGAAAATACAAATCGTACTTCAAAAGTATAATTTTTCTTTGTCCCTGTTTAAAAAGCGTTGTGTTTGTAGAATCGAAAATAATTCCAAAAACGTTAAGCGTTGAAAAATTGGATTTTTCAGTGTGTTATCTGTACTCGGATAATTAGAAATATGAAACCTTTCAGCAGTTTGTTATTAGTTGACAACTGTGCCAATACAAATACCACACAATCAAAAATAGAAAGGTTTTTGTTTGCTATTTGAAAGTTTTTGTTCGCCCAAAGTTTTTTAATAACAGTTTTGCTGTACTTATGTTTATTATTATAAATACGTTTTCTTTGCTTTCGTCTGTTTGTATTGTTATTTCGAGTTTTAACCGTATGAAAAATAAATTGATCCGATTTGCTAAAGCAAATATGAAAATTACGATAAAAGATAATTGAAAATGCATGTTACTGTTAGACTGAAAGGGTTTGTTTTTAATAAACGGAATAATTTCGTTTAACTACTTATGTAGTTGTTTGTCCATCTCACAGAAAAAAGTAAATACCAAATATAGAATTCGATTTGGCAAACCAAATATAAAAATTACAACAAGAAAATATTTGTTCAATTGGATTTTCCCGTAGGTTTAGGGTTGCAAAGAATTAATTAGGTTCTTTGATGAGGCCACCGCGTTCTGAAAAAAAGCACGATACCGGCGTATTTTAAGCGGAAATGTTTCTTTTCCTGGTAATTACGGCAGCTGTATAAATAAATGTACTTTAACCTGAATCGGTGGCAATGTGTATTTTATTTTAAAGTATTAATTGGTCTACGTGTGGTATATATTTTGACAACCCCCATTTGTTAGTTTTAATTGCCAGCCCGTAGCATTTGTTTCGTTTATTTACTTTATGTGAAACATCTTCCGGTAAACCATGTATGGTAGAAGGCAGTACAGGTTTCTTTATAAAGAATCCTATATCGAGAATAGCAGAAACCGGAGAAGTTGAGATTATTTTTCAGCTTTGATTAATTCTAATAGAATTTGCAGTACATTAAGTTAAAATAGTTTTATTGAATTTGCTGATAAACGTTCGAGTTAAATGTAACGTATTAATTTATCGTTAATTATATCGTGTAAATTTGCAGTAACGATGATGTAATTGATACCTATATTAGATAAACCATTTAATTTAATTGGCGATTTAATTGAAAGTAACTTTGCGAAGTTTTTGTTTATGTAAGTTCAAGAATTTCCTGGTGATTAAAGTGTTTTTTTTTTATAATAGTTTTAGATAAGTTCGGTCCCTTTTTTCTCAAACAACCTAAGTGAGGATTTTACATTTTCATTTAAAGAAGAACAAACATTAATTCTATAATTTTCGAAGTTCCTCGTTAAAATTAAAAAACTACAGTAAATTTCAGAAGTAAAAAGGCAAGTTTAAAAAGTCAAATCAAAGAATAATAATATAATATATACTGGGTGATTCATGTAAGACGCGCCCCTTAAAATCTTTAAATGCAACCCAACATACATGTTTCCAAAGCTACTAGAAATACCTGTAAATTAATAAAACAAAGTTTAATCAAGTAGGGTAGATATGTTAACAAATATTTATTGGTTACTTATTATTCATTAAAAGCGACAGAAGTTTCTAGTCTTAAAAATAATTTTTCATTAAGATGATTAGGTAAGGTAAGGTATCATTTCACCGTTCCATTTCATTTTATTAGAAGATACGTAAATGTAATGTATAATTAAGATATAGAGCTTGTGATCATTGGATCACATCTCTACCATGTTACTATATCGGTCATCTTGTATGCTTATTGTTTGTATACGAACAGATTGCATAATAAACATAACACAAAAAAAATGAAGATGATTTGTTATTTTTTTGAATATTTTTGTTCTAATAATTTATATACATTTTTTTTGTTATTCATACTATTTTTTTGAATTTTATAGTATTATTCTTCAGTTTGGAATAAGTATAACCTTGACATGGCATTTAATTATGTATTATCATTCTGATATAAGCTACCTCTGATTACATACGTTTAATTGGTGATTAATAGGGCTAGGATTTTGATGATTTTGTATCTTTTTTCTGAAAGTCTGAGACATTGCTCAGTTATATATTAAACGTGTTTCAGGATACATTGAATCACATGAGAGCAACTTGTTGGTGCATTTTTTTGCATTTTTTACCATTTTTGAGGAATGGGGCATTTTTTGCTAATTTTTATGGTATTTCCAGCATTTTTTGGGGTTTTTGTGTGTTTTTCTTTGAATTTTTTGCATTTTGAAGGAATAGCGTTAATTTTTTTGATATTTTGCGATAGTTTACTTGGCGAGCTTATAAACTTTTGTTAAAGTTTTATTTTTCATGCAGTCTAGAACAAAATGCAATATTTTTCTTTTCTCGGTAGTTCCGGTTGTTCCGGTATTTTTACCTGTTTAGAAATGAAGCCTAAAACCTCTATTGTTAGCTAAATGCAAAGTTAATGTTTTCTGGGAACGTGCTTAAGTCATCCACAAAAGAATGCCCATTAAGGGATTAAATTTCTTTGGAATGCAGTCAGTGAGTCAGTAACTTACATAGCTGTTTTCTAAGACTGGCCTGCAGTGGGTGGGAATGAACCAACAATAATTTTGCAGTCTTATTCAGTTTCTTCACGTTCTTATCAACAGATTTATATGTCATCTTTTTAAATTTTTATGTCATTTTTGCGAGATTTTTAAGTCATAATTGCATCTTTTATTTTGCATTTTCGCTGATTTTTAACGTAATTAAAATCCTAGCCCTAGTGATTAACATAGATCAACGTCATTTATGAATTTGTAAGTTGGGTTGCCTATTCAAATTGTTAAGGGGCGCGTCTTATGTGAAACACCCAGTATAAAATCAGAAGTAAAATTAATTGAAGCAATTTAAATAGTATGGGTGATTTTTCAAACCGGCGTCGCAGATTACTTCACATAATAATAATAATAATATATATTTGCCCAACAGATGCAAATCCAATTACAGGACAAGAAATACCTATATCTAATTAACAATAAGAAAATAAAATAAAATAATATGTTTATAAATTGTAACTAAAACAAAAACAACACGTATAAATAACTAAACTTAACTTGTAAGATCTTTTACATAATGTAGCCTACTGCTTAAAATTAATAACATTTCAACATTATGTTAGTGCGCGCTGTAGGACAATAGAACAACAATTCATTTTTGGAAGAAACTGTAGGTACATGAAATTGAATTTGAGTAGGAAGATTTATGCTATCTATTTCGTTATTAACTAGTTTGAAAAGAAATGTAAGTCCAGCTTAACCATTAATTAATTTGTCATATTGCGCGTCTGGTTTGAGCTAAGACATGCGCTTACATATTTATAGCAATCCTCGATAACAAATTCTCAAACAAATCACTCCAAGATACTAATACATATCCACACACAAATTCAGATAAACCCATTTTGTTTCGCTGCAAAATACGTACATAATTTCACTCGGTTTTCATTTTTAAACACTCCAAATGTTCATTTAAATTATTTAACATTTTGAATAATTTAGTTGAACTTGATTTGGACTCAAACTTACGAACTGAAAGTAAATGTTTAATGTTGTTGGGTTTTAATTAAATAATTAAACATTTTTGGTGTTTAAAACAGATGTAGGTGGGCAGGCTTTAATTTAGATCAGAATTTATATAAAACTAAGTGACAATGAAATTACGGCTTGAACACTTATATTCTGTCCAAAAATAAAACGATTTTAAGGAATGAAAGAAGTAGATATGACATACTTGTATAAGTTTAAATTTAAAATTTAAGCATGAACAATTTCTCAGTTTTTATTATTAACAAAATTTCTAACCCTTTCTCTAACACCCGCCATTAATATTTTTTATTTGATTTTCTCCCATTTTCTTGTTTAGTCTATTTCTATAAATTTTCAATTCTTTTATGTTTTTATCAGCTTTTAACTTTGCGTTAATGATAGTCCAATAACGTTCTATCGGTCGCAGTTCTCTACCAATGGACTTTGTTGATCTCTACGGAGCGTTAGAAAATTGCTTCAAAATTTCAATACGAAGATTTTCATTCGAATTCATCTTACCACATTTATGTTTACACTTCGATATTTAATAGTTTAAACAATTACTGATATCAGGCTCCTTTGACCGTAAATAAACTTATATGCAATAGTCTGTGGACAGAATTTAAGTGTTCAAGCCTTATTATGGAAAATTAAACCCAGTGTTTGTTCGTGTATTCGAAATTTAAATGTGTTTGTGGCTTTGGCGGTGTATTAAAGATATGGGTTGGTACGAATTTAAATAAATTCAGGTCACTGATTATAGAAGATCTGACTGTTTATTAACGTGATTTGTTGAAGATTCTGGAATTAATTTGGGGACTAATTTTGTAATTTAATTAGAAGATTAAATTTTGCATTTATTTGAGTTCACACTTGCCATAAAATCAAAGGTTTAGAAATGAAATTACCTACCGCTTCAGTTTAGCAGTGGTTCAATTAATAATTAAAGTGTTCTCTCGTTTACTTGCGTAATTTGACATTTTTGGGGAATGCTTTATAAAACAATTTCAATTTTTCTACGGCTACACTGTCTGATTTAATTACTGACGGAATTGACTGAATAAGTAATAAATAAATAAATATAAAAAATTTAAGATTGCAAACACGATCTATATTGCTTTCGAAAAATAAGTAATAAAGCCTGATGGTGGCCTAGTCTGTAAACCAGTGGCGTACCTATCGTTGGGAGGCGGAGGGGGCAATGTGTCTTGAAGGCGGCTTAGATATTATAAGAAAAAAAAATTTAGTTTGGGCTAATTTTAGTAGGTCGTTTTTGAACAACGATTTTTTTGTTTTTTTAAATATACTAGTTCTAGTTCAGTTAAAACAATTAAAAATACGTTTTAAGCATGGAACATAATATAAGCAAATCTTTACTCTACAATACATTACGTCTGCATTTTGACGGATCGGCGGCTGTTTTAAAAATAAAGTTGCACATAAAAGGGGTTCTTTGCCGCCGCGACGTAAATCGTAAATAATGTACTTTTTTGTAAATATTACCGGGAAAGACGATATGATGACAAAGGACAAAAGTTACCGCTGCCGACGCCCACTAGTGCGACGGCATCGGCAGGTTTCTAGATAATTATTTCTTTGTATAGAAAATTAAAGCGGCCACACCGCCACTATTTAAGAATATTTAAAATTAATGCAGACATTATTTTTCAGGGCGGTAAAAAATAAAATAAATACAAATTGGGGGCTCGGTTCTTATAAGGAATATAAAGATCTTGCTCAATGTGCCATTTTGATTTTATCACGTCTATAGAATTATGTAATAAGAATAATTATATTTTTTGTTTTGGTTAATTAAAAAATAAAATATCAAAGAAATGCACGGCGCCGAAGGCGCCAAAAGGAAGAAGGCGGAGGGGGCAGACTGCCCCCCCTAGCCCCCCCGTAGGTACGCCACTGCTGTAAACGTCTGCTTTATCACCAAGAGAACTTACGTTCGAATCCCAGTCGTAAGTGAAGTTTAAAAATCTGGATTGTTATACAAATTCTTGTTAGGTTAGATAGATTATCAAGGACGGAAGAAGTCGAAGCCGGAAAGCTAATAATAAAAACTAATCAGCAATACTGTTTGATTTCAAACAAAAGAAAAATCTCTGAACATTCAGACATTCTAGTTTTTAGTATTTGTTCTAAAAGTTATTTGAAAGCGAATTTCTGTGTCCATATTTTGGTAGCTATTTTTCCGTTAATAACCTTTATCATTTCGTTTGTCTAAATCCACAGATTAGAATTTTCATTTATTATCTCTCAATTACATGAACTTTCATGAGAATTTTACTTACAAGTAAAAGTTATTTTACTAATACAAAACTGTTTATTACAACGAATAAATAACTAAATTTAGGAAAATGAGACAGTATTCTATTCTAATGATATTCTGATTTATCAATTTAACAGTCGGATGTTTGATTTTGTATTTTTTATAAGTTAAAATAATGCACCCAGAAGGTTTCAATTTTTATGCAATTTTCAATATCTTTGTTGACGTTACGGTGCAGTTATAATTGTAATTAGCAAACCTTGAACATTTATTTAAACGATTAAGGTTGTTTGAAAAACGTGTTCAACAAAATACGACAATTTTCGAAAGGTATTATAGATATACCCTCGAGACAGGAAGGAAAGGCTATTAAAAGATTATTTTTTTTAAATTTATTAATTTTTTGTTAATATTATAAAAAGCTGCATTAATTGAGTGCAGTGTTTAATTTTTGAATACTTTATTTAGTTTTTTTGTGTACTTCTATTTTATAAATTTGGTGCAATAAGTGGAGATAAAACAAGCTTTTCAAATAATGCAATGCTCTAACTATTTGAAAAAATATGACTGTTTATTTGGTGGTTTTCAAAAGATTTCCTCCATTTTATTTATTTTTTCTTTTTGTATTGTCCTGAAATTCGGAATAATTCAGACCGAATTTTATTCTTGAAATTCAATTTTATTTCTTTAATTACATTCAGTGCACAGTCAAGTTTAGGGTTAAGATTAAGATTAATTATAGCAGTTCACATTTTTTTTAATTGTTACGTATGATGATGACAATTTTAAGAAATTACACTTGTACCCTTGAAGTTAGAACTCTTCCATCTAGCGAGCTTATAAATCATAGATAGTTTTATTAAATGATGAACAAAAAAGGGCATTGATTTCGTAACAACTTTGATTTAATTTTATTCTATTTTATCTACGTCTGTTTGCACATACATTTGTATTTGGTTAATAAATAGTCTGCAGGTAATTTAAAACGTTTTGAATACTTATTAATGATTCAAAATAAAAAAAAAATTACGAATGCGAAGCTTTAAATTTTCCGCGATTTGATTTTTCGTTTCGCTTTTTCAAATTAGCAAGAGTTCGTTATTTATACACAGTAAATCTTGTTAGTATAATTAAAAGTGCAATCAGATAATTGCGAACATCTGTTCATTTAAAAGCGGAAAGCTGGCATTTTTTCAGTAAAATGCAGTGCTAATTCAACATCTCCGGGGCAAGCTAACTCATCACTGTTGTGATACACAGCGTCATCATTTTAAAATAGCAACGGAAAAGGTTTGCACTTTACCCTCCCACACCGTCTTCTTATACAAGGCGTGCGTTTTAGCATATGTTGTGGGAAAAAATTGGGTACATCAGATGTAAGCGGGAGCAGAGTTTATAGTAAGGGATTTGTTTTTTTTCCGAAACCGACGCGCTATGGATCATAAAAACGTCAAAAAAAAACAAAATTGATGATAGTTTAGGCAGTTCATAAACAAGTTCCTCTTAAAATTCTTCAATAAATCACGTGTTTTCTTTATTTTTCGCTTCTTTTTGTCATCCCTGGACGCACTTCGGAAGAGGCTATAGAAAAACAACCCTCCACTTCCGCTTCCTCGTGTGTTGACCAATGGTGATCTTGGAATTTCTCTTATTTGACATCCGCATTTGTCGTCGCGGATTAGTTACATCTTCTATTATCAATATTTGTTAAAGCATTCAGGCGGATGTTGCGCGAAATGAATGAGTCCGGTTTCCTTCACCGAAATCCTTCGAAGCTGCCTTGTTCGCCTACAACTCTCCTATTTAAGCAAGGCAAAATTTGCGTGCGTTTTTCACGGGATATATAAATTAGCGTGGAAAAAATTAGCTACGTAATTTTTGTGCGGGCGTTCTTGTTAATTTTGACCCTTATTCCTAAAGTCCTCGTCATGAAAGAGATTAAGATAAATGGAACTATTATGCGGCATTATCTGAAATAAAGACGTTTCTCACTATACAGTTACGGATCTATTGTTTAGTTTTAAAAGGATGTTACGTTTATCATCGCCGTATAATTTGTGGGAGACTAATTTCCAGGTGATCTAGATTAAACGAATAATCTCATTTTAATAAAAATTATTAATGAACCGGAACAGCAATCATGGTTGACGTTATTAACGTCTATAATTAACCTCTTGTTACCTAAATATGTCGGCAAATAAACAACTTCAAAACGCATTTATAAATAGCTAAATAAATAAATGCATGCTTAAACGAGGTTAAATTTTATTTGTCGAATATAATTACACAAGAGGTTTTATTTAGTCGGATAAATATTTTTTGTAACGAAAACGTATTGCTTAGCAATTAGACGAGAAAAATTGACAGCAGATAAAATCACGACGGCCGAAGGCCGGAGTTGATTTTATCTGCTGTCAATTTTTCGAGTCTAATTGCTGTAAAGCAATATTAGTTTGAGTTTTGCAATAGTAATTTGTAATACAAGTGTTGAAAGCTTGCGTTTGCCACACGAATGTGAAGTTTGCAGCACGAACGCTAGTGAGTGCTGCAGTCACATGAGTGTGGCAAATACAAGCTTTCAACACATGTATTACACACTATTTTTTCTACAACCACAAAAAATTTAAATATTTCTGCAAAATCAAATCTGACATTCATCAAATGTCATTTATGACATTTTGATTTGCGTGCGGAAAGTAAACAAATTAGCGTGTGGAAAGTTTACTTTCCCCACGCAAATCAAAATTTGAGTGTGGGAAGTTTACTTTCCGCACGCAAATCCAGATTAATCCAGATTTGCGTGCGGAAAGTAAACTTTCCGCACGCTAATTTTCACTTGTTCGGCAAACACTCATTTTCAATACTCGTATCTATGGAGACGAAGTCTGAAAATCCCACTTTCCATGGTGGTTGTAGAAAAATAAATATTTATCCTGACAATTTAATTCATGTATAAAAAATCCCATAAGCCGCTGTGATTTTATCACTTTGACAGCGGCTAAAAGTTTGCCCTAACTTTTATCCGGCTAAAACACTACCTTAACTTTAGTTGCTATGCAACGTTGCCTTGTACGTTTAACATATGTAGCTTCAATACCAAATAAAAAAATTAATTTTGTATTGTTCATTCATTAAATTGTCTCGCCGAATTACACTCGAGGTTTTATTTAGTCAGGATAAATATTTATTTGCAAAACTCAAACTAATATTGCTTTACAGCAATTAGACTCGAAAAATTGACAGCAGATAAAATCAACTCCGGCCTTCGGCCGTCGTGATTTTATCTGCTGTCAATTTTTCTCGTCTAATTGCTAAGCAATACGTTTTCGTCGCAAAAAATATTTATCCGACTAAATAAAACCTCTTGTGTAATTATATTCGACTAAATAAAACCTCGAGTGTAATTCGGCGAGACAATTTAATGAATGAACAATACAAAATTATTTTTTTAATTTGGTATTGAAGCTACAATTATTAAACGTACAAGGCAAAGTTGCATAGCAACTAAAGTTAAGGTAGTGTTTTAGCCGGATAAAAGTTAGGGCAAACTTTTATCCGCTGTCAAAGTGACAAATTCACCGCGGCTTATGGGATTTTTATACATGAATTAAATTGTCGAATATAATTACACAAGAGGTTTTATTTAGTCGGATAAATATTTTTTGTAACGAAAACGTATTGCTTAGCAATTAGACGAGAAAAATTGACAGCAGATAAAATCACGACGGCCGAAGGCCGGAGTTGATTTTATCTGCTGTCAATTTTTCGAGTCTAATTGCTGTAAAGCAATATTAGTTTGAGTTTTGCAATAGTAATTTGTAATACAAGTGTTGAAAGCTTGCGTTTGCCACACGAATGTGAAGTTTGCAGCACGAACGCTAGTGAGTGCTGCAGTCACATGAGTGTGGCAAATACAAGCTTTCAACACATGTATTACACACTATTTTTTCTACAACCACAAAAAATTTAAATATTTCTGCAAAATCAAATCTGACATTCATCAAATGTCATTTATGACATTTTGATTTGCGTGCGGAAAGTAAACAAATTAGCGTGTGGAAAGTTTACTTTCCCCACGCAAATCAAAATTTGAGTGTGGGAAGTTTACTTTCCGCACGCAAATCCAGATTAATCCAGATTTGCGTGCGGAAAGTAAACTTTCCGCACGCTAATTTTCACTTGTTCGGCAAACACTCATTTTCAATACTCGTATCTATGGAGACGAAGTCTGAAAATCCCACTTTCCATGGTGGTTGTAGAAAAATAAATATTTATCCTGACAATTTAATTCATGTATAAAAAATCCCATAAGCCGCTGTGATTTTATCACTTTGACAGCGGCTAAAAGTTTGCCCTAACTTTTATCCGGCTAAAACACTACCTTAACTTTAGTTGCTATGCAACGTTGCCTTGTACGTTTAACATATGTAGCTTCAATACCAAATAAAAAAATTAATTTTGTATTGTTCATTCATTAAATTGTCTCGCCGAATTACACTCGAGGTTTTATTTAGTCAGGATAAATATTTATTTGCAAAACTCAAACTAATATTGCTTTACAGCAATTAGACTCGAAAAATTGACAGCAGATAAAATCAACTCCGGCCTTCGGCCGTCGTGATTTTATCTGCTGTCAATTTTTCTCGTCTAATTGCTAAGCAATACGTTTTCGTTGCAAAAAATATTTATCCGACTAAATAAAAGCTCTTGTGTAATTATATTCGACAATTTAATTCATGTATAAAAAATCGCATAAGCCGCGGTGTTTTTGTCACTTTGACAGCGGATAAAAGTTTGCCCTAACTTTTATCCGGCTAAAACACTACCTTAACTTTAGTTGCTATGCAACTTTGCCTTGTACGTTTAATAATTGTAGCTTCAATACCAAATAAAAAAAATAATTTTGTATTGTTCATTCATTAAATTGTCTCGCCGAATTACACTCGAGGTTTTATTTAGTCAGGATAAATATTTATTTGCAAAACTCAAACTAATATTGCTTTACAGCAATTAGACTCGAAAAATTGACAGCAGATAAAATCAACTCCGGCCTTCGGCCGTCGTGATTTTATCTGCTGTCAATTTTTCTCGTCTAATTGCTAAGCAATACGTTTTCGTCGCAAAAAATATTTATCCGACTAAATAAAACCTCTTGTGTAATTATATTCGACTAAATAAAACCTCGAGTGTAATTCGGCGAGACAATTTAATGAATGAACAATACAAAATTATTTTTTTAATTTGGTATTGAAGCTACAATTATTAAACGTACAAGGCAAAGTTGCATAGCAACTAAAGTTAAGGTAGTGTTTTAGCCGGATAAAAGTTAGGGCAAACTTTTATCCGCTGTCAAAGTGACAAATTCACCGCGGCTTATGGGATTTTTATACATGAATTAAATTGTCATAGTAAGTTTTTAAAACATAGTATTTTATTTAAAAATATGGAACTAATTGGAAAAAAATTGTTTCTCTATTTTTCATATTATTTAAGTAACATTGCTTTTTGGACATTAACTAATATTTTTAATCAGTGAATGTTTTCAAGAAGAATTGTGCCGTTTCTTAGCATTTATTTCCTAGGAGCGAGTAACAAGCAACTAATGTTTGACTTTTTTTTCCAGGTGAGGCCATTTTGTTACATTTCGATCAGTTTAAACTGGTAAGTTACCTTTTAAAACTAACCCGATTTTATTGGTATGAATTTAAAATTCTTGCGTACTGAAAAGCAATGGATTTTTTCCTGAAAGTTTAAAAATTATAGGCATATTCGTTAAGAAAAACTGTGGCGAAAACGAACCAGAAAACTTTGTTCTTAATTGCATTCATATAACAACTTTAATATTTTAATACTTTAAATGAAAAATACCCCACTCATACCTTATCTAACCTCTGGTGGGCCAGGACGCCAGGAGTAGGCCATGCTCGTTCACCAGTTTTTTTTTTTTTTTAATACATCTGGCTTCTTTTATATTCCAGAAGAAGATTAACTGATCTAAAATCAACAGTTTTTGTTGCATCTTTTAAAACAGAGTTTCTACAAAATGTAGTTTATATTTTTCATTTGGAACAGTTTAGTTTGTGACGAATTTGACATTTTCGTTTTCGCTTACTTCCGTCTAAGGTTTTTAGAAACTTCTAAACCATTCCTCAATAATGTAAAACTTTTAACATGCTCGATAATCAATGTCTTACTGAAAATCAAAGCTTTACGAAAACTTCAACTACAAGTCAAATTAGGTCTGGATGAATTATATAAAATTAAGTAAATTATTGAAATATAAACAATTAATATAAAACTAAAATGATTTTTAAAGCCGCGGATAAAACTAGGAAATAAAAGAATTTATTTATTAGGGCTGTAATAACTAAGTTGCTAATTCTGAAAGAAAGAATCGTTGCACATTTACAAAGTTTGAAAGATGTTATTTACCACGAGGGTGAGTTTTCTACCTAGCCATGAAGACGCCAGACAAAAGATTACTTGATTCTCTAATTACTGTCGCTGTTTAGTACGTTGACGAAATTTTGTACGAGTTCGTTGCGTTTTCCAGTTTTTACGATTTTTTTTTCTGAAAAATGAGTAAAAGTAATTTGGAGCATTACAAGTTATTCATGAAACTGAAAGAATGTCCCAGGTGTACGGCAATGACGGCCCATATTATAAGTACAATTTTGGTGTAAACAATTTCGATGGGATCGAGATTCAATTCAGGATGACCCCAGATCAGGAAGACCGGCTGAGGCAAGAATCAGGAAACCATCAGGCTTTTTGAAGATTTGCTGGTGTTAGATCGTCGAATGAAGTGTGTGAAAGTGAAACTACAGTTTTCAAGATTGTGCACGACGATTTAGAGATGAAAATGTTGCTGCACGATGGATCCTCAAACTCCTTACACCAGAGCAGTAACTGGTGGGGAAAAAAATTTCTCAAGAACATTTGGCCGCTTTAGAGAACGATGAGAGTTATTTTTCACGAATTGTACAGGCGACGAGTGTTCTATTGATAACCTCCCACGAAGCAGGAGTCGATGCAACGGGCGCATAAGGGCTCTCCACCTTTGAAGAAGGCGAAAACTCAGAATCGTCTTCTGGAAAGTTGATGGCGACCGTTTTTTTGGGACTGCGAGGGAATTCTGCTTATTAATGGAGAGGTTTAAGGATGGGGCCATTAGAGAAAAACGTCCGAATTCATCGAGAACCAAAACTTTGCTGTTGCACGACAACTGCAGGGTCCACAAGGCTCGCACAGTTCAAGCTGTGGTTCACCGAGTTACAACATCACCCTATAGCACTGATTTAGCGCCCGGCGACTTCTTTTTGTTCAAAGATCTGACCTCGGGGGACCGAAAATTTTCGTCAAATGAGTTGAAAGCCTCTGTTGCGTCATTTGTTGAGGCGCAAACAGAAGAATTTTTTTAGATGGAATGATACAACTCGAGAAACGCTGGACTAAGTGTATTGGTGTAGACGGTAGTTATGTAGAAAAATAATTTTTTTTTAGCTCTGCGAGTTTTCTTTCATAGCTAGGTAGATAACTTAAAAAGCACCCTCGTATTAGTTTATTATGATGGCTATATATGAGATTTCGAAAAAAATCACCAATAGTATATTGTATAACTAGTGCTGAAAGTTGAATATTTCACACGAGTGTGAAAGTTGAGCCACGAGCCTCTGGCGAGTGGCTTAATCACACGAGTGTGAAATATCCTTTCAGCACGTGTTTTACACTATACTTTTCCGACGACCATTTTTCCAATTTTTCATTTAAAAAAATTAGAACCAGCACCACACTTGCAACACTTTGACGTTTTAAATATTTATTTTTTAACAAATGACGACTTTTGACGTCGCCCGCCGACTGCTTTTTGTGGTTTAGCGTGTGCAAAGTTTTGCACACGGGCATTTCACACAGTTTTGTTGCTGTGCGAAATTTGTTATTTTCAATACTAGTACTAGTAAACCGTGTGAAATGAGTCATTTTTCATAGTGGTCGTCGGAAAATGTTAATTTAGTACTACAGATTTGCACAGATAGGTACATCTTGATAAAATAAAAATGCCATATGTTTTTATTTTATATTTTTACCCTAACGTTTAGGAATTATTTAATAATCTACAAAAGTGTTTTATTTACAAATTATTTTTAAAACTAATATTCCTAGATAATTGGAGTCAGTGTCGCCTATTAGGAGCTTTTAAAGTCTTTTAAACTACTGGCAATCGATGAAATCATGAACATAATCATCGGGCTGCAACTTTATTTATTCACTGCTGCGAATCAAATTTTCAGTTAAATTCAGGTACAAGAAAAGCGAATAAAACGCGATGATAAATTTTCAAAACAGAATGGATTCGAATTTTTTAAAATGTTAAATTTAAATTACATAAAAAGGTGAAATTAGTAAGGATTTACCATAGTAACTTAAACCCTACTATTTCGAGTATACCTGTATACGTGTATACCTAATTACTTATTTTTTATAAAGCTGATGAAGTAATTGCCTGACCTTCATTACACAATATTTCCATAACTTTGTTTTAATTTAAGGATAGAATCTCCCTTAGCCGTATTGTTTTAACGTTATTAACCCACTCTGTTTATCAAATATTAAAACAATATTAAAAAGATTAAGATTAGCTGAAAAATTGCTGCTAGCGGTGTGGGTGCATAATTTATTAATGCTCGAATTCACTAATCGGAATAAATTATCGTTATACCCTTATCATAATAACCATCGAATTCCTTTGTTTTGTTTACCTTGAGTAAAATTTCGTTTTGTGGATGCTTACTTATTGAATCTATTATTTTTAATTTAATTAATGTAAACACAATTACAGGTTTATGTATCGAAACATCGAAAGATCAATTAATTTATAATTAGGGTTGGCGGTAGTTGATATAATCATGCCATAAATTTGTGTGATAGTTTAAACCTGAAATTATGAAGAACACGATTAACAATCAACCACAACCAACCTTAATAAAAAATGTGTGTAATCTCTTGACATATTTATAAGTTCATAGTTCTTTTTGCAATTTTCAATTACAAAAAATTGTTGGCTTTTTCAGTTGTCCGGTATAATTTAGAATCAAGAATTACTGAAAATATCAGCCTTGCTGCTTTGTATTTTATTGTCCTCGTATATAATTGTGTCTGTGATTTATTCTCGACGTTACGTATAAAAATAAATGTTTATTTTTGCATCCGAAAAACGTGAACTGTAATTTATTTATTTAACACGGGCGTTGCACGGTGCTTTCTACGGAATTCCCCTGTGATTCGGCGGCATAAATGAAAAACAAGTACGAAACAATTTTCAGAGAAAATTCGGTGGATATTTTTTACTTCTTTAAAAAGAAAGAAACTCGTGTATCTTCCTTGTCGTTAGCTCTTTCCAATTACGTTTCGCTTTCGATTACTGGGATTTTTTTCTGGAGTATCTTATTCTTCCAGCTTTTCTGTTTGTCTCTTTTTCGTGCTGAATACGAAATCACGGTATATAAAGTACTAAATATGGATACGCGCCCGGTATCTCATTTATACCTATTCCAATCCAAGTGAAATTGGTAGAAACGAGATCAAAGAGCCTGCTGTTCTATCAAGCTGTTGTTATTTCGGGGCTCTCGTGTCATCCGACTAAGCGCACCCCCCTTGTTTAGTCCCCTGGGGGTCGAGCAACGCGTAGGCCTTTTCATAAACCTGAATTGAGGTTCTAATACATAATTCAAGTGAAGTTTATGCAGACATAAGGTAAATATTTAATAAAAGTAATACTCTGACAAAGAGAAGTGATTTAGGATTTAAGTTCTACCTGTCCATGGCTTACTTTTATCTCCTTTGTTTTACTATGGATGGTAATTGTACAGTCCTGGAATAAATTAAAATGTTTATAGCTTTCAGTAAAGCTTCTTGTACATCTCTTTGTTGAGCAATACAGCTGCAGTTTAAAGAAAGTACAGTGCAAACCACACTGTATTTAAGCATTTTTGAAGGGAAATTTTTCAAAAACTTTGAAAGCTGTTAATTAAGAAAGACTCAAGGGAACTCTACTGGATAATATAATATGATTTTGGACGAATACTTTTTTATCCTTGGAGTAACAAATTTGAATCTGAACCTTATATGGAATTTACTGTTTGTACAATTGAACAACTAGGATTATGGTTATAAGTTGTAGAGATTAGATGTTACTTGGTTGGAGAAATGGCTATTTTCTTTGCCTCAGGATCTGAAAACTTCTTTGGAAAATTTCATTTGTTAATAGTTGAAATCAAATATTATGTCCTAAGACTTGAAACTAAATTTTAAACTTTAATTCTTTATTTCTTTTTCCTTCATACCTTTAATACAGTTTCGAGGGGGCCGGACACACCGAGCCGCAGAGCTGTCACCCATCCAAGTTCTGGCCAAGCAGGCTCTTGCTTAAACTTTGTATGTATATTTAAGTATTACGTGCTCTGTCGTACTGCCGGTTAAACTTTAATAGAAGCATCGACAGACCAGCACAGGCACGCGCAGGATCGACAAAATATTAAACCATGAAATTATAATTATTACGAAATTCATATTGGGCCGTCCGCCATCGTACAGGCATGCACCGGCTAGCATACTTTAAAAGAATGTTTTGTTGGTGACGGTTGACTGTATGGCAGATTTTACTACTTTTGGTAGCTTGCTGTTCTGGAATCGGTCGGTATTTGTCTTTTAGATGTGAACTACTGGTGAATTTGTCGGTCCCGTACGCGCCGACACTGGTCTATAAATGGCGTGTATATGGGAAGCAAGCTTCATTCAAAATATTAAATAAAATAAAAATAATTAAAGATGTAAAGAACTTACAAGACTGTAATCTTTTATCAAATAAAATTTTCAGGCTTTCAATGTGTTTGTGTATTTAAAAGCTTTCGAACATTTAGGGAATTACCTTTAAACAGGCTAGCATTGAAAAATTTAAACAGATTTAAATGTAAATACATCTTTGAGCTCTGTAAGGAAAATCGTAAGCTCTTTCATAGTTTTTCCAGCTGTTAATATACAAAAGAACTTATAAAGAAAACTGAAATTATTTTCATATTCCGGATTTCCTTTCCTGGTGGCACGGTCAGTTTCAAAACGATAACATTTTAAAGATTTTATGGAAATTATCTAGCTTCTAAGAATTATTGTAATTCAATTTTTAATCTCATTTATCCATGTTTTGGTAAAAATTTACATTTTTATTTTATATTTCCTGGTACAGTTTTATAATTGAAATTTATTTCATCTCCCGACTCTCCCGTGAATTGCTGTGTTGTAATGCTTTTCCATGAATTGATATCTAGACATTTAAGTACGTACGTATACAGTTAATGAAAGGACTCATTGTAATGCATTTTCAATTAACTTCCCGTTCGTGCGAGAACAGAGAACGAAACGAAGTTGGAAAATTTATTTTCAGGAGTGTGCAACCAGCTACACGAGTGTTCCGAAATTATGATTATTATTGTCGGGCTAAATTAATATTCTATACGTATGTAGGTGGTTAATTTTTCTAGAACCATCGAATTTGCGTGCGTATGTGGTAGTAAAAGGGTGAAAAGTGGATAGAAGGGTAAACAGGTACATGAGCGACGACCACTAGATAGCCCTATCTAATGGAACATACAGCGAGCGCTTGATCAATGATAAACATACCCTAATGGCACGTGTGTTTGTTGTAGGGGATGCCACACCTGAGATGAGGGGAATCTCGTTGTACTAAGCACCCTTTTGCGATCCCTAATTCACATGTGCCATAATTTAGAACCCCGCATTTTATTATGACTACTTACCTTACCTTACGTTGTTAAAATTTGATCCTCCGGAAGGGTTGCTCATACTTACAAGTCGTACATCCAAAACAATGTGTGGGTTATAGGAAGAAAAAGAGAGGAAAGAATAATTCGTCCTTCGTTCTAATAATGGCGTAGTGTGACGTGCCTTTAAATAGATAAGAAAGGCAAACGCATTTTATCTTCATTTCGCGAATACTTTATAAAATATGGATATGACACTTGAATATAAAGTCAACAGCTTGAATTTTTTTCAGAAACGGTTGAAAGGCCCAAATGTCATTCTATAACAACATATGTTGGCGAACCCAAACAGAGCAGCAGGGGTAGATGGGACTACCACCCCTAGTGTAAACATTTAAGGAGCAGAATCTACCGCGAACCCGTTTTTCAATTTCAGCCATGAAATAAAAGGGAAAGGCGACAGAAATTAAATTTTATTCCGGTTTTTTTAGGTTCTTTGTGGAACTTTCGTCGATGTTTCAGAATTTTTTCCATTTATTAGGGTTTTGGTAGTACGTCGAGGAAAAACGAAACAAGCGAGGATAACTAAATCTTTTAGTTTGATAAATGGTTATATCTATACATCCGCTGGCAGATATGTCTGAAGTTTCCGTCATGTTGCGTATCATCAAGACAAATTTAGCTATTGAACTAAAAGCTTATCAAAAAATATGTTGTGGAACAACACTGTGACGTACAGCTTACTCATGACAACAAATTTGTAAATGAGAACAAACTCCCTCAGTAAGGGGATGTATTTCGTTACGCCTAAAGGAAAATAATATTATTGTAGAGATAGTTTCTGTCGTGCAGTTCCTACAGTGTAACCAAATATTTCATAGTAGACGTACGTATTATTCAACAGTATTATTGATTCACTTGTGCACACACGGATGAGTAAGGCTTACAAATACAGTTTTTAGTTTTAGGAACTTGCGTTAAGAAAATATTCATTCGCACACAATGCCCATTCTCACATTTGAAAGATATAGAAAACAAACTAAATTAAATCTAGAGTGAGTTCATTGAGTTTATTTAGGAAGCATTCATTTTACTACTTTTAATTAGGCTTTTTGCGTTTAACATACTGGCTGATACAACTGGAAACAATTAATATTCATTGTATTCATTTTTTAAAAGGTCTTCAAAGCTCCAGAAGATTTTGAAATCCTTTTTGGTTAAGAGTTTCAAAATTGCTGTTTCTTTAAGGCCTTTTTAAGGACAGTTTGAGGCAATCCAGAATATTTGAAGGCTCATTCAGTTCGGAATAATTTTGAGACCGTTTAGGGAATTTTGAGAAAGTTCAGGCATTCTACGTCGGACGGTTTAGGGCATTCAGAGGCAGTACAGGACATTCCAAGATAGTCAGTTCGAGGAAAGCAATTTAGAACAGCTTGTAACAATCTCTCGATTTGTTGAGGACGTTGAGGTACCATTTGGCTGATAGTTTGGACAAGGCATTCTTGGAGAGGTAGCAGGAATCCGAGACAGTTTAGGGCATTTTGAAACAGTTCAGGCCATTCCAAAGTAATTCCAGCAAATGAACGTGTAAAAGTCCTTGGTATCTCATGCAAGCATCTCGGGTTTGGTTCCCGAGATCGGCGGAATTTTAAAGGTCGTACGCTTCTCCGTGCTTCAGTTGTCCCGGTTACCATACACCTTTGATCACTTTTAACTTCGGAACACTTCAGGCCGATCTTCTTCACCTCTTTCGACAAGTAAGGTCAGCCTTCTGCCCGGAATACGTGTAAAGAGGACACGTAGAACTCATAGTTATGAGTTAATAACAGGCCATTGGCCTAAGCTTCGGCCATAAGAGGAAGAAGAAGGAAAAAATGAAGGATAACTTGTAGCAATGTTCAGTCATTTTGGAGAAGTTGGGGCAAATTTGGACATTTTACAACACATCAAAATGGTTCAGTTCATTCTGAGACAATTTAGGGCATTCCAAGGCAATCAGTTCATTCCAAATCAGTTCCGAGGAAAATAATTTAGGGCCTTCAGAATGATTAACTTTACTGATTATAATACGTCACTCATTATTTCGTCGGAATATCCGCTATGAATATGACCACATCCTGTTCAAAAGTCGCAGCCACGATAGGGTTTTGATTTGTTGGTCCTAAATTTATTAGATACTAAACAAATGGCGATAGCAAATCTCCGGTCAAAAGTTGTCAAAAGATAAATTAGGTCATATTTTTTAAAGATTCTACTTTGCGGATTTTGGGGGTTTTTGTGCTTTATCATTTTCATTTATGAAGTGGCTTTATTTTGTGTCATATTTTTAGTACGTTTGGCATATTTTTTTTAGGTTGTGTTTTATCTATTTTTGCAGCTGTTCATCAATTTGGGGGTATGTCTATGTATCAACAGTTCGTTGTTTGTAGTTGAACATTTTGATGTTAAGCAACACGTTGTGAATATACACCATATTTCGTACCTGGGACGTTTTGCTCATATAATAAATAATTTACTCGGGTGACGTGAGCCATTTTTATATGCGACAGATAATAACGTATAGTCCTTGAAATATGTGTGAACATAACGTAAGCTCCATTTGTCCACTTTGCAGTTTTAAATTAAGCAGCTTTGTTATTTCAGCTTGTTCAAATTTTTAAATTCAGAAAGGACTTGAAATAATTTTGTATGTAAGTGCACAAAGGTTGTTCGTTATCTAATAATTTTAGCTCGTAATTTTATGTACCTGAACTTACAGATCAACTTAGGGAAAGATAAATTTAATTTGGCAAAGTTTGGAATTGGTTAAGTAGTTAAAATTTAACAAGATCCTCGGAATACGACGAAATTCGATCTTACAAAAGTAGTCACGAAAGCGCGAGACAGTCGCAAACAAGACGACCATCTGTAATTTTGTAACATAATCTTGGTTGCGAATCAAACGACGTCATCAAATAGCGATCAATGTAGCAACGAGGACGTCTTAACGACGACATTAACCATCATAAATAATCCTGACAGACAAACTTGGGAGTCGATAAACCCCCAGGGTTGCATCTCTTTCTTGCAAACATCGGCCTTGATTCCGTCCTTTCCACTAAACCCCCTCGATTGTTTGCGATTTTACAATTCTGTCTTATCTTGTGAATCCTAAGCGTATCTAGACAAGAAACGTGCCTATCTAGAATGGGAGTAACCTACATGCATGTGTTCGCGGGACTTTATGGCCACATAGTGATAATATCAATTTAATGATGCTGGATTACTGTTATTACCATTATTACGTGCGTACTGTCTATTACGGATAACTCCTCTTTACCGATGTCTATCTTGACAATGTTTACACAATTGCACGCCATACTACAAACATGTAGCCACCGGAAATAAAACTCCGAACCTAAATCGTCCAAAATTTAAATCAGGTTTAGACAACGCAGCCCCGCATTTGAGAGATTACAGGGTACGTGATGGTGGATGTTTAGGGCAAATCCCTTTACCTTCGGTTAATCCCTACGTTTACTCATTTTTAGTCAGTCAGAAAATGGCAGTGTGGTTCCCCGAGCCGAAGACGAATAACTGAAAATTTAATCGCCAGATTACCAGATTTATGTTATACACATTTCTGGAAGGTTTAATGCTCCCCATTTTCCCTTGGTACTGTTATATTTTCCTCATTTATACAACAACATATGTCGGATGATTTATGAAGATGTCTATGATATGTTTTGCGTTATCCTAGCTTCATAACGTGGAAGGACAACGTACGAAAGGGGTAAATTGCGTGTCTGTAGGATTATTATTGAGATTGGGGTGCTCATGCACGCTTTGAACGTCTCTCGCACATTATGGATTGTTTACCCCGTACATTATGTTGGCTTTGAACTTGAAAACTGCTTCAAAAACGCCAGGATAAATTTATCACAGTTTTTATTTGAGCCGTGTTATTAGTAGATTTCCGTAACTAAAAAATGTTAAACGCGTAGTATAATTAGAATTTAAAGAGTCCAGGATGTAACGCGAATGTTATCTATGACGGTATTATTCAGAAATATGAAGCGTTATAGTAGTTATAACCGAGCTATTTTAATTAAAACCTCACTGCATATTTCTGCAACACGGTTTTCATATAATACTATAATTTTAAAATGTTACATTAATTTAAATACGGGTTAAAATTAATTTTTTAAATAAAACTGTCGGGATGATATTACTTCGTTTCTTGGCTACAAATTACAGATATTTTTACAGAGATGTTAAGTAAAATTTTAGCTTGGATGTTCTAGTAGTTCTATATACGTATATTACAGTAACATATGGATTAGTTCTGGTTTAATCTGAAGTTACTTCAACCTTTATTCCAATTTGTAAAATTCTATTTATTACTGTACCTGGAGTGTGGTTACATATTAAGATTAATCTTCTTCATATGTTTATTAGCAACCTTTTGTTTAATAACACTTACGGAAATTTTCATAGAAAAGGTATAAATATTTCTTTGTGATCTTTATTACTACGGTTTTATTTAACGTGTTAAAGGCCCATTTATGAGTAACCTGAAATTATTTTGAAAATAGTAGACAATTTTCTTTGTAGTTCACTTGGTCCGTTTTATCTTTTCCTCCTATTGCTAGAAAATAAATAATAAAAGGCTTAAAAACAAAGTACGTTTTTACTGTTCGACTAATTACATTATAGGATTCGAAATAATTTTTAAAAATCAAAATACCGGGTGTTAGGTAATGCTTCTGCCAAAGTTTAGGGGTGGGTTTGTAACGATAAAAAATTCTTATATTATTTTTTATCAGTTGCATTTTTTTCTTTAATTATTTTGTGGTTGTTAATAAAGTTTTATTGTTACTTGATGTATTAGACTCTTATTTATCGGTAAAATTTTTGTTCCTGTATCTTTACCCCTTTGTTTTTGTTTTTTCCGAGAATAAAAAGTAAAATTTCCATTCCTCTATTTATCGTACCTATGCAAGTATGTATATTAGAAAAAAATTGTATAATACTTTTTTGTTCCATTTGTCATTATCTCATTATAAAGCTATTCCCAAAGTTTGGCAGAAGCATTACCTAACACCCTGTATATACCTAAAACTAAAACGTAGTTTTCCACTTCAAGTAATAAAGGTAAAGTTACTTCCGGAAAAAGAGGAAATGATATTTTAATAAAATATTTAGGATTCAATTAATTAAGCTGTCACACCGGGCTTTCATGAAGTAAAATAACTTTCATAATGAGCAATTTATGTATGCTTCAAAATTGATTTGTGGTTTATTATAACCCCTTTACATCAGGTTTGTTTCACTTTACAGTCATTAGAATGTAGATGAAACGTTTTGATTCGTATTTGAAACAGGCATGTACGAGGGCAGGGTGAAAAGTTAGTGGTAAATGAAACAGGGAATTAATTTTTTGGCCCAAAATGGATTTATTTATCAACATAATCTCTTTTTAGCTCGGTACACTTATTCCAGTTTTTTTATGGCTCCAGTTAAGTAGGATTTGTCAAATTCTGCAAAATAGGCGTTTGTTTCGGCTATCACCTCAGAATTCGACTGAAATTTTTTCCCAGCAAGCCATTTCTTTAGATTTGGAAACAGGAAAATGTCGCAGGGGGCCAGATTCGGAGAACATGGTAGGTGGGGTAGGAATTCGTAACGTAACTCGACCAGTTTAGCTGTTTGAAGAGCCGATGAATGTGTGTGCAGGTGCATTGTGGTGATGAAGCAGCACTTTTTCCCTTAATTTCATTGTCTAGCCGGTCCAATAACGCTGCGTAATACCCTCCAGTTATCGTTTTTCCTTTTTCAAGATAGCGGATAAAGATTATACCGTACGCATCCCAGAAAACAGTAGCCATAACCTTCCCTGCCGATGGCACCGTCTTTGCCTTCTTTAATGCACTTCTCCAGCTTCTACCCATTGTTTAGATTGAACTTTGCTTTCCGGTATGTAGTAGTGTAGTAGTCCATGTTTCGTCTACAGTGATCTATCGACGCAAAAATTTCTTTTCATTGCGTTTAAATTTTTCCAAACACTCCATTGACATCTTCGCACGAACCCGCTTTTGTGCTGGTAACAGCAAATGAGCCACCTATCTGACTGATAGCTTTTTCATACACAAATGCTTATATAAAATGTTCCCAACACGTACTATCTCAGCAATCTCACGCACTTTTACTCTTCGATCGGCTAAAACGATATCTTGGATTTTATTAATCATTTCTTCAGTTGTGTCCTCAATCGGACTACCTGAGCGCTCAGCGTCACTTGTGCTGGTACGACCACAACGAAATTCAGCAAACCACTTCTGAATCATTCCATAGAATGATGAGGAGTCTCCATAATACTTTTCAAGCTTTGTTTTAGTTTCAGAAATGGTTTTCCCCTTAAAGAATAGTGTTTTATTAACACACGAAATTTACTTTTTCCATCTCGACAAGAAATCAAAGCTTGCCTGCTTTCAATGACTGCCACAACTATACCAATTGACAGATATGAATGAAATTTTGTATGACTGCCTGAAAAGGTTCCTAAATATAAAAAACAAAATTGTTTTAATGATATCAACGCCAACTCGATCGATTATCACTGACTTTTCACCCTGCCCCTCGTATTTGTGTGATGTGCTTTAATATGCTTGAAAATACGATGTGACTTAGAAATATCCTTTCGTAATAACAATTCGTTAGTTATTTGGTATTTATGGAGAAGACTTGCATGCAAGGCTAATTTCGTAATTTTTGGGGTGTCTTGAATTTAATTTTATCTTTTTACTGTCGAATAACTTATTTTATTGTTAAACACACAAGACCAATTTCAGTGTTTAAAATTGAACACTAAAAAGTGTATAAAAAAAATAATTCGAACCTTTGTGCCGTTCGAGTTTTTGTTTTCAAAGGATAAATTGAAATTAAATGTTAACCTTTGTATGAAATAAAAGAGAACCGAACTTTTTATTTCTTTTATATTTGTTTAGTTCGCGAGTTTTTTTAATTTTCATTTCGCTTTTCACGTGGGTTTACACAAGTCCTCTAATTATTTGAAAAGGTCACAGATCGGTTTTTCAACTTCCCTGCGTTTGACAAGGCCTTGTTTGTTGGAAATCAAACTGAAGATGAATAGGAAGTTTATGGCTATCATATTTGAACTCATCGAATTTATGAAATCAACAACGGAAGGTCATGGTTTTAACTAAAAGGTGCCTCGTAGTCTGAACATTTCGAGAAACGTTTAAAAATAAGGCAGACCCATAACGTTTATTAACTTCACCGGTTGTGACTAGTTAAAGTGCCGCAGGGATCATTATCCGGACCACTCATGTTATAGCTCGGAATGTGCGGTAGTTTGAAATTGTACGCTCGTTTTAGTTAACATTCCACGCCGAAGATTTGGTAAACAAATTAATCAGGTGGTTGTTGTACATTTACCAGCTAGAATCTCGTGTTTCCACAAACAAGAACGGTTTATATATTCCTGTAATTTTATACTCGTCTAGACGGTGCATTTTCGTACAGTAACATAGTCAAACTTCCTCACTTATGCAGTACATTTGCAAGATTCCATTCTCTGTCGAGTTGGATTAGGAGAACACGTCTTTACTTTTATGGCAATTGGATTTCTGTAACAGATTTTTCTTGTATGAACGTGTAAATTTTTTCTTGTTTCCATTGTTTTTAAACTTTTTTAAGTAGAACGCTGCTGGTAATCTCACTTTAACATTTGAATATTTATTTGTGAGATTTCAATTTTTATTTATAAATTCTGAACTATTGTCGACAAACCCTGAATTTGTATCTACAAAAATGTTGATTTTAAAGACGTCTGAATTTTTATTTATAACGTTTTAATATTTATTTATAAACTCTGAACTTGTATCTACAAAAATCTGGATTTTAAAGATATACTTAAGAATTTACAATAAGCAAACCTTAATTAATATTTCTAAAAAATACTTTTTAAAAAAGTAGGTTAAACGGCAATTATGTCATGCTTACTAATGCTCTTACTAATATTTTGTTGTTTGCTAGTCTCCCGTAAAAAAAAGCCGCTTAAGGCTATTGATTTCGTAATCGCTGGAATGTGAAGAATAGTAAACAAGCGATGATGTGCATCTAACGTTAAATCATCCATTAAGGTGATTAAGGCTTCATTATTTATAGAAAAGTCACTCATTTCTCAACTATGTTAATTGTTGTTTTTAAATCTGTACTTAATTGTTTTCTGAATCAGCTCAGACATTATATTAGGTAGATTTATCCATATTTCCATAAGCAATTTAAATAAAATCGGAATGTTATTTCCTAACTTAATTTAGAAACCGCAATTTTGGTTTGTGAGCAGTGTTCATTTCTTTATTTAGGCGATCTATTCATTTGGTACCACATCTTACTCATGCTGAAAATGTTAAAGGTTATAATAAGAAGTTCAAATGTTTATTTGGTTTGAATTTTTAGAAGCCCTTTAAAGTTTATTAGTTCAATCCTAGAACATGTTAAAGTTAATTTTTTTTGTATTTGTTCAGATATCCAATTTTTTTTTCTCGTGTTTGTTGTGTTCTTAAGTTTGACTGTAACATTTTTTCCTGTTGAGCTTATCTAGAAAGGATAAAATGTAATTTTGAGACGTACAAAATTATCAAGTTTCCTGTTCCTTTTTTTTGTAATATTTGGTTAGAATGTCAACTCTCTCATTTTATTTCCCATTCGAGCTACTACTTTTTAGTTTGTCCTGTTTATAGTGTTTTAGGCAGTTCAGTTAGCACCCCATTTAACTGAATTTTGGTGTTTATTTCTACTTTTTTTATTTATCAGGTAGTTTTAATACTTTATAGTATTATGTGCTTTGCTAAAAGAACCGATTTAAAATTTTCCTTTCTGGTTTTGAAACTAGGACTGTTTGGTCTATTTTTTTATATTTCAACTTCTTCTGAATTATCCAGCCTTAAAAATTTATAACTACATACATACTTTAAAATAAATTAACATAAACAAGTTCTGGATATTTCTGACATGCTCCTCTTATTTTGAGTTTTTGAAGCGACGAACGACTATTTGTTTACTCTTTTATCATTCAGAAGAATGTATAAATAAATAATTATTTTCAAATAATGGCAGTTGAAAGTAAGTCTGTAGAAAATAGCGGAGCATTTTCTGTAAAACGATCTTAATTTATTTCTGGTGAAAACACAAGCTTCGGGAAAATTGATCTGAAAATAATGCATTTTCTGTTTACACTCGAAATTACACCTGATTGTTACTTCATTACATATTATGTTTTCTGCATCTGTCCCACTTAATTATTTGTTCTTTGGAAATTAAATTTTTAACTGGAAATTTTAATTTTTATGTTAACATAAAATTTTTTTAAGAATATTAGGGGCGAATCCTGAAAAATGTCATTTCGAAAACAGTAAATTTTTTCATAATATCGATCAAAGCAAGTTTGTAACGTTATTAAACCGTGAAAATTATTAAAATAGAATCAAATACGTATTTCAGCTTCACTGGAAGCTTTTCGGACAAAGTCAACGTGGTTTTCAGGGCTCTATTTCAAATATTACAAAGCAAGATGTTTTAAAATATTTAATAATATTTTTTTGATGTTTTGTTTACGAATTGAATAACTTTTTGTGGGCATTTTACTTAAGAACTATTTAATAAATTTCTTGCGAGCTAAGTTGGTACAAACTCGCTGGTATTTCCTTTCTAATTACGCCTGTTTTTCCTTTGATTTGCGATTTAGCTTACGTTATCTGTGTCGTCCATGTACGGAATTAACTATCAAGCATTCCGGTGTATTTACCGTAAATATAGGCATTTCTGTAGTATCCACGCCTAGGAATTTTTATAACAAGTAAATCAACTTAACGTGCTTGCTTCGTTAAAAACAGGAAGATAAATATAGGTAGGGTGTTGCGATAAACCTGTTACGTTTTCTCATCTGTTAAAAAAATATTTTTTCCTAATTTTAAAATACTCGAAACTGATAAGAACTTATCGGTTGTGTAAACGTCGGTTAACTTCAATGTTATTTTATAAATATTTACTTTCCATTGCTTTTTACTTACATTAAAAAAAAATAGATACGACTGAAAAAAAGCCATTTCTACAAACGTAAATTGCAATGTGATGTTTGAATGTTTACATTTTAAGAGCTCTTGTAGTTCACATTCCAGCAATAAAAAAAACAGAGCATTGTCTGGAATACCTCTGGTACCTCCACATTTTATTCTTTAATTATACAAATTTCAGGCAGGCCGTAAAATTGTGATCATAACATAAATACCGTATATTATGATAACTGCGTTTCCGCACGAAAGGGGGAAAAGCAAGATCGGTACTCCTCTAAAAGGCATGCGTTCGTTCCTCTGAATTTTCACTCCTTCGGTTTTTAAATGTAGAACTTATTTTTATTTTAATCTACAACTTACAGTAGCTTGGCTTAACCTTTAAGTAATTGTTTTTATAATCAACCGAGCAGAAAAATGGGTTAATTGGTGTTATTCTATTTTATTTAAGTTCTTTTTCAATGTCTTGAGATAAGAAGAATTAATTGCTGCTAAGATTACTCAGTTGTCAGATAAGAATTTAAATTCTGTACTCTGAAAATAAAGTAGCCGAATTATAAATGTGCTTTTGTACGAAAAAATTCAACAGGTTCCTTTTTATGCAAATTAAAAAAAGGTGTTATTTATAAATTGTAATTATTCTTCAGCACAAATGAATCTTTATTTATAATTTTGCAGAATGTAATCACGAGTTGATTCAACATCGAATCAAAAAATATGCTCGCTAAATGCCATGTTTGTTTCATAATTCATTAAGGAAAATTTCAAAGAAAACAAAGAAATATTGTTAACTCTACTATTATCTACTAATTAAAAATTTTGTTTCAGGTGAGTGTCGCCTTAAGTTCATCTGCTATGTGAGTAATAATAATTAGAATTTTCCACGCACGTAATTTTGGAGTATTTTCTTAGTTTTAAATAAACAAAACAAATTAAATTCCGCAACATTTGTGGCCTTAATAAGAAGATAATTCAATTAGGCGGCCAACAATTAAAACTGAGCTTGAATTATGTCAGCTTTCCTAATTAATTTATTAATTCCGTTATCATTACATGAGTCATTCAGTATTATCAAATATGGAAACCTAAAGGACGCAGATAAAACTATACGTGATTACAAACATCCTGTAATAATAAACAATTACGTAGAGACAACCAGAAGAATGTTTTCTCAATTTCTCATCAAATAAATTATGAGTGTCGGTATAATATCGCTAATTTAAAGGCATCGTATGTGAAGCTGTGATGTAATATCTAAAAATAAACAACGGCAAATCTCGCGTATTAATAATAGGATAACGTCGGATTATTTGAATGAATCCTCTATAAATAGGCTAGAAGGACATCGCACCAGACTAGCTCGTATCTGTCTCGTGCTTAGCCCTATCGTTCGCATCTCTTTTCCTTCTCTACTTTACACACTTCGTTTGCGTGCCACAGATTAATGCTTGCACAAAGTATACTAGAAAGAGAAAAATGGGGCGGAAAATGGAAAATTGGGAACACCCCTGTGCCAGATTTGCAGGAAGGAGTGTTTGTTTTATACAGTTCGGTATACAGTAAAACTGTATAGGGAACGGCAGAAACGGCCACGCTTGTTTTTGTTTGTTTGTTTGTTTGTTAGGCTAGAGAGAATTTAATTTTTCCAGTTTTAAACTATCGAATTTGTTTGCAAAATTGATTTTAAACACTGATTCTACAAAGTACCATATTGAATGTTACATAAAACAGTATTATGAAAGAGTTTATTTAATAACATATTCGTATAATATTCACATAAAAGTCTCTTCGCTTGGGATAATTATAACTAATTATGAATTGTTTTAAAGTTAATTTTATGAAAATATGCATAAATTGCGGTTACATTAAAGATTCTCAATGTAATTTTTACTTTTTGTTTAATTTTTGGGATTTTTTCCTTTTAATGTATATCGATGAATTATGAAAACTCTGTATACAGAAAAATATTACTTCCACAGGGATTTGAACCACTGGTCGTCGGTGTTATGGGCCAGTGCTCTAATAAAAGTATTTCTCCAATGCAACAAATCTGTAAAGGTTTTTTCTGTCCTTACAGATAAACAACCGTAATGAAAATTGGGAAAATTAGAACAAAATTAGACAGACAAATGAAAATCCATGATAAATTAATTAAACCTTCAATTTGTTCAATACTTTTTCGTAGCAAATAGAGTTGAAGTAGAAATTGAAAAATATGCCAATGTAAACTAAAATGTTTTTTGGTGCTGTTTGACCGTTTGATTAAATGTAAAATTTCATTCGTTTACAGGTCATATAAGTAGTTCTTCGGCAAACCTTTAAAAACGTTGGAACATCCAAAAATCGCAATATTCTAGAATTTACAATAGATTTACTAATCGTTAGAGCTTAAATTTAAAAGACGCGATTGCCTTTTCTTTGTTTCTTCTGGTCCATTTATCATTATTGTCTTTGATTGGTGGAGTAGCTTGTTGCGTTGTGTGACTTGTTTAGCTACTTTTCCCATAGTAAATAGTCGTTTGCTTCTGAAGTCGTCTAGCAGCATAGTTTTTCTTGAATAGATTGGCTCTTTAAGTTAAGAAATAAAACAATATTTGGAACGCTCTATCGAATGGATTTTTCAGTAGAGGAAGTTAAGTTTACAGAGGTCAAACGCGTAATATAAATCGAATTCTAAAAAGGCGCCAGGTTTCGACCTGGCCACAGGAAAAATGTTACAAGAACTAACAGATAAAGGAATAAAGGCTGTACTGCAGCAATAAGATTAAGTTACTAACCACTCTCCTGGCAGAAATAGTCATGATTCCCAAAGCTGTAAAAAAAGGCAGAGGAGCTAACCTTTTATACAAACCTATAAGCCTTCTGTTATTTCTTTCGAAGGTCTTCGAGAAAATTCTACGAAGAAAGAGCTGATTCCTGATCATCAGTTTGGTATTAGGAATAACCATGGAAAGGTAGAACAGATCCATCGCTCCGTCGAGTAGTTAGAAAAATCATCAAAGACCTCGATATACGCCAGGCATTGGATAAGGTCGGTCATGGAGTACTTCTGTATAAACTCAAAAAGAATTTGCCTCGCCGTCTTTTAATTATTAAAGCCGTACTTACCTGGAAGACGCTTCCTTGTAAAATACCGAGACGCATACACAGAATTAAAACCCATATCTGCAGGAGTACCACAAGAAAGTGTATTGGGGCCAGTATTGTTCCTGATATTCGCAGCCGATCTCCCAATCACTAGACTAACGACTGTATCGACATTTGCGGTCTTTGCGGATGATATTACTGTTCTAGCTTTTCATACCAATCCTTTTAGTACCATGAAGAATCTGTAAATCAACTTTAACAAGATTCAGACCCTTCATAGTCTTCAGTCCAAGGACTGGTTTAACCCAGCAATCCATTCTTCCCTGTTGGAAGCCTTTTCTTCATTTGTTCATAGTTTTTTGCATCCTGTGTCTTTTATTATTTATTATTTAGATATGGTTAGAGAAGTGAAGTGTACACATCACGTTCATTACAAAGAGAGACAACTACGTGCCGGTACACCTGAACGGGGAAGAACTAAAACATTCGGATAACACTAAATATCTCGAACTATATATGGATCGTAGCTTGACATGGCGGAAACACATATTTACTAAGCGACTGGATAATCGGTAGGCAATCGCAATTATCGCTGACAAATAAACTGTTAATTTATAAAGTGATGTTAAAACCCATCTGGGCTTATGATATTCAGTTGTGGAGAACTGCGAGCAACAGTGGTATTGAAGTCATCCAAAGATTCCAAAACAAAGTTTTGCGAGTGGCCGTGAATGCACCGTGGTATGTTATTGTTATAGTTATACAAAGAGACTTATGTGTGCCAACAGTTAAAGAAGAAATAACCAAGTTTAGCATAAATTACAGTGACCGATTGGAAGTGCTAACACGTTAGTGAACAATTTAATGGACCAGGCAGAGGAGCTGTCAGACTTACCAGAAAGGTTCAATGACTGCATTAGTATCTTAGTTATAGTATCTTAGTTATAGTATATAAACAAAGGCTAGTAAAAGTACAGATTAAGAATGATAGGAATACTCCCGCCCCTCACGAGATACAGCTCTGCACCTACTACTACTTGTTAAGATCTCCATCATCTTTTTCTTAGGTTAGCCCTTGTTCACCAACCACCTTGATCTTCCGACGCTATCTCAGACCTCCTTTCTCTTCTTCCCAACCCCGGAGTCGCATAGCATCGGGGATAGTTAATGCCAAAGAGTCAATAAGGGACTCATTCACATTCTCAGCATCTTAATTGTGAGTCTGTACGGACAACTCCCATGCACTGTATCGCAAAATTGACTGGGACCACACATGTACAATCAGGAGCAGCTCTACTACCAGCCAGTACCTCTTTGGAATGATCTTTCCTGTAAGCCAATCCTTTGATTAGACATGCATAACATGCAAACTTCCCTTATCACAAGTAACGATCACCAAGTCACCACTTATTACCCTTTAATTATTGTCATGTCACTGCATACCGTTGTACTGTCGGGTGTACCGCCACCCCTGATACTGTACCTTTTTCGGTTATCGGAGCACGCACACACCGCTCCCTCCGTATGTGACTTAAGTCTGCCGTTGTTTTTTATGCTTACACCAACCCTTGGGATAATTTATGACCTTCGTCATGGTAAACTAGGGCACTGATAACTTCTGAAACTAGAATATAAATGTAAGTAAATGCCCATTAAACATTTTAGTCTCTAACAAATGGGATTATTAAAAAAAGGCGAGGATGCTGGTTAAGTAGTATCCGGTTCGATTAAACACTGTAATGACGACTTGAAGTAAAGAAGTATAAATCCAGTCAAAAAAAAACTATAACTTCGTTTAACTTCAAAATTCGACATTTGTTTCTGAAGATCTACAGTAATTCAAACTCTAAAATTTAAGTACCTACATACTCTGGAGTCGGATTTTTCCACCAATGCAGTGTAATTTTATTCCTATTTAAATACCAAATGCTGTTCATGATTACTGGATTGCTTATTAATAATGATCAGATCAAGTGTATCGTTGAATGAGATAAGTACAGTTCGATGAAACTTCACGAACTGAAAACCCATAACGGTTAATGTCTTCGAATTGTTTTCATTTTATTTTTCTTGTCATTTATTGAGATAGGCAATTGGCCAGAGAGCCATCGATTCGATGTTGGCAAGCATCCAATCAGTTATTAAACAATGGACCTAAAACAAAAGCGACCATTTAGTCTATAAAAGTTTTGTAATTTTTGAGGAAGACGGTAACTCAGTTGGAGTTTATAAATAGAAGCAGTGGTTGAAAACAAGTTACGTAATCGTCTTTATGGCGGCGTATTTAAAAAAAGTCACACCAAGTTACGAAATACATTTTCAGGGCCAGAATAGATAAAAATCAAACATAATTCTGTAAACTTCCGTTTACTTTTTCGGTAGATTGCGCGTCGAAACGCTGGTTTCGTAGTTTCTAATTACATGCAGACAATTTTGCTGTTAGGTAAACTGAGAAACGTAATGGCAAAATCGGTTAGTTGTTTTAAATTACACCGATCGTGTTGCAGAAGCTGTTATTAAAGGAAATTATTCGCGTAGGAATTTCCTCGATGCAGAATGTAAACAAACCTCTAAACGCATTACTTTATTATACAAAAGGTCAGCAGATCCGAAGCGTAACCGTATTTGAAGCTGCCTGCTAGTTTTTTTCGAATGTTGCATTCCATTTAGGATTCGATGTTAAACTATCTAAATTCGATAAGGTCACGAGATGCCAGGGATTGTAATTTCAGTGTAATGTATGTTGTGTGATGTAATACATTGTACATAAACCTCTGAATATGGGAAAACGTCGATTGTTATAGATAGAACGATAAGCGGTGGATTACTCGTCGATAAATACATAGTTAAGTGTGAGTCATGCTTTTGCAGCTAACCTTTTATGCGTTTTAAAAACGTTATAAAATTTCCTTGTTGGCTAGTTGGAATATTATAACCATTATTTAACTGATCATATTTTGCATTTTATCTTCTATATTGGCCAGTCAGTAACCTCAGTGTAATACCATAAATTAACTTCCTCTAATTTAGTAGCAACGCTAGCGCACTCAGTATGCACCAGTAATTGCACACAAAAACTTTGTGTGCTTAACGGCTGTAATATAAAGTTGGATGAATTTAAAAGTTGGACGCTGGCGAACTCGTAACCGTATCAAACTGCTTCATGATTAATAACGTCATCTAAGCTCTGAAACTGCATTCAACTTCTTTATTTAGTGCGATTTTTCGACGGTTTGTTTTTTCTTTCCTTTTCATCTCGTAGGAGGAAAGAGTGCCAAGTAAAAAGGACAAGAAGGGATGGCCCGACGCTACCACATCCCTTATTGGCGCAATTAATTATGGTGATTAATGCTACGTGACTAATTAAGCAGACTTATGGATGTAAAAATCTCGGTTCGGTTGTACTCGGGATGTTTTTTCCTTTTTATGTGCTTCTTAGCTTTTGTTTTTCCCTTGAGGAAAGCATTCTTAGGTTTTTGTTAACACGCAATTATCAGACTTTGTTTTTTTTTTGTGGTGACTGAATGAAGTATTGAACTTCAAACGTCTCCATATTATAAAGGCTTTGAACTTATTTTCGTATTTACTCTAATACACGCTATTTCAAAGCACTTCAGTGTGAAAGTCAACAACAAATTTCTCGAGAAGTTTAAATTGTTTTTAGGTATTAATTTCTGTTTGTTATTTATTTTTTTATTATTTGAAATAGAACAGCATTATCGACGAATCTAAAATGTAAGGTTTTATTAAAGCAAACACATTTTATTATTTCAAAAGTTATTGTATGTTTATTACATGCCAGAAATCGTTTTATGGAATGGTAATTATGTATTTACTTACTATGAAATATCTTGTAACTGCGATAATGATTTTTGAAAGTTAGAGAATATTTACGTACAAATTTGATTAAGTTTGATAATTAATAGTTAGTAAATATACAAAATACTCCGTTTAGAGAGGGATCAATTTCAATAAAACAAATATCTGTTCAACGTAACGTGAAGTTGTTACCAAATCTGGCATAAATTTTTTTGATTTGATTCTGGCTAACGTGCCATGAGGTCAAATAATTTAGAATTATATACAGTAGGCCCTAATTTTTGTTACGTAGTTGAGTGAATATGCTACAGTCAGCTGTCAAGTTCGAGGTTAGCCGAAGTTCCAAAGCAACTAATTCGAACAACGTTATGAATTTGTTTGTTCATTTATTGAAAATTCAGATTTAATTGGATAAAGTTGCGCCAACCCATGTTACCAACAGAGACCGCGACCTACTCTGATTATACATTTGCTTGTTTGTTTATTTATTAGGACAGGCCTGGTGGCCTGGGCTTGCGATGCCAAATATTTCAGACTAAACGTGCAGTTTATTTAGACTTCACTACTGATTTTATTAATTTTTTTCGGTTGAAAGTAAATTTGGTTTTGATATGATGTTAAATATTTAGCCAATACTAGCGTTAATAATACAAAAACAAAAATGAGTGCGCTTCAAACCCAACAGAAAAGGAATAAAATTAAGTTCCTCTGCCTACCACCATGAATCAACAAAGCCTAGTGGCTTTGATTTTCGGCGTGTCTTTTGAAGTTAACTGACTGAAAATGGCCCGATATTCCTTTCTGCTGAAGTGTAGCTTTGTGTGGAGGAATTACAAAGTTGACGAATCGGAAATAACTTTTCAGACTTTAAAAAACTTGGGTTAATATTTAAGACTTTGTTATCAATAATCAATACAACAATATAAGGAAGCTCAAATTTAAAAGGCAACAAATTTTAAATACGGTAAAGCTAGAGCATAAGCAAGGACAACATACATCACTAACATAATGAGGAAGCTTAAGCAAAAGAAGGAATCACGATAAAAGCATTTGGTGTTAATGTGAAATCAATCAAGAGAAAATTCAAGAAGCTACAATCTCAGATCCGAATCTATTACATTCCTGAAGTACAGAGCAAAATGAGGTTAAAACATCTGTTTACCTTTACTTCCTTCTACATTCTTTAACCGTTATACCATATTTTCTGAAAATTTCAATTCGATATTTTAATTGGTTGTCAAGAACTTTCACACCTTGAAGAAACTGTAAAAATTAAAATAAATTACATTGACTGTTGATAGCTTGCTTTAATGGGTATAAGTCTTAATAAATTTAGGAATTTCTCATTATTTCCGATTTTATACCCAGGATAGTTATTCTACCAAATGGTCAATAAAATTTATCTCGTTATAGTTATCATTCATAAATGTTATGTAACAGTTTAGTTTTTCTAAGTGAATACTCAAACCAGGTGGTCCATAGTTGTTTATCATTAATTAATCCCTGTTTAAGCATTAATTATGAAGTTAATTATAATAATTAAGATTAGTTATACATCAGAAAATTACAGAGTAAGGTCCGATCTATCATAATCACTGTGATTATTATTATTACAATCTGATCACTCACGACAGATAGCGTGGACACGAATGAGGACGATTTTGTTGAATTTACTTCTAAAATTGATTGGTCCAAACTTTCGAAGTCCTATTTTGTAAGCGAGTTTTAATATTATTTAATTAATTTTTTTTATTTGTCTTAACGACGGAATTTTTTACTTTTTTTAAATTTCAGTTTGGAAAAACTCTTTAATTTTTGTATAAATTTAGTTATACTTGTTGTGTTAGTATTTTTTTTTAATTAATTTTATAATTTCGAACTTTAATAGAGTACAGATTTAAATACAAAGGCCTGCCTCAACGTGTACAAAATTGCGAAACGTGCTTTTAAAAAGACTTGACCGTCTATAAAATATTCGAAGTACGAAACAAACTTTTATTTCCGCTTTCCTTTTAAGACCGGTAATTGATTTAATGTTTCCTTTCTACTATTTACAGTAGAAAAGTCAGAAGGAAAACCCATCTATTAATAGACGAGGTGGTATTGAAGCGCCAGCGTGACAAACAATTTCAAACTTACACACGCAAGGTTCGTGAACCGTCGTTATTTTTAAATAGAAGTTTGTGTTAGGCGCCAAATATTCGATTGTATAACTTTTATTATAAGTTTTTCGCTGTAGACAATAACATTCCGGCTGCCATCACGTACTGGTTGGCATCGTCGTACTCATGAATGTAAATGTTCTTTCTGACAGAAAAGTATACATCCCATCATCTTTTGTCATCCGGTCCGAATAAGGAGAGCATATTACAAAACCGACAAGTCATCTTCGATCACTTTTACGGATATTCCGTTCCTATTTTTCGTATCAATCATTGGTTCCACGTCTTAACACGGACCTGTAAGGTAATTTAGAGCATAATTCCGGAGTTTCCATCAATCATTCTTTATTAATATTTCCTCCGGCAACGTTTTCCAACGTTAAATATACTGTAACAATATTTATCTTTAATTATGTAATTAAATATCGCGGATGAAATGCAAGGTTATGTTATAAATTGTGTCAATGTAGTTGCGAGGGTTTCGGGCAAACAGACTCCACAGCCAATTACTTTCCACGCTACTTGCCTAAAATAGCAATGGGATTGGTTCACCAGCCTGTTCGTACCAAGAAAATCGATAGTCATACTGTTTCAACGGGTTTTTGCTTGGTTATTTAACTCAACTAAAATACATATTGCTTGCCTAGTTCATGTAAAAATTGCATTACTCAATCCCGTTCTCCCTCGACAACCCCTACGCTGTCCGCTTCAATTTTCTCTCCATTAATTTACCAAGACTTTTCTAAACTACAAACTGAATTTCCGGGAACTTCAAAACTTCGCTAAGAAATTAACCTCGTTAAATTCTTTTAAAAGCGAGTAAAAATAAAAATAACGTATAGAGAAAATATACCCCTCCATCATTTAACACAATAAACTAGATAATAATTTTAAAACTCGACACGGTAAATACATTTAAGAGTTTGTGCTGTCTAAAACACCCATAAAACCCAAACAAAATAAGTGTTAAATAACACCAAAGCTACTTAAAAATTAAACATAGGACAAAAATTTCCTTCGAGTGTTTTGTTTGATTTGGTAAGCTTTTGGAAAAGTTAAATAATTTCGTGGTGGAATTTTAAAGAAACGTGGAAAATGAATTACTTTAACCATAAAAACTTTTGGGTAATTCAGTCGGAGTATTACTTTATGCCCATGATATTCCAGTTGATATATATTTTAAAAATTAAATTTTAAGGATTCATTTCTTTGGGGATACATTGTTTAATAAATTTGCACTAATTTTTGAAATTCTGCATCCAGAAGAATACTTAGATCCAGTGGCGGCTGGTATATAAGGGCTGCCGGGTTGCAGCTCTGACTTAAATTTTACAAAAGTTATTAACAGTAATCAAAAATAAAAAGTAATTTCCGAAATTACTTTTTATTTAAGCAGCATTATATTGTATGTATTTTCAAATTAGACATTGATTAAATCTCTTCCGCAAAGACAGCGCACATTATAATACATCAATTCAAAACTTTTGGGCGGAATACACCGAACAACGTGCGGAAATCGGGTAGATTATGGTTTAACGCATTCAAAATATGTATTCAGATTTTGCACCGGGAGCCGCCCAAACTGACGGTCATAGCGATAGCCCCTCATACACTAGCGGTTAAAGGCTGATTCTCATTTTACGTTCCCTTTCCGTTCCATACCAGTTCCGTTCCTTATACGTAAAATATTCTTACATACGAATTAAATGATCGGATTCACACATTACGGCCCGGCCCGTTGGCCCGTCTGCGTACCATCTCCGTCCAGCTAGCTTCAGTATTTTTGATGGACGTTTGGAGACGTGTCGGAAGCGGTATCGGTAGTGTGCACATAAATACGTTCCATTCACCTTACATTTATCATACATCGTTCTTTTACATTCAGATGATGGACGTCGACAAATTAATCGAACTGTATAATTCTTTTTACGAATTAGTACTTTAATTTCAGAAAGTATTTCATAAAGCATACTTTGGCATACGGAAATATTGAAAAAACTTGGTGTCGTCCTCCATCAGTTCTCTAAAGATTGTAACGTTTTTAAAACGTTTATTTAAAACTTCGGTTCGTGGTGTGAATTATTTATTAAGAAATTTAAACAATGTAACAATTAACACGAAACAACAACTTAAACACTAAGAACACAACACTAATATTAACCCGAAATACTAACTAATTTATTTATAAGTATGGTTTGTTTATTTATATTCACGTATCCGCGCACATTTATATTAACCGAGCACTTGATTACGACGGTAGCTCGCTGGTAGTAGACTTTGGTATCACTAACGATACTTACTAAATCTTCCAACTTAATGTGTGAGTTAAAAACCATGTATGTTAGTGGTAGAAAACTCGTCATCTTGATAGAATCGATTTCTTGGTATTTTCCCCCCAGATCCCACTATCCAAGTGTTATGTATTTTATTGTTTATGAGTTTATGACTAAAACGGATAACTGGTGAAGTTTAATTCTATCACGTATTTTCTACAAATTCTGTCCGGTTGGACGGTATGCGAACAAAACCCTTTTTGTTAAATAATTTTCTAAATTATATTTTAGTCCTCCCTTTATTTAATTTTCAGTTCGGGAAGCAGTACGTAGGTTGTATAATTAGATGTGTGGTCGGTAATTAAATAATCCTGCTCTTAAGGGACATCCTAATTTTGGGTGGTTAAGTTCTAAATTCTTAATTTAAATCAACGAATACGGTTCCTTTCATCTAAGTTTTCGTGACATGTTTGGGCTGTGTTTCCAGTTGTTGGACATTGTTCCATTTCTGATTTTGAAGTTTTTTTTATGTAAATCAACAAATAATGCTTTCTAAGTTTTCGTGGTGTTTCTAGCTGTTGGAATTTGCTAATTTAAATCGGTGGATACTATTTCTCCCGTCTATGTTTTCATATTGTGTAAGTTCATCTTTTCAACATTCGAAAAATGCATTAGTGTGAGAAATTGTTAAATTTGATGGAGTCTGAAGTCGTAATTTAAATCGCAGAATTTCATGGTGACATGGGTCATATTTTCAGCAGTCAAAAAACTTGTCAGTGTTAGAAGTTGTTTATTTCTGGTTGCATGCTATATGCACGTTTAATCAAAAATTCTAGCTGTGCGAACTGTAAAATTGGACAAGTTTAGAATATTTCCTACCTTTTTGAGCAATTGCTCCGTATAAGTCGGGAGAAGAAGGCACCGTACGTTCACCGGAGTAGACCATTTCTAGTATCAAGTTTCCTTGAAATGCTGCAACGTTCTAAACAAATAACATCCCCAGGAATTTCGCAAGTGTTTCAATTAGATGTCTCGTGTTACCCCGCTGCGTGGATACCAAGTGTTTGAGAATTGAGGGAATGGGGGTAAGTTGCAAACTGTAGATATCGCCTTACGTTTACAGCCACCGAACTGAATTGAAATTAAACTCGATTTTGTCGGAACTAATCGAATAATTTTGCCTGGGAATTGTTTTTATCTCTACTTTATCGGTTGACGTTTACAAATCAGCGAGTTTAACCGTTCTGGAAATTGACTGTGATTGGAAGTGGGTAATTTGCACACAGACGGTGGAATTTTAAGTGTCCCGAATTTTCGGGGATGGATGATCGATGGTGATGGTATCTTCTGGACGCACGATTTCGAGGTGTTATTATTTTTAGAATGCGTAGACGTCTAGACTGTCGGCTAGGCAAGGAAGGATAATATTTAATTCCGGGTTAGTGCTCGAAAGCGCAGTCTTATGTTACGGAAACGCGGTGTTCCCCTGATCGATTTATCGATCGTCCGTTTAACCTTAACGTTAGAATAAACCAATAAGCCGAGATTATACGACGAAACTCTCTAGTACGGCGGCACATATGTAAAACATACCACAAAGTAGTCCGCATCCATAATTCCTCGGCGATGCGTACTTTTTAAAATTCATCAGCATCAGCAACGGACACGCTCGAAGCCGGAAAGGTCCAATTTTTTATTCCGTTCACATCGCATATGGATGCAGCCGTTCACCTCCGACTTCGTGCCATTGATTTTTGAGCAAGTGTCCTTCAAACACACGAGAGGCTGGTGCTCTTCTCCGTTAAAGTTAGTTTAATGAAGCTTGAGGTAAAGTTTCAAAGATCATCAATAATCACTGCTAAAATAGCTCGCGGCGATGTTTTCGAAGGGTTGTTGACGAAAACTTGGGCGAAATTACGTTTGGAATCGTTATAAATTGAGGTTTTTGCTCTTCTCCGTGAATTTGTATGTGATCGCGTGCATTCATTATAAAACGTGTTTTCTACAGTACAATGGTCTCTTTCAGAGTGCTCCAGTAGAGCATTTGAGCATTCTACAACTGAGTGGCAAAAAAGTGTGAAGTCTTTATATCTCACTGCTCCCTTGTGAAAGACGAAAGAGAGTCCCTATTTTAATTTTTTTCTCCTTTCTAGTGCCTTAATGTTTGTTAGGTTTATGGGAAGAGCCGAGGAATTTTTCATACGTTCAATGTAACTTTGAACATTCATTCTCTTTCAATTGATTTCCTTTAAAGATTCGCTCGTGCATTCAGACTGAACATTGACTATGAAATTTTAAAAGGCCTGGAAATATTTTCGTATTACTACCTTTATTATTGCGTTCATACGAACGTTTGCTGGAAATTGTATTTCATTTGGAAATTATTTTTTATTTTCTCTTGTTTTTCTATTTTACGCCTGTCTCTTTTTGTGTTTGCTTGCTCCGTATTGTTCCATTTGGTTTCCAAAACTTGTGGACGAAATATCACCAACCATTCAATTAACTGTCACGCCACTTGATTGCAGCCTGACCTAACACAACCGCTTTGAGTTAGTTACTTCATACCGTGTTAGTTAAAAGAAACAAGTGTCTCTAGAAAAACTGGTTTAGAAAAGCCAGGTCAGTTATTGTTAAGTCTTGCTTTTTAATTAACGAGACCGTAATTAGCAAAAAAGTGTAACTGCATATCATTTATGTTAATGAAATTCAACAAATTAATTAATTTCAAGTTAAGTTTTGTCAAGCGCAAATAAGTGCTTTTGATTTTAATATCCATTAGGTGTACTCAGTTTGAGGAAATCCTTGTTAGTTTATACATACCTTCGAAGGTTCTGTTGATATCTTAGAAATTTGTAGGTATTAACATCTGCTTCTTATCCTCATTTTAAATTAATTTTTGATATATTGTTCTGTTTCGTAATACGAACTTAAGGAACCTTGGATTAAACAAAATAGTTGCTGGTTATGTAAACCAGGATGAAAATCACATACATTTTTGTTTATTTCTACTCTGATGTAATCGAATTATAATTATAATTTTTACCTTTTTTATTAATATTCACTTTGTTACTTATTTTGATGACTTGCATTTTATTTGAACTAAGCAGGTTTGCCTAAAGACTTTTGTTTTAATAATTTCACTTTTAAACGAATGCCGATTATTTAGACAACTCAGTTTCAAATATTTGGTTGTAGTTTTATCATTCCGAAATTCTACAAGTGCAGAAAGAATTAAATTTATTTGTTTATTTTCTTTTTGTAGTTATTTATTTAAAAATATCAGTCTTATTATTAGGTTATTAGGTATTGTTTGATTATACCATACGCTTAAATAAAGAATATAACAATTAATTAACTGTCAAGTAATTGAATGATTTGAAATTGGACTGCTTAATATAATTTTCAGATTTTTATGTATGTTTTGAATTAACTACAAAGTGACAAACTTAGCAAAAATTTAAAAAATGACGTATTATGTAGATTGTAAAGCTTATAATCGCCATGCAGTAGGTTATCCATGATTAATTCTTGTATTTTAAATTAGAATATGTATATTTCATTCTTGGAACTCTCACTGATTTGTAGTGAATCATTGGCACTTTTGCGAAATCTTTTCAAACTTGGGATTACTGGATTTTGGGTGGAGGGTGACTTGTGTCACATGCACTTACGCCTCAGATGGGCCCATTGTGATACCTCCGTTGCAGGCAGCATTCTCATCTTAGGCGCATCGCTCAAGCCATCCTAACCTTTGAATGAACCTGAGGATACTAGCCAGCTTGATTGGAGCGAGTGCAGGGTATTCGCACAGAATGTGCTGTGCTGTCTCGTCTTCTAAGTTGCAACCACGAAAGGTTGGGTCCTCGACTAGTCCCATTCTGTGCATGTGCTTATTTAGCTTACAGTGTCTTGACAATATTCCTACAAGTCGTAGTTTGTCTCTTGAAAGCTGTTTACAAAAGTTTGCTTTCTTTAATGAGGGGCTTTTGATCGCCATTGTTTGGCATTTGTTCATATTAACCCATCTTTCGCGGTGGCGTTGCGGGTGTCACGTTCGATTAGGGCAGGTATGGGCAACCTTTCCTAGTTGTAGGGCCATATTATTAGTCTTCGAGACAAGGGCCGGACCAAATTATTAAATAAAGTAAATTAATACTAAACGAATTGAAACAAGTTGCTAGGTACTTCTTATTTCATTTATTTAGAATATAATGCTCTGGTGGTATAAAGCTCTACGTTGGCAGGTGCCTTTAAAGCTATGCTAAAGCCCTGATTATTGGTGTCATAAAATTGCTATAAGCTATTTCGCGTCTTATTTTTATAATTTTATGAAAATCCGACTAATTTCGCTGAGATGGATCAGGGCCAGCTCAAAAGAAGTAGAGGGCCGGATCCGGCCCGCGAGCCGGGGGTAGCCCATATGTGGATTAGGGTATTGAGCGCAGTTGGGGATAATGGGAGTGCTGGTTCGGGACCAAAAAAGGGTTGTCCAGAGACTTGCCTCGCCAAACCATCCGCCCGTTCATTACCGTATAGTTCAGAATGCCCTGTTACCCATACTAGTTCTAGAACATTGTCAATAGCGACTTGTTTCCGAGCTTGTTCCAGAGTGCTGTAATATTGGAGTATTATCCCTGGTACAACTTTGCAGTTGTTCAGTGCCAACAGAGCAGCTCTGCTTTCGCTTGCAATTCTGATAGTCTTGTTCTTGATTCTAGAAGAATTGCGCTTGCACCTTACATTATGGCCGCAGCCTCTGCTTGAAAGACTGTGGCAAAAGTGTCTAATGATGTGCTTTCTTGGAGGTCTAGGTCATCTGAGAATATGCTTGCCCCTGTACCTTCGGAGGTTTTGGATCCATCAGTATAGATGGATATATCTGGCTCGGATGCATCTTCAGAATTCAGAAGGGGCATCCGAAGGATTGTCTCTCTTAGGATCTGATGGTGTCTTCCCCCAGCACCTGTATCCTTCCACTTGAAACTTGGGAAGAACAAGTTAGCCAAAAACGTGAATTGTTAGTGAAATAATTCAATTTAGGAAAATATTTTGTGTTGAGGATTGTGTAGTTTTGTAACGCTGGTTCTTGTAATATTATTTGCAAGATCGGCTCTGTGAGGTGCTTGATTAAAGCTCACGTGAGACGCCGCGCCGGGAGCACAAATAAATGCACGTAGTTGAATAAATGTACTATACTATATTAAACTTTGAAAACGGTGTTTATTGATTTGCACGATAATTATAAACAAAACCGAAAATGTCTCAACGTGGACCGGCACAAACTTGATTGACATTACTGGCAAACTTGCTTGTTGCTGCTGCTGCGGTTGTTGGTTTAAGACAGGGCTCCCCAAAGTCCCCAATCGGTTATACCGGGTGGATTCGTGACATGCGATGACGTAGCCAACCTTAGTAAGGACTACCAAACTTAACAGAGTAAACAATTCCTAGCTGCTTTAACATTTTGTATCGTTTATCCATCTTCGAAATTGCAGGAGTAGCTATGTTTTGTTAATAAATAGTTCAAGGTTTTAATTGTTAACTTATTCAAAGGATTTTAAGATTGTACCTTATAATAATAGCCCGAATTTGTTCCTAAAATTCGAGCAAGCTTTCATTTAAATTTGTTACTGAATAGTTAATTTCCCTTCCTGCCTGATGCAAGGGACGCTTATGACCTTAAGTCATGTAAAACAGATTATTGGAATTATACGTTTACCATTTGCTTGTATCATTAAATGCAGCAGTAAGTCTACCGTAAATATTAATGAGATAGAACTAGGGCAGAAAATTATGTAAATTTTGTGTTTTTTCCCCAATCACGGCATTTTTTAAATCAAACTTTAACATCCAGCAAATAAACTAAAATTTGTTACGAACTCTAAGTATAAGAGTTTCCTTCCCCTTCACCTTATTTTGACATTTTAGAAGTTAAGATTATGTAATAATACACCGTACAAGTTTGATTAATCACGATATAATACAGAAATCTTTTATTTCTGTGTAAACTTTGTTCGGAAATAGTTTTGGTAGGCAACGTGCCAGAAAAAGAGTTTATGAATTATTTATTTTCACGTTCGAATGAGTTTTGTGCTTTATTCGGTAGGAAAACCGGCAATTATTGTTCATAATAATAAAACCAGGTTATTACTACCTAAAATTAAACACCAAAAATTAATTTTGCGGTAAAATACGCATCAGAGTGAGCACTCTGCGTCTCCATGGGAGATTTTGTGTTTTGTGAAATACAAAATTAATTGCGGCTCTTTTAGTTTGGTTCTTTATGTTGTATAACTCCCAGGTTCGTTTCCGTAGTGAATTGAAACTGAAATTGTGAACATTAATCAATTTTCCGCATTCTATATCTAATGCTTATCTTTTATCAGATTGTAAACACGCAATCTTTTTCCATCTTTCCTTTCACACTCCGTTTATAAACCGAGTATCGATTCCCTTGTAAATGTATGGTTCGAAAGATTTTTTTGAGAAGCGTAAACCAATCATATCGTACTAGCAATTCTGTGGTTACATTCTGTGTTATTGACGTTTTCGTTATTCGTTTGGTAGGCCACTTTATTGCCGTTAATTTGTATGGCCACTTCTAGTGTTACTTAAAGTTGAAGACGTTTTTAGCTAGTCAACAGTATATTTTTATGGATCGAAGTGTCTGGAACGGGGTAACGTTAAATCCCTATGCATGTGAAGTCTTGGGAATCCAATATATCCACGCCGCACGTATCACAGGGCTTTATTAATGCGATCCCCGTCAACTGATGTCCTATATTGGACATCCCCAGACGCCCAAAATGTCTAGAGGTCTGCAGACTTTTTGCACTTTGACCACAAATGCGAATAAATTTCGGTCCATGACGGAATTTACTTTATCTCATGTTGGAATGTTGGATTTGTTCTATTCCGAATTTATATTATTGTTCGCCTTCGTAAAGAAGATTAACCCCCATTTTAACATGGGGTGATAGGGTCTTTAGATTAAACAGAAAATAAAGGTTAAACCAGGGTCGGCTCGTAACGATTTCTATTTTATAGATTTCGGGTTTTCCTTTGTTCGTCGTAAAGTTTCAGGATATGCATCGGTTTCGTTTTATGATTAATAATTTTTCAACTTTGATCTCGCGATATTGCATTATTCATGTTGGCAAAGTTGGCTATGTTTATTCATTTTTTTTTTATTTTTTCAAAGGGCACTCGTAATTACATTGAACACGATTTGTAATTAATGCTGTACCGGTTTCAGATATAAAAAGGGTTTGTCAGGGTTTTAATTTAATGGTTAGTTTTTCACAGGATTTTGATTTAACTGTTTACTTTTCGGTTATTTTTACTATGTTTTAGAATTCACCGACGGTTCTAGTTAACTATCAATTTCCAGGCTGAGCTTGTGCATGTAATGATTATTTTTTAAAGTTCTTTCTAAGACTTACCTCGTAAATTTGAGAACATATTAAATTTGTGTTAGAAAATCACCAATTAAAAAATCTAATACAAATATTTTCTGAATGGTTTCTTGTGGTGAGTTTAACGTTTTATACTTCTTTTTTTTTTTGGTATCTCGCCACACTAATTTAGTATTTATTTTACGGAATGGTGGCGAAATCCCCAATTAAGAAGTGTAAATAAATACCTAATTAAAATCATTTCTATATAATTATTGTTAGTATAAAAGATCGATTGTTTAAAATGTTACAGAATTATAATTGAAGTTTAATTCGAAATAAGCGCACCCCATATTTTATAAAACAGAATAATTTCTGTTTCTAAATCGCCTAACTCGTATGAATATACCACATGCATACGATAATATGCAATTATATTTGATTATTGTATGAAGTATGAAATGAATTTATCTCGGTTGTTTCATTATTTTGCTTAACTTGGTCAATGTATGCATTCCGTTTATTGCAGTTCGCATCGCCCGGTTTTATTAAATTTTTGTTTTCATTTTTCATTTTCACCATGAAAATTTGTTCTGCATATGAAGCATTTTCATTATATTCTTATATGTTTACTTGTTTTTTACATTGCGTGGATAGTTTGCATTAATCGCGAAAGTTAATTGATCAGTAGGTATATTTAAGTACTTAATTGATACGTTATTTAAAAGGTAGTGCCATGGAGATTTTTCAGATTTTAAATTACAGTGCTTTTTAATTACCTTAATTAAATTGTCATGTTTATAGGAAGGTCGTCCATCTTTTCAAAGTTGCTTACTTAGGTTTCTGGTTTTATGTATGGAAGTAGAATTGTCATGTTTTGTTCTTGATTAATAGTCGAGCCTTTTTGGATTTGCTGATAACTTTTTAGACTCTCGAATTTATATCCAACTTCACTTTGTCAAATCGCATTTAGAATAAACATTTATAGAGATAATATGTTTGGGAAACTAAAACAGGTCTTTAAACTTTGAGACTCATATACATCAGACTTTATTACGATTAGAGCTTTGTAATTTGAAAGGTTTTCTGTGGTAGAAAACGGATTTGTGTGCAGTAAGGCTGATTTTTTCGCAATAAGGTCTTCTAATAAGCCAATAATAACCGGTCTGATAATCCCAAAATAGAATAATTTCTGATCTTCTTCTAATTAATCAATTTTAGTTTTTTCTTTTTTGTTTGAAAAATCGACGAACTTCAAGTTACTTGTGGGTACTTGGATGGCTTATATTCAAGGGTATGTAAGTTTATAGTCATTAGAGAAAGAAGTTAGAGAAATTCTTAATTATATTTTTAGAAGTTTCTGTATTACAAACTTGTAGATGAAAAAACTTTATCGCTTTGGGATTCGTACCCACACTTTAAGCACCTCTCGTTTTATTACTTTTGTGTGGGTGTTTGCATGGTATTCGTATTGTTTTATTTTGAATTTGTTTTTAGGTATTAATTAACTTTTGAAACTTGCATCAAGTTGATAATAGCTAGCTTTGAACGGATTATTTCTTTTTAAATTATATATATTTCATGCATTTTTGGAATACCTACATATTTATAAAGATTTCTTTATGTGATTTGTCCATTAGTTTTCAGTAAATTTTAATTTTTCTGAAAAACCTATGGAAGATGGAAGTATGGGAGCCCTTGGGATTTTTGCTTAAAGGGAGCTTTAGAAGTAATAATATTAATAATAGTTAATCCGTCGGCAATAATGAATACTCTCAGTTGGCACGTTCCATTAATTATCTTCGGTAATTATTTAATACTTTGTTCACGGATACTTTGCTTTTTTTGATACTGATAAAAATACTAAATAAAAGCACTAATTTTGGATTGGGTTTGTTCATGAGTACATCCAAATGCATACGTCAGAAATAAATCCTCTAAATTCAAAATCTAACGATAAAATTTATCCAATGTAAGATATTTGATTCAATGTTGTAACATGTAACTATACATTGTAGTTTCGAACGATTTAGTAGTTTGTTATTGATTTCGTCGATATTACAGGCCGTCACAACACATTTTAAAAATGGCACAAAATACAACTCCGAGCATTTAGGTATTATTGGGTTGTTTGTTTCATCTGAAGAGATATATCCGTTATTTTGCGTGAACAGCGTTGTTTTTGCGCTTTGGATTGATTTTGAACGTTGTGAGTTACTGTTACAGATAAATTTAATTTCATGTAATCTATTTTTACCCAGGCGAAATGTGTGGAACGTATAAAACAGTTCTGTTACATTTGTTATTAGTTTGGGTTATGATTAATTTTGTTGCCATGTGTTGAGTTTTTGCTGTAATTTTAGGAGTTAATTGTAACAAATTTATTCTCTGCCTAGCTTTTGTAAACGACAACAGAACGTTTTTTTTTGTTTAGGGGGATTTTCTGTCAAAGTAGTAAATTACATGAAAATTTTACTTGGAAAGTGAACACGCTTTTCATCAAAAACCCTCAAGGTATATTAAAGAAGTTACTATTTCGGCAACATTTTCCATTTTCAGCTTTTATCACACCTGATGTAATTCACATTAAGGTCCCTCATAATGCGAAGTTCTTGTCATGTTTTCCGATGTGTAATGGCGCACCTGACGATCTTTTACATTAACGAAATTAGGAATTTGGTAAATATTTTCCCAGATGTTACCATCTGCTCGAATTATTCCCTCGGTATTTGGCTTTTCTACTGCGTATTACTCGGGAGAATATTGGCTTCAAGAAAATTGTCAAAGTAATTTCATCGTTCCTTTTCGCTGTGGTTATTTTCATACTGATGTGAATGTGGCTCGATCGCGAGATATTTTTTATAGTTTTTCAGAAATGTCTTTTTTAAATTAATTTAATATAATAAGCTTACGGAATATAACAACATAACACCACATAACAAAAAAAATAAATAAAATAATGTTTGATTTTTAAAGAAAGATTGGACATTTGGACAAGTGGGTGAGGTACTCAGATACAGAATGTAATTGAAGCCATCTTAATTTTACAGTAGTTAGATTATCTTTTCCGAGTTAGAAACGCTAGTAAACAAGAACAAACGCCTTTAAATCGATTGTGAAACATGATCATATCAGAATGGTAGAATAAGAACCAGATATGCATCAGTCATTAATTACTATCACACGTAATTGTAAAAAGGCGTGTTGTGAATTTTCAAAGAGAGCAAGATCAAGATTTCGTTGGTAATACGTTTGTTACTGTTGTTTGTCCTTTTTCATGGGCATGTGAAGATTCATGTAACAACTCTAAGTTTGCTTGTTGATTGAGTGAGATTATTTAAATTAAAATTGTCCTTGCTGAGATGGGGTGATTTTGATTGGTTAATATTAAACCAATTACTTCAAAAACGTTTAATAAGATAGGAAAACTGTAGTAATCAGTCGAGAAAGGGTTAACCAACAGGACTAACCGAATTTTTTAGTGTTTTTCTTTACTTTAAAGAGGCTAATTGGTTTCGTGGTAAATAAGCAGATATTAATTTAAGTTAGCCTGAAAAATAATTATAGCTTAAAATTTTCCCATTTATTTAAAAATAAATTTACTAGATGCATTTAAATTTGCTTCAGTTCTATGGAATTACAGCTTTCATGGTGTTATTTTTGAAAGAAGACAGCAGGACCGAACGAATTTCGTAAGGTTTTCTTGGCGTTCAAGGGGTTTCTTGGTGTCGTGATAAATAAGCAGATACTCCCTTAAACTAATTATGGCTTCAAATTTTTCCATTTTCTTAAATAGGAATAAAATGGGGTAACTTAGGGTAGAGAAAATTTTGTTTTGTACTGAAGTCTTTTTGATCTGCATTCTTCGGCGTTGATTTCCACACAAAGCAAGAATTATTTCGAAGTTTTATTGATTAAATGAATGGTGTTTGATATCTGATTGTATGTTCTGGTAAGATTTTCATGTTTGAGTGTATCTTTTGTATGAAACTTTGTGTTCACAGTTCAATAGCAGTCTTTGTCTAGCGCATCGCCGTGGTTGGTATGCTTATCCCCAACTTAACCCCGCTGCTAAGTTTATTAAACTTTATACTATGACCGCAGATAAGGCATGACAGATACCTAGGGTTGAATTTCAGAGACACGCAAGGGCCTTTCAGATGACGTATCTTTACGCATATTGCGCCTTTAAGGTAGGGAGAAGGTACAACCACGACTATTAATAAAGTTTATAACTACGCCTGTTGCCTTGCTGAACTTTATTAACGGTGTATAAACGCAAGTTTACGTCTCTGCTACAAATAAATAATGAATGAATGATCGAGTTAGTTCACGAAGCTAGTTGGCATATCTTAAACTTTTTTTTGTGGAGGTTTGAAGAACATCCCGTGGTAATTAACGTTCTGTAAAGGTACATGTCCTAAACTGACATACAACAGATCAATTAAGTTGATAAGGCTATAATCCGGGACTGTTCCTGAGTTCTGGAGGTGAAACTTATTCGAGATGTCCATTACAGACGAAGCTAACCCTTCTCAATTTCAGAGTTTATCCATCCCTAAGTCAGCGGTTGTAAAAACTAACTTTTTATGTGTTCACTTCTAAAATATTACTCCGTGCTTATTTGGTACAGTAAATTCCTAAAGGTTAGTGGAACTCCAGGGAAGATTTCAAAGAGCAAACAGCACGAGTTGATTTTAAACTTTGTTAGAACTTGGTTTACGTTGTTGACGGTTCTTAGAATAAATTTTATATTTATCTTGTATAAAATTTGTTATTCATTTTGTTGGAACGTTTACGATCTTCCCGCAGCTCAAGTTAGATGAAACTTGTTTATGATGTACGATGGAGGAAACGTTGTAAGTTTTTAGTGCGTAATTTGTTCTAAATTATTTTTTTCTCAAACTTTCGTTCATCTCAAACCTCGTGCATATATGTGAGTACAGCCTCCTGTGTTGTATTATACTGTATTAAATTGTTCTACAAAAAAACCTTGGTAAATTTTTTGCAGGTTGATTAAAATGAAATGAGATTTTTATCTAATAAGGTTCCAGAAGCCTGAGTTAGTTAATAAATAAATATCAGAACATTTACGCACTTTTAAAGCGATTGAGTTTTTTCAAGGATCTCCAGTTGTAAAATCCGGCATTTTTAAACATTCCAAAACCTGAACAATACTTAAATAGAGAAAAAACTGGAATGATTTAAAAAAGACCAAAACAGGAAACGAAAATAATATACTCGTATACGTTCGTGTTAAAATTATCCCCAACTGCAACCTGTTAGCTAAAAGGGATGTAAAATTGGTAGGGTATAATCGCGGGAAACAAGGGTTCCATGGTACCTAATATTAGATTTCATATTAAAAAATGACCTTTACTTGGTTTCAACTCGCTTCGAATATAAATAGGAAGAGAATACGCTGTTTAATGGGAAATGTAGATTATCAAAGGCATCCAGATATTGATTTTGTGTGTTTTTTGGTGTTCCGGAAATAAATATTTCCAGACCCTTTAAATGTTTACGAAATCTTAAGGATTGCTTTAATGTCATGATTCGAGATGACTCAGTAGGTTACTTGATGATTTATAATTTAATTGATGCAATGGCTCAAGAGTGCATGATTGTTAGTATGTACTTCTGCATGACTTTCCTTGTCGTATTGTAGGACATTTAATTGGGAAAAACGAGCGTTCATCGTTTGGGTTTATTTCACAGTTACACTGGTTATAAGGAACTGACAACGATAATTCTTGGTTAATTTTAAGGAATACTGGAACTAATTAAAATATGACCTTGGCAAAATGAGAAACACCCTGAGCTTTTTTGGTTGGTTGTTTTCATAGCTTCAAGTGCAAATATTCTAAAATTTATCATTAATATTTGTGAATAAAAATAAAACGAAGGTTACGTGTTCTTGATATTTCTGAGTAATTTTACGGTCTTGTAAGTTAAGTGTTGAATTATTTATTGATTAATAGTTACTTATTGTGTAAGTTATATTATAACAAAGTGGATTGGTTCAGTAAGGGGATATGCGTTGACATATCTTTTCTTTTCAAGTTTGAAAGACGAGCAGAAAAAGGGTTTAAGTTTGAGAGAGTGACAGTCTAGCTCTTCTATCACGGCTACCTTTGATCCAAGTGTCAGGCGCAGAAAGGGAGGCAGACACACAAACAAGATATTATTTATATCGCGATGATTGATAATATCCACATAGCAACAACATTAATCTCCCCCATTCTTGATCCCGCTAAAAATGTTCGGTGGACTGGCTAAACAAAAAAGTTCTTTGGCAAACTTTATTTTCCGACTAACAGACACTTGACTACCGTAACAAGTTTTGGTTCGATACTTTAGTGCAATCTAATACTTGCATTGTATCCTGAATTGCGGGATAAGTGAGTGCAAGATCCTGGATGGAAATTTGAACTCGCGGGCCAGTCTCAAGTGGCTCGAACGTCACAATCAGACTCTACTCCGATCGCTCGCAAATTGCTCCCTGGATACTCGTCAATAAGGGCACTCTTGATAAAAAGCAACAAGGGATCAAATTACGTTGCATAAATTCTGTTTCCATTATGCTATTTTTCTCGTGCGCCGAAATTCCCGCCGCGTTTTCCCGTTAATCTTACAAAAACATTTACATCCTCCCGGATTCTACTGGAAATAATGACGATTCCGTTTATTAGTTTCGAGATAACCAGACATCCCTGACAACCGATTGATGCAAGGGCAAAGATGCTGGCGGGGTGACACAACACACAATTTCCGCTTGTCGACAGACATATTGGTGGTCGGTAGCAAACACCGCATAACATAACATCATTCATATAAACAACCTCAGGAGGTCTTGGCTCTTGGGTTGTTTCCGTTCGGAAATAACGTAGAGTGACTCTTATCAAATATCTGTTCGTGTTTGCAAAGCACGACGCTTTTGGGGTTCTTCAAAACTAAAATTCCATATAATGAGAACTCACAAAGAACCAGGATAAGGAAACGTTTTCAAGACGGGATTAAATTGGAGTAACATTGAGACCTGAAAATATTTACATTTTAATAAATAGCCAGTTTGGTTTTCGTCTTTTATAAATGAAACGTGTGATTTTATAAAACTTTTTACAAAATTAACTTATTTTAATTTGGGCTCATCGTAATTACTTGATGTACGAGGATGCATAAGAAAGTAACGTTACGAATTCTACAGAACACAAGAAAAGGTTTTTTCTCATTTCAGTATATGCCTTTGTTTACTTATAAATTTCTAATGGTACAAAATGAAAATATTGTGTCTTCAACATTCTGGTGATTTTATTTTATTTGATACAACTCGAGTGTATGTTTAAACATTACAATTATATATGTTTAATAATTTTCTGGTAGTACTAATGTTTCCCCTCATTAACGCCAGATAAAGAAAACAACAATTCCGTTGTTGGCCGATGACTTTGACGAGTTAGAGTTGATTACCAAAGAATGTTATTAACATTGTTTTTGAGATTCGAGGAAATTGTCGTTTACATTTTACATCACTGAAACTGACAGATAAACCGACGTGGAAATTGTTGTCATAAAGTAATAATACTAAATTGGTAAATCGTAAATCCCGTTAACTTTTATCCGTCATCAGGAAGCGAAATATCATTGGAATTTTTTTTGTTAATGGGGGGAATAAGGGAAGTTCAGCTTTAGTCTCCTTGTGATTAAACGGTGGGGCAACAAATGAGATTATTTCGAGTGTTCATTTAAATCAGATTAAAACGTTGAGCGGTAATTTGGCGTCGAAATACATTGGTAGCACCCATTATAATAACATACAGTCGTATAGTACATTTATGTGACCATGTTGAGTCAGTTATATGCGACATATGTGCTCTCTAATTTGATTTTATGCTTATATAATGATATGAGTATTTCATGCCGTAATAAACAGCTGGTTTTAACTCATGTGCGAAGTTCGTGCCTATGTTTGCCTAGATTTCTAGCGTAACCGTTTTAAATTTGCTTTCTGATATTTGTTATCAGCTTGTTTTGCTCTTTGATACGAGCTAATTAGGTAGGTGACATAGATTTTTAACTCTTGAGGTGCGATTTTTTTTAAGATAAATAGTATATAATAAGTTGTGTGTTAGGTCATCACTTGCGAGCTGATAAGTGGCGTCGACTTTATCGCCGTATTGGATAAGATATATATTTTTTTAATAAATTCCTCTTTAATTGTGAACATTCCTAAAACTAATATTGAGGTTGTGAACCTTAAACAATGTTTAGTAGTTAAGTAATATAGATTAGAATATGGCCGTCGGACGTTGTTTTAATAAATTAAGGGCACGATAATGTATATTGCAATTATTATTCATCTGTGTTATAAGAGACATTACTAGTGGATGGCGCCCCTGTGTAATGGCACGGCCAATTACCTTCGGTAATTAATACTTTGTTCAATTAGGCTTGGCTATCAAGTGTTCTTTACGACTTCGCTTTATTTCGCCAACCTATCATTTTATGGAAATTGAGATAATTGGCTTTGTAAAGCAATAATAAAATTTTTAACTAGAAATAACGTCGTCAATGGGAACTTTAATATTCATTTTAAATTAAATTCTCCTTTAATACTTTCCTGAAATTGTTCTTTTGGTGTTCTCCAGGCTGAAAAATTTGTCGACACCGTCACTAAAGCTACACTCTTTGAATACAAAAATTGACTTTTAATGATGTCTTGTGTTTTTTTTACTCTATTTTTTCTGCTGCTTATTAAAGCTATTCAAATAACATTCTTCAAGTTTTTAAATATTAGTTGAACTTTATGGAATATCCCGAAATAACAATATAAGACTTATTTGAAAATTGCGTGTTCTTCTAAAAATCACAAGCCTGTTAAATAATACAAAATAGCTTTTCAAAATTGTGTGGAACTTAAAACTAGATATGGTATTTTCCGGGCACTTTTAAGATTAATAGTCTGTTGAAATAAATTTTGCAAGTGTTAAAGAACAGCAAGGAATGTTTACAAATTTGGCATCGACTGATTCGATTAACACGAAGCCTTCGGTTCTTGTTTGGGCTTAATACATGTAGTTTCAACATTTTCCTGATTAGTTTCAAAAACCATTCTTTCCACGTCTCGTAGATAATAGTTGTATAAAGTCAAAAGATTAGAAGATTTTTAAAAAGTTCTCTCCGACTTTTAAATGATTATAAAATTCTCAGAGGTTTTAAATAAACTCATCAAATGTTTGACTAATTTAATGCCCGCTGCACACAAAGCTTCCGTGTTATTTTGAAAACAACACCAACACAGCTGCAAAAATTTTCTTAAACAGCGCAAAAGCTTCCGGAAATCTTTAAAACCCTTATAAACCTCTTAAGGCACATGAATATTTTACAGCGACTTTATTGTGTACTTGTACGAAAGTACTTGCAGTAAATATCGTATGGTAAACTTTAGTTGCTGTTTGGATAATATTTTTCGTATAAAAAATAACGGTTCGAGAAAATTACTTTTGTTGGATGTTTGTTGGCTATCATCTAATGTTTTTATTTTTTTTTGCAGGTGAGCCCGTTTATTTTAATATTCCAAGACGGAGAAGATCTTGGTAAGTTGTAAGGAATCCCTTTAATTTTTAAGTATTGCATATTAATTATTAAAGCTTTAATTACTGTGGCTTTTAGTTTTAAATTGTATCGAGTTTTGATTTGTTTAATTAATTATGAAAATTTTGTAATTACTACGTTAAAGGCAAAAATTAGGTGAACTTCTTTAAATGACAAATACCTCAGCAATTTGTGCAAATGAATGTAAATAATGTAATTGAACACTTCAAAAAACTTCCGACCATGATCGACATGCGAATTTGTCCTTGCTTCATCTTAATTGCAAGTTAAAAAAGAATATTACTAACTTGTCCAGTGAATGTAAGCCTTTTTTCGTTATTTCCCGTCTTTATAACTAACAACATTTCTTATTACCAAAGCGTCCTTGCATACTTTTCTATTATTATAAAATAATGAATTGCCGGATTTTAGACAAAATAACTTAATTAAAAGTGGGCACGCAGCATGGGCGTTGTAAACAATTTTTTGTAATGCTGTCGTTGGAGGTTTCTCATAGTTGGAAAATTTAGTTCAACATACTTTAACAAAGGTAGTTAGTGAAGTCTTCCGTATTTATTTACTATTATTGTACAAATTCTCATGTCTACCTACGCGTACCTAAAGTTAACGTTCACATGTTGGATGATATAACATATACTTATCTAATAAACAACCGCCTCGCTTAGTGCGGTTGTAAATTTCTTCTACAAACATGCGCAAGTAGGTGAAGGATCCATTAGCGTTAGAGTATGTTAGTTGCGAAATAAAATTATCTGCTCCTTGTTTAAACACTTTGCCTCGACGAAATGCCAATTTAACGCGTTGCCTTCCGAGTTTCGTGTCATAGTAACAAGAGTTCTCTTCGTAAAAGTTTTATTAAGCTTCATAAAAGTACAAGTGTACGTTTTAAGTTTAAAATGACGACTGTTTTCAATTTCGCGAGTATAATTGAAGCGTACAATCATTTGAGGATCCATTGTCACTAAACGTGACTCTTGTTTTTTAATCTTTCTTTAGTTCGTAATCACAAACACGTTCTGAACATTTCGTTCCGCATTTTGAATCGTGTTGCCTCTCTCCTATTTTGTGTGCAATGCTAGTCTGATTCAACGAAATACCGACTACGCTCTTTTAAAATGCACTTTGTTTCTTTCCGATTACTCATTATTTTAGTCATTTTTGTTTATTTAAAAACTCGTAAACAACGTTTTGCTTCTGGCATTAATTTTAACAATGAAATTATCACTCTTGCGGTCACGACTTTTTTTTAAGAATGACTCCTTGTTGGTATTTAACACGCATATGCTGACGTATAAGGCCGTTAAAAACAGTAGCTGAGAATTATTAAAGTTGCGCATGAAAAATCTATAAAACATTTTTGCGGTGTAACTAAATTTCTATAAAACTTTTCATATTTTTGGATATATTGTTACGGATTCTTTTGGTTTGTTTTTCTATAGTTTTTTTGTTTGGTTTTTGTCGAGTTAAATGAACCTCTTCGTCTCCGTCTTCTTCATTTTTGTTATTGTTGTTATTGTCGTGCCATCGTCATCATTTCTTTTCTCGAACCTACTTCTTCTGATACTTCTTCATCTTATTCTTGTCTTCTTTATTTCAGCTGATTTTCTACCGTAATCCATTGTTCACACGTTCGACTACTTTCTTCATTTTAAAATTCCTTTTGCAGTTTGGTTATTACGAGGACGATTCAAATTTGACCTGCATTTTTTTTGTCTGAATATAATTGAAGATATACTGTAAAGCGGTTTTATATTCATAGAAGTATGCATGTCAGCTAACGCCATAAATAACTGCAACTTGATTGTGTCAACACTGTCAGTTGTATTAGCAATGTCGTGCAACAATATGTCAAATTTTGTTGCACAACGTGTAATTATTAAACTTCTTTTCAATGAAGGTGTAAAAGCGACTGATATTCATCAGACGTCATAAACAGTTTGAAGAAGAGTGTTTATCACTCAGAACAGTCTTTGAATTGTGTAAATCCTTCGAGGATGGTCGTGAACGCGCGTCGAACTTGCCGCATGCTGCCCGTCCAGCGTCTACTGTGCAACGCCACCTTAACCACAGGGCTAAATGGGCTATAGCCCCGGGGCGCCAGCCTTTTGGGGCGGCAATTTTGCAATACGTCGGCAGAAGTTGAATTTGATGCCAATACCGAATTCCGCATAAATACATATGTATTATGTTATTATTGATAAACTTCTATCAGAAATAGAAAAAAGAAAGTGTGTCTATGATGACATGTACTCAAAATTTGGCTTTCTGGTCAATTTGAAAAATTTTGATGAAGACACAATTAGAAAGAATGCTGCAGTTATGTAAAACATATGTTGACGATCTAGAAAATAATTTTATCGAAGAATGTCTTCATTTTAAACACGTTTATTTATGTGAAGATAAAGAACATATGTATACCTACTGCGGAACTTAGTTCGAGGACAATAATTGATTCAAAAATTGAGTCTACATTTCCCAATGTGGCCACAGCAATGCACATTTTTTTAAGTAGGTATTGCCGCCACAAATTGCAGCGGCGAAAGATCTTTTTCAGCACTTAAAACCATAAAACATTGTTTTTGTTTATATAGTTTGTTTTTGTTTATATAGTTTATTAGAATTTTGTATGAGTTATATATTTTTATTTGTTTATTGGTAATATATTCACTTTTTCGAGTTCTTAAACTTTTGTAAACCTGCCCCCCCCCCCGTGTGTTTTCTTATGAAGAGGGGCGCATTATTGTTAGTAGCCCGCGGGCGCCAAATATCTTAAGACGGCCCTGCTACTGTGAATCTTGGGACTTGCTTGGGACCAAGTTACGTCGTTTTTTTGGAAGAAAGAAAAACGATTAATTCGCTATACGAACAAAGAGACGCGGTCTCTCAATCAAGGGCGTTCGTTATTCTCCTACATGATAACGCTCGCCCACATACAGCCCATCTAACGAACAATACATTGGCTGAATTGGGCTGGGAAGTACCCAAGCTTGGACTACCCAAAAAGTTCTTGGGAGGCAAGCGATTTGCCTCTAATGAGGAAGTGAAGGATGCGGTGCAAAATTGGCTACGTCGTCAACCAAAAGAATTTTTTTCGAAAAAACTACAATACATAGTACCACGCGATAGAGGACCATAAAATAAAAAAAAAAGGTTCTTATACGCTAATGTCCGATCGCCTTTTTTTTTCAAGGTACTAGCCAACTACAGGAAAGCGTTTCAACGCGTTAAAAATATGATAATATTCTAATAATACTCGAAACTAAAATACACAAAATAACCACCTGCAAGGGCATAGTGTGCACCAATTTTGGTTCAATGATGTCTTCACAATCGGAAGAAATTTAAATTTTCTAACAAACTTTTAACATCCCGTATCTTTAAAAAAAAGACGATCGGACATTAGCGTATAAGAACTTTTTTTATTATTTTATGGTCCTCTATCGCGTGGTACTATGCATTGTAGTTTTTTCAATGTCACCCTGTATATGTAATATTAATTTGTAGTTTGTATCGACCAGAAAAAAATAAAATGCAGGTTAAATTTGAATCGCCCTCGTATGTTCCATTCTTAGATGTTCCTTTGGAGATTGGTGTAACTTCATCTATCGGAAGGCTACGGAAGAATAATCAAATCGAGAATTGAAGGTGAGATTAAAAATAGTGAAGGACAAAACGGCTTTACAACATGTTTACTCTTCGCCAACTGATTGAAAAGAAAAAAAAAGAAAGAAATACGGAATCCCATTTATATTTCTATAGATATACAGAAGGCATATAACTCAGTCCCAGTTACAGAAATGAAGGAAGTATTAGTCAAAGTGATATAACTAAAAAAAAATAAAGGAATTATATAGAAAACGAGAAAACAAAGTAAAGGTGGGGAACTTAGTTTCCGAGACATTTATTACATCCAAGGGGGACTTCAGACAAGGATGTTTTTATCACCTACCTTGTTTAAGATGTCTTTAGAGGTAGTACTAAAAGAACGGAGAGCCAAATGTGCGCTAATGGGTATACCTATTGGAAATTGGAAACTACCTCTACAAAATCCTGGTTGCAGATGACCAGGTGGTGGTGGTAGCTAATGAGGATCATGCCATCAGAAAATTAATAGAGATGTACAACAAATGGAGCTTAAACGTGAATCTCGACAAAACCAAACATTTGGTAGCAAGAGATAGACAAACAAAAAATTTAGATACAGTTGACGAAACTATATTACCCTATACAGAATATAAATATCTTGAAATAATTATATCCGAGGAAGGAAACAGCCAGAGAGAAATAGACTAAAAGATTAGACAGGGAAAACAAGTAACGCAACACCTGAACTCTTGACTATGAACGAAGGAACTAGTAAATCATGAAGCACGCATAAAACGATATGAGAAAGTATAATGACATATGGAGTAGGAGATTACGGAACAAAGCAAAAAGAGAATAACAGCGGTCGAAATGGATTTCCTTAAGCGAAGCTACCGTACTTCAAGAATAGAGCATGTTAGGAACGGCGAGATCCGGAGAACACAACAATAAGAATTGAAAACAAGAGACTGCTATGGTACGGTCACATAAGAAGAATGATTCTGGAGAGATGACCTGCAAAAATATGAGAATGGACAGCAAAAAACAGAAAAAGAAGAATGGAAGCCATGATAAAAAGGCGGCTCATGGAATGAGCCAAGGCGAAATAAGCTACAAGACACGGCATAAAAGCTGTAAAGAAACTCGCTATGATGATGAAATGTTCCTTTGAATTTTTCTTTTATGATGTTAGTATAAAATGAAAAAAAACCTAATTAACCATCTCGGTCATATATTCGACTCCCATTGAATATGTGATCTACTAAGTACCTTGCACTGTAGAAGCGGTGTCTAGCGGCTAGCGTCACAGGCATGTTAACGTCATACAGTGTTCCCTGTTGGCATGGGGTGGGCCTGGCGTAATCCAGGATTGATCCACGAGGATCTGCTCCATGTCAATTGATGATGATGATGAACTGCACCATTTTAATTATGTATTTCCTTTGTTAGTGCTTTCTTTTATAAAAAGTCGTTTTTCCTTCAATTTAATAGTTTCTACTTCCATATGGTAAGATTACGTTGCTTAATACCTGATAATTCGTTTCCAATTTTTTGTATATTGTTCTTCTCGTTTTCTGTTTAGTTTGAAACATCTGACCATGATCACGCCATGAGTATTTATCATTTGATCTTCACATTTATATTTTGTTCTTCGTATCTCCTTTCTCTTTTTATCGTCTTGCACGTTTATTATTGACAAATAGGTCAATCTTGTTCTTTTGATTGTCCATGGGACCTGCGACATTGTATGGTAATAAGGAATAAGTCTCCTCAAAACCTTTAATTCGTCTACAGCTCGTGGTATTGCTCTATAGTCAAGAACAGTTCTTCTGCGTTCTTATTAGTCCAAGTAATCTATTCTTCATTCATAAAATAAAAGGGACTTAGATTGTACCTTACAGATTTCCCTTTTTATTTTGCTTTCACAACTGTTTTGTTTATCATAGCAACTTCCAGATATGTTACTTATTCCTTTTGTTACATGTCTTGGTTATGTTGGGAAGGGCGACGTATAAAAATTTGTCGATGATCATTTTCCCAGAAGTAGTTAATACGTTGAAGAAATTCTGCCATTTCTTCGCCTATTATATTGTATCACTTAGGTACTTAATAGAGGTTTAATATTTTTTTGGCGCTACCCTCCCATTCCTCCCCTGCCGTTTTTGTTACGCACTTTGTTTGTGATTAATGGCAACATCAACCAAAAACAATTATGGTATGAATTTTATTTATTAAAACCACTATCTATTTATAACAGCAAGATATAAATTAAGAATGACTAGAAACTTTCACCGTTCATTAGATATTTGGGTTGAATCACCAACACAGAAAATTCAAATTTTTACTACCACGAATACATTTCGTACAGATATCGAGAACAAACAAACCGACTCTTTTTCCAACCTGAAAAGGCTGATAAATCGTATCTAATCCTATCCTTAATGGTGTTATATCAGTATAATAATTTTACAAGGCTATCTGGTATTGCTATTTCTTAAAGTATTTACCATGGATTCTTTCATTTGAGAGTTTCCAAGGCTATAGGATAGCCGAGGAAGCAAAATTCATAGAAATTTTCAGATATCTGCCTTTGCGTTTGAAATCTTTTTCCCATCTTTGTATAGCCCGATTAGTTGGTATCTTTGGCATAAGACGTGGTTTCAAGAGCTTTAGAATATTGTACAATATGAGTTTGCTTCTATAGATTATTTATTAGGGAAATGTATGTATGTTGGTGGTGTAGTACCACCCGACTATTTTGGGAAACCTAAGGAATTTTCACCCTGGAACCCATTGTTATCATCTATTATTTTACCTCTTTTTCTTCGTTCAAAATTTGATCCATTCAGGCCGGACAACTTTTGGTTTACAAACATATAGTAAAAGAAATAATCGATGATATTGTACGTATAACTTATACATCACCATTTTGTCTTTATATTTTCTTTTTTTCCGCCGTAGTTTATGAAGCACTTCCTTTTTGTATTGAACTTAGTCATAATCATTCTTCGTTTTTGGTAATTCTAAGATTCTTTAATGAATTTTTTGCCATAACAGATTTAGATTTAGCACTTCCGTTCAAAGTCCGTACAAACGTAATTTTTCGTTAGATTAATTATGAATATGTTAATCATTATAGTATATCATTCCTTTCAAATTTTGGAAAGATTGTTCAGCCTCAGTTAACTTCACATTGCATGTACTTACTGATATATTAAACATAATTAATATATGACTCTGCTTGTATTTGTAAATAAATAAATAATTATAAGTAGTCTTTTTGTAAATATTACTAAGTTTCCTCGGAGATTACAATTCAATTCTTCTGCTTTAAACATTGTGCGGAATTTCCTTCTTTTTTTAAATTAAAAATATTTAAAAGTGAAAGTGGAATCTTTTTTCATCGTAGCTCATGTTTCGTATTAAACAAGTTCTGGTGCGTCCTTTAAAGCTATTGTGCGAAGGCAGCATGTACAATTCCTTTGTAATACTAAACTGTCACCGTTATGTCTTCTTCCTTTCTAGTGTTTCCTATAAGTTATTCTCTCTTCAGGGACTTAGTGAAATGCCGACATTATCGTCTTGCATTGTCAATATTAAAATATTTGGTACGCGTTTGTCCGCTTTTCCTTTGTCGTCTTCTTTGTAATGAGATATCGTTGCTGTTCGTTCGTGTTCTGTTTTAAGTATTCTTCTTTCGCTGAAATATACGTTTTTCCGCTAAAATATACGTTTTTCAATTCGCACACGAACGGGCCCCGGTAAATTATTAAATAAGCGCATTTTTTTGTTCGGTTAATTTCGTTCCAAATGCAGGTCATAGTTGCAACTTGTCCCATGACATTCGATGCGATGCATTCGTTCGAATACATGTCTGCGATGTTATATAAATATGAGTGGCGTCCATTTGTGACGCGATGTTATAATTTATCATGTAGGAAGATGATAAAAAATGCACAAATATATCACGAGTTTAGTATCCGGCAGAAAACCAAATTTACGATGTAAAAAGTTGCTGATTATAAATCGGAAAATTCTACGCATTTGTTCCAGTTAAAATTGTGAATCGGGAAAATTAATTGATATTTCTATCAAAAAAAAGGTTATGCAATTTTGAATGCCGGTCAATAAATTTAAATTAAGTAAAACTTTTAATTTTAGATGGAAACAGATTTTCAATTAGCTTTCAGATTTCGTATTGTTAAATTGATACGTTTTAAATATTGGATTAAAATCTGTCAGTCAGGTACGCCGGACGATTGTTTCATAACCACATTTTAGGTATTTATAAACACAATGGTTTGTTGTTAATGGAGTTATTTCCTAAACGCACTGAAAATGGTCATCGTCCGATTGTGCATATGTTTAAATCTGTATTTTAGTTGTTCAAAAACATTACACACACAAACTTTTATAAAGGGAAAGTATTCACTGCTAAAGAATCACCATATAAAAAAGAATAAAAACCAAGTGAAGAAGCTAAAGAAAAGTAAAATTAATTCATTAGTGTGTCATCTATTTTTGCAAATTAGTTTAATATGGGAATATTGCTTATTTATTAGACAGCGGAATATTAAGCCTTATTAAGCTCAAGAAAAGCCTCAAATTCCCAAGGAAACAATTTTTAACAGCTTCATTAACGCGCACCTCAAAACATTGGTTCATAAATATTAATACCATTCAAAATATGTGTTTATGCATTCACTATGCAAATGCTTAATTATTCATGCTCTATTAATAACTCATTAGTTTTAAAGATACATAAATGTAACAAATTTAGTTGATTTGAATTCAATGTTCCGAATTACGAACAATTTATTGCCATTATCGGGACGGAATTTTCGAAAAATCTTCGGTATTAACGTTTTTTTAAGCTAGGCTTATTTTTGATAATATCACTTTGATATGATTAAAATTGGCTTTTGGTTGGATCTTTTTGGTTTTAGTGATTTACTGTCCTACCAAAGATGTATCGTGTGTTCAAATAAATTTATAAAATCTTGGAAATGTTGGATTTAAGAATAAATACATGTATGATTAGAGTAGGCTTTATTGATACCAACTGTGTTACAAAATTATAAATGTACTTATACATTTGTTCGTAGGTAATTCACAGGTTAAGCTGTTAGAAGTTTCACACTTACAATTTTAAGGATGTTGGATTTATTTGATCGCATGAATTATATGTTTTGTTATTAAAATGTATTGAATCAGTAGTGGCACCAATCAGGATACAACAAATGCACCTTCCTTTAGTTGTATTATCCGTTTCGGTTAGTTACGTTGTTGAATTTGAAAATAACATACATTTCTGTCCATCTGAGCGTGACTATTTATAAACTGCGACAATACTAGTAATAATTGGAATAGCGTCATTTTTGTACATTTCCTCTTCATGCCTTCCGGCTACTAAACCAACTATCTATTTGCCTACCTAAATTATATTTTACTACACATTGTTAATCGTTTCATTCATACATCGTATGGTTATTCTAACGGGTATGTAAACACGTGTTTTATCGTAGATACAAAGCGATTAAATACTGATTTATTTATTTTAACATAAACTTATTTAAATACGGTCAAAAAAGCAGGGGTGTAAAATGTTCGCCCTTATATGAAAAAGCTAAAATAATTACTCAAATTTGTTATCGGGCCGTAAATTACTCTACATTCATAAATTGTTACTTTCATGATTCATCAACGTGTAGAACATTAAACTACCATTTTTATTCAATTATCGTACAACAATCAAACGCAAATAGCGATTAATATTGCGCTATACTGAATGGAATTTTTAATAAATCAATGTAGGCCGCCGCAATTTGAAATACAGCGAAAGGGAGGCGACTCACTAATACATATTAATATTAATAACCCTTGCGCATTTTTATGTGCAAAGTCAAGCAGGAACAGGATACAGGATAATGTTATCGTGGATCGCACGAACAGTACTTTTATTTATTGCAGCCTCTACCTGTCTTGTAGGTTATTTATTATTTATTTACCTACCTTTGAATTCAAATTAAACCGTTACAGGAACGCTTAGGCTTTACGTAATTTACGAACTGACTGATTGGAGTTTAATCAAGACGATTAGAGGGTAGTCTTTTATTATAATTAAACGTGACATATTTTATTTTAGGGATAATGGTTTGTTTCATTCAATTTTTCCTTTCTTGTTGCAGAAAAATACTGAAGAACTGGTTTAAATTCGAGATTCTAATGATAATGATAGACTAATAACAGTAATAACACATTAAAAAGTTTTCTGGTTAGGTTTGGTGGATTTATTTTCAAAACAAGTTATACCAGAATTCAGTGAAATTTCAGGATTTGCATTGTATTGAAAATTTTTGCCTTTTTTTAACTGATTTGTTTGACATTTCAGAACATTTTCTTTTACCAGATTTTGCAATTTTTATTTTATGTAACTAGGCACCTCCACCATTTCATTAAGCGTGCCATAAAGATGACTGTTATACTAGCTGAAATACGTTATTTTTCAAAAAATTTTATTAAACATAACGCAGCACGACTTTCCTAAACTAGTAATTTGTTTAGAATTTGATTTTAATGAAAATATCACTAATGAAACGATGATAATTTTCTTGTGTTCGTCCATGCAATGCAGATGTTTCGGAGTTAATTATAATCTAAAGTTAACGATTTGGCATTCATTAATAAAGGACGTATTCTGGAAATTTTAATAGGGTTGTTAATGTTAGTAGCCTTTAGCAATTATGTATCCAGGTCTGTTATTTACTGAAAAAGTAACTGGTACGTTAACAAGAATTCGTTTAAAATTTACGGGTGCAACACTTACCTATTCAGTATTTTGTTGACAAATTCGAAGCTTATTTCTTTATTGTGAATAGAAATTGGTTGGATAAATTAGCGACACCGAATTAATTAGTTAAATTGTCTTCCATTAAGCTTACAGATTTTGGCTTCCGGGGGTTTCTGGAAATGAATGTAGGAGAAGTTAAACGTAACAGCGTCCATTTCAAGCTAACATTTAGTTAAATCTGGAGTTACAACAACGTCTGTTGGCGTTTTAAATAAATTGACCGCAACTTTAATCTAGTTAAGCTGTCAAGTTCACTGTTTGCCGGTTTCCATTTCATTGGATTTTATAAGCTTATCACTTTATTCTACCTCTAAATTACGTAGCGTAGGTTAAATATCACCTGCAAAACTTTGCGTATCGCTGGCAACATTCACGTTGAAGGGGGGAAGTTCATGGAGTGTTTCCGATATCACTTTAGAGTAGAATCCAACGCGCACTGTTTGCATTTAATCGATGCCGGCTGATTGATTGATCATCCGGGCGCATTAAGCTGAGCTTTTCTCATTTACTAGTCTTTGTTTACGTTCGGATAAATATAGAATTGGAATCGTGCAGAAGAATATATTTACGGGCCGGGGCTTAAATCGAACGGCACAAACTAAAAATTATGGACAAGAAAAGCCACGGAGGTGGTGCACCAAGGGGATCTCCAAGTGGACACTAACGCAACAATTTAATTTCCTCGGAGATAACCCACTCTCACATAAAAAAGAGAAACTGAAAAAATACTGAATTCCGTCAGGAACGCGGATATACGTGGTTCAGTGAACCGTATAGAAAACCACGATCAATTAATGATGTGTGGTCTTAATGGAGATCCGTTTTCCAACGTAACAGCGAGTCCTAAATACACGCAACATGGAGTAGCGGAGAAAGATAATGTCGCAGATAACGTGAAACAGCTTTACAGAAATAACCCGAGATGGAATAAGATAAAAGAAAAGCTGCCCCTGAATCCTTTCTACTTTATCTTAGGATTAGACTGCAGAGTTTGCAAAAAATACATGTTTTTAAGATGCAGTATTTTCTTGCCGTATACAAAACAGCCACGGCTTCTTCCGACGTTATTTTTCTAATTTGCTAAACAGAGCGGGAAATATTTAAGAATGAAAAGAAATTGCCCAGCATGTTCATTATGAAATAGGGCCATGATATAATGATATTCTAATTTTCCTTTTTGAAAAGGAGCCGCATTTTTTAACCTTTATCCGTGAAATTAGAGAAAGATTATGATAACCTTAAATTAGATACGTGTTACACCAGCGTCTTTCACAGAAAATACAGTCGGATCACGTATTATAGTTATCCTACTAAGTTTGAACAAAATTAGACTTTACTACTACAAAGAACGCATTTCCCGAGTATAAGGGAAATAAACGTGTGGCCTTGACCCCCCTCGCCAAGGTCCTTAGAGGACGTGGCAGATAAAGAAACAAAACAAAAATCTAAAAAAAATTCAAAGAGCGGCTTCTCATTTAAAAAAGAAGAAAAGGCAAACTGTTTTGATGTTCGGAAATTTCATTGGAAAGTTCAAAGAATCATTCATTCATGGGCATAAATTCAAACATTCACTGTTATTGTCAATACTTTAAATAACTATCGCCTTTATAAATTTTTTGCAAATCTGAACACTTATTCAAATGTATGTAATTATTCCAATAGTCGAAGTAAATCTACTCTATTATGGAATATTCCCGCTTAGTTAAATATACGATAGCAGTATCACCCAGACATTTTAAGGGTCACAGATAAGTATGTACGTTACAGACTTAAATTTATTTGGATACAATTTATTTATAAACAAACGTCTGGTAATGTTATTCAATGATTAAATCATCTGTTTTTATTTTTAAATTTGAAGACTGTTGTTATTTCGCAGCTAACAAACAATTCTCATTCGTACGAAGTTTTAAATTCCTTCGTTTCGGTTTTTATTAGTCTTCCAATAACATAAAAGCGTCTCTCTTATAGAAAATAGAGCTAAGCATTCAATTGACTTGTCGATACTTTGGTAAAAATGAGAAGAAAATCTCAGATGCATGGATTTAGTGATGGAGCCTATATAAAGTTGCAAATCCAAACATTGAAACCTTGCTGTGGAAATTTACGACAAATGTTACGCATTTGCTTTTCGATAGGTCTTGTTTTCTACAGATTCTGTAACGAGTTTTAAGAGGAAATCCCCTAGTATTTTCTTGTAACATCCAAAGCATCTTCTTTAAAATAGCCACTACCCAGGAAAAAGGTAAAAAATGTTAATAAGAATTTTTTATGAATGCAACATTTTGTTATTATTAGTTTTTTAATTAAATTCACGGTTGACTAAGGTTGTTCGCCTAATATAACTAACCTAATAGGATTCGCGTTTTAGTTGCTCTAAATTTGAAAATCTAGAAATGACTGGGACTCCTCGTGGTTGCGAATACGTTCATAATCCACTGGGCCTCCAAGAGATCTATAAAACTTCATTTGATATAGAAAATAGAAATCTTCTTCTTCCTCACACGTTGTCTGTTACGTCACTTGTATTGTATCTGGTCCGAACACTTCATTTGATACAGAAATTAAATTTTATAATAAAGCATTCATAGGAGAATTTTAAAAAGTAAGGTTTAGATACAATAAAATCTCTCTAAAGCGGACATACACGGTGCAACTAATTTTGTCCGCATATAATTAGAGGTGTCCGATTAAAGGAAAGCTGAAATCAAAAATTTAGCATATGTATTTACTACCCTATATTTAAAAAAAGGTGAGTTCTGCATGAAAAGCGCCAACAAACATATAAAACTCGCCTGCAACTTAGTTATTTACTTGTTTTTGGAAAAAAGTATATTGGTTTATTGGCTATTCTTAGGAAGTTGCATTTTAAAATAATAGTTTTCTAAATTCAATACAATTTTAAGTGATTTAAAGTTTGAACAAAATGTTGTAAAATTTTTCACATCCTGCATCCTGAGCAACAGTGACAGCTTGCTTCTTTATTAATATTACCCGAACCGATAATTATTAAATCAATCCCCTTCTTTATTTGCTGCTAAAGTTTTGTCAAGCCTATATTTTAGACAGCAGGTTCTGACTGCAACTTTTTCTTTCCTTTTTCTTCAGAATGCGTTTTCTTTTTTATGCCATGACACTGAAGAAGATTCTATCCATTTTAAAGAAGTAAAGGTAATTATAATTCATATAAATAGTAATTAGAGCAGAATCAAAAACACAATAGGTACTCAAAATATGTATAACTAAAACCTCTACTAACTTTTTTATATACAATAATTGCCATGCATCCGATATCATTTAACTGTTTGATAACAATAAGTAGCAGCAGCTAATTTGTATATTGTACAAATCACGTTTAAACACCCTAAATTCCAAAATTAATTTGAGAAACAAAGTATCAATTGTCATTATGTAAAACATACCATCCACGCAATAAGAATTGTTTATGAAGAGGTTAGTAAAGGTTGTTACCTGTTAGTAAAAGAGAGGTTTTTAATTCCGAATGATGACTTAATATAGAGAGTTCTAACATTAGTGTAGCATGCATTTTTGACGATACTGGAATTTCACTGTATTCAGAAATGAAGTTAGTGATTTATGAGTCTGTACACTGTATTCTTAGTGATGCCATTCAAACTGGCTATGGCACATAAAAGTATTATTTGATGGTTCTCGATCGTACCATAGCTGCGAATTGCTGGCAGCCTGTATTTAATAATCTTCCAGAACGTTTGTCTAATGATACTGAGTAGCCCAAAGAAAATGCATCGGGCTGTATTCTCACCTCTTGTTTAAAGTTTTCTCTAACTAAAGTCGTGTTTAACGTAAACACAACGATATCGCTATACGAGGTTTGGCTGAAAAATAATGAGGTCGATTTTATTTGAACCATGAATTTTATTCTTTTTACAAATCAGGGTTATCCGCTTCAAAGTAGTTCCCTTGGGCAGCTACACACCGATGGAGGCATTTTTTACATTTTGTTCGTAGCAGTCCTGGAAGGCTTTCTGCTGGAATGCCTTTTAACTCGTCGGTTACGCTCTTCTGGTTATTATCCGAAGGGGGGATAAAAAGAAGTTACATGGACTGAGATCTAGAATACTTTCTTCTGCTAAAAATTTGTTGATGGAAACTACCGTGTGACATGGGCCATTGTCATGGCGCAACATATAAATGCCCAAAATCATGTGTTAAAATCTGATGGACGGTAAACCGGTTCAAATTTAACTCTCTACTGATTATTCTCAACGTCAATGGACGGTCTGACATCACTCTTTCCACATTGTCGTCCATTTTTGAGGTTGAAGGTCTTCCCGCACGAAGTTCGTCTTCCACTTCATCTCGGCCCTCTAAAAAGGCCTTGTGCCGCTTCTCCATAAGCCCTTTGTAAGTTTTTATAAGTCACAGTAGCGGATTCGCCAAGCTTTACACAAAATTTCATAACACAACGTTGCTTAAACTTTTACCGGTACATTTTCGTAACGCCCCTCACTTCAGACGCTCTCAACAATTGCGTAGCAACTGTGCCAAGTTCAAACTTATACTGAGTCTACGGCAAGGGTTATTCTACCCGCCGCGTGAAGGAGGATGCAGCAGCGTTGCCGGTTCTCATACAGTGGTGTCAGTGTCATTATTTTTCTGCCAAACGTCTCATATAATTTTATATCTGTATAACAGAGATGGCCAGGCGTAAGTCTAACTAACTTGCCCTGGTAGGAGTAAATCAGTTTGGAAACTCGGAAGAGAGGCTTTGGCCCTTAACGGGCCGTCAACTGCCAAGCAGTAAGTAGGTAAGTAAGTATAACAGATATGGACGATATTGTCATGTAATTAAACATGATATTAAATTTAAATATGAGGTGAGAATACAGACCGTTGTGTTTAAATGCATACTATTTAAAATAAATTAAAAATGTAACTGGCTACGTTTTTGGGGAACATGTTAAGGAAGAAACAAAAATCCTATATTCAAAATTTCGATGATTTATTAATAAAAACAATCGAATCTTTGTATTAGGGCATTGCCCCGTCGTTTCCTAACTTTGCCTCTTAATTGCCCTGTGATGTAGATCTCCAGCAGTCCTTCCATATTTTCGGTGGTCTATCACGCGGTCTCGTTGTTTGTGGTCTTTCAGTCAACGCTATCCTTGTTCTTCTGTGGTCTTCCATCTATCTACACGGTCCCTCCATGCTCTTCTTCTATTTCGTACTCATCTTATAATACGTCGGACGTTGCATCTATTTCTTATTTCTTGACTTTATACTAATTTCTCTGTTTTGGTTTCCATTTACGTTATTTATTTCTTTCTATTTATAAAAATACTGGACAATTTCCAGCTGGGGAAATTTTTGTAAAATAGTTGCGTTGGTAACAGCGATTTATGCTTGACAGTTGACATTTTTGTTGCTTAGCATTAAACAATGAAGAAATGGTTGCCTAGGTATTTTGTGTATTATTTTAAGCAGCTTACCAATTCCTGAAAACAAAATGTCACCGAGAATCCTTTAAGAATGAAGCTCACTCTAGCAACAAAAAAACATGTTAGAATAATAAGGTCATTCTAATGTCAACTCAAGAAATAGATTTTTTAAATTATTAAATCATTTGCTATTTGGGGCTAAACAGCTTTCAGCCTTTCTTAAAGTTCTTCCAAATTTCTGAAAGGTTTTTCCAGAGGCTGCAACATTCGGTTGTTATTTAAACTGTAACCTTATAAGGTGGTACTATTGCGTACGTTATTCAAATAATGTTTTCATAGCTTTGTGACACTATCACTGATACTTTATTTATATAAAACCCGTTCATTTATCGAGTTAAATTTGACAAACGCTTAAATTGAATGCACTTTGGTTTTGTACCACCCGATATAATTACTGTAAAAGCAATGTATTCATTTAAAATTTAGACTATGATTCGTTATGATTTTGTCTTGTTTATATCAAATGTAACATTTTTCGCTTTTTTATCAGAAACGTGTTTGCAATTTTCTGGTTTGAAAATGAAGCTTCACTTTTGTTTCTCCACTCTTTTACTAAAAAAATTGTTAAAAATTCACAGGTTCAAATAATTGCTACATGAAAACACAAACTTCCAAATGTTCGTGTATGTTTTTACCCATCATTGACATTTAAACAACATGGCTTCCTATTTCTTAAGAAAATTACTGTTTTTTGTATTCAAAGAATTGTGTAATTTATTTAACATTTCATGCAATTTCTGCCAATCTTGCTTATCTGGTAAAATATTCCTAAACATTTGAGGGCACTAATATTCCGTTTACATAAAATGACAATGTTTGTTTAAACATAAAAACAATTTTCCACGCTTTAATGCATGGCGAGGTTTAAAACCCTCCTTAGTTTGTTCACCGATTTTTTTTTTTTTAGTTTACATGTTCAAGCCGTACTTATTAATTTAGAAAGCTTCGAACTGTTGTGTAGCTAATTAGCAAACTTGCATGATGTTTTCCTGAAATTCCAGGCGTGTTTTAAGTTGTCTTACTAAGATACCTCTTACGTGAAGCTTTTTTAATACGAAAAATATTCCATTTACTAGGTACGTATCGTAAAAGTTGCTTATGTAACCATTGTTGAAGTAACCGGGATGGCTTTGTATCGTTTTCTTAACTGAGGCTTTGTGTAGGGATTTACCTTATCATTTATAACATTTAGTTAATCTCAATGCAGCGGTAATTAATTTAAAACCTGACGTTAATTAAAATCCCCTACTATTAACTGATATTAATCATTTTAACGATAAATAAATCTTAAATTGAAATTTATATTGCTTCCGTCGATGCCGAAAGGTCGCAGTTATAAATGTTTTCTCCAAAAATGGAGCTGTATATGTTAATCGGTTGCTTTCTTTTCTCAGCGAACTAATCGATTTGTGCCGTTTTCATTAATCTGCTTTTCGGCGTTGCGTTTGTCGGTGAATAATGGTTATTTAAATTTAATAACGTAACGTTTTGGTACCGCTGTACCGAGCGCTAGTAGATGAATGCATTTCCCTATTAAGATCAACAAAAGCAACGAACGTAGTAGTGGGATGTATTAATGAATTAGTGTCGGCCTTGGCTTTAAATTTGGCAGCGTTTTGTAAAGTTTCACTTTCAACGGTCTCTGCATTTCTCAACGGTTACATCATGGACTCTTGACATTTAAATAGCCGAATGGCTTTCTGACAACAGAAAATATTAACAATGCTAGGGAAAGTGATTAAAGCGGCATTGCAGTTTTGAAACTCGCCTTTAAAAGATTAAACAGGCCCGTAACCGGAAAATTTATAGATTTTAATTTATAGCTGGAACCTGACACTATAAACAATTCCCCCAGCGTTTCATAAATAAAAAATTTTAACAAAAGGCTGCGGGCTTAGCCGAGAAACAAAAATATTTAAGGAACGTGGGCCTGTGCAGTTTCCCTTGTGGTTGTGAATTTTTAAAACGGGTATTTTGGTTGCAAATGGTGTTTGAATTTTTTAACATCAAAACATTCGGGATTCTTTATCGTAAAAATAAAGTTTTTTTAAAGTTGTTTTATGCGATAGGTTAACGAAATAGCATGCTAATTAATAATATCAAGCTAGGAATGAATGACTGATTCAGGTAAAATTAGTAGATATAAAAAAGGTCTTCATTGAAGAAACGAGCTGAGCTTTTTCACATACAGAATTCTTAACCAGTTTAATTAAGGTAATTTAATTTCCATTATTGTAATTCACACAAGGTTTTTTGAAATTGTTAAACCTTGTGGATTGTTTTTATTGCCTTATTATTTAAATATCTTACGAAACTCACTAACTAGCGTGGAAGTTTGGGTTGTAAAGTCAAAAATATCTAATCTGAAAATTGTATTTAGCCTTGATTTAAATTGTTGTTTTGATCCCTTGACTATATTTGCATTTTGAAAGTGAGCAGATATTACAAAATTGGAATTTTAGAACGTCGCCCAAACTTTTTTTTAGCTTCTTTCTTAGAATTATTTTGAGCGAGATAAATAAAAGGTCGGGAAATTTTCAGCAGAACCAATAATGCCGTTTAATTTAAAAGTGTGCGAGGGTTTTTTGTTCCGTTTAAATTACAAAATAAACAAAACAACAAAATTTGGGAACTGTTCCAAAAAGCGTAGAAGTTTCGTATTGTGGTAATTCAAAAGCAGTTGTTTGTTTTGGTTCTAATTAAATAAATTTCACTTTCCGGTTGATTGTGTTTAAAGAAAAGTTATACGAAAGTTTGTTATTTTGAGCTCGTCATATTGTATAACGAGATAAACAGGGTTCAACCCTACGTTCTTGTAAAGCCCAATAATGTTCGCAAACAAGAATGCCGCTCTCTTAATTAGTCAGTGGTGTAATTAAGAAAGGTCATAAAAGGCGTTGTTCATATTTACTTTTGCTTTTGCTTGTCCCGACTCGTTTATTAATGATGACCCGATAACATCGTTTCGTGACAAATAATTTTAATAAGTTTTACAGTTCGAGCTTTGCTCGGTGAAATTTTCGGGACCTTTTGTTTTCGATTATTGCTCATCAGTTTGCGAACGTCAAATGGACGATTTTAATTATCCGAAATTACTCGAGCATTAATTTTAGGAGATTTTAATTTTATGTTGTAATCAAACGCCCGGCGATTTTGGATATAAGAAATTTTAATAAAGGAAAGGATTTTAATTTAGTTACCGACAATTTTAACAGGTTAAAAGTGTAGATACCTATTTTTATTATATAGAGAAATATTTTGTTATTCAAATTAAATTTGGTTTAAGTACGCGGGTTAGAATCCCCCACTCGCGGAACGAAATTGAATAACAGTAGTGGATTCATCGGGGATATGAAATTTTTAACGGGGTGTGTTTCAGAATGAAAGTTTATTTCATTTTCTCAACCGGTTTAAATTGTTAAAGTGCCGTTAAGTTATTAAGTTGCTTTTATTTGAACCCCTTTATTTTTCAATATCTCGACGGTAATATTAAATTCTGTATTTTTACAGGGAGGTTTGCAGAAAATTGCTTAATTTCAGCGTTTATTGAATTTAGGATTCAGGAAGATTATATTCAGTTTTAATCGTCCTTCGCAATTACGTTACTCATTCCGTGGGAACTTGAAAGAAAAAGTGGAAAAAGGAGCTTAAACTCATAATTGTTAATATAAATTGTAGAAATTAGCGAGCTGAAATCCAGTTAACCCGTTTCACTGGAGTTACAGGGAACGCCAAAGTAACCCATTCAGCCAATTTTCTGTACGCCTGAAGCGTTTTAAATGCCCTATTATAAACTGGTTTGTACTTTAAGAAATCATTTCAGAGTTTAGTATATGCTAACAGAAACGATGTTGAAAATTAATTTGTTTTAAAAATGGGAAATTACTTTGAAAGCTCATTTAACGAAAAGCAACCCCTGGGGTTATATTTATTCGTAACAAATTTTCATTTCGCCGTTTTGAAGCTTAAATATCAGGTTATGGGTTTGAAGAGTTGTCAAAAACATAGTTTTATTTTTAATACAAATTCCTTCAATGTCTAAAATTAATTATTGGCATTTGAAATTGATGAAACCCTCGATTAAATCTACAAAAAAAATATTTTTACATTGCTGCTTACTTGGATCTTAGAAATTCTCATAAAAGTTACTATGAAGGCCTCGGAGACCCAGTGTGAACGTTTCCTGTAACTTCAGTTTTGTATAATTTTTGAAAATTTGTTTTAACTTGATATTTGGTTGTTTTCGTCTTTGCTAATTGTCAATTTTTAAGCTTCAGTTGCTAAGTGGTTTTCTTTAAGTTTGCATTCAAAACACAACCAACTGCCGTTATTATTATTATTATTATTATTGAAAAATTCAGTTCGAAAACTTCTAAGAACAATATTAACTTTCTATTCACGTAGCGCTTTCAGATAGAAATTCATATGAAGCACTCCTTATTATTATAATTCATATCTACTAACATCGAAGAACCCAAGTTCGACCTTTGATTTCCAAAATGACAGGAAATGAGAATCGCCGATTCTTCTGGAAGACAGTTTTATTAGTAAAAATTAGTTACAATCATCTGTAATTCTTTTACCCATATTGGGCGCATTATTTCATTAGGCTTGTGCAGAATTGGGACAAATTTAAGCAGAATTGTATTTTTGGTGAATGTTTTCCTGCAAAGTTTACTCGAAATTTCCAAAAATGTAACCTCTTTCTCTTAAATAAATTAAAAATTATCCATTTGAAACAATCTCAAAGAGCAGCATTTGAAAGTGGCGATCGTCTCAGTAGAGGAATATAGTTATCGTTTAATTAAATTAGTAACTTTAGTATTGCATGTTTGTATATTCAAACTACATCAGAACATCATCCAAAAATGTTTGTTGGAAAACGAAATCAAAAGGGATTTATTCGTGATGTTTTTGTATTATGAAAGTGTAAGCTTGCTTGCATTGCCGATTATTAACTCTGGAAAACAGTCGATTGTTTTTCATTAATCAACTTTGACTTGTCAATCAATTAATCGAATATTTTACAGAATCAATTATGAAATTGTTTAATTCCAGTAATAAAGGAAGTTTTTTGGGTCGTAAATTCTAATTTGTTTATAATCGATTACGAAACAATACTGGATGACAGTTTTCAATCAGTTTTGCTAAATGCAATTGTAGGGTCGTAGTTGTTGATATATCGATTGGTTTATTATTGTGTTCATAGTCGATCAGATCAGAAACTATTTGTCGGTAATCGAATGAAAGACGATTCCTGGAATGTAACTTTTTACCAGCCGATTGTAGAGTCGTCATTTTCATAATTGTTTGATTTGTTAGTTTATTTTTATAAACATTTTAGAATCGATTGTAGAACCGTAGTCGATAGTGTAATCGTTAATTATTGCGTTTATTACCGAAACGCATCAGGTTTGTGAATGTGTCACAATTTTAATCTACTTATTGGCATGTAATTGATTGGAGAATTATAAATAATCGATCATCGAATCTTTAATCTGCAATAATTTATACGTGTATAAAAGTTCGTAGTCGATCATACCTGGAGTTCCTAACCTTTTCCAATAAGCTGTATCGCATATCGATATTAAATTCTGAAAATATCGACGTATCGATTTCATTGTTAACAGATATATCGGCTGAATCGTAACTTTGATATGCCAATATTCGATCGATGAACTCTGTATCAGAATAAAATATACATATATAGGTATATATTCGAGTAACGCAATCGTTTAAAATTCGTTAGTTTTTGATTATTAGAACAAACTTGCTAATTTTTATGTTTTGAGCGATAGATCTAATATTTCATTCATTGTTCGATATTTCGGATTATTCGATGTATCGAGAAAACCGTTAATCGGTAGTCATTATTTCAGTATCAACTTTTTCCATATTTTTTTATTATCGTCCGGTCCCAGCCATATCAGTAGACTTAATAAATACATCACTGACCTTTTCAAGTTTTAATTTAGAACAAATGACGTTATGTAGGTTAAATATGCTATTTACCATGTTGATTTTTTTATGAGACGTCACAGACCACACTCGGGTAATTAAAAAGCGCAGTCATTTTTTACTGTCTGCATATGTTAAAGATAGAAACTAGCACAACTTATTTTTGAGTCGAAATAGAACGGTTTTGGCTGTCTAACCAAGATGAAAACCGACCCGGTCGCCGTATTTTTATTAAGCATAATAAGAATTAGATTGAACGATTGTTTGACGTTTCGTCGTTGGTTTTGTTTGGTAGCGAGGACAAATCGAACGACAACAATTCAATTTCCTAAAGTTATCCAATAATTTCAGCATTCTTTGTATAAGTTTCCTTTTGGCACGGAATAGTTTTTTTCGATACGCTCTTTTTCGTTGTCCAAGTTTCAGTTAAATTATGAGGGGTAAAACTGACCTATAATATTTTATTGCAAACAAGGGTTGTTTCCAATCTTGTGCCTTGTGGCGCGTGGGCCGTAGACGGCGGTTTTGCAAATATTTAAGGTTAGGTTATTTTGCTTTTGCTTGATACTGTTTATTACGAGAATTTATTGTGTAGATAAAGCTTCCAATTTATTTCGTAAACGAAATTGTAGCCGCTATTCAAAATCAATGCTCTGTATGAAAACTGCCGTCAGGAATTTGGATTTTAGGGTTGAATGAATGGCGTACATTATAGAATCGAAAAAGTTCCCTTGGAATATTGAAATTCAAAAGTATCCAACAATGTTATTTAAAGCGGAATTTGGCGCTTTTCATGTATAATTTTACATGTCTTTATGAAATCGATGTTGTACCAAAAACGTTCGTCCAAAACCAAATTTAAATTACAGATTTCGAAATAATCACTTTTGAATTGTAGAAGCTTTCTATTTGATTACAATTAATTTTACCAGCAATTCTACGGGTGGTGCATCTATTATATTGCGATGAAAATTCTTTATACAAAAGAAAAATTAAAGTTTGAGAAAACACAGAAGTTATGCGTTCCGGTTAAAATCAACTCATAGGCCATGTTGATTATTGGTCCGTAATAAGTTTAAATTTAAATAAAGTAAAAAGATTAGTTTATATTTTTAACAAATTTCAAAGACCTAACCTCAGGTTTGATACCAAACTATTAAAAAAGTTTTCAACTGGCAAATCAAGTTAGTTAATTATTTTTCCAGAACTAGTTTCCAGCGTGGAATAAAAATACCAAATTTTAACTAATTTTGTGTAGTTTCAAAGCTAATAGGTAAGTGTTAACGTAATAAAATTATTTAATCTGGTTCGCTGTGATAATTAAAAATTGTTTGTGAATGGATTCAACCTTGAATTGAACTGCATGGAATTTTCGCCTATTTTTAATATTCTTTCAGTTATCAATTTGTCTTCAAAAAGCAAGTATAACCACAGGTAAAAAGTAAAAAATCGATGGAAAATACAGGAATTTCAAACGTTATTTGCACATCAACATTCAAAATATCGCATTAGCATTGCAGCATAACTCAAAATTTGAACTCAGAATTTGGCAACTGAAAACATACGAAATAAAACATTAAAAGAGATTTTCCGCATATGCTGACCTTTGAGCAAGTGACAGAACTCATGTTAGTGAAATTTGAATAACTGTATGTACCTTTTATAAATTCTTTGGCGTTGCATCACCAAAAACTAGCAGATTCTTTGATATTTATACATACGTTTCTGGAATACCACAACATGTTGCTTAACTAAGTCGTCAGCCAAGTTTCCTTTAGTGCTTTTCTGTTGGAAACGCACTCTAAGCTTGTATTTAATATAAACTACAACGAAAATCAACAAAATGTAGATTTATCTGGCTTTTAATCTTTACGATTGAAAATTTAGAAAATTAATGGAAAAATTCAATAATTGAAAATTGAAACGTCGTATGCTGAGGAATAAAATTCAAAATAACAGTTGGAGAAGCAAAAAAAAACCTTTAATTGATAATCAGCTGACTTCCTGATATCGGAAAACAAGGGGTTATCCTAGTTCTTTTTGTGTTGGTAGGTCGTACAAGGTGGCCCATAATCACGAATTCATGATCTCACACCGCGAAGATTAGGGTGCTGGCCGCATAATAAGACCGTATTGTCTTCTACGTAATCGTCTTAGATTTTATTAAATCCTTATGTTGACTAAATACATCGTCAAAACATTTGAAAACAATGAACTCTTATCAAAATATGGCAGATTAGAAAAAAGTGGAAGGTTACATTGATTACTACTGTGGTAATATCATTAATGAATGTTTACAAATAATCCAAACAATTGTTAAATAACAGTATTGCTTATAACTGCAATCTGTAGCATGACGCTTCACCTCTAAGCTTTAATGAAAGTAGAAATAGATATTTGTTACTCGGGGAACCCTGATTGTCGAACAGTACGTAATTTATGTTTTGTTTATTAAATGATTTACTGGCTGTTTTAATGGCCGTAATTGAACTATAAATACCGAAATATCCAAGATTGATTTGCACCGTGGCTTTTAAACCAAAGAAACAGTTTATTTCCTGGTGAAAAGGACATAAATTTCTTATATTACTTTGTTGATTTCTTTAATATCTACGAACAAATTATCTTTAATATAAAAGAAAATTCCGCCACTGCTGTGAAGTGTTTTGTTTGAAAAAGTTAAAAAGGCTTTATATTTTTGTTTTGTTATATTTAAACAGTGTCGGATTGAGGGAAGTTGCAGGACAATTTTTTCCGCCCCAATTCCACAAATTCGAATTTTGCCTTGCAACTTTATATATTTATATCTGACACGTCCAATGGGATTTTTGAACAACGATCGCTTCTTCTGCTTCGCTATTGATATGGCATTGTATTTCGAATAATGAATTTGGCATTTTTTCTGATAAGTGCTAACATAAATTAAATTCTCAATCGATGCCCAAATTACATTTAGATTTAGTTTTTCAATTTTGGTGTTCACACAGAACTTTCAGTTATACACTTTTTCGTATACGTACATATCTATTACAACTAATAGGTTTTGCTAGTTAACGTTATTTGGTATAAACTGCGTTATTTATTTACATTAAATTTAAAGTAACCCCAACTTGACAACGATATTTTAACGTCAAACGTTTTTCTGCAGTACATTTTCAAACTATCAAATATTAAGCTAATTCTGATATTTCCACCGATTTATATCAAAGCAGGTGTAGAAATTCATTTCCTGCAATGATGAGACGTTTGGAAACTAAGTGGTAACGGGATATGTAACTGTCTTGCAACAGGAATTCAAATTTCACCAGTATCAAGATAACTTCTTGCTAATAACTCCTAATATTATTGTTATCAAATTACAATCACTTCCTTGTGGTATAATGCATCTTGCAACTTGAATTCATAATATATTCCACAGCTCTAATTATGTAAACCATTACAGTTAAGATGTTTATCGTATGAATAACTGTGCTATTTGATACTCGAAATCAGTTATGATAATCCTAACGACAGAATCGTGAGAACCTACCCTAATTTTTAATACATCGCCATGTTGAACGACCGTCCACAAGTTTAAAACATTCACGCCTTTTTATCCACAGGTTCGAAGGATTTCGACCTTTATTATCTGCTTTTATAAGCATGGGAGTCTTGAGTGACCTCATCATACTCCATCATCGAGCTGCAGCTGTGCCTTGCATGCTGATTCTTTTACTTTCTCTAGCTCTGCGTGGAATCTGATACACATATGACTTTAAATCCCGTTATTACACGCACGTAATTACTTAATATTTCTTGTAAAATTCTTCATGACAATATTTATGCCCATAAATTGAAGTTTGGGTCCTTGTTTATCCGTGCTCATTTATTGAACTGGACGTAATTGTTATTTTTTGTTACAGGTACGTTGATTGTGTTAACATATTGAGGTCTGTTGTTGGAGGCAGGGAGACCGAGCGATCCTGTAAAATTCATTAACAAGTTTGTAAGTTAAGCCTTATTAATAACCAAATGACAGATTCAACGAAATGTTTAATATCCTTCGACGATTCTGGTCGGTTATGTAAACCGAAACCTGAATGTACGGAATGTATGAAAGTCCATTTTTGCTGACGCGTGGTTCTGTACCACGGGGAAACGGATTTTTTTGTTCGTTTTTGCTGAATCGCTGTCAATAAATGTGTTTGATCGAGTTGGGGAACGTAATTTTTCATGAAAAATTCACCCGGAGCAGAGGTGGGACCCGCAGTGAATTGTTGCAAATAATTTCAAAAATCAAACGACGTCGACGCAAAAAATATTTACACCGATTTGAAACTTTTTTGTTTTGGACGTGTGGAATACATATCAAATATTTTCGCTGTATAGCAACATTTTCAACCTAGTCATTCAAAATTAATCAACTGTTTCGAAACACGAGCTGGAATTTTATACACGAACGTATATATTTTGCTTTCATATTTGTAATTAAATATGGAACTTGACTTTATTGGAAAAAATATATAATTTATTTCTAGGGATTTATTAGTGATAGTTTACTTTTCTGTGGCAATTCTTACTAGAGATTAATAAGCTCCCATATAAAAATGCTTAGAAATATCGTACTAATACTGTAAACAAATATAAATAAATCATTGCTGTTGGCAATTGAATCTGTAGTTCATTTTGTGTAAATACTTATTAAATTTATTTGTCTGATTTAGCTCTTGTAAACGTACCAAGACTTCAGAGTTGAATTAACATAAAAATTGCGTTAATTACGGTTGAAAATGCACTATTAAGAAGTGCTCGAAGATAAATAAAATACAAATTTTCCAAACAACGTTATAGTAAAAGTGCCCTTCAAAATTTTTATAAAATCCCTTTTAATTAACTTCTTTACCCAAAGAAATTATTTTGTAAGAAATATACAAAAAGAAAGCTCTATTTCTTTTTTTATTATACAAGAATTGAACAGCTTTTAGATCCTCCATTAATAGTTAATATTAAAACGTAATTGAATCTAAAATTGAACCTGTTATCTGTTCCGATGAACGGCTGAAAGATCCTGAAAAACAGCAAATCAAACGCCAATATCTACCTAAAAATTAATAGGTTAACAAGGGCGTTAAACCCAATTTTACTTAGGGAAATTAAAGAATATTTGCAAATTAAATTTTGGCAGAGGTTACTGACACAGCAACAACAATTTTCGTGTTGTTTTACCGTTTCATTACAGAATATACTGTAATTAGTGTACATTAAACACACCTCTTTTTCAGGCAAACGATGGTTGTTAATTAAATCTTTGCCTTAATTAATATTTATAAATTATTAATTAAATATTGTTTTTTCCAGTTGATTTGTTGCTTTAACTGTATAAATTGTTTCGTCCTGAAGTTTAATAAATTTCGCTTTTACTTTTTATAGACTCGCCGAAATATTTTTGTTCTTTTATTTTTAAAAAGTGTTAAACAAGAAATTATGAAAATACTAATAATTGAAACGTAACAAATTGGCTTCCATTTCTTTGAAAAGTTTGATAAAATCCTTAAACGTTTCAAGGTTTATTTGTAATTGGCTTTCTTCGCCCAGAAGAGGTATCCGTTTGATTAATTTCGTATTTTTTTAAAGGTAAGGGCGGCATTTACAGCAGTGCGTTGTTTTTCTTTAAATAAATAAATTAATAGGTTGTATTACTTACTTTTAATTTTTTCGATTGTTTCGTTGTTTTCTGTTGTAGTGTTTCATGTCTATACATTTTGATTTATATTGCATACACATTGTTCTGTTCTATTAAACATCTATTTCGATAAATAATCTGCGATTCTTGCTGGTGAATCTTCAGAGCTAAGCGATTACGGCCGAAGTTTAAGTAATTTATTAATCTTCATTTAACCCATTTTTAAATTTCTAACTCTTGTGTTCTCTGGAAATAATACGAATTTTTGTAGAATTAAATTAGTGAGCTTGCGTTTATAATATTTCACGTAGGCGAATAAACAAATATAAATAAATATTTGAAATATGAATTATAAATTATAGAAGGACAAAGTAACACGAATAAACCTGAAAAGGAAATTACTTTCCCCGATTTTTATTCACCGTGCATCTCTCTGGGCTAATTAAAGTATTTTTCAAAGATACATAAAGTTTATGTGAGATATGAGATGACATGAAATGGGATTTGGTTAACTTAATGAAATACAAAATTAGCTGTAAACACGTAAAAGCTTAAAAAACTGCGAAGTTATGTTGTAAGTCAGCTACCAGATAAAAAAGAGAATTATTTAGGCTTTTCTTCATGTTTAGTTTGGTATCTCTTTCTGACTATTCTATTAAATTACTACTCCTCTATCGTGGCAACTTAGTATTTTACCAGAAGAAGTACTTAAAAATACTTAAACCTTTAAGAAGGCAAGCCGCTAATAGCGTTTATGTATTAAACATAAGAATTTTGATTTTATTTCTGGATATTCTAAATTTATTACGCGTTCTGTAGAAAATGGCTGTTATTCCACACAAATTTTCTAGAAAATTCACTTCGTTGTCAACGTGGACTTTTGAAAGTCAAACTGATAAATCCATATTTGCAACATAATAAAATGTTAGTAAAGTCGGCCTAATGTTAAGTCCTTATTACAATTTAAAATATATTCTTCTTGGAATCTTGGATTGTTAATTTTTTCGATCAAATCAAATCAAATCAAGATTTACCTGTTTAATTATTAGCGATATATTGATTTAATCGATACTTTAAGGTTAAGGTGTACATATTTCCATTTGCGGAATAATTCGATAATATCCATATTTCGCAGGGAACCTCAGATTGAGATATCTGCAAGAGTCTATTATCGATATGTGACGTGTTTCTTATTTCATCTCTTAAATCATTATTATTGATTTGTTTGTTATATCAATTTTTTCCTCCGGGTCGGTTCGAGTCACCTGCATCGCATCCTGAAAGGACTATTGTGCTCCCAGTAAGATGCGGTTTTTACAAATGTGTTTCAGCATTTCAGGTGCAATTTCTATTTCTCCAAAATGTTTTTGTCTGAGGCTTGTTAGGTTCTGGGAATAGCATAAACAGTGCTCATCTTCACAGGACCTGCACACTGTGCAGTGCACAGTGGTGTTTCTGAGTGCCCTAGTCTTAAGTGCTTATTCATACAACAGTGTCCAGCCAGGATTCTTGTTATATGCATAATTTTTTCCCTACTAAAACTTTGGGTGTGAGTCATAAGTTTTTGGGTGTGAGTCTCTGATGGCTCAAAAGTTTTTGGGTGTGAGTCTCGGATGGCTTTCCTAAGAAGGTCTTAGAGTGCCCTGCTTTGGGGTATTCTTTCCACATGCGTCGATGGCTTCTTCTAAGCCATCTATTGTTTTCAGTTTGTTCTATCCATAGTATCAATACTTTTTCGATGTCGAAGTCTGGTTCTAATTTACTATAGTTGAAAGTCTATCAAAACTCCCTTGAAATTCAAAAGAATTATAATTGGGGTTGCCTATGACTAATATTGTGTCATGTTTGATAATTTTGGTATTCTTGTTTCTCAAGTAGATAAGGGTTGAGAACACTTATATTCTGTATATGACGGTTTCTTTGGCATAGGCACGCTGGTGCCAAATCTGGCAAAAATAATGTATTTTTGAAATACTCTCTTAAGAAATTTAAGTATGTAACTTTTTTTGTAGACAGTCTTTGGTGTATGTTTGAGTATTTATTGTGCCAGTTGTGAAAAAAAGTGGAGTGTTCGATTTATCACACTCAAACGGCTTGCCAAACAGGTGCATTTTTTCCAAATTTTTCAAAAAACAGTTTAAATTCCTTTTCAAAAACCTTTTTAAAACTGTCTGGGCAACGTATTAAAATCAAATTTTAAATATGTCTGTCTCATTGTCTAAAACAATCTAAATATCTTTTGATTTTAAGAGTCTTTTAGTACATTACACTGCCTTTTCCAGTTATTCGGGTGTTCGTTTAGGTGTTTTTATTTTGTTTTAAAGTTACCTATTCTTTTTTTTAATATTTTGCATACTAGACTGATACCACTGCAGTTTTTGATTTCTCGAGTGGAAGCTAATTATTTATTTTCAGAACCTTTAGGGCGGCTACTTCGCTGTTTCTCCTTGATTGAACTATCGTTAATAGATTTCGGTAGAGCTCGCCTAATAGCACGTCCATTAATACAGTGGCGTTAAAAGTTTTTCTTACATATTTTCGAAGAAAACAGGATCACTTTAAATATTTTCTAATTGCCCTATTATCGTTTTTGTTCATGGAATTCTGGGCTAATCTGACCGACCAACAGTAGGGCTAATTGTTTAATTACAAACAAGCTTATCCGTTCCTAAGATGAAATTCATTTTTAACTTTATTTAACTCAACCTACAAAATTTAAAATTAATTGTGAGGACTAACTATATTCCTCAACTTGCTATATAAATAATTTGTAATCTAGAATCGTTTGCTTATCGTATGAGTATTGTTGAACTATCAAAAGGAACTTCAAACTATCGGACGAAACAAGGTATTTCATTCTTTTTCATCAACAGGACGAAAAATCCAGTCGGAAAATTGCATATAACGAGTCTTTAGTTATCAGAATAATCAATAAGTCTTTAGTTATCAGAATAATCAATAAGTAAACCTCGAAGTGCGCTACAACGGAAAACTTCCAATGGGGACGATGGTGTACTACCAAGGACCAGTTTAACAGATAGGAGCCTGAATTCAACAGAACTAACTAAATTATGGTCTGAAGCTGCGGATGTCATAGTGTTTGCACATCTACTTTGAGGAAAATGCTTATGAGTTTTGGGCATTCGGGCCGAAAGAATCTGCTATTGTTACAAAGACAGAGATTATGTCGTTTACGTTGGGTAAGAAAACATCGTAACTGGACTACTAAAAATTGGAAAATTGTTCTGTTTAGTGACTAATCAATTGTGAACACAAATAATCATAGTGAAAATCCATATGTGAGACGATTTACCACAGAAGAGTTTTCATGTATGTGTGTGTTGCCAACAATCAAGCATTCAACTTCAGTCATGGTATGGGGTTACCGGTTACATATCTGCCAAAGGCGTTGATCGATAACACGTTGTCTCCGGAATGATGAATGCCGCTAAAATACATCGAAGGTTTAACAAAAAAAATGTTGCAAAGTGACTAAAATTGATTTGGTGAAGAAAACTTCAGTTTCCAAGATGACAACTTTCCTTGCCGTAGGCCCAAGATAGTGAAATCTTGGTTTGCCACTAATAATATTAGAATATTGAATTGGCCCGCACAATTACCCGACCTTAATCCAATTGAGAATTTTTGGAAAAAGATTGCCAACGGTATTTCATAAAGAAAACCCAAAAATAAAACAAACAAAATTGATTGAACCTTTGATCGATGCCTGGTATCGAAGTAATTAAAAACAGAGGTTGGCCAATTAAATATTAAAATGTAAAAAAAGTCGAATAAATGAAAACTTTTATAAGTTATTTTTCGTACTTATCCTGCAAATTCATTTTTCCAAAGTTACAAAACATGTTCTCTTTGTAATATGTCAACTTACAATACAAGGGTTTGTAACAAAATACAGTTTATTAAGAAACAACTCACTTTTTCGAGGTGATGCAAAACTATTTAACACTGCTGTATATAATGTTCGTAGACTTTGTTGATCTTTTAGAAAAAGATTCTAAATTTCACTAGGAAGTTGTTCAGTCGAATTTATCTCACCAAATTTATGTTTACACTTTGTTGTTGGACAGTTTAAATCAACGGCAAAACAAGTACTTTCGTTAGTTAGTACTGACATTAGGCTCTTTTTATCCTAAAGAAACGCAGTAATCTGTAGACAGAATAGAATTTAAGGGTTCAAACATTAATTAAGATAGTTGATAGTTCGTTTATACCGTGAGTTCAAAAAGTCTCTACATAAGAGTTGGCCATGAGACACAAAAATGATGTCAATTGCAAGATTTAGAATTTATTGCTGGCACAATACTGTTGTGCAAATTTCAATAAAATTGTAAAAACAAAGGTTCTAAATCTTGCAGTAGACTTTCCTTTTGTGTCTCATGGCCAACCCTTATGTAAAAACTTTTTGAACTCACGGTACAAACAGTGAAATTATCAGGGAAATGACATCAATCCTTTCTTTCTTTCTGTCTTAGCCCATACATATCCCTATATGCCGTATATAGAGAAGGCCTCCTTCACTTTTTTAGTGAGGGGTTGTTGGTCTACTCTCCCGTAGTGACCGGTCCTCGTGGAAGAGAACACCGATCCTAGTCGACTCTAATTTTTAATCTCTGTGTCTTCTATTACAAGAATTAGATGAGCATATGGAATTATTCTGGGTGTTAATGATTTTTATTGGTCTACAAACGAATGATTGTCTAACTTGATGCCTGGCAGTAGGCTCAACGTTTTGAACATTTTGATGAGGAAAATGCAACGTTTTCTTACTTCATTTTAAGAGTGTGGTTGCAAAAATTAAAACATGTGCGTTGTAATGTACACAACTGTAAATTAAATCTTGTAGCGACAATTTTTTTCAACTTTCAAGTGGCATTTAGAATTTCTGCTCTTAATTAGAATTAACCATTCATCACTTGAAAGTTGTTTACGGACGTACAAGAGTTTAATCCAACCAGTTCGCTGGTATAAACCTAATAATTTTATAATTATCATCGTGTACTCGCATTGTATTAAACATGTAAGAATTATTGTGTTAGAAACTAATTGGTTTCGAATTTTATAGCGTTAGGTGTTATTAACAGCGAGACATGCAATATATTTCGTGTAATTTATAACGTTTCAAAGCCATAGGTGTAACGTAGTAAACTTTGACGTCGCCTGCAGTTGCAGACGTCCAAAAATAGCGTTCCGAAAATTTGCTGCCTCGTAAAGGAACGGGGGAGTGAAGTTTTATCAGTGTTGTAAATCAAGCATAAAGATCACGGAATAGGGCAGTCTGATATATCTGCAACATGTAGAACTAGTCGCAAAGAACGATAAGTGCGCTTTGAGTTGCAGGAACTAATCTGTAATAGAGCGAACAAAATGTTCAATTCGGGTTCGTTTCTGTTCCCTTTTATAAATCTGTACGTATACAAAGTATTCGTGATTAGTAGAGATTCATGGATCTCGGAGATTTGTAAATGAACTACTCTAACTTCGGATGTAGAAGCAGCCTAGTGCACTGTTCTGAAAGTTTAAATCTAAAAGAAAGATTATCGTGTTGGACGGATTCAACATAAGCTTACAGAATAAGGAAGCCTTTTAAGGCGCAATTCATCTATTCAAGCGGACTAATATTATGATACTCATGGGGAATTTCCCGTATAATGCAGTCTAGACATCGAGATTTATTTAGTTTCGCGAAAAGGGTGGCTCCGCGCTTTTAACCCTCCAAATTTGCTCTTACATCATCAAAGCGCGCGCCGAAAAAACTAGGGTTATTACTTTCGATTTATTGAATTTTATATTTAAGAAACGAGTGCAAACTTTTATTGCGTTCAATTTGATGGCACTTCTCCCGATAAAGTAGAGAACTTTCCGATTTTAACGCAACAAAGTTGACTTTTACAACGTGTTTGTTGTTTCGAAAAGGAGGCGAAAACATCTGTACAATGTACGTTTTTGCGGCTGTTATACTCTTAAAAGCATACCATAAAGGATGGTAAATATTTTTAACATAATTTTCACATAAGGTAGTTATATTTATTTAACGTGTCACCTTGGCAGAACCGCGCAAAATGCAAATTAGATAATACGAGAATTGCTTCGTTTAGCTCGAGAGTTAGCAGCGTTTCTAGTGAGGAAAACCGGTCGGGCACTCTTATAACTTTCAAGGACTTGTAAGGATTTTGCGTAGGTCGCCCTTTCTGACAATGGTTTAATTATTTGCGAATTACAGTACCCTGATCCGTAATATTAATTAGATACCGTAATCCTCGTAAATAGCGGAGTAGCTAGTTATTTTACTGTCCACTTAAAATGCTAATGTTTCACCTTCCAGCTAGATATTAAACGGTTAATTTGATTTAAAGATGTCATTTCCTTTATTTATTGCTTTCATAAATTCATTAGAAAACAGCAATTTTTCATTTTTATTTGTTTGATAATTTATGAATTTGTTCGCTTTTAAATCATTTCATTCTTCAATCCTAAGGATATTTATAGAAAATCTACGAAAACTTAAAGAAAACACAAACATGATTGAAAAAGGTGGAAAGCCAGTGGCGGCTCGTGATAATTTATTTTGGGGGACTCAGAGTACTGAGAGGATGTAAACAAATAATAATATATAATAAACACTCACCTTCAGTAGCTGAGCAATTTCATACAAATCGAAAAAAGTTTTATGTGCAGACGTAAAACAAAACACACACACACACAGACACTACTATAATCCCTTAAAAATATTACTGTTTATACACAAAATCTAGTCTTCTGTCTTTCTGAGAAACAAAATGTTCGATAACTTTTTCGTCAAAATTATTTATGTTTTTCCTCTAATGGAAGAGTTTTAAAATTCACTTTCAGAATACACTCTATATTATTTTCGGTCATTTTCTACCACCTAAAACTGAGGACACCGTAAGAATTAATTCGAATACAAGTCTCAAGCTGACGAACAACTAAACCGTAAACGCCGTAAAATTTCACGAGTTGAATTGCTATCAAAATAATAGTTATACTTCATTCTCAGTCAAAACATATCAAATACCTACGTCCCAACGGACTAGTAAACACGCGTAAATAAAATATACTCCTAAATAGTTTTGGCAATTCGAAGTCATCGAAGCCAAAACTCAAACAATGTTTAGATTTTACTGAAGAGTAATTAAATTTTAAGAGAATAAATACCAATTTATCTTTAGCTTTATTTCAAGCAATATTTTATTATAGTTAGTAATGTTTGTTTGTTTTCTTTTATACCGATATTTTCATAACATTGTTTTTATTTAAACTGTTCTTGAACACCGAATATTGTAATGATATACAAATTGAAACAAACAATTTCATTTAAATGCACAAATTTAAAGTTCTAAAAGTCTCGCTAGTTATTTTTTATTTCTTGCGGTAAAAATATATCTACTAATAATTGTGTTTATTATGAAATAAATCTGTAACACGCTTCTCAAGTTCTCATTAAACAGGGTTCAACTAGCAACGATTGCGAATCTTTCAGGTTTTTTTACTGGCCCCAAAATCGGGAGCCTTCGGGTAACTTAAGGAAGCAATAGACCAATAGAGCATCCGCAATCGGCAATTTCCGATATTTCCGTTCACGGTTAGTTATTACATATATTTCTTATGCGGACGAAGGCTGAGCCCTAACGATTTAAAATATAGGTAACCGTTGCGTCGGTCGCAGGCGGATAATAATATGTGTTATACATTAGTAATGCCTTATATAGATATGCAAAATTTGTATTGTAATAAGTAATAATTAACAATAAATTGTATGTTATAATTAAATAAGTAAATTACTTTTACTCTTTCCTAAGAATGGTTTTGGGAGGCTGGGGCCCTTGAGCCCATATGGAGCAGCCGCCACTGTAGGAAAGCTGAAGAACTCTTGAACATTCAAAGCTGTAAATGTAAAACTTTATTAATAATAATGCAGGAATCTCCCTGTGTTGCAGAATGTCTGTTATTTACCTACTTCAAATAGCATATCATTTATTGCCAGTCGGAATACTTCTTAAAGATGATTTAATGAATTTGTCGTTTTTTGAAATAGTACTTAGCAACAGAATTTCCTGGTTTATTAACCTTGCTCTACTTTATGTACATTTTCAAATAATTATGTGTTGCTTATTTCGTCATGCTCACATTTCCAAAAAACCCAGAAACGAAATCTGATGTCCTCCATTTACGGTCAATAAATTCTTTGCAGGTTTTTTAAAAGATTGAAGTATGATTTTTTAGATCAACTTAGAAATTGCAAAAAGCTTAATAAATTACCTAAAAATAACTGCAGAAATTTGCAATTTTTAGTTCTCATCCTATTTTTCTATCAAATCTGGCCCAAATTTTAATTTCATTATTTTTTCCTATGCCAGTTGGTGATTAAGTCCATAGGAATCGACTGATTTATTTTAGAATGCACCCAACCAACTAAACACTAAACATAAAACAACAAATACTGGTTTTCAAAGGTCGTTTATATAACATTTAAAAATAGATTTGAAAATATTTTTATTTACTTTTTAAATCTCTTTAAAAATGCGCTGTTTTTGCGTTGCTTTTAAATAACTAATAATTAAACAATCTCATAGAGGATCAAGTTACTAAGGAATTGCACATTTAAGTTTATTTTTAATGTCTTCAGAAAACTTTCAGATTTAATAAATTTAGAAATTCGACTACACATTCGCCCACACAAATTTTAGAAGTTGCTTCACACTCATTGAAATCCCCCGAACATAAACTGTTTTTGAATAGAGTAATCTAAAATCTGTTAGAACACCACACAAATTCTGTTTTGCATTAATTCCGATGTTACTTATTAAATCTGTGCGTTTTGTTTCGGTTTAAACAATGTGTTGTAGTCTACGAAACAAACTTAATTTATGTTGAACATAAATTTGATACATTAAATTTACGAAATTACACATTAAATTCGGAAATGGGCAAGTTAAATGCCATCGATATAGCTCTTGATTTTAGCTATCAGGTTTGACATTTAGTGGTATTTGTAGTTAAAAGCTTGTAAAACCAATTTCTCGCTGTGGCTTTTAAAATTTTTAATTTAATTAAACAATTAACATTGCCAGTTCATTGTAGTTTTTTAATATTTCCAGTCTGGTTTTTGTACGATTTTACGATAATCAAGAACAAAAGGGAATCTGTTATTTTGTTTTTTAACGAAGCTTTTGCGGTTTCTAAAGCCAAATTTGAGGCCAGCAAAACGAAAATCATATTTTAACCGTTTTATTATTTTTACCAAACTCTTTAAAGAAATTATCAGGAATTGCTTAGAATCTTAATCTAATTCGTCCAGTAATAACCCCAATTTTTTACGTTCCACAAGCCAACAAAACTGGAGCAAATCGGAATAAAATACCCAATTAACCGCAGTGTAAAATTACGAAACTATTAAAAGCATCCTTAATAATATATTTATAGCAGAAATATGAAGGAAATGACGTATTCGTTTAGAAATAGCTTTCTTCAATTTATATTTGTTAACTAGTCATGGCAAACAGTATTATCTATACGAGCGTAATAAAAATTATTCATGTAAAAGGTCATTTTAGGAATTTGTCTGCTTACAATATCCAACGGCCAAGCTGTTAATCGTTTAACCTTTAACCTAACACAAAAGGAATTTATTTCTTAATAAGAAACGTTTTGTTCAGCATTCTTCTCAAAGATCCTTCCGACTAAGTTTTCCTTCATTTACATTCGTAATAGAAGTATAGACTTTCTACTTGAAAACTTAATCTCGTATTAAAAAAGGCGACTGATTAGTTGATTCCAAGTGTCGTATCTGATTGTCTGTAAAAGTGTTGGATTATCTTGTTTACTATCACAGGTTGTTTTTCACTTTGCTTGGACTTATTTACATCGGATCCACTAATTTCGCATCTGCTACACGCTTCAAGGTGTTTTCCTGCGGTGGGTATAAATATAGGAATTGCAAACACGTCGAATTCAAACGAACCGTAAAGTGTAAAACCATATATTTTCCATTTCTGTCAGGAATGATTTCCATAAATGACGTTGCGTAATTTATTGTACGGGGGATAAACGTGTTTGATTTCATTGCTAACGAGGAAATTGCTAATTTGGAAACGTTTACCCCCCATTCATACAAATTTTTGTTTGGGTGGGGTTTAGTTCTCTGTTCTCTTACATTTTGTATGAGGAATTAACGAGGCCTTGGTTGTTGTAACTGGTATTGCAGAACGTAGAATTATTAAGTTCTTTTAGGTTAGAATTCCTTTAGCAGTCGAGAAGCTTTGATTATGCAAATGTGCAAATCTTAATGCACCAAGGCTAATCCAAATCCATAGATTTGTATAATACCGTCTCGTCTAGTTTTAAATGTTTAATTTCTGGAGATTCCCGGGCATCTGTTCTTTGATCAAAATACCAGTCGCCTGTATTTATCAAATTTCATTTCCCAAGTTTACAGGCGAGCTATAACTCGCTTATATTTATAAAAACTACGAGTATCAACGAACTCCTCGTGTAATTTTAAATTCATTCTTTTATTAAATTGGCAGACGATTTCTCAAGCGGTTTAAATTTACAAGACTAGAAAACTTTACGAATATAAAACGGTTTCATCGTTGTATTGGAAAAATGGAAAATTTTATTCACCGTCGAAGTTTTCTAAAAGTCAGTAATTTATGGAGCAAGTTTCTTAATAAAAGTTGTCACTTGTTTTTAGTTCCGAACATGATTTAAATTATATTCATGCGAAGATCAAACGTTTTATGAAAATTTACAAATCCATCAATAAACTGTCGACATTCGTAAAAAGGCATTTTTCAGTCGTGTTGAAATTAATCCTTTACAGCGGCAATTTTTATATTTTAACTATGAAATACGGTCTTGATACGTATTTCAAATTTTCATCTTGTTGTGGTGTGGTTGCCGACCTTTGTCAGAACATTTATAATTTTCGTAGTAATTAAATATAAAATTGAACGTACATGTTTTACCCTGTATTTATCTCGGTGCTTGAGGGTCGGTCAGGTATTCAAATTCTAATCTAATAACGTTCTTTTTTATGTTTACCGAAGCACGAAACTAACCGACCTTAATAAAAAACTGGTCACGAAAATAAGGTAGAACAGACATTAAAATGTCTTTACAAAAATTTCCATTCTAAAAGTTTGATAAATTTTAGATTTGTAAAATAAAATTATACGCAGGTTAGAGGAGAAAATAAACTCTAAAAGGATCTGAAAGTTCTCAAAGTAATTTATTTAATTAAATGAATATTATTTAATTAAACAAATCAGTGGAAAAGGAACGAAAATTTCGGGCCAAAATTTCACATTTCTCTCTCAATGGTTTCTAATTTGCTTGCAAAATATTGTAAGCTGGAGTATTCTATCATAGAATAAATAACAAATTCTTAGATCGGCATCGGAATCATTTGAGAAAGTTAACGCAGGGCATTAACTCGTCGATTTCTTCCTAGTTTCATTTAATACTGATTTACTTATGTAATCCTAATCATAATGCCTTCCTACCCTTTCGGGCGTAACGCTTGTTGATATTGTCCCGGATTCCTTTTCCACATTTCCTTCCATTCCTTTCTGTCTTGCGTCTTTTGTTTAACCTCATTCCATTTTATGTCCCGTTCTTCAACTGCAGCTCTCAGTTCGTCTATCCAAGTCCGCCTAGGTCATCCTTTCTTCTTCTTTCGGCTTGGTTTTGCTTCGTATATCTTTCTTACTAATCACTCTTCCTCCATATTTAGCATGCGCCTGAACCATCTCATTTGTCCTACTTCTATTGCGTTCTGTTTTTGTTCTGCTTTTATTTTTAACCTTCCTCTGAAGGTGCTGCGTCTTATTTTATGAATTCTTGGTTTCCCTCTATTTTCTAAGAAATCTCACTTCGGTGCTTTGAATTTTAGGTCAAAGTCCATAATTCGGATCCAAACGCTACTTTCTTAAAGATTTCTGTTTTTATCGCCTTTGGTATTTCTTTTTTGCCAAAAAGGTGTTCCTTATTCTATTAAATGGTCTTCCTGCTTCATTAATTTTTTCATTATGTGAAACTACTGTGCCTAAATATTTTAAGTTGTTGTTCCTCCCACCTTTTTATTACGTGTGTTTTCTTTTTCCTACTTATCGCTTATCGCCATTGTCTTTGTCTTCTGTTTGTTTACTTTCATACTGACTGTTTTTAAACTGCTGTTGTATATCTTCAAGTGTCCTAGCTTGTACTGCTTTACTTGTCTTTTTGCTTTTTGATTTCCTCGTCTAGTACTGCCGAGAATAGCAAGGAACTCAGGATACATCCTGGTCTTACTCCTTTTGTGGTTTCGAACATCTGAAATTTTTCATGTCTAACTCTTACAAAGTTCTTGGTTTGTGCATACATACACGGCTTTAGTATTCATTGTATCAGTTTCTCCTTGATCCCTCGTTCTTCCAGTGTACTCCATACATCATTCCTGCTTACTTTGTCGAAGCTTTCTCCAGGTCAATAAAGCAGAAATGCGTCTCTCAGTCTTCTCTGATTGTCTTTTCGATTATGTTTATCTTTCACACCTTTTTTTTTTCCTTTAAAGCCATATTGCGAATCTTTTATTGTTTTCGTTGCAGTTTTTTTGCATCTCCTTTTTTGTGTATTGGAGTAATAATTCCTATTTACCAGTCTTCCGGTATTTCTCCTATATTTAATACCCTGTTCATTGGTTTTCAACATTTCTGTTATTTGTTCCTTTCCTGCTTTTAACATATCTGCCGTGATGAGTCATGTCCTGACGCTTGGTCTACTTTCATTTTCTTAATGGCCTGTTGTACCTATTTCTTCTATAGTTATATCATCTGCTTGTGATTTATTTTCCCTCCTTGTATTTTTCTTCTTACGTGCCTATCCTTCTTTCTGTATCAAGTCCGATCCTTCTAGTAATTTCTTAAAATACTATCCCCACTTCTCTATCATCTCTTCTTCATTTTTAATATTGTTTATTGTGGTGGTTTTATTCTTTCTTACATTTCTAATGGCCCCGAAAAAAAGTTTTTGAATTTTCTTTATATGCTTACCTCTTTTTTTCCCCAAATTCTGTTGCAAGACTTTTGTTTTTCTTCTTTAACTCACCAACCTTTTGCCTTCTTTTCCATCCTTCCTGTACTTTTCATAATCTGGCTGAGCTTTGGTGTTTAAGTATTTTTTTTTATTGTTTCTTTCCTTTAATTGCGGCTTTTATGGTCGCGGTCCAGCAGTGTGTTTGTTATTCGTTGCTCCATAGGGTTCTTCCGCAACCTTTAGAATACATTCTTTAAAGTTGGCCCACATTTGTTCGATTGTGCCTTGTGTATTTATATTTTTCATTTTTTGCTTCAGGAGATCTTCCTACGCGCTACTATACGATTTTCTTCTGAATTTATAGCAAAGGATTCGTTATTCTATGAAAGAATACTCCATTTTATAATATTTTACAAGCAAAGCAGAATCATTTGAGAGAGAAAGGTGAAAGTCTGGTCTGGAATTTTCGTTCCTTCTCTACTAATTTGTTTAATTAATTAAATAAATGGCATTGTTTGAAAAGAATACTAACAGTAAATATAAAAGAGGGAAAAATAAAGGAAGACTACCTGGTTACGATAGCTTACGGACCAAACGAGGATGAGGAAAAAGAAGAAAAAGAAAAATTCTTCCAAGAACTACAGCAGGAAATAGCTGAGAGTCATGAGAGTAAAGGTAACTTAATAATGATGGGCGATTTAAATGGAAGGGTAGGAAGCTATAATAAACGAATAGACGGTGTATGGGAAAACTCGGGGAAAATCAAAAAATACAAACGGAGAAAAGATAATAAACTTCTGCATAGAAAACGAATTAGTAGTTGCCAATTCACATTTTCAACACAAAGAAATGCATTAAATCACAAGAGAGGTAGACAGTAAAAAGGAAAAATACTAGATTAAGTACTTTCTTAATTGATTGTCCTCTTAAGGAGTGGGTACTTTCTAGTTAGTAAAAATATCTGAAGAAAGATAAAAGGTGTAAAAGTTAGGAGAGGACCGGAAATTGGCAGCGATCACTTCCTACTGATGATGAAGTGGGAAGAAGAAAACAACAAAATAGAAGAAGGTCGTAGAAGAAGGATTGTAAACAGAAAGATCAGATGATCGGGACTTCTTCGTAGTTTCATTGAATACTAAATTTAATTAATAAAACTATAATGCTATTCGACTTTCAGTGAATTACTTTGGTTGTAGTAATTTACCACCGCGTAAGTTATTGGACAAGGTAAATTGACTAAGAATTTTTTCAGTTGATGTATTCATAATTCTGTGTATGAGATTCACTGTTTCTGGTCTTAATCTAATGCTTAAATTTGTTAAGAAACTACGAATTTCTCTGTCGATGATGGGGGATACTCTATAGTTTTTTATTCGGTTTTATTCAATCTGTAAAAATATTTCTGTTTTAATTCCTGCTCAGTTTATATATTTAAATCTTCGTATTTTATTAGCTTATCTTATAAAAAGAAATTTTCGAGATTAATTTTTTAAAATCGTGATGAATTTCTTGGCCAAAAGAAAATCGATGTGCATAGTTAATCTTGTTTAGACCGTAATGATTTATCACATGTTCTAATGGTTTGCTTCAGGTTACATAACGATTTTAGCAGTAAATACACTGTAATACAAGAGAATTAGGCGATAAATCACGATGGGAAAGTAGTTGATTATCATATTTGTCACGAGTCAGTCCGAAGGACGATTAATTATTAATTTCCTTTATTAACCCACTTATTTGTGTATGTAAAAAATAATATCGCTTAATAATTTTTATGTTTTCCTGTTGTAATAAACAATGACGAAGCAAGCATATAAACTTCTTTTAATTAGCAGTTTGACTGACAGATTAAAAACAACTATTTGTTGCTAATTAAAATCCTTTTAATCTTTTTATCTTCTAAAAGAGCGACGGTTCTTTAATCTTCGAAACCTACCTCAAATTATTTCCTCCGTTCCCCGTTTTCGCTTTTTAAATCTCGACTTTAAGCAGATCGGTTTTATTTACAAGACAGATGTTTTGTATTATACACGTTTATCTTGTAATTTGCATACGAATTGCAAATCTGGCTTTAGATGTGTTCCGTGGACGATGGCATTGCTGATTTAGCGAGGCTGGTTTTTCGTGGAAAATTTCACGAAGTGAGTAATTATCGCACGGTAATGTTCTTAAGAATTTGCAATTCGCCGGTTAATTGAGGTCATCTGCGTAATGTAATGAAAATGATTGCCTTTCGGTCTTTCTCCCGCGAGATTCTGTATGAGTCATGTAACGTGAACGCTTCCAAATTAGCATAACGTCTGTTGGAATGTGCAGATTTCTTGCTGTGTGGCGCTGCAATAAGTGTCATATTCAGTTTGCTGTTGTAACTCATTGATCTTGTCCCTTGCAGTTTTGACACTTCGCTTATTAAGGAACGTTTTAATATATAGCGCTTTTAGTTGCAATTATAAAATAAAACCGCTGCCATTGCCATTTCTGTCCGTTTCACTACGACAACTTTTTATTCCGTACAGATCTAATCTAAATTGCTTTTTATTTTCCTAATAGGTGGTTATCACGTTGGTCGCCTTTTTATTTGATATTATTTTCAAGAAGCTTCGGGCTATCGCACTCGTACATTAGTTTCACTTTCATTGACACGATATGATTCATATATACTGGTAGTCTGGTTGTTTTTTGTGACCCCAGGTTATTGATCTTAATGGAATGCCCAGCTTTTTATATGCACGCGTTAAAATAGTTCGGAAGTTATTAAGCTTTCGTTTTCTAGTACCCCGTTTTTGATTTTGTTTGATGTATGTAGGACGATAAGGGTCATTAAAAACAAACCATTTTACTACTGTTTATGTTTATTAAATTGTTTGTTTGTCCGTTGCGTAACTCGTAATTAAATTTGAAGATGAAAATTCCTTAAAATTACTCTTGTTTATAATTAAATACAGTTCATGTGTTACGCTAATTTATGATAAATAAACGAGGGTATTTCTGTAAAGCAATTTATTATAAGTACGAGGCATGGCTATTTAATAATATAATAAAATAAAATGTGGACTGTTGAAAATGGAAAATGGGTGGGAATTGTAATATATGAAGTTTACTCAGTGTAATTTTAATTTATTACGTAGATTGTAATCTTTTAATAGGTGTGTTGGGTTGTTTGTGTTTGCGTCTTTTGATGGAAATATGTGTTCCTCTATAAATTTATTTCTTAATATCTGGCAGGAAATATAAGTCTTGTTATGCTAATAATAAATCAATTTTTGAATATCGATAGAAAATATTGGATTAAACATTGTTCTTTTGGAAAATACAACAACAAAAAATTTTGAGGCTTAATTTTTTTGTGAAATTTCTCATATGAAAATCTGAGAAGTCCAAAAATTATCGAACTTATATTTTTTAACACATCTTTTGTGACCTACATAAAGAAGAAATTTCTCTATTGAACAAGCTTGTCAAAACAAGTTCGATCTTCAACTGTAAATTATAAGCTTAGCAAAAACTTTGAAAAACCTTAGAGCGCCTATTTCATTGGATAAAAATTAAGTTATTCTCAAACTACTTACGAATTGCTGCGTTTAACTAAAATCAAATCCATACAAGAGCTTGAATTTCTAAACTAAATGTACTTAGGTCAAGGTGAATTTTTATTAATCGAGGAAAATTATATTTAAACACTTTATGTACAATATTTAATTCTAATTAACCAACTTGTCGACCTATAGAAAAATCACTTTGCCCAAGTATTAATGTTAGGTAAAACTGTTTGCTGAGTTTAAAAAGCCGACATTTAAGAAACCACTGGTATTACAATGTCCCAAAATTAGTATCTCTCAACCTGTTTTGAACTTGAATTTCGTGACATATTTACGTAACAAAGGGTGTTAATCTTTTAGAAAGGCCCAGGAATTGATGAAAGAAAAAAGTAAAATATCGTAGTATGTATTTCAGATATCAATTATATTTTTCTTGGGAAATATATTAAACACCTTTCTCAATTTTTTTTCTTACGAGGGAATATTGTAGCAGCTTTCCAGAGTTTTTAGAGATTTTGTAGCTCGCCCCAGGTTTTAATATTGAATTAATTAATAGACTTTCTGTTTTTATTTTTATGAAATTTTTGGCCAGTATCGTGATTTTTGTAATAATTTCTTCCTAGTTTTATGTATTAAAGGAAAAATATTTGCAAATGCTTAATAATCGGAAAGCTAAGATAATCATCATCAATTGACATGGAGCAGATCACTGTGGATCAATTCTGGATTCCGCCAGGCCCACCTCATGTCAATAGGGTGCGAAGGTTTTTTTTTTTATGATAGGTGGGGATTGGGAGCACTGTATAACATTAACATGTCTGTGACGCCAGCCGCAGGACACCGCGTCTATAATGCAAGGCAGTTAGTAGATCACATATTCAATGACCGAGATGGTTGAATATGTTTTTTCCCATCTTATACTAATAGACTAATAGTATTTCTAGTATTGCCGCTAGTGACATGCCTGCCCTGTTAACTACATATTACCTTATGCTAGCTAACTAAGTTTAGTCTTTATTATTATCTTCTTCACACTTCACAGGTATTCATGTGTTTTCCTGTTTTCTTGTTCTTTATTGTCATTGCCATTATTATTGTGGTATCAGTTCCTTCGCCGTTCTTCTGCATTATTCTCCGATATTTATATCTTTTTCCTCTACTTCTATTTCCTCGTTGTCTGGTTCCTCTCTTGAATCATATATGCGATTCATTTCCCTCTTCATCCTAGTTTTGTTCCTTGCCCACTCTTCCCAAGTTTGTCCTGGTATACCCGATCGCTCTGTATGCTGTTCCATTGCTACTTTCGGCGTGTAGCAAGACCTTCCCACCTTCATTGCGTCTGTTGTTAGATTATAACTATGCCTTTATCCGTCTTCTTTTGACCTTAACTATTCCGAAGAGTTTTAGAATTTTGTTCTCCAGTCTTCGCAGTGCCACTCTATTTTCCTTTGTTCCCATTGTGCTGGTTTTTAGTCCGTATAGGGCCGTTGTTCCGGCTATCGTTGTGTAGATTATCTTCTTCAATCTCGGAGGCAGTTTATGCCGTTGTAGTGTGGGTAGTATGGTGTGGGCAGCTTGGCGAGCCTTTGCGATTCGTTGATTTACTGTTGCTGGTCTTGCCAGCGTGCTGGTTATACATATATAAACCTTCTAGGTACTTCATTTTTCGAACTGTTTTCTTGTAAAATTTCCAAGTCGTTGTCTTATCATGGCTTCGCATTTATGAACGAACATTTCCAGTCCCGCGTCGTTCAGGTTCAGTAAATTTCTATTTTCGTTTGTAGGACTTCTGTCGCTACGACAATGGATTCGTATCCACCCCAGAATCCTTCCGTTCCCAAATCTTCTATGTAGGCGAAGGTATGGTCCAGATGATCGAATGTAGTAACCAAATCTTTGATATTCTCTTCCAGCTGCAGTTGCATTTCTTTTTGGTTTACCCCCACACATTTCGCGATTTCCATTCTTAAGTCCAGAGCTTCTTTCTTGAGTTTTTCTTTGTTACTTCTACCTTCTGTTATTTGATCCGTTATTGCTGCAAATAGGTCGCCTGCCATTTTCCTTACTTAAATTTTGTAGTTGGCGGTTTTACATTATTTCTCGTTCCATTCTGTTGCTTCTGTTTTCTTTCTTGCTGCCTTCCTGCTTCTGGTATAATTTACGCTTATTTATGCTTACTTACTAACTATGAACCCTGCTTTTGTTCTATGTATACGTACGTATTGCCTATTACATATTCTTTGCAATACTAGGTGTTATTATTATTTGATTTCTATTTCCTATTTATGTACTACCCTATATATACATTTTAAATATTCTAAACCCCCCGCTTCTCCTGCACGGAACGGTCGTTGTGCCGGTCCTATGAATAGAGTTGATGGCCCTTGGACCACTGCCCGCTCTATTCTGTCAGAATTGAAGAAAAACTCGCCTGAGCTTGATGCAACATCTTTTTTTAAGCAGAATTTTTAGGGAAAATTTGAGATTTATAAAAACTCCCAGAATTATCATTTTTTTGAAAGTTTTAATTTATTCTGTTTTTTTTCGGCGTTTTCAAAATTAAAAATTTTAAATTATGCCAAGACGTATTTTCTTGGGTTTGCTGGAGCTTTGTAGGTTTCAAGGTATTTGTGGATTATTCAATATTTGAATGGGATTTCTGGAAATTTTCTGATATTTTTGAAATTCCATTTTCTTCTCTTAGGACAAACTTTCATGTGTTACTGTTCGACTTTTCCAAAGTTTTCAGCCTTCAATACATAACTTTTAAAGATTTCTCGATGTTTTAATTGAGAACTTTGAGATAGGTGATAGAGGAAAGGCAATTTGTAAAGATAAATGATTTTATGTACATCGGAACCAATATAAATATCAGAAACAATATTGAAAAAGAGATAACATCGAGAATAATAGCGGGAAACCGATGAAATAATGAGAAGTAACTCAGTGTCCAAAAGTTGGAAACTACGCCTGTATAAAACAATGATACGACCAGTCGTTTGCTACGCATGTGAGGCGCGAACATTAAACAAATGAATGGAAGGAGTCTTTAATAGATTTGAATGAAAAGTATTAAGATGAATCTACGGGCCCGAATATGATGGAAGGCTGGATAACCAAAATGAACCATGAACTTGGAGGGCTACTAGATGGACCTGGCCTGGTAGAAAAAACCTGTGGAGATTGCCGGAATCAAGAACAGCAAGAAAGACTCTAACACAAGCTCCAACAGGAAGAAGAACAAGAGGAAGACCCAGGAGTAGATGGAAGGACAATGTAATCAAAGATCTAAAAACCTTCAAGATACGAGAATGGACTAATATAGCACAAGTCAGAGACCAATGGAGGAAGGTGGTTCGGCAGGTGTGTGATGTTTTAATGGAATTTTCTTTTCTGATTTGCTTGAAATTTTCCACATAATTTAGAAATTTTCTGTTTTCCACGAGTTTCAGTTTTTAATAGTTTATACATTCTTTAATATTTTAATTAATTACTGCAATTTACTTTTCTAGTTTACTGAAAATATAAATATTTTGGAAAATTTTCTGTTGTCTTTAGTTGTATCAAATTTTTCAAAGCTTTAATTTCTAATAAGACATATTTTCTGCGCCTTTCAAAGACTATAGATTCCTCCGAATTTTTAAAATTTAGGATTTTATGAAATTTTTCACTTGAACCAGATGTTTGTGTAAAACATATTTCTGAAATTTTATTTTTTCATAATTTAAATATTTTAGTAATTTTGTATAAATATTTTTCAGCTTAGCGTAGCTTGTAAAATTTTTATTCATGCTTTAGGCTGCAATTGGTTTTGTGAATATTTTTAAACTTTCTTAGCTTTTTAATTTTCAAACACAATCTTATAGAACCTCTCTCATCTTTAGAATATTTCAGTGTGGTCTCTGTAATTTCGTTACTGATTTGTTGGATATTGTTTTCAATATTTTAGAAACCATATCAAAACTAGAAGATGTTAATGGTTTAATGGTAATGTCCTTTGTAAATGATATTCCAATCAAAACAGGAACAAGCAAACATCCTTGGTTCGAAATTTTAAATTTGATTAATTACCAGCGTTGAGTGGTAGTCGACTAAATCAGATCCTGAAATGTAAAACCGCGTTTGAAAAAATGCGCTGTGGTTTAAATGTTTGTCATAAATTTCAGTACTGCTCATCTGCTACTCTGTATCTGCTTCATCTGAATAGTAGTTTTCTTATTACTTACACTAATGAACAGGAACAAAAATTAGAATTGTTTCACAAAATATAAAAACGAAAAGCAGAGTCTAAAATAATGCAATTTTTGAAATTGTCATTATAAAAATACAAGACAGTTTCGAAAACACCACGTGTTTTAAGATGTAAACGTTCAACTTTTACAGAAACCTTTAACAGAAGAACGTAACATAACACCAAATCAGGTTGCGTATAAGGTAACAGTAAATGCTGCCTTTCCAAGAACAAAAAGTCAGCGGGTGAGACCCGTAAATCAAATTAGTGTCCAGTAAGGTGCTTCTGAAAATCTGTTGCAAGTTATGAAAACCACAAGACCAAGATATTTCTTTTTAATTTTGATCAGAAACGTTTTTACTTTTTTGTGCCTTCATTCGGTAAGATCACTTTATATTAGTTTTAATAATTTTTAATTTAATTGTTACAATTATGACAAAAAAAAAATAAAAATTGAAGTTAATTAAAATTGAATCTGGAATGGAAAGCGTTATTTTGAGTTTGAAGAATGGTTAACACAAAAATAAACACGAATACGAACAGCTTCCCATAAAAATTTAAAATATGACTCGGGGCAGCGGGTCATTAGGGTCTAATGGATGTAAGATAAATATGTTTTATGTAAAAAACATTGTAGGCAATTCATTGTGCAACAGATTCATATATTTTTTAATGTACTGTGGGTAAATATGCAGTTTTCAATACGGATTGATAATTATCACAATTTAATGAGTTATTCAACCACCACGTTTTAAAAATTCAGAATTTCATAGTTTTAATTATGTTTTATACAAAATGAAATTTCAACATTTCTATAATACCACCCTAAGCTTGAATTTAATGATTGTAATGAGAGTAAATTAGTGTTCAATGACTAGCAGTTACTGTGAAGCTTACAGTCAACTACAAGCCTGCGAATCTAAATACAACCAACCCAAGACAAGCCATAAATCGTACCTTCCTTGATGCGTTAATTCTCGTGTACGAGATATCGGTATTTATTAGCGGTGCAATAGTTGGGGATCGGAAAATATTCTGGAGCATGATATGCGGGCGGCCATCATGCTTGTTACTTTTGTAAACGTGGGGACGTTGATTTATTAAACGGTAACGGTTTGTGTGGAAAAATAGACACATTGGTAGAATCCAAAAGAACAAATTGTTTCCCAATGTGTTTCGTGTTTTAAATTATTTTGTTCGTTTTACCTTTCAGCAGCACGATTGTGGGAAAAAGTTACAAAAAGTGACAGTAAAAATGCTTTTAAGGTTTGCTGGGGTATTAATACTTGAGATCGTAATTGTAGCTTGTAGCTTTCAGTTTGATGAATGAGAAACGACATGCTTGAAAAAGGGTATTTTTAACGTAAAAAAATTTTTTTCGGTAGAATTTCTTAGAAAAATTTATAATTCATAAAGAATTTCCAAAATTTCTGAATATTCTTAAATTAGCAAGGTTTTTGAACTTTTAAAGCCCTTCTTTAGAACTTCTACTCTTGTGAACACAGTTTATTTTTGAATTTCTGGTTTTCTCAAATTTGCAAAAGTATTTTAAAAATTGTTTCAGATGTTCCAGACATGAAAATTTTAGATTTTCCAGAGCTTTCATTTCTAATACTTTTAAAGGGTTCCTGAATTTCGTAGTGTTTTTTTGGTTGGTTTGATATAGTCTTTCCAATTTTTGGAAGTTTTCTAGATTTTCTTCCATTGAACCAAGTATTCCTGCTTTTTTTTTAATTTTTCAGAGCTGATTTCTCATATTTCTGCAACTTTAATTATCTTTTAAATTCCTTAATGTTTGACGGGATTTTCGGATCCTAGAAATTAAAGCCAGTGGTGGAGTAGGGAAGGTAGGCGGTTATCGAAGGCGTGGTGTTTTCCCTGTGAAAAGCGACTAAGAAGGCCTTAACCCTCCACGTTGCCGGTCATGCTCTCTTGTGTGGCTTTTCCCGTACATCTTATAAGGGTCTTATGGATTCGATAATGTTTTACTGTGTGCTTCGAAATACTTTTTTGAAATTCGGATTTTATAAAAAAAATTTCGGTCAAATCAGTTTGCTTGTAAAACGTGTTTTGGTTCTAAAATGTCATTTTCTGATAATCAAGAAATTTCGTAGGAATTAGAAATTTGATAAAATGTTTCTTCTCTTGAACCAATTTTTTTAATAAAACTTATTTTTTTAGATTATTTAGACTTTTGATGTCTGATAATTTCGTCTGCAGTTAAAAGTCTTGTAAATTTTTTAATGTTCCGACTGAATGAAACTTCTTTCTTAATTTTCTAACAATTTAAGTATGTAAATTTTATAGGAATTTTCTTTAATTATTTTGGCATGTTCTGTGTCGCCCGCAGAGATTTCTGAATTTTCTAATCTTTTTGTCAGACACAAATTGTCGATTGAGTTTTCAGTGTGGCTTAAATTCTTCGTCATAAAATTCAAATTTTGAAGAATTTTCAGTGTTTTGTTTAAAAAGCATTGTATGAAAGTAGATTTGTTGAGTGCAAAACAGTGGAACTAACAATCAGCAATGGCTCGATGCTTTTCAGTTTTCTTTTAAGATGGGGCTTTTCATATTATTTGTTACTGTTACTCAAAATTAATTTGGCTTCAAAAGTCTATTCGAGGTTAGTTAGAACTATGGGGGTTGCACAAAACTTTCTCAGTGTGAATGGATGGCCAGAGTTGCCAAACATTTAATAGTATGTTGTTTGGCAATTAGATTTTGTTGTTGTTGTAGTCTCACGGATGGTTAATTTGACGAAGTTGTTAATCCACCCTTAAAATTTCAGTTTCTTTTTTGTGAATACCTTTTGAATTTTTTGTACTCTTGGAGAATTCCCCATAGTTATCGAAAACATGGTTGGGGACATGTTAAATTGCGGCTTTATCACGAAATTACGCCAGTGTTTCTAAACTACAAGCCTATAAGAGGATATCTAATTGTACTCAAAGGATTGTTTTGTATGCCCTAATGGTTTAATCATTATCTTATAGGCGTTGCTTAGGGGTTGTGTGCTTTCGAGCCGTAATTTTTTCAAACAAATCGGATTTACGCACTACTTACAAGCTTATAAAACGCGTTTCTAATTGTATTAATTACGGAAGTCTGTTTTGTGCGAACTTAGTCCTATTTAGGGGGTTGTTTTCCCAAAACGCCTCGTCTGCAGGCTTTGTGGTGCTTCGTGATTAAGTATTAAAAACGTCTCGTTAGTTTAAATTCGGGCTGCCGCCGCCTCTGACAAACTATTAATTGTGTGCTTGATACAGAATGGAAGACGAGGCAAACAACTATTAAAGCCAACTTTGTGAAACTAGCTAAACTCTTAACTCTGTCGTTCCCATTCAGCAGTTTGTAATGTAGGATAACTAGCTTTGAAGTGCTTGAATGCAGTTGCAACGCATTCGATGTAGAACACTAATTGGCCTTTAATCAAATTTCTGTACTTGTTGTTAAATTTAGTGGACGTAAATTTGATTGGCGCTCGAAACGGTCGATGAAATGCTGATGTTTAAGTGCTTAAAAAAATATACCCGCGTCCAATTTAATTACGAAATCCCTCTTGCGATGATGGTACTGACGATGATGATGATGCAAACCCCACTGAAAATTTGATCCTATTTTGATCACTTCACTAAAACAAAAAGTATTCGCTTTTTAATAGATTTTTGTTAATCAAAAAATCGAATAATTACAAGCTAAACGTCAAGAGGAAATTAATAGAAAAAGCTTCAAATTCGATAATTCGTTTAGGCTCTTAATTGAGTGTTTGCTGACTGTGTTGGTTCGGAGGTGTTTAATTATATTAATTAAGGTGGCTTTTCTATTTAGCGTGACCTACCCCTTCGTGAAAACGAAGTCATTCATTAGGACGTTCGTCGGTGACAAGCGTTAAAAGGAAATTAACTATTTGGTTTTATCTTCTAGTTTAGTTTCCGATTTAAACCATATTTTATGTAATTATGTTGTTAACCAACTACAAGTTTAATCTTATGAATTCCCCCTTTTGTCGAAATTTAATTTCATGCTAAACAATACAGTCACAGAAAGTAATCAAATTCTTAACATGAAAAAGGTTGTTATTTAGTAAAACCTAAAGTAGTGAAGCATACGTGTACAATACCTCTGAAACCCAGTGCTATTTATATATTTTTAACTCGCGTGTCTATAATTACGCCCATGTCATAAAAAAAATGGGGAGCCACAAGAATTAGCCCTGACACAATGCGAGTTCGTGTTTCCAGTAAACATACTAACACAGAATTGAAGATAGACGAGTTGTACCAGATTTTTGTTGTGGGTTTTTACAAAGACATGCGGCTATTTCAAAGGCGCGTTTTTTAATAGGTATATAAGCGTTCCGAAATTTATGCGTGGATTTAAAAAAAACGTCTTCCAGCGTTTTTAATATACTAAGTACGTTTTTCTGTTTGTTGCAATATAAAATTTTTAATGACTGTCATAAATTACAGAATTCGGAACGCTTCTTTCTTAGGCCAACTTACGGATTATTTGAAGTTATGCAAGCTTTACTTAGGGCCACGGTCTTTAATTTATGCAAAAGTGTTTAAGTGGATAAAGACCGTAACAAAGGAAATTTTTAAAGTACTCGAATGGCATTGTAGTAATTATTCGTTGTTTTGGGAGAGTGGGTTACGTCCGTGTATTACGTCCTCCGATATGCTATCTCCATTCTCCATATCAGCTTCAGTGTTGAACAAACAACAAACGCACAACTGGAATGTCAAAGAAAACTATTATACTCCCACTAGTAAAAGAGCAAGTAAATATTTAGACATAACGCACAAATGAGGTGCGTCATTAGAAGCGTTTTAGATAGGCATTTATGGGCGACAATTTACAATAACGTACGTTTTTGTATATTCGAGCCTTTTGTCTACAACCCCTAGCACATACCAGATATGCGATAAAAGTGTAATCGAAAGGCTGCATGTCAACCACAACGGTACGTCTCTATCTCACAATAATATCTTTATAACGATGGTAATCGGGCACATTAACATTCGTTACAATTTAGGCGTGCGAGAGATTTAATGGGGGTGCACAAAGCTGAAGCGACATGGGTGCATATATTATCCTTCAAATTAATAGTATTTTCGTACTGAAAGTTACTTGACCGAAAAATTAAACTACAAACAGGCTTAGTTTCCCTTTCGTATTTGCTGTGAGAACGACTTTAACTAATCTTCATTTCATACAAATTAGAAGAGTAATGTTTGAACATCATGATTTTTAGTTAATTCATCATCATCAACATATGCATGCATCCTCCATTTTCCCTGTTCTGCGCAGTTCCAATCCAATTTTATGTTATTCGTTTCAGGTCATTAATTAATTAATTAATTAATTAATAAATAATAATCTTTAATTAAAGATTTAGTTTCGGTAAACAAAATATGAAAATTATAAGGATATAAAGAAGTGTTTGTGGTAACAAGCCATGTTTTTTAACAAGGAAGTTAAAATTATTAAGAGTGGCAACAGAAGAAGGTGTAAACCTTTGTCAAAAGAATTAGAAAACCATAAAAATTCTACATAATTGCACCGTATATGTATTTAATTAATCGATGTTGAAATATTTTAGTGTAAACAAAGTACAATTTGTGTCCAGTATATCGATACAGAGTTATTTTCAGCTTTCTATTCAAATTCAAAGAGACACAAAGTTACAAAAAGAAATACTCCAGTTCAGTCGTTCTACAAAAGAAGCTTGAACGTTTTAAATACAATGTTTCAGCACATCCAGAAAAACACGTATTTCTCCTTATAGTTTTCCTGAAAATCCCAACTGAACAACTGAAACTGACCAATTACAAGCATTACAAAAAACGGTAATATACGTAAAACAGTTTAACGCAAAAACATTTTAAAATAACCTTTTCATCAATCGTCACTGCCTACCATGGTATTTAGGTTTTAAGCGAATTCACCGAAAATAAATGGATTCCGATCGAGTGAATGGAGTGTGTTGTGATTCGGTACTGGATGTTTTATATTAAAAGTGCCTGGAGCCCTTTGAGCATCATCAGCTAAAGTTGGGAAATATTTCGGGACTGGAACTCATTTAATGGGATGCGAAAATACCACCATAAGTTCTAGGCATGTTGTTAGTTATGCTCGTACGTTAAAAATTCACAAATTTATAAATTTTTTTAAAAAACTTGTCGAAAAGTTATTGAAGACAAATATTTATGAAAGTTGCTCTTGGTAAACAGAATAATATTTTGTATCTAATTTACGTGTGTTTTGAAGGGAAAATGCTAAATATAATATTTAACAAGTTTAGAAGGATAATGTTTTGAGGTCCTTACATATGAATATTTCCAATGAATTCGCATTATTTATTTAACAAGAAAAGATAGAATTTCTTTTTTAACGATTCAAAATATTGCTAAATAATTTCCATGTAGATAGTTTTTCACAATTTTTCATTGCAAATGCAAATTTTAGGTATTCTTTTATATTTTATAAATAGAACTACATAGTTATAGTTTTCGATAACTTTTGATTTAATTTAGGTTGTTTAATATACAGAGTCTTTGCACAACTTCTTTATTTTAATTAAATTGCATTCCATACTTTAGTATTTCTCAAAAACTGTCTCCCACGTCTGCCGTCGTTGTCGTATGTCGTATCCGACTTACTACTCTGACTCACCTGATGCACGATGCACGCTGGACTTTCCAGCTGAACATCGGTCGTCTGCTATAGTTCCCACAGTTATAATCTCAATAATTCTTTCATGGTTTCAGATTTAGACTTCTGCAGCAGCACCTGCATAAAAGTAATATCAAATTTAGTAAAAGAGTATTGGGATTTGGCAAATGATTTGATGTAGATTACGTAACTGCTGAAATGCATTTTCACGTTACTTTAAGCTCATATCTTTATGATTGCATGAATATTGATAAGCAGTTGGTTAAGGATATATCTATCTAAGGGAATTCTCTCTTTTGCTGCAAGAAAATTTCCGAAAGTTTGTATGTCTTATGTATGCGTATGAGATTAGGATATTATTCACGTGAAAGCACGTCATAAGCGCATTTTAACCCCAAAACTAACAATAAAAAATTAAAACAAACCCAACAATTGTTATTAATATAAACACAAAATTTATTTTCGTTGCATTGCTTTGAAAGCCGATTTCCCCGTCATTTGATAAATTCTTTCAGATATTTACTTAGTACGGAAACACTTGTATTAATAGTGGTTACCAATTACCAGGAGCCAAGAACGAAGGAAAAATATTTCAAAATTAAAGTTACCAAGAGATGGCGGAACCAGTTCCAAATAAAGCAATAAGCGAAGCTTAGAACCCACTGGGTTATCCTTCGTCTGTGGAGCTTTATTTATTTGAGTCGGTGTTGGATATTCATTTGTTAGCAGATTGGTACTCGAGGGACCACTGATGTTAAGTTAGCAAGTAGTTCTAAGCAGTGGTTTGTAATGAACGGCCTTGAGGTTTCCTGGTTGTTCCAAAAAGCAAGACGGTCCTTTGGGTATTTCTTAATCTAATGAAGTTCAACAAAGCTATGGCTTAGGTGTGTGGACGAAAGGCTGTTGTATTGCTATGAAATGCTCGGTAGATGTGTGTCATAGTGTCGTAGTGTCATTTTTAAAACATTATTACCAGTGACGGACTGGCTCATTTGAGCGGCCCGGGAAATTTACGGACCAACCGGCCTTCTATTACAAAAAATAAAAACGCGAAGTATAAGATTTGCACTTTTATTAAACAACAATCAACATTGTCTGCCAGCAATATACAGGGTGAGGAAAAAGTAACGCAATATCACTATAACTCTTTTATTGTCGACTTTTAGAAAAAATATTTTTAACAAAAGTTGTTAGATGGTAAGTAGGTAAGTACTCCATATATCTGTGGCCTTGAATTTGTCTTATGTCATCACGTCTAAGTACAGGGGCATGCAACTTTTCTTTTTTAAATGGCAACTTATGATTTTTTTGCATTTCTGGAATCGTCAGATTTTTCTGCTTCTGGTAGCAAAATCATAGTAGGTTGCATTAGTAAAATTTTGGGAAAAGTTTAAGTAAGATTTCAATATGTATGTACATAATTATTATACAATACGTATCCATATTTAATTATCTAATATATTAACATATTTTGTAACAATTTACTTTTTCCCTCTATTGAATCTATTATTTGAGATTTTTTAATTTTAAAAAGGATGTCTTTTTCTACGGCCTTTAGCAAACATTTTTTCAAATTATCTTGAGAAAGTCTATTTCTCAAACGATTGAATACAATTTTCAATTTTGAATTAGTTCGTTCGCAAGAAACTTCAGAACAAGATAGACTATGCTAAAAATAAGTTTTTACATGCCATACTATGCACTTTAAATTTTCTTAAGACGTAAAAGCAACACACGACGCAATTTTTACAATTATTGCAATCGGTCTTGTCGTTAAGATCCTCGTCATTTTCGTCGGTGCCAGAGTTAGATGCATTCATCTAATAAATTATTCTTAAAAGTATTCCATTTCATGGGGAAGTCTTTAAGTTCATCAACGAATAAATGAATTCATTTTTGTTGAAATTGCCATCAAGTCGCTCTAAATGTGAAACTAAATGATGAAAACAAGTTTCTGGTAAATTTGCTTTTTCATAAAAATGATTCCGATCTAAACATGACATATTTGCCTTGATCTTTAATCGCTGTTTTAAACTGTTTATAACATTATCATATATGACACAATACACAATGAAACACGAAACGAAAAGAAAAATATCTCCAAAAAATCCTCTTAAAAAACACTGTAGGCGAGACTATAGTTCACCGTGACTGTAACCAAAACTCAACAAGCACAACATGAACAGAGAGAATGTGAGACTGATTTGAAGGAAGGATCTTCACTTTTCAAACCATAAACAATTCAAATATCTGCATTTTTTGTTTCGTAGTAAGGGATACGACATATACACACATTGTCGGAAGTAAATATCAAAACTTGGCGCCCTTGGCGGCCTCAGTGTTTCATTCAATCTCGAAGTTCATCTCATATTTCGGGACGGTCATAAATTCGACTTCTTTAATGCTATCGGAAGCCGCATTATTCACACATTCGTCGATGTCGAGTGGGCCGATTCGTTTATTGTTTCTATCTTTCTATGTACCAACTTAGCTACAAATTTTTTAATGACCGGCCAAGCGGCCGCAGGTTCTACCGGCCTCTCGGGAAAATCCCGTTTTCCCGGCGTCCCAATCCGTCCCTGATTATTACTGTTAGATATACACTAAATTGCATCATCTACAAGTTTGCGTAAATTATCCTAAAATGCTTTGAAATGTCCTCAACTGCCTTAATAATAAAATGCCTAAAAGTGCTGCATTAAGAACCAAAAACTGGTTCACTTATTAACCCATAATTTTTTTGTACTAATTTTTCCTACACATGTCACGTTGGCAATAATCATAGGTATTTTTAGATGCAACCTCCAGGATTTTCCCTTTAATTTTTGGAGCTCTTGTAAAAACGATCTTCATCTTCTTCTACTCATACCACCTTTCTTGGTTTCAATTTTCACGTACCTTACCATCGTTTTATGGGGTGGTTAAGGCCTCTTTTCTCCTGGTTTGCAATTCATTAGTTTCTAGGCATTCATTGAAGGCGTTGTTTATATTGGCATTCAGTTATTTTACGGCTTGTGAACTATGAGTGTAGTTCGTTTCTTATTTCTGATATGGTCTAGTTTTGATTCATCTAAGAAACGCCGCCACCTCTGATTTAGATTTGTGTGAAAAGACTGTGACATTAAGAATCCAGTTTAGCATTATTAGCAGAACGTTTTATCATAGCTAAGAAACAACGTGGGAGTGCATTGTTATTAACAAAGAATGCAGTGTTTTCATTTTTCGAAAGGGTCATGTTGCTACGCAAATGAGTTAAGGAGAACTTGAAAAGACATCGTATTGTCATAGAACAGGTACCACCAACCACCTGTTGTTTCAGTTTGGTCAAGTGTGACATTATAATTCGTACAAGCAATTTAAAGAGACAGGTGACCTTCGTTTGGCGATGTGAAATTCGCTAATTCGCATATTATGCATCTCGAAAACGAACCCGTGAATAGTAAGCTTCCACTTTGAATGCAGATGAATTCCAGGTTTAAATTTAAACGCTAATTAATAGCCGGCATTAAATTTACGATCTATGATTAAATGACTGTGGGTTAGTGACCTAGAACTTTCATATTTGCTTATTACATCACTATAGATATTGCAGACTCGTTCGTGCTGTCCGGTTTTTATATCTGGGTCGTTAACCCGCGGACACACTTAGCAGGGCATTTAAATTGTTAATCGTTGTATATTTTTACTGCTTTCTGACAGATGTTCGTACTTAGATACTTTTTACCAGACATCCTGCGGAAATCCGATTGTTCGTTCTCAGTTGCGCCATTAAATTCCATCTTTTGTCGCGAACTCCGTTTGTTCTAGCAATAATAATTTGTTCCGGTTGTAGTTGTTCTCGATGAACACAAAATAAGTAATTTATCATAATAATGAAGTCCCGCTAGACACAATTGAATTAAACGAGTAATGAACCGGTAAACTGGGAAATCAGACTTTTAGTAAAATGAATTTGACGCATACTCATCCGACGCCCTAAAAATGATCATTGTTGTTCCAGTTCTACCACTATTAGATAATTATTTTATTCCCTTGAGCAGTTGACGCATATGTAAAGTTCATGCAACCAAACCACTCCTCAGTATTTGTAAATAAACCGAACGCTATTCGGATAAATGTCATTACGGTTTTCTAATTCAGTCAATAACATACAGTCTGCTCGTTACGTTAAATATAAACAGTGCGACAAACTAACCTAATACTAAAGTAATTTATACTTAGGTATTTCATAAGTTTTTATAATATCACGTTAGATGCAAAGCACTCGATTTAAAACTTCATTTTGGATAGTTCTAGCATAGAACTATTATTTCAGTATAAAAGGTCCTTCCAAATATTTCCTAATTTGGTAGCAACTTACATGGACCTTAAATATATAAAAATGCAAGCATATAGTCTACAGAATATTTTTCTAATTAAACTACGACTTATATGTACCGATTGTTGTCTAGTTATCCTTATTAGCATGGGCGATTTGAGAATCGCCCAGCCAGTTTACACGTCCAACTAAATACATCGCTCGACGCTCGCTGTTCAGCGAAACTCAGATACATCCGGTACGTCGGTTTGATAACGCTAAGTTGATCTTAAAAAATGTATCATGGTGTTTAAACTCTAAAATATACTTGCGTATTGAAATAAAACACAATTTTAACCGGGTGATGCCCTGTTTGCCCTACCTATGCTAACCGTCACTACTCACATACAACAATTAACAAAAGTAAAGAATATAACTTGTTTATAAATAACGAAGCAAACTTTTTAAAGCCCAAAAAGGTACGAAAAACGAGAAAATAAGGTTTGTTAAGTACGAATTCGGCATTGGTCAACCTTTTGCGTAAATCATGAGATGGAAATCGAGGATCTTATTACGTGGCCCGCGTGTTTAAAGTTTTTAGGTTAACAAGTTTACTGATCGAATTACCTTCGTTTTTGCGAAATCTATATTTATACCTTTATTAAATTTTGTTTTCCCTTTAAGCATATTGCAAATTACTTACTAAAGTAAATGGGATTGTATAAAAATAACCCAAACCTTTAATTAAAACAAATCTAAAATTTGGCATTTAAACTCAATTTAGTTTACTTTACAACATTCTAAACGGCTGTTACAGTTCTAATCCTTTCATATGTTAAAAGGTTCGCTATAAAATTGGCAGTTTATTGGTTTGCTTCGTTTATAATCTGCGAAATAAATCTGGCGGTCGTATTTTGAGAATGTAAAATGTCAAAAGCACAAATCCAAATAAACATTTCTACTGTGTTGTTGGAGTTCGTAAAAAATTGTTTTGGTGGGTAATTAATAATAAAAACCACTCAAACTTTAATAAAGCGAAGTGGAAAAAGCTTCTTCGATACCCCAAACATGATAAATAATTCATAAATTTATCAGAACTTCTATTCATCTCGAAAGTTAGGGAAAATAAGGAAAATTAAAATTGATCAATGGAGTTCGTATGATTGAAATAAAAATTGCCAAATGGGGTGTTTTTTAGACTGGAATGAATTCTACTGAATCTTATTTACTTAGTTTTATATCTATTTTTTAGGATTTTAGGTTTGTAGTAACTTAAGTATTTTTTTTGCAGGTAAGCCGATAAATGCCCTTTTCACTTTATCTTGGTAGGACCATGGTGGTGAGTAAAACCAAGTAAAAACTTGATATTAAACTTTAGTTTGATAATCCATGGAATGTTATTCCGTGGATTTGAATAAAATTTTCCACGTAAAATGCTGTAAAAACTGACCATGTGTCGATACTCCAAGGTATTTTTTTGTAGTAACTTATTTAAATATAATCTCTCAGGGTTTGTTTCAAAATTGTTATCCCTAAACTACTGTTTTTTTAATTTGCTTTGAGAAGTTTTTTTTTCTTGTATACAATTATAATTTTAATTATTATTCATTCAACCAGTGAGATCAATAAAACTTTCATGTATGGTTTAAAACCTGACGTATGCAAATGTTGGTTTCACGTCTCATTCATCCTCTGCCGTTTCGTATGTATCAACCGCTTACCATTATCATTTTAAACGCACAGTGCCAATTATAAACGCCTCGATTCTTTTGATGGATTGATTTTGAGATGGGCAGGCGATGAGTTGCGCAATCTGATTTTAACGGACACGCTTATATTTATTACCGTGTGTGATTTTTTTCTGTTATTCCGTTTTTTTAATGTTCTGGGCCTACTACGTGATTTATCTGTATTGCAATTTGTTTCCTTTATTTGTTTATAAAGGCCTGCGCGCGTTTAAAAATAATTGTGAACCGAAATGCTTCGATTGTGATTTTAAAAACATTACAGTAAGTAATTAAAAAGCGATATTGTTTACCATCAAAGTTGTGTTCTCAGCTGCGTTTTCCTAAATTAAAACTTTTTAACGAGTTGTGCGTTTTGATCCGGAGAAGTTATTGATTTAAAAGTTTATTAATAACGACTGCAAACTCCATTTTGAAAGTGATCGAAAGCTGCTATAAAAGTAAAAATTTATGGAAAGTCGGAAAATATTAGCCAGGGAGTGACGTGAATATATTTCGGGCGAAAATCCTCCGTCGTGTTTACTTTATATAGCATTATCATTGCATCCTTTTAGTCTGTTGGTCCCTTTTTTGTTTAACGAGGGTGCTTCCTTTTAAATGTTAAGTGCTAGGGTGAAAGAGAAGCGAAAAGATTATTTTTATCGGGTTAAAAAAAGTTTTGAGAGCGTTCGAATCGATGGTTTTAATGCAGCTTTATTGCGGATTAGAGGAAGTGGGCAGATTCGATATAAATTCTTTTGCATATCCATGAAAACCCAGTAATTGCTCATAATATTGCAGTAGCCTTGAAATTCCAACACGTGATGCATACAATGTGCAGTGTGCATTCCGCATACTTTAAAAAGTGAATTCGTCATCGTTTTTTTAATAGTTCTCGTGCTTTGGGCTTTATTTAACACCACTTCCGAAAAGCACTTAATTGAAAGAGAAGCAATTATGTGTTCATTTAAATTGAAAATTAAAAGTGCCAGAGTTTTGCTTTGTTTCGCAGATTTTCTTCTGCCTTCTTTCGCTGTTTACGCTGAATTTCTCGCTTCCTATTACAATGAATTATTGCCAGTTGGATTTATAGGCGCGGGGCTATGTGCCAACCTACTTAAGCAATGGGGTAGACTATTTATTTACATCTTATGGTAATATTTTAACCATTTATTTGAACTCTGCTATAGACGGCCCTATATCAATTGTGCGAATTTACAGTTGAAACCGCACACCATTCTCCAAACGCTTCCCTTATGTTCTTTTATTTGCTTATTTTTTGTTTTTAATTTATTTATTATTTCCGAATCTCCCTTTGATTTTAAATAAACCATTAATTCAGGATTTAAAAAAGTACATTTCTGTAAGCCAATACGAAAAGGTTTGGGGATATTTAAGGCTGCAGTGTCAACGTGAGCATTCCAATTTTCCAGTTTTTAAAGTGTGTTTACTTTTTTAAATTTGATATACAGGTCTTGTTGCAAACTTTTAGTGTATTACATGTAATTTTAAAAATAATTTGGGTCTGTTATACCAAGAAATCTTTAGAAAAACTATAATTTTTAGAGGACTGGTTTCTATTTCATAAAATTAATAAGAATAGTTTCCTGATTCGATTTTTTAAATTTCGCTTTTTGAGTAGAGTTAAAAGTTTCAAGTAAACCAGTAAATCGGTTAACCGGTCATTACTGTTGACGAAAACCGCGTTTTTTATTCAACAAAAACCGTTTATCTGGTTAACCGGTTAATCGCTCACGACCGGTTGTCGGTCATGACCAGTTGTCAGTCATAACCGGTGTTCGGCCATGACCGGTTTCCGATCATGATCGGTTTCTAGTTAAGATTCGTTTCTGGTCATTCAAGAAAGATTTCCGGCCATGATCGATTTGCGATGTTCCTTTGTAATCAAATATTGTAGCTGTACAATTAATTAGTAGGTATTCAATTTATTAAGTCATTAATGATTAAGGAACTTTGCAACACTGATATCTAATTTCAATTGTAAATAAATGCTTCGTGAAAAAAATTAAAATATTAATCAAATTCGTCTTTATAATTGTAAAATTTATAAAATAACTGCTGAGTCGATAAAGGTGTACACGTACTTGCCAAGATTTGTTTGATAATGCAGTTTAAACAATAGCTACAATACTAGGCCAGATTCGTACAATTTTACAGCGGTTTCAAAATAAAAGAATTAATTTATAAAATGTTAAAATATTTTAGTGGAACAGTTTAAACAAACTTTAACGCCGTGCCTGGTATGGCGTTTCTCCTAGGTATAAGTTTAAAATATTGTTCCAACATTCCGAAATCGGTTCCCTTCCAATAGTCTTCCACGCTAATGAAAGATGTATAACGGCATCTTTTAGATTTAAATTTTTAATACCTACTAAAATATCATTGTGCTCAGAAGCAATAATTGATGATAACAGGCTTTTCCTGTAAAACAGTTTGGTTAGGCGAATTACGTTTTGATCCATTGGTTGTATCAAGGCAGTGGGATGTACACTGCAAGGATTTTTCCATCATCAGAGACTAAACTTTCTGCAGGCGAACGACTTGGAGCATTGTCAAACAGCAAAAGGGCTTTTTGTGGTAACCCTTTCTGTTTTAAGAATATTCGAACCTATAATAAAAAATAAACCACAAACTCTATGTGCTTATTTAGTTATAAGACATAAATTTTACCTGCGGTACAACTGAATGAAGAAATTTTTGAAGTATCTTTGATTTTATGTTCACCAGTTGCATTGGTGCAAGTCAGAAATGTAATTCTACTTTTTTCTGTTTTTCGTCCAGGAGCGGTTCTTTCTTCGGGCATTACCAATGAGTTTTCCGGAAGTTGCAGTTCCTTAATTTTCTTTTGGAGATACGTCTTCAAAGGATTTACATATTCTGGAATGGCTGATAACTTTTCCCCAGAAATTTTTAGATATCTGATACCAAATCTTCGCTTATATCTTTGTATCCATCCGTCGCTAGCGTTAAAATTTGAGTTTTCATTGAGATTTTCATTGATTCTTTTGGCTTTTGTTTTTAAAAGGTCACTTGAAATCGGCACGGTACGTTCTAAATCTGTGAGCACAAAACCACGAATATAACTTTCTTTCCATTTTCGGAATTTTAGAGGATTTTAACGTTTTTCGTCTTCGTATTCCACAGCGCTGGGATGTTGCTTTTAAAATTTCGCTTTTTTTTATTTTTAATTGCGCATATGGTAGACTTTGAAATGCCGTATTCCTTAGATAAAGCTGTTATACTGCTTCCACTATCAAGACTTCAAAATTTCAGATTTTTCAAACAAAGCGCTTCATTTTAATTCTGCAGTAATTTAACACAGCACAACCAGAATTCAGCCGCGACTAAACAACAACTGATTGGGATGCAATTTTTGGGTGCAAATGTAGGTAGTAGGTACGTAACTTATAGGTAAATATCAAGCGGAAGTTCAATTCTGCAGCATTGCATCTTTGGAATATAAAACTAATTGCCTAAATATCGTTTACACATGCAAATTCAACAAACTAATTCTTACACGTCCGTAATTTATGCTGTTCACTGAATCGAATATGTTGCTGTTCAGTCTATCGAACCTGTAATGTTACATTTTTGTTGTTCATTTAATAGAGTATTCACTCAATCGAACGTCTACTGTATGTGGATTTTTTTCTTGTTCTATAATTTCCCCCAATTTGTCGTAGAAATCCTCTTTTAATATTCTTTTTCTGCCAACAACAATCGAAAAATTCAAAAATAATACTATTGCTAAAGAAATGTAAATCAGAAGAGATACAAAACTACAGACCAATAAGCCTCATATCCAGCCTATGTAAACTTTGCCCAAATTATTAAAGAAAGGGTAAACAGAGTTTTAGATGACAAGTTGGGTTTAGAAGTAATTTTTTATTAATGAACGAACTATAAGTTATAAATTAGCTGATTGAGAAATGCAATGAAAACTTGTCGCTACATTTAGCAGTAGTAGACTTTAAAAAAGCATTTGATACCGTGGAGCATTAACCAATGTTAGAAGCATTGAAAAGACGCGTTGCTCACCAGTATATACGAATAATACAAAACATACATGAAGGATCCCAGGCAAAAATTAGTTTAGAGAGGGATACTGAATCTTTTGAAATACAAAGGGGAGTTAGACAAGGAGATCCAATCTCTCCAAACCTCTTCGGCAGTTTAAAAAAAATATATTCCAATCACTAAATTGCGGGTGATGCGAACAACTTAAGATTTTCGGGTGATGTGATACTCCTGGCAACTAGTAAGAAGTATTTAGAAGAAATGTTAAAAGAATTAAACACCGCAATGCCCAAACATCAAATGGGAAGATGAACTAGAGTACTAGAGGAAGCAGCTGGCGAAGATTGGTGGGAACTAGCAACAGATAAAAAGGAATGGAAGAAGAGGGGGGGGGGCTTTATCCGTCAACGGGATTCAGACGGCTTGATGAGGATGATTCTGAAATATGTAAACAATAGCCCTTGTGTGTTATAGATTAAAATTGGATTAAACGAAAAAACTGGGTTGTTGTTGGACTTATCTGTTTTGGGCGGTTTGTTTGTGTTCACGTGGCGCCTCCACCAGATTCATATTCTAACAATTTATTTCATTACTTTTGGGATGTTTATATTTGTGTTAGTGCGTTGGTGAAAACCATACTTTTAGTAAATTTCTAGAAATTATGAAGTATAATTATTATTTTATTATTTCATTTGCTTCTTTGCTAGTATTTAACCTTGTCTTCTATACAGAACTTCGCTGTTCATCTATAACAAACTGTTGAATCAAGTTTCCTAAAGGAACCTCCTTCACATTATTCCCTTCTTTCAAGCAAAAACTCAAAAAAATTGTTTTTCATTCGAAATTTCTAGAAATTATGAATTATTTTATTGTTTCATTTGCTTCTTTGCCAGTATTTAACTTTGTCTTCTATACAGTACCCTTCGCTGTTGACCTATAGCACACTGCTGGATCAAGCTTTGTTAAAGAATCACCTTCACGTTATTCCCTTCTTTCAAGACTAGCAAAAACTCTAAAAAATTCTATTTCATTCGAAACTTAAAAGGTACTTTAAGTCAAATAAATACCTGGTCCGCATTGGTACTGTTATCTTCGCAAGTTACTTTAAACAATTTAAAGTTAAGTAACTTTACTAAGAAGTAAGAGGACGAAGTTTAAGTTACTTCTGTGGCTGAATCACACCTAAAACAGCATTTACATTATTTTACACTGTTACGATTTTAGTTATGGAGTAAAATAGTGTTGCATTTAGTTTCGCTTACCAATTAATAAAGTCTCTAAAAGAGCGTACACATTAATGTAACAATAAAACTGAAGTAGCTGTAGACAGTAAAATGGTGGAAACAACTGAATGTAGACAAATCCAGTAAACCATTTAAATTTTTACAGTAGTCGATTTAGTGGCTAAACGCAAAAAGCCAATATTGTCCGTCGAGTCAGTGAAATGTAAAAACCAGACTAAAATTCAGTTCTCGTCTCGTAGCCACCTACCGAACATATAACAAAACTGTTCGTGTGCATTTGCATTCATTTGTTACTACAATATCTACTTTAATAAGTTTTCAGCGTAACAAATCTGATCGATTTTCAACTCGGTGCGACATTAGCATTCGATTAAACCGTGCTACCTGGTCCGAATAACGAGCTCGCATGGACGGAACGGATTCTGCATTCGGTTTGTTTTACCCACCAGGATTATTCAGATTATACCGTAATGACGTAAACTTAATTATTTAATTGCAAACAGTTCGATGTTCGCTTTATCATGTTTGATTTGTTACCGGCCATGTGTACATGCCATGTCCGGTTTTCCCAGACAAATACGCGGCTAAATTTACATCGTTAACTGGATAACGTATATTCCTGTAACCGTTATTAAAGTTAATTTGTTGAACAAATAGGTGTAAAAAATTTTTTAATTTTTTTCCTGGAATACCAAACGAATTCTCACTTAAATATTTGCATTCCTGGTATTTTTCCACATTGTTTATATTTGGGAATGTTATATAAGAGCGTTCATTTTTATCTAAGCTGGAAGGATATTTCAGATATAAAAATGTCCTTTTAATTAAATCTAATCTAACGATGATAATTAATAATGCAAAATAACGAAATAAATTATTCAAAATATAAAGTAAGAACGGTAATTTAACAGTCATTTAATTTCACTACTAAACTCCTTTATATCAAACATAAAAAATGATTCGGGGTTTGTTAAATTGTAGGAAAAGGGAATAAACCCTGTCAAATTTTATTACCTATAAAAGTATTTTTAGGAAGGTATTATAAAGTTGTAGTAGACGTCTATGACAGTTCATCAGGAATATCTTAAAAGCTTCGTAAATTTCACCAAGATTTTCTGGCTTGTCAAAGATATAAAATGATAGGGTTTTCTACGACGTTTTTAATCAATTTTTAGTTATAACTGATAATATTTTTTATCGTTTTTGTTATTGCTTGTTTATATTTTATAGGGCGTTACTGGCGTTTTAGAAAGGACAAATCTGGGGTTGACCAATGAGGCACTTGTTCTGAACTAGGTCTGAAGCCTTTCAAGGCATTTTATTTCAATTAAGGACAATTTAAGGAAATTCAGGGCAGGCTATCCGTAATTTTAAGCTTGATTATTTTTTTAAAATAATTTTCATACACTTCGTGAAAGCATTCATGGGAAAGTCGTTACAACTTTAGTGTAGTCGTTGGTATTTTGTTTCTTTGGGTAGTTTAGCTTGAGGTAATCCAGGAGGTTCTGAAGTAACTTGAAATAGCCCGAAGTCGTTCAAGACAAGTTTAGGGATACTTGAGGGTAATCCAAGATAGCCTCTGACAATTTTCTATCTTTTTGAGGCTGTTCGGGCGATGTCTAGCAATAATTATTGTAGGAATACTCTTGACGAAGTTAGTTCTAAGACCTGTTTCAAGATAAATAAGTATTATAAAGACATTTTGTTATCTCTATGTTTCGGCCTTAGAAAAGTTCGGTATAAAATATTTTTTGGAAAATCTTTGACGAATGTAAAGGGTTGAGATGTCAAAAACTCCAGAAGATTTTTCGAATGTTCTATTTTGTTATCTTTGCAATAAATAATGAGATAAAATCTAATATAGTTTCTGACAAATGTACTTGTCCTAAGCTTTCAGTTTTCACTTACAAAACGTCTAAGGTTAGTTCCCTTAACTTTATGGAGTCCTGAATTTGGACTTGTCCTCGATTTCCAATTAGTAAATCCCATCACGTAGGAAACGAACTCCTCTTTAGCGGTCAGTCCCCCTCCGAGTTTTTCGTTTTGGGTTTTTATATTTCGTATTCATAGTAGAGATCGTCCTGGATGGAAATACGTCGGAAGCAATCGGTTTTTCAGGAGAAGAAGCGCGTCGCTGAAGGCGCATTCTGAATAAGTGTGCAAACAAACAAGGCGTTATTTGTCAAGTAAACTTATACATATTTATTATAATTGGTTGTCGGTTGGCGTTTGCACTTACAGTCGTCAATCTCTTGGGTCTCGCAGCCTTAGGGCAAACACGGTCCATTCGCGCTAAAGCTGACTGTATTATTTATGTGCCCTTCTATTTGGGTCGTCGTGCCAATTGGAAACCGAATCTGAAAGTAGTGTGAGAACGGGACAGATAATAAAAGCACTTCAAAACTGTTTGGAGGGAGAACGGAGTCCGCAGAATACGAATTGGAACGTCCGTCGGCGAAGACGCATGCTACGCATACAGAGCAAAGCCTGGGGGTTAGAGGAGAGGAATTTGGTTGGTGGGGCTTCATGGAGAACGGGGTTAGAGGATATGAAGTCTCTCGGTTGCGGATCAGTCGATACAGGATCAACAACTCCCAACTTCCTCATTTCCGAGAGCAATCAACATCCAACGCGTACGCGTGCAAAATCTCAATGCATGCACAGGGGAAATATCCACGGGTTATAATTAATCCTATCCAAAGTGTTTCCACGTGGTGTGCACAGTTTGTAAAGCGCCCTTTTAGCCGGAGCCGACCCAAATTTAAACAAGAAAATCGCTTTATAATGAATTTTCCCACACGGGATAATACTGATTATCACAGATATCGATATAATTGCCATGAAATTCACGCGCAATCCGAATTTCCCCGCGTAAAGCTCGACGTCTAAATGCATTTCCCCCCAAATTTCCAAATTTTGTTATCATACTTACTTGAAATTGAAATGACACAACAATTTCAGTACAGCCAATACAGAACACTACAATGTGTCCATCAAGCTAATGAAGACCGCTTCCCTATTGATTTGGGACAAGAACTAAACGAAACTTGTAGGTTTCTATAGATCAGAATTACAGAAAACTAAAATATCCAAAATAGGAAACACTGGATCGACTGAGTCAGAATAAAATATCCGCGAAGGTTTGCCTTCTTTCATTTGAAATTTGGCCATTTTCCTTCCGTAGTTCTTCCTCTTACTATTTTCTTACATCTTCAAAGCGTAGTGTTAAACTTTCGCTTTGCAACCAGGAGAACAACACAGTCCTGGATTTTTAAAATCCGGGCTGACTAAGATTCTTGTTAAGTAAGTTAGTCAGCCAAATGGCTAATGAGTTAATAATCATAAGACTAGCTAGAAATCGTATACCATAATTATAATATTAACTCTTATAATTGCACAGTATAAAGAATGAAGGATCAGCTGTTGAATGATTGTTGTTGATGTAGTCCACCTGTTCTTGAAGTTAGCCTGATATGGTTGCCTCAGTACAAGGTGAGGTAATAATATAAATCATTAAATTTGGAAAGATTAGAAACATCCTGTAAAACTATTGATAGGGCACACTGCCTTATCATTTATTGTGAATCTGATTTGACGAGAGAATAAGACGAGAAAAATAACTTTTTAGAAAATTAACACAATTTTTGTATTTTTTTTTGACGTAACTAATTACATGGTTGCTTAGCGAGAATTCGCCATCTATATAAATTATATATTTGCGCAAACATACCGCCCGCCTTGAAATGTCATTTCAATAAAATTGACAATGAATAAAACGTTGAAACACATAATAAAGCATAAAAACAATCTACAAAACTACAATACATTAAATTCTAAAAGAGTAATCACACATAATATGTCGTTGACTGAATACAATGTCAAATTGCAATAGTTCATGTTCACCCTTATTAATTAATTTCCTCTTGGTCATTATTTGCTGCGATAGGTAACTCGCACACCTTGTTTACCGCACGTCTTATGATTCCATTAATTGTTTTAATCGATACAACGCGCGTAACACCGTCTGGCCCTGGATGGGTCTCAGAAACCCTACCTAAAGGCCACCTTAATGGAGGGAGGTGGTCCTCCTTTACGACGACCATCGTTCCTGCCTTTAAACTGTTGCTGTGGTTCCTCTGCCATCTAGGGCGCTGTTGCAACTGGGCCAAGTATTCAGATGACCATCGCCTCCAAAATTGCTGCAATAATTGCTGGACTCGTTGGAATCTTTTCAGCAATCCAAACTTATACATTGTGAGGTCTGGTTCAGGGAGTGCCGCCAGAGCTTCTCCTATTAAGAAATGTGCAGGGGTGAGGGGGTTCATATCTTCAGGATCGGCGGATAAGGGTGTTAGTGGTCGAGAATTGAGACAAGCCTCTATCTGGGTTAACAAGGTATAAAATTCTTCATAATTTAGATGGGCGTCTGACAAAGTTCTCCGTAAATGGCGCTTAATCGACTTTACCGCAGCCTCCCACAACCCGCCAAAATGAGGCGATCGTGCAGGTGAAAAATGCCATTGAATCGCTTGAGATGTAATAAAATTTGAAACTTCATTGTTGTGTTTGTTAAGTAATTGGTTTAATTCCCTTAACTCGTTTTTTGCCCCTACAAAATTGGTTCCGTTATCTGAATAAATATGACAACATTTGCCCCGTCTTGAAATAAATCGCTTTAAAGCTCCCAAGAATGCTTCGGTGGTCAAATTCCCCACGAGTTCTAAATGAATTGCCTTCGTTGAGAAACATACAAAAACACACATATATGCCTTTATTAATTTTCGTGATCGCGATGGCCCTTCTTTAATTAAGAACGGTCCGCCGTAATCTACTCCGCATATTGAAAATGGTCTAGATGGCGTCACTCGAGAATCGGGAAGATACCCCATTATTGGTTGCACAGTACGAGGTTGCGCTCGGAAACATTTTATACATTTGTGAATGACACATCTAACACTATTGCGCCCTGCTAAGAGCCAGTACCGTAGCCTAAGGCTAGCAAGAACATGCTGCGCTCCAGCATGCAATAATCGTTTATGTTCGCTTTCAATTAGTGATTTTGTGAAATCGTGAGAGGATGGTAAAATTGCTGGGTGTTTTTGAGTGTAATTAACATTCGCGTGCCTAATTCTACCGCCCACCCTCAGCACCCCATGTTCGTCTAAAAATGGCTTCAAAGAAAGTAGTTTGCTGTTCGAACGTACATTTCCCGTATGTTTTAGTGATCGAATTTCTTCCGCAAATGTCTCTCCTTGTACTAGTTTAACGAGGTAATCAATCGAATTGTTTAATTCCTGCACACCAATCGAACCTGTCACTCTATTTTCTCGCGGACATCTTAGATTACGCTGAAATCTAAAACAATATGCTATGACACGCTGCAATTTCGTTATATTTGAAAACCGGAGTAAAATGCTTTTACTAAATTCGTTGTTGATGGTTACGTTTGCGTAACTGGATTGTACCTTCCGTAATTCTGGCACTTCCATGACATTCGGTGCTGCCATCGGCCATGCATGATCGCTCTGGCTTAACCAATTGGGACCGTGCCACCATAACCTTGCTTGAATTAAGTCCTTTACACTACATCCCCGAGAAATAATATCAGCTGGATTATCTTTAGAACTAACATGTTTCCAATTGCTACTACAGCTGAGTTCCTGGATCTGCGTTACTCGATTTGCGACAAAGGTTTTGAGCTGATTTGGTGACGTAGCCAACCAAGCTAATACAATTGTGGAGTCGCACCAATAAAATATGTTATTTACGTTAACGTTTGTAAGTGAAATGACTAATTTTTTCATTAATTTGCTTAAAAGCAGCGCACCGCAGAGTTCGAGACGGGGAAGTGACACTGATTTAATGGGTGCAATTCGCGATTTGGCACATAACAATTGTACTGATGTGTTATTTGTTGCATCTGTGGAACGAAGGTATATGGACGCCCCATAACATGCCTCGGAGGCATCTGAGAACCCGTGTAATTGACTTATTGATATGTGATTGCAAATAACACATCTGGGTATATTTAAACTATTTAAATTCTGCAGCTGTTCAAGAAAATGTACCCATGATTTCTGAATGTGAGGTGGAACAGGATCATCCCACTTTAACTGAAGCTGCCACAATAACTGTATTATGCTCTTTGCTACTACAGTAACTGGGCCAATTAACCCCAAGGGATCAAATATCTGCGCGATTATTGAAAGAATTTTTCTTTTCGTTACGTTTGAAATATTGCCATCAAAAGTTACAGGATATCTGAATGTATCTGATTCTGAATTCCACTGTAAACCCAAAGTTTTAATTTCCTTTTTGTCGTGAAGCATAAACTTGACATTCTTCTCTTGGCCTAACCCTTCTAAAATACGATCGTCGTTGGCTGCAAATTTCCGTAATTCGAAACCGGCAGAATTTAAAATTGATGTTAAATCGCGGCGTAAATTTATAGCATCCTCGATGCTGGATGCTCCGGTAAGAACGTCGTCGACATACATATCGGTTTTCAATGCCCTGGAAGCCACTGGATAGGCCTTCTCGTTTTCTGCTGCTAATTGCTTTAAGCATCTAACCGCCAGAAACGGGGCCGATGAAGTCCCGTAGGTTACTGTATTCAACCTATATATTGTCACCGGCTGATCTGCGTTGTATCTCCAAAAAATTCGTTGCATATCTCGTTGGTTCTCATCTACTAAAATTTGTCGATACATCTTCGCGATATCCGCAATAAATACATACCGAGGTATTCTAAATCTCAAAATGATTGAAAACAAATCATCTTGTATTGTGGGCCCTACTTTAAGAGTATCATTTAATGAGATTCCTGTGTTTGACTTGCTTGATGCATCATATACAACCCTTAATTTAGTGGTTGCACTCTCTTCTCTTACGACTGCGTGATGTGGAATATAATAATAAACGTTTGGTTCGGGCTTTGTTAAACTAATCCGCGTCATGTGGCCTAATTGTTCATATTCCTTCATGAAGTTTGAATATTCGTGTTTTAGATTCGAATTTGCTGAAAATCGTTTTTCTAGAGCAAAAAAACGTCTCAGTGCTGTTTTTCGAGAATCGCCCAATTGTAACATATTGTCTTTAAATGGGAGATTTACAATAAAGCGTCCGTTCGCGTCGCGAACAGTTGTAGCCATAAAGTGGTTTTCACATTCGCGCTCTTCTGGTGATAAATTAGGTCGTTGATTGCATTCTTCTAATTCCCAGAAACGTTGCAATTGCGCTTCGAGAGTATCGTCGTTATTTGCGTCACCTATGCTAACATTACAATAAACTGTACCTTTACACTGATTTCGATTTGAATTGATACCCCCGGCAATGATCCAACCTAACTGAGTTCTATGCAGCCTTGGCTGTCCTTTGCCTAAATTGAAATGTTCTGGGCATAACAATTCCCAAAATATTTCGGAACCCAGCAAAACGTCAATTTTTGCACCATTATTGAACGACGGGTCCGCGAGAGTAATGTTTTCCGGTAATTTAAGATGAGATGCTGAAACAGACACGGTTGGTAAATTTTCCGTGATTTTTGGTAAAACTAAACATGAGATTGTCTTCAAAAAGGAACTGTATTTCGATTGTACGGTGATTTGAGTTTTCTGCGTGATATTTGTGATTAGCTGGTTAATTCCCGAAACCGGCAAAATTAACCGTTGACATTGCAGCTGTAATAGTTGTACTATCTCCTGTGTTACAAAGTTAGCCTGAGAAGCGCTATCTAAAAGTATGCGACATTCGTGAGGTTTTCCGGAATTGTCAAAGATATTGGCTACTGCTGTTGGCAACAAAATTGTGGAATTTGCATTGTTTGCACAATGAGTTGTTACTGTTGCCTGTGACTGCTTATTTTCCGGAGAGAATTTTGTTACATTAGTTGAACCTGTTGTGTTATTTAACGTAGATTTTACTTGTTCGTCTTTATCTAAATGAATTAATGTATTATGCCTAAGATTGCATTTTCGACAATTTGTTGCCCAACATTTCTGAATGAAATGATCGGATCTGAAGCAATTAAGACATAATTTAAGCCGCTTAACTTCATCAATCCTTTCCTGAATGGACATTTTTAAGAACAATTCACATTGATGTAAATAATGCGACCCCTTACAATGATGACATGTAATCTTGAATGTACTTGCGTAAGACGTAGTATGATTTGGGTTACTAAAGTTTTTATTAATTGAAGGTTTGAATGTATGTTGAGGCTGTGATTTTTGCGGTGGTTTGTGTATACCCATTATTTCTAATAATTGGCATCTTTTCGAGAGAAATTCTGTAAATTCATTAAAAGTTGGCAAGGTGTTGCTAGTTCGTTGTGATTCCCACTCTTTATTTGTGTTAAAGTCTAGCTTTTGTGCTACTAAATAAATAATTAAAGTATCCCAAAACTCAACCGGTTCGCCTAAAGCCTTTAATGACCTGATGTGTTTTAAAGTAGTATCTAATAATTGCCTTAAGGCTAAATGTGATTCCTTAATTATTGGCGAGATATCGACTAATGCTTTGACGTGACTGTGAATTATCAACCTTTTATTTTCAAATCTTTCCCTTAAAAGATCCCAAGCGATTTCGTAATTTGCGGCGGATATTTCTAGGGCTTGAATGACTTGCGCAGCTTCGTTCTTTAAGGATGATCTTAAATAGTGAAATTTTTGTACGTTAGTCAACGAGCGATTTTGATTAATTAATGAATCGAAAGTATCATGAAAGTGAGTCCATTGATCATGCGCACCATTGAATGTAGGCAAATTAATTGTAGGCAATTTGATCTGTGGTTCGAAGGTTACCGATTGTGGTTGCTGTTTTGGCGTAGTAAATTTTAGAATTAAGCCTTCTGAATTCGCTACACATTTCGCGTATGACTCTTCAAATTCGTCCCAAATTTCGGAAGATGGTTCAAAATCACTTTTAATGTCTATTTCTGATTGTACCTTTTCAAACTCATCCCAACAAAGTTTAAATTTTTCTAGACGTGTACCTAACTGATGCACGTCGACGTTTTCCTTGTCTAAATTGTTTAAAAATGTTTGAAATCTACTTACGCGATCTGAAATTAAACGCCGTTTATTGAGAAGCTTTTCCAACGTATCTGGCGCCATTTCAAATATCTAATTAAATGTTTTTCACTATCACAGCTGGAGGCTTGTTAACTAAATAAACCCTTACGCCAACCTTGCTGAAGCCGTTGATGCTTGTTTGTGGAACTCCATAAAATTTGCTTGTCACTTGGTCGTCAAATTTCTTGAATTTTGAAAACTTTTGACCTCTTGATATCGAGGAATTCGTCGCGATGTTGGAAACTCCTACACGTGCTCACCGATTTATTTGTACTTCTTCGTATCACTGACGAGTATTCGTGAATTTGATTTTATAATCTGACGAGTATTCGTAAATTGGATTTTAATAATCTGACGAGTATTCGTGAATTGGATTTTAATAATCCGGCTCGAAATGGACCATATGATAGGGCACACTGCCTTATCATTTATTGTGAATCTGATTTGACGAGAGAATAAGACGAGAAAAATAACTTTTTAGAAAATTAACACAATTTTTGTATTTTTTTTTGACGTAACTAATTACATGGTTGCTTAGCGAGAATTCGCCATCTATATAAATTATATATTTGCGCAAACAACTATTAACCGGTGGCGACCTGAAAATATTTTCTGTACCTATCATGATCGTTAGGGTTTCATGACCTTTCATATGATTCAGGCTGTAAACCCTCTAACTCTAAGGAAAAACTGTGCGAACGTGGTTATTTGAAGTAACAAAAGTACCAGAAAAAGGGGGAATTCTTTCAGATTAAATAAGAAATGACAATAAACAACGCACGTGCGCACACTTTCACAGTGTACAGCAGTTAATGCAGCGATTCATCTTCATCGTTACTTCTGCTATATCATTACTTTCGGTGTTGGACCAAAAGGGTCTTCCTCGTATTCGGAACAACCCCGAGATTGGATATTTATACGGTCCACTAGCATCGGTCGACCTCTCACGCCGTTGACTCAGTTTTGTCGCGAGCAAAGCATTTATTATTCTGGCGCAGATTGCTCACCCGGGTGCCATTTGAAAAGCTCAAAGCAAAGAAACACCCCCTTTTCGCCCTCTATCGTCCTGTATTGAGTGGCGCCTCTTAAGTGCGCTGCTTTCACGGCAAAGACTTCATTATGATTCTTTAATTTTAAAACGTGTACACAACAATTAAATACACAGAAGAAGTAGATGTTTGCCAAAGAACTAAACGAGTTCCGTCCCCTCCTTTATCCGAACTAACGATTGAATGAATTTCCACGTTTATCTTATTTGGACAAATTGATGAGAAACTTAACACAGTAGGAAACTTCGTGTTGTTTACAGACCAGTAACTTCGTTTAATGCCTGTTTTTGGCGTTCGTCACATCAACCGAAAAACACTGTATTATTTACTATTAAGGAAAGGATACCATCCTTTTCAAACAGGAAATCGAATCCGCGAGCATATAATCTGGCCATTGGCGTTCATAAAATATTAGATAGTTTTAGTTTTATTCGTAGTTAAGCGAATTCTGAAGTAAGTTTGATACAAAATCTTACGCGGGCTTGCAAACTAGACCCGTCCAGGGTTGAACTGGCACCATCTTTTCAGGGGCACCAAAACTAAGTAAAGGTCACTCAATTGGAAAGATCTGTTGTAATCGCATATCTAGAACCTAAAGAACTTACATTTAAATTGTGTTAATAAGAGGGACCCTAAATTCAAAAGTTTAGGGTTAGGGTTTAGGGTCCGGAGCTACAGCACACTAGCGCCCCGGGCAAGCAACAGATGATATTGCTTCGCCTGTTTTAATATGAATTTTTAGAATTATTTTGTAACGAAAAAGTAAACCTTCTTTCTTAGTACCTAAAGATATCGAAATTTAAGAAAGTGCAAGGAGGGTTAATTTTTATTATTCTTTATGAAAAAGAGTGCCCCAAGCTTTTAAATATGATTTACAAAACCATAATCTAAAAGTACTCATGGTAAGTTCTTAACTGGCTGTATTCGTGATAAACTAAATCAAAAATGAATATGAAATTCAAATTCAAATTCCATATTTTTAAATAAATGCAGACCGATAACATTGTTTTTGTAACTTATATTTGAAGTGTTTTGCGTGTAATTGGTACATTTTTGTCCCCCTTGCACATGTGTATGACATATTGAAGCATGCTTATGGACATTTACTACATTTTGAAGGAGAAAATGGGTCTTTTGAAATCTAAATGACCGATCGGAAAAGCGCGAAATGTAGAGATGCTGCTGATTTCGTACACGCCACTGTAATAAACACGATTCAATATTCTTCGGTGCAATAAATATTTTTAATGTTTTTAAATATTCTTTCCCCTTTAAAGCATTGCAAAACAAAGAAAGAAAAGTAAATAAGTAAAGTTTTCACACAAGTTATAATCCAAATTTGGGTTATATTTAGTTATTAAGTTTAATTTTGTAGTATTACGAAAGGCGATTGAATATTAATTTTCGGAAAGATGTCTTTCATTATTTGCATTAAATTGGAAAGCAGTGTTAGGGGCCATTAATTTCAAATTTATTGACAACTTCCTTACAATTTGTTGCTGGAATTCAAACGTCGCCATTTAATCATAAACGAATTTAATGTTCAGTTTAATGTATTAAACGTCTAGAATTTTTGGGTCTATGAACGAACTATTTTTTTGTTATGTAATTTTGAACAATTTCCAATCGTCCAATCAATTATATTAAGTTGTTTCTAACGATTGAAGTTTAAAAGGTGAATAAGGTCAAGTATTTGCAAAAAAGTTGGGGCTTTTCAAATAATCCAAAAATACCAAAGTACTGAGAATGTCAATAATTCCGAGCTATCTCAACTATTTACCTGACAGTAAAAATGTGGATTTATTTAACTTTCGACGGCTTCCTCAGGCCTTACTAATTAAGTAAATATACCCGAGGGTAATTTTTATTTAAAGATTGCAACGGACGCATCCTGTCTATAAAATATAAATATTGATAGAGTCCACAGTCCGGAAATGATCTTATGCTCGAAACACGTAAACATCGAAAATGATTCAAGCTTGTGACGTGTTATCAAAGTTCGAGTTCGTTGAAATCACATCTACACACACATAAGCGTGAAAGCGTTTATTCAAGCCGTAGAAATGAATTTAAAAATATCAAAAGTTTATAAAACGCTTCTTTGTAGAAGGTCCTGAATAGATCGTAAATCGCTTTTTTTATTAATGCTAACTATTTGTATGCATTATAAAGACGCAAATACCAGGAAATACACACGTGATAAATACTGCCTGCATCGAAACACACGTAATGTCCATTAGAACTATCAAAGGTTTATCTTTTAGAATTTTTATTCAAAACCCGTTGTTCAGCAGCACCGTCCACCGTGACCGACAAACAATCAGTGGTTTATTTTCGTGGGAAATAAAAAACATTGCTGCATTCTATGGAATACTTACATAGTGAAACGATATTTCCTACTGTTATCTTTGAATTGTTTTGCAAGAGTGATTATTATTTTCTTTGGAAATTTGCTTATTATTAGAGTACTGTTATTTCTTAGAATTTAGAATGATTGATAAATCTTGGTGTTTTTGTGTCTAATTTTATATTCATCCTTCATACAGATTGCATTAATACTGTAAATTTTGCTTATTTATGTACATGTATGTATTTAGCTTTGTATTACATTATTATACTGAAAACAACCGGATTTTTGTTTATTGTCAACTCCACCTAACATTTCAAAGTGCCTGTGTAAAGTAAAATGTTTTAAAAATGCCATCTTAGTTGCAAAGCCCTGTTCAGCAGGTTTCCACCAAACTTTTAAATTTTGTAATGTTCGATGTTTTCATTAAATTATTAAGTGTATTATTGTTTGCCAAACGGGTGTCAGATTTTCTCAAAAACTTCAAAATGCTCATTCAAAAAATTAGAACAATTTTGTGTGTATTGTGCGTTCCAGTAAAAGTTCATCAGGTTATTATCCTTTCGTTAAGCAAGTTGAATTTGCAGTTGAATACTTGAATTTCTGGTGGATGTCATTTGAGCAATATAATATTGGAACAGAACGATTTTCGGTTGTAAAATTTGATATGTAATGCATAACGTCTATTAGAGAATCACTTTCGATTTTTTACGAGAGATGAAACCCTCCTTAACTTTAATGGTCCCTCATCGAGGCCAGTTTAAAAAGAAGGAAATTGCAGGATAGTTAAAATGTAGAGCGTTTTCGCTATAAAACAGGCACGGTTTACTGTTCAAAGAGGTGGATAATTAGTTTTAGGGCAACTCTCACAAACAATAAGGAAGTTGTATTAAAACTCGATTTTTTCCCGATCATTTTTGGACATATTTCTCTCGGTAATAAGTCTATATTAAAAGGGTTGGCTTTCGTTTATTGCCTTCTTGTTTTCGCAACGTTCGCTTATAAATAATGGCCGTTCGAAGTTGGAAATTGTGAAAATTCTGTTTAAATTTATACGTAACCGTCATATTAACGCGGCATTTAATATTCACCACTTATTTAGGGGTCGCCGACTGTTTCAGGGAAAGTTACCCTAATTGCTGAAGTAGTAGCTACTCAGAATCGTAGTTAAATGTATAAATTCTATTCGCTTAAAAGCTCTTATTAAGCACGCACGTTCATAATTCCGGGCTTAGGGGGTGCATACTTTTTAGAGCTTTGGATTGCTGCAGCTTTTCGGGGTAAACGAACTGATAATAGTCGCAAATAAAACCTTACACCTTAAAATAAAGGCATTAATCCTACTTTAATACGTCAACCACCCTATTTAGTGTGTTGATCTTTTAAATGTGTTTCGAGCTGTCAGGGAATTTTATTTCAGTTAACTCGCGTGAGTATCGTTCATTTTAAAACATTCATATTTTGTATAATAAAGACACATTTTGTACAAGCTGTGGGTAGTACGTTGTGTGCATTCTACGTTTTATGTGCAATAAAATTATGCAATATAAAAGAAGATATGAAGGGATTAGGGGGAATGGTTTGCAGTTACGCGTACTAAAGCAAGGATGCCTTGAATACGAAGCTGCCTTGATTATTTTGTGTAATATTTTCAAAAGTAACGCTGTAGCTTTTACTTGATGCTTGTTTTTTGTTTGGGAGGGTAAAAATGCTACTTTTATGTTGCCTAGCGCTTTTTGTGTAGTTAATTAGCTTGCAGATTTATTCTTTCCTAACAATTCCAGTGCTTTATTTGCCAATAGTAAATATAGTGGGTATATATCGTTGTTAAACTTTTATTACGCAAAAACATGTTGACGGTTATTTAATATTTTCTGCTCCAAATTGAACTAAATTAGATGGTTGCTTTATGGGCTAGGCATATTTTTATTGTATTTCAACTTACTGAATTTCTGGATTCAGAGGATCTAACACCTAACATTAGCCTTCGTTCAATCACAGAAATTATTCAAACGTTTAAACTTCGACAACCGTGTTGTTATTGAAGTATTTTACAAGAAACAGCACTGGAGGCAAAAGCTTTGCTTTTAAAGGCATTAAAGTTACTGTCGATAATTATTCATTTTGGATATTATTTTGGAATTTGATATCACATATCACAAGTTTTATTCAGAGACATTGATATAATAACGAAGCTTCCGTGCCCAAAAAATCATCGTGTTGTAATCATTTTATGAAGTAGTCTATTCTTCAGATTTATTTTTTAAAATACACATTGAGCCCGGCAGTACGGCAGGGTGTCCGCACGTAGTACTGCAATATAGAAAGTTAAACAAAGACCTGCTTGGTCAGAACTTGAATGGGTGACTACTCTGCGGCTCGGTGTGCTCGGCCCCCTCGACACTGTAAAGGTATAAAAGGACAAAAGGAAAAGGAAAAGAAAGAAAATACACATTGTAGGTGTTGATATTAAATGTAACGAAAGCTAAAATCGTAAGAATTTTTTCGCTGCGTGTTGTACTTCTATCTGTCTGATGAATTTTGCAAACTGTAAAATTTCATTCTTCATTTTTTTGCAATTTAAATTTATGGTTTTCTGAAGAAAAAAAATTAGATTTCTCTTAAAGAATAGTTTTAATAATTGTAGAGGCGTTATTAATGATGAATCTTACCTTCCCAGATTATGTTAACTTGTTAGGTGGAAAACTAATGATTTCTTAGGACATAACTTTTTTGAGAATGAATTAAACCTTTCTTTAAATCATTCAGCTGATTTCTCTTAAATACCTACTTTCTAAGGTGCATATTCATCTGTTTTAGACTCTTCTTAATATTATCACAATTGGGCAATCTATAATTTAAATACACTTCATAGAGTTTGTTTATTTTTAATTGAATTGAATTCAGTAACAATATATTTACATATGAAGCGTTATATTGGTTATAATAATAAAAACAACTTTAGTAGCAAGACGCAAAAACTACTCTCATTCTATAATCTATGTATAACAGGTTATTGTTTCTGTAGAAATTGCTTTTTATTTTAAGTATCGTCGTTATTTTTACTTTGGGAAATATTGAACATTCTTTTGCATTATTTTTTTATTCTGTTAGGGTTGTGTTCAAGTTTGAATACCCACTTTCTTAGTCTAAAATACCACAAAGAATACTGAGAGATTCTTGCACATTACAGCCGAAGACCCGTTAAAAACTAATTTTTGGGTTAATCATAGTTTTGATAAATCAGAAGTTTTCTTTTTATTTAATTGTAAATTGTAAATATTGTTGAGCTTCGCTTCGTTTCACATTAATTCATCCGTTTTTCTGTTATAATTCTTTTGTATGAATTTATTCCTGTCCTGAATATTATATTGGTGCTTTATTTGTAGTGTTACAAAATTATCAGATTACAACCGTGCCACTTGCATTTGTTCCTGTGTGTACATATGTAGGTAGTAAGTTCAAAGTTAATCCAGTTTGTGGTTATGAAATATTTTCAGCAGTTGAGATTCTCTCCAAAAATTTAACAAAAGCACAAAATAAATAAGACGAATTTCCTTCGGTTTTTGATTGATGTTTGGAATATCTTGATATTTTGATTTTCCGTTTCATTTTAGTCCAGAATTTTTATGGTTTATATTTTTATTATTATTTATTTACTTACGTAAATTGTTTGTGCGTATGTGAAGCTTATGGCAGGATATTATCTTCATTTTTTTCGTTAGTGTTGTTTACTCTTAAGTAGCTTAAGAAAGGTTTTTCTTGTAGCTTAGGATAATAATATTTTTTGAGAAAGACGTAATTGTCAGTATTATCGTTGAAATGAATGCCTGTAGATATCACGTGCAGCCAAAATTATCCCAAAATTAGTATAAGCGGTTGCCTTCATTCATCTTGTAGCCAAAAGCTGTTATCTACAAAGTCTCCAGCAAGTGCTGCGTACCCATGAAACACCGGTTGGCATAGAAACCGGAGCTTTTGCACCCATCCTCGATAGATAATATAAGCAATGTTTCGCAGATGCTTGGAAAATTTACATAGAGTTACTTGTATTTTGTTACACAAAAGTGCCACACAGTTCACGTGTTTCCTGTGCTTACAGGGCTTTTGTTTATTTTGTTTCACAGATGACTTGCCTTTCTAGTTAAGTTTTCCTTCGGCTTGTCTCGGTTTGTTTGATGTGTACCTATTTCTGGGTTTCAATACAATGGAGAACTGTTTTGTTTGATAGCTCTCATGTAATTTCCGCTAAATATCTGCACCTATAAATACGTTTAAATACCCTTGTTTCGATGATACACCAGTTGCGGCACTTCCTTATAACTTTAGCTGTAGACTTAATCCGTTCGGATAGATTCTGTCAATTTACGAAAAGCTTTTGACTTCTTCTTCTTCTTCGCAGTATCAAAGCCAGCTTTTAAAAAATGTTAAAACACGGCTTGAGGGCCCATCAATAAAAATAATGTGGAAGATGTCATAAGCTCTAGTTTTTTGAAAATTTCGCAGGAAAAGCTTGACAATTTCTCAGTGAAAATTACGCCAAGAAGGCGTTAAGGCTTCAATTTCAAAATTCATAGACAAGCTAGGGATCTTTTTAATAAAAATTATATCAAAAGTTTTAAGCTGTGGAAGTTTTTGAAAAATCCTGTAGGAATTAGGCTTTAAACTGTTGAAACTCCAAATAATTAAAAATTATATGCAAAGACGGAGATTTTTGAATTAAAATTATATCAGGAAAGCTTAGCATAATTGAAACTCTAGTTTTTGAAAAACTATAAACAAAAACCGGAGAATTTCTCAATAAAAGTTACGCCAAGAAGGAGGGCCCAATGTTGAAAGCTTCAGCTTTTGAAAAATTTTGAAGGAAGAGCTTGGAAACTGTTCAAGAACTAATTAGACTTTAAACTGTTGAAATTCCATTTCAAATTTTTAAAAATTACAAGCAAAGATTGAGAGTTTTGAATGAAAATTATATCAAGAAAGCTTTGCAGAATTGAAGCTCTAGTTTTTGAAAAATTATAAAAAAAAAACTTGAGAATGTTTTAATGACAATTACGTCAAGGTTTTAAAGCTCCTGTTTTTGAAAAGTTCTGAAGGAAAAGCGTGAGAACTATTGAAGAATTATAAACGAAAGCCCAAGAATTTCCAAAGGAAATTACGTTGAAATTTGAAATTATTAATCCTCCATTAAAGGAAAAACGGTAAAAATTGTTTTGCAAAGTATTTAAGGTATTTCAGCTTCAGCTTTTTGAAAAATGAAAAATGAGAGACCAAGAATTTCGTAGTAAAAATTACGTGAAGGAAGTTATGAAATATTTGAAACTCTAATTTGTCTAAAACTTCAAAACGGAAAGCTTTGGAATTTTTCCATAAAAATTGCGTCGGTTTTAAAGTAGTGAAATTTCATATTTCTGGAAAATTGTGAAGATAGGTTTGCAAATTTCTTGAAGCAAAATAGGCTTCGAAATACCAAATTTCTAGTTTTTTGAAAAACTGAATTATTCGTTATTATTGTAACAAGCTCAAATATTCTTTGAATTTAAATTGAAAAATAAAGTAAAAATGAAATGTGCTGAAACCGAAATGTTTCTAGTGTAGGATTAAGCTGTTGTGGATATTTATTAGTATTATCAATGGGACTTAAGAATCAATTACCTATATTTCCATATAAATATTAAGCATTGTGAAAGTTGATAGTTTTGCCATGTTGAACCTTTATCTATGAAATACAAAATATTTTTAAGAAAACGCATCCCCCAAACTGAAAAATTTCAATGGAAACTCGTTTCAAATGGAAAACGGAAGAACACTAAGGGAATATTGGATTTATAAAGCATTTGAGGTTATTACAATTAGTGAATAAAGAGATTTTGGGAATTTTCTTTTGTGTGCTGTTCTTTTGTCTGACGTATTTTCATTATTGTGTACGATTCGGTTATGATATTTAAACGTTTCTTTTTGTTCCATGTAAATACGAAAACCACGACTGACATAGCCGGGAAACGGGGAATTCATCAGGTTTGTTTTTTCGAAAACGTAATAAATTAAATTTAGCTAAAATAAGAACCGGGTTTCTTGGGCCCACTCGAAATCAATTCCGTAAAAAGACTTATTTAATTAGTGAAAACCTGAATTGGTAAGAAAAATGACAGAGTTGTTCTCTGAATTTTTATGCTCACAAATTATTTTTTCCACCCTTTGGCGAACTTTGAAAACCGTAGCTTTTTTCTGTAAAGTCCACAAAAACACCAGAAAGGCTTCGGATAAAATAGAACTGTTTACTAATGTGCATGTATAATTTATTAGAAGCCGTTATTTATGAGCTTATCGGATATTTTTACCAAGTATAAGTCTAATATTCTTTAACTAATAACGGGAAAGTCTCTCCTTTAACGTCTCCCTATTGATTGGGCGCTAAAGCAGTGAAAGCGCACCCTGTAAAAAACTAGCGTAATTATAGCCCTCCCTTGTTTTCCTACCCTAATTATGATTTTAGGACGTCGTAAATAATAATAGGCCCGCTTGATGGTTTTTTGCCATAATTTTCTACTTCATAAAGGAATTTTAATTAATATACTTTCGGTTCACTGGTGCTTTTCTGTTAGAAATAGACGGGCAAAGCCGTTTTTTTTTGTTATTTTCGAAAATTCCTCCCTGGAAATTATTGTTTGATACCTTAATTGAGCCTGTCGTTCTGTTAATACTTTGTTATCACGCTAGGGGTTTCGAGAATACCACTTTAAAGTACGTCATTAAAGGAAGCGGTTTAATTTTATGAATTTTGCGTTTTAAATCACTTCGTATCTTATCTAAAGGAGGTGTCTTGCCGTAATGGTGCCATGAAGGAAATATGAGGTTTTAAAAGTGTGGTTTTCTTTGATATTTTCAGAATAACCATAATAAAATGTTGGCAGTGATGGTTATTTAAACTGCTTGAATGATACACGTTATTAAGATTACGAATTCATTCATTCGATTTTATATTTACATTTCGTTTAAAGTACATCAGATATTTAAATTATTTACGCTGATGAAGATTACCTAATTATGACCTAATTACAATTTTGAAGGCTTAGTATATTTTAATTAAAGATAAATTTGGATGTTGCTCATAATTAACTTGAGAAATATAAGAAACTACATAAATTCGTGATAGTAACAAGGAAGTTATCAAAGAAATCAGAGGTTATATATTGATTTCAGAAATGTTAAGGAGCAATTAATATTTCCGTGGGTTTTCTAATTAAAGCACAATCGAACGGAATTGTATAAATACGTCTAAAGAAATGTAGCCTTTTTAATTATTTAGAATGCTATCCTTAAGTATCTGGATTTTTAGCGTAAGAATATCAATAGGTATTTATTTTTTGTTAGTTTTGATAAATTTTTGAAAGATTTTACTTTCTGCAAAAATACGATGTTATTAACAAATTTTGAAGGAAAGAAAAGCTTTAAATGTTTCTACTCTCGAATATTTATGTGTTAATGTAACCCATCTTTTGAATAAGCACTTTTTGGCTTTATTTTCTTTTTCGTTTTTGTCATGCTAATACTTAAGAATGAATATTAAAGCGCTCGCGATTTTTTTTACATGAAAATGTGCCCCTGAAAGGCAGTAAACTTGATATTAAAGAACGTAATTGATTTTTGAAATTTATATCACGAAGCTTTTATATATTTTTTATAAAACTTGTTTTTTGAGCATGTTTTTAACATTTTGCTTATGGAATTACTTATCAATTTATTATTATGAATATTTAATATTATTTAATTAAACAAACTAGCCTGAAAATGCGTTGTTCTTACAATATTTTTTATACGTGGAAGTTTTCAATTTAATTATATAAATTCATAAACCACCACCGCCATGGAGCAGTATTTATAAGTACAAAATAACACATCAATTACGTTTTCCGACCACAAATTTAGGGCAAACTGTTTTTGTGGATCGTCGGAAAAACGTGACGTAAAATTAATCAACTCGAACTTATAACTAGTAAATAAAAACAAAATTGACAACAAAATTTACATGACTTGAAAATTAATCCGAATTTAATATAGCGCCGGCTAAAATTCCGGCCGATTTGTAACGACCGACGGTTTAAAACTCGACGAACGTTAAAAGTGCCGGCGTGTTTTGTAATATATCAAAACCAACACGGTGTGAAAGAGTAAGATGGCCGTATTTCGCAGTAATAATTTTCCGGCAAAGCTCTACATAAAACGGTAACGACAGTCTGATGATGCACAGCCAAGTTGCACTGCATTGAGCGGTTTAATTAAGCATCAGTGACGAGAAAATTGCATTTTTATAGCACGTTGTGGCAGCGTTTAGCAGAGTAGAGCACCGGGACGTAGCCGTTGATGCTCATATGGTGCAGTTGCATCCCACGGCGCGACGCTAAATTTAATAATAGTTGCATAAAACTACCTATCAACTGATACTTTGTAAGTATAATGGCCTGTGTAGATGCATATGAATACACGAATATGAAAATTTGAAAGCGAATTTACGAGAATGCTTATTCAGGTTTACTGTGAAATTAAATTAGGTTTCTAAACCGCATGGGTTAAATTGCCGTGTATAAAGGTGTTTGGGCGTTTCAAAATTATCCCGTATTCATTTGTACACGTAAACAGTTTAATATTAACAAACTTTCCGTATCTAAAACACGTTACGAAATTTTAATCAGAGCTTTAGCCGTAAAAGCACCTTTTTATAAATAGCATATCATTTTGAAATTTTATAAATGAAGGAGGTAATTATTAAATATTTTAACATAACATTTTTTTGTAAAGGCAAAGTAAAGTGTATAAAGAGGGTTTTGGGCACTGAAGGAGGAAGTTATTTAAAAATTCTTTTAATCAAGTCGAAGTTCTACAAAAACTTTATTTAATCTTTAGAAAAACAGCTGTAAATAGTAGGCAGTTGGAACTAGAAATTCCACATTTATATTGGAATTCCTTCAGTTAATATGGACACTTTGATACACTTCACCATATTTTGGTTGAAAAAAATTAAAAATCAGTGGAAACTTGCTACTATATTTTTTATTCAACATGTATCTACACTGCATTATATTTACCTTATAAATACATATTACCAAAATGTCTTATAAGTTTCCCACAGGCGGGTACCTTTGGTACAAAGGTGGAAATAGACGGGAAGCTTTGGTACATCAACAAATTTTTAACACAAAACTTCTTCTTCTTCTTTCTTTCACATGTGGATAATCCATATTGGTAGTCTAACTACATGTGTGCTGTTAAGCCTCCTCTGACGTTGAGGTACAGCATTCTTTCCAGCGTTTCGAGGGTCTGCCTTGCGTTCTTTTCCCCATCGGTTTATTAAGTTTTGCATTCTTTGCTAATCTGTTATCCTCCATTTTATCTATGTGCTTGCGCCATCCCTTGTTTCTCTGTCTGATCCATTTGCCTACATCTGGGATTTTGCTCATTTCTCGAAGTTCTTCACTTCTGATTCTATTATACAGAGTCTTTTTATGAATGGTTCGTATTGTTTTCATTTCTATCGTTCGCATCATTTGTGTTGTTTTCGATGTGTCTGGCCTTGTTTCTGCTGCATACGTTAGGACAGGTCTAACAGCAGTCTTATATATTCTTATTTTGCTTTCACTATTGAGATATTTATTTTTTCTTAGGTATCCTGATATACGCGATGCCGTTATAATTTATTCTTTCACTTCTTGTTGTAAGTTTCCATCATTTGTTATTGTTGCTCCAAGGTAATTAAACTGCCTTACCTGTTCAATGATTTTGTGGTCAGCCTCCAACTTGCATCTCGTCTGTTCTTTTGATGCCACTAACCATTTAGTTTTGTCAGTATTACTATTAATGATCATATTTAGTTGCTTAGCTTCTTGATTGAAAGCATCTCTGTAAGTTGCCTTCAGAGTCAGAGACGCAAAACTTGAAATTAGATAATTATTTTAGTTTACAGATTAAAAACTTTTCGAAGTAGTACACGTTGTAGACACTTAAATAGATTAGCAAGGTGATAAGAGACATAGCGCAAGCTATTCTCTTAATGTGGATAGGATACGACATACTCAACTCAATATCGGATATTTCTACAAAACTTATGTCGGGAACGTTAGGAAAACTAAATTTTATATCTTTTTTTCAAAAAGTTAACCGAATATTCAAATTCATTTAATATTTCTTCCACTTGAAAAACAATATTTTTTTGTTATTTTAGTTGAAAATGTTACTAGAAGGAAATCAAAATCTAAACTTTCTTGCATGAACTAAGATTTGTGTCTAAATCTTCAAGAATTGCACTTTTTTCTGAATCTTTTTCCTCTTCGTAACATAGGATTTTGCTTTGCATTTTTATTTTTTTTTGCCTTAGCCCTGTTTGGTTTTTCAGACAATTCAGCTTTTAGTCCGTTTTTCTCAGAAGTAGTTGTCAAAATTCTAGATTTACTCCTTTTCCGGCCTTTCATAGTTTGTTGCCGAGACACAGCGTTTAGGAATTTGGGATTGCCCTGTCGTAGTTTTTCTATTGTTATATGTTCTGCATTTACTAATGCTAAGTTAATGGGGTCAGTAATGTAAGCATCCTCTTCCAAAACAATTACCGAGAGGCTAAATTTCAGTTGTTTTAAATGCAGATAAAATATTACCTAAGCTGAGGTATAACCCTCTAATAACTATTAGAATTTTTTTATAGGGACAGATCGGTAAACTTGCTCCAGTTTCCTTGCTTCAAATATATTAAAACTCTACCACGTCTACTTTTTATTTTTGCAAAAATTCATAATTTAAGGTTAAATTCATGTTGAAATTTTGAACATAATTTAAGCACTGTGCGAGAAAACCTAATAAGAGCGGTTTTACTTATTTTATGTATTTACAAGGGCTACAAACAGACCTTGAAGGGCTGCTTTAATAACTTTCTTCCATTCGCTCCTTTTTCTTGTGGTGTGTCGCCAGTTCCTCCTCCCTAACATTTTTAGATCCTCTTCTACTTTTCGTTTTGGTCTTCCTCTTCCTCTACCATTTCCCAGTTCTGCTGCTAGAACTCTTTTTGGCACTTTCTGTTCTTCCATGCGCATCATTTATGTCCTAATCATTTCAATCTTTGTGCTTTCACTACTCTCATTATATTAGACTCCGCATATAATTCTTATATTTATTTTGGTTTTTCTTCTCCACTTTTCTCCCACTTTTTTTCCCCATAAATACCCCGCAATACTCTTCTTTCCCATACACTTAGCTTCTGCTGCTTACTTTTATGTACTACCTATGTTTCGCTAGCATAGATTACAGTTGGTCTTGCAACACCTCTCAGATTCACTCTCCGCGATGCACTTTTAGATGTAATTTATTTCCGCAAGCTAGCAGCATTTCTATTACCCGCTATAATTCGTGCTTTGATTTACTTAGTACTATCACCAGCGTTACTAAAAATAATCCCCAGATAACTCGCACACTGTACAGTGTACACTATTAAATTTATACTTCTCACCTCGTTCGTTTTGCACTATTAATAGGCCCTGCCCTTGACTTTTTCTTCCCCACACCATATATTGGCTTTTTTGCTTATTCACTGTTAGACCAACTTTTCTTGCAGCTTCCTGCAGTCTTTCTACACTTTTACGAAGCTCTCTTTGTGTTCTTGCAACTGTGGTGACATCATCTGCGTAAGCAAAACATTGGTGCATTTTGTTACAAATGGTCCCGTTTTCATTTATGTATTTGCGCGTCCTTGATCACCTTTTCCAGTAGTAAATTAAACAATATGAAGGATAGGGGATCTCCTTGTCGTAGCCCGTTGTTAACTCCGAAATAATTTGTTAGTGTCATTTTTACCAAGTTCACCAATTTTGCTGGTATTCCTAGTTCTAACCTTCTAACTGTTCTAACATTGCTTTATAGAGTTGGTTTCGTATTATGCTGTCGTATGCTTTCCTGAAATCTACGAACAAAATAAATAGTTCAGTGTTATACTCGTGAAATTTTTCTTGTACCTGTCTGAGTGGATCTATTCTTATTGAATCCAGCCTGGTATTCTCCTACTACTTATTTGTTCTGCGCAAATTTTCAAGCGATTTGCAGTAATTCTTGCTGAAACCTTATATACGACTCCCAGTAGCGCTAATTCTCTATAATTAATAATTAGAGCACAGTGTTTTATCTCCCTTTTTAAACATAAGACGTATTATTGCCTTAGACCAGTCTGGCAGCATTTGCTCTTTTATTAGACATTGTATTTTCCTCTGTAACTGACCACCTCCACATTTAACCAGTTCTGCTTATATTTCGTCGTTTCCTGTCCTTTTATTGTTCTTTAACATTTGTATAACCTCCTGTACCTCCCTTAATTTTGATGAATCTATTTGCTCGCCTACCTGAAATACTTCTTCCTGTTGTGTATCTTCTGCTCTTACATTTAGTTCTTCAGTAAAATATTTCTTCCACCTTTCAATTACTTCTTTTTCTCACCCAATTAGGTTTCCCTGTTTATCTCTACAAAATGTGGTAGTCGCACGGTATCTCTATTTAGTTCCTTTTATCTCTAAGGAAATTGCTTGTTTCTCTGCTCATCTGCTGTTATAACTTTCTTCCATTCTTTCCATCTTGTTTGTATAATATTCTCTCTTTTTTCGTCTACACATTGTTTTACAATCTTTCTTTGCTGTTTTTTTTCCCTTAGTTTGTTGAGTTCCTGCTTTTGTCCTATTTGTCAGAGCTTTGATACATTCTTGGCAGGCCCGGATTACCCATATCTAAGGCCAACCTAGGCCATGGCCTAGGGCGCAGGCTCGGAAGGGGGCGCAGATCGAGTTGTTGGAAAAATGGGAAAACGGAGGGTGAGAGATAGAGAAGTGCCTGCAGTTACCATAGGACGCAAACAGTCACATTTTTTGCTTTAAGTAACCTATTCAAAAACTGTATAGTACGAGTAAAATGATGATTCTCGATTTAAAATCTCCGTTGGACATAAGGCCCTTGATATGTTTAAGGCTGTGACCGAAACTTTGCTACATCTTGATCTAGGCATTTTGAAATGTCGTGGGCAATCATACGACAATGCTTCGAATATGTCTGGCGTTTATTCTGGACTGGAATTTTTTTCATAATTTAACATACAGATTGACAGTACTTGATCGGTTCAAGGATACATCGTTGACGATCAAAAGCCTATTCACTACTCGATGGTGTGCCAGGTATGATGCTCCTAAATCTTTAAAAGAAGGATGGGCTTCAATCATCAGTGCCTTTGAGGAATTGGAAAAAGACCAAGCACAAAAATTTGGAACTCGAACTGAGGCGAGAGGATTACTCTCCAAGTTGAACAGACTGGAAACGGCAATCATGGCACAGTTTTGGGAAACTGTCCTTCTCAGACTGCAGAAAGTGAACAAATATGTGCAGAACGTTGATGCAGATGTCTTGGCAGTAGTCGAAGTTCTCAAGTCACTCATTAAGTTCTTCGAAGAGCTTCGGGAGCAGTTTGATTTATATGAAGAGAAAGCTTTAAAAGTCCGCGAAAAGAAAACATACGAGCAAGGTGAGAGATGGCGGACTGTCAGAAAACTTCAAGCGGACGAGACCCGAGATGACGAGGTACGTTTTTCTGGGCGGGACAATTTCAGAGTAAACACATTCATCCATATTGTTGACAGATTAAAAGAGGAAATGAAAAAAGAATGGTTGCGTATGAAGATTTCTCAGAAAGATTTGCTTTGTATTGAAAATATTTTTGGTTTCCGTATTTTTTTTTTTTTAATTTTATTGCTGAATAGACTTAATTACTGTGCAATATTATGTTTCTTTAAAATTATAGGCTTTCCAAATATGAACGGTATTCTACGTTATTATAATTTACCTTAATATCCTCCTTTCATATACAAATCAGAAAACAGTTTGACAGAACGTGAGCTAGTTTATTTTCCAAATTTTAATGTTAAACAAGTACTTATTGACTGTATGTTAAAAATTAAATCTTAAAGAAAAGCTATAAATATTTAACATAAAACCTGTTGCGCTACGACGGTTGTCGAAGATTTTATATAATTTTAATATTTATATATATTGGAAGGGGGGGCGCAGTCATGAACTTTGGCCTTGGGCGTAAAGAAGTGATTCTTGGTCAAACCATCCAGTTTTAATTTCTTTATCTCCCTCTCCAAACTTTCTTCTGCCCAATGAATACTTTCTGCTAGTCCCCTTCAGTAATTTTCCCTTCTAGTTTGTGAGTATACATTTTTTGTAATCCTCTTGCTGTAGAATGCATGTGTTTTTTTCTTTCTTTCTTCTTCCGTTACTTAATCTAGATTTTTCTTGTTTCAACTTTACTCTTACTAGATAATGGTCGGAGTCGGCATCCGCCCCCCTGTAACTTCGTACCTCCGCAATTTCTGAGTCTCCTGTCTATTAAGACAATAAATTTGGTTTGTTGTTACATCATTTGGTGATCTCTAACACGGTTTGTGAATATCCTGACTTTACTTAGTTTTAAGAAAAGAGGTTACAAATCAATCTGAACGTTTATGTATTTTATGCCCAAAATCCGTTTTAGTTGTCAAAACCCCGCGACGCGTGTTTACTCCGACTTCATTGCCACAACACAACACAAATGTTCGGATGTATGTATACGCAAATAAAAAATCTTCAAACGATAAGCAGAAATTTTCAATAAATACGCCGTATCAAAGTGACCCTCTCTCCTCTAATGGAAAATCCTCTAAAATTCAATATTTTCAAAAATGTTTTGTTTTTAAAAGCATCGAGTTTTAACTAACTCTTGTGAATATTTTACCGACCCTCTCCAGCTCCTAATAGATTTACTTTCCAATTATTTGCCGTAGGAATGTATGTGGTTACTACAAGTGCGTAGAAAACATTAGGAAACTTATTTTAAACGGGTTTATTGGGAAGATTGACTCTTAAAAAATATTCAGAAACAAAATAACTTTTAGTAAAATTCTTCTAACCAGTAGAAACTTAACAACAATGAAAAACACATGTTTTTGTAATACTTACAAGCAAAGATTGAATTAATTTGTGATTTCTGTCTTCATAAAATACTCAACTCGAAAAGTCGTTTAGATAGTATTAATTATCATCACTCAAAATTCAAAAACTACGGTGTATAACGAAATTCCCATACTTTTAGGGATAAACAGTTCAATCTGGCAACCCTGATAATGTCTTTTTATCTTTTTCTTGTTTGCCCTTTTTCAATTTTCCTTGTTTCCACGTGACTTAGGAAGTATTCAGATTATTAATGTTTATTTCAAATAGTTATAATATGCCTTAAAGTTGCAAAAGTTTGTTATTGATAGACACTGCAAAATTATTAACAATTCTTCGTATTAAATAAGACAACAAAAATTGCTCCCAGTTAGAGGCTTCTTAAAATGAAAGTACGAAATATTGAAATAGTAATATTCAATCTGATAATTGATCCTTATCAACAGGAACATTCTTAATTATTGAATTCTGTAATTTGAGGTTTGCTTAAATCTTTAAAAAGTATACACTGCTCATGTCTTATTTGAACAATAGTTGGCCACGACTTCAGTTTGTTATGTTGGTCATATATTAAACAGTCTATAACTGTAATATTTGTTTAAATTAATTTATGCGGAAATGTGCTTTAAATCTTGCTGTAGTTTGTCAGGAAACTTGATTTGTTGTATGAACTTCTGATTTTAAGTTGAATTCGTATTTCAAACATCAAAATTGAAGTCTTGGAATTTCTAATTTTAACTTGGATTTAACTTTTGAAGTTTCAAACTTGGACTTTTCATTCGAAATTCTCGGTCAGATTTTTGATTAATAATGTTGGAATTCCAAATTAAGTCGTTTAAATTGTGGAAAGGCACAAATTAGTTTTGCCTGTCAGTTCTGTAATCAATGATTAAATGAAATATTACGAAATAATTAAACATTGATTGAAAATTAAATTCCACCGCTTTGTATATTTGCTTTTTATTCCGTTTAAGAATTAGCTATGCCTGTAACACTTATGCTAGTTTCAAATAGTATGTACCTAAATTTTGGTTAGTTTAATAACTTTCTGGTAATAAAATTAATTGCAAATTTCAGTCTCAGGTTTACGAGTAAATGGAAAAGTTTTATTTAAACTTCTAAAAGTAGGCGAACTTAAGTAAATATGTAGAAATAAAATGAATTTTAAGTATTTGCAGTTAACTAACCTTTCGTTAACTCTTGCTCAAGGGTTGGCTACTATTAAAGTTTAATGATAAGAAATGTCTTTTTAGAATGGTCGATTTTTAGATGAATAATAATTTTACCAAATATCTGCCTTGGACTGCTTCAAACTCTATTTTATTTCGTCAAACTATTACCAAATACCCCAAATTCAAATTGCAGACAAAATTAGAGCGTTTTAATCTATTTACCTCCATCCTAGAATCCTAAAATGCACCTTAGCGGAGATACAGCCAATCAAAGTTTGCTCTAAATTTTCAAGAACAAGGTGGCCAGTGTGAGCAATTTTTGTACACTTTGAAAAATTAGCCGATTGTATTTTTAAAGGTTAAACCGGATATAATAATGGACATAACAGAAAATTCTTCTTCGTCTACAGTATTTTTGTTTTTGTGGAAAAATCCCGATTTGTTTGCATTCATTAATTTAGTAAGTTTTGTAAAGTTATTTCTAATTCACTCTGAATAATATTGGATTTTATTGCTCTTACTGCTGTGACGTTATTCCATTTGGTGGTAATAAAATATAGCAAAAGCAACTCAACACCGGTTGGTAATTTTGTTTTTCTTCAAACGTCATAAAAACACGACTTTGTGTCCTTGGATACACACAGTTAAACATTTACTTTTACTCCTAGGAGTAAAAGTGACATAAACATTCACTTTTACTCCTAGGAGTAAAAGTGACACTTAATGAGCCAATGGCAACTCGTAATTTTTATTTTTTATAACAGCAACCCGTAGCAATGACAGCTGGTATGACGTTCATTTTTGACTTTTTTTAAATTTTCTTGCTGAATTGCGTTTGAAGAAAAAATAACATGTGTTATTCGGAGTAAAAGTGATTTTGTGTGCCTCGCTTGAAATTGTCCGACTCGCTGCGCTCGTCGTCCAAACGTCATGCTCGGCACACAAAATGACACTTTTACTCCTAATAACACAATATACTATTTGCTTTACAATTTTGTTATCCGTTTGTTTTTCCTTACAAAAAATCATAAGAATCAGCTGCATAAAATAACTAAAAACATATGCAATGATTATAAAATAAATTAACACGTTTTTCTCTTTGATGTGGTAATATTCCTGCATGCGTCATCGCTGACGAATTCCCTACCATTCTATATTTGTTGTTGATATTGTAAATTTCTTCTTGTTTATCTTTTTTGCGATAAGACCTAGAAATAGGTGTATTTTTTTACTCCGGTTGTTTACAAGAAGAACGTCAAGAATGACATGAAAGAAAAAAATAAAACGAAAAATTCACCCAAGAGGGTTATGTGTTCGACAAGAAAAATTCAGCTCTACATATTTTATTATCGGTTCAGATGTTTGTGTAGTTTCCCAATTTTTCACATAGATATTCGTCAGATATTTGCGTAGTCCACGCGGTGTCGGATGGCAAGGATAACAACTTACATTGGAATATACCAAAGTATCTTTTTGATCAATGTATGAGTTGATAAGATAAATCATAAAAAAGAATTGCTGAAGATTAAAAATCTGAGCAGTAAATTTAATGGAAGCGATTACTGATCGTTAATTTATTAAATGGACTCGATTCTACGGTAGAGTTATTTCCGCTGATTCAATTCATGGTTTTTAATTCTTATGTGAAAAAGTTCTACTTCGAAATGTAAAGGACGCGGTTTAATCTAAATCACCGTAATTCTACTGGCCGTTTCCTGCATTTTCCGTAATTTTTACCCCATTTAGTTCATCAGGTTGATTGTTAAGGGATGCCTGAAAATGTAACTTTTAGAGTCTAAGTGGGCTAAATTACCGAAGTTTAAATTGAAGTATTCCAAAAGCACACACTTTTAGTGTATAAAAGTCGTTATAAAACTCTACATACGGAAGTAACCGGAATTTTTGAAGCGCATTTGACTGTGACCAAAGTAATTTATTGTAATATGCTCTTTACGTAACGCATTACTGTAATAAATTATTGTGATTACGGCTTAATTTAGTTGTGTGTCCTTGCTTCGAGTGCCTGGGATATAAAGGACGTATGCGGTACTGTATGCAATTAACTGTATTTTATCTAAACCGTAGCCGTGAGAAACAAGGTAGTCGTCATTCATGTGAAGGAAAGATTAAGAGCTTATTAAAAGTAATTGACTTAAGCCTGTCCTCACTGAAGTAGATTGGTTACTTTTTATTATTAAACACGCTTGTTTTAAATTACGGTTTTATTATTGTTAAAATTTAATTTTGCATTATTCCTAGGCATGTTCCGATTCCCAGAACGATTCTCTTGGAATGTTTCCTATTTTGAATGTTTTTGGGCCGTAAATGGAGGGTCTGCTTGTTGCTTTTCAAAAACCCATCAAATTGAAATTCAAATCAGATGATGACTGTCGTTTAATCGATCATAACTAGGAAGGGTTATTTCGTTTTCATCCTCGATATTTTTCGATCTTCACGATTCGAAACTGTTTCAAGTTTCAATACGAAGGGAGGTATTAATTTTAATAAAATAACAATTTAATATTTTCTATTCCACTTGCTTGTGATATTTTGTCGAAGCTGTTTTGTTAAAATCCAACCAAATTCTATCGTAATAGGCGTTGGGTGATTGTTTACAACAGAAAATTCGGTAATACCGTCAAAATTTATTTTACGGTCCGTTCATAACAAACGGAAAAACTTTAATAAGGAAGTAGAAGCTAATGACGGTTTCCTCTTTAATGGTTTATCTGACAGTTACATTAACACGGAATTTTTTTGTATCATTTCCCATATCGCTTGGGGTTTTCTAAGTTATCACTTACACGTCTGCCATAAAAAAGGTGCGGTTTATGCTTTTATCTCTTCCGGGAACGTGGTGCGATTCTATTCGACCGAGCCTTTGCATTTATACGGCTTCAAGTAAAGAGATCAAAATTAGTTACGACTACTGCTAAATCGATTAATCCAAGATAGTCCGCACGTATCGGTTCAGTAATCTGCAATCGAAACCTATCCGGGCATTGTCTAGATCAACCGGACACGAGGCCAAGCAAATCCGCTTAGAAAACCAATTGCGAATTCGTTTCAGTACTCTGCACGTCAATAAATGACCGTAAACCTTAACCGAAAACGTTGGAAACAGACGGAGATATCCTGAAATGAAGTAAACGCTACGTTTCCTGTACTTTAGTGAATTGTAATGGCAAAAGATTAGATGTGCCGTAAAATACGTACTACAAATTCCATATTGCTCATCGAACAGTTGCTATTTGTGATGAGGTATTAATAGAGATCGATGAGCGAACTCTCGTGGCTCTACTTATTTTTAAAATTCTGGAAAAACAAGGAAGAGCTGTTATTGTATTTCTAATTCTTGTGTTTAATTAATCTTTGGGAAAACTTTGTTAATCAATGACTCAAATTTGCATTCCAATTTAACTAATGTAATCTGAGTTTTGAAGCCGTATTTTTTGCAATTGTTTTAGAATATCTGGTAACAACAGAATTTACTTTTGAACACTTAAGATATAGCATTATTATTATTATTATTAAGATAATTTGTAGCTTAATTCGGTGGGCGAATTTAAAAGTTCTTCTAATTTTGTAGTTTTTACAGTCAAATTTTAATCTCTTAAAACCAAAGAATATTCTATCAAAACAAAATTTTAGTTCATTACATCCAAATTGTAATCCGTCAAATTAAAAAAATATTTTAGTGCTCATTCCTTTGATACCAAATTTCGAACCTCTGAATGCCTTTTTTACACAAGAGTTAAACCAAACCTACCACGACATGAAACTTGCGAAAGTTTAAAAATTTCAAAATCGAAGCGATTTACTTGAATCCCCACATACAGAAGGATCCAAGGACAATTGTAGTTCTTAAGCAACCATGTGGTAACATCTGCTTTAAAAATAATTTCCTTGTGACATTTTTGCAAATTGCTTTTGTAAGCCAACTAGCAATTACAACTAAACAAAAAGAAGCTGCATAACTACCCATAACATCCTGTTTCTTTCAAAGAAAGGTTACTTTTTTCTTATTATAGTTAAAACGTGATCCTGATTAATTAGAGAACGTGATTTTGATGAATTACAAATCTCTGCATTCGTGGGTATTGCAATTGTTACTTAATTTTAACCATGAACAAGGCGAATAATAAAGTGTGACTAATTATCCTGCTTTAAACGTGTAAATTGTTACATTTATTTGCTTTTAATTTACTGGAACAAAAATAGGAATTAACACCGTTGTGATAATAAGCAGAATATGTTATAATTCGTAGTGCAATTGCATTGAAAAATAAACCTTAATTGGGATATAACAAGAGTCACGTTTGTTTTTCTTGTATATACGAACTTTTGTAGCTCGTAGATTGCAATTTTTGTTTACAGTGTATTTAAATATACCAGAGGTATTTTGCTTTATAACCAATTAACTTGTGTAGTTATTAACTTACAGGCTTGTCCCCTTTAAAAGTATTGGTTTGGGCGTCTCTAAACTATGAGATGTAAAATCAAAATAAAATAATAAAAACAAAGGATAAAATAGTAGAAATTATTTTAAATTAGTTATTCTGGTTTTAGTTTCTTTGCGCAAACATTTTATTTAAACAATTAAATACTAATAACTAAATATATTAAATTGTTAATGCCAAGGAATGTACGTGATTTATCGTGTCGCAAAGCGAATTTGCGGTGGAGGTCTGTTATTGACACATACTTACTGTAGGTGCATATACGTAATTAGAGCTGTCTAAGCCACTTGGCAATTAAACATTCAATAAATTGCTATTTCGTGTTAATTGTGGATGGGAAAACTATGCCTTAATTTGCGGACCCGTCACTAGATTGAAATTTCTTTGATTGAAATCGATTATGTTAGGTGGTGGATGTTTGGGTGGACATTCTCGATAATTGTTGAAAATTAAATTTATGTTTTTAATGATTAGACTCGTAGGTCCTTTGGTTATGAAATTTCCCAAATTTTTAACAACAATTTTCTTTATTTTAGGGATGTTTTAGTTATCTGTGAAGATTAAACAGTAGATACAAACAGAAACAGTGTTTCGGCGTTTTCCAGGTTTGATTTGAGGTTGGGTTAATTCTGCATTAACGATTAGTCCAATCAGGCTAACCTCAAGTAAACACGGAAGTCTTGAGTAAATTCAAGTTTAATTAATTGAAGCTTTAAAATCGCGATTTCTTTCCCTGGCGTTGCTTTTTTGTGTCCGTCCAATCCAAATAGCTCTCCTGGTAATAATCCTGGAAAGGACAATATTAGCCATTTGTTGCTTAATTCCACAATTCCAATTGTAAGTCCCACAAAAGAACTTAAGATTAAAAACTTGAGAAAATATCCGGACATTTTTCATTTATGGCTACTGAGCAAATAAATTCTTTGTGAAAAAAATACAAAACATAAAATGACAAACTATTGTACGTACAACGAACGGTATATGAAAAGAAAACGTCCGCGGTATATTATTCTCTTTGGAGAATAGCTGTGACTTACTGCAATTCATATCTCACTTCACTTGGAATACTCTAACTCCACCGAGTTCAGTGAGAATTCGCAGTTCGTTTCCTAGTAAATTCCTGCAAAAGAGAAAGACAAATATGGCCCACTCGGCCAGCTCCTTCCAGGATTAGCACAAATCATCTGCAGAACTGTGCCTCTCTTGAGTACCCTAGTAAGATTAATTAGCCAACTCTTACCTAACGACGCTCTTACAATTCATTAATTAACAGATAAAGTAGCGACGGTGCTGTTGAATTAATGGTCAGGTTATCTGCGTCATATCTTCTTACTACATTGTCCTTTTATACATAACGCTGTTTCCGTTACGCTCACGCCAACCAAGATCAAAAACCTAAGAGAAGGATATCCATAAATTATCATGCCTAAAAATTATTTATATAATACGCGTAGGAAGGACATTTTTACTCGTACATGACGATAATTACTTATATTCGAGATAAATATGACCACGTTAAAAGCGTCCTTCCGTAGACTTTTTCCCTTTTTTAACGTCTTAAAATACAAAAAGCATATTACTGTTTCGTTTGACAAGTGCCAAGTGAAAGGAACCAATTTCAATTTAAAGGTAGATTTTTAACACGAATTTTCTTACTTCTAAAATTATAAAATCCATAATTTACAGAAAAGCTCTCGCAGTTTTCTTATTTACTTAGGTGAAATAAGAAATTCACATTTTACTTTAAATATTGTCGCCGAGTTAATAATTCCCTCGAACTTCAAATATCAAAGGGCATAAAATGCTGACGCATTTTCACGCTCGTACCAGAAAGTTTTAAATAATTACTAATTGGAAATAATAAACTCGTGAAGTATTTACGACTTTTAATTAACGAAAATTTCTTATTCTTCCTACCTTGCTGAAAGGCATTCAAAAATGTTTTTGGATAGATTTGTGAAAGCACCCGCAAGCCTATAGATTTCGCCCAACAAACAATTAGATTTATTTAAAAAAATTAGTTACACTTTTAGATGATAAATTGTGCACGCCCTTGGTTATCCATTAAAAATTAATTGAATTACTGTTCTGTGCCAGCCTCAATTAGAAGATTAAAAATGGTGGCACCTCTTTTGTATTTAAATAGTGTTTAATTTAAGTTTAGTTTGGAATAATATCGATGCTTTTTTAGACGATTCCGGATCGATGTATGTATAAACAATTCTTTAATAGAGTTCGGAAATTTAAGGTGGGTGTAAAAAGTAAACGTTGAAAAATGCCTACGGGTTTTAGTGCTCCATTGCTGTTTTTCCACATAAGCTGTTTTATACAGTTTTATTAGTAGCGCATTGAACCGACGTTCCGAGAAAAATATGGTGAACTCAAAATTTAAATGCTAGTAAAGTAAGAATATGTGTACATTTCATAAATCGATAGAACAAATTTTAACAATATTGGGCTTTATTAATTCGCGTCAGAGTAGGTTTTAAAAAAAATATACAATTTCAGTTTTTACTCCGTAATAAATTAATTATGCGATCTTTTGTTTTCCCCAAAATGTTCTAATTAACTTACAGATTACAAGCTGTGATGAATTATTTTTAATGAAAATTCCCTTATATAAATCTCTGCAAGGATTCGAACCACCGACCTTCGACTTTACACGGGGTTAATATTTTTCTATATTTTTGAAATTAATAAAAAAATCATTGTGTCTCTCTCAAAGAAATGTTTTGCCCCAAATAGTGAATACCTATATCGAAAATACGTATGTGTGGATTCGCTAATAAACTTAAAGGTAGTATTTCTTGATAACCTACAGAATACTTCAGCCCAGTGTAGGTGAAGCCAGCATTAAATCAGAATTACGTTTGCTAATCGTATCAATTAAAATTGTAATGCTTTATTTATTGGCACGTAGCGTAAGTGATAGTAAGCGTTTGAATTAATACTGGCCCTTAAATGTTAATATTATTAGCTGACGAATTAATTGCAGATCATAAATATTAATTCGAGCAAAAGGATTTCATACACAATCGATTCCTCTTACACCCTAGCCTAGCGTATCGAGCGTATTTTTTTCACTTTCTCCTATTGCTTGCCGTTACTTAAGCTCAATTCCAATTTTTTAAAAATTCGTTTTAGAAATGCTTCCACAGAGCTGTTCCAAGTTCTTCTAGGTCTGCCTCTTCCATTTTTCCCTATTTCTTTTGCTTTCCATACCATCTGTCCTAGATGCCCAAACCAACTCAATTCTTGATCTTCCAATACTTTCTTTGCAGGTTTCACTCTCAGTTTTCTTCTTATTTCATCATATCTTTTCTTGCCAGTTCTTTTTACGCCTAACGCTCTCCTAGGGTATTTCATCTCAGCGGTTTGAATTTTCTTTTCTTATCGATCTGTTAGTATTCATTTTTCTCAATGTATTTTCAAGGATTCGTTCATATAATTCTAATGTGGTCATCGGCGTTATGCCTCTGCAATTTCCACAATCACCGGAATCCCCTTTTTTATATATAGGCATAATTGTTCCCTTAGGTCCGATTTCGTCTAAGCCCGCAGCTTTTCCTTTTTCTATTGTTTCCATTGCTTCACTTAATTCTGTCAATGTAATATTGTCTTCCTCAGTTTCCGTTTCTTGTTCTTCGGTAATATTTCGTGCACTAATATTTTCTCTTTCGTTATCTGATTTTAGCAGCTCTTCAAAGTATTCATTTTGGCAATATTTATTATTGTAATTTTCCTTAATTTATTGGTTGGTCCATCTTCTCCATACTTCTTCTTTCCTTACACCTCCATATGTTCTTCTAAGTAATTTGCATTCCAATGTTGCTATTTTCTTCTAAATTGTTATTGAGGATCCATGTCTCGCACGCATACAGTACTCTGTTGGAGGTATGATTATTTAAAATATTCCAATACTTCGTTCATGTAGTTTATGCCTGTTTGAAATCAAGGAACAGTGTAAGTAAGGACAAATTAAACTCGTAGGAGCTAGCAAAAATCTGCTTCGTAGCGAAAATTTAGTCGATCACTGATCTATTTAGCCTAAAACCTGCTCGATATTCTCCCAAGATGTTTTACGTTCTATCTTTTATTCGCTCTCTGATTAACATTGCCAACACTTTACACGTAGTGTCTTGTAGTGCTATTCCTCTGTAACAGAGGTTTCCTTTTTTGTGAATAGCTTGTTGACCACTGTTTCCATACTTGTAGTATTAGCTTCACGATTTCTTCCTGTAGCATTCCTTCCCCTTCTTTTAAGAATTCCGTTGCTATGCCATTTTCTCCAGGCGATGTATTATTCTTTTGTTTGTTAATTACGTTTACAATCTCGTTCCTACTTTACTCATCATCAATTATCTGAGTGTTCTCCTCCTCTGTCTGTTATTGTATCTCTTGGTGTAATTCTTCTGGGCTTCTAATTTTCCAGCTACTCCTACTAAATTTCCCTCGTCGTCGCTAAAATATCTCGTCGTATTTTTATTTGATTTCTTCTTTCTTCGCCTCTTGATAAAAATTTCTAATCTCTTACTCGCTTTATGTTCCCAGAACAATATTTCTTTTTTCATCTCCCTCCGTGCTTATTTGAATTTCTCGTGATTTTCTAAAGTTCCCATTCATTACCTACCTTATTTATTCTGGCCGTATTGTACTTCTACTACTTGTTTACCTTACATTCATTGTCATATCATTCATTGTGTCTGATTACCTCTTCTCAGTACTTGATCTGCAGCTTCTTGTGTCAAATTAGTCAGTTGGTCCCATTTTTCTTCTACATTTTCTGTAGCTACCAAAGTTTCTAGCCTGTCCTCTATCAATCTTCTTTCTTTTCTGCCTTTTGCAGCAAGTTAGAGTCATATCGTTTGATTTCACCACTTTTTAACTTCTTATTTTTGTTCCATTCTAACTCTTACCAGGTCTAACGCGTTGATTAAACGTAAAAATAAAAATTAACCACACAAATCGTTTTCACCCATAATTTTCAAAGTGCAAGTATGGCCCAATAGACTAGTAAGTCTAGATGAACTTTTATCTATACATTTTGAATGTTTGTAAACATTTGACCAAACGTTTCAAAGAAATAAATATTTAGTTGATATTGATACATGTTTGTAAGAGAAATCGCGACAGTAATGTAAAGTTATACGTATGCATGTATAAGTATTCGAACTTGCTAAAGTGTTTTAATTATTTTAGTAATTTTTATGGTGGTGTAATGGTAGAATGTTGAATTCCTTGTTCGTATATGATATGAAAAATGGCGAAGTTTAAATTATGAAATAACACGGATGTTTCACTAAATGACTACCCAAGTATATTGGTATAAATTGTCATCTTTTAAATATCGAAATCATTTTAGAAAATTTCGAAAAGGTCTGTCTAATTGTAAAAACAGAAAATTTACTAAGTTTTGTTTTAATAAAAAATCAACATGCTCGTTTATCCTGCGTTCATTTGTAAATTGCTAGAATTAATTTTCGAAACATTAAACATAATCTAAGGATTCATAAATAGTAGATTATGATAGGTAAACATCTCTTGCCAATTAACCTCGAGTTTCATCTTCAGTATTTGTTTTAATTATAATTATTTGAACTTTATTATTTAGATTACTTATTGTGATAGATTTAGGGCCGTTTGTTTGCACAGAATTTAGTTAAGGTTGGTATTTCAATGCGGGTTTAAATTAAAATTTCGTCTAAGGCAACTTAAGGTAGGTAATTCTTAAGGGTAGGGAGGCATAACTTAAGTCCTAATTTAAACTTACATATTTAAGCTCAGCTCAAACCTATACTGAAAAAGTATATGTAGTTTAAATGCCAAAACAAAACATTGGTGACCAACGAAATTTTTACTTAAACTAAACGTTAAGGATAAGTGCGGAAAAAGGACCTTTAACGAGCGTTTTTTGAATGAGCACGTGTTTTTAGTTTTTAATCGTGTTTTAATTTTAAAAGATCAGACAATTTTAGAAAATCCCAAAAGCTTCTTAAATAATAACCCGGACTGTTTTTTAAACGAAAGCTTTCATCAATACTTCGTATATTTTGGCCACTGTATTTGCTCTAACAGTAATCGGATCAGTATTTTTTTAGTGTTTTGTTAAACGTAGATATTTATAAATCAATAAACACACAGATTTAGTTTTAGGTATATTTTATGTATACCAAAATACACATAAAATTTTGCAGTATAGTTTAATATAAGTAACTATCTGTAATTATTTTACTCGTGAAAACTCACTAAAATAGGTTCTAGAATATCACACTTCACTATCTCTATCTCAAAATCGTATACAAATACTCAAATTTTTTTTCCTGTTAAAACCTAAATATCAAAAACTTGTAGTTTCCTAAAAGGGTGTTACCTAATATGGATAATCCGGTCCTATAACTTAGGGCTTGCAGAAAAATACAATAAATTTGTCGAAATAAACTTGATGGATAGTCATTCAGAACATTATGAAAACGGGGAGGTTTGAATATGGCGGAAAAATACGAAGTACAGAGAATAGCAATTAAAAAAAAATAGGAAAAACAGAAAGTGTAGAGACAAGAGAGCTATTACAGTTGTAAACTACATACAGCAGAGATAAATAACTAATAAAACTGGAGAATTATAAATCAATAATTAAACAAATCGAGTGTCGTAATTATCGGTATTTACCTGTAAACATTTAAGTAAATCCTCAATTTTTATTACTGTAGAACGAAATATTTTCAGGACGTATAACTTTATCAAACCATGCTTTGCTTTCAGATTTCTCCAATCGAGCTGGTATTTATACGCCTTTTTATTAAGATAATGCTCGATTGTATCTGTTTTATTTGAATTTCAAATTTACTAATTTTATTTTACTTATTTCCATAAAATTTTGCCCAAAGTAGCTAAGTATTTATGGTAACAGTTTAAGTTTATTTTATAGGTATTTTAATATTCAGCAGCTTCATAAATTGTGGATAGTGCAAGGTTAGTTGAAACAAAATTTATTAATACGTCAGTTGTACTAAAACACCAAGCCAAACAGTTTGCATATAAGAACTTTTTTGCAGTTTTTGTGGAGTGGAAACGCTAAATGTACATAGGAAATTAAATTTGCAAGTAAATGTTGCATCGGCAGCAGCGTAAATATTTGCATAACTGATATGTGTTAAATTCGTTTTAGCAATTTCAGTTAAAATGCATATAAATTACACTGCAGGATAAAGTGTTTTGCTTGATGCGATTATTTATACAATTTGAATTGTTTGTGTATCGATTGGTTCGATTATACGTTTCCCGTTTTGCCCGAGCCAAATGTATCTCTTTGTGACACTTGGTTTGATTTACATTATTATTTGCGTACGTATGCAATTTGTTATTTTAAATTATGGCGCAATAAGAGTGAATATGCAGATTCGAGCTTTATTGTTGCACTTTTAATCTTGTTTACCTTTACGTTTTAGTTTCGGTGTTTCCGTTTATTCCACTGACGTTGATAGTAATATTTTATAGACACAAAAAGTTTAGTTTAATTTCACGTATAACCCGCGCCATTAATTTTGAGCACAGGCGTAGTGCGTTATAATTAAATCATTAATTTGTAGTATCTACGAACGACGTCGAATAATAATAGTACGTCTGCATATTAAAATACGTGCTGCTTATTAAAATCAAATTAATAACGCCATCGTCTTCGTAATATCGGAACCGGAGGAGAGCTAAGGTGCAAGAGCGTCGAAAATTAGATTACATTAAGAAGAGAGAGCTTCTAATGCATTCTCTTTCAATGCGAGTTTAATTTACTTATTTCAAAAGTGTCCCGCGACTTTAAATATGAGAAATTTCTTTTGCTTTCGTAAAAACACGACACCTGTTAAAAGCTCGCTTCGTAAATATAAAGCGTCCGCAGTAATAAGTACGAATTAAGTCTCCCGAATTAATGCCGGTATGATAAATCGAATCGCAAGAAAGGGGATTTTAACATATTTTGAATCACTTGTAAATCTTCATGGCAGGCGACGGTTCGAATCGCTGTTTACGGCGGTAAATTATAAAGGGCGTATGAAATTCAGATTGCAACTCAATAAGAGAAAATGAATACGGTACGTTCGTTTAATATTAATGGTCGACCTCTTTAAAACAAGCAGTTTTTGCATCTGGTTGTTGCGAAACTGCATTGAGGACACTGCATACCGCCATTTCTTTTCATTCCCAGACTCAAGGATTTTACTGAAGTGCAACTTAGCTTACATGCAACTCATTTATCTTTGTTTGCACTCAAAGTAATCTGTATGTATTTTCGTTTTGTTTACTCGAGCTGGTACTATCACCCGACTATTTTTCTCCAACTTACTTTGATACTTCTCGTTTTCCTGAGAGGAGCTTTTTCTTGTGGCTTGAGAAAGTAAACCGCCGAGATGTAATTATGAAAGTTCTTCGGTCGACGTAAAACGATTTCATTTTAAAAATGGCAATTATGATTAATCTGATATGAATAACCAGGTTTATAGATGTTTCTTACTTTTACAAAGTAAACAAGCAAAATAGGTTTAATAATTAAACCGAAACTGTGCAAAACATCTGTTTAAATATGTATAAAAATATACTACAAACTATTTAAAACTTTTTGCGTTAATAGAGTTAATTTAAAAGGTTCACTAAAATATGATTGGTATTTGTTTTGGGGAAAAGTTGATAAAAATTTTAGGGTTGGCACATTTTGATCCATGAAGACCCTAAGATTTGATCGATGTAATTAAATATTAGTAACCGAATGCTTCGTGGAATCTCTTCTAAACATGTTTTATTCGTTAAAAAACGACTTTAGAGTACCTATAATCCTAGAAAGCTAAGACAAGGCTTGGTAGATCGGTAGATTAATTACAAAATCAGAAGATTACGGAAATTCTGCCAAAGCTGACAACTAGCAATATCGTCTGATACAGGTTTTAATGTTGTTTAATACCGATTTTCTTCGGACTTACCTAGACGCATATTTCTATTCTTTTGGGTGTCTCGTTTCATTAAATTAATATGTATTATTATATTATCCATTCATTCACTCCACTTGCTTGCGATTCCAGACAGGCTGTTTTCTAACAATGTATATATGTAAATAATTACTGCAGTCGTTTTACTTTCTAGCTATGATGTTTAATCTTTTTAAGATAATAATTTTAATTAAATTTTGTTAACCCATTTTGTAATTTACAACCAAGTTTACGTCTGCAAAGCATTTAATTTCTTAAACCATATGAGTTATGTTGGTATTCTATTTATTAAAGAAGTAACAGTCTGTTATGATCAGATATTGAATATTAGGTAATGTAAGCACACCCAGTTGCCAAATAACTTAGAAATACTGTAATTTAAGTAACAGAATGGTTTTTACAAGTTGTGGTGCTTTGGTGGATCTTTTTCTTTTATGGCCAAAACCTAGACTGATACCCTTTTAAATTAACTCCCAGTAAACTATAACTTTACAATTAATTCAGGGAGCTTTTATTGGCAGATCATTGACGCCATAAGTCGTGTTCACACTAACGAAATTGTCGATACGATACGACGTGTTCTCGTTTGAATAAAAGATTTGTAGATGAGTTTAATCGTAGTTACATATCTTAATTTGTGCAGGAATAATTAATTCATATATTTATAGAAACAAGTTTTTTAATGTTTCTGTTTCCTTTCATCAAGTTAACTGTATAAAAGGTGGATATTAAAGTATGTTTCATAACGTTCTGCAACTCTGTAATAAGTATAATTTTGGTTGCTATATTTAATGCGTAATATACATCTACATTTAGAATCAGTTAATTATTTTGGTGAATTTCTAAAAGTGAAAATGGGTAGAATTTCGAAATTTAATGAATAAATGTAGCGAGCATTCAGCCACATCTCTTGTTTCATGTGGTTTTGTTAGGGAGATGGCTGGAAGTTCGACTTTTGTTGACAGTAAACAGCCTTTAACTTTGTATAGTTCCTCATTTGTTTGATATTAGATAGTTCGCGAAACTGGCTTGCTATTGAAGTCAAACTGAGGTTGATATTGCACTGATATATAATAAGGCGAAGCCTCGCAAATAGATCGAGTTTCTGCGGTGTACACATTGAATTTAGAGCTGCAGACGGCAGACGTATTAACAGACGTTTTGCAGACGTTTCAGGAGTTTTCAGAGACACCACTTTTTCCCTTTTTCCTTCGCTTAGATGCAGCAAGGAACTGTATGTAACTCGGTTGCCTTTGGTTCCGAAAGGGATGGATATTCGTGACGAATTTAAACTACATATCTGTATAACTAAGCTGTTGGTGATGCGATGCATTCCTTCAGACCCCCATCAGACACCGTCTGCTGTCGGCAGCTGTCAGCCCACGTGGCCCGTCTCTGTTTACATCTGGATATTTTTAATTTAGCACTCCTCTATCTATAAATACCTTCTTTTACGATGTACTTGTACTTTTACTACAATATTTTATAATACCGCCATATTTTGGTTTAAATCCCTTTCGGAATTTTCTTTGTGAAATACTACGTCAATGAAACTTTTCCTTCTTTAATAAATTTGTCGAAGATTATTAACTATATGGTAAATAGTATCAATAAATGACAAACAACAATCGATACATACGAAATTTGGGATTGCTAGGTTGGGGTATTTATAACGTTTGAAAAATTTTAAAAAAATCTATAACGCAAAACACTAAATATAAAGAAACAATTGTTTATTAAAACTTATAAATGGAGTGTGCTACTGTAAGGGTAGGAAGCGTGGACTCTCGGAACAGCATAGAAGAATGTTAAACATAAGTTGGGTAGACAGAATAAGCAGCGAGGAAGTCCTAAGGAGATGGGATGAAGAAAGAAAACAACTAGGAAAACACATACAGAGAAGAAGAGGCAGACTAATAGGTCGTACTCACGTCGTACTATAAGAAGAGGTGGGTTACTAACAACGATCATAGAAGGCTGAAATGCAAGGGTTAAGAGCCAAACTTGAATATATCAAACAAATCATGAATGACACGGGATGTATTAGTTACAAAGAAGTGAAGAAGCGAAGAAGAAATGTTTAGATAGAAGTGTATGGAAAGCCAGACGACTGAAGGCCACTGATGATGATTGTAACTCACTAACACAAAGGTTACTTTATTTATTATTGTCAGAACTAATTAAAAACCATCGAAAGCTTTTTACTAGGTAGCCAAGTCAAGTGCAATCACGAGGGTTAAGCTTCGTTGTCTCAGGTCAGTACTTGGATGAGTAGTTGTCCCACTGTTTCGTTAACGCGGCATCTCCCTCCCACATGGTGAGAGTGAGAGATTAGGACAATTAGATAAGAGTGGGCGGAAAGATGAAAGGAGATTCGACGCCCAGAAGGGCATAAATATAAGAGAAGGAAAGAAAACGAGTTTATCAAACTTTTTAAACTGTACCTTGTTGAGCTTTTTTTTTATCATAGCACTGTCAAGGATAATTTTTTAATTCATGTTAAGAAATTTATGTTAGCTTAGTGGAAAATTCTGTTGAAACAAAATGGTTTTTGAGGAAATTCTTCTAACAGAATTTCTTTTCATCATCATCATCATCAATTGACATGGAACGGATCCCCGTGGATCAATCCTGGATGCATAATTTATTAATTTTTTTTTTTAAACAAATCTTGCCTAAAAGTTCTAAAAACTACCCTCAGTTATAATCCCAGAATGTTGTTAGACGAATTTAATTTCTTAAAGTTGGAGGGACAATGCCCTAGTTTGGCAATCCTGACTTCAAAATTTAAGTTGCATTAAATGAATTTGCATAATTCAGGGGTTGCTTTTGATTTTAATTAATGAATTAATCATGTTTAATTATTTTAACAAAACTATAAAGTGAAGTTTTTTTCATGTAAATAAATAAATAAAGCACTTTCAATTGGAGATTCGATTACTGTTTGAGTAGGGCGTTGTTGGTTTGTTTACAATATTTTTTAATATTTCAGTCCATCTGTTATAAAATGTTGCAGTTTATGCACTTAGGCATTTTTATCTTTATATTTATAAGTCCATTTCTAAGTTTGTTATTGCTTCTCTCGAGAATGATTGTTTTTCTAGGAACATTTTTTAAAGCATGGCCACTTTTAAATTGCTTTTGAAACTTATTAGAAATGATTTATTTAGTTAGTTAGGTATGTCTTATCTATCCAAGAATCGAATGTTACAAGTTTTATTACTCCTATTATTATTATTTTCTTGTTTTGGTAACAAAATCAATTTCAGACGTACATTAGGTATATAAAGAATGTTTGAAAGCTTTACCTTATTTTTAGTTAGGAATTGTTAGATAGCTGATTTGTTTCAAATTGTATGTATTTTCAGTTAAATATTTCTGATATCTTATATAATGTTTGTATACAGTGACCGACAAAACTATGGGGAAAATTCTTACTGTTACAGAATCGAAAAAAATTTTGGACGCCTATATTTTTAGGCCTGGCAGCTTAAAAAAGGTTAGTTTGCTGGATTATAATCAAGTTTCAGCCGTAAAAGGCAGATATGATAAAAAAGTGGGTTTGTTAGCAATTTGATTTCTTTTTATTTTATAAAGAGCTGAACTTTGATCACAACCAAGAAAATTGAGCTCTTCTAAGTGCCTTGGCATAAAAAGATCTTTTGTGCAGTTTTGATAGAGCTCTTAAATACAACCCATTGCAACACCAAGCGTCGTAGCAGAAACCTATTTTTTACATTTACTCCTGTCAACTGTGGAAAAAATCAACGAGATACATAGATTTTTTACTTCGATTAAGCTATTTCTTTCTTTCTTTCTCTTTTACCCTCTTATACCTTTACAGTGTCGTGGGGGCCTGACACACCGCGCCGCAGAGCAGTCACTCATCCAAGTTCTGGCCGAGCAGGCCCTTGCTTAACTTTATATTGACATGATATTAAAAAAAAATCGCATATCGTCCCGATTCACTTTACAAACCAAACCATAATCCGATTATTAAACGTCAATTGAATATCGTACACAATCTGATCAATCAATATAAATGCTTTTCTGTTATTTAACAACAATTACAACAACGTAATTTATATGCAGATTTATTAATATTTTTATTAATAATATCCCTATGAACCCTATCTATTTATTTACTATAAACCTTAATTAATAGCAATTTTAACTTAGATCACATAACACAAATATCCAGGTAAATTCCAAGTCACAGTTCCAAATTCCAAATTATCGTTTACAAATCTTCAATTCAAACTTCAATGTCTAGAAAATATGAATCCCATATATTTATAACTATTCCAGACACTCAAATTAATTTTGATTCTTGGCAGTATCCAAAAAGGAACAGGATTTTGTCTTTTCTTTCACAAGGATAATACCTAACCCTTATTTATTTTGATATTTCTATTATTTCCTATTTGGAAATCCTCTTTTTTATTTACTTTTGTCCCTTGTTTTTTGTCGTTTTGGTTCCCTTATAAATTTCCTCCAATGAAAATACTCTTTGCTTCTTCTTGGCGATAATTATTATATACTAGGTAACTTAATTTATATTTACAATATAACATTCTTAACAGTTAATTATTTATTTTATCCTAACTAACTAGATTCTTGTTTTATTAAATTTTTTTTTAATGATCTTATTAAATCTGCACAAAATTAACTTGCAATTAATTATAAATTAAAATTAACAATTATATTCAACTCATAATCTTCAATACTGTATAAATATCATCTCAATATATTTCAGTGCACTCCGACTCTGCCGTACTACCAGTTCTATTAAGCTATAACTATAAATTCTAAGCAAATTTTTTAAATAATTTTCTTTGATATCTTGTCATCTAACTCCACTTTTTGCGAATTCATAGTGATTTTTAAAAAAATTTTGCTGTCTCAGTGTCCACGTGACATATGTCAAAATTCGATTATTGGGTTATCGGACATGCAGATCCTCAGAATAGCTATTTATGATACAAGTGTTAAAGTGAGGTTTTATTTTGTGAGTGGGGAAGTTTGCGAAACGGGCGTAGCGAGTTGAGCAACCCCATAAACAAAATAAAATCACTTTTTTCTACAAACACTACTAAAAACTGAATTTTTAACACGGCATACTGCACGTGGTTTACTTTTAACACTAGTGTTAAAAGGCTGCTGTCACAATGGCCGCATCCCCCACTATTCTTCAAAACGGTTTAATGCTAATTCATATTGTTGCCTGGATTTAGTGGGCAACAAATCTAATGTTGCCCTACTATAAGCTTCTTCTGTATCGATCGGATATCACTTAGATTAGAACTCATCTTAAATTATTCTTTTTCACTTTTGAGAAACATATGTCAAACAATACATATAAACTCAATTCTAAATATTGTTCCGTAAATGTCACAGACTACTAGATTTTTTAGGTAATCTTTGGAATCTTTAATAAGAGAGTTTAAAATGCTTTCAATGGTGTTTGTAGAAAAAATAGTGTATGATATTCGTGTTAAAAGTTTTTTCGAAATATGTGGTTTGGTTTTTAATGAGTTTCTTGAATCCTCAATTTACGTTTTGTTTTAGAATGAATCCGGCAGGTTTATTGTTTTAAATTTCAAAAGACACTTTAGATTTGTTTAAGTTAAGTTGATACTCTTGTTTTGGATAAAAATCGTTGCATGGATATTGCATTTTCTTTGTCCCAAGAAACGAGATGCTAAATCTGTAATATATTTTTTAGGAGTTCGTCGACTCGCTTTTGTGAACCGTTTATTAAACAAACACGTCTGTGTTAGAAAAATTTCACATTCTTTAATAAAACTACCGGCGTCTAAAGCTTCGCAACTTCGATAATCGACTTGAAAATGTTTTCTATTCTTTTCAAATTAAATGTTAAACTTTAACGATTTAAAAATCTGTTCTAAGTATGGAAACTTTTTCTAAAAATTAGAATTGAGAGTATTTAAGCGATTTAATTAAATTTAACACTCGAACAGTTCCAGCGCCTGTTAACCGTCACGTATCACGAATGTGATCTCCACTTTACTTGAATTACTTATAATACGAAGTGGAACCGTCTCGAAGTGACAAGAGTGTTTTTATTTTCTCATAAAGGGCTTCATTGTTTCCAAACCATTAGTTAAGCTCGTAACATCTTCTCGAGCAACAAGAACGGGATTGTTCTGTTTTTTTAAATGGTGGAGTTGTTAAAAAAAGTAGTTCTTATTCGTTTTTATACGGATCACTACTCGGTATTTCAGTAACTTCTTCTCTGACACAAAAAGCGCATTGTTTTCGTATAAGAGCTTTTCGTAATACGAGCAGATAAATCGGTACCCTTGTTTTCTGCACTTTAATCGTTGTTTCCATTTACTAAGCCGAGAGTCACAAAACACCTTATGTATTTTTAGTTAGTCCCGAAGTGCAGTCTCCTGTTTTAAAGGTAGACTAATCCGGATTTAAAAGCTGGGTTTTTAAAAGGAAAGATGAGTAATTTTACGTTTAAGTTGAGAATGTAAATGTAGATGGATTAAATATCATCCGGGATCCAGATAATTTTAGATTATTTTGTAGGGATAAAGCCCGTTCTAACTTCAAGGGATGAAATTTGTCTCTTAGTTTCGTAAATGGTTTTTGGTTAATGGCGAGGATGTTTTAATCAATTTCGCACATTATTCAATTAAGTGAAGGTAAATGCCAACGATGACATCCATTATCGTTAAAACACGTCGTAAATCCTATAAACTACATTCACTATCGTAAAACAAATTCAATATTTGATATTAATAATTTCGCAAAAACCGGCGACATTTGCTTTTATGGCACAGAAACTTTTTATTGCCATACAGTACGTTTTAATAGTTGGAAATTTTTATGGAGGTAATTCTACTTATGCGTTTTTGGTTATTTATGTCAGTAGTCGCATTTAAGTTTTGTTTTGAAACTTTTTTCTTTTGAAAGAAGTAAAGCGAATACGTACATACTATTTTAAAGCACGTTTTGGAACGCTTGTTGACATACATACATTCAGTTTCCTAGGTTGTTTAAATTCCATCGCAACCCTATTTAAATATAACAGTCACTCGAAAAACGGGCAGTGTTTCCGAATAGTAATTACGACCTCTTAAATTTAATTTATTTCGTTTGTGATGTTTTGCAAATGCTTGTTTGTTCGTATACCTGTAACTAAATGGTTTAATGTTTTTTTTTAAATTGTTTACTCGACCTTTAGAATTTAATATTTGGCGTTAAAGAAGTAATTTCTCATGTTTATGACATTCTGCATTCATCACTAAATTTTAACACTTTGAAACTCTTTCTAAAACTTTAGTTTTTGTTGCATTGCCCATCGTGATGAATTAAGTTTGAGGTTTCAAAGAAACTGGAATTTCTCCTAATTCAGGTTAACATTTTCAGAATATAATAACATCATTAAATTTAACTATTTAAATTACTTTCAAATCCTTCCCGAAACTGCAGTGATTTTGTACGATGGAAGTTGTCCATCTTGATTAGTGTTCAAAAATATCCTAATTCGTCGAAAATTTGATTTGAATTTTTCAGATTCACATCTTTGCATTTTGGTTTTTGTTTTGATTTTAAAATAAAAATCCCCAAGTCACTAAAAATCTTAAAACTTTGAAATCCTTTTTAAAATTGCAGTTTTTGTTTGATGTGGGTTGGCTAGTTGACGAGTTAAGGGTGGGTTTTAGTTAAAATATTTTTCGTTTTTAAGTATTTTGGGTTGCCTGACTTAAAAACAGGCAAGAAAGTGGTAAACCAAAAGGTAGAATGTTTATGCGAAGAAGATTATCTTGTTTCTATTGTGCGCACTCGAAACTATTTAGGTATTTCGCAGAAGGACTAAAATCTTTAAAAAATATACAAAAACTTTAAATTCCTTTTATGGATATTTTTTCTTTTCATCTTTTACATGAACTGAAATCTAAAGAGAGAATTTAGTTGAATTTTTCCTTCAATATTCCTAAACTTGCAATATTTAGAAACTTAATTTAGTAAATAAAACTTTGATCTAAGGGTATAAACAATTTTAGGAAGGATAATAGGAATTTTATATGAACCGTAAACCTAAAGTATAAAACAGGATTAGTTATTATTTTATCTTAATCCTAAGGAAGCTCTAATCACCCATGTAAATACATAAGCTTTATATATTAAAATGCTTTTCTTCTTATAAATCTTATACAAATCTGGCAATCATTGTTGTATTAGTTACCTAAGCCAGGTCCACAAGACTACGCTCTTTGTTGCTGCAAATATATTTTTGATTGAAAATCAGCACATTTATTAAAATACCGGCGTTTAAGTGTAAATAGGTATAGTTTAAAATTAAAAATAAATAATATGTAGTTATATTTATGTATATTTCAAGTACAGGGACAATTGAATATAATAAATTGAAAAGAATATTTGTTATTTTATTATTTGGACTCCTAGTGATATTTCAATAGGGATACTTAAGAAGGACACACTCTTCTGGCGGGTGTCAATGAAATCTGGGGCACCCCTACCTTTTAAATTATATTTCAAGATATCAAAATGAAATTTGGTATATGTGATATATTCTTAAAACTGCATTGTTTGACGTAGAACAGAAGTTTCTGTCACTACCGGTTTTGCCGGAATTAACCTCAACTTTATTATTTCAAATAGAACACCCTACACATTTATACATTTTTTGAATCTGTATTAAATTCTACGTATGTTACTGTCGAGTTTGAAACATTTTCATGACAAAGTAAATTTAAGCAAAAATTTTATTTATAACTCTAGAATGACATGACCTAGGTTTCATTAACTCCCTAAAATAGTGTTACTGGCAGTCACAAGTCACAATATCAAATAATGCAATTATGCACATAAAGATAAAATTCTTACAAGTTCATTCAGAAATGAAAATTTAAAAAATCTACACTTACGAATTAAAAACATATTATAGATAATAAAAACTGTTAAGTTAGGCAAAAATAAAACGATAACAGTAATAAAACGATATTGATACTATATTCGTATTAAATTAATGTTTTTTTTAAGTGAAACAATAGTGGCTCACTGAATTAGTCGTATAGATCATGTTTTAATCAATTGAACGATACTAAAATGTTAGAAATTTGTTCAACATTTTTTACAAACCAACCTTAGAAGATTTTTTGCAAACCAAACTTAGAAGATTTTGATAAAAACAACCAAAAATTAAATAACTGTCAAAAGCAATCTAATTACATACTTCAGTCATAGTTTTTACTCGTTTTTACGAAACCCATCTAAGTTAAAAAAGAATTTCTGAGTTTTAACTTATCGCTTACGCTTACAAACTTATTTATTATACAAAAAGTACTGAACGGATTTTTAAATTATCGTTAATTGTATAAACACATATTATAGTATATTCAAATAACCCAGTTAGACACTATTTGAAACAAATCAAAGTCAAAAAAAGTTTTAAAACTTCAAACGGTAATTTATCGTACATTCATACATATACATTTAAACTACAACTTACTTATTATTTATTTAATTATGGGGTCTTCATCGACAAATAAACTTTTTCCCTATTCCTATATTTTTCAACTCCAAAAAATAATAAGAAAGCCTGTTATCATTTACACACTGTATACTTGTATATGAATCATCATTTATTCAGTATTTGTGGACTCGATTTTTTAAACACTAAGTACATTGTCCATAAAAAGAAAATCTGAAATTATTTATTTTTAAAGGTTTTTATACTCCATAAACAGCAAAGCATTTGGAACTTTCCCATTCCTATAATCTCTGACCAGTTGTTATAATCCTCTTAACCCGCCGTTTAATATTTCTAGGAAATGCGTAAGCAATAGTTAACTGTGTTGCCTAACTTGTTTTTCATTTATGGTTTTGATAATGAATTTTTAAAAATTTATTTTGAGAATTACACTTTTATAAAACAATTTTAAAGAAAGATCTATACATATAAAACTTCAGAATGGATAATACTTTGCTGCTATAGAAAGAAAAATAGCAGTTTTCGAATACTCTGGATTTTATGTTATAAAATATAAATTTTTTATATTAATCTATAAAAGACTAATTTTCATGAAATGTGATTTTTTCGTTCTATAGCAGCAAAGAAAAAGGATGGTTCTATGCGCATACGTATTGCACTTTGTTTTAACTTACTAACTGTTTTAGTTATTTGTGATTTAAAAGCTCAAATTTCAGCCATTCGGACTGGTACTAAAATCCCCCCTTAAGTTTCAGGTTTCAAAGCTGCCTCGAACTTTTCTAAAATTAGATAAACATTTTCAGAATAACTTCGTTAAACGTGGTTTAACTTTAAAATAAAATCACCAAATTACCAAAAATGTTAACACTTTGAAATCATTTCTAAAACTAGTTTTTGTATAATGGCAATTGGTGATGACGTGACAAGTCAAGTTTCAAGTGCTAAAAAATACTCCAATTTCGCAAAAATTTGAATTGAATTGTTCAGATTCATATATTTAAACTTGGTTTTTGACGATAAAATAAAAACCATGACATCACCAAAAATTTAAACTTACATCTTTTGTAAAACTTTCCAACTTTTTTTGTTTGATGTGAGTTGCCCATCTTGACGAGTTTTACGTTTTAAAAGGGACTCAAATTGCTCAAAAATTAGATTTGCACTTTTCAAAATAAAATCCTAAAATCACTTGAATATATGAATTTTGAAGTTTTAGCTTAAATTAAGTTTGAAATTTGATTTAAAGCATTGGAATTTAAGTCATTTTAATTGTAGTTATGCCTTATTTTGACTCGGATTAGTATTTTTGACCTATTTAGAAGTCTTATAAGTAAAGTCAGAGGTTTTTAATAAATTCTCAAAAGAAAATTATTTATCTTCTGCACATTTTTGGTGTTTTGAATTTTAACCTATCTTTGAAAAGCTAAATGTTCGAGTTTGAGTTGTATAAAACAATAAAACGTTTTTGGCACCATTTTCTTTGGATTTTATTTTAAAATCAAAAATATGGAATTAAAGCTAAAGCTAAAAAGTTTGTTTGAACATAAATTTGAATGTTTTCAATTTAATTTCCGGCAAGGATATTTTAAACCTTTGTTATTTTATTTTTGAATCCTAGAGTTTGAGCCGAACTTCAATAGATGATTTTGATTAGTTTTGTTAATATGTTCTGCATATGCATCTTTTGCTTTAGGTTGTTACACTTGCTATATTCATGTGGCTTCAATTTATGAAGAAGCAAAATTGTTACTTTTCAGGAACAACTTTTGGATTTTATTTACTTTTAAAATCAACATTCAAGTATCAGAGTTTTGGCTTCAATTTTAATTAATTCTGTTTCAAATTTAAACTATTTTCACCTAATTTTAGCTTGGAGGTATTTCAAAAAGGCTTTGCAGGTTTTTAAAACTTAAAATCACAACATTTTGGAAATTTAGTGTGGATGTACTGTTATTAAAGTTGAAATATACTGGTCAATAAATTCCCAGAATCCCACTTTTACTATAATTATTATAAATTTATACTTTTGTTGGATTTTAACTAAAAAGAACTTATACATTAGTAACTGATTATTGCTGAAGCTTGTTTTGTTTTATGACAGTCATCCGTGAGTTTAATTAAACTTTATTATAAAAGCCTTGAAATTACTAAATAATCTTCAGATTTATAATGAGAAAAGCAAATTCTTTTAAAGGTATTTAAAGCTTTTATTATTTCCGAATATAATATTGTAGAGAGAAAAAAAATTCCTAGCTTTTTTCTGTTGCTTTTTTTTCACTTTGCTTTTCTCTTTTGTTTGTATTATAAGAGTTGTTTTTAGAAAATAGTAGAAAATAGATATAAACAATCAAATCAATTGCTATATGAATTAAGAATTATAAATGAAGAAAAAAATAACTAAATAATGATTTAGAAACATGCATGACGTAGCACGTTTAAATTTTCAGTGTCGCTATGGAGATGTTTTACTGTCGTTTTCTCTTTCAGCCATGATTTATGGGAAGTGGTATAAGATAGCAGAAAACATTAATGAGTTCTCTTAGGATTATCTGTTGCATTGTAAAGGGAGAAGTACTGTCAAACTTGGAAGTGTCTTCAGTTGATATTATTTTTTCTTTTACTTTTGGAAGAACCGCAGTCTCCTTTATCATCTGTATAAGAATATAATTTTTCAGCAAAATGACACATTTTATTACAGAATTACACTTTATGTATATCTTTGAAAAAGTGGAAATTATTCCTAATATTTAATGGCACATTTCAACAACGTGTTTATTTTAGCAATTTTCTTCTTTCTCTTCGTTGCCTTTTTTCTTTTTATTGTATTTCTTTATGATGAGTACGGTCTATGCTTTCACTCGTTACGAACTGGATTTCCGTATCTTATTTCCATTCCTTTGCTTTAGTACGAATTTTTATTAAATGATTAATGTTCGTTTTATTATTATTGATTTTCGATTTCATGGGTTTGCAATTCATTAAAAAAATACTGAAATTTGTACAGTAAAACCGATCGGTAGAGTAAATTGTCCGTGTTAAATTATGAATATGATTATTAATGGTACATCAGTTCTACCTGACAGTTTGATATAGTCGATGGAAGAACAGGAAAGGGAAGTCGAATATATCATTTCGGGTTATGTATAATTACGTTGGTTCGGCATAAATAACAGGAGTACGAAACTCATCGAGCAACTGTCTTTCATATAACCATAAATAACCTAATCAGCTGACTTTTTAAATGGCTGGAATTAAATGACATCACCTATGACTGCACATGCAGATTACTATTGACTCATCTCACTGTTGTTAATCAAGTGAGCTGTCAAAGAAGACCCACACGTTTACTTTGAACGATTCGTTATTAGCTCATAATTGAGTGACACCTGTGGAGAATTGATTAACCTCGTTTAAAAAAATTCTACGATCCCCGACGGTTGTTATTTATGTATATGTGAATGTTTCCGACTTTCGAAAAGCATCATCGGAACTGAATTCGGCGAGTAGGTAAATGTGGAGAGAAGCTTGTAGCAAGCGTGTATATTCAGAATTCGCGTGGGCTTTGGGACTGGTGTATTTAGAGTTACTGCCCTCTTATGGGTAGTTTATTATCGTCTGATATTACGGAACATATAAACTGTTAGAAAATGGGGAAATTATGTCGTGCCGACGTAATTTGAAGTATCGGTTAGGTCATCTCTGGGAGTGTCCACTTTATTAAAAATAAATTTAATTTTTCGTTACGATGATACGAACGTTATTAATGGACGATGTGTCTTAGTGCTGGTTTTCAGCTGCCTATAAAGATGTATTTTGTACTTTTTTTTTCGTATAAATTTCGTTCGTAGCGTTGCGTGCTGGGTTATTATTTTACATTAGCTCCAACATTGGTATACAAGATAGAGGCATTTCATAATATGTATATTTTACGACGGAGTTCCTAAGAATTTACATATTTTGTCGGAGCCGCACAATGGAGCAGGGAACAACAATATACCGTCGCGTTGACCCAAAAATAGTAGCATATATACCAAGCGTAGAGGATCCGAGGAATGATATGTGAACGCAAAACTGCACCACGAAATTATCATAGGAATAGGATGTCAGTCGTTTTCATCACTTTTGTAAATTTCAGGAAATGGGTTTATGTATGCAGTTATCTGGTTCTTTCAAAACCAGCTAACTCGTGCAAATGTGATTCATGGCACTTATTCATGTAGCGTAACATTGCTGGTAATAGAATCTGCTTGCTTCAGTTCTAAAAGTTCCCAGGAAGTTTTCCCGATTTATCCGTAAATTGCACAACTTTATTACTTTAGTTTGCTCGGTACCTAAGTTATTTTCGTGCTTTGCTTTTTTTATATTCCTGAAATTGGGAAATTCACTTCGGTTGCTTCTTAAATGTCTGTTTTGAATTTCATTGGATGGTTTACTAACGACTTTAATCCCATAATTAACCATTCTAATGAGAAAATGAAACGCCCTAAATTAATTATCCTAATTGTTGCCTAAAAGTCTGGAGCAGGATTGGAATAACTAAACGAAGCAGCTTTTAGCGGTGAAAGTTAATAAATATCAACAGGTTCGAACACTGACACGTATGAAGGCGTAATTATTAACAGTAAATTGCTAAAAGCTTTGTCGCCAGCTACACAGTTAAGAGGGCTCCAGAGCACTTGACTTTCTCAGAATAGTTGTACCATATACGCGTATCTTTCAGATTATAATAGGTTTAACATTAATATAAAAGAAAGAATTGATATCGAATATAGAATGGACTCATTATTATTTTGATTGATGTATTATCACAAATATAGGTTCTCTGTTTTTAGAGTTTACAATCCTCAAAAACGAGGGTTAAATAAATAAAAAGAAAATTACCGAAAAAGTATAGTGTTACTTAATTATTAATTTAAAAATAAAATCGCTTAAAAATATGACCATCTAAAGGTTTAGCTTACATAAATTTTGAAATTCCATACATGGGAATTTAAATTTCAATGTACTTATCTTATGACTTTTGATTTACGTCATGAATTTTAAAACCAACAGGTTTTAATAAATGCTCAAAAATCATTAAAAACCTAGTTTGAGCTTAATTGCAGCACACCTTAAATTTCTAGAAATTCTTGGTATCAAGGTTTTTAACTTTATTTGAAAGTAAAAATACCAAAATTGGAAACTTCAGTTTGTGTGGGTTTAAATTTGAAATGTGCTTAAACTGGTTAAAACTTAGCTGCTTTCATTTTTAATTAGGATTTTATACTTTTGGCTATCTAATTTTTAAAGCTTAAGACAAACAACCTTCATTAAAATTCTGATAATTTTATTAGGTTCTTCAGTTTTTGCCTTTACCTGTTGTTAACCTGTAAGTTTCTTTTAAAAAATGAGATATTCCTGAGGCGTCAGTTCACGAGAAAGAAAAATTTATACTTCTTGAGAACCATTTTTGGATTTTATTTCATTTTAAGATACAACTCGAAGCAGCAGAACATCCATGAACCGCTGTTAATTTTTGACTTAGATAGTCTTACTAATAACTGTTTCAGACAATTTCAGATATTATTTGAGAAGAAAAGATCGATTAGGAAAATAGACAAAATAGTATTTCAGTGGGGGTAATCACTAATTGCAGTTTTTATTTTTAAAACGAGCATCATTACGGAAATTTTATAATTAAAAAGTACAAAGGTTGTGAAACACAACAATTATTTCTGACCTTATTTTTATGATTTTTTCCGATTCTTCAACGTCTTGAGTAGCAGTTCCTGAATCTACTTAAAATTGAAGCAAGGCTCAAAACAAAAAAATCTGTAACAACACGATGGTTACCATATAGCTTTCGTTGGTTTAAACCTAGGTTAAAACTACGAGGGTAGATTGTGCCCTAAACAATAATTATTTTTGTAAAATTCCTCCATTTATATAAAACAATTTGATTATGACTCGTTTAATGGAAGAATAATGAAATTTGTACACTTTAAAATAGAAGTGTTGGTATCCTGGATAAATAATAATAATAAACAAAGAATTTACATATATATACATTATATATCAAAATACAGCCAAGTGCTGCTTGCCCTGTCCTCCCTGCCTTGCGTCATCTCCAGTGGCGGCTCGTGGCTTGAAATTATGGGGGTGCTGCAGCTTTCGAAATATATTTACATACCAGTAACGATCCTTGATATTTTTAAGGTGCCTTTTAAATAAAACAAAACAAATCGAAATTTTACTCAATTTATAAAAAAAATAAGCTTACAGGAAAATGAAATAAAAAGAATTTTTATTTAAATATAAAATCCATTCTGCGATTTTTAGCTTCACAAAATTTTTCGATCACCTGTTAACTCTGGAGCAGCCTTGACCGTCTTCGCAGTGATGTTGCAATCAAGTTGGAAATACGAACTATTTATTATTTAATATTCCTGTTTATATTACACATACCGTGCGTGGTGTTTATGTATCAGCCCGTTGCCCCAGACGTCCTTGCACAATTATTATTGTTTTTGTTGGATCGGATGTCCAAGAGCCGAACGGCATGATGCAATAATGCTGAGATGCTGCTCAGACAGCAGCTTTCGGGCTACTTTTACCATGTATTATTAAAACAAACAAATCGCGGCGAAACTTGCACCGAATGTACTACGTTTTCGACACTGGTACATTCCTCAGCTCTCTCAATGGAATCTACAGCTTCGGTTAAAATAATTCCTTTTAAAAGCGGTTTAATTAATTAAATTTATGTAATAATTATGCAAAATATTGAATGATTGTTATATTATTGATATTTTCAAGTACAAATTTAAGAGGTAATTAATTTCCGTATTTTGTTCTGGGGGTGCTGCAGTGTCGCAGCGCTTATGGACCAGCCGCCACTGGTCATCTCCTCATCCAAGTCTCGCCTTTTGCATTGCCTCCCTGATTTCTTCATTCCAGGACCTTCTAGGCTTCCTTCGATTCTTTCGTCGTGGAGGTGTCCACTGGAAAAGTTTTTTTTGCCATCGGTTTTCCGGCATTCTCAGAAAATGCCTAAACCTCTGATTTCTGTTCTATCTATTACTGTTTCAGTTGTTTCCATCCGGTTTCTTATTTCTTCGTCCGTTATATGTTCTAGTCTGGACACTCTTGCGCTTCGCTTCGCCTTAAATAATCTATTTCTATAGCATTCAGCCTTCACTTCATTTCTTTGTTTAATGTCCATATTTCACATCCATAGCAGAATGTAGATTCCACAAATATTTGTCCAATGTGTTTCTCCGAAATGTTTTTGTTCCACCATACCTTTATGGCTTCATCAATTCAGTGTTTTATTTCTCTTTTAAGTATACTATTTTTATTTATCATCGCTCCCAGCTATTTAAATTTCTCAACTTGGTTCACTGTTTTTTCATCATTAATTAGGACTTCAAATTTACCTTAACTGTTTATTACCAAGTATTCCGTATTTTTTAGGCTTATATGACATGTAGACCCCTCTTTTTATATTCGTGATACAACTGTTTTATCATAAATTCAAGGCCGTACGTGACTTGTGCTAGCATTACTTAATCGTCGGCAAAACTTAATGTGAATAATCTGTGCTCATTAATAGGTACGCCTATGCCGGCACGCTTTTCTTCCATTTCTGCAACGCTACTTTCACATATAAATTAATCAGCAGCGGCGATAAGCTGCAGCCTTATCTCAATCCTGTTGTTGTTATTATCGGATTTGATAACTGTCTCCCCATTTAATGCATGCTATCTTCATGTAATTTTTGAATCATGGCTAACATCCGATCATCTATTTGCACTGCGTAATGCTTCCCACAATTTTTATCGAGGTACAGAATCATGCGTTTTCTAAATCCACGATAATCACATCCTAGAAATATTCTTTTATATTAGCTGTTGCAGTATAAAAAGATTATCAACGCACGAGCGTCCCGGAATGAAGCCATTCACCTGCCACTGTGATCTTCACCCATTTATCTTTCATGTCTTCCCTTAATCTGTTTTGTAATATTTTCCCCAAGAGCCAACTAATACTACTGGTGACATTAATACCTCTACAGCAGCGTGGTTCTTATCTACATCCTTTTTTGAATATCCATTCTTGGGGTATTTGGATAGCTTCCCAACAGTTGTTAATTAATTTTGTCAACCGTATAATAATTGCTTTGCCTCCATATTTGATTAATTCCATAGGAACATTTCCTGGACCAGTGGATCTCGAATTTTTCATTTGATGCACTTGTTTTTTAATTTTTCTTCTGTTATTCCTAGCCAGTTGTCGAGTACTTCCATTTCTCGCATGGCTGTACTCTCTCTGTTGTTTTCTGTTAAGAGAGTCTTTTAGTATTTTCCCCATTCTTCCATGTTTATTAAATTCGGAAAGCTAATTCCCTCATTTGTTTTCATTTGTTCGATAGTTTTCCCAAACTTCAGATGACTGTGTTCCTCCAATCAAACTTTCTACTTGGCTGCACTTCTGTTCCCAGTATTGGTTTTTATTTTTTCCCCCCTTTTTTTCTCAATTTTCAATTTTACCCCTTAAAGGTATTGTTTTTGAAATTCAGTACTTCTGTTAGTTAACCATTTGTTATACCAACATTTTTTTCTTTAATTAATTTTTGTATTTCTTCTGCCAGCCAAGAGGGTTTCTGTTTCTTCTTTCTTGGGGGTATAATACCTTTTTGTTTGCGTACGTTGCAGAACGGGAAATCTTCGAAAGAGACCCTGGTCCCAGTGATAGATTGTCCTGGCCATAGATCTCCCAGGATGTGTCGGATTCACCTGGGAAGTGCACCTACCGACGAAAACCCCTCGTCTTCTTCTGAATGACATCATGGACCCGCTTTCGCATTACAACACGATGCCATCTGCCTTGATTTGCCCCATTATTGCAATCTATTCTGCTCCGCCCCCCCTTTTTTTCGTCGTTCTTCGTGTTCATGATTTCCTGTATCACGTCGTTGATACGCTTCCAGCTTTGTTCGTTCTCCAACATTCTCATAATGAAGCTCTCTCGCCGGATGGCTAGCCCTCCTAGCTCTTCTGCCCTATTCCTTATAACGTCCTAGATGGATTTAGCCGATTTATTCAAAACGATTTGCTTATGAAGAATAATGAAATATTTACATTTTAAACTGGAGGTGTTGGTATTCTGGATAGACATTTGTACCCCTATTTTAAAAATCTGTTTGTCGTACTCGTATATCATCTCGAGAGTTATTTTGTATATAATATTAAGTAAAAAACCCATTTCAAGTTGTTAAGGATATCAATATTTAAATTTATTTCTATGTCCTAAACAAATATGTACTCTAATTTCATACTTACAGGTTTTCTTAATTTGCTTCAAATATCTTTTGTAAATCTCTTGTAAATCTGCCGGATTGTAAGAAAATTTGTAGTTTAAGTGAAAGGGACTGAATTATCCTTCCAATTACAAAGCTGAACCATGTTTCTGCCGGTTTCATACCGTGAAAAATTTTAAAAATACCGTTAAAAGTCCAAATCTATTGCCGATCGGCAGTTTAATGCGTGTGTAATGTGGTTGGTTTTAAATTAGCAACCCGTCCTGTTAGATTTTTACCAAGGTTAATTTGCCGTACAGGTTTTCGTGAAAAACAAGGATTTATATTTATGCCATCAGAGAAACATTTTTTTTTTTTTGTTATTTCGGCGAATCTTTCCGTTGTAAGTTGTGTAAATGATTTCTGATATGTAGGTTTTTCCCTCCTCTTAAGGGCCCGTCTATCATCCAATTTTGGTTTTACACCATAACCAAAAAGGGCATAACATAAAAAAATAATCCCAACTAACATTTCGTGAAAACCTTATTTACGCAGGCCAATTTGCCAGATTAGAGCGGCTTATTTCATGGGCAAAAGGAATGAGACTTCCTTATAAATTTTGTATTTCTATCATTACCTAAACTTCTCGTAGTTCGCTGCAGTTTAGTTTACCTTACATTCAAGTGTTCCGCTTTGAAATGCACATTTTCCCTGGAGATCTACTTTGAAACTATCATCAAGTTGGTAAATGATCTGATAACATATCCGTGCCTTCATGTACGTGACATTAAACCCTTGTGTAAATCCTCGATTCTCTTCTTGCTAAGTTTTGATTTTGTAAAGATTAAATTAATGCATAAGTGAGACACAGGAAGTAATATCGTGTCGTATTAATCTGGGATACCTAACGGCTTTCTTAGAATGCCTAAGATGTAACAAATAGTTAATATTACTTCAAACGGAGCAACTACAAACGGCTTCCAAGATTCAAAGAACGCAGGTGTTAGTTTGAGAAATTGTGCTCCCTGTTAGGAGACAGCTAAGCTATTCTTCTTCTTGATGCCGTATACAAGGCTTTAAAGGTGGGCTACATGCCGCATACATTAACATTTATTACAAGTGCAATAGAGCTTAACGACGTTTTTCCACATCTACAAAAATTCATAAACCCACTTCGAATGGATATTTAAAAATAATAACCGTCGTAATTCCCCTGTGCCGGACAACAGACCATTAAAAATTCAACCTAATCAAACTTTATAATGGCATTAAATCGGCCGTAAAGTGGAATTTATGAACAGAATTCAGAAACTTTGGATGTAAAATATCTGCCTTTAAAATCCTTGCAGGCTGCCTTGCATTTTAGGGGTCTTAAATGAAGAGCTTAAAAGCACTAAGCAAAATTTTTTATTGGGAAAAGAAAAAGGCATCGAAGCTTAAAAAAGCACATTCAATTATAACGTGTGGAGAAGGACTGGAGGGACGTTTGTTTTGATGTTACAGCACTATGGGGAATTTTCGAGTTCTTTCAAGCAGGTGGCTGAACATCGTCTGATATATTTTATTTTAAACGAATACTTGTAATGCCTGTATTTGGTTGGTACAAAATCTTGGATTCAAATGTAAATAATTTTTTTTAACTAAGAAGGACAAACTTGCGTTTACATTTATTTGAGTTAGATATACTTACGTATATATACTGGGCGATCAAAGAAATTTTTCTCTTATCGCTTTTGGGATTATTGGAATCGACTAGTTTTCTGTAGTTTTCCTAAGAAAGCTTTCCTGAAAGTTAGAGTAATTTATTTTAGATTCTAAAATTGCTGATGTAGCACGGTCTTGCAACGCAAAGGGCAACCTTTGACCTCTCTCCTCTCTTTTAACTTTTAGGCTTTAGCTATTGCAGAATATTTTCTCTTGGTGCTTGTAAGGCACCCTGTATATCTAATTTTCATCAAGTTGTTTTTCAGGATTGCTAGATTCATTGGAGCTTGGTAATAATCTTCGCTTCTGAAAGGTCAAACGAATCTTGCCCTATTTTGGCCCGATAGCTATCTAAAACAAGGGGGAAAAATGCAAATTTATGTATCTTTTATTTTGTCGCACAGAACAATACGGCTGATAAAATCAATGAACCGACCTTTTCCGATATTCGGTGGAAATCTATTGCTTACGCGGCGCGTACTTTAATCCAGCTGATTTATAAACGCTCGCAACGTTGCGTTTGTTTTGTGTTTTTCCCTCTTTCTACATTTCCGAACCCTTCCTAACACAGCTGACGCACACTTTACGGTCCCACTAAAAAATTTTATACCGTTGTAAAATTTTTACTTTGACCAAACTTAGTACTTAATGACGATTAATAGTTTGTTATCAACAGGTTTAATTTAGTTTTCATTGATGGGTTGACTTGTCTAGACGTCATTATGGAACATCATTCTATTCTACTTACTCTTGTTGTGCTACTCGATTTAGTCCTTAAGGATTGTTTTCAGTTCTCACTCGGCTTTTACCTTGTTCTCAGTTTTCGCTTAACCTGATGATAAAATGAAACATCTACATAGGATTCCTATTTTCAACAATGTTGCCCTTTAAACTGCAACCCTAAAAATGTCATTACTAAAATGCTATATAAATCTTCTACATTATGTTTTTATAATTTAGAGATAATTAGCAACTTGTTTACTGTAATTAACGTTCGAAACTTCTATATTTACAGTTTCATGAACTTTTGGGCGCTATGGTTGGATTGATTTTATGTCAGATCGTAATATAATACGTAGCTGCTTGGCTTAAATTAAGATTTAGTTAGAGTGGCGGTTATTCAAAATAAAATATAGGATGAGCTTCAACCAGAAAGACTGATACAGGATTTTCATGCCTGAAAAGAGTGTTTGGTTTTAAATGATTTTATCACAAAAATTATTGTATTCTGCACAGCCATTTTTTTAAATTGAAAATGAAGGAGAAGAAATTTTATTTTCAGTAAAAAAAAATAACAGATTGACCACGTAATATGTATTTTGTAAACGAATCGTTTCTTCGTCATTTCTTCTGTAATAATACAATTTTAAGCAGATTGAATTGACTTTTTAATTAGAAAGGTTCAGTTTTTGGACGATTATTCTTTTAAACATTAAAAAAGATAATGAATGATAGTTGTTAACGATAGATTAAGCCATAATTTATGAAGGAAAATTTTATCTTACCTTATAGAAACTGCGATAGTAATGTTGAATTGTTACTAATTTATTGTTCTTCTGTTTCAGGTGGGTCTCGATTTCAATACATTTAGCAACATAACGGTAAGCAATAATTGTTACTTTAAATGAGGAAGGAGTTTACTAGCTTCATTTTTAATTTTATAACCGAATTTTCTTTGCCTAAAACTAGAAGAAAACGCGTAAGCTATCACTAAATTCGGGAAAATACGGATTCCTGTAATTGTTTCACCCCCTTTAATCCGACCTTTGCAATCCGGATATGTAAAGGGTTTTACTCTATTGAGTTTCACACATGCGTTAAGTAATTGAGGATTAACTAAAATTGAAGCCCAAATTGACCAAAGAGCGTAGTGCTGCAATGGCACGATTAATAATACACAATATTTTCCGGAGATTTCTGGTATTTTTAGTTCGATTCAGCAATTATTGGTGGTGAAATTCTTAACGTTTCTGATTAGTGTTCATGTCGTCTTCTTAAGAAATACAGTGGTATCCCAAGGTAATTTGTAGTTTAAGTAGACTTGAAATTTAAAGCCAATCCAGTCGAATATTTGTTTATTACCTTGCCACGTCCTAAAATGATCGATGATTATGTACCCCATAAATGTTGATAAGAAAATGTGTTCTTCTAGGGTGTCAACCCCCTAAAAATTTGTCTGTTTGACGCAAGTTCCTTTTTATTGTGTACCACTAACCATGAATAGTGATTTTACGACATTGTTCCAAGATAAATTCACCTTTTGGTCGTTGTGTAGAATAGGTTCGGTATAATTCAGGTACCCGTGTTTTATTTTCTGTTCGTTATCTTTTACGTTTTTGTACAAGAGCGTAACCCGTGAAGTATTATTTGATTTTCAGTTCGATGTTCTTTTTTTACGAAGGAATCCGCGAACATCTGGCAAACAGATTTTTGCCTTAGGTGTAGCGTATGCGATGTAATAAAAATCCAAAAAAGTGCGTGTCTAGGTGTGAGGCCGAACGAGGAAAATGGCAAATAAAAGGATGTTGTGTCAAGTAGAGGACAAGGAATTTTGTGTTTAGGTCCCGAACTGAATCCTATCTCCTTCGCTAGCTGCGCATTTGAATGGTGTCTCCGTCCCGATTATCCTCCCTCTGAATAGTCCACATGTACGACATGTTTGTGCCACACACAACTTCCCGTGTGATTTATATCATCTTAAATCGCATTTCATCGTATTCTTATACAAATGAAGCACTGTAGTGAAAACCGTTAAGGTCCAAAATTTGTGTGTTGGCCCCGACGTTCTCTGTTGGGTATTTTACGAGGGAAACATATTTTACCATTTAAATTTTTATCGCCCTCTTTTTCTAATGCATTCTTTTTGTTTTGAATGATGGCTGTCTCTTGGTCTATTTTTAAATTCTTGGAGATGTTTATGTATGTCAAAACTTGACAGCGGTTTATGAGTCGTTAGGCAGAGGAATGTGTAGATTTTTTGTAGGGAGGATATTTAAGACGATTTATATGAATAATGGTCTTCTTTTTTAGTTTGTTTTTGAACTGTTCGGGATGCTAAAACATGTGTGTAGCTTCATTAAGAAGCTTGTTCTGCTAAAGACTCCCATATCTATAAAATTTAAGTAATTTGTGTTGTCTTAATAATCTAGATCTAGAAGAAAGCGTGAGGGACTTCCTTAAAGTACGATATATCTACAGGGTGAAATATTTTTTAAAAGCGAACTGTGAAGAATGGCTTGAGGTCAACATTTTATGAAAATTAAAATGTTTGATTATAGTACTTTCAGTAAAAGCTCGTATTTTGTAGCTTTGTGCTAGTTTCGAAAATTATGGATTCTGTCATGTACCTACAAACTAATTAATTCAGAAAAACCTACAGCAAAATTTATTCCCCAAGGGATTCCAACCCGCTCCTAGTAGGTAACCTCTTTTCAGCATCAGATAAGCCTTGAAGGTAAGTAGTTAAAATCCTTTAAGAAATAATAAACTTTGCAGTGTATGTTACTGTTATATAATCTCTTGGAAGGATTAATTGGTATACGAGAATAATTTTTCTAAGATTACTTAAATTTCTGTGTTTGAAATTCATAATTTTACCCTTGAATCTTACAATTTTTTCTCCTTAATATTTTGTTAGTTCTTTTTGTTATTGTAATCCTGTAATTCGTATGGGGATATAATTATCGCGAATTTTAATTAATTTTTCGGTATACAGTGTTTTCAGCAATTAATGCAAATGCAAATTCAATTAATACATATCAGCGAATTATGGAAATGCTACATAGAAAATATTATTAAAAGTAATTTCCAAAAAGTGTTAATTCTAATAAATTAAATCTCTAAATAGTAATTCATTTCTTCAGTGCAGGAACTGCAGTGAACCGTAAATCGCGACCTTTCAAAATCGAAACCGTTCTATTTATTTGCATATTGAGACGAAATGATTTATAATCCTCTTGACCCAGAAAATAGGTAACCATCATCCCAGAGTTGGAAGAAATATATCAGTAATATTGGGAAATATACGCCCACAGAGTGGGAGTTTACATGTTCTATAAATAATAGTGAAGTTTCTCGGCCGGAGATATTCCCAATCGGTTTCTTGTGTTCTTCTTCCTAATGCGGAGCATTCCATGATTTATGATTTCTGTTTTGCGGTCAACGGTTACTTAATAAATCGCATCGAATTATAATTTTAACTCGTATCACTGCTGACACGCATTAAATGATATCTGATTTTAAAAATAGAAATATCACCTGTTGTTTAATAACGGTGTGAAAATGTTTTGTCCGGAAAAAAACTCTATATTTTATTAATTCCCATTGATGGTTTCTAAATTTAAAAATATGGGTCAATGTAAAGTTATTTCTGGGCCACCAGAATGGAAACACATTCAGTATTCATATCGACTTAAAAATTAATAGAAAGGGCTAATATTAAATGAGGTGTAGGTCAGAGAGTAACCGATCGAATCGTGCGAGACTAACCACTACCAGACTTGCTGTTGAACTCCAGACGTCGCGACGCCTCCGTGAAATCAATTTTGTGTGCCTGTGCTAATACGGGGATTAAAGAAAGTAAAACTAGATTGGTTGGTTGTTGTATTTACATGCAATGTCTGTTCTGTGTCATGTTGCGGTTTTCTTGAAGCGAGTTTTCGAAAGCTTACCCTTAAAAGATATCAGATTTATTTAATAATTTACTTAGAATAGAATTGTTGTGTGTTCTTTTCTTTTTACATGAAAATAAATAAACTTAATAGGCTCGTGCTGTAGGAATTTCCCATAATAATCAATGCAGGGCACATTTTCTAATGTAATTTGTCTTGATTTAAATTTTAAATTCGTCGTAATTTAACAATGGAAACTGCATGAAGTGTAAAATATTTATTAATAAACATTTTTGAGTGTACACAAACAATAACTCGCTAATAGTAAAACCCAAGTTTTCAACCCAACTGGCACACCTCATCAAATATCTACGTCAATGTTTGTCTGCATGAATGCACTTCTTGTATTTACATAGGGGTGTTGTTGCTTATTATCATGCTATAGAAATGGGGCGACGGCGGCTTTTGTAAACCCGATAATATAATAAATGCAAGAGCCGAAGAGCATAGACGTCTAGGAAATGAAATGTCGGCGAATCCACAATAAATGCAGCGCCCTAAATACGCTAGGTTGAAGCTTCTTGTATGCATTGCGGCTTTAATAACCGCTTTGCCGGAATGCAAATATGAAATTAGGAATTTTCCATCGTTTACATAAACACTATTTTTACTTATATCTTCTAGCATCATGAAAAGTAGCTATTTGCATAGTACTTTGCTAAACATGATTTTTAGACTTTCATTTTGTCGTGATGTGTTTCTGTTTTATGCTAAAACGTACAACTTTTTCTTTCTGTTGTTGGTATTTGTAAACATTTTGTAGTTGCAGAATTACTTTTGTAACCTGTTCAATTAGAACGCTCTATTATTTGACTGTTTAAAAAGTATATTTTTATAGAATTCTTCCATTTTATCGTAATGTACTAAAACTGATGGAGGTAAACGAAATTTATACCGAAGACAGTACGATAAAAAAAGCAATTTCACTTGGTAAAGATAAACATAAAAATATCAATATGGAAAGTGCTTTCAGGTGGAGAAATATTTACCGAAAATAGAATTTATATTTCTTGCTTCTTCGTTTGTCTCAAAATGTACTCTTTGTTTATGTGAACTTGCTTAATTTTCTGCCCAAAATAGACTTCCTGATTAATTTCTATGAACTTCTAAAAAGAGGTTAAGTATTTCTTAATTTGTGTTTTATTGAAAACCCCGTGAGTACTATTTAAAAAATAAAAACAGGGTTCTAGTTATCAGCTTTTTAAGAATTGGCTATGAATCGGAACGATCATTTAATTTATTGGAGCTCTTTTTGTCCTAACTGCGGCTGTATTATTAATTGTCAAAAATGGTCTTTTTTCGAATTTGATTATGTCTGCGAATTTATAAGCCTAAGAATAATTAAAATAAATGGAATGCATACTACAAATCGACGCATCCACAGAAGATTATAGCGAGAAAGAAAAAACAGAGTTTTACAATAAATTATATCTACTAATAGTAAGGAATTGGAATGCAAGAATCGGAAATAATGAAACAATGGGATTCGGTACTATTGGCAAATTCGGAGCAGAACAAACAATACAAAAAATGGGAGAGAAATGATAGAATTCTGTGTCGAAAATCAACTATTAATAGGAAATTCGGTCTACTAACATAAACAAATTCGCAAGATTACCTTTGAAGCATAACAAAGGAATGTTAAAAGTGTGATAGATTAACTTGAAGTCGGTAATAAAAGATACTTATACCAGCACATAGGAGAACAGAATTAAACACAGAACACAGATTAGTCATAGCCAAATGTAAGTTTAATATGTATAACGAAAACGAATGATGGGAAAAACTACGTAAGGATACGAATAGAGAAACTAAGGAAAGAAGAGAATAGAAAAAATATGCGGAATTATTGGAAGAAAAGTTCATGAAAGAAGAACAGATAGAAGAAAAGTTTAACAAATACTACAATGACAGTATAAGAGATATAATAGCTGACAGCATAGAGGATAATGAGTTCTCGTCCAATTTAAAAATCTACACTACAAACGCTTTTCAAGAAATAAATTTTAACCAATTTCGGAGAATCGGGAGAATTGTTTATACATTGAAAAACAAAAGTACTGCAGATAGATGCCTTAGTGTAAAAGTATTAAAAGATGTATTTTGTGTAATTGGATATCCTCTGCTTAACTTAATAAATTTAGCCCTTACTAAGGGCTGCTTTCCACTTGATCTCAAGGTTAGTACAATCATACCAATTGCGAAAGGTAATATCACCAACTCGCGCTGAAGACTTTAGGCCAATCAATTTATTGCCGGTTATTGACAAGCTTATAGAAACCGTGATGAGGAATCAACTGCAAGCTTATTTCGAAAACAACAATAGGTATGCTATACACAGGACAATCTGGTTTTCGAGAGGGACATTCCTGTGAGACAGCCGTTCAGTTTGTGTGTTCCCAGTGGAGGAAATAAATAAATAATAATGACAGTGTTGCGTTAGGTGTGTTTGTTGACTTAAAAAGGGCATTTGAGACCATAAACTGTGAAAGGCTTCTAAGTAAATTAAAACTATATGGTGTAAATCTATAGCATTAAATTTAATTGAAGATTATTTAAATGATAGGTAGATATCATATGACTAAAGTAGAGGGTGGTCTATCTAGTAAAATAATAAGTTTATATGGGGTACCACAAGGCAGCGTTTCGGGTCCGCTCTTGTTTATTATTTCTATAAATGATTTGCGTTCAGCTAAAAGATTCATTTGTAAATTTATTTGTTGACGATACCGTGATAACTATAGCCGGTAATAATTATGCTGCAATAGCTAATACTTTAAATAAAGAGCTGAAAATTTTATATGAGTGGTGGCTGCGACAAGTACAATCAGATGTGGGAAAACTGCACGAAAGGACGAAATAGCACCGGAGATGATAAAACTGGGAGGAAGTAAACTTGTAGAATGGATTACTGATATCTTTTAGATCACTTGGACGCAAAGAAGAATTCCAAAAAAATGGGAACACAACATATTTGTGTCACTGTATAAAAAAAGAAATACGAGTAACTGTAAACACTATAGGGCACTATGTCCGTCATCAATTACATTTAAGCTATATACAAGGTATTAGAAAAAAGATAAGGTTTGAAACAGAAGAACAGCATTTAGACCAGGTAGGCAAACACAATAATAATAGCATGGAAATAATTAGAAGAGGCCTGTGTGCAGCATTGGATGAACAAAGGCTGAAGAAAAAGAAGAAGAAGAAGCAGCAGACAAACACAAGACCATATCCATAAAATAAGAATGGTCATCGAGAAGAATTTGGAAAAGATAGGAATTAGGATTTTAGATATAAAAGCCGCGTTCGACAATGTATCCAGCGGCAAAATTTGGGAAGTATTGGAGAGTTATGGAGTTTAATAAGAGCCATTAAAAACGTTTATGTAGATGTGGAAGGGCATATAAGAATAAACCAAGAAATATCTACAAAATTTAAAATGATGAAAGGTGCGAAACAAGGGGATAGCTTGAACCACAGTTATGTGGCTTGAAGCCATTGCTGTTTGTGCTCGTAATGAACGGAGTAATGAATCAATATAGCAAAGAGCGTTACAAAACAAAGATAGCAAATCGACGACTACAACCAATGCATCTACAACAATAAGTCTACGCAGACAATGTAATCTTAATAACTACGAACGATATAACACCACAAAGGACAATAGATGTCTGAAAAGAAGAACTCGAAAAGGTAAATTAAGGTAAATTTAACAATAAACGTTAGTAAAAGCAAAGTTATGAAAAGTTAGTAAGGATCAACCATCAATGAATGAGATATTATTGGGAAATAACAGACTAGAAGAGGTCGATAAATACACATACATACCTTCTTCTTCTTCCTCTTATGGCCGAAGCCTACGCCGATGGCCTGTTAGAAACTCTTAAGAGTTCTGCGAGCCCTCTTTATACGTATGCTGGGCAGGAGGCTAACCTAACCCATCGAGAGAGGTGAAGAAGATCGACCCGCAGTGTTGCGAGGTTAACGGTTATCAAAGGTGTTAGTATGATAACCTGGACCGCCGGCTTAACGTGCCCTCCGAAGCACGGATAAGCGTACGATCTTATAAGTTATGGCGAGGATATCGCCGGTCTCAGGAATCGAACCTAAGATGCCTACGTGAGAGACCGAGGCCTTTTACACGCGGCTACCTAGAGGTACGATTATCACAGAATATGGAAAATTGAAATAATTAATAGAATAAACTAAGCTAACCAAGTTTACTATGCCATTAATAGAGCAATAAGTGTAGTGTGATGCAAATATAAGACTCGCAACATTCGCGGGTAGCACCACATCTCAAACGCTTTTAGACGTTTGCAAATGCTTTTTGGTAAGACTCCAACTTCCACTCAATAAAGAACTTAGAACACGTAACATCTAACAGCTCTGATCCGGATATCGATGTCCAATGAGACATTACGGAGAACATTTTTGAGGCGATTAAAAGCGCTTCTCGCTTTTTCGATTTGAGTTCTTATTTTGTAAGAGTGATCCTATGTATTATTGATGTTGCATCGCAAATAACTAAGTCTTTCTGCTTTTTCTAGCGGTGTGTTGTTTACCGTGAAATTACCTATTGCATTGGGATTCTTACTAACAATCATGATTTTTGTTTTATTACAGTTTAATTTGAGACCATATTCAGTACATGTATCCACCACGCTATTTATTATTCTTTGCAGGCCTTCAGCGCTGTCTGCCAATAAGACAGTGTTGTCGGCGTATCTCAACCATACCATACCATACCATCATTTACCTTACTTAAAACTTTTTTAAACTAAAATTATTCCTTATATTCGTACAAACATCTCTGTTTCTCGGCAAGAGTTGTATTCAGAATCGAGCTTGAGTAACATGTTCCGGTTAAAAATAACAACATTTTGGGAATAACTGTAAAGATCACCTTCACCTTACTTAACCACCCTCAGTTGATTACTAAAGTTTCGTTGTAGAAGATGGGTAAGGAGGAGGATAAACTAGCAAAAATTGAAGTTTTTACCGAAAGCAATAAAATAAATCCGGAATTGGTAGAATCGTGGATGTTAGTCCGATGTACGTGACAAACAATGAAAAGAACAAAAATAAATGATACCTCAACGGTCTCTGGTAAATGCGTCCAGGATGGACACTTTTCTGTTACGAAAAGCTTGACAAAACAAAATTAACACCGACAGAGCTGCAAGCCATTGCCTAGAACATGGTACAGAAATATCTCCAAAAACCGTGAGAAGGCTTTTTGATTCTGGGCTACGTAAAAACCAAAAATTCTACAGTGAGGGACAAACGGCTTACTTGGGCGACAACCCTTAAAAACTGGCTTCCGAGGAATGGTCGAAGAAGGTGATGCACATAAGCAAAGCAATCTCTTTCTCATTTATTTGTACAACAGTATTTAGTGAGGAAGCTCGTTGGCGCAGTGGTAAAAGCGCTGAATTCCTAGCTAGGAGTTTTGGGTACGAATCTCACGCAGTGGTAAGGATTTTTACAAAGCATTCCCCACTGTTCGAGGTCAGTACTTGAGCGAGTGAAGCCGTCTGGTTACAATTAACGATTCTGTCTGCGTAGTGGTAGACACTTAAGACACGCTTACAAACTCTGCAGAAGGCAACGGGAAACCACTGCAGAGAAACACATTTCCCTAGTATAAGAAGAATCTAGCAAAGTTCACGTCGTTTAAAAAATGTGGCTTAGACCTTAGACCCCCTCACCAACGTCCTTAAGAGGATATGACACAGAAGAAGAAGAGTTTAGTGACGTGATTTGGAGTGTGATATCTGTGCATGTGGTAGGAAAAGTGCAGATTACAGGAGCTAAATAATATGGGGAAGTGATCGACAACGACAGTTGTATAGTGATTTTTAAGTGCTGATGGAATTTTCATGCAAGATGACGCTCCTTGCCATAACGCAAAATTGTAACAAAACAACTAGAAGAAAATGACATCAAAATACTAAGTTGGCCAGCAAAGAGTGCAGACATAAACTCCACAGAGTTGTTATGGAACGAACTCAAAAGAAAGTGAAAAAGCAAAATCCTACAACCAAGCAGCAAAGTTCAACAAACGAAGCCATTAGAGAAATGTGTAGGACTGCCATTTAGAAGTAAAGGCCTGGGGGGGGGGGGAGGGGGGCATACACAGTATTAAAATGTTGTAAGTAATAAAAGAGTATTTATATTATTATATTTGTATTTAAAGCACTTCAACAATTGTTCTACCTTTCAGTCCTTCTTTTTCAGTTAAATAATAATTTATATAAAATCGGCTATTTTTAAGATTTCTTCGGATTTACTGTGTATTTTTCAGCACATGCATAACTTAAATTAAAAATCTGCATTTTTTTACTAATTATTAAGTTTTAACTGTGCAGTATAAAAGAAAAACATGGACACGAAAGAAACAAATAAAAAATACTTAGAAAGTAGTAAACGTCCACCATATTCTTAAAAATAAAAAAAACATTAAAAGTAACTTGAAGTTTAATTAAAAGTGGACGTCCATAAGGATTACATTTACTAAGTTAACATTTTACGAACATCTGATTATGTCAAGTTCCCAGTTTATGGGCCATAAAAAGTGTTTCAGCTCTAAATATAAATGCTATCTTGCAAAAATTTGTAAAATTACAACCAGGTGACATTTGTTTTAGTATGTTAAATGTGCTTCTGCATTAAACATGTTGGTTTATTTGGGTTAAATTACGAGATAACTTCATTCCAATGTAATACTTTAAGGAAAATAGGATCGTTGCCTATTGAGGAATTTAAGTTAATCATAACCTTAGCTATTTTTAAACACAAATATGAGTGTGACATCTGCTAAAACTATTCAACTTATGCTTTCCATCATAAATATATACCGTTAAATATTAAATTCACCAAATTTCAGGAAATTTAGAAATGTTTGACCTAGTCATTATCGAATTAGGATCACTATATTCCGTAATAAAAACCCTTTCCCTTTATATGCAAATTTAGCCGAATAGAAAAAGAAATATGACTGGAAGACTGGAAGTATAAGTCTTTACGTGAGGCATCCCTTTAAAGCAGCAAAAAATCTTCCCCGGACTAAAATTCCTACATTAGTAGGTATTTAATTATAAGGCATTCCGTGCCTTATTCCTAATTCATCCCCCGGGCGTAGCCGAGATAATTAATGTTGATGTTTGGTAAGAAGTTTTGGTTTTTTATAACGTCACATTTATTGCGTTTTGGATGGGCGATTCTGGATTTTGGAGTGAATATAACGGGGTTAAAGTGAGAGAGGGAGACCAAACAATTGATCTCAGATACCGCGACACGACGGCTACATGACAGCCCTGACAAATTAATAATGCGAGTTATCACGGACTCTTATCAGACCGCGGAGTAATTAGTGGTTCTGATATCTGTTCCAGCTCAATTATAAACCCCCAATAATTCACCTCTGTTACTAACCCTTTTACTTCTTCGATTTTAGTCCATCCTCGTTGTATTTTTAACAAACGTTTAGAGGGTACCTCTGATAGAAAATTTCCCTGAAAAATCTTTATTATTGTTGAACAAGACAATTGATTTATTATGTTAATTTTAATTCATTTATTTTCTTTTCGGTTTTACCATTTTTCCCATACCTATAACTGCTTAAATTAACGCGAATTAGTTTAGATAGCGCTTTTCTTTCTCAAGTCCTTAAATTTGGGGAAATTTTCCACCCAGTTAGCAGCATGAATCGATAAATTTTCCTTTTCTATAAATTGCATAACCAAAAGGTTAAGGGCTATTTGAAGTATTCAGGGCTACCGTGAAATACACCCAGAACGTGGAAGTGCATGCCTGGCGTGTTCGAGGGCATAAATCTAAAACTTAATTTATAACTAGCTCTAAAATGCTTAAAGCTACTTAATTTTCGTTAAGGGACTCGTACGATTAATTAATCCTATATTCTTTTTACAGTAATATCAGTTTAATGTCCTTCCAAGTGAATTTACTTAATGTCCTGAACATTATCCAGATTAGAGATTACGGAAATTTTTCAAATGTCAAGCAGTAGGTATCACTTTGAAACTTCACAAGTCGTAATAGTCTGACATTACATTTCCATTTTTGATATAAACGCGAGGTTCAAATTCCACGTTTCACCGCTCGTTCTAGTGACATTTTATAATTATGGTATTAAAACTGAGCGTTTTAAGCGTTATTGTAAGTCATTACGCTAATCTTAATCCTGTCATAAAAGGAATTTACGCAATATTGCACCTGAACAATTACGTACAATAAAAGAAAAAGCCATTTACACGACAAATAAAACGTACTTTTAAAATTAGGTCAAAAGATTAAACTGTTTATTTACCTTAATGAACATTCGCGGACGAAGCTTGTCGTAAATTTTAGTTATTTGAAAGTTAGAATATTTTAAGGTAAATTTTTCTTACCGCTTGCTTAGAGTTTCGATAGAAATAGTGAAACAACAACAACAAACAATTTTAAATTTCAATTGTGCGGACAGACTGCGATTAATAAACAGGCCAAAACGTGAAAAGTTTCGAAGAATAAATTTCATTCTCCTCCGATCCATCATTTAAAATACGGAAAGATCCCCGTGCAGAAAAAGGGGGCGTCCTGCTGTTTAGCATTCTAAAAATTACATTTCAAAAGGAAACTCATGGGGAACGTTTGTTGTTTTTACCATTTAATTTAAATATTCTGTATCGGTGCCCTAGTTTGGGGGGTTCATCATCGTTTTAAATGACGTTTGCAATTGTAACAACTTCGTTTTCGGAAAGCCGTACCGGCCATAAAAAGAGATTTGACATTTATAATTGGTGGTTACGGAAATGATGTTCGTCAGAGGAGAAATGACGTGACGTTGATTTTAATCTGACTACATGTTTTCTTTATCAGAAGTAAATCGAAAGGTTTTTTATAGGCCCTTTTAGATATTGTAAATATATTTTTCCACTTTTGATCATCAAATTTATTGAAATTCATTAAACTAAATATTTTTGGGGGACTTTATACATATTTAGGGAAATGTTATTCTGTCGGTTAACGAATTATAAATCTGTTACGAACTTTCGTGAAAATTTTTTTACCATAACTTATTTTGCAAATACAGAATTAAAATTTGCAAATAATAAAAAAAAAGGTCAATCTGCCTAAGAAAATAAGAAATTTTATTGGTGTATCTGAAAATGTTAAGCCGCAAGGGATAGAAAAACTCATAAAAATCAGATAAATAATATATCTACCCAAAAACCAGATGATTCGCTTTATACGAGTATATTATATGTTCAAAATGCAGATTAATTCATTGATGCCGATACGTTACCTTAACCGCTTGTGTTTTTGTTGTGATATTTATTAAATTAGATGTTCTACAAGTCAATGCACTTTCGGTAAATTTCTAAAATGTTATAAGCCGTTCCTATTTCATTAGCTTAAAACTGTTTAATTGAAGGACCAAAAAATTAAATTAAAACTAAATATTTGAACAGGCTTCGACTCACCTTGAAATTGATGTCTTCAGGTTTGGGCCGAATTAATCTATTCTTCCAAATTTTAAATTCTAAATTATTATTTTTAAAGCGTCTTCGAACCGAAGTTTATTTATACTTGATTTATGCTCTTCTAATATTTTTGTTTATTTTTTTAATCAATAAAAATTACCAAGAAACCAAAAGCTTCGTTCTTGTGTAATTTAATTTCAATTTTTGCACTTCATTGTGACAAGGTTGTTAAAAAAAAATACGATTAATTGTTTCTGACGTTTTCATGCAAGAACCCTTTCTTCACTTACCACTTACAGAAATTAGAACGCCGTTGTATTGAAGTATATTAAAGATTGTCATTGGTAAAGTGCTTTGGGGTTACCTGAATTCAAGCCGCTTGTCGAAGTTTGAACTTGAACTTGAATTTAAATCATTTGAACCTGAGTAGCAGAACGAAGTTCTTAAAAAATAAACCTTCCATCTACTTCAGTTTCAGTCCAACTTCCATATAATGAAGCGTCACGGTGACCTGAAAACATTTTGTTGTACAGGGAGTTTAAAAAAGGCTTAAAAACTTCGAGCGCAGGTGTAATTTGATCCAAAAGAAGTGGAAAAGTTAAACGGCTTTTTTGAAGATATTAGCAGTTTTGTGATATATATTCCATTGGAAACTGTTTCACTGCAATTACAAGAAACAAGGCAATAACGCTGTGCCTCAGTTACAAAAGGTATTTAAAAATAGAAAATTTGCTATATAGAAATTAGTAAGTTTGATATCAAAATGTTGTGGCTTAGTATGGAACTACTATTTACTTTTGCTAAAAATACGTAAAAGTCACTATATAGATTTTCGGTAGTATGTAGATAGACCGTGTCATTGTTGAGACAGAAGAACTGAACGTTTCGTCCACGTTTTTAAGGGACTTCGTGCCCCTATTTCTCCTGATGAAGCCCCTTAAAAAAGTGGGCGAAATGTTCAGTTCTTCTGTCTCAACAATGACACGGTCCCAACCCATAACCCGTTCAGTTAATACTGACACTGACCGTGGTCCGTGGAAGTTTTGGAGTTAACTAAAAAAATGTTTAAGATTGTATTTAATGTAAACATAAAACGACAAAACTTTATATGTGTGTAATGGAGCTACTCGATATTGTCATAGTAATTAAACATGATGTTTAAATTTACCGATCATTTTTCTTGATTAATAAAATAGTGCTAAGATTAATTTCTGAATTTCCGTACTTTACTAAAGCAAGGGATAAAGGGATAAACGCCAAGCTTTCAATAATCTTACACCTAACACTAGCATACAGCAAGCGACCTAATGCTCGTAATACATTACCTAGTTAATAAAATAACCTACACAATTTTGGTTTTGAACATTCACTTCAAAGATTTTGTTTGTCGTCGTTATACAGGGTATAAAAGATAAAACGCATTAAAAACGTGTTCAGGGTCATACTTACAGGGTAAAGGTTCTCTAAAAACAATTTGTTATATAGAAGTTTGTTATAGGGCAGGCAGCTATGCAGAATTTTCCCGCTAATTTAAATAAGAAAAAATATATAAGAAAAATGAGAAATGCGATTAAAATCCAAGAACCTTGGACAGCCCTGGTTTTTTGGGTTATTCAGTTTTTGATTAGATCAGACCACAGATCAGGATTATTCGTTCAGAATGGAAAACTGACAAACAAGATTTTCATTGTATGAAACCATAGACCAGGATTCTTCTTTCCGAACGAAACGCGAAGAATCCTACAAAAATCATGGTTTTCAGAAGAAAACCCTACAAAACTGGAGGTTTCAGGTTTTTTCAGCCTTGCCACAAAATTAAAACTGCAAAAGCAATATCAAAAATCACGAAGGCAATAAAAAGGAAAAATGTAGAATAGTAGACAGTTGAATTATTAAATTAAAGCCTGTAAACACTTCACGTCATTTCACTTATGGTGACCATATATTTCTTGTAAATATTTGATTCCTGAACTATAAACTCTCTATTGCCATCTATCTACCTTGAGGTTTCGGTTTTTGTTTTCTTAAAGCATTTTTTAGATTTTTTTTATTGGCTTTATGATTTATTAATGTTTTTGCTAGACAAGCACAGGCATAAGATGAAAAGACAGCATAAAGCAGCCGAAAAAAGGCAAAAGACGGAAATTAAGAAATTTTTGTAATCTTCACTTCCACTTTCCTTGTGGTTGTAACATTTTCTCTTAGCATTTGATCCGTTAAAACTTTTACTTTTTCGCTGGATCGTGCACGCCCTTGCTCCTTAGCTTCGCCTTTTTTTGGTCTAGAATTTTCGTAGTTTGTTCAAACGTAATTAATTTTTGTTTTGTTTTAAACCTACAAACTTCATATCCATATGAAACTCGCAACCTTATGTTGTTATAAGTATTTATCATAGCCCCCCTAGATAATAAGTAACGTAACTGCAGCCTCTACCGGTTTGGTTAGTGTTTGTTGTTGTTGTGCCGAGATATTGAAAATCAGTTTACTTTTTCGTTGTATTATTATTTTTTTCCCCATGCAATAATTGGCATTAGTAGCTTCCTTATAAGATATTCAACTCCGATTTGTATACATTCCGATGAAATTCTATCTATTCGGGATGAGTTTTTATTCCTTTATTACCTTATCTCTTTTCAAACTTGCTGCAACGTTCTGAAATTTGTTTTTTAGTTTTCGTATAAATAATTGTTCACTGGTTTTTATCTTAGTTTTTACTTAATCTTTCCATTTATATGTTATCGAGGTTGGTTAGTTCTTTCTAATTTTTAACGGTCTTTTTCCATGTACAGGGTGGCCCATTTTCGATGTTTTTAAATGGGAAGTACCCTCAATATCGAAGATAGACAAAAACTGATGTCGGATTCCAGGGCTCTTTTTTGATGCAGGTGCAAGTCCCGAAAACAAAATTCCGCTATCTTTTGTTATTTTTTAGTTATAGCCCAAAATTCAAAATTTAGCCATATCGAAAACTTCAAATAACTCTCTTGGTTTTGAAGATATCTAAAAACGGTAAAAACATTCTACAGGCACTTTTCCAAATAGATTACAATAGTCAATTCAGATATGTTCTAATTTTCATGTTTTAAGAATTATGACATAAAGTTGATATTTTTTAAATATAAGTCGTAGTTGGCCATGATACCATTAAATTGCATATTTTTTCTGCTTTCCGAAAATATATAGTTTATAGCGGTTAAAGGCAGTAACAATGCCTTTTTTGAACAAAATCAGATTATATGATGTTGTTAGCAATTAGTAGGCCATGGTTCATGATAGCAAAACAAAAAGTAATGGAGCGATTGCATGTGACGTCACTAGATCACCAGCTGAACACTTGTAGGGTAAACAAAGGGTAGATTTGTATGCACCGGTATACTAATTTTACCAAAAAGGAAATACTACATATTACAATATCAAACCGAATAAAGATGTGTTTAACCAGATGAGGGATGGTTTAGCCTACATAATTACGAAATTTTCAGTTACTTAAAATTTTCCCCGCGGTCAGTTGATACAAACGTAATTGAAAATTTTATGGTGAATTAAAAAGAGTATTAGGGAACGTGGTATTTCCCAGAGAAAGCAGTTAGAGAAAAGCTCTGGAAAACAAGAAACTAAAAATGTTGCCAGATTATACGTAGAAACTTGTAAAATCTCCATATGTCAAGCTAATTAAAAGCTGTTAAAGATAACGCGAGATTTTCTACAAAATATTAAATTAATTATTTAGTTTGGTTAACTTTCAAAACTGTCGTTCATTTTCAGTCGGGCGCGTTATTGTTTGCCTGGTGACGTCAAATGCACCCGCTCTATTAGCTTTTGTTTATTGCTATCATGAACCATGGCCTACTAATTGCTAACAACACCATATAATCTGATTTTGTCCAAAAAAGGCATTGTTACTGCATTTAACCCCTATAAACTATATATTTTCGGAAAGCAGAAAAAATATGCAATTTAATGGTGTCATGGCCAACTACGACTTATATTTAAAAAATTCCAACTTTATGTCATAATTCTTAAAACATGAAAATTAGAAGATACCTGAATTGAATATTGTATTCTACTTGAAAAAGTGCCTGTAGAATGTTTTTACCGTTTTTGGATATCTTCAAAACCAAGAGAGTTATTTGAAGTTTTCGATATGGCCAAATTTTGAATTTTGGGCTATAACTAAAAAATAACGAAAGATAGCGGAATTTTGTTTTCGGGACTTGAACCTACATCAAAAAAGAGCCCTGGACTCCGACATCAGTTTTTGCCTATCTCCGATATTAAGGGTACTTCCCATTTAAAAACATCGAAAATGGGCCACCCTGTACTTCGGATTTTTGATTAATGCTTTTGCTCGTTGTCGAAAGACGTTTCCTTCTTGTAACATGTTTGAGGTACTGTTGTTCCAAGTCTGCCACGATGTTTTTTACTTTGGTTTCTGACATCCCAGGCTTTTTTTGGTGTTCGTAGTTCTTTCATCGTTCAATCATATTACATACTCGTATCTACGCGACACCTTAACTACATTTCTTCCCTAATTCTGTTAACTGGTTTCACCTTCAAATTTTTCCCGATTTCGTCATTGCTAACTTAATTCTTTGTACTAATATCTTTGACCTTGCGAAGAGAAGTTTACACAGATCTTCGTCTCTTGTGAAATTTCTGTTTTGTAGAAGAAACTTTTATTTAGTAAATACAGCTTTATCATTATTCATGATATATGAAATATAAAAATTTAGCATTTTTCAACGGTTTATTTTTAACTTAACATTATTCCATGTCTGTTATTGATTTGCTCTTGGCTTTGGAGACGTTTCCTTTCTGTTTCTCTACAGAAATGTTTTACTTTCTCTCGTTGGAATTTAAAAAATACAGTAGGTAATCCTAAAAAAAATACAATAATATCAAAAATAAAAACTCAGATGTGGCGAAAACTTCATGTAGAAATGTTCGCAGAAGTTAAAAAATATGAAGCAGAATTTAGTTTTGATAACCACAACTTAAAATGGAAATTAATGCAAGTATGGAACAAGCGAACAAGTTCTAAAAATTGGGAAAAAATCATTTAATTCGACCTCAGTCTTATCGGTGGAATTTTACCCCGACCACTTGCAACTGTTTATTCTTGTTTTACTATATAAATGTAAATAAATGGGCAAAGATTAAAATTATTTACGTAGCGGACCATCACTTTTAGAAATATGTTTAACTCTTAAATATTTATCGATACCATACAAAAATTATGGCGTCGAGGACAAGTAAATTGCTCTTCCATAGAAGATTTTTAAAATTGATATCGTTTGTTATTAGACTCCAAAAAGTAGCAGGCAAAACAAGCCACTAATTGTGTCTCGATAATTCATATTTTGATATATTACGCTTTTCCTCGGTGCTCGGTCCTCTTGAGAACAACCTTAGGAGCGTTGAGAATCTTGAACTTCCTTTAATTGACACCTTTGGGCTTATTTTGACGGTTTTGATATAAAAACGAAAGACAGCTTTTAAAAATAGCCTTAAAATTCCCCTAGTTTATACGCTTTTTCATTTTATCCAGAATGTTTCAGAGCACATCCGAAATTGCCTAGCATCAATAATGATGTAACCTACAAAAATATTTATGATGATATGCAAACAAAGTAGCTTCCTCTTTAAAAACAATTTAATTTATGTAAGGAAACTGGTTAAGCGTGCTGAATTTGTTTGTGTAACTAGTTTTACAAAACGTAGCGATAAAATCATAAAACTATCAAGACGCAATAGGCAATTGTATTCTTAGTCACGAAATAAACAGTATTGTTTATTATAGTAAACCAATTCGAAATGTATAACAATTTAGAACAATGAACCCGTATGATTAAGACGTTAAAAAACTTGACTCACACGCCACCTAAAGGTCGGTATCGAGTATACATATAATATTTTACCTATTGTTCTGGATTATAATTGGTGGAAATTGTTTTCAGTCCTGTGACTAATATAGTTAGCTTAAATTACCGAAGTGGCGCGTGTACGTCTTAATTTAGAACACGTAAATTAGATGCAGAAAATAAGATATGAGTGATGGCACCCTAAATTCGACGCCCACTCATCTTCACAGCTGTTGTGTATGCGTTTGACATCGTGAACCCGCTTTGTTATTCTTTGAATTAATAAAAACCGTGAAAGAATTTAGATTAACTTAACATACCAGCCCACATATCTTTCACTTGTGGGAAGAAGTTTGGTCAATGAGAAATATTAATTCAATAATGTTACATGTTACGTTATTATTTTGGTGTTAGTCATGATATTTACTACGACGAGCTGCTATTGGGAATTGGGGACGCACGAATTAAATAAACTTAATCTTATTTAACTTTATAAAGTGAACGTTTTAACCTTGTCAAAGATTCGCGTGAAAATGTTGACATCTCCAGGGATATTTAAATTTAAACATTATTTAATAAAACTTGCTTAAACGTTCCGATCATTAAAATGTGTTTCGGTATGTGCGGAGGCGTTGCAATTTTGAAAGGTACTCGAAAATTATTCGACCGTTTTTTATTACCTAAGAACATGGTTATTTCTAGAGTTATTACGATGTGTACTTGACGGATTTTATTGTTTTAAAAGATTTGTCGGTATTTTGCGTCATTGCGGTGGTGTTAAATATACAAAGCAATAATTACGTATGTAATTTAAAAATGAAAGGAATACACCTGAGATTAAAGAATATAAACAGAAAAATGGGAAAAAGTCACCTTTTTGCCCGTTTAATCTGTTACACAAAAATAACCTATTTTGAGAGATTTTAATGCCGGGTTAGACAGGAAAACAGCTTTCTGTTTTCAGTGAAATGGCAGAAACGCCAAGTTGAAAATTATAGTGCCTCTTTTTAAATACGAGGGAAAGTCAGTAATTAGGTCACAAACTTATGTGGAATATCTGAAAATAGCAGTGAGCTATTAACAAAGAAATTCAAGGTTGTGCCCTCAGCTGGTAAGATTATGCTTGCAGTGTTCAGGGATTCTCAAGGAGCGCTCCTAGCCCATTTCCAGAATAGAGGCGAGAACATGAATACTGAATCATACTGTAGAGTTTTGTTGCTGCTTTGGGATGCAATTCGAAGAACACGCGAATATTGCTCCATCACGATAATGCCAGGCCTCATTCGGCCCGATTAACTCCGGAGAGAATTATCGACTTAGGGTGGCAACTTCTTGAACATCCACCTTACAGTCCGACCTAGCCCCAAGCGACTTTCATCTGTTTAGTCCACTAAAAAGGCGCCTTGGCGACAAACGTTTCGTGGGTGATAACGATGTTGACGTGGCTGAGACATCAGCCCAAAGACTTTTATGCAGCAGGTATTGGGGCATTGGTAAAGCGATGGGATAAGTGTATTATTGTTGGTGGAGATTTTATTGAAAAATAAAACTTGTTTTCGGCTACGTACGAGGGGGGACTAAAAGAAACGGGAATTGTGTTCTGGTGACGTTGGTACTTGTAGTGCACGGTCCGTCCGCTAGGATGATGTAGTTACACTCTTCCCGCGTCCGTCTGCCAAGTGGCATCGTTAACGAAGGTTGCGTGCGGCTCCTGAAATTGTTCTTGTATAAGTTGTTTTGTGTACTCGTCGTTTTTTACGATGGGCGATTCTCGGGAACATGCGATTTTTTTTGTTCTCCAGAATGAAAAGGAACCTGAAAAGAAAACGTTTTGCTGACATAGCAGAGGTGAAACAACAAACGGCACAGGCTCTGAACGGCATTGGATTAGACGAATTTAACAAATCAAAGCATTTTTAAATTCGTCTAATCCAATGCCGTTTGTTGTTTCACCACTGCTATGTCAGCAAAACGTTTTCCTTTCAGGTTCTTTTTTATCCCGGTGAACAAAAAAAAATCGCATGTTCCCGAGAATCGCCCATCGTAAAAAACGACGAGTACACAAAACAACTTTTACAAAAACAATTGCAGGAGCCGCACGCAACCTTCGTTGAAGATTCCACTTGGCAGACGGACGCGGGAAGAGTGTAACTACATCACCCTAGCGGGCGGACCGTGTACTACAAGTACCAACCTCACCAGAACACAATTCCCGTTTCTTTTGGCCCCCCCCTCGTATTTCTCTGAGTATTTTTTAAATAGCCTTTTCTGACCTAATTACCGACTTTCCCTCGTATATGAAGTTCAGCATTCTACGCAATTGTAACACCAAGGTTTAACTTTAGCAGTCAAGGAACAATTCAGAAACGTAGATTGTTGATTGGAAATTAACCGCCGTAATAAAAGCGAAAACAAAACATACAATATGTTATCTGCAAAAAATGCATCCAGAGAATTTTATTACCTTTTCAAGTTATTTTATGTTTCCAGCTTTGATAAGTACGAAATGAGAACAAGTGCAGGGCTGTATTCAGATAATTTTTTGGTTAATCATTTTCAATATATTATCCATATTAATAACAACTTGCATTTGACAACCATTTTTATTTTGAGAAACTTAACAATAAATTTAACGAAATTATAAAGATGAAACATAAGTATAGGGCGGTTCTAAGTAAGTAAACAGGTGGGCGGTCAAGCATGTATCTGCATATTCCACCATGTTATATTATTTCCAGTAAGAGGTTGAAGCAGTAGTTCCGATCTTAGTTTTCAACATCTTGTTGTTGACAGCAAGGTGCACATAACAGTCTCAGAGGAATAGATAAGTGTATTGCAACATTTCTTCAGGAATAGTTACCAACAAGACCAACAGTACTTTATGGCTGTGAGACATGGCCGCTCAACAAAACCATAAATAGTTATTTGTTTCATTAGTACAAAAAATGCATGATTTCGGGATAAGTACGACAGATCTTACGCGTCCCGAAAACGCAGTTTTTGTGCGAATGAAGCATACTATTTTTTCTCCAACTACTCATAAATTCGGTAATACGACTTATATTATTTAGAATCAAATATTTTTAAGAACTGTCATTGCGGAAATAAACAATCACTATACGGAGAAAATAAACAACAACGACGTCGATTGCCGCATGTTGACGAAGCATTTGTTTTTTATTTAAAATTTACCGTGTAAAACCCTATCTTGCCGAAAAGTATACAGTTGCCATGGTAATTGGTGAACATCCCGAAATGACTTACTTTTTATACAAAATTATTCGACAATATGGCGTCTTATTCGTGTGGTTGGAGAAAAAGAAAATAATGAGATGGGAACGGAAGATAATAAGAAGAAGGAGGAAAGATGATGGAAGAAAGATATGTAGGAAGGAGTAACGAGGAGGTATATGAGGTTTATGAAGGACACAAGATAAACGAAGTGATATCATCAAGCAGGTTGCAGTGGTTAGGCCATATAGAAAGAATGGGCAATGGAAGAATAGCGAAGGTAGTGGCATGGAAGAGACCTACCTACAAAAGGAGAAGGGGAAGATGGGGAGAAGCGGTGGAAGCCGATCTAAGAGAAAAGAAACATAAGAAATTGGAGAGAGAAAGCGAGAGACAGGAGGAAATGAAAGGAAGTAACCAAGCTCTGAGCCTGAAAGGCCTGCAAAAAGCTGAATATATAATTATAGGGAAAAGCAGCGACTGTTTAAATATTAACTTTAGAATTTCATTAAAAATTTATTCTTCACATACATTTTTGAAGTAAGTTACAATAATTATAATCGCTTCGTCACAAATGTATTGCATAGTCCCCCTCTTAAAGCAAATAGAAAAATCGGTCTGTCGTGTATATTAAGTGATTTTCAAAAGTGCGTATTCGTTTTCTTGATATATTGTGGATAAATAATGCTGTTTGTGCCCCCATACTAAATATTTCTGAAAATTTGACGCCTATGACTCAGCCATAGTATGATTGGAAGTAACTGTTTAGTAGTCGGTTCGGTAATCTTAACGACTAATCCATTAGTTGGTTTGGAATGATGATTCTTCGTACAAATATTTCATATTTCATCCTTCGGAAATGGAGTGTTATGAATTTTGATCAAAATGACACAAAATATGTAGTGTTATTGTTGTTTCTCCCTTGTAACTCCTGGAGTAGTTGTAAAATCGAAAAGTAAAAGCATTAAGCTTTCAGAAGATTTATTTTATAGTAGTTTTAACGACATTCCTGCGACGAAATCTGTGTAAGTTCCAGTACTGGTGATAAAAATTTACGTTATATATTGCTTATCCTGTTTCCGATTCAGGTATCTTCGTTATTATAGTTTGAAAAAGGAAGAACAAGAAACGTTCTGTATTCTCTCCTGTTATTATTATAAACATCAGAATTGTACTATTGGTTTGAAATGGTAATTTCCAGAGATAATTTAGTATCTAACCAATTTAAGTAATTTGATCCCCGGCTAAAATAAAGCACATTTTGCCTTTTATAAAAGGGATAGCAGAAACTCGGGAGTACTTTTACATTAAAACTGCTAAGTGTCTTTTTTGCAGTAGTGAAATTCGATGCGAATCGATTCGACCCTCCTTTAAGAACAAAACCCCATTAGAGGTATCAGAAATTCCAATTTTGAAAACCTCGTTCTCCGTTAGGTTATCGATCTTGTATATGGTGTGATGTGTAATAAATCCATTATCAGTAGCGGTATCAGAAGATAGCTGAGGAAGAAATAGAATCGGGAGGACGTGTCTAACCGGTAATTACACCAACATCTCGATCCCGGTGACCTGTAACCGGGTGACATCACAGGCCGTGGCCGGCAGGACTCATGATTCAATAACGTGCTGTGACAGTATCAAAGTTAGAATCGAGCGTAATGTAATTTATTGCTCCATTAAGATGGGGGAATTTATACGTGGTACATACAATATGCAGCTTCTAAAATGACGTCCCACACAATAACTCTCGCTAGTTGAGCATTTTGACTCATTAATAATGCGAAATTTAAACGGTCGGTGCTGCACTACACAGTTGGTTAGTTACCAAGACATGTTATTTGCTTATCTTTTTATTGTGCCGCTTTTTTTGCTCTACTTTTTGTTAGGGAAAATTAATGGTGTTTGCGTCCAGTGAAGCTCTCTCCTTTTTGTTGTGATTTCCATTCAAGGTCGGCTTGTGTTGGTGGAAATTTACAGCCCGTATCCTATTTTGTTAGTTTGGTTATAAGGATAGAAAAAATTCGAAGGAACCGGGTAAAATTATATACCACAGGAACTTTTTTTAGATTTTCATCACCACAGGAGAAATTTTAATATTCATGTAAATGCCCCTATCCTTTAATTTATATCGACGAGATTTTCTAGTTAAACCTGAAGCTATGGCATTGAAACTAATTAAATATTATACTTTCGTCCTTTCACTTTCAAACAATGGAATATCAAAATCCTTGGAAGCAATTGAACAAACATTTTTAAGGAAATACTTCATAGTCCTTCAGGGACGTCAGCGTCGATTTTGTTCAGTTTGGTACGGCTCTGTATTTTCTCAACTTGCGTTTGCAATTTTTAAGATTATTAGGATAATCTAAGAGTAAGGAAATGTAGGACAGAATTTTTCCTGCACCACCTGATTCTTTTTAATTACACCTATCTTATTCGAGGAAGTGTTGCTTGAACAACCTGCAAGAATCTGCAGGTGTTCGCGCTTTTTACTTGCAAAAACTAAAGGCAAATTACTCGTGTGTATCTGTTGAAAGGATCTCGAAACAGCTAAATTACTATTTCTGTCGTATATGATATGTACATGTTGGATTTTCAAACGAGATAATAAAGGATATTGTATCTTAATACGTAACTGGAATCCAACGTTTGCGGTTTAATTTATTGGTATACAAAGTGAACATCAGGGCTGATTTGTAATTCATGTTTTATATGTTTATGTAACTGATGGGTGATGTCATTTGTTCTTTATTGAGTCATAAATATGTCCTGATTATAATCAGCCGATGTAGCTGCATTCGTTATGCAATATGTAGTGCGTGGTTTTCTGTGCCAATTGAAATCCCCGTTTCATTCTCAGTCTGATTTTGTGATTTATGTTCCAACATCTTATTGAAAGAAATTCCTATTGAACATATATGGTAGTACAATAAATATAAAACATTGCGATGTACGTATCTGGATAGAAATTCATCGATATATTTACCAGTTTGACAGTATAATCACTTTGTTTTTCCTTATAAAGAAAATCAGTGACGGAATCAAATTAAAGAAATTCTATGTCGATCGTGCTGTTCGATTTTTTTTTTGTAGTTATGTTTGTGTGCAGTTTATCTTTTGTTACTGTCGCGATGTGTATTTATTCGATTGTTAACGGAGGTCTAGAAAAATAAGTAAAATAAAGAGGTGTTCCTTTCTCAGTTTGCGTTGAGGTAATTTCAAAGTTTTTATCCAAGTAAATATTTTGCATTTTTACGTCATAAATACATCGCGGGATTAATTAACGAAACGGTTCAACAATATAATTCGTCTCGAAGGACCAATGCAGTTGACACAATTAAAGACAGCTTGACATACCCGATATTGATGTCAAGAAGTTTTCTTTGATCTCACAGAATCATTTCTCTCTTCTTACTTACTCTAAACGATTAATTGGTCAATTAAGGCGCTTCTTTTTGATTTGTAGTCCAACTTACGTATGCATTTGTTATTGTCAGACTTCCAATTTATGAAGTAGGCGTCTTAATTGATTAGTTAATTAAAGGAAAAAGGTGCGTACTGTCCTAATTTTTTAAGATCGTTATGTGGGAAATAAAAAGTGGTTCATGGTAGGGATCAATTTCACATCTAAATGATGATGTCATTTTACAATTATGTTTTTAAAGACCGGTTTACACAGGAATTTATACACGACCTTCCGCAATCAGTATAAAACGTGAAAGAATATATAGCGTGCTTATTCACGTTGAAGGTTATTGTAGTGGATTTTCCATTACTCATCCTTCGTTACAGTTGATTTATTATCAGTTATCTCTTTTTATTAGGTAAAATAAAAGATTTAAATTAAACTCCGCGAAAAGAAGGGCGTGGTGAATTGTTCGTTGCGAAGGCTAGAAATTTACAGTTATTATGAATTATGTTTTATTACGAAACATGTAAATAGCTGCTAATTTGTTTTGTTGAACTTCATGGGCTTACACGAAGCGCCTTAATATTTGTTGTTTTACTTTGAAAAGATATTTTCATTAAGCAGTCCATTTGTAACTATGTGCGCTACTGTACCACCATAACTTGGAGATTTTCTGAATTTGTCTTTTCATTATTGTTGTGGTTGGAACAAGCTTTTATGGCTCGAATTTTAATTTTTTTCTGTTTCCCGAGTTGTAGTTAAATTTTTGGATACTTTTGAACATTCTACGAACAAATTTTTCAGTGTGGTTTAAATATCAATAAGATTATTAAACGGAAGAAATATACAAGAAGATTAAATAGTCTTCCAACATGAAAAAAATCAATACAGTTATAGGTTTATGCTTAGGTTTCAATTTAATTCATGTCTGCAGAACACTGAAATATGTTTCCAGTCGTGCATAACAACACCTTTTAAATATTCTAGCAGACTAATTACAAATTACATTATCTCGTCCTGATCATGTTTTCATAAATATTCTGGTAGAACTGAACCATAAAATCGTTTCAGAAGAAGTGACTGTAATCTTCAAAAGTGAAGGTAATATCTCATATTTCCTTTTTCCTGTCGTTCGCATTAAAAGCCCAAGCGGTGTTGTTAATTACACGTACTGCAGAAGTTCTTATGCGGGTACTCTCGACACTTTATAAGTACAGCAATTGACTTTGAATAACATTTGAGAGACACAATAACGAATTCAACTCGGAAATAATGCAATATTTAAATGCCCGCATTATTCTTTATTAAAACTGTCGGTGTTAGGGTTGAGTGGAGCACGAATTTCCTTACAAAATGCATGTATTGGACTATGGGGAGCAGATAAATATCGCATTTATATTAAGATTGACATTAATACGTTAGACAGAGTAGCTCGTATCTCAAATACTGTCACATATATCAAAGCAAGGCCTGGAATATTGCAAACGCGGAAGATATTGTCCTCTCAAGATATAGAAGTCAGTTTATCTCCAGGAAGTTTAAACTGTCACAGTCTCTGTTTAAAATATTAATGAATCTGCGTTATCTAACTTTCATTTAAAGTTGGAGTTTTCGTATTTTACCCAACGATGCGATTTCATGTGCAATTATGTACTGCAGTTTCCACATCTATTTGCCATTTTATTGCAAATGAATGCACGTGGAGTCATTTATTCAATTAAATTGGCTCTTCCGACGTTTCCTTATGTTTCCTTCGAGTCTACTGAAATTAGTTATAGGCGAAACCGGCAAAAGCGCAATTTTCTGTAACAATTTTACTCCCATAATTTTCATGCTTTGGTAATTCTGCAACGATTTTTCTTGCTAATTACATAGGTAATTCTTTTTTTTTATGTAGTGTTTTAGGCTTGGTAAGATGTAGTAAGAAGGGGCAAATTGAAGAAGACAGAAGAGCACCCACTACTAAAACTTGAGGCGCGTTTCTGTCATTCAAGTAATAAACTGAAACACTTCGTCTTCTGTATTCATGAGGAGTGACATGGTAGTGGAATTGAAAAGGCTCTCTTGATATAGCAAAAACAATATCATATGTGTCAACGAAACGAACTAAAAAAAAAAAGTTAGAAGCTTGTCGCAAGCGATAAGAACTTGGCAATTGAATGCATTTCAATGGAAACACACCGTGGCTTGATAATAAAATCTGTTATAGGTGCTGCTTTGTACTTTCCAGGTTTTGTATTGACAAGAGTTGTTCTTGTTTCAGGTACGTGTGCTGTTTACCTTAGCTCGATATGCTGCTCTAACTTGGTGAGTGCCTTTTAAAAATTGAGTTTGACTTGAAACGTGGAATTCGTAATTGTACAACTTGGCATTTCCTTTATAGTTTGAATTTTAAAAGGAAATGTAGGTACTTCACGCAAACCAGTCAGAAAGTCATTTTTAATGTGCGCTTTATATTAGAAGAAACTTTTAAAACCACAGTCGAACTTTCATTACATAAAAGAAGCTCTTGTAGATGAAATTCTTCTGAGGACTTAGATAGTTTTTTTGTATACATTTTTTGCGTTTAATGTTAACAGGTTATTTAAATCAGCCTAGCTCTCAACCAATAAATAAATAAATAAACATAAAGCGGTCATAAATGATTTGCAATTTGACAGTGCAGCTCTTACCTATTTGTACTAAATTTTAAATTTACCCAATGCCAATGTTAATTAATTTTAAAAATAATCAGAATGAAACAAAACCTAAATGAATGACCGAAGTTTTGTCTTCGTAAGGTTGACCACTGATTTTTAACGGAACAATTTTTTGTTCCTTAATGGGCCGGTTCAAAGGTATTCTTAGAAACAGTCTGAGACTTCCCTAGAAATTCTGAGGGCGATGTAATTCGGGGCATTCCGAGGCCTAAGTCAGTTCAGAAAAGGAAATTTAGGCAGTTGAGGCGAGTTTGTGGAAATTTTTTGTCTTTTGGAGTCTGCCTGGTCGATATTCAATAATGATTTGTAAAGGGCATTTCGAGGTAATTCTAGGGAAAGGCAATGCTTTACCCCTAATATAGTAAATAAGCATTTGGTTGAACAAACTGTCTAAATTTTATTTCTGGTTTACGATTTTCCGAAAGGTTTTTTCTTTAAATAGGAAAGGCTTCTAAATTTTCGTTTTTCGATAGTTCTTTGGATTTATCAAACATCGTAAGATTAACCCGCTAAATTCAATCATGTATAAATATTATAATGAATCATGGAAATTGGGAAGATGGTTGTAATAGGTTTAAATTTAGCGATACAACAAACCCTGAAAAAATTTAAAATCAATCTGTTTTTTTTTTAATAAATCAGCTACTCTTTGTATGTTCGTTGTGGCGTTTGTGACATTTTTATCTTTTATTCTGTGTTTCGTTACAAGTATCTAAAATTAAAAATTATAAAGTTTCTTAGTATTAAACCGTAATGTTTCAGACAAAAAATCTGTAAAAACATAGCTAATTATGTTTTTTTTTTTTTCTGAAAACGTATACCGCGTTCAGTAAATAAATAAAAATACAAACAAAATAAACATATGTTTTAATCTTCTAAATAGTTTTAAGTCTGCGAATTGATTCGATCGGTTAAATTCACGTAAGAATATTCAAGCCTCGAACCTTAAACGTTCAAAATTTTATTATCTGTTCAAATTTCGAATTTAATGAATTCTGGAAGTGAATTTTAAGACAACCGGCTTACTGAAGAAGAGGAAATTCAAACGTAATGTTTCAGTTTCTAGCCTAAATTTATTATTAAAAGTTTATGAAACCACTCCACGGCATAAATATAACGACTTATTTTAGAGCAAAAAAATAAGAAACAATCTAATAAACATATGTTCATTCATTTCAAAGATATGGTTAATCAAAGAATGAAGGACGGCAGTTCTTATTTAAAACGCTTATGATTTAATAGGTTGGTATTTATGTTTTCAAAATTCTATTGTACAAAATAAATTGATTTATTACAGAGAAATTGAATATTTTCCATATCGAATTGCCAGTTGCTCAATTTTTTTTGTTTTGCGTAAAGTAAATTGGACCCAAATAAACTTCATTTAATGTACAAGTCTAACATTAAATGCACAATAATACTCAAATCTGGAACATAATCAAAATTTGAATTCAAACTTGTAGATACAAATTTCTTGTCGCGAATGTAAAATTCACTGTCAAATTCGAAGTACCTATAAAAATTCGAATTTCGTAGAGATTTAATCCTAAATATAGCGGAAATTTTTTGTTTGTATTTTATCACTGGTTGCTGAAAATTAAAAGTAACGTTTTTATTGTTCGGCAATTGATGACAAAATACAAAAAATTAAGTAATATCAGCTCAACAGGCTTTGTAAGCCCAAGGCTTTAATTGTAATCTTTTCCATTCTTGCCTTCTTGCTGCCAGCTTGTGCCAGTCTCTAATGTTTGTGTTAAGTCCTCTTGTACACAGTTCATCCAAGATTTCTTCGGCTGCCCTTTAGAGTTACTGCCTTCAAGTTTTTCTATTAAAATAATTTTTCGTATATTTGATTCAGGCATTCTTGCTATATGTCCTAATCACCAAAGTCGCCCTTGCTTTATTATATTTCCAATATTAGGCTGTTTGTAGGTATCTTCAATAATTTCTTTATTTGTACGTCTTCTCCAACCTTCTTCTCTTATTCCTCTAAAAATTCGCCTCAATATTTTAGGAGAACATTTTTCATATCTTGTTGATTTAAGTCAGTCCTAACACTGTTTTATAAACATGCACTTTAATCTTTCTAGACACATTTTTTAAACTTAATATTCGATGTATAATTGCTACAGCTCGCGATCCCAATGTTAATCTTCTTTCAATCTATGTCTCAATGTTATACTTGTTGTTTATTTCAACACCCAAATAGGTCACTGTAGTTTGTGTTGAAACTTGTAAGTTTTGTTATCCTGGATATTTCGAATTGTAAGGTTTTCGTTATTTTCCATGCCATTTCTCCCAAGTATAATGTAATTGGACTTATTTTTAGTTCTTCTTTGGTTCTTATAATTATTACTGCAACATCAGCATAAGTCATAACTTGATTTTCTTCTTCTTCTTCTTCATCGTTTCTTCTTTATAGGAGAGTCGTGATCTCTTGACTTCGCTAATCATTTTATTTTTCTATTCTGTAAACTATTGCACCCCATCTTTCTATGTTTCTTGCGTTTCTTGCAGCTTGATGAATTGTACTGTTGGTGGTATTCTTGACTTGATCTGTCCATCTTCCCGGTGATTTTCCGCGAATCCTCTAGTTCCGTCTATTTTTCCTTGTATGATTAACTAGTCTTTCCAGGCCTTCGTTCTTTTGTCGAGTAATGTGCCGATGTATGCGTTGATTTACAATTTGTGACAGCTCTTTAATTTCTTGGAGAATTAAGGGATTGGACCTTCGTGCTGTCCATGGTATTCGGAGCATTCTTCTCCAGACTAGCATTTTAAAAGCGTCAATTTTTTTAATGTCTTCAACTTTTAGGGGCCACCTCCGATCCGTATGGCATAATTGGGAATATGAGGGTTTTCATAAGCATCTTTTTGGTGTTTATAGTATAGCCATTGTCTTTCCAGATTCTTTGTATAGCTCGCGTACCCTTTCTTACCATTTCACATCTTCTAATTTCCAGGGAGTTGTTTCCTTCGTCTGTGATGAAGCCCCCTAAGTATACTAACTGATTTACTACTTCGCATCTTCCTATTTGTATAATGTCTGGCCTAGTGTTATTTGCGCAGTCGATGATCATGATCTTTGCTTTGCTTGTGTTGATTTCTAGATAATAATTATGGCTTTGTTGTTCTAGGCTGTCCTGGAGTTCTTCTAGTTCTTCTGCGTTATTTGCAAATAGGGCGGTGTCATCGGCGTATCTTAGATTGTTTATTGTATGTCCGCCGATAATAAATCCGTTGTCGCAAGAGTTCTTCGCGTTATATATTCTCGGAATATATTGAAGAGAATTTGGGACATAATACATTCCTGTCGTACTCCCTTATTTATCTGGCAAGGGTTTGAGAGTCGACCTTCTATTTGTACTACCGCAATGCTTCCATCGTATAGTTGTTGGAGTAGTGCAATGAGGTGGGGCGGCACTCTATAGTTCATTCCATTTAAAGCTATCGAAAGCCTTCTGGTAATCGACAAAGCAAATGTAGACTGGTTTGTTGAATTCTCGTGATACGAGTTCTTAAATATATGATTGTTACTTTTTATTCTACAACGCCCTACTATGCATTCTAGAACAATATTAAATACTGTTGGTGCCATCTGATCGCCTTGTCTAAGGCCGCTATTATTGTTAAAACTTTTTGGTAGTTTTCCTTGGATCTTGACTTGACTGCTGCACTTATTTAGTATCATTTTAACTAATTGTATTAGTGCTTGAAGAAAGTTCAGTTCCTGAAGCACTTGAAAATCGAATCTCTTTTTACTCTGTCGTATGCCTGTCTGAAATCGACAAGTAGGGCATGAATGTTTACATTTTTTCTCCAACGTTTCTCTTGCCCTAGTTTCAATACAAATATTTGATCTATCACTGATCTATCCGGTCTAAACCCACATTGATACTCGCCTAATATGTTTTCTGTGATTTCTTTTAACCCGCTATTGATAATCGTGGAGAGAATTTTATATGTTCAGAACTGAAATTGGCTTATAGTTTGTACATATTATGTACTCACCTTTTTAATGGATTGGTGATATTTGGGCTTGTTCCCACTCGGAAGGCGTTTGTTATCTATTTCATATCGGTTTTATTAGATCAAATATCTCTGTTTTCAACGGATTGCTTACATTTTTTTTATAAGTTCAACTTGTATTCCATCACATCCTGGGCGTTTGTTATTTTTCATTCAATTCAGAGCAGTTTCTCGTGTTGGTTTATTTACCTCTCCTGCTTTTTGCGAATGCGTTATAGTCTCATGATATTTCTGATTCATTATCTTCAACATTCATCACCTTTTGAAAATATTCCATGCATCTTCCTCTCTCTCCACCTACTAAAACTCTCCTCACTTTTATACAACTACGTTATGGAAATTTACAACTAACGTTCAGAGAATATTAGAGCTTGGGATTGTACCACCGTATTATTGAACCATTAACTGAAAGATGCTCCGCACCGCACCCGTTTTCAGTGGTTATATTTAAAGAAAGCCAAGCAGATTTCGGATTGAATGATTGAATAAGCTACCTGATAAGACTTGTTTTAAAGGCACAATTTCAGCTCACTAATTTTCAAATTCTGTTCAAGAGTATTAATTTACCAGTTGATCCTTGATTTTAAGTTTCTCTGTCCTATAAAAGAAAATTTAGTTGTAAGTTTTTGAAAAATGATATCAAATTATTTGCTTTTTGAATGCTGAATTTGTAAAATGTTCGAAATTTACGTTTTTAATTTGGATAAAACGCATTAAAATTCGATTTTAAAACTTCCAACTGAACTTGTATTAAAATTTTCAATTGATTTCGATAAAATGAATCGCAATTTAATTTTAATTACCGTAAGCATGCAAAATGAAATCGCAGTACCTAGAAACGGGTGAATAATATTCATTGTAAGGTAGAAATTCGTTCGCAGTAGTTTTCATTATGTCGATTTGGTTAACTCTGGTTATGACACCGTCGAGCTTTTTATTTTCATTCATTAGTGGTTTAATTTGTATCAGCAAACTGTTTGAAAATAGAATCGGTGTGAATTTTCAAACAGGCCAATAACATTCAAGGGCTTTTTGTAATGTTACTGCTAAATTACAGATGTAAAACGCTCCTAGAAATGAAGAGCCTGCTGTTTTGATCGGATGTTATTTTGATTAGCTACTGTTAAAACAATAGCAGTGTAAATATTTTTATTTTTGTTAAGAAAATTGTGCAAGAATATATCTCGTTTCTGTAGATTGTTTTGTTGGAGGTTTTATTTTTTTAGTCTCAACTCTCAAATATTTTACTTAACTTCCTAGTTCCTAATTAGTTGGTATTCAATCCACAAATTAACCAATTATTGTTAATACGAAAATTAAATCTTGTGGCGTTTTCAAAACATTACTTTTCAGGTTTTAATTCAAAAAAATGTTCTAAAACGTCCACTTCAGTTTGATTTTTGTGTAATTTATAGTTCAGTTCATATGAAATTTCTTAAGTGGTATCCACGGATTTGTATAAAATGATTGAGAGAGGGGATTATAATTTGATACGTTACGCCATTTCTGGTTCTGGATGTATTTTTAAGAAAGATTGAAATATAAATTTAAATGGAGTGACAGGTGAGATTGAACGTTTTCTTAAAGACGTCTGAATGTGACAAGGGCCCGAATATTTAAATCGACTAATGTGGTGATAGAGGTAAACCATATCCTACCCTACCATGTCATCGGGAGACCCACGTTTCCCGACGAAGCTAGCGTAACCGGCGTCTGTTTCCCTGTACTATCCACTTTCCGATTGGTCGGAACGGAACCGGAAACCCGCTGCGGAACTCGCGTTCAGATAACAGATCCCCAAAAACCAACATGCAATAACTCATTTGACTTTTTAATTGTTTTACTTGGTCAGTGTGGTTCTTTGATCAATGCCCAGCTAACTGAAATTAATCGGTTCGAATGCCATTTCGACGCGGGGGGGGGGTCTGTAGTTTTACAATTTACAACAAAGTTTCAGTTTAGGCCGGTTTTAAATTTACCCAACTACTTTCGGATAGCCGCAGATGCCGTTCAGCTAGGTCAAGGGTTAAATTGTTGACCTCCCGACACGACAGCTGTGTATATATTTAAGTGCCGTCATTTTGTAATTTCATTTTTTCGCTCCTATTTAGGATTAGGCCGCGTTAATGCGAGCTTTAAACGTAAATTCCTCAGATAACAGGGTACTCAAATTACAGCAGGAAAACATTTCTTTTAATCTTTTCGTTTGAGGGGCGTTTTTTCCTTGTTTATTTACTCTCGCGTACTTATTTAAAAGAAGGCGCCTAAAAACAGTGGTAAATTTAATTCTTGAGCTGGATATTAATTAACTATCTTAAGGGACCATCTGTTTGTAAAGCGTCGTTCCAGATCCTTTTTTTCTGATCTTTATGAAAAATTTATGGCTCGAAGGACGGAAGATATTTCCTTCCTTATACTTTCTTTTGCTTAGTTTTGGGCGGTTCTAAACACATGCATTAATTAATTTAACTGACGTTTTCGTTTGGTTTTTCGGTTTTAAATCCGAGCTTTTCATGTAAAATTCTTCTAAAAAATTCTGTAGATATTTCATTTATAACTATTCAAATATTGAACGAATCCGTTAGAAGGTTCCCACGTTTCGTTAATTTTTGGGAGTTTTAATTTTAAATATTTTTGTTCTCATTAAAACTACAAAATTCTGAACAATCGATGTGCTTCATTTCGAATAAGACCTTGCCTTCGTAATTTACTCAAATATTTATCGTTGGAAACAACCTTTATAAGCTTTACTTCGGAATATAAAAAAAGGAAAAGCTAAGTCTGGGAATTTATGAATTAAAAATAAATGAAATTTCTTATATTCTACTGCGAAGTTTTCCCTTCTTTTTTTTTAATAAAAATTAAGAGCTGATTCTGGAATAATGCAATTATTCTGTTTTCATAATTATTAGCTTTAATTAAAATGGCGAAGATGAAAAATGTACAAATTAGGCTTGTTGTTGGATTGTTTCTGCTAGTCTGATTATGATGATGTAATTCTATAAGGATGGGAGCGCGTTCTGGATTCTCGAACATAAAGTTTGATTGGCAATTAATACTTTTTTATGTGACAAAGTTCACAATTCCACTGTTAATTCTTGAGAATTTTTTAAGCACTGTAATTAACTAGGTGAAATGTTGGAACCTTCAGGAGGCATTGCCGTATTTTTAAATTTAATCAAAAATTGTAAATAATTAAAAAAATGAAAGGATTGGATTTTAGTTATTAAATTTATAATTGAAATTTCGATTATGTACATATTTTAATATATTTATGCTATTTACCTCGGTTTATTTATTGTTGTTATAACCAAACAACATAAATGAGTTTTACGTATACATATGGGAATATTTTTGTTTGATTTTGAGTAGTTCTGTTGATTTTCCCTTTTTGTATTTTTAAATAAAATCATTTTAAAGCTAAAAAAATCAGAACTCGCTGGCTGCTGTTGGAGTTAAAAGAATAAAATTATTAGTTTTATAATAATATTTGGAGTCATTTTTTTTATAACGAATTTCGGGCGTTTGTGAGTATTTCTGCCTGAAAAATTAAAAATACGTGTTGCTATTTCGAGAGTACTTGAGGTGTAAAAGTGAAAGAATCTCTGGCCTTTTTGTGTGTTACAAAATCAAATCATAACTATGTCATAGTTGGTACTTTTTTACCTGCAGATTACCTCATTAATCGCCCATTGCAGTGGATTTGCATATCCATAAAAGACTTTACTTGTGGCAAGTGTTACAAACTAATGGGTGTAATTTATTTTTTCCATTACAGACCAACATTTAAAAACATTTAGGTCAATTCACTTTCTGTTTGTTTCTGATGTAAGTATGCAAATTTTTAATACAAATTTAGTAAACTCCATTAAAATTCCATTTTGTCTGTTTGGTCTTTCCACCGTTCATAAATATTTAAGTCGGAGTCGTTTTTTTCAATGTGCGAATTCAGTGAACTGAACGAGAGTCGAATATTGATTTCGACTTGACAAATAGGCAAACTTTCACTGTTAAATCGAATCTTTATTTGGACAAATAGCCCCGGGATAGCAATCATGAACAGTGAATTAGCAGCACCTGTATCCTCCACTCTAGTTCTAATTTGGATGTTAATCTACTAAAACCCATTCGGTTTTCATACATTTTATTTGTGCCGGTTCAATATGTTAATGGTAGACCATTAATTAGCGCCGTAATTTAGAGGGTCAGGGTTCAAGAAAGACAAATACAGTTAGTTCCCTTTTCGAGGACCAGGTGCTGAATATTGTATTTTTTCTTCTACAAACTGTAATTATTGTACGGCCCCTTTGAAATGCCCATTTGGTTGTTGGTACATAATTCAAAGTTTTGTTTTTGGAGTTTTTCACATGATGAAAACTAGTCTTGTGTTTAAAGAAACATTTGTCCAAACTAAGATGTTAGATGTTAGAGGCAGGTTCTTGGGAAAAAGTAAGGTAGGTGTGGGTTTTTCATCGTAGGCTGAAGCTGATTATAAGTTCCATATCAATATTTTTCGAAAATTCGAAAGCATTACAGGGTTACTAGGTTGTACACCTGAATAGTTTTGTATTTTCTGTGTTATTCAGTAATTTGATTTAGATTTTTAATAATTGTGATGCAAACAGGCAGGTTTGAACATTAATCAATCGACCTCGTATATTTGAAAATCGTAGAATTCGAGCAATCAAAGAGGAGTAATTAATTAAACAAAACAGTAAAATAAGAGAGCATAAGGGTCAGATTGATTTTCAAGGAGAATTAAATTATGGATTCGGTATATTTCAATGATCTCATTGAACAAACGTTATAATCAAATATTGATATTACAAAATGTTTACACCGAAATATGTTTTCTGTTGTATTGGAATGAATGTTTTTTCATTTGTACCACCCCGAGGGTGAAATGAAGAATGCTTTGAAATATTGGCGTGGTAGTATTGAAAGAGAAACAAATAAATTCGTTTAATCAAACATGTCCGTGTTAAATAGGTGTCGTTTTCCTTTTTTCGAGAGTTGATAACCTCCGGGACCGTATAAAAGCGACCAAAAAATGTAAGCAAGGAATAAAATTTGGTATTGCGGTTAAGTAGAGGGATTTTGGGGTAGACGGGTAAATGTGTTGATTGTACTGCAGGATGCAGGCAAGCTGGGGAACTCATCGCTTATTGATGTGGCTGCGGCAGGGCTCGTCCGACCGACTGTCCCGCGGGTCCTACTCTGCCTCTGCCCCGACACGGCCCCCAACTTTCGCGGGTTGCTTTCCCCCATAGCGCGCTCCTTTGTACCCTAAACTCATTTTCCGTGGACCCACTCTGTTATTTTACCGCTTCAAAATGCGCACGGCCATTCTGATGGCAGCGCATCAACATTCCGTTTGCGTTTAGAAACGAAAGCGTATCCGAGCCTTTGTGTCTACTGTACCTATAAGAGCTGTAAAATCTAGATGAGCTTACGCATTTATTGCACACTCTTTTAAAGAAAACGAGATTAAAAATTCTGATAGGTTACTCCTTACAAAGGAAAAACAAAAGTAAGAGTGCTTTGTTATTCTTTACATTTTGTGCATAAAAAGGTACTGAAAATGTTGTTACGCGATAATTAAAAGGTGACCGGCAAACAAAGTGTGTTGCTTTTATTCTTTTGTTATTTTTGGAAAAGGTACACACACACCTTCGTTGAATTATAACGAAAGCATTGTCGGTTTTACATAATATTTAGGTTTGAAATTCGTGGAAATAATGTACTGCAAATATGAGTGCGAAGCACCCCGGAAGAGTACTTCTTTCTGTTGAGGGGTTGGGGTTCAGTATCGAATGTTGACGTTTGAATCGTTAAACTTAAGCTTATTAGATGTAACAGTATTTTGTCAGCTATCTGGATGCGTTTCCTGTAAGTAACCCCTCATCTGCGACCATAAAATTTATACTGATTATAATCCTCTCCAAAAATATTCACCTTGTTTTCTCCACGCAGCAACTTTCGATAACCATCTTAGCCCATTTGTAGTTTTTGAACTTCCAAGGTAGCTTTCCCGTTTCACTTTCAATCCTTATTTTGTTTACTAATGTTTTGCCTTATGATCCTCTAATACCATGAGATCGAAAAAAAAAATGATTCTGAGCAGGCCTTGACTAGTACAACACGATTGGCTACACTGGTTCTAGAATGTCTATGAATTATAATGTGACAGTGACATTTCAAATGTAAGTCAGTTTTGCAATCTTGTTTCCAGAATTATTTAAGTTTATCGTTGTAATACTAGTGAAGGATCACATTTTGAACACCTACTCTAACATGTACTCATCTTAGTTTTCAGTTTGTTCCCTAAATAAATACTGTTTTGTGTTTTAATTTATTTGACATTTATTAACCTCTAACCTACTGCCACATTTTGAAATCAGTCTTGCCAATCGTGTTGTACTAGTCAAGGCCTACTCAGAATCATCTTTTTTTCTATCTCATGGTATTATCACTAATGGGCTGCTTTCAATCATACCTATCCTGAGCTATAGGCGCCCAGTTTTCAGAATCATTTAGGAAGTGTAACTAAACATCATTCTTAATTCACAACTGGAATATCATGTTAGAGACATACTACTTTTGAAAGCATCTTGATAGGCGAAATTGTTGGTACTCTTTGTGCAACAAATTTTCGTTTCAATTGCTTTATGGCCCATGTCCTGTCGCCCCTATGAAGCCTTCATGTTGATTTTAAATTACCCTCTTTGTTAAAAATCCATGTTTTGTCAACTTACAAGTAAATAAAGATTAAGAAAATATTTTGTGGGCAATCTTTTGATTAAGTAGTCACACATTTTTTGCTGTTTTTGCTTCTTCATGAGTTTAATCGAATTTTTTGTATAACACTTTTTGATAGAAAAAAAACTTTTGAACACTCAGTCACCATCACGAGGCTATACTTTCATGATGTTTGCTGTTCGTCAGGTATGCATAGCCAATTGTTCAATATAGTGATAGCCATTCACGTGCAGTCCGTAGACTTTTACGGTCTAGAGTGAAGGTCCGGACTGTCGCATACTACATACCATTCAGTACATCGAAACGAGGAATTCTTCAGTCCCAGAACTGTCAGTCGGTGTACTGCAGATTGTCGAAGTTTTCATCGCACACGCACATGTCCAGGTAGAAGGTTTTGTCAGCTCTGCTGCTCTGCATTGACTTCTTTTGCGTAGTTAAACGGTATAAAAATGATTTCACTTAAACGAGGGGAAAGCAGCACTTTTATAATTCTGTTGATGTAAGAAGATTTTGGATTAAAGACTAGTTGTTAGAGAGGGACAATTTATCCTGTACTACTGCCCTTATAAGATTTAAAGCAAACCTGAAACCTTATCTCAGAATGGGCGACACATGCTTCAAATAACTATTGAATTTATTAAAACATTCACTAACCAAAAACAATACACAGTAATGAGAAAAAACGATTGATTGTTAGACTGTGCCTTCTCGAACTCCAAGTTAGGCATATATTTTTCTGGATCGAATACTTTTTGAAAATTCACTTTTTACCGATTTTCAAAGTAAAAGTATAATTTGGGATAATGTGTTTTATTTTAAGTTTAAATTTTTATGAATAATCTAATTATTGTAACCACACTACATAATTTCTTCATACTATAATCTTAATAGTTTTTAGTTTGATTATTTTTTCAACCGTAAGGGCACCCCGATTGAGATACTTAACAAACAAGGAGTTCTGAAATTTTAGCTTTTTGCCTCCGTTCCTTTCAGACAGAAACCGCTAATAATTATTTATGTATGTATGTATGTAATCGAGGTTTTATAAGGCATCAAAAAGCTATAGGTTAACGGTAATAGTAATACAATTACACATTTTTTTCCAGATTAATACTTAATAATATATTGCTTGAATTCAAAGACTTCCACAGTCAGTGTTAGTGTTAAAAGAACATTTTCACACGTTGAGTTATCGTGCTCTTTTAGTACCCCTTTTTTTCTCCTGATGAAGCCCTTAAGAAATAGAGGAAACATTGAGTTCTTGTGTCTCAACAATGACACGGTCCCAACCCGGAAGGCGTTCTTGTAACAATCTTATTAAGCATAGTCAAACTGCTTGGTAATGGCCACAGACAAACTTCAACGATTTTATTTATAAAACAGCGTTCTTATAACTAGCAAAACTGTGCCCGTTTGCTTCGTATAATCATAATAAGAGAAATTCGATTTGAATGTAACACAAAGCACACATCGATTTGCGGATTTGGACGGGTATTCTATTTTCTATTTAATTTTCTATAACTGGAAGTTACCTATATGTATTGACGAATTCTGTTAAAAAAATTGCCGTATTATTCAGATCGCTTATGGTGAAAATTGACTTACACTCTTCAGATTTGTAGATCTTACACCACACTTGTTAGTTTTTATCACAGTTCTCGTGGGCTAGATATCTAGGCTGGTGAAACTTTAACCAGATCTGCAAGTGAATGGCTACCCTAAGAGCAAAAATGTTGATAAAAAACTAATAAAATAGTTACATAATTGTTGAACTTTGATTCTACTCAAAGTATCAGTTGGCTTTTGAGCGGCAACACTGAAATCATGGTCAGGTGCTGCACTGTTCAGTAAACTCGGGAAACGGTTTCCCATTTATATTTCTTAATTGGGTGTTTTGCCACCAGTTTATAAAATAGAATTAAATTAATTAACTATTAAGTCACTGAACATTTTCGGAGACGAGTTTATCTCCGTTTTCAAACAAATCAAAAAGCTCTAAAAACGAGAAAAATTTTGTGATTTTATATGACATATAAAACTATAATATGGCGGTCGTGGCTCAGTTGGTTCAGCGTGCGTCTGACCACTGAGATAGCCCGGGTTCGATTGCCAGGTCACATATACATCGAAAATGGCCGCTCCCCTCAGAAGGCAATGGCAAACCACCGAGGTATATTCTACCTAGTAAAGTCCTCTCTGGAGTAGAAGTGCAAGCACTTTCGTGGTTCGGAGCCCACTTTAAACTGTAGGTCCCCTATGTCTGCAGGCTACTTGACACACACACCACAGGCATATGGAGAGAGAATCGGCAAAGCCCTGCAAAGGGTAGCCAATCTTAGAAGAAGAAAACTATAATCATGTGAGGTGGTTATAGAAACATTAAACATAATACAAAACAGACTCAAAAACGATTACACTTCAAACTAAAACAACACTTTCAGTAAACACAGTTGTGGAACGCTTTCGATCAAAACACCATACTTCCAGCTCTACACAGACTATTACCAACGGGATTCATGAGTCCACCTTTGTTTCCAATTATAAGTATAATATATTCATGGAAGACTTTGAGCAACAATATATTCATAAATACACAAAAAGACCCAATAATTTGGTGGAGATACGTTGATGATTGATGTCCTTTATATTTGGTTTTATGATATTGATGAACTAAATAATTTTTTAAGTTTTATCAATCATCAAGAAAATTCCTACCAAATTTGCAATACAAACAGGACAAAACTTTCCTCGATACACTGATTATAAAAGACAGGGGTCATGTTAACATATCAGTTTACCGCAAGAAAACATACCTTGTAACTACACTTTTAACCATCACTTAAACCGTCAAAATTGGTGTAAAAAGTCTTAATAATAGATCAAAAACAATTTGCTGTTGAAATTTTCAACAAAAAAAAAAGAGGATTTATTAGAATTATTCTTCAAAACAATGACGATCCAAGATCTCTGATACAAACTGCTTTCACCGAAATTTTAGTAATTTTATTTGATACATTTTCGGCTAATATACAATGACGGTTATGTGTGTACTGTTATATTGCACTGTGGTAATTCCAGGAATTTTATCCGAAAATATGTTCAATAGTCGGAATCAGAATAGTATTTCAGTTGCTTTGTAATCCGACAGAGAATTTCCATAAACAAAGTTTGACAGAATGACAACTGAATTGTTGTTGAATGTATGTTTGAATAATAGACATGATTGCTGAATATATCTAGTGAATAATAATCATAATTTTAGAATATAACCAGAAGATACATTATAAACAATAAAAAAATAATTGTAATCCTAGACACATTTATCTTAAACATCTTAAAATAACTGTAAGGCCCTTACATGGTATAGCGAGAGCTTATCTTAAAATAATAAATTCTGTATTTAAAAAGAAAAAGAAGTTTTTATAATAACAATTTCTTAGCTTTCCTAGATGTTTCCTGTGATAAAGGCCAAGGTTTTATTATAAAGGAAATCATTTGTCCGCCGTTGTTGTTTCAGCGTTTTATTTTTTTGCTATGTATAATTGTTGTTTATCGTTAATAAAATCATGTTGCATATTGTAGCAATAAAACAATGATCAAGTATAAATCAGACTACCGGACATTATTAATTCGATAATATCAGCGTTTTTTGTCGGGAGTGTGCAGTTTACAGCTATAAATTTATAATAATTGTTATCCAGCATATTACATTTGTTGTGCATATTTCATGTTAAACAAACGAATTAATCCACGATATTATTTACACCGACATTTACAAACAGAAACGTGAAATAAGTGAATTTATAGTTCTCACGTATATTTTACAGGATTTGTTATAAAATCGTAGATCTAAATTTTATAAAGTTTTCTTGCCGCATGCTTGTGGCAAGTTTTCCGTGACTCTAAAAGAAGCTTATCAACAAAGGAGCGGAAAATAGGTTTTCCTTCTCTCAAATAGATTTTACAAGAAGAAATGTTCGTAGGGGCGCTGTCATAAACTGACCATTCCAACACGCGAGTTGACATAATCCTTTTCCTGCTAGAGACTTCGAAAACATCGAATCTGTGTCTGAAGTTTTAAAACGACATATCGAAAAGCTATAATCTTAACACCTTCGGCCGCCAGCTTTTCATTTCCTCTCCTCTACGACTTGTCAACTAGTTCTGGCGCTACTGCGAAAAATTCCTACCGTTTACTTCGACCAGTTCATAAAAAATAAAGTCGTTTTCCTTTTGTCAGCCGACGTCGTGTAATATTTCATTAACTCGAGATTGAATTCGGGGTGACCTTTACCAGAGCACGTCAGGAAAGTAATTTTATTTTGTTTCAATCGCTTTGCGAACTTTATTAGATTTTGCCAAAAAAATACCTAATGTATTTTCTTGGAGAAATTACGGATAATATTTTTGAGTTTGAAACGCGCCACGAAAACCACATTCTTTTTAAATGGAAAACGCGAGACAAAGTAAGGGGAATTACGTCAGTCTATGATGCTTATGGCGAAAAGTTAGCCTTTTAATCTGGCAGCAGCGTTGATGGTAATAAGTTGTGTGAGTTTGCGGAAGTTATAGAATTACAGCCTTGAAGTTAAAATCGGTTTAGAGAGTTTTAACAATTCATCCTGTCTGCTCCTTGCCGGTGCATGTTTCTTAATTAATTTCCGATACGTGTTACGCCCTCTTTGTGTGTACTCCTTTGCGGAGATGTATTAGCCTCTTGGCTAAATTTAAAAGACGAAGTCTTGTTATATTAAACCGCAAGGTTTTGACAAAATAACATTGAATCTTCTTGCTTAAAGAATGAATATCACTATTATTAATAAGAAATACGAAAGACGCGGAGCAAACTAACTTTATTACAGAAAGTTGAGTTTACTATAGGAGTATTGGAAGTGAAAAAAGAAGAAAATATAGGGAGGAATAGATAAAAAGTTTTAAAATTCAATTATCCCCTCATACGTGAATGACAGTCAAATGAGCTTGCTGTGTAGAATTTATTGATGTTTCAAGTATCGAACTGTTGAAACCAAACATGACACATGAGATCCTTTTAAGTCTCGTTTCGTTGCTACTAAGTTTTTGAGCGACTGACATCAGAGAGATATATTTCTTCCTTGGCTTTTCTCAGTTGCTACACATTTTACATCTAAATGTAAACTATTCAAGTTCAAAAGTTAGATATGAGAAATGTCCAAGTTTTGTTTGGTTTCTGTAGACGTAGGAGGAAAGAACTCCGCACTTTTTAATTAGTCTTGAATTTGATTTGAGATTCGCATGTAAATGCACTGAATGCTCGTTAATAAAAAGGGAAAAGTATAGTAAGTAATTATTGGTTTCGTTTCAATTTATGCCGATTTTGGAAGAAGTTATTAAGTAAATCAACCATTAAAATCTCGTGGCACCGCATACAATTTAAACCGAAAATATTCGAGCTCTTCCGTAATTAATCGAAAGTTAAAAATATCCAAGAACTTCGATAAACAGAACTCATCCAAAAGGCATTTAGGTGCTTTGTTTGTTTACGGATTGGGTGAAAACTAAGCCTGCGAATGCCAAGTATTTGGATACTTTTAAAACAATTATTGTTTAACCTTTAACCCAACATCTCGAAGCATTAAGAGTTCAATTATTCATTTTTTAAATGTTTATAAAAACAAAGAAAACTTCGTACTTATTGTTCTTGTCTCCAAATCTGATATGTTTATCTGTAACTATGGAAATAAAATAAAAAAATTCGTCGTGGGAGTTGCCCGTTCTTGTATATCATGAAGATATTTTTAGGGTTGTAGAAATGATGAAAGAGTAGAATGAAGGTCTGTCGACAGCTAATTTAATTTTATTCGGTCTCTTAAATAGGCAAAATAATTTTCTCGTGCTTTGAAACTTTTCCACATTAGCTGGGAAGAAATGGTCGAGATAAGAAGTTTTTTGTAAGCACTCGACATTTTAGTAGGTAACGAATTTTTTTAATAACGGTTTTCTTTAAGTGCTAAAGAGCACGCTTTCAACAATATAAAATTAAGCCGTTGAGCGGGCGACGACGCTACAAACATAACATTATCTTGTTTTCTTGTTTGTTCTCGTATTCTCCGTGCCAATTTCCCTTCAGCCTCTCTGAAATTTTTTCATCTTCAACGCCAATTGTCTTTAATCAGAAATTATCACCTCTCCCATTTTCTAATTCATTTAGCGAATAAGAAGCAGTCAATTAAAAAGCAAAGGCGAAGTTAATTCGCCCCGTTCGCGGAGTTTGAATGTGCAATAACCCAATTCCACATTAGGAAGGATGTAATTCCCGGGAGAAATGAACATAAAATTTGAAAATTATCTCCCGTTTTACTGTTCTCGTAATTCATATTTTGCACTTTGATGTCTTACTCGGGAAGGCTCTATACCGTGTTTATTGTATTGTTACGTCCTTACAGTTTGTTAATTTTAACTGTTTATTACACATGTACGTCCTGATTACTGTTTCTGATGTAGTTAGCTTACGCGAAATAGAATATAAAGCCTTAATTTCCGCTTTTACGGTAACCTATACGACTTTGATGTTCATTTGATTTTATAACTAATGAAAACGCCGAATTGTAATATACGTCCCTCCAACATTTTATTTACCATAAAAGGATTGAAGAGGAAAATATTAGAATTATTAATTGGGAACGTATTTTTTAGGATTAGTATTTAATTTCGCATTAATGAGTAGGCATTACGGACGCCCAATATTGCAGCTACTCTTGTAATAAGTAATTCCTATATAAGCTTCATAGATCATGAAACTTACTAAAATATTTCACGTAATTTAGAGCAGTGGAAATTCCTTTAAGCTTAGTTTTGATCTCTTTAATCGCTGCTTTCGTTTTTCGACAACCAATCATGAAAACCGTTTCTCTAAATATCCTTGCCTTATTTACTTATGGGTTATTTTTATCAGTATCAGTAGATTTCCTTGCTGATTTTATAAACTATTCATATTTGTCTTAGTTTAATTGTGGTTTAACTGATCAAAATTACCAAAATATCGAGCATAAAAATTTGAAGTTATGTGATTTTCATCCTGTTTTTTAATTACATTTTAATGTGGTGTTTCCGCGTTCTGTATGCAGTAAGTTTCAAGTTTTAAAATGTGCAATTGTAAAGTAACTCATTTTTTATTAAGTTGGAGTTATCTGACTAAAATATCCAGTTAACTAAGAAAGTAAGCTGCACTTTATAGAAGACGCTCTGACTCTTATAGTCGAGTCAATGAAGGTTTTTACTTCTAAACCCACTAAAACAGAACCGATTTTGATGATTTTTTTTTTAAATGTTTGTTGTATTAAATTATTCAAAATCAGAAACATTTCAGCTGGCGATATCAAGTATTTATATTGTTTAAACAATAAAAAAAAATATTAAAAATATTTTTTCTTCGATGGAATTTTAACTAGAAGTGACTAATTTTGAAAATTTAGTATAACAACTAATTTTTGAATAAAAAAGTTTCAAAATTTCCATTTAAAAATGTTAATTATTCAATCAGTCGGATGCAAGAAGATAATATACAAATATATAGACATATGTATATTTTCAACTGAAAAAATCAATACTTTTATAAGAATATCTAAACACGCATAAGAAATCGACCTTTTGTATCACAGGTAGAGGAATTCAACGTCGAACTCCAGATGTTTCACCATGATTTTCGGAGTGAACGCGTGTGTTTTGAGGTTATTAATCTGTTAAAAGAAGTTTTTAACATTAAATACTGAAAATATTAGTGAAAATTGTTGAAGAGAACTTAATTATTGATTAAAATTTGGAAAAAAGTGCAAAGAGACAAGTAAAAACACGATGGAAAAAGTAATTATATGTCATTTATTCTTGGTTTGTATTGAAAATAATTGGATTATATGTATTTGCTTTTAAGTTTGTTTATGCATTTTGAAGAATCGAATTATTATTCTTATTATTATGTTACATTTATATTACATTATTACAGTTATTATGATACATTTATATGCTGTAAAATCATATTTTTTTGTAATTTTGATCGTTACAGCAAAATCGCTTGCGTTGCATATAAGTTAAAAAATATTTCCCGTTTAATAAATAATTACTCAATCTTAATTAAATTTTGTTTGCTTATTTGGGACGTATTTATTTAACGATTCTAAAAATTTTACACCTTTAAGTGTAATATTTTTAATTCTACAGTACTTTTTTCACTGAATTTTCCGCGGGTCATGCACGTCGTTAAGATTACACTGGCCAACAAATTTCAACTTTTGGTTTTGCCATGAAATGACGTATACTAATTTTAATAAAAAACATAGAAACATTTATTTTAATAAAAGGTAGATGGTCAAGTTAGCTCTAATTTCGTTTGGATTTTAATGAAAAGATTTTCTGTTTATAACATACTTTAATGTATATTTCAAATTCTTACAATTAGAAATGTGACGAAATATTACGATGTCTCTTATAAACAACATCCACAGCCTCCCTTCTTAACGTTCAACAGTAATCTGCTAACATAACGGGATTCTGTTTGCCCTGGTACCGTTTTTCCATTCCCAAAATGTCTTGGTGGAAGCGCTCATCACTAACGTCGCCCATATTTTCCGGACAAAAGTCCAAGTGAGAATGTAGAATGTGCACTTTAAGGGACATATTGCAGCCAGCACCGTGAAATGCTTGTATCATATCCATTACTAAAGTTTTGTAATTTTCTGCTCTTTTTGTTTCCCAAGAAACTGGTAAAAACTCGTACCATCAACACCCACGTTACTTTTTCCCGCGCTGTTAATTTGATTTCAAATATTCTATCACTTACTACTTCTCGTATCTGAGGTCCAACAAAAAACCTTCTTTTAGTTTTCCTTCTGTTTTTTTTCCTTGAGTGAGCGAGTAACATTACGTCTGCAATAAGTCTCAACTTGCATTTTATCCATAACTAGAGCTAAGCCAATACTGCCGCTTTTCGAATAATTTGTACTTTATGTATGCTGTTTAATTTTATCAATTACTGACTTAGGGTAAAAACTTTGTTGGCCAGTGTTATTTGCTAAAACAATTTGTGTTAAATTATTCTTTGAATGTAATGAAATCTTTTTAAATTATTAGAAATATATTTCCTGTCTTACAGCTATTTCCCTTTGAATTTGATCCTCATATTTAAAATCATACGTGTTACAAACATTTTCCAACATTCTTTTGTATGTTACAGGAACAGCAACAAGATACTGTAGACCCTACAGTTAATTGTTGTTGCGTTTGCAAAGAACAAGAGAGTGCAGATACACAAATTATACAAAGTTTTTTCAAAAATTTCAAATTTTGAATTCAATTCTTACATCCGAATGATTGAATAATTAACATTTTTCACTGGAAAATTTGAAACTTTTTAATTCAAAAATTATTTTTTAAACTAAATCTTCAAAATTAGTCACTTATACTTTGTTAAAATTTTATCGAAAAAAAATTGTCAATTTTTTTTAAAATTATTTAAACAATATAAATAATTGATAGCGCCAGCTGGAATGTTTCTGATTTTGAATAATTTAGTATAACAAACATAAAAAAAAAATTCATGAAAATCGGTTCTGTTTTTGCGGGTTTAGAAGTTTTGACGATTTTTCCGCTTTATTGACTCGACTATTAGCAACCACAAAATGTATGCACTCTGTTCTTTTAAGAGTTTAATAATTTATCGGTTCGCGACCTTCGAACTGGGTTAATTCTTCATTATTCAAACATGAAATTGCACTCGTCTACTTTCAATATATATTTAAAATTCCTGTTGTTAAAGACACTCTGTGGATTGATTTAAGCAAAACAGGTAATTGATAAGTTAAAGTGATTTGTCTGGCAGACAATATTCAACTAAATTTTAACGTAAATTTTAACTAAGTTTTGCTTCTAACCCTGTGTCTGACGTGAATACTAATTAGTTTATTCGGCGCGAATAATCGAATTTTCGAACAAAGCAGCTTCTCGTATTCGAAAATTCGATTCTAGATGACGCAGATTCTTAATCCGACAGGAGCGACTGACAGAAATAATCGCAGGTTTAATTTAATCTCAACTTCTACTTGTTTTGTTTATTTTAACGATTGCAATCCATTTGTCTTCTTCGTGTTTTTTACGGTTATAGTTTTTCCCGATCTCATTTCATTATTTAAGACTGCGCAGCACATTTAGCTTTATTAAATTTTTAAGATACTAAAGTTTCAAAGTGGCGATTCGATTAAGCTGAGGTGGCGAAACGTTCAGAAATAAATTCAAGGATAACAAAGATTTATGTTTTAGGTAATCAAGGCTTTTATTAATGTTCAGTTAATTTTTATTTATGTACAGTTAATTACTACAAGTGACTTCTTAAGTGCATGTTAGGTACTATTTTGGCCCATTAATAGATTTGAGATAATTACACGAGGATATTAGTCGTGCGCTGTGCAGTGTTTCGATTCGTTTAACTATGCAGTCTGTTAAATTATTTCATAAAATCCATGCTAGTTTGGGTTTACAATTTATCGTCTGTGATATTGCCTAATATCAGGGAAATTGTTGTTGAGGATTGATATTTCTTTAAGTATTTATTTCAAGGAAATTCTGGGATTTGGACTCGAATTTAATCTAAACGTTGTACTTACAGAAAAATAATTAGCAATATTTCTTTGAACAATGAGGTTTGTTTAAACTTAGATTATAGTTAGCCTTGCAATGCGAATAATATTAGCAAATTACAATTTTCAGGAATTTCTCTGTGAAAATATACAGATTTACGCAACTTTCTTGGCTGAAATGTAATTTTATTTTATATTTAAAAAATTTATTTAAAACAAAGGTTGTACAAATCCTGTCACATTTTCAGTTGAACTTTTCTGAAATGCTGGATGGATAAATCAGGAACATTATTGAAAGGCACAAAATAGTCGGAATTTTAATTATTTGAAGAAGTGCCCAAAACCATCTGAAACTTCAGATTATTACAAAAATAATTCCCTTCAGCTTGAGAAAATACTTTTGAACTAGCAATTGTCCATGTTAATTTTTGTTAAATACCCTGGGCGTGGGTCTCACAATTTTTTTAAAATTAATTTGACAAATGCTTAAGGCTGATAAAAAAGCATCATTTAAGTTATTTGCCCTAGGAATAAACTTTGGTTCTAGCTATTTTGTTTGTGTAGTTATTCCGTAAATGAAGTTTTGTAAAATTCCGTATACAACTAGAAAGCATAGAGTATTAAATCGGTTGACTTGGCTTAAGTGAAATAATCCGAAGGTGTATTTTTGTTTGTTCCAAGGAGCATTGTGTCTAAAGAAGTACAAGACAACTGAAACACAGCTGGGACAAAAACGACGTCTAGTCCGTAGTCTAGGAACAAAAGTTCAATCTAAAACGGAATCCTACACCTGACGTCGTCTGGATTCTCGTAAAGGAATTTTCCGAGGGGAGGATAATAATAAAATATTTAGAGAAATTCCAGCGTAAGACAAGAATTTCTGTTACTTAGTTTTAATTCAGCTTGTTAACTTCGTTCCATTGTAATGGAAATTGTTTTCCTGATAACCCAATCTCGTTTCGCTAATGGTTATTTATTATTATTATAATGATTTTGGCTTGGATTTTTCAAAAAATTCTGGATGACGCTGGAAAAGAACAAATAGAAATATTTTAATTATTTTTTGATGAATGAATGAATAATAAAAGGACGAAATTCACTAACAAGGACAAATCGTGCTAATTGTACTGGAAAACAAAAGAGTCTAAGTTGAGTGGAATTGAATTTTGCAGTCAAAGTACTGCATTTTATCGGATTATCATAAATTAGGCGCGCGGCGGTCCTCTGATCGCGTCTTAATACCTCATTCATATGCGGCCGGTGATCGCACCATGTTGCGGCCATGATGAATATTTAATATTTATCCCGTCTTCCCGAGACTCCACTGTACTCCTGCGTCCCTTAGATTCATGCTTCTGCAGGAGATTGCTTCTGATCGATTATTACATGTATGAGCTCTGCTTCAAGCACTGCATCTTAAAATTTTGATTACCGTTGTACGTTGCTCCCGATCACATTCGTATTGAATATCGGAAAGATATGAATTTTAAAGTCGCGGCTCGCGGACGATACAAGCTTCCATTTATCTAATTTTTCTTAGTTTTTAAAAATTAAGGGGCTTAGTTTTGAGATTTTCCTAGCCATATCAATCTTAATGTTTTTCCTTCCATTAATTATTATTAAATCTAAGCTCACTCAGCTGTAACTAAAACAGAGTACTTTTAAAACATGCTTTGAGATACTTGGTATCCGCAAGCTTTCAAATTCTTAAAACGTATGTATTATCTGTAAAGACTGTAACCTCTTATACCTTTCGGTATCGAGGCTGGTGCGTTGTCTCTGCGGGTTACGAAGTTAGTGCGCCGTTTATTATACCTATTATTAGTAATTAGACTAATTACAATTAGTAATGTTTAAGTATTCTCTCTCGTACGCCTAAAACGATTAGGAGTTTAGAATCAGTTCTTCACAAAATTTGGGCCATATTTTAGGCTAAAATAAATATTTGCCAAACCTAACTCGATCGAAATTTTCCTGTGGTTATCACGGTTGTTCAAGGACAAATCCTGGTGGTTGTGAATATTCTGAAATTTTCAATAATTGAGGTTACAGCTTTGATCCATTAATCCCATTAATATCCTTGATAAATTAATAACTGGGACAGGCAGATCAGTTTCAAATTTTGCAATTATTATAATTGCGGTAATATGAAGTTCGCTCGAATAGGTTAAATGGAATTGATTTTCCGAAGTCTGTACTGATAAAATCAAAAAAGGTGGATTTAGATATATTTGCCACAACTTTTAAGTATTTAGTAACATCCGATAAGAAAATTGTTTTGTAATTTTGCTCAAAAACTACATTCTATGTCGTTGTTACCTTTCAAATGTTTAAGGCTATAATAAAAACATTAATGCCTTAGATTGGTTAGGTATTATTATTATCAGCCTGCAACATCTTTATGTAGGGCAGAGGCCTCCCTCTTTCCGTCATTCTTGTGAGGGGTTTTGGTCTACTCCCCCATAGTGACCGATCCTCGTGGGAGAGAGGTGCCGCGTTGACGGCGCAATCGGGTCACCCGTTCTAGTACTGACCGGAGACAATGCTGCTTAACCCTCCTAATCGTACTAGACTGGGATACCTAGCTATCGCAACTCGGGACCTTGGTTAGGTATACATATACAATGTGATTTTTTTAAAACTCAATTGCAGCAGGCCGAATTCTGTTTTAATAACCTTAGAACTGTCTGTATTAAGTCAGAATACGGCCTGCTGCAATTGAGTTTTTAAAAAATCACATTGTATTTAAATCTGTAGTTGAATTTTAATTTTATTTGATCGTGGTTTTAGGAAGAACAGACAAATTTGAGCATGGAATTTTGCGATGCGAATCCACAGATTCAACTTTTTTTAAATATTTCAGTTGAGTGACTGCACTAAAGCAATGAATTAAAACGTGAAAATAATCCATGTTGCCTGTTTTAATATAAAAGCTGCTGCCATCTTTATGTTAATTTCTAATATTTGAAAGTTAAAATAATCGAAAATAGTTATGATTCAATTTATTTTGCGAATCTTCCTGAATATACAATAATTAATAAAAACATGAATTCAATTCTTTGATATATTCACTGCATATATTATCTGGCCCAACTGCTTTTCTTTGTTTTAGTTTGGGAATTATTTCATTGACTTCCTCTTCTGCTGTTTTTTTGTTTTTTAATGTTACTTCTTTTCTTATTCGTGTATATTCCTCATAGTCATCTTTCTTACTAGATCGTAGCCATTTCAGTCTCGCTTCTTTCTTTCTTTGTTTTTAATATCTCACAGTGATCATCGAACCATTCTTTTCTGTAGCGTTTTTGTCTTCTTCCTTTATCTTTCCTGTTTTTTCCGTTATACTATTGTAACGGTTTTAAAACGGTTATTTAAACTTCGGTCCGTGGTATGAATTATTTATTAACAGATTTAAACAATGTAACGATTAACGAGAAATAACAACTTAAACACTAATCCGAAACACCAACTAATTTATTTATACAGTTTATAGTTTTATTTATACTTACGAGCGTTCACGACGCGTTACGTATCCGCACCAATGCGGGCTTTCAATCCTGTAAGTTCGACGTTCCTCCAGAGCGATGACTCATCTCGGTCACTCGCGGTAACCCCAGAAACTTCTATTGGCCGATGACGCATACGATCTCGCACGTGTTCCTCCGCGACTGCCGACGCGTCTCGTTACACTATTTTTTGTTATTCTATTTCATCTCTATGCTGTCATTTCTCTTATTTTTTAGTCGTGTTTGTAATTCTTTCTTATACTCTTTTCTTCTACCTTCATTTTTTTTTGTATCTTCTGTGTTTCATTTTCTTTGCGTCTTTTTACCTTTTATATTCTCCGTTACTCTCAATTTCAATTTCCTGGTTAGTATCTATACTTGTACCTCGGTAAAACCGTACGTCTTGTATCTTTCTTTGTATCTTCTTTTTTATTAGAATGTGGTCGACTTGCTTTCCTTCTGATTTTCCTGGTATTAGCTATGTAATTTTGGGCTCCTTCTTGTGCTGGAACGTTGTGCTTGATATTATATTCATTTGTGTTGCCAAATTACAAAGTCAATGAAGTCGTGGATGGTATGCTTCCCTCCTGTACTATTTAAATATGTCTCCCTTGCTACCTTTGCATTAAAGTTTCCAGCTAATATTATTGTATCGTGCTTTGCTATTTCTTCACAAACTTATGTTAAACTTTCATAAAACTCTTCTTTTTCGCTATCTGTTGCTACGTTTGTGGATGCGTAAGCATTTATGTTTGTAATATTGGCTATGCTGTTTTTTTATCCTGAAGAACGATATTGTACCATTTATTTTCTTGAACTCTATGGTTCTTTTTTCAGTCTTTCTATCTACCATAAACGCAGTTCCATTCTTTCCTTGTTTTTCTCTCCTCCATACATTACTTAATATGTCTATTCTTCCTTCTCCTTCCCACCTTATTTTTTGAAATGCCAGTCTTCCTATTTTATATCTTTCCATTTCTTTTCCTGCTTCTTCCATTTTACACTTCTTTTCTTCTCGCGGTCGTTTTACCATTTCCCCATCCTTCCTCTTTTTCCTCTCCTTTTGCCCTATTTCGTTGCGTTCCATTAGGATCCTTTCGGATTTTTACTACTGCTAGCTTTTTGAACTTTATGGCTTCTGATGGTTTTATTTAATGCGTCATTTGTCAACAATATACTACTTCTTCTTGTCTCCTCTGTTTCCTTTTTATAAGGTGCTAATAAGCATTGTGTCTAAAATCCGTATCTTTTTTTGGAATCGCCCCTTTGTGGGATGTCTGTTTTGGAGATTTTTCGCTTTCTTCATCGGTAGATCCCACTTTTTTTGATCTCCTTATTTTTTCCTGCACCCTGCTTCTTCTTCATCATTGTTTTCATCTTCAGTCTCCCGCTCGGTTTGTTCCCCATCTTTAATAATGGTTGCCATCGTTCCATTTTCTGGCTTCTATCATGTGAGGTATTACGTTTTTCCTGGTGCCTCTAGTTTTTTTTTATCCAAATCTTTTTTGTCTATACTTCTCTTCCCTTCAGTTTGTTTAACTTTTTCAAAATTTCTTTTTTTTTTTTTAATTTTGATGTCAGTCCTTCCTTAATTGGTCTGTTTTCACTGTTCTCTTGGATTCCTACTCTGTTTATGAAATCTATTTCATGTTCTAGGCTTCTTACTTTTCTGATTTTTCCTGAGTATTTCCTTCAATTTTTCTGTGTTTTCTTCTTCTGGAATTCCGAAAATCATTTTCTTTTCGAATACCTTAATTCTTATTTCTTTTTTTTTGACTATTTCCTCCAGTCTGTTTATCTTATTCCTTTGTTGCTTAATGTTGGCTTTCGTATCGTCCATTTTTTTGTCCATTTGAATTAAGTTGTTCATAACATCCGCTAGCATTGTCTCTTTTCTTTAGAAGACACAGATTTCAAATTTTTTAATATTTTCGTTGCTCCATAACTTCAATTTACCGAAGCAATTAAAACGCGAGAAATAATAAAATCAAAAATGTTGCCTCTTTTGTTATAAAAGCTGCTTCTTCAGTTTAATTTCTAATATTTGAAAGTTAGAAAAAAATCGAAAATAGTTATGATTTGGTTTATTTTGTGAATCTTCCTGAATATACAACAATTAATAAAAATGAATGAATGAATGAATTCAATTCTTGTACATCTTATAGGCTTTACTTATTAAAACAATATTACATCAGATCAGTTTAAAGTTCCGCAGGTGAACTTCACTTGAATAGGTTTAATGGGATCGATTTTTGTAAGCCTGTATTATTAAAATCAAGGATTGAATATACTTAGGTATATTTTATAATGTTCGATAAGAAAATGGTTTGTTAATTTGTGGAAATTTACAGCAAGTGTAATGTTTTAAGCTTGTAGTTGTTTAGCTGGTGGATGACCAAGCTTATTTCTCTTTCAAAAGTAAAAAATTATTATTATGTGTGTATTTTCAAAAAGAATTTTGTGCCATGCATTTTTTTTATCAATCTTAGAGATAATACTTATTTGTTAAAATATTTATACGGCTTCTAATTAAATAAATTAATACTTAATGCGACTAAAACAAAAGTCTTCCAAACTCGGGTTTTCATAGTATTTTTGATATTTCATTGTCCAGAATTACCTTCCCATTATAACCAAACAGAACTCCAACTTGTTCATATTTTAACTGTCTAATAAACTGATAAACTGTCATTTAGGGTGTAAGTTAATTATTATGATTTATTCACGGTAATAAACCAGAGTACATCTGTTTATATAAGATTTAATTAAAATGATAAAGTATAATTTCAAATAAGTGAAAGCTACGTCAGATTTATTTATAAGTCGTACACGTACATTTACATATTTTAACGTGAGCCTTATTTAATGAATTACTTGCGTATTTTACTATTTTAATATGGGTAGTGAAGTTGCTTTTACTGTAATTTTTATATTTAGAAATATAAAATACTAATGCAGCTACGGGCGTTCGTTATATCTGATTGGAGTTATTATTAAAAGTAATTATTATAGTTGTGTATTTAAAAAAATTAAAGCATTAAATCATGCAAAGTAATAAAAATTGTTGAATTATGGAACTAAGGATAATTTCACCTGTCTCAGTAGTAAAAAGGATATTTATTAATGTACCTTTTACGTTCAGTTAAGGAACGGCTTGATTCATGAGATGATTTTAGTTGCGAAAACGTTATTGCATTCACATTGAGGTTTCAGGTTTTGGAGATCGTGTGTTTCGGTAGATTAGTGCTTTGCATTTTCAGTTTTCAATAGTGTTCGCTACTTATTCAGTACGGATTTTCTTTGTCTTAATAAGATAGTATTTCCCTATCAAAGTGAAGGATTCTTGTTTAACTTGATGTAATCAACCGACCTACAACTTTAACTGGTTAAAACTTGCAACCAATTATTAAGGTTTAAATACAGAAACAAAGTATGAGAAAGACGAAGAAAGCAATAGGTTATGAAATTTTCCAAACCAAATCATAAATAAATTTCCAGCAGTGCACCGTAAACATATGACGGAATAATAAACAAGTACATGATGCGGAAGAATATGAAAGATAGCAACGGTTTTCATTATTTTCACGACTGGGAGTTATTCGCATCAATTTAGCACCGCTAAAAGCCATAAACTTGTAGCGTTGTAGCGAGAGGATCCCGCACAATCTTGTTTCTGCTGTAATAGCTGTATTTTATCGAACTAAGGTATCTTTATCCCATTCCCAACTGATAGCTTTGGAAAAAATACACTTGAAAAAATTTCCGCCGTTCGGTATAAGTTTGCCAGAACACGTTCCTTTTTGTTTTCGCTTTTATGTTTATACAGAGCCGGTTCGCCGAGATGTTTCATTAGCTTTCAGCTCCTGCTGGTGAAAGTTTTTTGATGCTATTTACTCCTGTGCCGATACCTCATCTCTTATTCTTCTAACTTTCGGGTTCTGTTAACGGTCAACGGATATTTTCACATTCTGTTGATTTTTAACGTCAACATTTACTTATTTATTTATTAACCGTTTCTCCTTTTCACACTGTCAATATTCGACAGACGAAACCGTTTAAATATTAAAAAAGAACTCGAAACCTTATTTTTTAAGACCACATTGATAATCTTCAGAAACACAGCTGAATCGTTTAGTTTTAGTAAATAAATACCTAGTTTTTCTCATTTCAAAATATTTTTCCAGAGAAATTTCTTTCCAAAAATTTTTTCGTAAAAAAAAATGTAATTCATTGTTATGTTTAAATGTTTGGGGAGGAATAAGCGGTATGAATCTTACGGGAACGTTGAAGAAATCGCAGTATGCAGCTGCCATTGTTGATTGCAGTAATGTGAAATGCAGGAGGCAGTTAACTTATTAGTTCAGGCATCTTGTCAAAAATAATTACTTACGTTGTTGTGTCTGAAATCGCTTTCGTTATACTCAAAATATGCACATCGTACTTTCGAAGTTTTAAGGCAGCAGTAACAAAAATAAAGTTTTCGATTATGTATTTACATATTTCAATTTTATAATTTTGGATAGATCAGATAAATCTGAAAATGGAATTTTGTATATTTTTAATAAATGTGCCTTTTGTAGTAGACTCAGACTAAAATCTTTTTGTATTTCAGTTTTCAGTTGCTCTAAAACTTCGCTGGAGTGGCTGCACTTAAGGAATAAATTAACTCGAAAATAACACAATCAAAAATGTTCTGTGTTTTGATACAGAAGTTGCTTCCATCTTCAGGTTAATTTCTAATATTTTATAAATGAATGAAAAATTAAAGGCTTTCAGTTGCGATTCAATTTATGTTGTGAATTGATTCTTGAATATACAACAATTACCAATTCACTTTTTTACATCTTACCGGCTTTACTTTTTTAAAAAATATAAACAGCAGATTTCATGCCTTTAAGCTGGATAGAAGAATACACCTGCGGAAACTTCAGTTACTAGAAATTTTAAGATTGACACCTTGTGCAACTATTTTCCTCGCGACTGTTTGCCCAAATTTGACATTTCCAATAAAACTTGAAATAGTTTGGCAACTTGTAAATCTGAAAATATTACTTAATATTGGAAGTAAGAAATGGAAAACACATTTAAATATCTTGTAAGGGAGATTGGAAGCTGTTGCAGTCCTGCCGTTTATCTATTATCTTTAATATTTTTGTCATTAATGCAGAATTAAAGGGGAGATTATACTAGTATAATAAAATTTGTTAGTCCTGTTGTAACAGCACTTTCCCAAAGTCTATTGTTCGTTTTGCACGAGGCTAAGGACAATTAAGATGTTAACATTTTTTGACAACCTATTTCGTAGATAATGAATTGCATCAGTTAACTGTAGCAATAGATTCATCAACTTGTTTAAATCTAATGTCAAAAAACCTTCAGTTTAAATCCTCTGTCAATCCTGAAATTAGTTTTAAATCCATTGAAACTCCAGGTAGCATTTAGAACAGCCAAATACATATTTACATTAATTTGCCATTTCCATCAACTTAATTGGTGAAATACGTATTTGGTTTCCTAAGTTTTTCAAGTTTTTCACAACGTGGATCGAATGATAGACATTTCCACGCAGAATTTGTCCTAAAAAATTTCCCCTGAATCGTCTACTTATTCTAAATAATTCTTGTAAAAAAATATTATCGAATTTTTCTTTGCGGTTTCATCTTTCGTTGTTTGTTTTGTTTGATGTATTTATAGAAAATGTTTTGGTTGAACGGATCCGATTTTACGTAGGTGCGTAGAATACAAGTGGGGAGTTATCATCTTCAATGAAAGAACCTTCCCGATTTTTTCTTAAAGTATCGAGAGACCGATATAAAAAGCTCATGGTGTTTAATGGTTATTTGAAAGCATTCATTCAGTCATCGGTTTCAGGAATACACGTGGCTGGAAAATTTAAAAATTTTCGTTTATCTTGGGGAGCGAATGGGGTCACTGAATCCCTTCAATGTTGATTTATGGATGTATCGAAGCCCGAATGGCCACAATCGAAAACGCGACCTCCAATAGACTTTTCCTCTAGAACCGGCAATCAACTCGGCTTAGTCACGTGACCTGCCCGCTATTGGCATCTCTCGTTATATAACTCAGCCGCAATCGACCAGTTCATTTCCGTTTTTTCCGTTCTTTACGAGAAAAGTTGATAGCGAGTATCGGATTGAGCGCACGGATTACATAGCCGACTGTAGTTTTCAGAATTGGAGTTGAAAAAGCCCTCGTAAAGAAAATGTGAACATTTATTTTGAGTGTCTTTTCATTCATATTTATTTCGCCCTTTGTCGTTTAGCTCTTTTCAACGATTGTGGCCTGGGATTTAAATTTTTTGTCTGAAAGCTGTTTGATTCGTTAATGCGCAGTTTTTTGCCCTCTAAAGGAAAACATCGCCATAAAATGACAAATCGTTAGAAAATTTATCAGAAAAATATCGAGTTAGCAGTTCTCCGCAGGACTTTTCTTCTTTGAATTTGATTTACCTAATTCTCTTTCCCAAGCGATCCTTTAAAAAATACTTTAGTTTTTATTCCTTTACGCGGCATTAAATGAAAGAAAATAATCTTCGGTTTGTTGGTTGAAAGCAAATTTCAAGCTTCAATGAAAAAGTTACCAAAAGTTTTTGAATCTGTTCAGTTTATTTCAGGACAATTATTTTTTAATTTCATCCTGACTTCTTTATAGGCTTTTAATTGTTATGAATTCAAACAGTAGGAAGCTCAACGTTTCGCCCACTTTCTTAAGGGGCTTCATCAGGAGGAAAACGGGGACACCAAAAGAGCACTGTAACTCAACCTATGAACCACGCTTACTTCTGTTTTTCTTCAGAAGGCTTGTCTTCGAATTCATTTCAGCAGGAAGCTCAATTTATGTATGCAATCTGGCTAGTTACACTGTGAATAATATGTACATAAATATCGTTTCAGTTGATTTCATTATTGTGGCCTGGTTTGTGTTACAAGGGCGTTCGTAAATGTTCTAAAATATCCTTTTCTTCTTCTTCTGGTTTTGCTTTTACCGTTGCTTCTTCGTCTCTTTCTTTTTTCCTTTCCTCACTTTCCTTCTTGTTCCTTTCCTTTTCCTTCTTCTGTTCTTGTTCCTTCTTCTTGCCCTTCTTTTGTCCTTCCTTCCTGTCATTTTTTTCTTAATAGGCCGATGTTCTATTAAATATCTACAAAAATTTATGAGGTTTAACACCAGTTAGTATTGGAACCTAACCTTCAAACGTCTAAGAAATAATTGAAGTTTACATTCGGTATATGTATTTCGGTGTTCGAACAATCCATAACAGGGTAATTTCATTAACTACATCAATGGTCTGCAGTATAAGGTAAAACAGGGGCAGATGACGCAGCGGGTGAGACGACGCACCGTTCAAATTTAGCATGCTAATGCACCGATGTAACTAGCTCTATGGTAATACAAATGCTTTGGCGCCGAAGTTTGTGTTCCTGTGAAAAATTTAGTAAAATATTGACAAATAAAGTGATAATAACGTTAAATATAGCTTGTAAGTACCATAAAGTTTTCTAATCAGTTTAGTTAAAAGTTTGTACGGGAAAAAAGCAGCGACCGGGAGAAAATATGCGAGTTGTTTTGAAACACTATGTTAAGTTAGTGTATGTTCGCGTTCGTTTTAGTGTTGTTTACACTAATGCATGCGTTGCAATCAGCTGCGTCGTCTGTCCCTTGGTTTTGGGATAGATGACGCGTGTTGGTTTGGGAGAGATGACGCAGGTAATTAAATGATAATGTATTTCCTTTGACAAAAATGCCAACATTCTATGGACCAAGAAAAAGTAGTGATGACGAAATCTTCGATAAAAAAGAATGTGTCGGTTGTTTGGAGGACTATGGAAAAACGAAATCCACAGTAGACTGGATTAAATGCATAAAATGCAACAAATGGCTTCATTTCTTGCACAGGCAACAAGAACTACTGCATTAACTGTGAAAAAAAGAAGTTCACGTCGTAAGTTGGGACCTTGCTTCTCGTTAACAACTTAAAGAATAAATTTCCATAAGCCATCTATCCCATACTTGATGCGTCGTCTCACCCATGGGGTATGGGAGAGATTGCCAAATGCAACGTTTTAGTTTTGTTTTGTTTTAGAAAATACAACTTAAAGATAGTTCGTTTTGTCTGTTTAATTCATAAATATATTAGTTCCCTAACTGGGATTTTACTGTTTCTTCGCATTTGAACCACCACACACGTTTATATAATTTTTTTTTAAAAGGTGCGTCGTCTGTCCCTGTTTTACCTTATGGTTACTAAATAAGGTATGATAGTTGATGGACGTTTTTTAAATTAAAGTATTAAAGCAAAAAAGAACGATTATTTTCAATTGTTAAAAATTCAAAACCCTTTTGTAAGCCGAAGACATGCCACTGCAGCAGTATTCAGCTGCGAGTGTTATCAAATCGAAAGGTTAATCGCATAAATTAACCTTAAATGTGGTATTGGAAGTGTTAAGCCAATCGATATGCCACGAAACCTTGAAAAGCAAAATATTTTGTTAATTTTTAAAATCGATAACACCGGTTTTTAGTTAGAATCGTGTACGCAAGAACATCTGGTGGAATTTATTTGTATTAATCAATCTCTGTAAAATACAGCGAATAATTTTACCCACCTGTTTAATATTTCGAAATAAATCCCTCCATGCTGTTTTTTAAAGGTAATTTCGCTTTTGTTTATAAAGGCCATTGAAAATTAGATGTCCATTCATCCAGGACCAGGATTGGGGTGGTTCGAAAATATGTAAAACAGGTACTGACGGTTAAAAACGGAGTGCGAAGTGTGGGCTGTAATAAACAAGCTGCGGATCGGAATAATCTGCATATTATACACCGTTTCGTATTTTCATGACAAACGTCGAGTTTCTCAATAATAATTTCCTGGGCCGTCATAGGAAGGATGATGACCCTAGTTGGCCCGTTGCCATCGCGGATTCCGAGCACATCTCCCGACCCGCAGACATCGTTGCATGTTTCTTCCCTTATGCGTGTGCAATGCTGATGATTTACTCGACTGCGTAGTCTACCGTACAAAGAATTGCATTTCTGCGGTGTTAACACCGGAAACCCAATGCCCAGCCCGTTTTCATTGTTTATTATACTCGCTTTAATTTTAATTTGTTACACGTATTATATTGTTTTCGGCTCTGCTTTACTGCAGCATGTAAATGAAGTCGAGATCCTTTTTCGTTTATGAATAATTATGCAATTGTTTTGTAAATTGAAATGTTAAAGCGACGCTACCTGAAAGTTTATTTGTGGTCATTTATTTTACTGAAGAACTGAAGTAATAAAACATAATTTTTTATGGTCTCCATTTTTTTGATAGCATTATAATTTTTATTCTTGTTGCAGGTTTGTAGTCCTGCTTTTCCCACTGTTGAATTTGCAAAAGGGGTGAGTTTATTACCATTTTATTGTCTATCATCATACGTTAACTTCGGCTTTAGCACAGAACAGAAGTTGCATTCGTTATGTTACGTTTACGAGGTTAACATCTCTGAAATTGAAAAGCAAAGAAATGTTGGTTGCCAGCGCCTCCACCATATGTTGCGGGTCGCCCGTTTTCGGAACTCATCTATGCTTTTAGTTTTCAATCTGATTCGAATCGAAATTAAAATCATATTAAATCGGTCTAGCTTTTTTGTGCGTTTTCTTTCAACGTATTAATGCAATAATCGTTTTAAAAGTATATAGGAATTAATGAAGCTTCCACAATTTTCAAAATAAATAAGGGTTCAAGAACCGTGTAGAAAACGAAAGATCAAAATATTTATTCGAAGTTAAATGAGTTACCGTAGCAGCGATGAAGTCTTTTTCTTGACATCATGATGCTCCCTTATACTTTAACTAATTTATGTGCTGTTGGCCTTTGCTAAATTCAGCTTAATAATTAGGTTTAGTGTTGGTACAGCTAGAAGGTTGGCATCCGTAAATTTGCCGAGAAGCTAAGAAAAATTTAATTTTCTAACTTTGGCTCAAGAAGTGAGGTTTTTTAAGGGTTTTCTTTAACTTTTTCTCCACATCGTTTGTAACATTTATAATGTTTTTGTGAACGTGGTGCCATTTATATAATTACATATATTTTTGTGTTATTAGGCTGTTTATTAGTTTGATTTTTTATATTTTCTATGTTGGGGGCATAAAGTTGTGAAAAGCGTGGAACTTTAATGTATTGGCTTTTTTGGTTCCATTTGTAACTGCAGTTAATATAAAAAATGGCACTAATACCGTCATTGTAAATGTAAGGCGTCCTTTTTTTTATTTTGGCATGGAATTTCGTCACCCAGACCCATTAATCCGTTCCAACAAGCGGATTAAAGACCCAAACAAACGTACCAACTAATCCGGTGTAGAGCAACGGGGCACGTAACAAAAGAGGCAGTAACTTGTAGCAGGTGATTTTATCATTTTTATTGTCTGCTCTGCGGTGGAACCTGCGGTTCGTTAGGCCAGAGCTACGGCGTTACCGCGTTTTCAACGTTAGCTCGAGACGTGTCGCCCGTATTTACACAGCCAGCTTCTGATTATCTGGGCTGCTAATCTACTTTCCTCAATCTTCTGTTCCCGCTTTCCGCTTTTCGTACTTCCCACACATTCCTTATAATTAGTTTAGGGTAGGTTATAAAATAAGAAAAGTTCGCGTTTGCTACTTTTTTCTTTCCAGAAGTTACCACGGACACGCAAACTTAAAATGTCGGGGGTATTTTTAAATCGTGCTTTATCAAATCTGATACGCGGTTACTACATTAATTGGCTCTAAAAATTCCAGTCGTCCGTTTGTTTTAAAAGAATTATATCGTTTATTCACGGATAATAACCGTTTTTTGGTCTGTTGTGCAAATTCTTAAATTTCGGGGCTTTTGTTCCATTAAAGATAAATGAAAGATAAATCTGACAACTGTCCCGCGAGTTTCAAAGTTCCGTTTTATTAATCTGATAACTTGTGACATTAACTAATTATAGTGTACTTGTATGTTGTAGCCATTTATATATAATTTCGGGCTAAATCTTGTCAGATGGTCTCGATTCTTTATATTTCCACATAAAGAGGATATAAATAAACCTACTGCTTTGTGGCTTTTTAAATAACTCGCGCTTTCACCCAGAAAAATTACCAAAAATACGGACATTTTTATTTCGAGATTCCACCTTGGCATTTCTGCTAATTAACACGTTCACGTGTATTTAGCATTAGCTTATTTACTCCAAATTTAGCACGTAATTACATAAGTACGTCTATAAAGTAAACAGATTATTTGGAATAGCTGATGATGCTTATATAGAACTAAACTAATAAACAGGGAAGAAGTGGAATTACTTAAGTAAATAGTTCCGTACATTATCTCATAGCAAAGAAATATCCCTTGTTAGTGGATTAAAAATGTTGCATTACCAGGGCAATAAATTTCTACCCATACTTTGTCTAATGGGGTAAGTTATAGGGAGTAATAAAAAACTTTCCCATTAACTTTAATATTGTCGTAAAACTTAGATTAAGTTCATATTAGTAACGGATATCTTTAACTTGTTAACTTTTTCTCCTTTTATTCTCTCCAAGTTACGGTTTTATTGTAGGTTCTGGTATTACATAAATCTTTTCACGTCTTAATTTCGTTTGTTTTATGTAAAGATCGACATTTTTATTTTGTTTAAAAACATTTCATTTTGTTATCATTATTATTTAAAAAATAGCAGTGTAAAATGTACGAAAAGAACGTGGTAAGCCAGGAATATTTTTAAACTTTCAATACGAACTGGGAACGAATTCATTAGCGAAGGAAAATTTTGCTAAATTTCAGTTTCACCGATCCGGTAATTAATTTTTCCGCGATTATAACTGTCCTGTAGTGCACGCCAGGGAGGAAGTTGAAATAAACCGTGGGAAAACAGGCTGGAAATGCTAAAAAAGTTTTCGTTTTAAACGAATGTTGTCATCAGTTTTGCACAGATCTTCATAAGATTAATTACCCTTATTATCCCTTTTCTACTGAAAATTGAAAAGGATACGAATTCACATCGGATTATTTTTCATCCAATGTGTTTGTTTATTTATTTGAAGGAAGTGCCACAGTTATTAGAATTTGTACAGCTGAGTACAATTACACAATTTACACAAAGAAAGTAGGAAAATTATAATTCTTCAGGTTTTCAGGAATTAACAGAATCCTTTCTAAATATGATTAACAGTTTTTGTAGGATGAGTTATTAGAACTCAAGTTTTATAAATGACTTTTCCTGAATTATTTCAAGTATGAATCTTAAATATTTTGGAAATTACCCATGGCTTATGAAATATATAAAAATGTGAAATTTTTCCATAACTTTTTTAAAATATGAATACCCTTTTAAACCTACCAATAGCTTTAGCATAATATTAGAAATTGTTTCTTAATTTTTTGAAATATAAATCTTGAATTTTCTGGTAACTAGCTATGGTTTACTAGAATATTTAAATAACATTAAAATAGTTTTCTTAATTCTTTGAAGTATAAATCTTAGACATTCGAGAAACTACCAAGGGCTTACCAGAATATAAGAAAATTAAACTTTTTCCTTAATTGTTTGAAGTACAAGTCTTATACTCGTATATTCTGAAAACTATCCGTGGCTTAGCAGAAAATTAAATCTGTGGTTTTGATGACCAATAAGAAGGACTGGTATCTTCAATTTCAGAATATTTTCTCCGGTATTTTAATAACCATTTCAATCAAAAACTGTAAGAACTGCAGGAAAACTGGAAGAAGTAATAATTGAAAATAAGCTTTCAATCAGTATGAGTAAAGTAAAAGGTGGAAATGTTGGAAACATGGACAATTACAAAACGTTTTAGGGAAAACTGATCAATAAAACTTGCGGACTTGAGTGTCAGCAAAATAATGCCAAATATGTCACGGATACGAGGGATGTGTCGTGTCTCGCTCGATGTCATCGGTTCCCAATTATACGACATATCCATCATGTTGGATGTGACAAACGCAGACGTGCTTCATTGTTTAACACTGCACGTACAAACGGACGCCTGTGTTCCTGTTACATCCTGTTATTATGAAATAGGACTGAAATTCTGACGCGTATTTATATAGGACGTGTTGGATGAACTCCGACGTGTTTTTCAAAACTCGCATCAACCATAAAACGATGTCACATGTTATCAGCTTTACGTAAATGGTACGCGAAGTGTTTGAATATTCTTTCAGTCTAGATAGAAGATACGAATAGAGGGGGAATAGGGCGTACATGTGTTCGGTTTTTTATCCAGATCGAACGAACTTGCCTAGAAAAAAATTGGTTTTGAACTAGTAATCAAATTGAACTCATATGGTCTTCAATTTCGTTTTCCTCGTTATAATCGGAGCATCCACGGTAGTTGTTTGAAACAAAAGGCAGATATTTTCAGGAGCAATTTAAAATTCTGTCACTGAGCTGTCGATGATACAGTCCGTTTAAAGGTTTAGAAATTTCATTTGTGGGATAAAACACAAAGGATAGAATTTCAAAGGTTCTCCAATTGGAAAAATGTATTGCCCGGATCGAATTAAAAAAGGGATTCCTTTCGATATGGTGCGCTATTTTTAAACACATCACGATCCTCTGGATACGAAGGATTTGTTTGTTCAACTAATCCGCCTTTGTTTACTTCATTAAAAAAATCCAGTTACCGAGATATGATGTTACCCTTTCCGCTTACCCGAATTCCAAACGTTCTAGGTAATCTGATCGCTGCAAATAATTTTTTTTAAAACCGCATTGTAATCTAAAACAATCTCCCTTTCAATATTCACGTGCCACTTTTAAAGAGTGCAAGTGTATAATAGCGCACGATCTTGAAGTTAAAATTTGCGTGCAACCTTGAGCCTTGGATAAATTTAGACGCCGCGTAAACTATTTATTCGCAAAGGAATCGGCAAATGGAGTGCAGCCCTAAATAGCAAAACGGAACTTCGACGTGGGGTTGATTTACGTTTGGTGTAGGACATCGGTTTTCATTAAAAGGCTCGGTCTGGCTTGAGTCCAGTTTACTAATTCGTGTTATTTCCTAATTGGCCACTTAAGCTAAAGCATGTAAGTTTTAACGTGGCCTGAATTTCTAAGTAGGATTTAGATGTATTTGTATTATACATAATTTGAATGTGAAAATTTGGGTAGTTTCGTATGGAGTTAACACGTTCAACTTTATTAAAATTACGGAAACATTTTTGAAGACCATTTTATTTAATTATAATTTTTTATATTTTAGGTAGAAAAATAGGCAAATTCTGGAATATAGTTGACAGTTTTCTTATACAGAAATACTGTGAATGAGTAGAAATATTTCTCATACATACCACAATTTCTATTGATTATTTTCATTTTTGTTTTAACAAAAAACAAGCTATCAAGAGGTTTATAAAACCTTCTTCTTCTTTCTCTTTTGCCCTCTTGTATCTTTACAGTGTCGAGAGTGCCGGGCACACCGAGCCTCAGAGTGGTCCACCCATTCTTGTTCAGGCCAAGCATCCCAAGCAGGCCGCCGCTTACCTTTCTACTCTCACTCTGCCGTACTGCCACAAAACCACCTAAAAATTAAATTTTGAATTCCAGTACTATCTATTTCAGTTAATTAATGTATCAAGATTTTTTGATGAGATATCGTTGCAAGCCTCTTGTATGATCTTCCACAACTCGTTTTTAGAGCTCGAATGCTGTCTTCGAAACTTCTTGTCAAGTGATGCCCATAACAAATCAATTGGGTTCAAACCGGATGATTGAGGGGGCCAATTCATTAGATACAGTTTTCGAGTCCGTTTTTATCTTTTGCAATAATTTTTGTATGGTTGGGATTTGTATTTAAGATCGTTGAAAAACAAAACCATTCCCTAATAAACGTTGTCCAGAAGGTCTTGTAGAATGTTCTGGTAACTTTCTTTTGTTAATGTTCCCGCAATACAATGGAGATTTCGTACTTTTCTATTTTTAAAACAATTCTAAATCATTATATACCTTCCTCAGTGTTTTACAGATAGTATTATACATTGTTCCAAAGCCTTCTCTCCCTTCAATTGGTAAACAATCTTTAACAGCCAAATACCTTGAACTTCCATTCATCTCAGACCAAAGTATATTATTTCATTATTGCGCAGTGCAATCTATGTTCTTTGACCTACACTAGTCTTTTCCTTTTGTTTTAAAGTCTTAGGAGTGGCTTGGTAAGAGCAATTTTCCCAAATAAGTCCCTTTCGTTAAGACACCTCTTAAGTAGTAGCACTAACTATCTCAGAACGATGTTCGTTAATAACTGTAGTAATTTTAGGTGCTGTAAGCCGACCATGTCTCTTACCTTTAAGTATCATAGTATTTATTATATTTTGCTTTTGTTGTAATTAAATTTTGATACCCTAAGATCATCTTAAACAGCTTGCATTTGAATGACTAGTCCGGTACTGCTGAACTGTTCGTCCAACAGTCAATTTAGAAATTTTGAGTTTTTTTGCTATTTTACGCTGCCAATTTCCTTTTTTATAAGGTGTAACAACTACACTACAGTTTTTCTATCAATAATTCTTTCATTTTCCCCATTTTTGGCGAAACTCCCGTATAGTCAACCCCTGATAATAGTAAATCGTACTTGGTATAGCAATTAACTAACTGTTCTGACCTCTAATAAATGCCTCTGTCAAAATGCTATGTCAAGTACGTTGGGAGTACCAATAATTGAAATATTAGTCAAATTTAACAATTTAATTTTATTGTTTGTTAAAACAAACCAAAATAATCATGCATAAGTAGGTTTCTTGAGAAACATATTGTAGTGATATTTAATCACTCTTAAGAAAAAAATTAACTTTGCTAACTACTTGCCCCAAATTTGAATGCCCCAAATTTACTTTTAATATGAAATTACATACTTTATAAATTATTTCACTTCACATCTGTCACTTCAATTTTTTTTATTGTTTTACATGGATTATCTTTTGCACATTTTGCACTAGATGTCCGATGATATTTGAATCAAGAATTCGAAGGTCGATGGATCGGCCGCGGTGGTCCCATTAGTTGGCCACCTAGATCGCCAGATTTGACGAAACTTGATTTTTTCCTATGGGGATACATAAAAAATATTGTGTATACCAGACACCTCCAGCTATAACAGACGATATGAGGCAACGTATAATACATGTTTTGGAAACAGTGTTCTAATCAAAATGGAGGTCACTTGGAGAATTTATGGTAAATATTACCTCTAACGAAATTACAGTTTGATACTTTTTGTCTTTATTTGTTTTTGTTTGTCAACGCGTTTGCCCAGTACACTAGATCGAAACGAAAACAACTAATTTAGCGGTTTGTAATGAAAAAGTAAAAATATTTCTGAAATTATTGGGTTTGGATATAGGACATTATTAACAAAAATTAAGCGCAATTAACGCGTCATTCCAAAAACTTAATAATATACAGGGTGTTCCATTTGAAAAAATTCAGTAAACGCTCTTTGACAATCGCCAAATTGACTGCATCGTAACAAATACCCTGTATAATAAAATTAATGTTTGATTATTTTGTAGGTTCAGCACATCCCTTGGCTGCATACTTACAAATAATTTTGTCTTAGCTAATCGTAATACTGTCGCATGGAATTAGTATGGTAAACCTTGTCGCGACCATTTTTTTAAAATTTTCGTTAATAACTCAACAATGCATCATCCAAAAACAAAAACCCAGGGATCGTTGAAAAAATAATTTAAGCAGATTAGAAAAAACAAAAAATATACAGGATGTTTCATTAAAAAAAAATTCTCGAATGTTCCCGCTTTAGGGCATCACCCTATATAATTCAAATTATTTTTGAAATATGCGTTTTTTGTTACTGTACTACTTTTTATAAAATAAATTCCTCCAGTTTTATTTAATAAAGCCTATATTGAATTTTGACGCACTAATGAACAACCCTGTATATTTTCACAGTTCATCAGTGGCGTGCGTGTAAATCGTCTTTGCACAATAGAATATGAAAAATGATACGACACTGTATTTTTGGCCAGTTTTGATGGAGTTTTTTGATTTATGTTATTTTTTACCCGAAAACTATTATTTAACTTAGGGAGGAAATAAAAAGAACAATATTTCTAAATAAATCAGGTTTTCCGAGGCGTGTATTTTAAAATGCATAAATTTTGGTGCATTAAAAAGTTCTGAACAGAGGTTGTAAATTTCATCCCCTTGTAAGAATACGGGTGGACGGAGAAACTATTCTTAAATGGCCTTTCTGTTAGAAGAAAACGTCCACTGATTTTCAGTTTTCTATCTTTGTTCAAACTTCCGATAAAAATTAAAAACAAAATTTTTAATTCACTTTTGAAGAGGGGTAACTCTACAGGGAGACATTTCAGGATCCAAATTTATATGAAAAAGGGCCCTTAATTTTCGCACAGGAATCACCCCCTGCATTTTCTCCTCATACTTAGGAAACGCCCTGTATAGTAAAGGATTTTATCGTTAGGATTTCTTTTTTTAACGAAAACCTTACCGTTAGAATTGTTAAGTTTTGCAAATTTTGAGTAATCATTTGAAACCTAGAAAAATTCGAATGTCGAATTCAGACATCGATTATAAGTTTTCAGTTAAATTTGAGTATTTTCAAATTTCTAGAAAAGAATGCTGATTATGGATTCAGTATTAAATTTTCCAAACAAATGTTTCAATCGATTCAAAACTCAAAATTTGAATCATGTTGTAATTGCGATTCATTCTAGCACGCAATAAAGTTGTTATCATTACTATTAATTCGAGATGATCGAGTATGAATATTCAAATTTGAAATTATGAAAGCAGATTTAGGATTACTCCAGCAATCGGTACACACGGTTTCAAAATTCGTATTTAAAAATTGACGTTAAGCTCGTCGTCCAAAGTCTATATATGAGGGTCGTCGTCGGTTGTACGATGTTGTATTGCGAATTCGGAATGAAATCGTTTAAACATGTCGTTCGCTATTTTTCCTACAAACATAGCTACCTGCAGTTCGACAAGTAGTACAACTGATTGCTGGATTTATATTTTAAACAGCGTATACTATTATAATTTTTTTCAAAATGCCTAGTGTTGCTTGTGGATGCATTTCTTGCAATTTTTTTAAAAGAATTTCATAGCTAGCATTTCGTTTTACTTTACTTAAATATTCTTTTGACTTCACATCTCACAAGCAACAATTTTTCCTGTATACTGCTATGAATTATTCCCAAAAACTTTTATGTTGCGGATTCATGGCAATAAATATAATAAAATAAAATAACCAACACAGCACGTGTCGTTAGAGAAAGCAAATAGTTTTAACAAATCGTTCTAACTGATCGTAGCAATCTCCACATGTTCAATAAGCTGATAGGTCCGTAATGTGAAACGATTCGATTGCGTCGTACTACAGCCCTACTAACGTTGCAACTGTTGTTCAAACGGTCGAATCAACTCATGTTGTACAACTTATTGTACGATAAATTGTATCGTCTGTAGGGCCCTGTAGTCATGGTGGCTTGTTCTAGTTCAACGGTCCATTTTTTCGTCGGGCGCCCTTCTTCCTTTTGGCATGGATGCATATTCAAAATTTAAAAGTTGAAATTTGGGAAATTTGGGAACTTTACTTCAAAATCATTACGATTCTGCAAAGACTACAAATAGATAACGCATTCATGATTCTTTCATAGTAACACGCGTTAGGGCAACAGTTTTCTTGGTGTAAATGTAAACATATGAATTTTCCTTGCCCTCTCCGCAAAAACTGAAGTTTTGGTTCATCACAGAACCAGTTGTAAACTGGAATTTGTTATTCATATCAAAGTAAATGCAACAAGCAATATTTGGTAACAAGGTATCATGACCCTAGTATTTCCAAATAAATTAATACCAACATGACAAATTAAAATCATGGCCTACCGTGGTGTGCAAGGATTGTGAATGGAGTATAGCCGAAATCTCGAACAATTCTAGATGCATTTTAACTTAATAATAGTCTTTTTCCATAATTGCTAAAAACGGTATGCTCCAAGCAAAGTAAAATCCTACAATGTAAAGGAACAATATCGCATTCTGTGATTTTCTAAATGATTCATTTGGGGGAGGACACATCAACGGATGTTTTTGAAGGTATATTTTTCAATTCTTTGAAATCGAGATTTTTTATTGTGTTTTGAATACATCCCTGGAAATTCTATAAAGGAAAATAGATTCGTTCTGCATCTGCATATAGGTCAAATTGAAATGACTATATTGGTTGCGAGGTTAGAATGAGCTTCCGAAGATTTTATGTCCGTTTTATGGGCTTTTCCTGACTGATTTATCTTCACACTCAATAGATTGCAAGAGATTTTGTAGAGTCGCGCTCCGTGTTTATGTCAGGGCATGTCGAAGGCGCTCCAGTTAGGATGTCAAACAGAAATGACTATTCGCTAATTGCTCTATCTAAAATCCAAACCAATCATCGATTTTTCGTCAAGCGTCAAGAGCAAGGTTAATGTAAACGGTTGAGGGTTTTAGCCCGATTTTAAACCACTACAGCTCTTTTGTCGCAAAATTTATGTGTCACGCGGACACGTGAAATATGTTCCTTTGACAAAAAATTTATTTTCAGTCAAACAACGAGCCCTTATATCTGAAAAAAATGAGCTTTTATAAAACATTCCGCTAGATTGAAATGCTTCAAGGAACAGTAAATCACGTAGCTCTGTGTATACCAGCGGTGTTTACACAGAGGTTTACGACATCAATAACGGAAAATTGTTATAGATGTGTTCTCAATCATTTAATCATGCCCCATATATCACTACCTATACCTGACAAACGCAAACCCGTACGCCGAACGCATAACTAACTCTTAGGTGACCCCTGTATAAGTTTATAGCGGCCGTTAGTTATAAAACAAGATATAAAAAAAATGTTTGATCGACAGGAGAGGAATGAAGAACCTGAGAGCGACATGCGAAGTATAAGGCTTCCTATTGTAAACAAGATGGGATTATGTCCTCCCCTCGTTTATGCGATATGGATACGAATAGGAATAAATCCCGATTCAACGCCATGCAAATCGGAAATCAAAGCGGGCTCTACACTTGCGATTTTATTGAAATTATACGATTTTTTATTTGTATTAAAAATATAAACTTGCCCTCTATTTTTGAAACACAAATGTTAAACATGTTTGTAATTATACTGTTCATAAATGCAACATTCAAAAAAAGATGCTGGATAAAATCAATTAAATTAATGTTTAATAATCTCATTAAACATATTCCTGTTTTCAATGTTGCAATACCGATTTGTAATAAATAATAAAACATGGTTGTGAATTTGGGGCATTAAATAATTATTTGTGTTCATTTGTAAATTAATAAGTCCCCACGTGAATTTGCAATGATAAATATGTAAAATTTATATGGTATTGATAACTGTTTAATTTGATAAATTTTCCATTATCGTTATTAAGCATGATTTAGTTTTATCTAAATTAACACATTCTTTGGCGTTAAATTACATCATGCGCTTAGCAATAAACAGAATTTTCAAAATTTAGTAAAAGCGTTTCTCCAAAAGGTTCTACAGGTACATCCACGGTCTACATTTCAATCGTTTTAAAGTTGTATTTCGAATACAAGTTCGGCGCCTCCACCAAATTTTCGTTCTTTCTCCAACATATTGAATCAAGCGCATGAATATTTTTAAAGAACAGTAAGAAAGAGCATTTGCATTACTTCTATTTTTATTGTCTACAATTAATTATGTCCTGATTTAGATACATGCTATTATCGTGACATTTAATACCTGGTTTATGTAAATGTAGTTCAAGTTTAGCGTTATAACTATAAGTAGCCGTTCTACATTCAACGCCACTTTAAACATTTTTAATGAGAGAATTGTTCATATGTTAAAGCAAATAATTTATTTAACGTGTACTTGTTTTTACATAAAAGTGTTGAAGTATAGCGTGAGCAAGAAATACTTCTGAGTTGGCAGTAAAAATTTTTGTAGTTGTCGTTTGTCACATAGCACTAACTGAAGACGTTCTGTTAAATTATGGTACCCCAAATCGATCCGCAATAAAATTACCATAGTTTTATTGGCAACTGGAACAGTATTTCTTGATCGCGTTGGTGTTATTTTAGGGCATTTGGATTTGTCTCTTCATTGTTGAGACGTGATTATTTCTGATCATTAATGCGTTTCTTGCTTTTGCAGCGTTGTTAGCTTTCAAGTTGTACGTAGTTGGATCTGGAATAATGTAAGTGGACAATGGTGGTTGTCGTTAAGTGTAAGCCGTTGACCGTTAGAGTTGAATTTTCAGAGAATAGCCTTAGTGTCTTCCGTTATGCATGCAGATTGAATGTGCGAGTTTGCATTTAGACGGCGACGTTGTATTTAGGTTAATTTTAGCGTAATGGCGAAGCGTCGACGTAACGAAGCGGGATAATCAGGGCCGGCTTCGAGCACCATGTGGAATATCCCTCCCTAACGGGATCATGTTTATTTAATGTCTAGCCAGATACGGTAGTGCACCATAAACAATCTTCGTATGTAAAGAACGGGGCCTCCCGAAAAATAAATCACAATTTCTGGCTTATTAACGCGACAAATGATTTAGAGTTCTTGGCTGCAGCCGGCGAACAAACAACGGCCCGCTGAAACACACTCGTGCATAATTGATGGGGTAGAACCGCGACCGAGACGCGCGATTGCTATTTGATGGTAGCTAATCGAATTTGATGCTAAAGTAGAGCGATTCCGGGGTAAAGAGCGAACGCTCCGATACATGGTGTTATTATAGACACATATGCCGAAAATGGGGCCTAATAGTCGTAACAAATGAAGGTTTCAGAAATGGCTGCAGATGTCGTTCCACGGAGGTCTTCCTTCAAACAGTCGTTAGGAACTTTCGGTATAGATAGGTGTAGTTTCCAGCAGGAACGGATGTCATCGCACCCTATTTTTGGAACTGTCGTGGCGCAGATGGCTATGCGCGACAATACGCGCCCGGATGCGATGGCGAGTAATAACATTAAACTCATCAGAATACATTAAAGTAGCAAACTGTGGAATAACGACATCTTGAATCTGCACGCATTGCAGTCCTCTCGACGGTGTCACCTGCCCTTCTTGGATCGCTAATCTCGCCGCTGAAGGAGCCGGACGCGATAGAGTTTCATTCTGAAGGTCGTTAACGCGCCCCTTTCCCGACATTATTTCACATCCCGTGCGCACGGGCCTTGTTAATGCTGGGCCACCCCATCAAAGTGCCCACATTATTTTTGTATATTTCCCAATTTTTCATTCAGACTTCACTGACTTCCCGAACTTGGTAATGGAATTTCGAGTTCGCTAATTTACATACATTTCGCTGAAACTAATAAAATAAAATGGCATTTTAATGCGGCATATATTTTTAATGATTTATAAAAGGAGACCAAATTGGAGGAGAGTCACGTAAAAATTCGGGCAAGATAGCATATTGCGGAGAGACACTTGACTCAAGTTTAAATGGGTTTCCAGTTAGCGTCCGGAATTTTAACGTTCTTAATCCCATTAAGCGGGATCGAGGAATTTCACTACTAAACATTTCTCGGTTTAGAATGAGTGACATTACAATTACAAGTTCAAGTATCTGGAATCCGAAGGAGGGGTGATTAAATATCGGAGCTCAAAGTTACCACAGTCGAGTGTCACAACGCAGACAGCGGACCAGCGCAGTAAATCGCACCCCCGACTTGGTGGGTAATACGGATCGTGTTGGGCTGCTGCAGACACGGAACACCAACATATGTAAACTCATTTCGTCGCCGGTAATGGCCCATTATGACTGTCTCTCCTCTTAACTGCGGAATTTGAGTGTACTTCAACTTTACTCGTTCTACGGACCACCTGTAGTTTGCATATACATAGACTCCCCCAAGAATTTGTTAACAACTTCTAATGAAAACCCATTCCTAACTTGTTATACAATCTAAACTTTTCATCTAACTCCCCTTACGCGCCCCGTTTCTGTTCGAGAGGCGGACTTTTTTTGTTCTGATCTTCCGAGAGTAAATTTGCAAAATCTGAAATTCATAGGCTTACTTTATCTATGATCTCGGAAACCTGTTTTCCAGTAAAAGATGATGTTCTTGAACTGAGTGGCGGTAATAAACTACGGAACCCACTCTGATTATAACGACGTGACGGTTTCTAGAAACGCAACTGTCAGATTGCTTCGGATATTTTGCAGACTGGAAGTATTAATCAAGTTTTGATTCAGTGTGTATTTTACAGTACGAAAGTTCCCATAGGATTCAAATTTTCTTTTTTGACTTCTTTTATTTACATCACCAACTTCAGGCTCGGACTGGATCACTATTATACTGAAAAATACAAATTTTAAATTGAAGTTATTATTAATGAGGCATTTCAGTAGGACCGAAATTAAGGAATATAGTTCTAATCTACGAATTCTTCATTTAAATTTACTAGTGCGTTTACCATATTAGTGTCATTCTATGTAAAGATAACCTGGTCGTTGGCAAATGTACGGAATGAAGACGCATCTCTTGTTTCAATTCCATTCCTGCTACTTATATTAGTTTTGTAAGGCTTGGTCAATATACAGGGCGAGGAAAAAGTAACGCAATATCACTATAACTCTTTTATTGTCGACTTTTAGAAAAAATATTGTTAACAAAAGTTGTTAGATGGTAAGTAGTAAGTACTCCATATATGTACAGGGTGTTAGGTAATGTTTCTGCCAAACTTTAGGGATGGGTTTCTAACGATAAAAGGAATAAAAAATTCTTACCCCATTTTTTCTTAGTTGCATTTTGTTTTCTTTAGTTATTTTGTGATTGTTAATAAAGTTTTATTGTTACTTGATGTATTTTAGACTCTTATTTATTTTGTTCCTGTATCTTTAACACTTTGTTTTTGTTTTTCCCAAGAATAAAAAGTAAAATAAAAGCATGCTTTTTCTGAGAAACTATGCACATTAGAAAAAATTTGTATAATACTTTTTTGCTCCATTTGTCATTAGAAAGCTATACTTATTCCCAAAGTTTGGCAGAAGCATTACCTAACACCCTGTATCTGTGGCCTTGAATTTGTCTTACATCACCACGTGTAAGTACAGGGGCATGCGACTAATGATTTTTTTACATTTCTGGAATCGTCAGATTTTTTGCCTGTGGCAGCATAAAAATTTTAGTAGGTTGCATAAGAAATTTTTAAGAACTGATTTCATTATAACGTAGCAAGAAAGAAATAGATAAAGATAAGATAGTTTTTTACCTCAGTTTTAAATGGTATTTACGCATTAGATCCATATAAACACCGACACTGACACTTTAGAAGTTTTGACCGTTTTCAAGACCTGTACTTTCCCATTTTGTAGTAATTATGGTGCGGCATACTGAAAGAGAACGAACAGAAATTTGGAGGATGCTAGAATGGGGAGAAAAAAACGAAGTTACGAGCAAGTTTGTATTGTTTTTAACGAAACTTACCCGAATCATACGCCTCTGACTCCATCTACGGTGTGTCGTCTTCTGAAAGTTTTTCAAAATACAGGAAGCGTCAAAGATCGAGAAAAATCGGGAAGACCTAAAAGTGTTACAAGTGAAGATGACGCATTGGACATGTTATTATCTGTTGAGGAAAATCCCAAAGTTTCTACAAGGCAACTTGCACTTGACCATAATATTGATCAAAAATCTTATTTAAAAAGGTGAAGTTGCATCCCTATAACGTTCAGTTATTACAAGAACTTAAGGAAGATGACTTCGACAGAAGATCACAATTCTGCAAAGAAATGATGGAAAGATGTAATAACAACGATGGATTTGTTGAGAAAATTATTTTTTCAGATGAAGCAACGTTCTGTCTTAATGGATCCATAAACAAACACAATTGTCGGTATTGGTCAAAGAATAATTAATCCTCACTGAATGGAAGAAGTCGACACACAGAGACCTCGGAAAGTAAATGTCTGGTTAGGAGTTATCGGTCGTCACTTCATTGGGCCATTTTTCTTAGGCGGGAATTTAAATACTGCTAGATATTTAGAACTTTTACAAAATGATGTGGCACCTGTTTGCCAAACTTTATTTCCATTTGAAGAATTCAACAACGTTTGTTTCCAAAAAGACAGCGCTTCTCCACATTACGGAGCTGAGGTCAGGACCTATTTCAATACTGTTTTCTCTCGAAGGTGGATCGGAAGAATGGGTGAAGTGAAATGGTCTGCGCGGTCCCCGAACTTAACTCCTCTCGAATTTTTTTTTATGGGGTCACCTCAAAAGTGTGGTCTATAATAATCGGTAAAACAAGTTATAAGATTTAAAAGCCCGAATTAGAATGGCAATAGAAGGCTTACACCCGATACATTAGAAAATGTTATCAGAAATTTTAAAGATAGGTTAGGACATTATTTAACGGTTAATGGGGAACATTTATTGAATTCAGTTTTTTGTTTAACTTTTAAAATAAAGTTCTTTTTGCATAAAACACAGTTGTAAGCTTTATTGGACTTGAAATCTTACTTAAACTTTTCCCAAAATTTTATCTACTAATGCAACCTACTAAAATGTTTATGCTGTCAGAAGCAGAAAAATCTGACGATTCCAGAAATTTAAAAAAAGTCATAAGTTGCCATTTAAAAAAGTAAAGTTGCATGCCCCTGTACTTACACGTGATGAGGTGATGACGTAAGACAAATTCAAGGCTACAGATATATGGAGTAAGAGTTACAGTGATATTGCGTTACTTTTTCCTCACCCTGTATATATTAAATAACAAGGGTGATATAGTGCACCCCTGTTTTAGTCCTTTGGTGATGTCTGTGCTCCGAGTCAATGTCCCTCCTATTAACATTATAATTTTAATACTGGAAATATAATTACTTAGTTGTGAATCTATTTTCTATTAACGGTTTTATTCTTTGTCTTCATTAGTGAAGGCTAATTTTAGCCCGATACTATGTTGCTTGTATTGGTATCCGAATTGTTTGAAAAAAAAATTGAGCTGAAAGTGTCATGAAAAACTTTAGTTTTAATTTAGTGTGGCAATTACTATTCGCATATTTTTTACTGTTGGTAGACATTGAAGCCCTGCAATTAGGGCATTGCTCTATATTAGCATGGTGATTAATTGCAGTAGTTGGAAAGAGCCGGAATTTCAGTGTTGAAATTGCAGGCGGAGAAATGGAAGTGGAACCCGAAATGTTTGAAAGCAACAACTTAATACTGGACTTTTTGGGGAAACAGTAGGTACAGCCAATTTAATTCAGACATATGTATAAACGCAGGGCAAAGTAGGGCAAGTGCGGGGTCTCAACAACTAACCTCCAAACAATAATAATAAATAATAATTGCGTGTTGAAGTTTTTAAGGAATTACAGTTAGAATTTTAAAAAGTTAGCTTATGAGGGGCAATTTTCTGCCTTTTCTTCTAACCTGTAGTTACCAACATGAAGGCTGTTGGATGGTGGCCAAACAGGCCAAGCTTAGCCACAACTATATCTTCGAGTTTAGATGATTTATTTTGTTTATGTTTTGTGCTCTGAAATACACAAAGAGAATTGAACATATCGTTCAAAAGACATTTTGCCAATCTTTTTTGAAAATATTGTTTTGTATAATTTGCTATCATTTTATATTTTTTCTACATATATCAAATATGAAATGAGATCAATAATTAGAGGAATATTGGCGGTGTTTTTGTGGAGAAAATCTAAAATCGATTTTAGAACGGTCAAGGAAGTAGCTCTGCTCATGCTTTGCCCCTTTTTGTCCAAAAATATCTCCTTCTTCTTCTTATGTCCAAAGTCTACACCAATGGCCTATTATTGACTCAAGTATGAGTTCTATGAGCCACCTTCGCACGTATGCTGGGCAGAAGGCTTTATCTATATTTCGAAAGAAAAATTTGAAATGTAAGGAGAAAGGTGCAGCTCATTCACTATATAAATCCTAACCAAAAATATACTTTCCTAATTTCAGAAACGCGCTTTTACTTTAGAAAAAGGTTATCCCAAACCCTTCGGTACAAAAGGAAGAAATTAATGTGTTATTGGTGTGTCAAACGAACATTCTTACTGCTTAAATGTGGATAAACCACTGGTATTGCTTATGGCATTTTCTCTGACGTCGATTTTCGTACGTTTAATAAGTCGTTTGCTATTTTTCTGCAAAGTTGGACATTTTTTATGTTTGTATTTATCGCCACATTTCTAAATGGAATTAGTTTAAGGGCTTAAGATCTTTCCATTTCGTAATAAATTTGTCTTCCAGCTATGTATTTTTCTTGGTAACTCTTGTTAAGCCAATCGTTTTCACAGAAAATATTCGCCAAATTATTACGAAATTTATTACGATGTAGAAACAGGACTTTTTTTGAAACCTTATGATTTGTTCAGTCAAATGCAAAATTTTTTAGTTAAAATATTTTTAAACATACAAGCTCGCTTCAACATTTCGCGTGTAAAAATTTGTGCTTACACGGATGAGAAAATTAATTCCTAAGAATATTGTATATTGTCTGGCAATTAAAGGAATCCAGAAGATCAGAGAAGCTAACTTAGTAGATCCATATACACTCAAATGAGTCTTTAAGGTTCGGTATGTCACTATATGTTTAAGTTAAAACTTAGCTTAAGCTTGCTTAGACTTGGCTTAAGTATATTAATTTATGAACAACTTAAATCATGCTTTAAGCAGGCTTCAGCTAACTTGTTTTGGAATATCCAGTCACAAGATTTGGTTTAATTTCTAATTTAAGCCTACTTAAACCAAATTTTAACTTAAACCCTTAGTTTTAAAGTTTAACGAAATGTTAATCAGTAATGCATTAATAGAAAAGGTTAAGTTTATGTAAAGCAACATTCTTTTCAACCTGCAGAATGATATAATGAAAATTATAGAAGAAACTCTCAATAAATGGGACAAATTTCAGTTGTTATTTCGATCAGCTTCGTAGGTAAAGTAAAATCCAGCAATAATTTGTGATTAAGTAATCAAGATTTATTCATATTTTGACGTACCTATCACATGTAGCATTATCCTATCTAACAGAGGATTCAAGTCCCATCTGTTGTCGTCATCGGCGGAAATGCACTGGCAGTGACGTTTAATTGTTGCAGTATTGTGGGTGGTGAAATTGCATCTCTGGGGAAATGCTTTAACATCGCTCCTGCGATGTGATTTCTTGTACAATTGCCGAGCTCTAAAGCGACATTTGCTTTATACAATTGAAGCTTAGTATCTGCTAAACTTCTAACGTCATTTAATTATTTGGATTTGCCTCTGTGATTCTATACTATGTTTGTATGTTACGAAATGTTTTGTATGTTTGCTTTATAAAATCGAACCAAACGGTATAAATTAATTACTTTGTTATGTGTTACTACGAAATTGTGTGGGGCATGGGGGAGGAAACTAACGGAATTTAAACCTGCTGCTTAGTATTGAATTTATAACTTTGTTAGACATATTAAAGCAGAGGTTCTTTTCATAACGAAGAGTTTTGCTTGTTTCAGTACCTCAACTGCAATATTTTGTGGTTTCTTAATTTGTTCTTGGTTTTGTTCTGCTGTACACTTATTTTTGGAGGATATGTTAGTTTCGAAGCTGAAACATTTAAAATGCTGTGGAGATTTTATTTTAGATTGAAGCTTAAACAGAACCTTTAAATAACAACTTATATTTTATGCAAGCATTTTCGTGAGGCTGTTACAAAATCTTTTTATTTTTTACGTCCACCATTTCGTTTCCAATTTGTATGATGTAAATATTCAATTTGTTTTATTACATTCGTTCGTGTTTTATTGGTGCTTTTTCTAAGATTTATGCTTTCATTTATTACCAGTTTCGTAATTCTGTAAAAAAATCGAAATAAACGTGGCTGGAACGCTCATTTGTTAAAGAACACTGGTCGACATTCAACCCTCTGAGGCAATTAGATCGTGTAAACTTAGAAGTTTTGGCTCAGAAGACAAAACACCTGAAATCACGTTGCATTCTTGTTCGAAATTGTGTGTGAAGTTATACCAAGTTTGTGTACCTTAAATAGAGGTCGTAAAGCCGATTGTAGTGAACTTCCTGCAGACTTGGCGTCGAGTTTCCTTTATGAGGTGTTAGTTGCTTCGTCCGAGACTCCAGTTTCCACCCTTTCGTGCTCAGTAACTTCGTACCTCCGTTTATAAACATGATTATGTGAGATGGGTAAATAAACCTGAAACGCCTAAATCATCCGAGTGTAGGCATGAAAGGCTAATTTAGTACATAGTGGTTAAGAGCAATCAAACCGTCGACTGAAATCCAGTAGGATTAATTTAACTGCGAACTTGACTCAAAGCATAACTATATACATATTAGAAGTATTTCGGTGTTACAATTACCGTATTGTCCTGAATTACGTAAATAACGAAGTACCTCATATATGTGCGGTTATGTTGACCCATATTATCTCGGCGAAGGTTAGCAATTATTAATATGGTCATAAGGTTCGTTATATGCTTGGGTAGGGCAGTTCATAAATAACATTATAATGTGCATATGTAAAGACAGGAATGTAATGGAAGTTGCGCAAAACAATTGTAGCCGGCCGTAGCTTTTAATATTAAAGCTGCAGTATTTCTTAAGGAATGCACGCTATTTTAATGAATTTTTACAGAATGTAATTGCTTTCGTATTTTTACATTTTTTTCTATATTAGCAAAAACGTTCTTTCGTTTCAGCACCAGAAATTCCAAACGGAAATTAGTAATTAACAGAAAGCTAGATGTTTTCCTAACGATTTTGCTGTACCTGAATGTACCTTATAGGGATATTGTGTTAAATTCGTGGCTAGAATTATTAGTTCGCTTGCGGCAAATTCTGATCGAGTTTAATTCACAAGTTTATTAGTAATTTAACTTATTTATCGAATATTTAGCGTCAGTCGGGGAGAAATTTTCGTTTTAGCATCTCATGTTTGGCGTACCTTAAATACCAGGTAAAAGCTCGAATCGAAGATGCTTAGTAAACTTTATATTGAGATTATCACGTTATACCTGTAACATGATTTAGTGCAAAATTTTGTTGTAATTTTACAATCACAACAAGAAATGGAAGCATCAAGATTTTGATAAAAAGGACGACTAATATAAACATGAAGTTCCTAAATTAAAAAACGGTAAAATTAGTGGTTATCATCAAGATATAGTGTTTTTAGCATAATGAAAGTTATAACAATTTAGTTATTAAATCGCAGTGATTCTAATTGCGAAGGTTCTGCTACTTTATGGTAAAAATAAATAAAACCCATTGGATTTTGTGTATAAATGTGTAGCTGCAATAAACAGTTAAGTTGGATGTCATTTTGGTCACTAGCTTGTAATTGTTATTTTGAAGAACAGGTTTGTGGATGTTTTCAACAGTTTTAAGAAAGTACATACTTAAAGAAAGTAGTTTTATTCGTAAAAATCCTTGTGTTTAAAGTAGGCAACCTCAAATTACCAATTTCAGAAATTAGAGGGACGTTTTAGTTCGAATAAAATACATACAACGAGTGCTTTGTTTTATTAGTTTTCGCCGTAATAGCTCAATTAAATAATTTTGTTCTACTTTCAGTTTTTGTTAAGCCAAGTTAACAATATAATTGCAATTTTTATAAAAGGCGAAGTTAAAATAATCAAGTGAACAAAAGTATGTTTCAACATACATACTTAAAAATAGTCTTAAAATAACTATCTGTTGATTACTACAGTCTAACCAGCTAAACCTAGCGACGTAATCCAAAGTATTAAATAGAAATTTTAACACTTCTTGTAAAATTGTGAGATTTCTTGAGACATCTTTCAACTCTTTTTGAAATAATTGGAAATTTTAGCATTTTAACACAAATTAGTTAATACTTTGGCTCTTCTTCTTCTTCTTCTACGTTAACCTAGGAATTTTCTTCCTGTTTGCTTGGCCTTTCTACTCAGTTGACGATGAGAATCAGCTCTGTGCCCATCTCTTGGGCGGTCGTCCTGGTCGTCGCTTTCCTCCGGTCGTTCTAATTTTCAAATTCGAGCTAGTCTTCCTTGATCCATTCGGTCTACATGATCATTCCATTCTTTTTTTCTTTTCTTGGTCCATCTTACTACGTCTTCTATTTTGCATCTTTCTCTAATGCTGCTGTTAGTTTGTCTATCTTGTAGTTTTAGGGATAATATCGATCGTAGTACTCTCATTTCTGTAGTTCTCATTCTTTGTTTCGTTCTTTTCGGCCCTTGTCTCTGTCGCGTACGTTAACACTGGTCTAACCATTGTTTTGTAGATTTTTACCTTGCTTTCTGTCCTCATGTATTTATTGCTCCAGATTATGTTCCTCAGACATCCTGCTATCTGCGTTGCTTTTATTGATTGTCGTTGGACTTCGGTGATCAAGTCCCTGTTACTACTAACATCCACTCCTAAATATTTAAAGCTCATAACCTGTTCGATTATTGCACCTTCTACTTCCAGTTTACATCGGATAGGGTCTGTTGATATAACCATTGCCTTAGTTTTTGTTATTGATATTTGCATGCTGTATTGTTTACTTGTTAAGTTAAATTGGTGCAATAATCGTTGGAGATTGTCTTCGCTGTTAGATATTAAAACAGCACCGTCCGCATAACATATTATGTTTATGTTTTCATTTCCCATTCTGTATCCTGCTTTGTTTCGCACCGATCTTATTATCTTATTCATTATAAAGTTAAAAAGGAATGGACTAAGAGAGTCTCCTTGTCGTATTCCTGTGTTTATATTTATGGCGTTTGTATAGCCTTTATTTGTTGCTACCTCAGTAGTAGTGTTTGTATTGATGTCCTTTATAATGTCTATTATTTGTTTCGATATGTTTTTTTCGTGAAGGATGTTAATTATATCTGCTTTTCGGACTCGCTCGAATGCTGCTTTCAGGTCCACAAAACAGAGATACATAGGGTTGTCATATTCTATTGATTTTTCGACCATCTGACGGAGCATAAATATCGAGTCGAGTGTGCTTCTGTTTTTTTCTGAAGCCTTGTTGTTCCTCCTCTATGATTATGGTTTCTTGTATGTGGTTCTTAATTAGCGATGTAAGTAGTTTCAGGATTGAGTTTAATAGTGTGATCTCCCGATAGTTTTCTGCTAACTTTTTATTTCCTTTTTTAAATATAGGGATAGTAAAACTTCTTTTCCATTCTTTCTTCTAATACTTTATTAAGTAATTTACACTGTAGATAAATGAAAATGCAACACCTATTATAAATGGTAATCCTATTTTGCTCAAAATTGGTAGATATGAATGGTGCGCCGAAAGACGAAATTGGGATAATGACTGGCGCTGGGTAGTGTTTAGCGACGAATCTCGGTTCTCTTGAGATTGGCAAGATGGCCAAATACAGGTCAGACGGCTTGGAAATGAACGACACAATCCGGACTGCATCAAAAACCTGCTACTCGAGGGGTTATGATTTGGGGCGCTATCAGTTATGATGGTAGATCACCTTTGGTGATTATAAAAGGCACTTTGACTGGTCAGCGCTATGTTGATGACATTTTGGAACCGGTGTTGTTACCATTTATAAGAGACATTCCAGATGCCATATACCAGGAGGCGACTGCACGACCGCATGTTTGTGATGTGGCTATGACCTTTTTGCGTCAGTCTGATATTCCAGTTCTTCCCTGGTCGGCTAGATCTCCGCCAAATAAAGAGTTACGATGCGAATCCTGCGACGGTTGATGAATTAGAAGAGAGGCTGCAAGTGGAATTGGATTTTATACTGCAGGAGAAAATTTCACATTTGTTTAACTCCATGATTTGCCGAGTGGGGGAATGCATTAGAGCTCGTGGGGGCCACACTCATTATTAAACCTTTTTGGAATAACTCTACATATACTCAACGTAGAAGTTTGAAAATTTAATCGTTTGTTATCCTTGTGAATATCTAACTTACAGCCAAATTTCGTTCCAATATATTTATGCACTATAGGTGTTGCATTTTCATTTATCCGCAGTGTATATATTTGTGTATTTAGTGTTTCTCCACCATATATTACTTTGGCTATTGAGCCAAAATATTTACTACAAGATAGGAAAAATGCCAAATTATGTAGAAAGAAATGGGAAACTTCACGTTATGTTAAATTTAAGGAGTTATTTTAAAAAGGTTTTAACATTTTTAGCTTTTTATCCATATTTTGTCATCACTTGCTAATATTATAATAATCGTCGCAAATCACATTCTCTTCGTTCATTCGTTTATAAAAAAGTTCAGCAAAAATCAATTTTTTCGGCGAGTAAGTCTTCTGCCCAACATACTTCCCAAAAGGACTTGCACCACCATCATCGTAGAAAAAAATAGGCCGGAGGCCTACAAAAAGAAAAGAAAAAGAAATGAACGAAGACATGTAATATTTAAATATACGTTGAAAAGGCTTTAATGTCAGTTTGTATTATGTAAAAACATACACAAAATAGAAATGAATTTATATAAAAGTTCTGGCTGTGTAAGGATTTTTATGAAATGTCCTTTGAAAGGACAGCAGAGACATAAAACGTCCTGGTAGTCAAAGAAACTAGGAATTATTCTTTTATAGCCTATAAATACGATTGATCAGTGTATGATTTCAACGATGTTTATTTTTGTATTTGTATTATGGTTTTATCACCCTGCAGAAGTAAAAAAGCACTAAGCTTAAAAGTTGTTCATAATACTTCGTCCAACAAAATAACTAAAAAAGCTTTTTGAGTAGCGGTAGCGACGTAGCAAACGTGAAAGGTATTGGGCCAGTAACTCAAATAATTTCTATCTTAAAAAAACCCTTAGCGTGATACAGATATTTAAGGATATTTGACATCACATTAAAAAAACAATATAAAGAATATGAAAAAAGCAGAAAAGAAATAAAAACAAACTAAGTAAACAGCTTAAAATAAAAAAGGATGTAGAAGAAAATTAACCAAAAAGGAAGGTTTTAGATAAAGTAACCACTTTCAAATTCTTCCTTCGCTTTAAATCAGAAAAGCAGAAGGAGAAAACATTTAAGAAGTTAAACGATGGGCTGAGGATCTTAAATGAAGAAACAGAAGAAGGAAGAGATAAAGAATGGATAATTAATCAACATCAAGGTAGTTATTTTGTGTAGAATAAGAAAGAAGGAAATGTAAAGAATGAGAATGGCAGAAATCCAGATCCAAAAGAGTAAACAACGGAAGAGTAGGAAAAATCGAAGAAAATCATGAATAAGCGAAGACGACTAGACTAAAAGAACTATAGAGTACAGATAAAGATTTGATAAGTAATTACATTAAATGCATTAAGGTTTACATTAACAAAAAGGAAAAAGAAACAGACAGTTTGTAAAAATACCAAAAAAGTGCGAAGAACAAACAACGATAATGAATTAAAAATAAAGCTTTGATGAGGAATTAACATTGAGATATTTGTTTACACAAGATATTAAATCGGAAGAGATGTAAAATAAAAAGCAACAAACAATTGTTAAAAAATAGAAAAAAGGGACGAGGAACGGCGCCTGAATAAAACGAATCAAAAGACAATAAAACGAGCGAAGGTTGAAGACGAAAAGCAGATAAGGAGGATGGGTATACTTACATAGTAAATACAAGCTTAAATTGAGTAAATGTAAAAACGGAGAAGATTATAATAATTGTAGAAACGTTACACTTCCAGAAACACTCGAAGAAAAAGAAAAGAATATTAACAGAATCATTAAAAGAAAGAAGGATGAATATAAAGGAGAAAAAATAGAAGAACTTCCTAAAGAAGCAGAAGAAAAAATACCAAAAGTCAAAAAACCAAAGAAACAGAAGCCAAACCTATAAAACTAAAGATTAATCCTGAAAAAGTGAAGATGAATGAAGCCAAAGATGTACCTGCTAAACTCGAAAAAATTAAACTAAAGAATCGCAAAATTCCTTAAAAGACCGAAGATAGCGGAGCGTTAAGTTACTTAAATTTAAACTTTATTGCAAATTGCAACAACCTGTAATTACTAAACTTAAGATCATTAGGGACACCGGTATTTTGTCTAGAAATGTGGAAGATGCTATAATAGTTATTTGTATACTAAGGCCGCGAAATTCCATTTTAGCGTACCGAGAGAAAAATTGTCGCCGAGGCCGCTTGCGGCCGAGGCAGGACAATCTCGAGGGCGCTAAAGAATTTCGCGGACAAAGTATACACAACATTTTTTGTGCAGCTGTAAAAAATACATAATTACAAATTTTTATCATAAATGAATGTAAATAGAGTCGGCTTTCACGTCACAATGTTTCTATTGAAACAACATAAATAAAACGCGTTTCGCGGCCGTTACCCTTAGTACTAAGGGTCACGCAATACAGGCCGCGAAATCGGATCTCGCGTCCTGTATTGCGTACGCGAAATGACCACTTCGCGTCCGGTTGCACAAAAAGATTATTAAAATTAAAAGGCGCAAATTAAAAGGCAATGGCATAGAAACTGAAGACTTAGAAAAACTAGATTTGGAAATGGAGGAACTTAAAAAACCAGAATTAGAAAAAGTAGGTAGATAAAGAAAAACAAACCATTAAACTTAAAAAAATACCCGAAAAAGAACCGGAAACGGTAGTAGCAACTGACAGAATTGTAAAGAAAGACAAAGATAAAATTGACACAGAAGGAAAAGAGTTGAAGAAGTTATTCCGAAATTAGAATAAGAAACGCCTTTAGATGAGAAACTTAACTCCCGAAGAAGCGGAAAAGAATAAAAAAAGATAATTATCAAAAAGAAGAAGAAGAAGAAGGTAAGAGAAATTAAAGGAGAAGATAAACTAGAAGAAACAGGAAAAGAAGAAGAAATAGAAGCAGAAGAGAAAATACCAGAGGTTACCGAAAACAAAGAAACAGAAAATTAACAAAAAAATAATTAAGAAAAAGAAAAAGAAAGGTGAAGTTGAGGAAGATAAAGTGCAAGAAATTATTCCAGAAATAGAGGAAAAGAAACCTGAAGACGAGATAGATGAAATAGAAGAAATTGAGGAGCATATCGAAACAGAATTCTTGGATGAAGCTTTAACTCCAGAAGAAAAAGAGAAGAAAATAGGGCAAATAATTATCAAAAAGAAAAAGAGGACGGGAGAAGTAGAGGAAGCTAAAGCTAAAAGAAGAGAAAGTGGAGGATCCAGTAGAAGAAGCAGAACATGAAGAAGAGAAAATACCTGAAGTTGTTGAAGTCAAAGGAAAGAAGGTCGAAAAGATAATAATCAAGAAATAGAAGTTGAAGGAAGATGACAGAGCAGAAGAAATTGTCCCAGATAAAAACAAAATGCAGTCCATAACAATATGTACAAATTATCGTTATGCACATATTTGTTGGCCCCAGCGAATTAGAAGAAACTTCTCGGTCCCTGCGTCCCTGCTCTCGAGAATTAAAAGAATTCAAAATATACTCAAACATGGCCAAAATATAATGCTGAAATTACTCAAAAAACCATTTAGAGACGTTTTTAGAGACTTCACACCTGGGTTTTTTCTTATAAATAAATACTTAGAAATTTGTATTAAATCACCAATTACATCCATTAACAAACTCGAGCTTTACATATGTTTTATTTTAAAAGTAATTATAATAAACTCGATAATGCAAAAGCACGTTGCTTAACAGTTTAACGTGTACTCACTGAAATTATAAACAATTAAAATCAAGAACATTCGTTCTAACAATTAGTTTCAATTTAACTTAACACAAAAGCTTGTATATTAAATTTAATCTACGTTTGGAAATTCACTTTGTGACTAAAGTGGGTCTAAATATAGTTGTTTAATATTTCTTCTTTGACGTTTCTATTGCCTTTGTGTAATGCTTGATGAGAAATATTTATTATTTAAGACGTGCTTAAATAGTTTAATGTGTTATTTGAACGCTGAAAATTGTGGAATGATCTGGAAATAGTGCGTTTGTTTATTTACTTCTAGTAAATTACCTCAAAGAGTGCAAAGAAACTTACTGAGGTTTTATTACCTTCTGTACTGGTAATTGAATATTAATGATTAAATCTTTTATTTTGAGATTTTTATTTGTATAAAAAATAAACTAAGATAAACAGAAAATCTAATTAAAGCAATAATTTAAACAAAAATAGTCGAAGAGAATTAAAAATTCAGTTACAAGGAGAAACTTAATATTAATACGGTGATAATAAGTTCATTTATAATCAGCACGGAGTTTCTGTATCCACAAGTTGCGTTAATAAATTTTTCAAAGGGATTCGTAACGTGGGTTCGGGCTCAGTATTATTCACTTGTAATAAATCTCTAAAGTTACAAGGTTTTCTACACCATCTGTTGTCAATTTTTGAAATTTACATATTAAGATTTCGCTTTCACCGCGCTTCGACATGATTGGTAATATTCTTGTTTAGTTGTTTAATAAAAACTTATTAGCGATTTTTTCGATTTAGGCAGGTACAAGTTAGTAGATATATTCCGGTAGACCTATTAGCAATAAATCTTCACTGCTTGAATTGGCCCAACTTTCGTAACATTTCGAAACCCACGCTCTTTCCTGTTACTTTAAATTATGTATGCAAATTAGACGGGATGTTTTCCTCTGCCAGTTGAGCCGGTAGAGAAGCGTTATCGATATTCTTAAATTGGTTTCATGTTTAGGGAATTTTAAATGCTCTTTGAGATTCCTTTTGACGGCTTTGTTAGTTGATTTCCTTGATAAAACGTTTTTTTTAAGTATTTCTAGTTTCGTTTACTTCGTTCGAAGTTCCGCTAAAACCATCGAGTGCAGTGTAAACAGAATTTAAAATTGCAGCAGTAAATAAACACCACTGCACTCACTCGTTACTAAAGCAGACTCGAGTATATTCGACTTCGGCTTAGAGATTGCAATCCTATATTTGATAGTTTTGAGAAAATGGTCGATCGCTGCGGTATCGTAAAATTAAACCGTATTGGTTGTTGGAATCAGCGGAATTCTTGTGGTTACTTCGATGTATAATTTATAAATTGCAAAATCAACCGCTGTAAGTTTCCGTAAAACGAGGCAAGGTGAAAGACGCAACTTGTTTAATTGGGATTGGCCTTCTGGGATTCCAACAGCAAGCGCCAAGTTGAACTTCCACAACTCCTGTTGTTGACATTCACCCCTTACTTTGCGGCCCCGGTTTTAACGCTGATCCCACTTCTGAAATTCACGAAACGCAACGGGTACTTAGACTTTTAAGTTCTCGGTTTTCGTTCTAGTTTAAACTTTGGATACTTTACCGTCTTGCTGTAAATTTTTTAACTCTGTTAAAACTTGAAGTAACTGCGGAAATACCCCAAACAGTAAACGAAAGGAGCACGGGATTTGGACCCCTTTTTTCCCTATCAACCACACTGTCGGGTTTTATGCATATAACGCTATTTTATTTTTACAGAAGAAGTAAATGACCTTTAACCCTAATGCTGCGATTATCATTATTCGTGTTCACTCCATTAAAGTGCTGCGTACACTTCAAAAACCCATAAACTCCCCGAAAGGTTTGGGTATTTGATCGGAACTTTTTAAATTAGGAAAAACGCGAATTAATTTAATTTTAGGAAAACATAAAGACGCCTCGGCATTGAGCTAATAAACAAGAAATTTCGTTAAAGGCTACCTACTGAAGAGAAAGTTTAGTTTTGGGCCGATAAACAAAAATTTGCTTTTAATAAATTTTTAGAATGTCTTAAGATAATTTATTTGAAATATAACCGAGGATTGGCAATCTTTATGCAATATCATTTAGGCCTTCACCACACATTCAGCTTTTTCTGGATACTTAATTCTATACTTGAATTACTAGAGGTTATGATCAGTTATGAATGTTATGATGTTATTAATTTGTTCTGTAATCTTTCGCTATGACCTTTTGTTACCAGATCACGTTGTACATCAGAATTTGTAACTAGTATTAAATAATATCATTATACGGTCAATTTTGCTTCATCTTGAGGTGCTGTAAAATAGTAAGTTAAAGAAATAATTATTCTAGTTCTTTTAAATAAACCTTTTAGATCACAGAGAAGGAGCAGTGTAAGAACTATAACGCAATCACTGAAGGGAAAATAAACTGTTTGGAATTAATCCGTATCTTCAACTTCGTCAGTTTCCATGTATACATCTGGATTATTTTCGGAAATTGTAAAATGTAAATATTGTAAATAAAGGAACATGATTTGTATTTACCGAAATAATATTCTCTAATTTTTATTTCAAAAATCGCAATATTAGGGTAATTTTAATTTTGCCAACATAATTCAACAGGTGGTGGTTTTTTAAAAGTGAAATATACTATATAAGTTTTGTATTTGTTAAAATGACCTATTTAATAATCACGAGTTTGTCTAATAATCTTCCAAGGCATTCAAGCTGTCGATAAAATTTTAAAAACACTTAAGGTTTGTTTTTTGCGAATATTCCAAAATGAGTTTCTTAAAAATTAGTCCATTACTCAACTGTTTCGTATATACGAAAATTATGTAAATTTAATGTACAATCATCCTGGGAATAATTATCTTCGGATGGTTTTATTGTTTGACGTATTAATTAGAAAGGGTAACCTTATAACTTTGAAATTGCTTTTTTAACGACTGGAAAAATGTGATATTTCCAATAAAGCTCAACTTTAAATATTCTAAACCTATCTATGTTCTGGTTAGCAGTTACGTTGAAAATCAATCTATTCAAAATTTAAATTATTTTTTAAACTAGCTTACATTTTCTTCTATTTTTTGTAGTTTCTTCTCTCTTCCCTTTTCTGGAATATTTCTTTTTTCTTGCTATCAAAATTGCCCCTGTTTTCTAAAGTGTTTATTTTTAACATCTTTATCCTTGCTTCGTTTTTCTGTTTTAGAGCTTTTCCAGATTCTTCGTTGAACCACTCCGTTTCTTTCTCTTTTTTTCTTCCCCAAAACCTTTTTCGCCCTTCCTACTGACCCTTCACATCTGTTCCATTTTTTTTTAATGTTTTGTAATTGCGGATTATTTTCCAATGTTTTTGTTAATGTTTCTTTAATATTAACAGAACGTCTTCCGGGTTGGGACCGTGTCATTAGGCGAAACGCTGAATTCTTCTGTCTCAACAATGATACGGTCCCAACCCGGAAGATACTGACACTCAGGGCCGCCGAGAGGGGGTGACATCTGAGACTTTTGTCACGGGCCCGGCCGTCGGGCTCAGACAGAATGTTTAATGCTTTAGATGACTTTTGTTATTAAATAAAAGTGATGCACTTTTTTAAGTGGGGCCCGGTCCACAGACTTGTCTCGAAGGCCCTGCTCAAACTGACCTTGGAAGTCTTCGAATTCATGCTTCTTTATGTTTGCTTTAACTGTAGTGTTTTGTAATTTGTTCACATTAAACATCTTCCATTTTCCTACCATTTCTTTTGGTTCGTTAGGGATTAGTTGTTTTATCTTTATTATTAACTACTAACATATGATTCGAGTTCGCATCTGCCCCTCTGTAACTAACTTCTGACATATTTTTTTACTGCTCTTACATGTTTACCCTCTGTAATTATGTAATCTATCTGATTCCCTCTCCTGCTATCAAGTGATGGCAATATTATTTCGTGTATATCTTTGTGTTCAAAGGCAGTTCTCATTATCTTCATCTTCATTTCCATAGTAAATTGCAATAATCTTTTATCATTGTTATTACTTTCTAAATGTCTACGTTTCCCTCCATTACACTTTCTATATATTTCCTCTCTTCCTACTTATGCATTCAGATTCTCTATTAGTACTAAGGTGTTTTTTTAAGTTATCTATGTACCTAGCCAGAAGAAAACCACATATCACAACAACGTATTAACAACCCTTTATTTGCCTCTCCTCAACATTTATACACTTATTCCATCTTTTTTTCAATTGTCCCATACCCCTAGAAGAAAATTCCTTCGGCAGCTCTGCAAAATATTGTTCAACGGCTTTGAGTGTTTTATCAGATGCAAAATGCTTTCCCCAGAGATGTTTTTTTTTTAATTTTTGAATAGAAAGAAGTCTGACAAGTCTATAAGGTGAATGCCTTAACTCTATGAACCTACTCTACTCGACTTTGTTTGCCTTATGAACCCGACAATTGTCGTGCAGCAACAAGTTTTTTCTTTTTCCTTCAGATAAGTTTTTAAATTTTGAATTGTGTTTACATAGGCCTCTGCATTTACGGTACACTCCCTCAGCATATAGTATTCAATAAGCAAGACTCCTTCAGCATCTCAGAAAACTGTTGTCATCAGTTTTTTTTTTTTTAGAAAATTGTGTTTTGGTTTTTGTGGTGGTGGAGAGCCCTTGTGAACCCACTGCATGGATTCTTGTGTATTAGGAGGGTCCCAGTGACATACCCAAGTGTCATCCCTGGTGATAATTCAAGAAAAAAGATTTCTGTCCCTCTCCAACGTGGCCAAACTTTATGATACTGCAATGTTCCACCTTAATTTCACTCATTTTATTAAGAAGTAAACCTTCCCAAATCTCTATAAACCGCACAAATTATCAAATTAAACACAACTTAGCACATGTACTTTTAAAATTCCCAGCTATTTTTTAAGTATCGGTTTAACATCCACGCTTTTTTGTTTCATGGCTAGGTAGATATCATAAAAAAACGCCCTCGTATTTTAATGTCATGTTTTGTTATTCTTTCAATAAAGTGACCTATCCCTTCATAACATTTATCTTTAGTGTCACAATCCTTTTCTTCAGTTGGGATACTAAATTCTTAATTTTTTTGCGTACTATAAAACCTACCCTATATCTTTTTATTCCACTGCTTTTAAAAATAGTGTAATCATCAATATTGAGAATTCCTGTACGGCCATTATGTCTAAATTGTACCTCCTCATAATTACTACTGAATCGTTTATTGTTCATGTTTCGTACAGACTCCTAACATTCCACGTACCTATACTTTATTATTTTATATTTATATTCCTTATCGTTGCCTGGTAGTTTCTGTAAGTCGTCTGCCTATATCCGATTCTTGTCTTTGATCCTTTTTTTTCCAGTTATACCCTACGTTAACAATGTGATAAGAAATATTTACCAGGAAGCAAGAGTAAGCAAGCAAGGCTATACATGGGCAACCCAATATGTGAAGAATAAAGAAGGACTACTAATAGGAGAGAACAAATGACAATTAGGTAGATGGGTTCAGTACTACGTAGAGCTATTGGAAGGTAAAATAGAGGAAGAACAAGATGCAGAAGAGGAACCGCAAAACAGACCACAGTCGATGAAGAAGATCTAAAGAAGAAATAATCGATATAATAAGAAAATTAAAAAGTAATTAAAAAAAAATTGAATCCCTAGAGAATTTTTGAAAGAAAATGGCACAAGTGTACAGAAAAGGATTGTTCAGTTGGTAAAAATAATATGGCGAGAAGAATATGCCCAATGTATATACGGAAGACCGCGTTTCTGTATCCATGTATAAAAAATGTGATGGGACTGTCTGCGATAATTACCGGGGGATAGCACTGCTGGACGTAGTTTACAAGATAGTAGGTAGCAACAGTAATAGGAACTAGATTGCATAAAATAAATAAATAAATAAGATTTAGAGCAGGACGGTCAACAATCGTAATGAAACAAATACTACATAGTACATAATACATACGAATAAAACCTAAGACTACATGTTATTTATTTTAAGAATGCGCACGATTCCATATTCAGAAATAAACTGTGTATGCAGCTTTGGAAAAACTAAGAGTGCCTAGAAAATTAATTAAGTTAATTAAAATGATCTTGCGAAACATCGTATAGAAGGAAGTTGATCTAAAGAATTTGGAATGAGGAGAGGATTGAGACAGGAAGATCCTCTGTCGACAACCCTGTTTAATTTAACCCTAGAGATAATAATTACAGAAAGTGAAATACAAACAAATTGTTTAATATGCAACAACAGACAATAATGGGTAACCTATTTTGATAATATACCGCTGATGACGAGAAGAAAAAAGGAGTTGAGGCAACTGTTTAAGAAATTCTAGTAAAGCAAGAAAATATGGACTACGAGAAACGAAGATATGACAAAGTATATGGAAATGAAAGCAATATCCACACAAGAGATAAATTAAATTAAATTGAAGACAGTATTTTAACAAAGAATATAATTTCGAGAATGTAACATAGCTCGTATGTCTAGGAGTGACAATGACAATAACGAAATTAAACGAAAGATTAGCAAAGGGCAGCAGATTATATTAAAATCAAACAATTTATCCCGAAAAGAAAAATTAATAATATATGGGACGATAATACGATCGATCAAAGTTATATGGATGCGAAACTTGGATTCTTAACAAACAAGAAGAAACGAGACTGAATATATGGAAGAGGAAAATAATATTGCGAAAAATATTTGTAGGAATAGAATTGGAAGGCGTGGGATGGAGAAGATCAAACCGAGAAATCATGGAACTATAATTTTGATAAACTATAGGTATCGGACAAACAACAAAAGTACATAGATTAAGACGGCTGGGACATGTTGCAAGGATGCCTGATAATAACCTCAGTAGGAAAGTACGTACGGTTGGAGAGGGAGGAAAGAACGAAGAGGAAGACCAAAAAGAAAATGGTTGCAGCAGTGGAAGAAGATCTATTACGAGTTTGCGTGGAGGATTGGCAAGAGAAGGCTAAGGACAAAATAAAGTGGAAAAGAATAATAAAAAGAGCCATGGGTCTACAAAACCTGTAGAGCTGTATTATTATTACACTTTTATTTAGAGATTAAATTTCTAAGCTGAGTGCCGGTAATCCCTGCGGAAGTGATATTTTTCTATTTGCGGAGTTTTTCAAAATTCAATATAATTTAAAATATGCATTGTATGGTATTTGTTATATTGCGTTTTACGTGAAACCTAAAGCAGTATTTTTAACTTTTAATCTTTGTTTCAGGTACGTTCAGCCATACTTTCAACCGAAATGGTCAAGCGAACGGCGCTGTAAGTAAAACATAAAATGAAAATTGCCAGTAATTTAGAAAATAAGGAACTAGTTCCGGTTACGTGCGCAAGCGATTTACGGGTAGCCGATCTCATTTTGTCGATTACGGGGTTTCATTTTATTGCTGACATTTATTGCAATAAATAAGCAATTTTAAATCCTGACAAGATTCATCAAAATTAGACGAGATTTGTATTCTCAGTAAAATTGTACAAAAAAACGCGAACCGTTTCCTCGTCGCTCGTAACGTTAAAACTTTTTGCCTTTTTCCCTGGGAATGTTTGAATTTTTAATGGAGACCGTGCTTGAAACACGATAATAATGCTCTGTTTGCCGTAAGTAAGGCTGTTATTTATGCAGTAATTTTGGTAATTTATATCGTCCAGTGTGATAAATCTGGCTGTAATCCACGTAAGGAATATGCCTGTCATTATTCTTCCGTTGTCCTGCCAAATCCTTCGATATTAATGCGGCGTTCTTTATCTCCACGCGACCATTATTTCGGATTATACCCCGGTCATTAATATCCGAGATCTAGCCAGCCTTGAGTTATGGACACGCACAGTTGCTGCAACGTATTTTATACTGATGACCCGTCATTTTTGGTGCACTTCTTCCAGCTAAACTGCGGTTTTTAAAGTCGGTAAAAATCACATCGCACAACGGCAATTATAACTTGGTCTCAACTTGGATTCTGTCGTGATTTGAAACAAATGTGATGGAAGATCTTGATAACTTATACGACATGTATTAAGTTTCTTTAATCTTGATAAGAAATGAGTTGGCTATGTATGTGCACTCTGACTTTTGCAAACAGACAAAAAAGTGGCAGAACTGTTTTCTCTTATCGTGAATTATGTACGTAACAAACGACAAATGGACCGTTTCATCATAGATAAAAATGTATTTTAGGAAATAAAATCCAACATTCTCATTATTGCCCTTAAATATCAAATCCGAAAAACGAAAGAACTGTTTACACACATATAAATAAATGAAAGGATTTGTTTTTGATTTTTTGAAAACCTTCACTTAATTTTCGCACATGAAGGTCCTGTACTACATACGTGACCCCAAACCAAAAAATGGGACTTCACACCGTGTTTAATTATTTGTTCAAAAAGTTAACGCCGCTGGAAGTAAACGTGTAGTTTACAAAGTAAATTTTTAATGTCGTTGTTAATATCCTTCCGTATAAAATTTTAATATAAGGAACATTAAAATAATTACATTTAATGATTTTTAAGGGAACATTGTGCGATAGTTAGATGAACAGACGACCACTTTTATGTTCAAGTAAATGTAAAGTTCTAGTAACGAGCATGAAACAACCTGTGGACTGACATTTTCATTATTTACCCAGACACCCAGGTGTGCCATTTAACTGTTCATATGTTTAATTAAAAAGAGTTACACAGGGCAGCATAGTGCAAAATGTAGTCATAAAAACAACTCCTCTGTTTATCAGGGTTGCTAGCTTGCTTGCAAGGGAAATGTTGCCTTTTACAATTTTAAAAACCAGGTCAAACATGGTGCTGTCGTTTGGACTTCAAATTAAAGCGACTTTCCTCTATGTTTTAACATATACGAGCAAATACGAAGGCAAAGCCAACAAGGCAATACCTGTTTGTGGAGTTAATTATTATGAAAGAGCAAAAGGTAATGCGTGTTCTACGTTAAGAATGCGTGTAATGATTTCGTAAAAGCACACGAGGATGTTTACCTGCAAGTTATTTTTAAGTGTCGCAATCGAAGTATTCGACTTAACGCACGTGGGTAGTTTACACCTTCGTACAACACGTGGGTCGGCTGATTTAATACGCACTTGTGCACCACGATATTCCTTGTGATTAATAAATTTGTAACGTGATAAGCACACCTTGCATTCCGTAAACTTGAGCTTTCTTTAAAATTCCGGTTTTTAATGAAAGGAAACAAGGGTTTCTGTATGTCGTTCGGCAGGATTGCAGGGTTTTAGAACGCTTAAGCGGCTTTTTATTGAGATTGGTCATCAGTTGCTTTCAGACTTAATCACAATAATAAAGATTTTAGTGTCAGTAAGGCTTATCCGATTAGAAAAATCAGGACGAGTTTCTTTGTTTGCCTTTTTAAGAAGCATTGTGTATTTTTAAAAGAATCCGTCGTTCTCTGCATCTGATTTGATCTTTATCTTTGATTTCTAGGAATTCTGCAAATTTATTCATCTTTAATTATGTAGTTTAATAAGATAATCTGGTAAATGAAGTATGAATTGCCTTGAATTGTTTAACTGTTGTTTTTATTTTGATGCCCAAAAATTACCACCTACTTTAGCTGCTTTAGAAAGAAAGAGAAGGAATGTTGAATTTTTACAATTAGTTTCAAGATTTTTTAATAGAATTATCGACTGATCAAATAACCCAACCGAACAAGTTTTCAAAGCATTGTAAAAGCTGAAATTTCAGAGCAAAATAAATTTTAGAATTAAGAAAATTAGGTTAGGTTAAACTACATAATCACCAAAGTAACGTTGAGCTGAAAGAGACCTATTAAAAGATGATGGATTACAGAAACTAAATTAAGTCTGCCTGACATGAATTTGAAATTAAATGCTAAGAGTATTACACTATCCATCCCAGTTTAGAAGCTTTCAGAAGAAAACGCAGTTTACATATTAATTAGTTATTTCCAGAATTTCTTGTAATTAATCCTTACATAAATTGGCATTTCTTTTTATTTAGAAAAAATAGCGATTCCAGATGTTAACCGTAAATGTAGTCGTGTTTGGCTTTAACTTGGCAAATATCTTTCAAAGGACGTAGTATTGATGATTAGAGGAAATTGCTCAAAACGAGGAATCAGATATATTGTTAAGCTTCTAAAATTATATCTTGTAAAACACACAATCCTTCTTCTTCTTCTTTCTGTAGGCTTCCCCTGTTTAATCTTGTGACACTAATTATTTCTTCTTTTCAATGTTCCTGCTGTACTTCGAAAATCGTAGACCAAGCTGTAGGTATTAATCTTCTACAAAAATTTTATTGTTCTTTATTGAATAGGGATTACTTATTTAACATAACACTTAAATACCATACTAATTGAAAAATTTTTCAAAAAATATGTATTTATTTTCGTAGAGCTTTGGGTGTTCTTCTACAATACAGTATTTTTTTCCTAGTGAGATTACAAAGGCAGTACATAAAACTGAATCCATTAGGCTTAAATTTAAATTCAGGGCTAGGAAGGCCCGCTTGTCCAAGTTAATATTAATTATAAACAAAGATAATCTTGCATTAATAATACATAGACCCTTGATCCATCCCTCGTACTTCGTTTCCTTGGGCTAAAGTAGAACATTAGATAATCTTATTAAAATTACATGGAAAGCTTTAATATATGGGAGATGGGGGTCTACAACGATGACCTTGGGATCCTTGAACTGAAGGTGGTGCTTGAAATTGATGATAGCATAACGGCGGCTCATTCATTATGAAAAATGCTGTGTCGTTGTCTTGCTCGTCCTTAAAAAAAGTTTTAGCTAGCGAACGGTTGGTTCTTTTTTCTTGTGGAGCGGGTTTAAAAGAAAACTTGTCGTTTTCGAGAACAAAGAAATTCTTTTTGAAAATTTATATAACCTACGTTTATATGTCGGATGTAATATTAGATGCATGTAATACCGTTGTATCTTCCCGTTTGAATATGAGTTTGGTTGTGTAGGTTGTAGGTATACCTACGTAACTTGTAAAAGGCGCTTTATTAAACAAGCGATCAAGGAAGCTCTGGGATACCCTATCTCGATACGAGCTAGCAATATAATGCCCCAGTAATAAATTGATACTGCATTTACATGTTCTAGTATGGGGCCCGAAAAACACGCGTCATGCATACTAAAATCGGCCATAAACAATCCGAACACAACCTGCGCGTTTACCTGCATTAATTTCACTCTGTCTCGCAGGAAAGGAGCGAGACGAGATCTTCCGGTATCACACTCTCAAACTTTACAAACTCTAATCTCGTCCGAGCCTGTAGCTTCCGTTCTCGCCGCTAGGGCATAAAATCCTCCGGTGTAAAAACAAAAGCCGTATTTCTTTCCGGCGCTTCTGGAGCTGTATACGTGCCCGACCAACTTCTAACTCTATCAACACATGTTACAAGAGCTGTCAGAAGTGCGAAAATGGAGTTTATACACTAGAATTTACGGATCGGAAGGGTTGGAATCGTAGGGTTACTCGCGTACACACAACCTGTGTCGAATTAACGAACTGACGAGTTGACCGGAATCGAAAATAATGCTCCTCGAACAAATAGCCTTAACAATGAGTTGCTGACGGGCCAACACCCTCTAACATTCCACTCTTTCACCTCATCCAGGAATTTTATCTCACCGGATTTAAAACCACATCTTTTTATTATCCATCGCGTAATTTCATTTTAATTAATTACTACCGGATTTTTTCTTTTTTGAACCATTTTTTGTGCCTGAGAATTTCATAATTCTCTGGATTTTTTAAAATCTGTACCAATCTTTGAAATTAGGAGGTGTTGAAGCAGGTCCAATGTGAATTACAAATGAAAGAGCTTTTTTATCATGTCAAATAGTTTTATTAAACGAAAAAGAATTTTTTTAATCTGGGAATTTTATTAAAAAAAGGAATTTTTAAATTTAACGAACTTTTTTCACTTTAACGGAGTTTTATTAAAGCCGAAGAACTTTTTGAAATGTAAACGAATTTTTTGAAATTTAAAGGGATTTTATTAAATGTAAAGGATTTTTTTAAACTGAAAAACTTGGCAAGAAGACTCAAGTTTCAGTAAAATTGAACAAGGTTTCTCTTTGAACTTTAAAACCGTCTCGTGAAACTTTAATTATGCTCGGCTTCTCTTGCTTACTTGTGCTAATATGGGTTATTTTTTAAGTTATGTAGTATACAAATACAAGGATTATTTTAAGTGCACTTTGCTAGAAATTGATTTACATCGTTTGGGGGAAGGGTTAATTGTTGAAGTTTTAAAGCTCTTTAAAGTGCGAATTTCTGTGCTACTCGATAATACAACAAATATGCAAAGGTTTCACTTGGTGTTTTAACCCAGAAATCCAATAAATAAGTAATTTCATCAATATAAAAGCAATTTGAAGCAGTTTATTGACTTTTTATTTAATGGTTAGAATTAAGATCAAAATTGATACGGATTTTTGAAAATATTTCAGAAAATTTATTGCGGCATATTTATAAAATTTTGTAAGTAGTAACCTACTTTGTATAAAACCCTCTTGGCTTTATAATCACCATTTTGGGGAAGGCGCACCAGACGAGTAATCACGCGTAGTTTAACGCGGCACCTCCACCAAATCGCAATATTTAGCTTGTAATATAGTACGGTGCTTTTATTGTTATAAAAATAACACTATTTTACAAAAAGACTTGTGTATGTACGTGCAGTTTCGATTTATTTCTGTGGTAGGAATAACAACAAACTCACTGTTTGGTTTGGTGTAGGTGTTTATTGTGGTCAATGATTCGCTTTAATATAGCTTGGTAGAAACAAAAATATGAGAAGTTGCGGAGATTGGTGAACTGTCAGATGGGTTTGTAAAACTTTTTGTCTATCTTATTGAATAAACAATAAAGTGTTAAATAGAGTGAATTAAAGCAGTGCTAAGTGACATATAGGGAAATAAGCAACTGTGGAATTTGGAGAAACATATTGCAAGAAATACAAAACCTTAGAAATAAATAATAAGATTTAATAAAGGTACTTGAAAGTAAGGTTAAGGTAACATGGCCACTATGGAAGAAAAACTAGAAAAGAAGTACTAAGAAATGATATTGCTAGAGTACAGGAAGATATTAAACAGGTTAACTCGAAACTATATAACCATGGGTTGTAAGACAACAGAAAATGACAACACAGATGGAAAAACAGGAACGAGAAATCGAATACATAAATCATGAACAGCGTAAAGGAAACCTGGTTATCCATTTGGATTAAAAACAACACCTAAAATGCGATACTTTGAACTTGGGGAATTAGTATTAGATTTCTTAAAAAATAGAATGCAAGTAGAAATACAAACGAAAGAACTAGATGCTATACGGAAAATAGAAAACAATAAGGAAATAAGCGCAATCATAATATCATTAACTACCTACCGAAAGAAAATTAAAATCCTATCGTCAAAACAAGTAGATACTAAAAGGTTCTGATATTTACATTGAAGAAGACATTACCGCAAAAACACTAGAAACACGTAAAAAATTAATCCCACAATTGAAGACAGCACGGCAAGCAGGAAAGCATGCAATACTCCAAGTACAATAAACTTATCACCGATGGGAAAGAAGATAACAAAAAAAAGAAATAGGTCCAACGAGGAAGAATCAATAGAAACAAATGCTGATGAACAAAATACAAACAAGCCCACCGGAACCATCCCAAAAAAATAACAAGACTTGAGTCTAAAGCATGCTAACACATAAGGAAAAACAAGAGGACAAGAATAAAATACATGAGAAATCAAAGAGCTTCCCACTGAAGCATAGCAATCACAAAAAGTTAAAAGCAGTAGTGAGACGACCCCCGCAATGACAACGGATAATGAGAAGGGTGTAAAACAACAGAATAAAGGGCTTATGCTGATCACTAAGATCCAAAATTACACGATTGAGAAGGCGAAACCAAGATCACAAAATAAAAATCAAAAGATAAAAGCCAAAATAGTAAACAGTATGGAGGGAAATCTTGGAGCAAGCCAAGGCCCACGATGGGCTGTAAGACTGCGGATAGTAGATAAAAACAAAAATATATGCTTCAAGTCAAAAATAAGGGGCATTTTGTGAACTTCCAGATGCATTGAAATTTTGTTAGAAACTTAATTTAACTGATGAAGATTGAGAAACCAAAACGTAGCCTCGTCAAGGCCAAAAACGGGATGCAGATGAAGATAAATCTTTAAATTCTATATTTTTGAAAATACTAATTTTCGACGACTTTTATTAGGTATATGCATGAAATGATATGTTTGAGGTAATTTTCAGCAAAATATGAACACGTTTTAATAAGCTATACTAATAAAAGTATGTTTGAACATAACACAATATGGTTAGAAAAAGTCCGGCTCCTCCACCAAAATTCCTACTTTTCATTAATATTAATTTTCCAATTTAAATAACTTGTCTTTTACTCTGAAAATATTCTTCAATACGTCCAGTTTAGGGTTTTTTTTATGACAACAGACATCTGTTTATGATCACTTCTGATGATTTCGTTGGTCAGATGTGAACACAACAAAATTAGTTTGTTGGTTTGATATACAAATCGATTCTTCTTGATGATATGACAATTGATTGTAATTGAGTTGTTGAAAACCAGAAAATGTGTTTGAAACTTTGGAAAATCGGACATTATCTGTGTTTCTAAATTACTAAAATTGTAAAACCCTTAATTATATCTGAATATCACCGATGATGGACAATAAGGAAAGCCACATGAAAATCAAGAAATATACAAATTATTTTGGTAGGCCTTTTATTTAATTGAAATATTTAATTATTTAAAGGTTTATTTACAATGATTTTTCTAGTTTTCTAGTAATTTTATATTTATTTGTCTGTTCTTGTTTTTTTTTTTTAATAATTACTATGGAAATGAAGATTATTATTGTGTGGAAACAAATGGACCGTTTATAATTCAAGAATGGCCTTTTTCAGTTTGAAGAACGTTTTTGTTTTCAGTGTAACGAGTTAATCTCCAAACAAATGAAAAGAACCCTTTTCATGCTCTTCTCGAGCTTTCTAAGCCAATATTTTTTTCTATTTTTTCAGTACACAATTAAATAAATGGTTATTTGAAAGATTGTGGCGGAGGTGTCGTTTTAATGAAGTGTGATTGTTATGTTCTGAGTGGGGTTGTCAGGTCTGCGTGTTAAGTGTGAGACAGGCGTTTCTTTTCCTGGCAATTATATCGAGAAATAAAGCTCTTGTACGTGTACAAATATGCGTGTTTTATCCCAGTAATATTTCAGTGTCATAGAGCACGAAACCAGACGTTTTTATTCACATTTTTAGGCTCGTGAATACGTTTCCACCATAATTCTCGCGGTTAAGATGTTTGTAAGAAACTCGGAGATTAAATGCTTTAAAAATGTTTGTTTGCCATCTTTATCCAAATAATTAAGAGGCTCCACCTTATCTTTAATCAGCATCGGGCTTATCGTCGCCCGCCCCAACACTGGTAGAGACTTAATAATTCACAAGCCTGGCGCTTTTTAACATTCTTATCATAATGACTTTACAAAAGTGTGCTTCTTGCTTGCATGCAGCTTTCCAGGAAATATTCCATTATTTACGCTTTACTTCCTTTTGACTATTAAACTGGAATTGCAGAAAAATCACATCCATTAAACATTACAAGTCCATTACGAGGATTAATTTATAAATTACGATTTCTTTAGTAATTAATCATAATTCCTTTTGCATTTTTATTGTATACAAAAAACATCCGCGTGATTCACCAATAAACTACTGCATTTCTCTACGATGATTTCATATAAATTAGCATTTACTTCAGAAGAGAAATATGTGTTTTAGGTGTGTATCCTGCATGTTAGAAAAATGCACAAAACTTAATAGAATGACACAACATTTGCAGTAATTGTTTGTTGAATTGCAGGTGAGATTAATTCACATCACCAAGTTCTAAGTGCAGGGCATAAATTAATTTTAATTATAAAATAAACCACGTCACAGGGATATGCAAGTAAAATTATTATTAAAACCAGGTTTACAAAAGCGGAGGGTAATGTTTACCTTGAATTAATCGTCACTAGCTCGGGGGTGCTTTATTTTAAGCGTGCTTTGTTTATCCAAGCCACATTTTTCTACAAATTATGTTAAATATGTAAATTTTGTTAGCCGACTTTGCCTTCTGACATGTTTAATAAAATTAAAAAGAAGCCTTGATTATTCGTCGTGCTGAAATATCAGTCCGACATCGCAGATGTTATAAACATTGAAAGTGTTGTTAAAAATAAACAAATGGTATAAATGAACAACAGTCACGCGAGGACTGTAAATGTTTTCTATCATTAATTATAGCACCAACTTGAACTTGTTTAACTCTCGGTTAATGTACATGGCTGGGTTTAATTCGCTCTTTTATTAAACTTTCTTCTCTACAAGGTATTTCCTTTGTTATTTATGCCTTTATGTTTTTCTTTAAGAGAAATGGGTTAAATTAATAAACAAAAACGATCAACTTTTAGAAATTTCCAGAATTGATCAAAGATTAAATCAGACGCGATTTTTCTTCAGAAAAATTTTTAGTGATAGCTTTTCCAGAAAACCACTGAATGTAAATTTAGCATAAAATACAATAACTGTCAGTCAGCCTTTAGCGTAATTATTTCTTGTTGTAGTGTAATTGTTTATTATCCACGTAACATGTTTCCTCTATTCAAGGCATACGTGACATATTTTGCTTCTTTATTAAGGGTTTAAACAATGAAAGTGCTTTGTGTGTTATTCAGAGTAAAATTTCATGATGTGAGATTTGGTTTTGATCTCTGTGATCAAACAGCTTTTTGTAACAAAGTTAAAGCAATTTGGTGGCTGGGATTTATTTGTTTCTACCAAATACACATAAATCCTTTAAAACGAATCAAATAGTACTGTTGAATTGTACTACAAACTGTTTAAATTGTCCAGTAAAATGCCTTTTATGGTTTATACGAGCCTTATATTTTACGTAGATTAGAGTTTAAAGTTTTGTTTAGAAACGATTAGGATTGATTTTTAAAGGTGTTTTGGAAATGTTACAATATTAAGATAGATAAAAATTGGATGGATTTGTCCATTTGGCCAACTTAAAACATTAAAATTTATGTACATGGATTACTACTGTTAAAATTTAGAACATGCCGTTTATATATTTAGAAAAAATTCACAAAACCTCAGTATTTTCTTCCTAAATTTTAATTTATCTACCTTTAACAAGCTGGGGTAGGTAGACTTTTTATGTTGAACGTTCTTATAATTCGATAATTATTTCCTAAAAGACTGCTGAATGGCATCTTGCATGTAAAAACAAAAAGTACATTTTCCAGCACAGGAGATAATTTACCTTCGTAACGCTGCTCGTTCTATTGAATTTTTAAATTTGCTTAAAGCAGCTGTTCGAAAGAAACGCTAATTAAGTTTAATAAAATGAGCTTGTTCAGTAGTATTCCCGCTCTCAAATTGAACTCGTCCCGCTTGCGCTGCATCATCTCAATTCTCATCTGGGACTCATTAACGTTATTACATTATTTTTAGATGATAATACATAGTGCGAGCTCTATTTCAGAGTCAAAGTAATTTAGGTAAGGCTAAACCTGTTGTAGTTTGAATAAGTCATACGTAATGCTCGGTTGAAAGTGTTTTATTATAATAAGATTTCCAAGGGATAAGGTGGGTTTCGTGATATGTGAATGTGAAAAGAGATTTTCAACTTCATTCCTGAGGTAGTTTGTCATTTAGCATTACTTCAGCAAACGTGGTATAAGTTATCTCTTCAGACAGTTGTGATAAAATATTTTTGTCCGTCCGATCAAATAACGAAATCTGAAATGCCGAAAACCAAAGTCCCTCAAGTCATTCGTCCTTTTCTGGACTATCCCAGTGAGACTTCATCCGTTTCCGGGCTTCTCCAGACCTTTGGCCTCTCGCCAATAAAACGCACCCTTCCTTGATACGTCACATCTAATTTGTTACCCACCCCGTACTACAGTGTGATTGTTTCGAAAACTCGCTTTTCCTCAAAATCTTAACCAGGTTATCGTGAGTCGATCTCTGTTATAAAATCGTCCGTTTCAACGTGACGTGTTTTTACAGTAAGTAGGAACGGATGTTTAGTTTATAGGCCTACCGAGATGCAGATCTGCCCATGTCACGAGTTTACTTCTGTTTAGGTGCACAAGTTTGCTTGTGGCCTCTTCAGTCCTCCGAAACTCGAGGGATTTGGTCGTATCACACGTAGTTTTACGATGCTGTTTTAAAATGTATGAAATTTTACTTTGTTTTGCACGTGCACTTTATTTTTATGCCACCGTTCACGTTAAGCTTGGGGGATCGCGGTTAGAGTGCCATTAATGCAGCGAAGAAGAATCGGGCGAGATTAATTTTTGCACAATTCGTCAAAAAAATAAAGAAATGTAATTGCCTCGAGATCTAACGCTCGAGATGCCGCACTAATGGACTGAAAGACCTCGGTAGCGAGCGCATCGCGAACTTCGGGCTTAATTTCTTCTTTCTCGCGGTATTTGTGGCGAGTTCTTCTCCCACACTTTTCCTCATCTTTTTGAACCCTGTCTTGATTGTGTGTCAGATATTTAATATACTTCGCGGAAAAAAATCCCGCGCCGTATAAATCACTTATACCATAACAATTTCAAAGAAGTTTGGAAACGACTTTAGGGTTGTTAAGATAACTGGATGTTAAACATTTATAGCCGAGTAAACACATTAAGTCTCCCCCCACCGCCCTGAAAACCGAAAACCTTGAATTACTAGGTTTGAAAATTCGACGGCAATACTTTTGAACCAACCAAAAAAATCTTAACAACAATTATTACAGAAGTTCCGAATGAATTTAATAAATGTTCTCGAGGAGTTATCTCTAATGGTTTGTTACTGCGTAACGTATAGGAAAGTAGGAAGAAAAAGAATCGCTAAGCCCGGCACGTATCGTCGACTTCTTAATTACCGGCGTTTGTTTCTCCTCGTTGCCAATAAGATAAACGAAAGAAAAAGAAGCTAGTTTTGAACTTCTTTACGCCTTACCATCAATACCGGGCAAACAATCAATAGCGTTGAATCTAAAATTATTATTGAATTTTGAAAAAAAAAACAATTTCAGAAATTCACTTGGGCTCGAAGATCGTAATTCCTGTTACGTGCCTAAAATGAATGGCCGAAGAACGTTTGTTCCAAATACGAGAGCTTTTTTGTAAGTTTTGCTTTCAAAGATGATCCTGTTTAGATTTTACACGTTGCAGAAAATGATTCCGGCGCCTCCACCAAAGTCACGAAGTGTCGTGTGTTTCACTGTTTGTTGCCTTTGTTATCAAACGTTTTTGGAATACGATTAAGTTTTTAATTCTATTTTGTTAGTATAGTTAGTTTTCGGTTGTGTTTTAGACTTGCTAAGAGTTTTATTTTCTATAATATTTTACTTTATTATTGATTTATTAGTGTAAGGTTTACACATTTTTGTTTATTATATATTTTTATATTTTGCTTTTATTGAATCACCTGCCCTTAACTTTTCACGTTTTTTCTATTTCTGTTGCTTGTTTTTGTACATTCTGCTTCAATTTTTCCATTTTCTTGTTTGCTCTTTTCATATGTTTTAATTTTGTCCGTCTCTTCTAATTTTTCTTTCAATTTACCTCTTCTCCTTCCTCAATATATACTTCTTCTTCTACCTCTTCAGCTTCTTTTACTACCTGCTGCCCTATTTATTGTCGTTTTTTGTGCATTTTCTTGTGTTTTCGCTTCTTCTAAGAGTATGTCCTCAGCACTCCTTGTTGCTCTTTTTCTAATCTATAGGCTTTATTAGCAGCTAAATGAGACTCTTAGAGTTCCTTTACTTCAACATTGAGACGGTTCAAACCCGGAAGATGCTCATTTAATTATAAATCTGGTCTGGAAAGACTTTGGAAATCTTTTTTTTTATTCTTACGTGTTACACAGTACCGTAGTTTTGTACGTTTTTATCAGGCATAAAAGACACATCAACACTTACAATTATCCTAATTACGTAACAATACAAATATATTGAGTAGACTTTTTCTCGTGTGTTACAATTACATCAGTGGTTGTTCTACAGAAGGCAAAAATTCAAATAACTGTAATGACTCTCGTTTCATAATTGGTATAATAGGCCTTGAAATTGTTAGCAAGTTGTCTAGTTACTAAGCAGTTTTTAGTTTACGTCTAGCTTGCGGGCGCCTCCACCAAAATGTTTGTGTATAGAGTAGTTTGCAAACCAATAATTATTCAGTTTAGCTGAATAGAAACCAATTTATTAATTTATTTGTTCATTGAGTTTTGTTAACTGTACCTTTTTAACGCAATAAATTTTGTTAAAATAATGAACGCCAGTTTTTGAGATCAAATTATTAGGGATCTATAAAAATCCATGGTTTAAGTTCTTGTGGATATAATCATAATTAGTTTAATAGACCTATTTTTCCAAAGAATTTCAAATTTTATAATAAACGTCAATAATGATGTTTTTTTACCATGTAGGTTTTGTTAACTTTTCATGCTGTTCCTCCCCTTTTGAAGTATAAAATGAAAAGTGATAATGGAAGAAGACAAAAATTCATTTAGCGGCCTTAACTTCATATTATCCAAACGCGCCGTAACGGCACACGTACCGTCGTTGCTGTTAGCTAAACAAGGCTGTTATTTCGCTAACATATTTTTCTGGGTGAGTGAGTGATTGAGGCTGAATTTTTTTGGGCGTCGGAACGTCATCCGATGAATGTGTACGGTAATTCAGTTTATGGTAACTAAATATAGAGTAGAGCGTGTTGCCGCTGTGCAACTTAATCCATCGCGGTGGTAAAACATTAGGGATTTCAGTGCGTATGGAATGATATTACCCAGGAGCACGGATGTAATGGCAGTTAAGCCGCATTCCGAAGCCGGAGTTCGCAAATTGGTTAGAGCAGCGCTAACGTGATTACACTAACGGCGCTGTCGAAGTAATCACTAAGACTACCACTTTCGCTTCATTTGCTGGGGCAATAACTTACTACACCGAAAGTGCATTAGATTCTCCAATATGTAACTCGACCGGGGCGCTCGTAAAACTCGGGGTCACATGATCTGCATATATAAAATGCGAATTTTTCCCAGAGGCATCGATGAAATAAGCTCGTGTACTTGCAAATATAAACTCATTTATAAGCCGCAGGAGGGCTCCAGAACTGTTAACGTTATCTTGATGTTGGTCGAACCGCTGCGCTCTCTATTTTTATCGCAGAACTCGATTAAAACGTGCATGTGTAATTCCTTAATTACATCAACGCTGAATGCGTTACTAGAAAACGAAACAGGCGACTACATACGGCAGAGGATTACCAACACAGAGCCAATTTCATTCCCGTGCTTATTTGCCTCTTTTTGTTTTAATTTATGACTGCACTATGCGGGAAACTTAATAAATAAATTATTAGTTATTCAGTTTTGCTCATGTTAACGACAAACACAACAATAATTTAAAAGTTCAATTTACGGAAGTGTTTAAACAAATTATTCGTTTTTATAATTGTGTTCTTGTAATTTACACTCACGTTTAATACCAGCATAGAAGGGACCAGATCATTAAAGGACAAACAATAAACATTTTGATGACGTAAATGTACAGAATTCATGGAATCAATTGAATTTGCTGAGGGCGGTATATTTTTATTGCAAACTGTGTGTGAATGGTAAAAGTAACACGATTAATTAAAATTAATCTGCAATTCCTTTTTGATCCTGTTTTTCTTTATAGCAAACTAAAATTGATGTTGCTCGAAAATATAAAAACATTTTGGTAAACTAACTTAGTTTAGGTTATGTTTAATGAGATAAAACGAAAAAAAAAATACTTGGATTCTAACAAACTTGGCCTTCTGGGACGTTATCCTTAAAATCGGCCAGCTTCAGGAACTGGAATTCTTCTGTTCATTAAACATTAAAGCAAATTTAGAAAAAGACCAAACGAAAACATAAATTAAACTTACCTGTTGTGATTTGCTTTATTTAAAATTTATACCTAACGAATATAGCCTTTTGGCTATAATTATTCTTAAAATCTATTAACTTCAGGAACTGGATTTTTTTCTTTTGGCCAAATAATAAAACAAATTAAGAGAAAAACGAAGGAAAATATAATTTCGTATAAATTAAACTATTTTCTTACGAGTCGTACCTAATGAAGTTGGTCTTCTCGAATGTTATCCTTAAAATCGACCTACTCCTGGAACTGGATTTTCAGCTTCTCATCAGATATAAAAGCAAACAAAAATATAATTTCGTATAAATTATATTTTCTTAGGATTTGGCTGTATTTAAAATTCATACCCAACGAAGTTGTCCTTCTGGAACGTCATCCTTAACATCGACTTCCTTCAGGAACTGGATTTTCTTCTTCTCATCAAACATTAAAGCAAATTTAAAGAAAGACCAAACGAAAATATAATTTTGTGTAAATTAAACTGTCTTATAACGATTTGGCTTTATTTAAAAGTAATTCTTTACGAACGTTTTCCTTAACATCGACTACCTTCAGGAACTGGATTTTCTTCTCCTCATCAAACATTAAAGCAAATTTAATAGTAGCTTGGAATGACATTTTTAAAAGTTCCAAAAAGGGATAAACAACCGAAAAGAAGCTTTTGCAAGCTTCCTTTGGGTACCTAGGATTTGCTTGAATGGGATTTACATAAAAATTCAAGAGCCTAGTCTATTTGCCTTCATTTCCTGAAATAATTGATTGGACTGTTTGGTATGACGTTTGTCGCTTGCCCCATATACTTTGGTCACTCTGATGTGCATTTAGTCCTGTATTTATCATAGCTTTTGTTAGACCTTGCATCCATGTTTGGCCGCCTATGATATCTGCTGTGGTTTGGGATTTATACCAGAATCCTCTGCCGTTTTTCCTACGTATAAGAAAGGCCATTTGACTTAGTAACGGTTTTGTTGAAATTTTATAGGATACTAAAGTTTAATTTTAATGAATTTTCCCCAGAGGAGTGGATTCTTAAAAGTTACGCTCGGAAACATAAGGATAGTGTCACCTTTCGAATATTGCAATCAAATTTTGCACGAAAAGTAATTATTCCAATTCTCTGGGTGAATACATTTTGCATTAAAACTGAAATGCGAGCTGTCAGAGCCTCTTCAGATTTAAAAGGAATTTTCATTATTTGAATGGTGACAGACAAAAAAAATGCGTCCTATCGTGGAAGTTTAAAATTTCCAAATTACCCTGGAAAGTTTAATAATACAGATTCTCAGCTGTCGCGTGGTAAATCGATGAAATTCCAATTTGACGTCAACGTTATTAGTTTTCCCGATATTCTTCTGTGTTAAACGAGGGAATGAATGGTTGTTTTAAAAGTTCAAACTTTTTAAATTTAAGAATTCCAATTTATTTCGCGGATAGCACGTGACAGATGATATAAGGTGAGCGCCCCCCCCCCCCCCCCTATCGAAGCTGCGTGTCTACGCCAGACCTTGAGAGTTGACACCCCTAATCATCCCTTGAAGGTGTTCTGAAGTGGAAAAACTGTCGTTATCCTTTTTCGAGTAGTCGTTTTCCCGCTTAACCTGATAATCCGCTGTATTTCAGCCTCCGGCAATTCACATGCTTATCTAATTACGTTGCACTGTAGCAGAAAAGAGAGTAAAAATGCCGAGCTTACCTACTCTCCGTATTGATTTGTAAAGCTCAAGTTCGTTCAAGCTTGAAACTTGAATTAGTTTTCTCCGGCAAATATTTTTCCTTAAAATTTTAAATTAACGAATACCTTATCCACCGAGAAATGCGAACTGGGAATATTTTTCTCGGAAATTCGAGAGGGAATTAAAAATTTTTTTGATTTGCATATGTATAAAAATTCTATTTTCGGTGTCTTCGTTTCTTTTCGTCTATTTTACAATACTCGGTACGCACCGTTAGTAAAGTACATAAAAAATGAGTTTTTTAATTAAGGGTTAAGACCTAAATCATTTAGTCCTTAAAAGGGATAAAAGCTATTAGCTTGATGAGGCCAATTTATATTTAGAAATTGTGGGATGCTAACCTCGTCCGTGTCTTGCTTTTAATTTTTTTTACAGCTTACTGCTTTTTTGTTGAAAAGCCCTTTTCAAATATTGAATTTCGTTTTATTCCTCTTGTTCTTTTGTTTATTCTTTAACGTACTTCTTCTTTGAAGTAGGTTAAAAATTAGCATTAAAATTTAGAAGTAAAATCTTTACTTTGGCTTTTTTAGTTTTTTATTTTAAAAATAAATTTAAGAACCAGGGTTTTCTTAATTTTTTTTTATTATTTCTCTTCCTTAAACAACTGTTCTTTCTTTCTTCAGTTTTATATCAGCATATACATAATATTTTTCTAAAAGGGACAAGTTGAAATGATAGTATTTAAGTAAGTTTTGTTTATGTTTAACAAGGGTTTTTGGTTCTGTTGACGTTTTCCGGTAATTAGACAGAGTTTCCGCCTTTTGGTTGAGTTTCGTCTTACCTGACGTAACACCCTGTCGTATCCCACGGTCAAAATCCGGCTCCCCTTTATTTCCCTTTCTCATCCATTGCACCTGATTTATCCGAGTGTGTATTATAGAGAAATGTTTTTAGAATCATCGAGCAGAAACATCTAGCTTCCTTTATCGAGATGTGATTTTCGAATGCCTGCTCTTTTGACAATAATTTTAAATGCGCCATTGGATGGAAGAACATTTTATCCTGTGACATGGAAATAAAATCCACTTTTTAAAATGATATCGTCAGCTCGGATGCATCGTATGCAGCTGCACTTGCGTGACGTGATATTTTCCCTGATTTCCTTAAGCGGAAATACGTCTGGCGTAGGTCTTGCACTCCGGCATAGTATTTTTTAGAATATTTGATTTTGTTTTGCGAGGAAATGCGATTTCAAGCTCCGCGATTTCTAGGTGCTTTTAAAGTTCTTTCAGGTTTATTTTTGTATGTCTGAAAATAACGTCTGAAAGATTTATTCTGTTGCGAACTGGTTTTGTTGTAACACTGGAGGGAGTTACACCTGTCTTACACTTTATACCTTGTAAGTCGTAACCCTTTCAGTTCCGCATCGCTGGCTTGTTATGTACTCTTTTCGCATAAAAGAGCATTAAGTTTAACGTTTAGTTTAAATTAACGACGGTTAGTTCTGGATGCAATACCTGTTGACGGGTACTAAAACTACTTTGATGAGTTGGAAATAGCTTTTAATACTTCTTTTATTATTGGGCGGTAAAATAAACCTTGTTGAGCTTTAATAAGCTTTCAGAACACTGTTGGTTAATGTTTTTACAAAGAAAAATAAAATGCATTCGTTATTAGGTACTTGTTATCCTCAGTTAAACAGAAATACTCGCAGTGTTCAAGCATCTGTAATTTTTAAAGTGAAAGTTTCCCACAATTTTATTTAGCAATTTGATAATTTCCAAGTTTTTTTCCGTGACTTTGTACCATTTAAATGTGCGGTAGCTTATATCTTGATTAAATTCTAGAATTTTTCATGAAAAGATCGCCACCTCCATTAACTTTTTAAATGATTTGTGAGGATTTTCCTTTTTTTATGTTTTTATAACCTTGTTGTGCTTATTATTTGACCATAGAGCTTTGTGTGATTTTCAACAGTTTCTGTAAGGTTCAAATTACATGTAATTACAAGCTTTTAGAAGAAAATAGCAACAAGTGTATGAAAGCTTTTGAATTAAATTAAAAATGTATTCTTGCAACTTTCGTAACATTTCATCTTTAAAAGGTAAAGGTATCGCCACTAACGCCCTGCGAGGGAGTATGGCCGGCAACAGGGAGGGTTAAGACTTCCTAAGTAGTTTTTCATACGTCGGTTGTCTCACACGCTAGGCGTACGGGGTGATGTATAAGCTCCACCACTTCTTTCGATTCCCAATTATTTTCAGTGACTAGGTAGACCACCCGCTGAGCATCCTACTTGGGTTTGACCCCGAGACGTCCGCGTTGTAGTCGAATGTCTTAACCACTCGGCCACTCCGGCGATAACAGCTGCAGTTAATTTTTATTCCTTTCTTTTTTTGTAGCGCTTTATAGCACTTTATTATTTGTGAAACAAAGCAAAACTTACCTACGGATATTGCCCCACTCTGTGTTTAAAATTAACGCCACTTTCAATTTCCTTGCCTTTGAAATGACCCTTGTGAGGTGTTGGCGCCATTACCTTTGTTTTTAACTGAAAAAGGTATGCACATTTTGCGTCTTAAAAAGTTGAAATTCGGCGCTTCCACCATTTTCCCGGTTGTTTCATAATCTTTAACTGATTTTATAATTGGCTCTTATTTCTTTAGTATTCTTGTATTATCGTATCGTGCATTTTGAATGAGATTTCGTGGCTGTGATAGGGTTTTATTAAAGTAAAACCTAATTTTTGTTTTCATATTTTTTTCAGTATTTTATACAAATTCTTATCAAATCCAAAATTCAAGCAACAGTATTTTGTACTGAATTGGTGGTTTATCCGTAGAAAAAATTGGATTAGAAGGTGGTTAAATATTTTAAGAGTTGGTTACAAAATTGAAATCTTTAAACCTCGTTTTTGTGATATTTTTAAACGTCATCTTCTGAAAATGTAACTGAATGGATTTTCGCTCCTTCATTTTTGAAAGCACATAATAGCTTTTAATTATTTAATTTTGAAATTAAAGCTCTAGAAACAACGTAGGTGATCATTAGTTCAAAATTATATTACATAAGAATATTTTGTGCATTATTGTTAAATAAAAACAATGTAGGTACAGTTGTGGACAGAAAAAAATAGGACAACTCGAAAAATCAAGTAAACTTTATTCTATAAAATTTAGTTACTTGATTTTGGCTTTATAATTATGATATTTGTCACATTGACTTGCAATCAAATTACAAAACAGGGACCATTTTAAACTAGAAAAAAAAACACTGTCCTATTTTTTTCTGTCCACAACTGTACGTACCTAGTTTTTGTTATGTAAACTGTTTTGTAATTTTTGTATAAACAATGTTCTTTATTTTTTAAATTTTAGACGGACTATTTTTGAATTGAAAAAAATTTTTGTTTTACGGGTATAGATTGACTTATTATAATTAAATTCGAGATTGACACCTTCACCAATTTTATGATTTTGTTGCAATTTCCAATACAATTCGGGGCACCTCCACCAATTTTCGAATTTCGTAATCTTTAAGATGATTATGTAACTGGTTTACTTTTTTATTATTTTCTTGTAATTGTTCTGTACGTTTGTGTTGTTTAAGAACAGGGTTGTTTCTAGAAAATTTGTAAAAAACTTTAGTGGAAAGTGCACATCGTTTATGGTCACATTCTTCTTTATAATGTAGCAATAACATATCTAGTAATGCCATGTGTTTTGGTCTGAAAGAATTAGTGGTCCATTCTCCTTAATCTACATTATAAATAAGTATATAAAATACGTCCGCCGACTTCGAATTTAGGATAACAACCCTTGGTCGTGTTTATAGCCCGAAATCCAATACAAACGGAGTTCCGGATTGCCAAAACCGAACGATGTACTCGCTGCTTTCTGTGGCTTGTCGAAGAAACTGGAACTGCGCCATAAATTGGAGGGGTTTGTGTAATACGTTTTGTTGTTTTATGTTTCATGTCATTGTTGGATTAAACCCAAGAATGTAAAGCGGTTCGGGTGCAGAATTTTTTGTTCATTCGTATTCGCCAGACAGATGTTAATAAAAGATTGTAAAAACCTAACTGGACGAGAGAGTTCGGTGCAATTTAGCATAGGGGTTGTAAACTAAGCAGGCGGAATGGGACTCGGTTTACAATCAGAATCTCTGATTTACAACGGGGCCGCGTTAGTGTGTGCTTTACCGCGGGGGGGTTGGATACTCTGACCGCTGGATGGCTGCTGCTGATACCACACTCCGGAGACTTTTTTTTATTGATCTATGACGTTCGTGATAACGGAACTTATTTGTTGTGTTCCATGTTCGTCAGATAAAAAAATCTATTTGTTTTCTTCTTGCTTGACTGCTTCCGAAGTTTGCCTAGTTTTCTGTTTCGTCGTTTATTTTTGAAGACAAGTTTGATTGATGTTTCTGTTAGTCGTTCTCGAAGTTTATTTTGTTTTATTTACTCCAATTGTTAAATAGTCTGGCATTGATTGCTGCTATAGGTTTCCTATTTCTTTTTTGAAAAGCTTCCGAGAAAACTAACCGAGATACATAGAGAGATATTCAGCAACTCGAACGCGAGTTTCTTCTTCGATACAAACTTACAAACGTTTTGATTGCGAAATTTCCTTCAAATTAAATTTCGAGAATCGGTCGAATACATTTATTTATAACGAGCGGAAGTCTGCATTTCTTGATGTTTCAAGTATTCGTACTGTTAACTATTCGGTTACAATCCGCAGGTGTTATTGCAACCTCCAGACCGTGTGTTAATTCTATAATTAAGGTCCTTTGATTGCCGGACCGCAATTTGATCTCAGACGTATGTTCGGCTTTCAAGCCATTCCTTGGCCACCCAAATTACATTAGAATTACTAATTCCATTCTGCGCCTACTGTCCTAAGTCCTAACTAACTTGAACAAGTAAGGACTTAGCGATGGGTGAGCGAATATTTGCATGTATAACTCTCAGCTCGGATCTGTTTGAAACATAACAGCAAACGCACAGATGCGAAACTTATGGAGTACTCTGTTAAATTAGAATGAACGAATGAGATTACAGTAGACCCGTAGTCTGTAGTTATCGTTAACTTTAATAATTCCATAAACAAATGTTGAACATATTAATGTATACTCCATTTTATGTCATTAATTCAGAAAGTAATTTAATTTTATATGGAACATCCACGGATACTGCGTTGAAATTCTGAAGACATACAGGATGCCCCGTAAGGGATTTCGAAAATGTTTTAACAGTTTCCAACTTCCGTTAAACGACTTAACAACAATAGGATATCAAAACTTCTGGGTAGACATGCATGAATGAAAATAGATCTTAAGGCAAAAAGGTATGGTATATTTAAATTTGGTGATCTCGCCGGACAGCATGGTGGATCATCTCGTCCAACTACAGCCACCTACAACCCCATAACAATTATGTATTATTTTATAGTTCACCTTTTATTACCAAAAAGGCAATAAAACTAAACTGAAACTATGCGAATTATTCTTAAATAACTAACTGGTTTACACATCGGCAGAAGTCTAAATTTAACATTTAACATGGCCTCAAACCCAGAAACATGATTTTACTTCGAAATATTTTATTTAAACTGCACGTGTACACGCGTAAAGTTGCGACCAAGTTCCAATTTCGAGCTTGACGTAAAATTAGATTAGCTAAAATATTAAGCTAACTCATGTCTTGTGAGTTAGTAATTAGATTAAAGTAGATCAGAAGGAATGGATCTCGAAATTAAATAAATTATTAGGTTAGTAAGTATAGCGCAAAATACTTCACATTTGTGGTTATATTTAGAAACTTCAAGGCATTTCAGGATTTTCTTTAATTTTTCGCTAGTATAAAAAGTGAAACTTTTAATATTTTTAAATTTTATCTCATGCAATGAATGAAAAGAGAACAGGGTAAAAACTTTACTAACATTTGGTTTAGATTTTTCAAAGCTGTTTGGTGTAAATTATTTTATTTTCGAGTATTTATTCGGTTGGAATGTAAAAGGTGTAATCAACTTTCCGATAATAAAGCGTACGGTAAAAGAGTTTAATCACACAAATTGAAGAGCATAAAAGCTAACATTTAATTCATTTGTCAGTGATAAAAATTTGCAACGTAGATTACTGGCAGGTAACTTTTTTAACATTTTTTTCGTTACAAAGGTTTTATTTAAAAGAGCTTTTAAAGGTTTTGCCCAGTTACACGTAAATGAATACATACTTCAACGTTTCAAAGTCAATAACGCAATTCGAATCAAAAAGTTGAATAAATATCCTTCTTTTGATGTATTCTAGCTGAATATGGAACGAAATTTTAAACTATTTCAGCTCGGTTCGTTCTTCCTTTATATGTATAAAATACAAATTTTATATGCACGAATATTTTGATTACGAATACAAAATACACATGCAAAGTTGTTCAATCAAAATGGAAGGAACAGGAAAGCAAGCGAGTAGCGGAGGGAAGCGAAAAGGAACAAATACGGCATCCAGTAGCTCCGGGCACCAAAACTCATGGAATATTTAAAGTTGTGATATCAAAACATGGGCGGATGTTGACAGGGCTGTTGTATTTATCAAAAAAGTTCAGCCCACGAACGAAAAATTTTATTATAATAGCAAACAATAATTTTTTTCGCTTTTCGCCAGTTTAGAAAAGCCTCATTAACATACGAGGTTGTGTGTAGCTCGATGTTTGCTTTTACAGATCAAAAAAATCGGCTTTTGGTTTTTAGTTTTAGTTACGCTCGAATGAATCGACTCTTGATTACATCGGAAAATTTGGTGTAATTTGGAAGTGCTATCGGAGATTTTATAAGCGTGGGCGAAGTTAAAAGCTCTCATTTCATTGTGAATGAACTGAGTACTTATTCCAGTAATTATATTTAATAAAATGGCATTTGCCTCGGGTGCTTGACACCAAATGTATAAATGAATTCAACAAATAAAGCGATCCGCCTACGTCTCACAATGTATGAAAATCATGTGAAAGATCACAGATTTTGAAAATCCTGAACTAAATTGTTTGGCGATAAATGTTTTTTTTTACAAATTAGATTTGCAGCTTTAAATAAACCAAAAAACACTTGAGGAAATTCAACAAGCTCTGAGTTGGAAAATGTGGAGTTTTAAGTAAATGTTCCACGTTGTCTTCTGTCTGTCTCTTGCTACTTTTATCATAGTTATTTAAGTATCAAGGGCGGTAGGTGCGTTTTACCGGTCGAGGGTAAATGTGTGGAGACCGACGCGTAGCGGAGGTCTCCATTTTTTACCCGAGACCGGTAGCACCTACGCCCGTGATGCTTATTACAATTTCCATGCAATAACCAAATGAAATGAATCTAAATTTGTTCATGTCAAAGTGACAATAATTGTGTGATAACTGTAAAATTATCTAAAAATCCCACTATCTAAAATGGCAAAAAACACTCAAATTTTCATATTTTATTACCTACCGCCTCCCGACCGGTAAGTGAATGCTTACCGATCAGTAATTTGTAAGCATAACGTACTATTGTCATAATTAAATCAGTAAACATGTCAAATTGACGGATCGTGCAAAAAATGGGTATTACATATTTACTCTTTCAACATGCTCGTTCTACCTTTTCGTTCTTTCTTTGATAAATGTTCCTATATTGTGGTCAAACAATTAAACATCTTATAAATAATCAACGTTTACTAATACCAAAAATAATTTGGTATTATCAACAAACATTGGTTCATCGGGCCGAATATCAATAATCTAACATCTAACATTGTTTCTTCGAGGAGCCAGATGTAACAACAAAACATATTAACACCACCAACGAAATATATTGGTCCTTCAAGTACATAATTAACACAGAGCTTCAAATTTCAGCTGTAGCCGAAGTTTTAAATGTGATATATTTTATGATTAAAAAAGAAATAAATATTAAATTAAAATAAGGATGCTGGTTGAAAAGTGTCTTGAATTTTGATGTATTAATAAAGTTTTATTCTGCTTCTCTACTCCTTCATGTTTTCTGAGTTTTCTTTAAAATTTACGTGGTTTTTCTCTTTTTTCTTTGTAGAACAAGATTTTTTGTTCTCATGATCTGCTGTGGCACTGCTTTTATTTTCAAGTTTCCTTTTTTTATTATTTTCTCTAATTTATTTTTATTGTTTATAGCAGTGCATGTCTTATGTTTTTATGAATCGTTATTACTTTTTTACCTTACAAAAATTTACAGCATTAAAAATTAAGAATAATTAGAGTTTAAACTTTTCGATTTTATTTATCTTCGTATTCTTTTGAACTGTTATTGAATTTCTTTCATTTTTGTTAGCTTTCCATTAAACATTCTTTGCTTTATAAAGTTAATTCGTAGAATTAAACGATTTTTAAAACTCTTTATAACTCGATAAATTCCTGAATAGAACTAACCTGAGTTCTACGTAGAATAAAAGCGGATTGAAAGTCGACGAGCGAACAATAAACTTGAGGAAATCTTGTAGGGAAAAGAAAAATAGATGAAATAAGCTGAAGAAATGGGCACAAAAGAACCAGTCGAAGAACATAAAACAACGAAACAAAGGAGAGGAAAATAAACGAATCAAGCTGCAAAAAGGGAGGAACAAACGTATCGAATTGAAAAATAAAATGAAAAAGAAATGAAAGAGGAAGAGAAAACAAAAGTAAAACTGTGGAATAATAAAAAATAATGAACGAATTGTTGACAAATACCTACGAAAACTGGAGCTACTCCATACAAAGAAACAAAAGATGCTCTTAAAACTGGAAATTGGTCTTCTTGAAATAAATTGATTGATTGGTAGGCCCTTCCAAAGCCCAACTATCCTTTTCCATGAGACAGATTGATTTTGGAAGAATATTACTCGAGTTTTGTAATTCTAGTCGAAGCGAGATTGATTGGAAAATCTTTTGAAAACAAAACACGGCAGATTGTTTTCAATTAAAGCTGCTTTAAAGCTAAACGTACGAAAACCCAAAAAAGTTTCTTTATTAAAATTGGTTAACAAGCATTAAATTGACGGAAAGCTTGGATTTTTCCAACTCTCTCTAAGGCTGTTTTCCATGGAAAACCTCCGAATTTCTATGAAAATTTTATGTGAATGTCGAATCTTAAAAGGCATTAATTTAAGTATCAATATATCAAAGAAAATCCTTCTTTTTCCATAAAAACATTTCACAGTATTTAAATTGCCAGAAAAAACTGAATTTTTTTTACTTTTTTAAAAGTTGTTGATTTCCATGGAAAGCCTCCGAATGTTCAAGAAAATTTATGTGAATTTAAGGAAGAAATATCAAAGAAAATCTTGCGTTCCCTATGAAGACAGCTCTCAATACTATTCTTACTTTTTTAAAGATTGTTTTCCACAGAAAACCTCGCATTGTTTAAATTGTCGAAAAAAACTTGGATTTTTATCCTTTTTTAAGGTTGTTTTCTATGGAAAACCTTCGAATTTTCAAGAAAATTTATGAGAATTTCCCAATCTTAAGTACGAAATGCCAAAGAAAATCTTGCATTTCCTATAAAAACAGTTCACAGTGTTTAAATTGTCGTAAAAAATTTGGATATTTCGTACCTCTTTTTAAGGTTGTTTTCCATGGAAAACCTCGAAATTACGAACTGCTAAAAAAAATCTTGCGTTCCCTGTAAAGACAGTTCCGAGTCTTTAAATTGTCCAAAAACTTGGATTTTTCCTGCATTTTAAGATTGTTTTCCATGGAAAAACCTCCGAATTTCAAAGAAATTATATGTGAATGTCGAATCTTAAAAAGCACGAAATTAAGTACGAAATGCCAAAGAAAATCTTGCGTTCCCTGCAAAGACAATTCCCAGTCTTTAAATTGTCGGAAAAACTTGGATTTTTTTCTGATTTTTTTAAGATTGTTTTCTATGGAAAACCTTGGAATTTCCAAGAAAATGTATGTGAATTACGAATCTTGAAAAGCATGAATTTTAAGTTCGAAATGCCTAAATGTAATAGGAAGTTTTATTTGATTAATTCCTTGACTTTTACCATTTAAAATTCCTTAAAATATTATTATTTTCCCTATAAATTCTGCAGTGTAAAAATTATCTGTAAAAACTTTACAATTCTAAAAGCAAATGGCTGTAAATTCCTTTCAGTTTTCTCGCTTTGATTTGTGTGTGTTTTGTAAGTCTCACACTAACAATACAGTTTACTCGAAAACTAGATTAACGTTGATATTACCGCAAAGGAACAATATCTCATTGTTTGTTAGTTGGTGTGCTCCTATGATAAAATAGTTCCGTAAAACATGGGCGCTAGCTGTAAACTGCAGTGAACAAAAACAGGTAGTGCAAATCCTTGTAATACACACATAAACAATGGTTCGGTATTATCCCGAATCCCCCGTAGATACATTTTTACAATTTCGGCGTTAGAGGGATCAGAGTTGGGATCTCTGGAAATGGAATTCACGTAGACATCAGGTTTTTGGGCACCTGCAATCAGTAATTAATTACATGATTGTGGAGAGGTTGAGAGCTCTATTCCCGTTTCACCGTATTACAGGTGTTGCGGTTTCTGGGATTGTCATTTACAGAATCCATCGCGTGTACTAATTGTAATTACTCTGTCACCGTTAATTCGTAATTAAATCCTACATAAAATAGTACGCGTCTTTTGAAGCGACACAAGTGCCGGTGTAATTTATTTTTGTGCAATTTTTTTAAGACGAGCGTAGAGAAATCGAAAGCTCCTTTTAGTACTTGTGGCAGGATTAAGAATAAATGGCTATGTTAAAATCTGCATCGAGAATTCTACAACGTTTAAATTGCATTTCTGCCATTAAACCGAAGTGTTAAGTGTAGATATTTGCATTTTGCACAAAGTTGCCCGTTTAGAGTTAACCAAAAAGCAGATGGGAAACTCGGGACGTTTCAGTAGAAAACTTGGACGGTCTGCTGCATTTGTATTAGTTTCAGTCGAATTCCATATGGTTTAATCTACTGAATTGGTGCATGAAAATTTGTTTCATGTGCTTATCTGCTTTATAGATCTGTTTTTGACGTAATTACGAATCGACTTTTATTATGAAATTCCCATTTCGCCAGAATTGTTCTTGCAGTTTATTAGTTTTTGAAGTATTTGTTTTCAAACCTGAAAATCGTGTTTTCTATCAAATTTTTCCAAGGATTAGATTGGTTTACATTATTTGATACCTTTGACTTAAGCAAAATAACTCTTAGTTCGCGTGAGTTTAAAATATTAATTTAAAAGATTTACATCCCATTTATTGCCAAATTCTGAAGTTTTGAAGGTGCAATAAAATTTGATGAAAGTTCTTAATGTCGTGGAATTGATTCTTTGTTTCTGGAAATATCTGATTAAAAAAATTTAAGTTTTGGTTTCTTCCCTATGATTTACGTTTTCGGTATAATAAAATCAAAGTGTCCATGGACGTTCGAGTAAATTTTGAAAACTTTTTACTAAGTTTATCCTTTTTATTGATTTATTTCTACCTGCAGGAAAACGTAAGAATCCGGTTTTCTATTCTTCAAATCGCATCTTCAAACTTAGGTGTCGGCCAACAAACAAACAAATGGCATTTGTTCCGATTTATATTAAACTTATTAAAAAACAAGCATAAATTTGCGCGCCAGACAAAGAATTTTCATTTCGTAGTGTGTATATTGTGTTATATCAAGAAACTCGATTTTCCTGCTAAAAAACTCGAACTTCTAAACCGAAAAACATTTTTCCAATTTAAAAAGAAATCCTCACGAAGTGTTGATTGGAACCCTCTGAAACCAGAATCTGAGCAACTTGATTTAAAAAACATTTTCAATAAAACTAAAACTTCTCTCCATTACCTAGAATTCCGCATTCCTTACTTCTCAGATTTCGATACGACTTGAACTAATCTTCGAAGAATTCGACATCAAAACCAATACTCCCGTCTTGGCAGCTTTTAATGACTTTGGAAAAAAGTTTAAGTGGTTCGGATAATCGAGACGCATCCTAAATTAAGTATCCAAAAATTCGACCCCGAACTTTATCCTTGTGTGATTGCTTGTGAAAATTTCTAAATAAACTAGCATTTTTAAATAACAAGTTTACGATCGAAATTTTTTAAAACAACGCAGCGGCGTGATAATTATTTCATATTGAAACGGTAGCTAATTAAATATACTGCATATTAAGCGCTCGAGCGCTGCCGGCATTTCATTGTAGGCCATCATTTGTGTGTTAGCAAAGCATGTTAAATTTGAATGTGCAAACTGAACCATTTCAGATTCAATAACCTCATCAATATTGAAGTACCTTTGATGTTAAGTAAATACTATACATTATTACGGATGCAGATATTGTAATAACAACGAGTTTGTTTACAGTGGCAAGTAGCTTTGCAACATTTACAATTGGTTTTATTGTAAAGCGTTCAATGAAACTGCTTTTATCGACGAGGTACTCGAATCAATATGGCTTTAATTGTATTAATCCGCAGTTCTAATCATGCTTTATTGCATTAAATGATAAACAAAGTCTAAATATTAAATGTAATAGGTAAACTTGGCCGTTTTTAAAATAGCTTTTGTGGTATATTTAAGGTTTCGTAAAGGGAGTAAAATTTAGAATGTATTAAGGAAAGATACGAACCGCCTGATTTGTGATAATGGAAATGCATTAAGGAAGCAACACTCTTGTAACGAGTTAAATTATTTAAACACTACTTTGCACCCCACTAACAAACTCTAATTTCAAATAAAAACTAAAAGTCAACGCTTAATGCTTGCATTAATTTTATTTAAGCGCATTCTGAACTGTTACGAAACACTCTACTTAGAAGTTTCTTCCGGTAATTAAAATGAAAGATGGTTAAATTGTAACTGCTGAAAGTATCAGATATAGTAAAAGGTTTTTGGAGTAATGATAAAATAAGAATGTATATTATTACCCACAGAAACTAAAAAATATCCAGAAATTCACCACAATCGACGTGCATCAACCATTTAAACATTTGTAAAATCAGTGCTTGAAATAACAAGGAAAATTGTTAAAAATCAGATTAGAAGCCCACATATGTGTGATGTTGTTTATTAAAACGCGAACTATTCAACTTCCTTGAATGAATTCCGAGCTAAGTTAATTGCTTTGCATGTTGCAAGTTCTGATCTGGTGCAACATAATTGTGAAAACAGATATATAGCCGCATTACTAACATGCAGTTCATTTGTGCAAATGTAGCGAATCTCTGGAATGTAACACATTATGTTAGTCGTGTGATATTAATTAACTACAACGTTTTACGTAAAATACGATCGTCAAACGTTCATTGTTTTATAACAGTTGTCATTTATCCAAGATAATATTTAAAAAAGTAAGATTTTGATTTTAAATTTTTGTAGAGGGCATAAGAAAAAATTATTCGAAAAAAGAAGAATTTGGCTGCAGCATGTAGAATTAAACACTGTCCTTTTTAGGTTAAAAAAATGTGACCGTTTTTACCTAAAACTGTATTTTTTAAAAATTAGAAATAAATAACCATTGTTGGATTGGGTTTCCATGTCTTCCTGTGCCCATTTCCTTCAGGCCTTTCTGTTCCCTTGCTAGACGATCCATCCACTTTCCTCTTGGTCTGCCTCTTTGTTTCTTTTTTGATTTTCCTGCTTTCATTACACTTTTTACTATTCTATCGTGATTCAATCTATAAGATCTGTTTTGTTGTTTCTGTAATATCTTCTTTTCTGATTATTATATCCCATTTAAAAAGTTTAAATCAAATAACGGAAAATTTAAACGACCTAAGGATTTTTATATTTACAACAAAATGATTTATTTGTTTTTTTTTTGAGTATTTTCTATTAAATTACCATTTAACCAAAGCTGATTTGATTTACATTCGAGTATGTGTAATACGAATGTTTCAACAATTAAGACCATTATTTGATACAAAATGACGAGCTTTTGTTACCGTATCATTCCTGTAATTAGAATCAAATTAGATGTTAATTACGTAATACACAATGGAAGCGTTAAGGGCCATTTTGTTCCATGAATTTTAGTGTAACGTATAATATCGGTGCCACCGATCTAAATTGCATTATATAGTTAATTTGTTTAATGAGAAATACTATGCAGCATGTTTGCAAGAATTAAAGATACACTTTAATATGATAAATTTGATCAAATAATGTTATGGTTTATAAATCGGAAGAAATCAAACTTAATTCAGTTAAATGCAGAAGATAATGCTTATTTGTTCAAAAGTAAAGAATGACCAACATGAGTGCTTATACCAATTTTTCAGGAGGGGCCAACTAAATCTCATTAGTCCATTATTTAACTAAAACGTAGAAATTAATAAAAATTGTTTATTAAAACATAATTTTTTATTACTTATTTAAAATAAATGTTTCTTAAAAGGGCATCATTCATTTAGATTTCAGATGAATTTTGGAAAGTTCACTTCTTTACAGATATTATATTTTTCTCTGCATAATTCATTAGAATGCGATTTATGAATGTGACCATTACTTATTTAACACCCGGAATCCATTTTCGTAATAATCATGGCATGTAACTAACTTCCTTTATGTAGTCGTTGATTAACTAAATTACATACCCGATTTTGGTGCCGTTTTACATATTTGTAGCGGTGGGAAAGTCCGTAAGAACGAATGTAATAAAAGTAAATTGCTTTTCACGACTGCGTTCAACATGTGAATTATCCTGCATGCAAGCTCAAAAAGATAAATTTACAAACAATAACTATATTTACCTGCATATTGCAAGTATTTTTATTATTCGTAGTGACTGTTTTAAGCTTGTGATTGATATGTGCTTGGGAAGAACCGAAAGTTATCCGTTTTGTGTGTTTGGTTTTGTATTTTTTCGAATTCCCTTAAATTATGTTACTGACGGAAATCGCAGAAAGTTGAATAAGAATCAAAGCTGATTAATCAGACTTTTGAGGATTTGGCTAAGATGTTCTTGAATCCTTGATACACCTTAATCCCTTGTTTTAATTTAACGAAAACTTTTTTGAAAGTGTTTATTGAGGTTTTCTGTCCATTTTCAGAAATTATTATAAAGCTGATTTTCATAAATTTAATGTTTTGAAAGCACAAGGCGAAGCTTTTGAAATGTAGGTACTTCAAGAAAATTTAAATTTTTAATTCTAGTTTTAGTAGTTTTTTTTTATATAAACAATAGATGTGTAATTTTTATCGAGCTTTCCGTCCATTATGAACAATTATTTCAAAGCTCGGCGACCCCAAATTTGGTTGTTTTTAAGTTGATGTTTTCAAAATACAGGGGCGAGCTTTCAGAAGCATTAAAAAATCGAATATTTCATTTCAGTTTTAGCAGAATCCTGATATTTTTTTTTAATATCGGAAACATTTTTAGAAACCACTGGCTGATTTTGTAATTACAATTGCATTGTTTCGTTGTGTTTATTGAATTAGTTGTTGATTTGTATTCAGGGCAAATTAATGGAGAATTGAATAAAGTAATCGAAAAGTTTTTGATTTCGAGAATTTATGAGACATTTCAAGGAGACAGAATGCTTTATCGGTTTTAATTAAATTAATTGTCTCTAATGCCTTTAATCCTGAATGTAATCTAATACCGTTTTTTCTTACAGGTAAGACCATCCTTATTGAGCGTGTATCCAAAACCCCTATGAAATAATTTCACCTACTGTAAGGGTAAGTTGTTGAACTTGTCAGCCCTCTTCACAACATGCGATTCGTCCGAAAAGCAATATATGGAGCAATATCTCATTTAATCTGTCCGCCATTACCAGTAATAACAATGCAACGTGCACCCACACAACACGTCTCGTAACACGACATTCGTGACAACGACCCGATGTACTTTCACCTGGTGACGTCACTCATTCACCCTATACACCATTCACAACACGACCATTAGTGGAACTTACTATCGTATTATTGCTTATCAATAATAGAGTGGATAAGGCGACCGGACACGGTAGACCAATGCTAGTAATCGGTAAATATCGTGATACGGTACTATTTCACCGTCAAAATGTATCCTCGTACATATTTAATATTAAACGAATATGTATTTAAGTAGGGGTTATTAGGAATCGTTCACTTCGGTAAGCTTCAGACTGGTGGGAAAACACGGTTTTACTACCTGTTAATTCTTTGTTTTCTAGTAAAAGCGTAATGCACGGAAATCGATTTTCAGTAACTTGAAAATATTGTAAATTGAAGGATACTAGCTTTCTGTTTTATTACTTTCTGGTTTAAGTCATCGAAAGGATCAATTAAGGAAAATCCGATTTTTGTTGTTCTTAATTTCGAGACCTATCACTTTTCTTTAGTATTAAAGCCTCGTACTTTACCCAAGTTAAAGAATTATAAAAAGACACTTTAGATTTTAATAATAGCAATATTTAGTTTTTCTGTAAACTTGTAAACACCATTTTATTTACTATGCGTCTTCATAACTTAATTTATTCCTCGCTTAAAAAAAAAACAATTTCCTGAACATCAACTGAAGAAAATCTGTTTTAAAATCGACTGACTTTACGTGAGCTTACAATAAAGTAGTGCAAATGCTATTTATTACGGTATAGAAAGTGTAGGGTAGGGTTTAGATAAACAGATTAAGGCCGATTACAATTGAAATTGAAAAATTATCAAAGAAATGTAGAAATTAATTAAAATTTGTTAACAACAGTAACTAATTACGATCTTCCAGAACTTGATCAAAATATGTATGAACTTGTCTCATTCCTGAAATACACATAAAATTAATATTCTTGGAAAATTAATTTTTCATAAAACTTTCCAAACTTTACTAAAATGGCGTATCTTTCTGTAATGTTAGATTATATAGATATTAATTTAAAATATAAAATCTTAAGTTTTTGTTGGTTAATGACTATTCAATTGTTCCAATTTTCTATAGTCAAAGGAAAACATTCTGACTCAGTTGTAGTTCCTTAAATATATCACCAAACTCCAGTTATTTATTAACTATGTTAAATGTGTAACAAATACCATCAAATTTCAAAATTAGAATATCTTAACCTTAAGGTTCTTTGAAGTCTGTTTAGTAATTTATGATTTGGCCTCTTAAAAGATTTTCTAAAATATTTAAACACACATGAATAATTGGTATGATTTATTAGATATAAATAATTTGCAGTATTTTCACTTGCTTTTGTTGTTTAGAAATGATCTGTTTTTAAATGTAGATTAAAATTCTGATTGGATTAATTGTTTTAGTCTGGAAAATGGAAATTTACTGGGTTTTTGTTCAAATGTTTTAAATACTGGAATGTCTAAATTTGAAAATAAATGGTAAGCACCTAATGCCAAATGAAATAAATGGGCCATTTGAAAAGTAAGGTAAATGAAAAAGAAAATGCGAATAAATGTAACAAAGCCATTATATCGTTTTTATAAAATGATTTCTCTTGGTCTGCAAAATAGCCGTTCATAGCATGAACCACTTCATTGTTGTGTGAAAATCGTTGTTCTCCGAGCCATCTTTTGAGGTTCGGGAACAAACGGAAGTCAGACGGGGCTAAATCAGTGTGTAGGGCGTATGATCCAACAATTCGAACCTGAGTTCATGGATTTTAGCCATTGACACCGTTGACGTGTGAATAGGTGCATTGTTCTGATGAAAGAGAATTTTGTGCAAGGAGCGGGAGTTTTATTCGCTCAAATTTTGCAGCAAACCTGCGTACTACATCTCCAGTGATTGTCCTGCCTTTTCCCAGGTAGTCAATAAAGATCACACCCTGTGAATCCTAGAAAATGATGCCATGACCTTACCGGCAGACGCTATTTTTTTCGCCTTCATTGCTTTGATTGTTCTTTCGACTCCGGCGTGTAGTGATGAACCCATCGACGGTCTCGAACCGGCACAAAAAGTCATTGGGGTTACGCTTGAAACTTGAAACGCTCCAAGCACGCGGACAAAATGTCCATTCGAACACGCTTCTGGTCTAAAGTCAGCAAACGCCGCACCCAGTGCACAAAGCTTTTGCATGTCCAAACGTTCATGTAAAATATAAACTCGTTCGGTTGAGATCCCTATCTTGTCTGCTATCTGCCTGATCTTCGGTTACTCAAAAATAGTTTGTGGATCTTAGTTACCATATTCAAAGTTGTCACATCTATAATGCTTCCTCTGCGCGGTTCATCTTCGGTACTCGTTCGGCCACGTTCAAAGTCAGCAACCCACAAATGTGCGGTGTTAAATGAAGGGGAAGACTCGCCAAGGACACGATCTAGCTTACTTTTTATTTGGGTCACCGTTTTCTCCTTCAAAACATAATTCTTCCATCACTTTTGAAAATGCACGTTCGTCTACTTCCAAACAATAACCTCACAATGCACAGAGCTGAAAATCGTCAAGGGTTCATTTGAAGGATCAAACTCGTCAGCCGTGCATGGATTTTGATCATGATGCTGTCATCTCTGCGTCGTTTATCTCACTTTTCAAACGACTCACGTACATTATTTTAACAATCAAACTTTTATGGATTAACCCCTTTGGAGAAACGCATCATCACTTAATTTGAATTTCTTTCCCTTGTTATTTATCATAATATGTTAATCTTCTAATTATTAGTCTTTGTGTCTTATAAGGGCGAAATTATCAACATGAAAAAGTCATTCCCAGTATTGTTTAAAAGTAAAGAACTTTGCAGTGCATTTCAATTTTATGAGTTACGTGTGAAGATATGACATGTTAGGTGAGTAGGCGTGAAGTCCATAATTTTTCTCCATAATCTTGATTTTAAAATTTACACGTAACATGGAAATGGTATATATAATTTATGTTGCACTGGCGAGTTTAAATTACAAAAATTTAGTTAGTTTTACTGTTTTACCTATTCGGCGTTTGGTTTTTAGGAAGTGGTCTCGAGATACCTATAAATAATAAAATAAAAACGCCAAAAATAATTTTAAGGATTGGGAATATATTTAATTTATATACATGTTCGTTAAATTTTATTAAAAGAAAATTTATTATTGAAATTTTTATATCTGACTAATCCCCCGACGTTGCAATAAAACAAAATACACACAAACAAATCCTCTTGCCCAAGATGGGAATTTTCGCGTGTGAGTTTTTTTGTGTTGGTGATTAGGACTAGGGATTAAAAACCTGTACACCGTCATAAATCTTTTTCGCGTGTAAACGTACGTATGCCTTTTTGCATAATTCCAGTAACCTGATTTAATATAACATTCTGTGACCACGTTTCTGTGTGTGACCCTCAAGTTGTTTCGAATTTAAATAAGCTTTTCGAGTACTGTCATATAATTTGGGCAGTTGTTTTATTAATTAGTTTTAGTGTCGGGCTGAAACAAAGCCGCAGATGATAATCCAGTCCGGGGGCCCACAATAAGTTTCCAAATGTAATGCGTTAATCTGATTTGCGATGACGGCGGCCGGCGAAGTCCAAGCTATAGAGGGTACCGCACGGCACCATCTGCTGGCCGCAGCGTTGATTGTCTGCTCGCTTCGAATTTACTTAATTTTGCCCTTAATTTCCTCATAGTGAATACTGTACACGATCCAAGCACTACTTCTTAATTGGCTCAATTGACCGAATGCACTTACACGAAACGTTCGAATCGTTTCTGCTTTCAGTTATCTATTAATGAAACACTTCCTTGTTTCCTACCACTTCCCATTGAAGTTTCAACTTACTTTGTGAACCTAAAGTAGGACAGAGGAAGTCAGGAAGTCTTAACGAAGCTTTTGCAAAGGTATCTAATTTCAATGTAATAACAACTCCCTTGTGTTTTTTTGTAATTTTGTGCGTCATGAAGCTGCCCGTGTTTCATATTTCTGTAATAAAACAAAAAAGGTTGACCAAAAATTTCCATATTTACAATATATCAAGTAAAGTATATGTAATTGGGTCGGAATTTTAACTAATTGGACATATAAATGAGAGTAAAAGCGTAGATATTAAATAAAAATGTACAAAACAAAACTCTTTTGGAAGTAAACTTAATGATACAATGATTTAGACCTTGTCTGTTTTGTATATTAATTTTACAGAAATTTTCTTCGAAATGTTAAGGCTAAAAAATTACAAATGAATATACAGGGTGATTTATACGTACGGAGGAGATTTTCAGGGTAGATAGAGGGGACTAAAGTAAACAAGTTTTCAGAATAAACTTTTAACAAAAACCTAATAACAAAAAACATACCTGAAAGACCGGGTATATGCAACTAGAGTTGATACCATTGAAGAACTGCGCCATCGAATCAACGTTGCTACATAGGACTTGCGAGAACAATTTCTGCAAGTGTCGGGAAATTGGATTCGTCGTGCGCACAGGGCCGCCGAGAGCCATGGTGGGCCCCGGGGCAAAACACTGGTGGATGTAAACTGATGAAAGCATGTTGAACGAATAGTAATTTTTTATTACATTTATCATGGCTAGCAATACATTGAGTGAAAAAATCCAAAACTGATTTTGTAGCTACTAAGTTAACTAGAGGCAAAGTCATAAAAAGATAAAAACACTATCAGACTACAGTTAGATCAACGCTTTTCTGGCCTTTTTTTCGGCAAATGTTTGAATTATAGACTCAAAACTAATGCTTCTCGCCAGGTTGGATTCAATTGATAAAATTCCAAGATCGGTCAACCTTTGCTGACCCATTGTGGACCTTAAGCATTTTTTTGTAGAAGCACAATATTATAATTCACCGTGAACTTTAAACGAATAATAAAAACTCTTATATAGGCCTACATAAAAAAAACTGAAATTTTAATTCTTCGTTCTATTATTATACGACTAGCGGTGAGTACTCTCTAAAAAGCTGCCGGGCCCCCCTTGGGCTCGGGCCCCGGGGATTTTGCCCCCCCTGCCCCCCCCTCTCGTCGGGCCTGCGTGCGCAACTGTGTGCTGAAAAGCAGGGGAAGCATTTTGAACAATTTTTATGATTTTGGTGAATTTTTATACTTATGTAGTTATTGTTATGTTTCCTTTTCATAATTTTTTTTCTTTTTGTTGAATTTATGTTATTTTAAGACCTATCAACCACCGTAACTTGTTTGTTATTGTTTTTTTGTCAAAAGTTTATTCTGAAAACATGTTTACCTTAGTCCCCTCTATCTACCCTGAAAATCTCCTCCGTACGTTATAAATCACCCTGTATAGTATATTAATGTCTGACGGTATAAACAGAAAAAAAGCGGCTGGAATGAAAGAATTAGAAATACCTAATAAAATACTAAGGGCGGGTTACACAAACACGACTTTACAGTTTCGTCAAAATTAACAAAATCGAATCAAAATCGAATTCTAATGACAGATAATAATACATTAATAATAAAAAATGATGCTCTTTCTTTGATCATTCGTTACACGAGATTTGTGCAGCCAAGCTTTCGGACTTATAGAAAAGTCCAAGAAATAACAAATAAAATAGAAATCAATAAAGGGATAAAACACTTTCGATCATATTATTTAGTCAACCTTAGTTCAGAAGTAGCAAGAAGAAGAGCAGGTATTAAAGGGATAATTAATGTAAATATCGCACAGGTAATGTTATACGCAGACGACATAGTCATAATAAACAGAAAAAAGAGAAATGATAGTGACTTTCGAAAAATTCGAAACAAAAGCAAGGAGATTAGGGATGACAGAAAATGAAGGAAAGACAAAATACATGCTATCCGAAAACAACGAAAGTAGAAGAAAAAACGCAATATGTACCGGAAACTATGAATTTCAAACAGTGTTAATATTTAATTATTTGGAGACATTTATTAACAGTATAAAACAACAACATAAAAGAAAGAATACAAAATGGAAATAAAATATACTTATTATACAGTGTGTCCCTAGATGGAGTTGACAAGAGGACCAAAAACGTTATTTTCGATTTTTATTTATTTATTTATTTATTTATTTATTTTGAACACATACTGGTCCACCAACAGGCCGAGGCCCTATTATAGGTGAACCCTAGAATACATTTACATGAGTAATAACATAGATAATGGATAATAATAATATACTTATAAGAAAGAAGTAAAACAAACAAAGAAGAGAGAAAGAGAAAACAGAAAAGACAAGACAGTACGATCGATTACCAGTGATAGATATTTTCACATATTTGGGGGCATTAATACTAGGTTAGACAGACAAGCACGTTTAAAAGCAGATAGTGATTCTGAAAAGAGGTCCACATCATTTAGCAGCAAATTGAACTTTCTCATCATTCTTATAAATGCAGAATGATAACATAAATTTGTTTGAAAGTTTGGTAGTCTGAATACTGTCGAACTACGCAAGTTCCGCGAAGGTACATTAAAAAGAAGCAAACTAACGAGATCATTACAGTCATATTTGTTGATAGTATTGAAAAGACAAGTTAAATCTAAAAATGTTCTACGGGTTTCTAGGCTCGACATTTCAAGAATAAGCAAGCGATCATTGTATGAGTAAAAAACTATATTAGCACGGTGGCAGAAGACTTTTGTAGCTCTTCGTTGAATTGCCTCGATTCTTTTAACATGAATTTCGTAAAACGGAGACCAAATTACGGCAGCATATTCGAGAGTGGATCTAACGTGTGTATAATACAGCAGCTTCAGAGTTTGAATATCCGAAAAATAGAATTTTTATATATCGCAGACGTTGTCTGTACCCGAGGACGCATTTCAGGAAAATATTTTTGATTATACAGGATGTTCTCAAAAAGTGTGACGTCATTATGATATATTTTTTTAGATTACACGCCCGATATTTTTTTGCATATTTGGGTTCCTCTTGTGGTTACCTACATACCCCTAAAATTTGGTTGAAATCGGTTCAGCGATTTCAACAAAAAAAAAAAAAATAGATAAAAAACTGTTTTGCACTACTGATTTTAAAACTTGATAAAAGATACAAATAGTGCCTCGTTAATAAAATTAAAAGAGGTACCTATTAAGTAAGGTAATATCAGTTTCGTTAACCTAGTTTGGTTGATCCGAATTATACAGGGTGTCCAAAATGTAGTGTCAAACTCTTCAAACTTTAAAGCAATTTATTTGCCTTATTTTCAATTGGAGCCCCTGTATATTTTTATGTCATTCGATGCTAAATTAAAAAATAAACATTTTTTCTAAATACAACTCTATCGAAATTCCTAACACATTAAAAGTTATTCGGCGAAAACTCGTTTTGGTAACAAACTATTCCAATAGTAATTTCAATGAAAAAAGGTGGCATTGAAAAACAATTTATTGATATCATATGTTTTTTCACGTTTCATACACTAATGTATTACATTAGTACACTCAAAATCGTGAAGTAATGGGTCACTTTACAGTATAGCAACCATTACTGCATAGCAACGTCAGGTTTCATTAAAATGCAATTTGACAGCTTCTCGGGCAGCATTTAAAATATCTTTTGAATGGTTTTCCAAGTTATTTTCGTCACTCAAGTCCATTTCGGAATTAGATTTCCAAAAAAAATGTATTTATTTGTTTGAATTGAATTCTGTTATGTCAAAAACAGTTCCTGTCAGATTACTATGTTATCGAGAATCCGCCTACTTTTTTCAGTGTTTTTATTAATTTTATTCAGAATGTATCTCAATAAATTTAGATAACTTTTTATGTGAAAATATAAAATGCGAAAAAATAGTATGGCATTTAAGTACTCGCTATCGCTCGTACTCAAACCTGCCATACTCGTCTAGTAAAAATCCACTTTTCTGCACTTGGCACGTAATCTACTATTGTAATTACAAAATTATGTCAAAATCCGTTAATATTAATAGGCATTAATTGGAATAGTTTGCTACCAAAACGAGTTTTCGCCGAATAACTTTTAATGTGTTAGGAATTTTGATAGGGTTGTATTTAGAAAAAATGTTTATTTTTTAATTTAGCATCGAATTACAGAAAAATATACAGGGGCTCCAATTGAAAATAAGGGAAATAAATTGCTTTAAAATTTGAAGAGTTTGACACTACATTTTGGACACCCTGTATAATTCGGATCAACCAAACTAGGTTAACGAAACTGATATTACCTTACTTAATAAGTACCTCGTTTAATTTTATTAACGAGGCACTATTTTTATCTTTTATCAAGTTTTAAAGTCAGTAGTGCAAAACAGTTTTTTATCTATTTTTTTTTTTTTTTTGAAATCGCTGAACCGATTTCAACAAAATTTTAGGGGTATGTAGGTAACCACAAGAGGAACCCAAATATGCAAAAAAATATCGGGCGTGTAATCTAAAAAAATATATCATAATGACGTCACACTTTTTGAGAACATCCTGTATAATCAAAAATATTTTCCTGAAATGCGCCCTCGAGTACAGATAACGTCTGCGATATATAAAAATTCTATGTCTATTAATAAATGAGCTACATAAGACGGGAGGTGAGCTGCAGGACCCTGTATAAGTTACAAAGCACTGCCTACTTTTTAGTTTTATTTCCTTATAAAAAATTCTGCTTGTCGAATTAACGAGTAAAAAATTAGATGAGATATGTATACAGGGTGTTAATAAACTAAGAAAACATGAAAATGCTTCAAGAGAGAAGTGCCATTATTTTGCATTTTAGAGTTAACTGTAAATAGAAAAAGTTCCTTAAAAACATACAAATAGTTTAAATACAAAATTTCTAGTCTAAATTTAGATTGTTATGGTTTTATTGTTTTAAGTGTAATCAAGGTTTTTAAATTATCCAAAGAGAGTTCCGGAAAAATTGTGTGTAATAAATAAATCTGAAAAAATTAATTTTTGATATTGTGTTTTGTATTTCCACTATAACAATCAATCTATCAAGTAATGGCACTTCTCTCTTGAAGCATTTTCATGTTTTCTTAGTTTATTAACACCCTGTATATCTAATATAATTTTTTTAAATAGCAAACTCGTTAATTCGACAAGCAGAATTTTTTTATAGAGAATGACTTTTTGTCGTAAAATTGAAAATAACGTTTTTGGTCCTCTTGTCAAGTCCATCCGGGGACACACTGTATTTAGCAAAAAATACTTCACAGTAATCAAATAAGTAAGCACGGTAATATTATTATTTATATAAAATTTATAAGACCCTGATAAGACCAATTGTGGACATTCACAGCGAAAGAAGAATAACGTGGGAAGTTCTAGGACTAATAAGAAAAGGTTATGAAGAAAAACCAGGCTAAACTACGAAACTAAAACTTACAAAAAGTATGAATGAGAAGAAATAGGAACAATCATGAGGGTTGATCCACCAATCCACCTCAAATATTGGATTAACGAACATTTTACAACGCTTACAAGAAGAAGAGAGGAGGGGATACCCACGTGTAAAAGGCTTTGGTCTCTCACGTTATTAGGCAGCTCGGGTTCGATTCCTGAGATCGGCGATATCCCCACCAGAATTTGTAGAAGGTTGTACGCTTCTCCGTGCTTTGGAGAGCACGTTAGGCCGGTGGTCGCGGTTCTCATACTAACGCCTTTGATAACCATTAACCTTAACACTCAGCGGGTTTATCTTCTTCGCCTCTTTCGATGGGTAAGGTTAGCCTCCTGCCCAGTATACGTGCAAGAAGGACCCACAGAACTCGTATTAATGAGTTAGTACTTAACAGGCCAGTGGCTTAGGCTGCGGCCATAAGAGGAAGAAGAAGATATTAGTGCCAGAAAATATTCAGTTTGTATAAGCTTATTTAGGTGTGTCCTGAGAGTTTTATCCTTTTCTTCTGTTGGTATCCATGCAAGTCAGTCCTCTTGCATTCGTTTAGGTATTCTAATCCTTTTTCGTTCTCTGCATGAATTCGTTATATCTTTTAAACAGCTTACTATTTGTACGATTGTTGTGTTCTTTACTTTGTAACACTGATCTACTTCCGAAGCGTAATAAATACTGTCTACATTAGACTAAACTCACTCAAAATTGTCCTTCTTGGCTTCAGCTTCTTTTTCTGTGCCCTCTTTTTTTTCTTCTTATTTTTCTACCACTTCTTGTCTCTTTCGTTTGGTCTTTTATTTTTCTTCCGTCGTTCTTCTTTGTGTTCTTTTTCAAGGCCAATTGTTTGTTACTACCTGTAAGTGGTGATCTTGTAAACTCGCGCCGTATTTTGGGAAAAAATGCTAAATGCTCTAACTTACCTTCAAAGCTTTCGTTTTTAGCTGAAAATAATAGAAAAAATTAATAAATACCTTTAGTTTTACTTAATTAACCCTAAAGTCTCGTTTATCCGTTAAGTAGAAGGCATCAGGTGTAGTTTTCGTCCAATTTTTCAGTGCCCTTTTGTGTACCTTTTGCGTCATTCGAATTTAGTGCTCTTTCCATTGCTGGTTCTTCACAATGTCTGCATGTTTTCTACTTTCTGTGGTGATCCTCTCTTATTGCCATTTCATCATATTTTTGCTTCGTAGACATCCCTTGGGAGTCGTTTATCATCCACACGAAGTATATGGCTGCCTTGGTTGGACTTCTTAAATCTTTATAGTTACTGAAATTGTTTCTAGGTTTATTGTGAATTCCTCGTTCTTGATTCTGTTTAGGTTTGTTTTGCCTTTTAATTTGGAAAGAATTTCATTTGTTGGTTTTGGATTTGGATTTTGTACTTTGTGGTTGGGGTTGTTGTTGGGTTTAGGACTGACTCCTATGAGAAAATTAGAAAGGACCTTGTGTGTTTTTGAACCCTTCTGTCTCACCGGATTTGGGCACTTTAGTTCAGTTATTCTTATTTTCTTTATTTATTTTGCCAGTTTACAACTGTTTTCAGTATAGTTATCTTCCAAGATATTTGAAAATTGTCACCCATTCGTGTTCTATTCCGTGGTACTTTTATTTCATGATTCCTAAATTTTCAACCCAAGCTAGGATTATTCATTCTTTCCCGTTCCTTAGGTCATGAGAATCCCATTGAAAATATGTATCAATATTGCCAAAGCAACGCTATACCATAAAGTTTCGTGTATAAAAAATTTAATTTATTTTTTGTACGTAAATAATAGCTAAAGTTGTGGATGTGTATGACACGTTTTCCCCACTATCGTCCTTGTAAAGAATGCAATTTACCCGAAAACCCACTTTTTATTCATTTATACCAATCGTAAAATAGCGATTGATGAGTTTGGAAGTTTTTGTAAACTAATTCGCGAACGGGGATGTTTTTCGATTATAAACTTGTAATTGGTTTTACTGACCTTTAGCCGTAACCACGATATCGTTCGAATAATATTTGGCGTTTGCAGTGTTCGTTTAATAGTTTAATCATGTGTAGTTTGTGCTTCGTCACAGTAGGTACAAGAAATACGCCTCATCCGAGTGCATTCAGGTTCTCAATGCCGCGTAATCGAGTTTAGAAACTAAGTTGGAATAGTCGTTCGTCGTTCCATCAGCACCCTCCACCCCCAAGACATGCTCGACTAGCGACGCTTGCGATATTGTGTTCGTATATTACTTCCGACAACGCAAATAAAATGCACAAAATGACAATGGTACACTCGTGCCCCGATTTAATAGTGTACACAGGTCTCCGGTTTAAAGAAAATGAATAGCTCGCCTTTATAACTTCACATAAAATTGACTTTTAAGGTTTGGAACTCGTCTGTCGTCTTTTCAGCTGCATATAAACGAACCAAACCAGGGTAAATCATTTTTCATTTAGCGTACTAAAATTCTTTTTATGATCGACTCTTCACCGCGACGCTGACAGGCGCATAATGTAGAGCGTCTGGAGCAGCTGCACCGCATTACATGCATCTCTATTATAACTGAATGCACCACCAGACGAATCATCTGTAAAGGAGGCGACGCAACATTATCAGTCAACGTATGTTTGGAGAATATGTCGTCGCTCGTACACGGGTAACACCGTAAATCCGGCGTTATCACTCCGGAACCGCAACTGCATTCCGGGTTTCTTGGCGAACGCCGCTTTACTTAAACCAGACAGTTTATTATTAGGTGGCCATTTCGCCTTAGAACTGATGTGTTCGCTGATATTTTATTCAAACACTCGCAGGAGCCCCGTTCTTCGGTGATTACGAAACTTAAAAGGGTTCCTGCAGAGTAATTCGGGTCATTTCCGCGAAAAAGCTTCACTTCCAAAACTCTAGACATCCAATTACTTAGTAGTTTCAAAGCAAACTGTACGTTCTAGTTCACCGTCGAACTGTATCGGAAAATCGCAGGGGAAACTAGCTGAAATAATTTTCAATTTCATTACAGACTTTCGTTTTAGCCACCGGCCCTGATTCTCAATAGAACTGTGATTACTCCTAATATTCCCCTTTCAAAACTTCCTGAAAGCGCCGTCTAGCCTAACCCATACGTAACACCTTTACTGGCGAGAACTTCTAGATGGAAGTTGTGCGTTCGGTTAATGTAGAATGGAAGAACACGCGGAAGTGACCTAAACATCCCCTAAGTTTGTTTAGTGCAAGTTTGCTTGGGATACAGCTTTAACAATAATTATCGATTTTTTGCCTTTATTCACAAAGCAACTACATAAGTGAATGGCGGGAAGTAAAAGCCAAACTTGGGCAGGGTGTAAAGTAATCTTCATTAATAAGGAACAATGGCTGTTTTAGAAGATTTAAAACATTATTTAGGGTCAACTTTTCGTGGTGAAAAAGAAGACCGATGGAAAACCAGATCCCAAAGTTTTCCTATAACTGTCAAGAGTTTAACAGGCAGATTTTAATTGTTAAAGGTTGGTGCTGTTGCTAGCCATTATAATACATTGTCGTTATAAGTGGTTTGCGATAATGGAGTAGGATAACTGTGAGGCTTCTTAACCGAAGTTACTTACATACAGTCGGGTTTCAAACCTGAAAGGAATTTTCAAATTTTTGCTGAAATTTAAGGATGTTTAGATATTTCTTTGTGGATACAAAAAATAGTGACTTTTAAGATGCCAATAGTTTTTTCCCTTTAGGATATTTTTAAAAAACTAGTCTTATTCCGATTTTAAGTTCGAGTAAATTACGGCTAAAATGTACATGAAATTCTGAGTTAAGTATCGTTCAGAAAATTAAATCCGGTATAGTAATTTCAAAACCCCAACACTACACGAATTTAGAACTGGGTGTTTCACACGCTCATAGTGCAGTTAAATTACACGCAAATGTGAGTACAGCACGTCCACGTTTTATGACCTTAATTCTTATGCAGAACCTTACTGCATTTAAGCTTTACTGAAAAATAGCGGGTTGTATTGTGACGGAACAAACTAGGGTAAGTACGTTTGTCTTACTTGATTAATATTGCATCTGCAGGGTTTGAGTGTAGAAATATGAGCCAGTACGATCTTGTTTTGTTGTAGGGATGAAGGTTTCAGGAATTTTATTGCTGTAATTTTAGTTCCATGAATCAAATGAAATAAGATGCAGAGAATTCTTATGCAGTTGCATATACATTTTTCACGAGATTCTTCTTTTACTAATATTGAAAAGTTTTGTTCTTGAGTTTTTCACTCTTTTAACAGTTCTAATGTTGGAGAAGGGGTTCACAGTGTAACGTTTTGCCACATTTTAAACATTTGTGCAGATGAGCGCATTATTAAAAATTAGCCTTATATTAAAATATCGTTGCCTTTGGGGTTATTACTAACAAATTGCAGAGATGTTTACAAGAAACTCCAAGGTACATTGGTTTAAATCGGCAATCCTCCTTAACAAATGATTAGTAACATAGTACTACTGGATTTACATTCTTATAATCAAAACGATGTTGGATAGTGTGCCAAATTTTTAAAATCTTCTTATTCTTCTTTATCATATGCTATAGTCGAGTAATTACGTGCTGTACATTGCCTTTAGCTGGAAAAATTTGCGGAAGTTTTGATATTTGGCGATTTTATGTATTTTGAACTGCTTTTTTCGATTTTTTTATTTTGCCACCTCGTATCTTTGCCGCCGACGCCGCCATATTATAATAAAGTGCGAAAAGGAGAGATTTTTCAAGATGTCTCCTTACTCATTGCTTTTACAGCAAAAATGGTTCTGTAATAAATTAAACTACATAATTTTCTCTACAAAATTGGTCGTTATCATTTTTTCATAAAACTAACCGTTTTCGCGTACGAGAATTACAAAATTGACTAGGTACGCAACGTGTAAACCAATACGAATTTTAATTTGTTGAGCCTACCGCTCGGATGCAAAAGTTGGCTGTTGACCTCGCCCTCCCCACCAATGGATTGGTAACGAAAAACCTGCAAATCAATGGGGTTGGAAGATGAACAAATATGGTCTTGTCCCTCTGACTACACTCCAAGCCCCTGCTCCAGAAGTTCTTCTTCGATTATAATTTCTTGTAAATGCAAAAAGGGATGTCGGGGAGCATGTGGGTGCAGAAAAGCAGGACTCAACTGTTCTATAATTTGCTCAAACTGTGACAATAAATGTGATAACATGCCTCAAGTTTTGGAAGATAGTGATGAAGATGAAGACACTGATACGATCTCAGAACCACTGTTTCATGAAATTGATGCAGAAAGTAGAGAAGAAGCTACTGCGCCAGAATTGATCCCACATGACTCTGAGACTTTGTTGCCTTCAACTAGCAGAAACATACATAAAGCTAGTCCTTCAGGGATATCAAAGCGAAAAAAATTAGTGCAATTTTCACTAAGCAATTAATATGTGGATTAGGTCTACTGGGGAAGTCACAGAAAAAGAAACGCGCCATATACTCTACCTCATGGTGGTGTGGAAATGGGCATTAATTTTCACTGCACTATCCAAAATGGGTCGGTTTTATGAAAAAAATGATAAGGACCAATTTTGTAGAGAAATTATGTAGTTTAATTTATTACAGAATCGTTTTTGCTGTAAAAGCAACGAGTAAGGAGATATCTTGAAAAATCTCTTTTTTTTTGCGCACTTTATTACAATATGGCGGCGTCGGCGGCAAAGATACGAGGTGGCAAAATAATAAATCGAAAAAAGCAGTTCAAAATACATAGAATCACCAAATATCAAAACTTCCGCAAAGTTTTCTAGGTAAATTGACGTGTTTACTGTACTACTAGTTATAGTTTATAAAATACCTCTCAAACTGTGTCTTTCAAAATCAAAATCCAAAATTATACTTAAAAATTGAAAGGAAAATAAAAAAGTTCGTATAATTATATCTCAATTTGAAATGTTATACATATTTTTACTTCACATTTTCATTTCGAAACCGAAGATGTTAAGTTTATTTTAATTGTAAGTAAGACCATAAAGTAAATATTTTCAGTTTATGTTTTGCCGTGAAAATTTGAAAAGACATTTCCTTTTACGCGTAGAATAATAGATACAACGAAGAAGTTTATAATATACAAAATAAATACTTGCAAATGTGTACCTTAAACAGAAATTTGTGCATTCTACCGAAAATGATGATGCCGATGGTTATCAAAATTATAAATTCTAATAACCTCGCATAATTTGAATCGTGATTCAAAGATGCCGCGTGAACAAGGGAATAGCTTTTAGCAGTCTTATGTATATTTCACGTGGATTTAATTTGGAACGCCCTCGGAAGATAAGTCCTCCATTCTTCCCGTTCGTACCTCAAGTAAATGCCGTATTCTGGCGTTCAATCTTGTTCTCTGTGCTGGTACAGCAACCGAATTTTATGCTGAGGTAATGCAACATAATGGCAGTTGTCAAGGCAATTCGATTGGATGCAGGGGATCTCTGGTATATTTTTCGAACGAAACACTATATCATTCAATATGCGGAGTTTGGTCTTGAAAAAGCATCTGTGTGAAATTGCCAAGATTTGTCTTCTCGAAAACCCCCCAGTTATTGTCGCCCGTGCTGATTTGCTTCTTCTATTCGCGACGTGTCAGCGTTAGATGGATGGTCGAGCGAGTTTTCTGGAATATGCGAAGAAGCTCGGTTTAAAATTAAATAAAGCGCACCGCAACGGAATGGCAGTTACGATAGATCAAGGCCACTAACGAACAACAATGCAGACCTAAAACAAGAACACACAAATTACACTCGCAGCTCACGTCTCCTTTATAAATTACTCCGGTACTATTTTAGAATTTCATCTGAAATAGCACCGATACGGACGCATGTATTTATTCATGACGTATTGTATCCGCTATATTGTGTTATTCGTTGGTCGGTTCGCATGCTGAATATTGTGCGAAGTTTTCGCCATTATATGCGATGCGAACGGGATGAATTGATGGATCCGAATTTCTACCGATATCTTATAGTGGGAATTGCAAAATCAATGATGTGCAGTTGGAGAGAGCTGGAAGTGGATAATAGCCGGCCATTGATTCATAGCGACACCCAGACGACGGCGCACCGGGAAGTCTGATAATAAAATGCCGATATAAAGCCGAATGTGCAGAACACAGGCAGATATATCGGGATGGATGATCGTTATTTAATCTAGTTTTATATATCTCTCGCAGTATCGCAGTAATGTAATTGAGGCTTAATGCTTGAGGGACATTACAGCTACATTTCACCTAATTAAAATATAGGAAATCCGACGAGGATCCGTCTTGTAATTCACTTACTCCTCGTCATCTAGACCCATTTATAAATTATAGCCGGTCTGAAAGTTTTAAGTGCCCCTCTGTATCGTCCCTACTATGTTCCCGCTTATCTTTAAATTGACGTTGAGAAATACCTACAAAAGCTCCTCTAAAACATTGATACAATACAATAGAATTTGAAATAACTTCCACCGTATCTAAAGGGAACTTTGTACAACTCGAATACGGTTAAAAGCGTTTTTATCATCGTTCTCTTTAAAATCTGCTTGCTTCCAGTTTCCTTTAACTGGGTCGCACCGATCTGTACAATCCTATAATAACCAATTTTTATCTCCGCACTAAAAACAAAGTTCATGCTTTAAACTTAACTAGGAGATGAGTTAGCCAACTTTAACCGCAGCAAGGATCGAAAAATTGGAGAATAGCGACCGGAAACTACATATGCTTCCAGCACGCTTTTTGTTAAATAAAGTTTGACGCTTTTTCTTTTATACTGAAACCGAGATAAAGCCTCGCAACACTGCTTTGCTTCTTAACAGTTTTCGTAATTACGATGTCGTTTTGGGTTTCTTTTTAATTGAAAAAATTGAGTTTTTCTTTCTTCGTCGGAGTCCAACTTACCAATAAAAACACAAGAATATTGGAAAAACGTTTCTAGATTATTTTGTAATTTCAAAATATTGCCGAAATTAATTTACATGTGTTGATTTCATGGATGCGGTAGAAACCCGGCGTTAATTTGCATAATTGTGGGTTTCATTAAAGATTTTTTAATGTACCTACTGCAGATCTAGCGAAATAATTGCTGTTACGTGATATGAATTATAAATTTCACAGTGATAATTTTTTTTATCATTCCATCATTACACACGTTGTGGAAAGCCTTTCCCCTAATGTTAAATGTTAAAAAAGAAGAATGGACTTTCAAAATTAAATTATTAGCGGTTTCCTCCTGGGACAATCTTTAAATTCGTTCAAGTGCATTAAATATATCCTTAAGAAGAAAATTATGTTGGTAGTCGTCTTCTCAGCAGAAAAAGTTCTTTGATTACGGTACTTCAATGGCTAATGCTTTATGTTTAATAGAAAGCGTTGGAGGAAACCATATTTCTGATTTGCAGGGCAACTCTGTATCTAAATTTTTGACTGCTTTGCTTTCTCTCAAAGTTTGTGGTATTAGATGGACATTTTTCTCCTTCTTCTTCTCCGGCTATTACCCACTTGGGTTTGCCGTCTTTTGATTCCATAAACCCCTCTTCCCCCAATCTCCTTCCTGTAAGTCTTTTTCTTTTATATAAGTCCCCCAGCTACCCCAGCTTATAGCTGGTCGGCCTCTTCCTCTTTTGAGGATTTGTAGTAGCGTAAGTAATCTAAACCTTTCGATTTCTTAAACAATTATGCTCGTTCTTCATGTTTTAAGATTCCTCCTGCTTAATCTGCGAAAGATAGAATCTGGAATCCCGGAAATTTGTTCGAAAGAAATTTGTTCGACGGTAATTTGTTCGAGGTAATTTGTTCGAACGGTAATTTGTTCGAACGGTAATTTGTTCGAACGGTAATTTGTTCGAACGGTAATTTGTTTGAATGGAAAAATGTTCTAAAGGAAAAATATTCGAAAGAGAAGATCAATTTACCGTTCGAACAAATGACCTCGAACAAATTACCGTCGAATAAATTTCCGGATAGGGTTATTTATACGTACGTGACAGAAGTTGTGATAGTAAAGTGTACTGGAAGTGTGAACATCCGACAAATTGGAAGTTTATCACCGCATTAAAAAGAGAGCAGAGCATAAATTATATGCGAATAGAACAACTAATTGCAGGTCAAGGCGTGCAAAATGGAAGAAAGAAGTATAAGGACAGCGCGGCGCGGTTATTAAATGTTGTAAATAGATATGTAGCGGGATGTGATATTGTTACTTATTTGCGTGGCGTTGCCCACAATATTTCGTATTAAAATTTATTGGATGTATATGTATCTGTAAAATAAAATACTTCATTATATAAAATTTTATTATTGATCTTCTCTTTCGAATATTTTTCCTTTAGAACATTTTTCCATTCGAACAAATTACCGTTCGAACAAATTACCGTTCGAACAAATTACCGTTCGAACAAGTTACCGTTCGAACAAATTACCTCGAACAAATTACCGTCGAACAAATTTCTTTCGAACAAATTTCCGGATAGGTAGAATCTGTATGTCTGTCTGTCGGTCTGTCCGTCCGCCCGTCCGTCCGCCCGTCCGTTCGTCCGCCCGCCCGTCCGTCCGCCCGTCTGTCGGTCCGTCGCCCGTCCATCCATTCATCACGACACCGACGTCGAATTTAGCCGCGCAGTAATTAGGAGTATATCGATAATATCGACATTTAAACATTGAATATCGAGAAATTCGATGTCATACATAATGTTCGTAATATTGAAGATGTTACTGATATGAATATATTTTTAAATATTTATATCAACATTATTGAGAGTACTAAATGTCAATATTATTGTTAATATCAGGATTACAATTTATAGTAAAGTGACCTGTCTTCAACAATAAAATCGTTTTGAATTTGATTTATAAACCTTATATGATAAACATGCAGGGTGGTGAATAGCTTCACTCATTAGGAATTTGAATAAAATACCTTTCATGCAATTTTGTATGATTCTCAATTTTCATGTAGCTGAAAAACCGTAGAAATTAGATCTTGCACTTCGACAACAATCACTGATGCCATGAATTTGTGTTTTATAATTTTATTGTATATTTACAATCTCTTGTCACATATGACATTAAGGAAATGATATCATATAATAGAAGAATTAAGAGAGCTACCCAGTGGTAGTATTCTTTCCTAAGATAAGTTATTCTAGTTAATTATTATTATGGGTGTTTAGATATCATGGTGGTGGACATATTGTCCATAAGTTTGGCCATCATGACTTCGAGGTTATTCTTCTGAGCGTCGCCATTTTGATTTTGTGGTTGGATGTTGGATGCAGACATGTGTTGACTGTTAGTTGTTGTTTTTTCTGCGTAATAAGAAACGCCCGGTTAGACTGACTGTAAGTTTTGTTGTGGTTTTAAAGGTGGATCATCTAGCAGAAATTTTTGGAATGTCCATATCTTTGGCAAGTGGGACATTGAACCACTTCGCGCTTTACATGAAGTGGTTCAATTTTATTTTAGGTTTTAGGTTTCATAGAGTTTCATAAAGTATATATCTTTGGTTTGTTTCGGTTCCACTAAAAACATTGGTAATGGGCTTTTATGTATGTTGGAAACTTTGTGACCATAAGTTCATTTAGATCGACGGACGAGTGTATGTTTCTCAGTACCACTCTTAAACTTGTTATGCACTATTGCATTGGAAGGAACGAAACTGTTTGCTTATCTTTGAGAATCTTAATAATTTTTTTTTATTTCCTTTTAGTTTTATCGCGTAGTTATCCTTAACTTGTTCTTGTAACACCAAGAACAAATATTGGTGGGGGCTTAATTATTTCTGTTTCGGCTTCTTCAGATGTCTGTTCTTCTGCAAGTGGTTGGAACCTGTTGGATATTTTGGGGGTACCTAACCAATAATCTGTCGTTCCTAAGAACCTCCTTTCTGTTTCCCTGTGCTTCGACTTTGGAATTTTGAATTAGTAATTATCTACATTGGCATATCGGTGACCAGATACTTTGGAAATGCCGAAACATACTGAGATTGTATCTGGGGAGGCATTTGTGATGATGATTGTGATGGATGGCATTTGATGGTACTGTGGCGACAGCGAGCGGTTGAAATTGTGATGGCATTTATTGATATTGCTATGGCTGGTTGAATAGTAGGTACAATAGTAGCAAACATGAGAGTCGGAAAATATGCGAACTACAAGAATTTTATTTAAATATTTTAAGCGGCAAGATATTCAACCAATCACGCAAGAATACTTAGTTCGGTACATCCACAATCCACAATCAAAATTACGAGTTGTCAAATTTGTATCGTACTTGGCAGCTGTATTTCTATTTCATAATAATTCGTTGTACAATCATAATAATTCGTTTTACAATACATCATTCCATATTTTATCAAATTATCAATCATTTATTTTAACTCCATGATCTTATTTTCTTATATGGTTAGAACTGCCGCCGAAATCCTTTTTAACCTGAATGTACGCTGAAAACGACTGCAGCGCTCGCCACGCCTCCTCAGCTCTCTTGTTTGCTTCGGTCAGCTGTACATACTGTTATTTTGAAATTGCTCAGTAACCTTTAAATTTGCGAAACAAAAAGATGGTACCTAGTTATGACAGATTGAAATGTGCCTTTTTAGTCTTGATGCACAAATAACTATTATTCCACAAATTCAATAGGAACAAAACAAATAGTCAGCAGATAGGAAAATTATTTTATGAAACAATTTAAATAAATACTAAATAAATAAAATGCTTGGGTGGCGCAATGGTAGAGTGTCAGGCTAGTGTTACGCCAGTCCTTGGTTCGAATCTCCCGGTGGGCAGGATTTCCCTGGAAGTCGATATCGAGTCCTGGTGACCATTCATCGTTGGGCACCAAATGAATAGAATTTTTCGTGGACTATGGAATCATTAATTTTTACAATCTCTAAAATATTTCTAAGAAACTATGGAAGATAACATAGATATCTCTATGCTAAATGTGTAAACATTACGTTTAATCTTAGAATTTTCGACTCTATGTTATTATTATGTTGTTTCATTATTTGATTGCGATTAAAGCTTGATTCACATATATACGGCAGTTACTGGCCTGCACCGCGGCGGTACGCGGCGTACGGGACGCGTATTGGCATTGTTTACTATGGCACAACGGGACGCATGGTTCTACTGCGGTAAACAATGTTCAAAAATTACGCGTACGGGCCCGGCAAATTCACCAGTGGTTCACATCTAAACGACAAGTACCGACCGTTTATAGAACGGCGAGCTGCCAAAAGTACTATAACCTCGACAGTGAGCGTAAAAAAAATGCTGATTTTTGCAACTGAGTAAAATTATAACATCTTTTTGGTCGGCGAATCCCCTTTCGTCATTCATATTGATTCATATTACAACAACAACTGCCATACAGTCAAGTAAATACGTGACCGTCACCCACCGTCACCGGCAAAACATTCTCTTAAAGAATGTTGGCCGGTGGTGGTCAAACACTGTACGTTCCTGTACGTTGGCGGACGGTCTAATGTGAATTTCGTAATATAATATCATTGTTTAATGTTTTGACGGTCCTGTCCGTGGCTGTGCTACCCCGCGGCTGCCGTATATATGTGAATCAAGCTTAAGGGTAATACCTACCTTTAATTTATGATATCAAAAGTATTTCTTAAACCAGTAAATTACCAATGTTCCCAAAAGTAGTGCTTGTCACCAGTACCCAGTACCAATTTAAAAATAGTTAATTGTGTTATTTCTTTATTTGATAATATTACAAAATTATAACAAAAGTTTGATTCTATTAAAAAATAAGGTCAAAGTTTCGCTGGCTTGTAAGGCTTTTGTTTGGATTGGTAAAATTTCGCAAAAATGATCTCTTTTTTGCTTAACAATAATTGTTAAACCCTATGATATACACAGCTAGTTTATTCACTATTTTATTGTTTAAATTTTTGTGAAACCATATTATCAATAACATTTCGACAAATATTGTCGATATTCAAATTTCAGTATCGACAGGGCTAGTCGTGGTTGATGCATTAATGTTAATCTTTTAAGTGGTATTCCAACCCACTTGTTCTTCTTAAGGTCTTCTTCTTATTACCTGTCAGATGCCGCCGCAGTAATTGTCAAATGTTCTGCATTCATTTTTGTATTGCGAGTGGTTTTCATTATTTTGAATGTAAGCCTCTTTAATTATCTCCCTAATTGTTTCCATTTTTAGCAACCTGTGCTGCATACTGTTAAATAAATAAGTGGATCTCTAAATATTATAGTTAAAATGGTGTGCTGTGGGTTCTTCATTATTAAACACCTCGTAATATAATATTAGGAGTAGTTTATTTAAGCTATTGTTATAGCTGATATTTTTTGTAATCTAAATTAGTGGCAGATAATCTAAAACAGTTGATATTTTATGCTTTGTTAGATGTCTTATTATTATGATTGTAAGGAAAATGTCTTTTTGGACTGTTTAGATAAATTTCCTCTTTCCTAAAAAAAAATTATTAGGACACGAGTGCATTTTTCGAAAAACCGGATTTGCATAGTTTTTATCCTTTTGTAATAGTTGCTTATTCGTCGGTTGTTTTTATCAGTTGGCATGGCTGAACTCCAAAACGTAGTCGAAAGAACGTACGACTGTATTTTTTGCTCAGTTACGAGATAAAGCAAGCGTTTCCCGCACATTTTCGCCTTGACCTAAGCTTTCAGAAACATTGTTGAAGCTTCCCCAGCTCAAATTTCGTATAGAACAGGAAGGGCAATCTAGAAGTTTTCCTTTTCGCTGTTAGCCATCTCCCGCACCTTTCTCTTCGTAAAAATAACTTCACCGAATACAACTTTTTCATTAAGCCCGATAACAACGGCAGTAATTATTTTGCGGACCAATTAAATAAAGGTTTGAAGCGTTTTTATTATTTCAAGTGGGCGAAATTGATAAACGCGAGTCATCATTTTTCGCATTCAACAGCGCGTTTGCTAAATACAGATAGAGGAATGTTGCAAACGGTGCAATCTAAATTTTGGTGGATTCATCCGCTCGGAAACCCAATTAAAGTTGTTGGCACTCGCGCTTGAGATTGACTCACACCACCACATTTCAGCTGCATCTTACACCGAGCAATTTCGATTAAATTCGTTAGAGATGCACAAAGAATTTACCGCTTTTTATATTTCCTCATCCAAGTGTTGCAAACCGAGCTCTCTGTTGTTTGGTGGCGACGAGGTGTTCTCTCCAACCGAAGCAGGAACTGACGACTGTGTAGAAATGTAATGGTGCTTGAACATCGTCAGGATATAATACTCGATTCTTATTGCTCCCTTTAAATTAATTTTTACGTGCTATTAAAAATTCTTTGAATTCTTAACTTAGATTCCAAGTAAAACCGCACTTAGTTAACATTATTAACCATACTTTTTCGCTTTTTTTTTGTTTTTAGTACAGACGAATAAATTCTTTTGATTTTAATTAGACATTGCTGAAATAGAAACATAATTTCTGTTTTTACTCTGCTCTCACTTGATCGTAAAGTTTATGGGTTTCTAAAGTTCGATTATAAATACTCTGCCAATTTTTATTTTACTTAAATATGAATTCTGTACCTTGTTGCATATTTATAGTGGAAGTTTTCTTACTGAAAAATTGAATCTCTGAATTTTCTAAACACAGAAAATACTTTCTAGTTTTTAGGATGTTATTCTAAAGGGTTTCCAAGTTATGCAAATAATTACCATTTTTCAACCCATTACAGCAACGTAAAATTTCCCTTTCGTAATTTAAGAGCTACAAGAAATGATAGTTAGTGTAGAAAAGTTTGAATTGTTAGTTTTGTTCAAACTTGTTGTAGGTACACAGTGAAGAAGCCCCTGCATTTAGATAGGTCATTTTATTTACATTCATTTGAAGTGTAGTAAAAGCACTTTCACTTTTTTCAAATTCATCGTTTTGAAAACATTACCCATTTTCAAAGCTGCTCAGGAAATAATGAGCTTATACATTATATAACATTATATATTTTTTAAATGCACCTAAATTCATAAATATATTTTGATCAGATATCTTCGTAAATTAATATGAGAAAAACAAGTTGCTATATGTAATATAAAAATATTTTTGGGGGAGTTTCTTATTGCAGAAAATCAATAAAACGTATTTATTGAAAGATACAAGCCTACGTAGTTTTTTGACGTCCTTAATCTTATTATCGAGTATATTTCTGTATTTTCTTTTGACAGTAATATTTGGAGCTCGAAAAATTACCGAAATAGATTTAAAAGATTATTTCGAAATTTTATTTTTCTAGTTCGTTTTAGGAAGGAAAAAACTATATTAGGAGATTGCTGTAATATTGGAACATAGTTTTTGTTGAACGAAGAAACTTTTTATAGGATTTACAATTCCAAGTAACAAATAACAATAGCAAACAAATTGGCAAGAACAATTCATTATTAGTTCTAGCGTGTTGTTTTACCTTCATTAAGTTTATAATTTTCTTAAAGTTTTCAGTTTAATCTTCAAACAAGTTCCAAATATAAAGTTAAATAAAAAATTAATAAAATTAATCAAAATAATTAGTAAGTCCCACTGAAAATTTAATCTTAAGTAATTATTTTTGAAGTGTGTTTTGCAGTTTTAGTAAATAAAAGCAAAGCATATAACAAGTTTTAAATATGTTGTTTACTATTATGAAGAAATTTTTAAATTTCAGCATTGTTTGAAGTAATAACAATTATCGTTAAATATTTTAAACATCATAAAGTTGAAATTTTATGAATATTTTACTACACCGAATATATATTTGCGTGGGAGTATACTAGGAATTACATCCATGTGGGTAGACTTAAACATAGTTTGAATATGAAAAAGACAAACGTTTTACCTTGTGCGAAGTTTATTTAAATATTTACACTAAACAATTTCATGTAAATAATAACATTTATGAACTGTTCAGAATTCCATTGAAAATCCAACAGTATCCCGCTTTAAAATGCCAGTTTTCTCTTTATAACACTTTATAAAATTCATTTAATGTCATTAATTTTATGCATGTTCAATTTGCCGATTTAAATTCCAGATTCTGACTTTTAAACTTTAATTTAAAATTCAAATTTTCGCAGTTAAAGTTATACAGTTTTTTCTTTTTACAATCTCGGTTAGGAAAGATCAGTGTTGTGATATTTAATTTGGAATCTTTTTGCAAGATATCTTGATTAACCCGATTCATTCATTGCATAAAGTAGGATTTGTTTTGAAGATAAAGATTTGCTCCTTGGGGGATGCATTTTTAATGAATTTGAGTGAAATGTTCAAATTGTGGTCACTAGACACACTTTTCAAAAATTAATTCAAATTCTAGGATATTGGTTGACGTTTCTTCAAGGAATTGATTTTTCCTGGCTATTTTTGTGGATTCCATACGAATCAAGTTTTCGCACGTATATGTTTGAATTAATTAGATTTTGAAAATCCTGTTCATGTTTCAAATTGTAGTTTTATGATTTCCTCTGTTGTTGCGTGTTCTACGAGTTTGATTTGTCTAATAACATTCACTCGAGAAATAGAAGTTTTTTGTGGGTAGTCGTGAAAATATCAAGGAAACCTTCTGGTGTTACACATTAAACGACATAAAAATTCCAAACGTTTCCTCTGGTAACATGAACAAGTTTTACAGTTGAATTTTTAATACCGCGAAAATTGAAATTGTCTAGTAAATGTTCTTAGGAAGGTTTCCGCTAAGAGAAGTACCGTGGTTCCGCAAGATTTAATCTCGAGTCTGGTTAATTCGTGCAGGTTTAAAACGTCGTTCTGTCCAAGTGCATTGCGGTAGTTGATGGCGGCTTTGCAGCGGCCGTAAGAGTTGCAACGGAAATAACATAGGTAAACGGAAGTTAGCAGCACTATTGTACAAGGCCATTGTGAACTTCCGGTGCGGAACGCCGCTCTTTGCCGGTGCCGTCGTAAACTCTCACGGAGTTCAACCGCGTCTCTACAGTCCATAAAAGGTCAGAGTTGTAGATTGCTAGGGCCCCATCTTGAAGAACCGTTTTCCTTGCTAGATATCCGCATTTTCTCAATCTGTGGAAACGATTGAACCGTTTTTACGGTCGGTACTTTGTGTACGCCACGAGAGCACGAGTGCGACATAAAAATGCCATAAAATAGGGAAGTTTAATCAATGTGATACATTTTAATTTGAGTCTGAGGGTTTATTTGTATCACGACCACGTGTTTACGTGCATTTCCTTTGCAATCCTCGTGCATTTAAGCTTGGATTTGTCGAGACGGGGCGGACAAGCGATCGCTCTTTACAAAAATAACTCTGCGAGACAAAAAATGTAAATGGCTGTAATTTGAATATTTGTGACGACGCTTGTCTGGAATTTAACTAGGAAAATAAGTAAACTAAAAACATGTCAAGGTTAGAAAATAAATGATTCATAATCGTTTTGTTTTCCTTTGGCTGTTTAAATTGAATTAGAGATACATTCTTTGTGATTTGTAATCTCTGATTTATGTAAACATTTTACGTATTTTTATTTTTATGAAAACCTCAATGAACGAGCTCAATGAACAATATTTCAAAAATTTATAAAAAAATTGATAATTCATAATCATGTTGTACGATTTTGCTTTAGCTTCCTTTATCATTCTTTTAACTTTTTCTTTTTGTTCTTTGTACCTTTGATAGTCATCCGCGTTTTTATTATTTTCCAGGTATTTCTTCCATAAGGTTTTGTTCTTATTAATTTCATGTGTTATGTCATTATTTAACTAGGGCGTCTGTTTTTTCCTATTTGTCTTTGTATTTACTCCCATATTTCCTCCGCTGTAGTTATAATTAGGTTCTTAGAAGCTGGGTACCCCAGTCAAGTGCGATCATGAGAGTTAAGCTTCGTTGTCTCAGGTCAGTACTTGGATGGGTTGCCCGACTGCTCCGTCCCACATGATGGGAGTGAGAGAGTAGGACAATTAGATAAGACACAGTGGGTGGGCAGATGAAAGGAGATCCGACACCCAGAAGGTCATAAGGGTAAATGAGAAAGAAGAAGAAGAAGAAGTCTTCCATAGTTTGTCTAAAATTCATATCTTCTAGTGGTCGTAGCTTGAGTATGTTTTCTGATTTCGCTCTTGGTAATTCTTCTTAACTCTTTCCTCTTGTTCGTCTTTACTCCAACTTCTTCCTTTTTGTTTTCTTATATATTTTAGTTTTATTATTGCCATCACTTCCAATCTCGAATCCTCTTAACTTTTGTATCTTTAATATTTTTTAGGGCATTCTTCTCTGTTCGTACCAGATCTATTATTGATTTTTCGTTCTGTTTGGTCTTTCTCTTGTACACTTGTGGATATCCTTGTCTTGGTAGAATATATTTCCTACTACCATGCCATTCAGTACTTATGCAGAAGTTGATTATTTTTTGGCGATTTATATTCTTTGCACTTTCTCAATATTTTCCTACGCATCCTTCTGTAATTACTGGACAGTTTCCCACTCTGCCTTTCCAGTCTCCTATCATCATTAAGGTTCCTCTACTATCTTATACTTCCAAACCTCGTCGGTTTCCTTTTTAGGAGTTCTTCCTTCATTCTGTCCATGTACTACTATTATCGTAATAATTTCTTTCTCTTTCTAATCTATTATTATTCTTCTTTTTGTTAATTATACACCCTACACCAGATTGAGCCCATTTCAGTATGTTGTTAGTTTTCATATTTTCGCTTTACCTTGATCTCATTTTATTTCCCTTCTTTTAACAGTTGTTATTTTTATTTATCATGTCCTTGTTGGTCGCCTTTTCTATGCCTATTTTCGTTGTCATGAGTCCGTCCATTTTGCGGCAGCCTACTCGAATCTCTTTACGCTTATCTCTTTCATTTTTTGCTACTTTTCTAATCGCTGTATGGGTTCTCTGTTCATCTGTAGTGGGACCATTCTCTATGTATATTGTATAAGCAAATGCTTTTTTTGTTTAAGCTCTATAGCTTTTGGTCAAAACTATTAATTTTCACGATTGTTATTTTGGGCTCTTGTTTTCCTGTTTTGAACGCCTCTTCTATCGTGGTGTTTATACCTAACACTCTCTGGAAGAACTCATTTACTTCTAGTTTTAGGTTTTGGTTCGTAAAACCTTTCAAATCTTTTTGTTCTTTTTCCCAGTCAATTTCTTTTTATTAGTTCTTCCTTTAAAGACCTTATCCCTTCTCCATGTTCTTTCATTCGGTCGTTAATATTTTTTATTTCATCTTTTGTCCTCCTAACTTCTCCTTTTACTTCTGCTAACTGTGAATTGATATTTATCAACAGGTTCTCTAATTTCTCCGTGTTATCTGTTTTGTTGGTGTCTGTATTTATCTCATTTTCATTTCTTGGTGGGGTTCCTATCATAGTCTTGTTTTTCTTATATTTCTCCCCTTCTTCTATCCCATTTATATAATTTATGTAATCTAAATTTTAATTTTAATTCAGGTCTTTCGTATGCAAAACGTTGCACTGAATTTGATAAAGTTATGGGCATTATTAACTTGTTAGTACACAATATTCATTGATGTATTTGTTTTAATGTCTATAAATATTACATTTCCATATTATGTAATTGGCCGTTACTTATACTGTAAGTACGCAACTTGCTTGTTTGTGTCTTAATTTTTGTTTTCAATAAGTTCGAACTTAAGTATTTTATGTCTCATTATACGATTATACCACAATCAAATGGAATACTTTAAAAGAATTTATATTCTTTTTGAAAAATGTTCGACCTTTTCCATGGAAAGTTGCTGCTTCCATTTTTGAATTTCTTGCGAAAAGTTTTCTGAACTGGAGTTTAATTATTGTATCTTCGCCAGACATTCGCCAGAAGAATCGGTAACCTTTTTTTTTCTATACAGGGTGTTATTTAATGTCATGCAGATATTTCAGGAGGTGATAGTACTCAACAAAATAAGAAAAAAATGTTAATATACACATGATCAAAAACGCGCCATTTTCGATATACAGGGTGGCGAGGTTTCAATTTTCTTTTATATTTTGTGTTTTGAGATAATTATTTGAAATTTAGTATAGCTACTATCTTTTAGAATCTATACAATAAAATGTCAAAATCATCAGTTTCAGTATACGCCTTTCTTTTGATTGAAACTTTTCAGTTGTATTTACGTTTTACAATGTCTTTTTTAAAGTGCTGGACCCGGATTGACAATTTTATTTCAAAAAGTTTGCCAGAAAAGTGTGTCACTTCAAAATTTCTTATTAAATAAAGAAGACTTGCGTAAGTATGTTAAATGTAAAGAACCATTGTAACGGGAAATAGCAAAATTCGGACGATTTTTTGGGAGTAAAACAGTTAGTTAATAGTTTAAACTTCTTAGTTAGAAAAATTATCGTTATATTTATTTAAAAAACAGTTTGGGCCTGTCGGTAGTACAGCGGTTGAATGCCTACTTTACAATCGAGAGGTCTAGGATTCGGACCCAACTATGGCCAGACCTCGGTCTCGAGCACGGTTGACATCCGAACCTGTGTAGGTTAAATATATTAAGTTTCGAAGACCATTGATCATAGTAATCGACGGCGATAAGCCCTAAAAAAAAAGAAAACAGTTTACACAATTTCAGAGCTCCTCAGGAGTTTTCTCAACAAAATCTAAACTTATTCAGGTTGAATATTCTTAGGCTACCTGAAAAGAACAAACAATTAACTTCGTAGTTAGAACAATTTTTAATATTTTTACTTAAAAACGTGTTTAAACGATTTTTCTGAAATTTCAAAACTCCATAGGCTTCTTTAAACATAATAATCTGAGAGTTTCAGGCCGATATTCTGAAGTTGCCAGAAAAATTAGGATAGGCGATTCTTTAGGAGTACACCGATTATCTTTTTAGTTAATTAAAATCATCGATATATGTTTATTTAAAAAACAATTTAACCGATTTTAGAAAATTTCATAGCTCCTCGATAGTTTTCTAAGCATTTCTATGTTGTACATTCTTGACGTTGCTTGAAAAGCTGTTTTAGGTTGAATGTTCTGAGGCTTCCTTATAAAATAGGGAATTACAGTCGATTATTCAGGGATAAAGCGATTTAATTGCAAGGTTACGAAAATGTTGATGCTTTCATTATAAAAAAAGTTCAAATAGGAGTTTACTCAAACACACGCTGGGCTTTTTTAGGATGAATAGGAAACTTTTTTAGAACGAAAGAAAACTATATATTTTCTTTATTTATATGTATATTTGTGGTTTAAACATTACTTTAAATTAGAACACACTGTTATTATTCTGCATGGAATAAAGTAACCAGATTTCCGGAAATGGTTGAAAAGTCATTGCTTCTGAAATTAACAACTAAAAAGTTGAAATGTTAAATAATGTAACAATCCGACCCCTGATAAATACAGCTTTTGTTAAATTATCTTAGAAGAACAAAAAGTAAAAACTCAATAGAAATATCAAAAAAATTTTCGCTTCTAAACATGTTGAATTTATGTAAGTGGAAAACGGTTATTTCAAAGCTGCTGAAGCTTGCTGTTTATGGTTTACTTACGTCGAGTTTTGCTTATTTCCTGGTTTGTTTAAACTTGGAGACGGTAGAAACGGTATCGTTCATTCTCTTTATTGTAAGTAAGACAAAAGCAGCACCGCTTAAGTGCAGTTAAGGGTTGCAGTTAGCGTTTCAATTATCTGTATACATTGCATAAATGTTATCGTTAGTACCTTGAGAAAATACAGTAATTCACAAGTTTTAGGGCAAGTTTCTTCGAGTTCCATCTGTTCTTATCTAAGGTTTGCTATTGTTTACCGTATCTATTGTGTTAACATTTTACGCCACAGTTATAATGTATTTGCTCTTAATCTAAGTAGTTGCCCTTAATCTAAGCGTTTGTCCTTAATCTAGTAATAAACCGAGCAGAAAAGTTTGAAAATTTCGTCGCCACGTGCGTTGTAAGTTATTGTCTAGAATTCGCACCCCTGTAGGACGCAGCAAGAAGCGCCACCCTCTACATTTAATCCCCACTTTATGGTTAGTGGCTTTACGCACGACAATAACCCTCATTCCTTCGCGGGAAACGTGTTAATTAATGAAGTCCGCACTTTGCATTGCCCAAGAAATTGTTTTATGCAAGTTTAAGCTCCCTTTGTCCCTGTTATTTGTGGCATCCTTATTTACCGAAATATTCCAAATTAGTATGCTTTTGGTCTTAAGACGGAATTTCCTCAGTTTTTTCTTGCTTTAGTTAAAATTGGCTTTCATAGTTTTCCGGCAGTGGGACGTAAGCCAATGTGCGCCGGTATTATTCCTCGCTTTTCCAGATATACAGCTGATATATTTCCTCAACGTTTTCTCGGAATTGTCGGTTCTTTTATACGAGCCGAATAAATTCCGGGAGAAGACGTGCGAAATGGTAGTCTCGAAGAGATGGCCATATCGTGACACTACGGGTCTTATCCTTTATTCTCCTTTAGGATAATAGTGCAGGAATACAGGACCTTTCACATTGGATTGTGTGCGTATCTCACTTGGACATACAATGCCTTTTCTTGTACCGGGAAAATCGAGAATCTTTCTCAATAACCGCTTATACTTATGAATTCTAAAATACCAAATTGACCAGCATGGCAAAATGTTCTTGTTCTGTTTAAAAAGGAAAATTTTATTAAACATGTCCTCTACACTGAACAATAAATTAAGATGAATTTCCTTTGTAAAACGACGTTCCCTTCAGGTTTATTAAAAAAATCTAAGTTGTCTCCATCAGCCTTTTTTAATGTAATGGAAATTTCCAGTCTAGCCGTAAGGCACCGTAAAGAATCCACGCCGTAAAATATATCGTAAATTATCGGAAAATATTCGGTTTTATTTTTGTAAAAAAAAAAAATAATACCTTTCATCTAATTTATATAGATGTAGCCTATACGTATATTGCCTGTTAACAAAATAATTTTGTTATATTTACTGGTGTGTGTAAACCAGCCTATTGCATTATCTACTCACATGGCTACAGTAAATTAAAAGGCCCTTTGATGTTCACTGAACATCCGAAAGGGGGCTCGACTTATTATTTTGATGTGATTAAAGCTCTGTGTAGAGCTTTAAGCATACGTTTTAACTCGATTAATTGTTTTATATTGCCGACAGGTACGAATGGCGTCATTTTGCAACAAGAGAAAAAACGAAACGGAGAGTTTGTTACTCGTTTATTTAATAGATAGCATTTTATGTTTGGGACAACCTATGTGACTGAATAGAATATTAACAATGTTGTGAATGCTGTACTGAAACGGGCATATTTAAATAAACAGGCGTGTTTGCAATTGTTATTAATGTTAAATTAACATTGATAGAAAGTAATTTATGGGTTGTTCCGGCGTACAATGCATAAATAGCTGTGAATCATTTTATTTTTTTAAATTCATGAATTATTAGAAAGTTCATGTATAATATTGTGTTGTGCAAGATAATAGCCTTAGTCTAAATTTAAATTATAAAACGTGCTAGGAAATCTCAGGTTTGGGTTCTCCAATTCTTAGACTAATGTTGGAAGAGCTTAGAATTTTTGCCCAAAATTTAATTCAATAATTGTAAAGAACCTGCTGAAGATGATCGAAACAACGAGTAAAAATAAAACAATGTTAATCAAATGTTAATTTTTCTACGGTATATTTAAACTGAATTACAAAAGATCGCTTGAAAATACAAAAAATTTCACCTTCATTTTAAATAGAACCAGTTTTTTGTTTAATTATTTTTCTTGTGTGTTGCTGCTGACACGAGATTGCATCGAGAAAACCTGGGAATCGAAGCGTTTTAGATTAAAACGTTTTTTCTTCCAAATTCATGCCTTTTGCTTAGGTTTTGTGTAAGCTAAAGAGGTAAACAATAGATGAATACAATTTTCGTAGCTATAAAATCCTCTTGATTTGTCCCCAAACTGTGAGAAAAATGTTTATCTGACTGGTACAAGAATTCGGCTTTTCAAAGTTCTGATTTCGTTATTTTTTATTTGTACAATAAATCAGTGTAGAATATTTAAGGAAGGCCCATTATCTTCCATCTTATATAACAGCTCGTTATATAAGTTATAATAAAATTCAAATATAAGCAATCCGGCCCGCATTTTACCCACTTACATGTGTCGTAATAATAATAATAATTTGTTCCGCCCTCAGCAGCCGCATATTTACATTCCATTTTTCACCCATCCGAATCATCCGAATAATTGGCATCGTAAGATATTCAACTTGTACTTGAATATGTCACTCCGAATAACCCTAACAACCGTAAAAAATATATAAACGTCTGCGGAACTACCGGGTCGGATAATTTATGTAAGGGTAACATCGGGTTAGGCTGGGCTGTAAAGAGAAAGCGGTTTATCACCAAGATGCATTGCAAGTGTTCACGCAACTTGGGAGTAACTGATATACCTACGATATAACAAAATGAAGGATACTTAAAAGTACTGGAATGTGCCGAGGAATTAATTTACTCTCGACAATTAAACGGAGGAAATTCGCTTTTGTAACGCCGTTTCCCTTTAAACTGATGCACATTTTGCCGGAGACCGCGACGACTTTTTAGCTTCCGTGGTGCCTTCGATCGAATCGATGTTAAACTGGCATGATATACAAATTGCCGTTACGTAAAAACATGTTTTATCAATTAGAGTGCAACGACCTACCAAGACAGCTTTTCCATTAAACAATGGATTTTTGTTTGAAAGGGTTCTTTTTTAAATTACGAGTAATTAGTTTAATGTAGCAAGATACTTTTTCCGTTAGATTAAGAACTACCAAAGCAATTACAAAATTTCCCAAGCCCTTCCTTGTCTAAAATAAATAAAATTGAACCTTGTCGACAAACCTTACTCCTTATGGTTCAACCGGAAAGGTCATCAGTCATTATGTTTTCAGTTTATTACAGTACAGAACATTAATTCGTTGAAGTTGATCCACGATTAGTGTGTGATTAAATATCTCGGGAATAGAGGAAGGCTTATCAGTAGGTATAGGATTTCTATGCATTTGCATGTTTTTTCTGCTTATAGCAAACATATGCAGAGTTATATTTCTACATGTTTAAGCATATAAACGCATATTTAGGTGTTTTTTTATAAATGCATGCATATTTTAGCATTTTTGAACGATAGTGCATAGTTCACCACTTTTTGAGCGTTTTACATGCTTTAATTATGAAATTTCTAATATTTGTTTAAATAATTTTAGTATTTTAGACAACCAACCAAGGGCGGTTTGGTTGAGTCTAGGGGAAACCCATAATCTAAGACTATTGTTAAATACTAGGCTTTAAAATATTTTACTGCTTTAACCAACTGTGTACCTACTTGTTAATATTTTGTAAGAAAGAAAAAGTTTCAACTAAAATTTAAATACTTACATCCTGTGGTATTATGATAAATAGGTATTAGGAAATTCCAAAGACCCTTTGACAACTTACTGTTCATAGAAAAATTTACCTGTACTTTTGTTTCCTAATCTTTCAAATAAGACAGTTCAGAAAGGTTCAGATAAGAGGTGCTGTATTGTAAAGTGTGCGACGATAAAGTAAATGCAACAAAATGCTTTCAAGTTATACAACACGGTTCGACATCAAAAGTGCATATATTTATTAAAAATTGCATATTTCACGTTTTTATAGTGCATAAGTGCATGCATATTTCAGCATTTTTAAGTGCATATAATCCTATACCCACGTTATCAGAATTAATAACACGCAATAGTGATATAAGCGATTTTTTTTAACAAAACAGGAAAAAGCCTGAACCAACTACAATACGAAGGAAGATAGATTCAAAGCTTTTATACAATTACCAGAATATCTGTGACTGTGATGAACAAAAAGTTTGTAATTTAGCATTATGTAAATTGGTGGATTTTCATATATGAATAGAAAAGGTCTGCATGTTTCTGACAGAGGGGGGAGGTTGAAAGTATGAAAAATTCAAAAAAATATCATTCTATTAATGTAGATTAATGTGTGAAGGGAAAGGAACTAGCAACCACATGCGGGGATATTACTCAACAAACCCCTGCTTCCAAGAAGTAGACCTGGCGTGAGTAATAAGAAGGGGGTGTTATAGTGGCTGAAATACACGTGCCACCCCCTCCCCGTCCCATTTTTATACTCAACGCGGACCTGTCTGACGCGTGGCTTGTCAAGGTGATGGAAAACCTACATACACACGTCCGGACTTATAGTATCAATAAAATTTATTTAGATCGACAACGAATGACAGATAAAAATGCAATATTTTTTGCCTTTCATTGTCAATAAAGCGGCGGCAATCGAATAACTCCGGCGTCGCGCCTCGAGAGAATCCTTAACATTATTTTTTCTTATTCGTTTTCCCACTGACTCACTAAGAAAGCGTTAGAACGCTCCGAATTAATTGAAGGTTCCCGTTGCTCCTTTCCTTGGTTTCATAAAAAGGTAATTAACAATTAACAATTAAAATTGGTGTAACTGAATATTTAAGCGCTTCTAATTAACTTCCGGCAACAATTATCCGGGCTCTCACTCTACAAGTTCAGAGACCTACTAGTCTGTGGCCCCAAATAATTGGACACCGAAATGTTTGTATAGGCCTTCGGATAGACCTAGAGCCAGACTCTTGGTCCAACCTTTCTATCATTTCGCTTTTAACCCTTAAACCCCTCAAAATTACAGCCACCATTTTGTTCAAATATGATAATTCTTGGTGGATTTGGTGGTTAAACTTAACTGCTAATGCTATTTCGGACTTGAATTTGATGTGTACGCTATGTTGTCGTACCATGAACCCTATGCTACTTAAAATTGTCCTTTAGACACAGAATCACCTTTAAGTTTTCAACTATTATTAATGCCAACATTTTTTATTAATTAGGTACAAAAAAATATTGTTCTTTCTAAAGAGTAGGTATATAATTAATAGAGGTTGAATTCTTTGAAGTGTAAGCAAGGGAGATTTAGCTAAGGATAGGCGAATGGAATTTAGGTTATGAATATGGCCGAATAAACGAAATTTTCAAATTTTCTATCTATTATATCTATTGTAATCCAACATACAGAATTAGCAGCAACTGCACAGGCACTGCATTTCTGTCTATGTAGGTAATGTTCTCTTAAATTTTTCTGCGAAAACTTCAGGGAATTTCTGTAAATAAAGTTAGGAGAGACTGTGGTGTAATTTGGTGGAGGCGCCGGTCGTTGTTGATTACCTGAAACTAAAGGTACAGTAGTTTTAAGCTGAAAAAATGCTAGAAAAAAGCACTATCGAAGACTGTTATCATATAAGAAAGAAACTAAGAGAAAGGTTAGTCAATAACTGGTAACAGCACAGTTTGTACAGACGTGACAATTTTAGTTATCTGCAGTTTATTGTTTTTTTTAATAACAACACACCATCGAACCAACGTGAAACACAAGAAATCGGTAAAAATAAATTTCTCTCAAACTCATCGCGACAACTAACTGCATTTGTTAAAAGACGATTAGTAAAATTAAAAATCGAGTAGAAAATTTACATTTACTTCTCTTTATATCACTCTCTCTAGTATAAATTGGTCTGTTAGTTAATGGAAACCGCGTTGATAATCCTTCATTTCGTTCGAAATGGGTTGCGGTAACATCACGTTTATTGGAATTTCGGTTATTAGAAAAATCTGTATCCAGGCATTTAAGGGAATCGGTAGCGATTCGTTTGGAAGGAATTCGTTTTTCTGTATATTGAAAACGATATTTTTGGGAATTTCCTTTGTTTTTCTTTTATACGAGTTCAGTTTTCAGTATGTGTCTTTAGATTGGCCCAGCACCTTGCTATTAAGAATTCACGAAATGTTGATTAAGTATTGTAAAATATATTATGTAGTTGTATGTAAGCCCTCATTTATTTAATTTTGCTGTATTTTAATGCTGACTGTATTTTTCAGGTGAGTTCTTGCTTTTAACAAGACCCTTTCAAAGCGTTCTATCATCAAAGTAGTAAGTTTACCTTAGCAAAAAGCATGTTATTCAATTTAGTTTCTAACAGATTTGGATTGAGCTTCCTTTCGAAGGTTTAAAAAAATTAAAATTTGGCTTTATCCGCTCAAACAGAAGTGAACTTTCTTAGATTTTTAATAAAAATAGCTCTAGAAAATACAAAAATTCTGCGTGAAAGTTCTAGAGAGTATTATTTTGCAATATCCAGCCCAACATAGAAGTCGTAAGGTTTTAAACAAGTCTGCCTTGAATGTAGGCTTTCGCGGACGATAATCCTATCTTCTCCTTTCGTGAGATTTCACATTGAGTTGGCGTTTGTCTCTGTATGTATAAAGAGCTCACCATTCTAGACTCTTTGAGCATGGACGATGGAGCTTTTCCCTCATGTTACATTTTACATGACTGCTACGTTCGATAGTTGTTAGTTAGTGTCCGGGTCTTTGAAGTTCGCCATTTTACAAAACTGGCCGGTCATTATGATCATCAAATGTATATTGAGGCAAGTTTAATTTGCGGTTCGGCGACCTGACTCATTTTATGTATGTTATTAATGATTTTATGGTTATTAAAATAAAACGTTGCGGTTAAAGTCGGCACGCGAATCGTTGATAACATGAGGGGGTCGTTTTCCCTACTTGTCACCAACTGCTACCTCGAGCTACCATTCCCATAACTTTGCCGTTTGTAAAACTCGATTCTTTTGTTGTAAACGCGATTTGCGAATGCGTTCGGTGAAAGGAAACTCCCGTTTAAATATTAATTTACTCTTTCCTTCTCCATGTACACATAAAAGCTGCTGATGTAAAATTCAGTTCGCTTTTACGCAGTTTTTATTTAAAATAACTGCAGATACAGCACGACTAGAATTTTTACGGAGGGTTTAATTTATATTTTAACGAAAATATCGGACGGTACGCCCTTCTTTATTTTTTTTTGTTACGAAACGTGTGGGAAATTAAATAACATTTACGTATGTATATTACCAGAGAGCAACAGACTCATTAAATCAAAGCATAATTATCGTGCGTGGAGCAAAAGTTTAATTCATAAAAATAAGGATACATTCAGTTATGCTTTATTTTCCTTGTAAACATGCAGACATTATCCATAAAGCATGATTCACATATAACTGGCATCCACAGACCAGCACAGACATGGACAGGACCGACAAAATATTAAACAATGAAATTATATTACGAAATTCATATTGGGCCGCCCGACATCGTACAGACACGCACAGTGCAGACCAGCGTCATTATAAATGATTGTAGTCGAAGTAGGGCATAAATCTAAATGTAAAATTTCTTGTTTTTGCTTCACAAACAGAATGATTCAAATTATATTGGATATGCACTGTTCTACACACAAGTGTTAAATTGGTTGCATAACGAGTCAATATTTATGTAAAAAAGGTAAAATCATTTTTAAGTGAAATAAAAATTTTCCTACCATAATTTTCGTTTAAAGAATGATCGATACAAACCCGAGACATATCTACACTAGACTCTGATTATTGAACTCATTGTTAATCCATAGTTAATAATGTATTCATATTACTAAAAAACACACACAAAGATAATCCAAAACTTATTTAATAATGATTATTTATGTTTATTTACAATAGATGTTATTTTATAGGGTGTCATGTGCAACTTCCTTTTAAGAATTTTCTGACAAGTGCTGTATGGTTTACCAGATTGTGCAGACAATCTTGACAAAGATTTTTTAAATTTAACAACTTCTTCATTAACCTGAGATCTTCCTGACGACTTCCCTTTGTAAAAATTCCCAGTATTATCCAATCTGTCCACAACTCTCCGAATATGAGCCATTAAAGATTCCTCTTCAATATCTATGCCTGGAAACGCAACGAGATATGTATGCATTTTTGCTTGCTTGAACAGAATGTACCCATTGCCCGTCTTCATTTAGTACACCGTTTCGATAGTAAGATTTAATAATAAAGGTGTTCCGTTCTAAAGAGTACACCATTATGCAAATTTAAACTTAAAATATTGCTTTTTATTTAATAAAATTTCTATGACTGCCTTTAATTACACTTACGTATTAACACTCTGAAATCAGCAGTAGACTTAATAAAGACTGATTTTATTTACGTAGACTTTTAAGGGAGGGCGAAATCAACAGGCAAACTAACACAAAATGCAATTATTCAAAAACACAGTAAATACAATAAATGACATACTAGTGACAATTGACAGTTCACTTGGAAAATAAAAATCACTACAAAAATCCCTGCACTATAATTATTAGGGCATCCAAAATTACCGAGATTTTCTTTTACCGGTAAACGGTAAATATTTTAAGTGAAAACCGGTTAACCGGTAAATTACCGGTAATTTTTTTTTAATTGAAAATTTCGTGTGATAGTACTACTACTCAGGGCCGCAGAAAAAAAAATTCGGGCCCGTGACAAGTCTGTGGTCCAGGGCCCACTTAAAAAAGTGCATCACTTTTGTTTAATAAAAAAATAAAACATTAAACATTTCGTCGGGGCCCGATGGTAGGGCCCTTTTCGATGCCGGGCGCGCTACAAAAGTCTTTTAGATGTCACCTCCTCGCGGCGGCCCTGCATATTACTACTTATTAGCAAGCAATATTTTTATAGTATGTGCAAAGGGGCAATTAACAATAACCCATTAAGTTTTAATACAAGTTTAACACATTGTTGGATTATTAATAGTTAGTTTTTTTGTGTTTGTTGTTATCTTTTACTTTTATTATTATGAATATTATGATATTAATAATTAATTCGCTCGTTGGACCAACAACATTTACTTTTTATTATTTTCCTTCCAAGGGTTGCCTTGAACCGCCAATTTTTTATTTTGGAGTTTGTTTGGGTTTCCGGGGTAAAAATTAATAATTAATTGAAAAAAAACTCACATTACGTGTCAATTTAAAAAACGCATAACAAAATCGTTGAAATTCGCATTGGAACCGCCAATTTAATCGTTTAATAAACGCTTCAAAATAAAACGCTAGCTCGGGTGTGTGAAAAAATATAAAATTAAACGCAAGATAGAACATTAACCTATGGCCATTGGAATTGGCGCAAAACCATCCCCTGCAGGAGCTGAGTGACGCTGTTTTCAATTTCAATCAAGGTGAGTCGAGGCAAATCCTATTTATCAAACATTCATATTGAGAAAAAATTATTATTTGTCACGCGTACATTTTTTTGGTCCTTCGACGTCGGATTGTTTGTTTGATATCTGTTATCATATGAATGCCTTTGTTCTTACCTTTTAATTATTGAAACGGTGTAGTGGTCAATTCTACTACTGGTATTACAGCGCATTCAATTTTGGCAGTGGACATTGGCTGAATTGGTTATCCAATTTATATTTTACCCATTATTTATATTTGTTTAAACATATTGTTATATTGCATACAATAGTTTCGCTAAACGCACGCACGTCATTGTGACGTTTGAGGGTAAAATAGATTATTTGGTTACGTCAATTTTGACATTTTTGTCATCTCAGTTTTTTCAATTCGCATCGTTTTTGAATTTTTTTAAATTCAAAAATGCCACCTAAAGTTAACGCTAAATTTGCTGAAGCTTACGCTTTTCGAAATGCTTTAATTAATAAAATAAAAGAAACGCTAGATATCGCAAGAATGGCACAAAACGATAATTCGTTTATTCCACTATTTAAGAGACGCTATCAAACAACAGATGATATTTACGCAAAATTGGAAACCTCTCACAATCAGGTAATATCGCTTATAGCTGCACAAGAAAACCCTGATTTTCAAGCAGAAGACGAGGTAAGGAAGGAATTCGATGCTATGTATTTTGAAATAGGAGTTCTTTATGACCAAACATTACCTGTTGATATACCGTCTTCAAACAATTCATCCCATGTTATAAAGGAATTTTCAAATGTTCGATTACCTAAAATTAATTTAAGAAATTTCGATGGTAAATTAGAATTATGGTCGCCATTTATTCAATTATTTAATACCACAATTCACAACGCTTCACATTTATCGAATACAGAAAAATTTCAATATTTAATTAGCTGCCTTTCTGGTGAACCCTTAAATTTAGTAAAGACCTTAGATTTATCAGATGATAACTATATAATCGCTTATCAAAATCTAGTCAATAGATATGACAATAAAAGGAAGTTAGCTACACGTTATTGGGAAGGAATGATTTCGTTACCTCAACTAAAAGAAGAATCGTCTAAAGGGTTACGCGATTTGATTGATAAATTCCGGGAAAATGTAGCAGCATTACGTGCTTTAAAATTCGCTGATTCTCTGGAAGATTTCATGCTGCTAAATCTCCTTTTGGAAAAATTAGACCCAAACACACGAAGATTGTTCGAATCGGAAATCCGTGATTTAAGGCAGGAAATCCCAACGTTTGGGATGTTAGAAGATTTCATCGAAGGTCAAAGTTTGGTATTAGATCAGTGTAAACCGAAATGCTCTAATTTTAAGCAAAATAATTATTCTAAACGCACGTTCCATGTTACAACGGAACATACATCACCAGATAAATGTTTTATCTGTAGTAAAACACATTTAACTTACTCGTGCCCACAATTAGTAGAGAAACTACCTACGCAACGCTACGAATTGGTAAAATCCAAAAAATTATGCATTAATTGCCTTAGTGGTTTTCACACCACCAAAACCTGTAAGTCAAAATCACGTTGTCGAAAATGCAATAAAAACCATCACAGTTTGTTACATTTTGAATCTTCCGCTACGCAATCTAATCGTAATGATGAACCTTTTAACGCTGTACGATTAGAACCTACAAATGCTGTAAGTAACACACTCGAAAATTCAAACGCTACGATTTCTTCAGTAACGGCTCTAGTTAGTGCCACATCTAATAAATTAGTGTTGTTGTCAACAGCACTGATAGATATTCGTGACGAATCCGGATATCCACACGCAATAAGAGCAATCCTCGATGGAGGTAGTGAGGGCAGTTTTATAACTGCTGCTTGTGCTCAACGCTTAGGATTACGTGTTAAATTCAACCGCATTCAAATTCAAGGAATAGGTTCATCATCCGCTCTTCTATCTTCTGGAACGGTTAGTTGCTGCCTATACCCGCATGATGAGTTACAACCATCATATTTGATTGATGCTCACGTCATTGCATCTATTTCGCATAATATTCCAGCCTTTCCAATAGATTCTTCTACGTGGACACATATTACAGGCTTACGCTTAGCAGATCCACAATTTTGTATCCCAGCAAAAGTAGATCTTTTACTAGGTGCTGATATTTATACGCAATTATTACGTCCAGGCTTAATACTGGGATCAAATAATACGCCCTCAGCTATAAATACTATTTTCGGATGGGTTTTATCTGGTCAGGCATGTGCTAACCAACCAACCCATTTGAACTCTTTTTTTACTGCGCTTTCTAATGAACCTTTAGAATCAACGCTAAAGAAATTTTGGGAAATTGAAGAAGTTAGCGTTGAAATTCCTCCTTCTCCAGATGACGTTATGGGCGAAAAATTGTACAAACAATCAGTATCTCGCGAACTTAATGGTAGATATAGTGTTGCGTTGCCTTTTAAATCAATTCACAGACCCGAGTTTCCCAATTCTCGCTCTGTCGCTTTACGTCGCTTTTATTGTTTAGAAAATAGATTTTCACGCGATGAATCTCTTCGAATTCGTTATTCAGAATTCATGAAAGATTACCTTGATAGTGGACATATGTCCATTGCAAAGGAACCCATTACATCATCTGAATGTTATTATATACCGCATCATTGTGTTTTTAAACCAGATAGTACTACAACGAAATTGCGTGTAGTCTTCGACGCCTCAGCTAAATCAGCAAACGATAATTCACTTAATGATTGTTTGTATTCTGGTCCAAAATTACTACCACACATTGCAGATATATTACTAAAGTTCAGATCGCATAGAATTGTCTTTATCGCTGACATAAAACAAATGTATCGGCAAATATTAATCGCACCCGCTTTCAGAAATTATCAACGAATTTTATGGAGGTTTTCGCCACATGAGCCGATCGAAGAATATGTCTTAAATACTGTTACCTACGGGGTTTCTTCTGCCCCATTTTTAGCAATAAGAACGCTTCATCAATTAGCTGAAGACGAACAGCTAAATTTTCCCCAAGCCGCTGCACTTTTAAAACAAGATGTTTACGTTGATGACGTTGTTTCTGGTTGTAATACGCTGTTACAAGCACAAATTCTCCAAAGGGAATTAATCGAACTTCTAAGAAGAGGTGGTTTTTTACTACGCAAATGGGCAAGTAATGTACCCGAATTGCTGTCCGGGTTGGATTCCAGTTTGTGTCAAGAAGGTCTTTCGTTTGATAGTGAATCCGAATCCACCATCAAACTTCTAGGCTTACAGTGGCTTCCATCGCTTGATGTATTTTCTTTTAAAGTTGATACTATCAATCACACTTGTACTAAACGACAGATATTGTCCGAAATCGCAAGAATATTTGACCCACTTGGTTTTCTTGCCCCATTAATCTTTTTTTGCAAGCGATTAATTCAACATCTTTGGTGTTTAGGTTTAGATTGGGATGCTATCCCGCCAGATGAAGTAGTTGATCGCTGGAATTGTTACCGCCAGCAGCTTTTTTTAATTAGTAACATTCGTTTAAATCGCTACGTTTTTTCGCCAGATTACTCAAGCATTGAGTTACACGGATTCTGCGATTCATCGGAAGCAGGATATGCAGCCGTTGTTTATTTTCGTATCATTGATAATTCTAATACCGTTTCTGTTAAATTTGTAACAGCCAAAACTAAGGTTGCGCCATTAAAAAAACGGTCTTTGCCACAATTGGAATTGTGCGGAGCCTATCTCCTCTCCAATCTTATAGATACCATTGTTCAAATATACTCTGAAAAAATTAATAAAATTTTCGCTTGGACTGATTCCACAGTTGTTTTGGCTTGGTTACGTTCATCTCCACATCGTTGGAAAACGTTTGTTTCAAATAGGGTTAGCCATATTCAAGAACGCGTGCCACCTTCCTCGTGGCGTCATGTACGATCGGTGCATAATCCCGCTGATTGCGCATCTCGTGGTTTATTACCCCAGGAACTAATTTACCATCCTTTATGGTGGGCGGGGCCTCCTTGGCTTAAGGCTTCACCTAATTCTTGGCCCACGCAACAAGTCAATCAGTTAGATATTGAAAACGTAGTTACTGAGGAAGAAAGAAAGGTTAGGGCTTTTATTGTCCAAGATGACAATCTGAAGCCTTGGAATGAGTTATTAACCAAATATTCTTCGCTGAATAAAATTTTGCGCATAGTCACGTACATTTGTCGTTTTACTAAAAAACTTAGGAATGTGCATCAACCCATGTCAGATACAATCACATCTTCTGAATTACACAATTCCTTATATTAGTTAAATTAGTTCAGCAACAGATATTTCACGCTGACATAAATAGTTTAAGACAACACAAATTATTGTCACACCCACTACGCAAACTAAATCCCTTCTTGGATCAACAAGATATCCTCAGGGTGGGCGGTCGATTATGTCATTCTGCATTATCATTTGAAGAAAAACATCCCGCACTTCTTCCTCAATCCCATAGATTAACTGTTTTGATTATAGAAGACGCTCATAGGAAACATCTTCACCCTGGTCTCAACACGCTTCTTTATTTAATTCGACAAAATTTCTGGATTTTGTCCGCAAATCGAGCAATTCGTCGATGTTTATCACGCTGTTATCGATGTTTCCGTACAAAACCGCAGTCACTGCAACCACCTATGGGAGATTTACCCGCAGTTCGAGTACAGCAAATCAAGGCATTTAACTCTGTAGGCATTGATTTTGGTGGCCCATTTACAATAACAATGCGAAAAGTTCGAGGAGCAAAAACGCACAAGGCATACATTTGCCTATTTGTATGCTTGACAACTAAAGCCCTTCATCTTGAGCTGGTCTCGGAACTTTCGACAGCGGCCTTTCTTGCCGCATTGCGTCGCTTCATTGCTCGCCGTGGTCGATGTGCTTTAATAATGAGTGACTGTGGAACAAATTTTATTGGAGCTGCACGCATAATATCTAATTGTTTCAAGAGCGCTGTGGAGGAAGAAGGTATTACATGGAAATTTAATCCGCCAACTGCTCCACATTTTGGTGGTATATGGGAGGCTGGGATTAAATCTGTTAAAACTCACCTCAAACGCGTACTAGGGGAACAAATTTTAACATTTGAAGAATTTTCTACAATATTAGCACAAATAGAAGCTTTACTCAATTCGCGACCACTGTGCCCCCTTAGTAGTGACCCAAATGATTTAGAGGTTTTGACGCCTGGTCATTATTTAACTTTAGCTCCTTTAACATGCATACCTGAACCCGACCTGTTAACTATCAACATGAATAGATTAACTCGCTGGGAGCTGCTTCAACGTATGCACCAACATTTTTGGAAAAGATGGCATCATGAATATTTGCATACTTTACAACAGCGCTGTAAATGGGTTGCCAATTGTCCACCTCTTGATCAAGGAACCATGGTCTTAATAAAAGACGATCTTTCCCCTCCTATGCGTTGGCGTCTGGGTCGTGTGATTCAACTCCACCCAGATCCAAAAGGCATATCTCGCGTCGCGACAATTAAAACCGTTCAGGGTACCCTCAAACGTCCTTTAGTAAAGTTATGTCCATTGCCAAATCAATAATGCATTGTAAAATACTTGTATTTTGGTGGGCGGTATGTTGGATTATTAATAGTTAGTTTTTTTGTGTTTGTTGTTATCTTTTACTTTTATTATTATGAATATTATGATATTAATAATTAATTCGCTCGTTGGACCAACAACATTTACTTTTTATTATTTTCCTTCCAAGGGTTGCCTTGAACCGCCAATTTTTTATTTTGGAGTTTGTTTGGGTTTCCGGGGTAAAAATTAATAATTAATTGAAAAAAAACTCACATTACGTGTCAATTTAAAAAACGCATAACAAAATCGTTGAAATTCGCATTGGAACCGCCAATTTAATCGTTTAATAAACGCTTCAAAATAAAACGCTAGCTCGGGTGTGTGAAAAAATATAAAATTAAACGCAAGATAGAACATTAACCTATGGCCATTGGAATTGGCGCAAAACCATCACCTGCAGGAGCTGAGTGACGCTGTTTTCAATTTCAATCAAGGTGAGTCGAGGCAAATCCTATTTATCAAACATTCATATTGAGAAAAAATTATTATTTGTCACGCGTACACACATTAACAAAAAAATAATAAACATATAGGTACCTTATTTCTTAATAAACAAAGCAAAATTCATTCAAAGAGATAATAATTAACAATAACATTAAATTGTAATAAATTTTTTCAAAATTATACTTAACAATAACAAATACAAAATAATATTAATACATTAACAAAACAATAATCAATTCTTAAAGTAATAGACCAGACTCGGCAAAACACTTTTTAACCTATTCTTTCTCAGAATTAAAATTACTGAAATTACCGGTATTTGTTGTCAAAATTTACCGGTAAATTCGGTAATCATATTGGCCGGTAAAACCGGTTAACCGTTTACCGGTAATGGAACCCGTAATAATTATGTTTGTATAAAGCGGCAAAATTTCATTCCAACGGGCACTGCGTGCTTTGACTACAATCAGTTATAATGACGCTGTATAATTTCATTGTGTAATATTTTGTCGATCGTGTCCATGTCCGTGCTGGTCTGTGGATGTCGGTTATATGTGAATCATGCTTAATGCAGTATCTAACGTTTTTATTGCGCTTAAGCTTTGGTTTCCTAGGAAGCGGTGCCGCCATTTAACGGCCGTAAAAATACGGTGGGTGACGTCAGAAAAACGGCGAAAAAATACGGCCGTTGCGAATTATTCCGAACTGTTATGTCTATTTTGACTGGACTATATACACAAGACACACCGCCAAAAAACGTTGCTGAACTGATTCGTACCGTACTGGCCCACCGCTTCAGATGAGACGGCACCGCTCTATTACGTTGGGTGTGCGCTACCGCTCTTTTGGAAAACACTTCGCTTAAAAAACACGACACCGTTTTTCGTGACGTCACCCACCGTACTTTTACGGCCGCTAAATGACGGCACCGCTTCCTAGGAAACCAAAGCTTTAGTGTGCGATTAAATAATTTTTCTCGTTTGGCGCCTCCACCATTTTTTTATATTGTGAGTTGTTCTTTGTACAGTAGGTACAATAAGTAATTCATTTTGTGATTACTAAGCGATTTAATTTAGACTCCATACGGTTTTATTAGAAATTATTATCTTGCAAGAAGAGAAGCCTTTTTAGTAGTTTTGTAAATAAATAACTTTGGAGAACAAAGTCTGCTAAAGTTTCCTGACAGTATCGATCCCGAGTTCCAATAATGTGATTTTCTTGCCAGCATGTTTGTAAATAATTATAAAATTCAAAGGTGAATTTGAAAATTGGAAATCAACACCATTTTGTTCGTGTTCGTGTAATATCAAAGCAATATAATTTTTCCTCTCTACCACTTTTTTTTATGAAACCCTTTTTGCTTGTTTAGATTTTGTTCGAACTCGGCTGTTTTTAAATTCAAAATAAAATATATTTTTGATCTCGTTCAGAAATCACTTGTAATCGGGATTTAAATTACTGTGAAGTATTGAAGTTTTCCCCTTTGTAATTTGAGTACGTATCGTTTGTGTTTGGCAGATACTTTTTTCCGATCAATAATATTTTTTTAAATTTCTTAAGAGTTACAAAGGCCCATGTATCAAATTTCATATCCTTTTTTTGTTTAAAAAAGGCATCCTTAAAATAAACAACTCTTAAATTGGTGGTGCAATATCGCCGCGGAATCTTTTACTATATGCGGCCCTTTAACATTTAAAATATTTTTATTCACAATCATTATAGTAATATGTCGATTCCTAACCTTTTAGAGGTGGGGAAATACGTCATTCCTAACTGTAATGACAATCTCTTGGGTGGAAAATAACAGAAAACACTTCCCACCCACGGGCGGGAAATGTTTATGTACGGTTGCCTAGCGACACTGTCATAGATCTATATGTTAAAGTAGGCTAAAATAAATTATAATAGAGCTGTCAAAAAATATTAATAAAATTAATTTAAAATTCAATGATTAATAATTGTGAATAAAATAGTCTCATACATAAGCCCCCGGCTGTAATGAAACATTTCCCACCTCGGATGTAATGTACTATTACGGCCCCCTAGTTTGTAAAAGCAAAGCAATTATTGAAATTGATTCTTCTTTCGAGTGGTCCACCCAATCTCGTTCAGGCCAAGCAGGCCGCTGCTTAACTTTCTAAATGTCAGTATTACTCGCTCTGCCGTACTGCCGATACCGATTTGAAATTGATATATGGCAATAAATATTACCATAGATTTGTGTCCGAAAGAAAAAAAAAATTATAAAGATTCTAAAATTCCGAAAGCTACGCCCATTGTGAGGCTACCACCTACAATTTCAAAACCGCTCCGCGCAGAAGCCGTAAAAATAAGACGTTGTTTAATAATTTTTGGTTATGCAACCCATTTAACACTTCTTAGAAAACGATTAGGTGTTTAACTCTAATTGTTGTAAACTTATTAAAGACATTTGTTGGTTTGTTATGGGTTAAAAGCTCAACTAAACTATATAAATATGTACCACACCTAAGTTACAATTTGATAGATGAATGTTAGTTAATTAATTAAATTATTAATTCTTTAATTTAATTTAATTCCCTTAAATTTATAAATTTACACTTTTTTAACTTTTTTTCTTATTTCTTTAAATTGTTTTTCTTCATTTTAACGTTGAAAATGATCTGAAAATGTCTCTGAAAGGTTCATATTCAACACAGCTGCAAAATTACTGCCAAAAGGTCTGAAATTTCCGCACTCATACTCGTAACTATTGCTTAATTTTTATATCTCTTCAGTTTGGAATAAAATAAAAAGAGAATAACATACGTCTACGACCACAGGTATAGTAAAATAATAGAAAAAATATATGACAACGTTACTATGCAAATAAAACTCCATGATAACACCGAAAAAATAAAAGTACAAAGAGGCTTCAGACAGGGAGATGTAATATCCCCAAAACTATTGTTAATTACTCTAGAGAACGTCTTTAAAAATCTAATATGGGAGACGAAAGGCATGCTGATAGAAGTACAGAGACTGAACCATCTATGCTTTGCGGATGATATAGTAGTAATATCCCAAAGCAGGGAGGAATTGCAGACGATGCTAAACGAACTCCAGAAGGAATCCGGAAAGATAGGACTACAAATGAATATGGATAAGACCAAAGTCTGCACAAACGACAAAAACGACCAACAAGATGTGATAGTAGCCGATAAAGTTATAGAAAAAATAGAAAATTACATATATCTGGGACAAGTACTTGTAATGACAGGAGAAAATCAAACAGCGGAAACGGAGAGAAGAATTAAATTATCCTGGGCCAGCGTACGGAAAAGTCAGAGATATTATGGCAGCGAACATTCAACTACACTTAAAAACAAAAATGTACAGTGAATGTATACTGCCAGTGACGACATATGCCTGTGAAACTTGGACCTTCACCCAGAAAAACATAAACAAGCTACGTGTTCACCAACGAGCAGTTGGGCGCCGAATATTAAATATTTCCCTGAGAGACCACAAAACTAACAGGTGGATCAGACATAAGACCAAGGTGGATGATATTATCCAACGAATGCCCACCCTTAAATGGAACTGGGGGTGGGACACGCCGCAAGGAAGCAAGAGGGATGGTGCACCAAAGTCATCAAATGGCGACCCTGGAGGGAACACCGGAATAGAGGTAGGCCCCTCCAACGTTGGGCAGACGATACCATAAAACAAGCTGGAATTCTATGGTATAGAAAATCAGAAGACCGAAACGAATGGCGTAATATGAGAGAGGCGTATACTCGAAAATGGGTAGAAGAGGGCTCATAAAGAAAGAAGAAGAAGAACATGCGTATATTAAATTTTTGGTATGCCACTGGCCTAATGGCCTTATAAATAACCCCCTCCCCCGCCTGATATGGAAAGTATAAAGCTAAATCGTGCTAATCATACAACAAAAGCTTTGCTTCAAATTTTAGAAGTGATTGTATCGAACTCGATGTTACACATTATAAATCTTCAATAGTCTCTCAAATTAACTAAACACTTTTTAAGTAAATTTTGTATCAGCAGATAGAAACGAAGGAATTATTCATATGAAAGAAGAAATAAATTTAAATATGCAGACAGGGAGTATAGATCATGGAGTACGTTTTCATTAAGAAAAGATTTAAATCCCTCAAAATTTGAAAATTTCAGTTGATTCTTTTTCTGGTTTGAGTAAATTGAATCTGGTATCTTGTAAAGCGTCAAGTATTTGTCTACATATAAGTATGTGATTTTTATTGCTATTATCTTATTATAGTAAAGTTACAAATGTATAAGTAGGAAATGACTTTACCCAGAGGCTTTACAAGACTCTAATTCGTTTTTAGTTAAGTGGAATATTCGATACGAAACGGAAAGAATAGTAAAACATTTTTTATTACTAACTATTCTATACATATATGACCAACCCTTGTAATATTGTAAAGCTTTACATTGTTTGGCGCGCTCCGCCAGCGGCTCCAGAGCACGCTTGAAATCGGCTGCTGGAATACTTCGTAGTTCCTTCGTTACGTTTAGTTGGATCGTCTTGATATCCTCGAATCGCTCTCCTTTTAGCTTCAATTTCAGCTTTGGAAACAAAAAGTAATCTGCTGGTGTCAAGTCCGACGAGAACGGGGGATGATGCAGCATAGTAACACTTTGTTTTGCTAAAAACTGATGAATTCCCCTGCATTGTGAGACGGGGCGTTATCGTGCAGCAAGGACCAAATCGATGTTCAATTGCTCTGATCGTTAACCGATGATCGTCTTTCAACGTAGGGCCGACAGCTTCGATGTTCGCCTGAGTTCGGCTGGTGCGAGGATACCCCGTTCTTTCGTCGTCGTGCATATCCTCACTACCATCTCGAAATTGATCAAACATTCGACCAAGACAAACACTTTTCACCATATGTGTTCTGCAGCATTTAATAACTTTCGCCTCAGTTTTAGTACTTTTAAAACAAAACTTGATGGCACACCCCTGTTTCAAATATTATTCGATTACAACCGCAAATATGTTACACATGACACACAAAATGTTGTATCTTGGAGGGAACTCAACAGAAACTAATGCAACTAGGCAAATCCCATTCAGAAGGCTTTGGACTGTATGTTTTCCTTTGTTGCACATAAATAGCGCCACTTATGACGTTTCTATTACAGCAGTCCTAAAACTTTTTAGCCACACTGTGTATGTTAAAATTCTCCAGTATGTTTAAGTATTTTTTCAAAATATTTCTTGTGCCATGTAATAAAATATGAACATTATAATAATAAATAATAATTACTTTTTTCAAATATAGAGTGAGAAATTGGACTAACCTTTTAAAAGAGCAAAATAGGTTGTAATAGCTACTAAACAAAAGAAAATAAAAGAATCACAATATATGTGAAAAAAATCACTTCTTCTAAAAACGTTTTATTGTAAAACAAACCAAAATGTTACCGCAAATATAGGTTGCTATATAACATAATTAGATAATTGTTTTTATTCATTTACATCAGTAAGGGAACGTTATTTACGGACTACCCTGTACATATAGTTTTATTTTTAATTTGAATTTTAAATATATTTACTGTAAACTCTGTATTGAAATATATTTTACACGAGCCTTTGTTCATAAAAAATTTATTTTACAAAGCACAGAAAAATAAATTTTCACAATTTTTCTCTATCTATACACTTTTCCCAACGGATTAGTAGTTTTTCATCCCGTTTTCGTAGAAAGAAGCAGGACGGCTGTCTAACCAGGTGCGCACAAACGCCGCCACTTGTTCGTCGGTCTCGAATCGCTCGCCGCCTAGTAGTGACTCTTTGAGGGGCCCAAACGTGTGGAAATCGATCGCAAGGAGACAAATCTGGACTGTAGGGAGGGTGTTCAAGTACAGTCCAGTTCATTGCGGCGATTTTTGCGTGCGTTAAAGCTGCAATGTGAGACCTGGTGTTGTCATGGAGGAGCTATACTCCTTTTCCGGCGATAAGCAAGGAAGCTGCAGACAAGCGAGTTTATGTCTTCATTGGGGTTGCTTCCCCTTTGCGCCGCCACTCCATGCTAACTCGTTTTGATGTAGGGATGCACCCATGTTTCATCTCAGGTCACAATTTTGCGCAAAAAATTCTCCCATTCCTCTTGAAAACGAGTAAAAAGCACCTGAGAGATGCGAACTCGAGCAGCTTTCTGATCTTTACTCGGCAACCTTGAGACCCAACGAGCTGAAATTCTTCGGAATCCCAGCTTCTTTTTAATGATCATTTGAACACTCCCATAGCTGATACCGAGTTTTACAGAAATTGTAAGCACCTTGGACAACTTTCCCGCTCACAATTCAAAAGGGCTCGTTTATATTTGATCCACCCTCGTATTTACTACTACAGGTTCTAATTTTCAAATTTTACATATGCGTATGAAACGAATAGAAAATTTTGAAACTTGTTAGAAACAACAAATGTGCAGTGGTTTAAATCACTCTAAACACAAATACTTGTGATATAAAAATAAAATAAAAGTAATCAAAACATTTAAGCCAAATTTATATGGTCGCATAACTTTTGAATTTAATTTAATTTAATTTTTGTTTGTAAATATAAATATTAAATTTTCACAGCAAAAGTTATTATCTTGAAATTTATAAATTTTCATCATCCGGCAATTTTCGTTTTATAAAAATATTCATTTTTAGTTTAGACACAGTAAATATCATTAACTGTAATTTTAGAAACTCGGAACATGTTTACGAAGGATTGATAAGATTAGTGTCGACTAACATCATGACGAGCTTGTCCACTATCCTGGGACCTCCTCTATCTTTCTCTTTCCGCAAAATTGACAATTTTTTAATTTTCTGGAATTCGCTGCATTTTTGATATTTAAATTTTATATAAAATCGTGCAGAATTGTTATTTCCAGTGTATGAAGCGTTTTCAAGTCTTTATGCAAGTTTGTTCCTTAAATAATCGTGATTCGTTTTTTAAAAGTTTTGAGGATAACGGCACTTGTAATTCAGCTAACATCACCAAATTGTTTTATACCCTGGGCCTACCTTCAAAAAATCAGTGTATCAAATTTTAGAAAAATGTGTTGCCTCTGTCTCAAGCAATGTTTTTTTTAATTACGTAAAATTATATCAAAATATTTTTTTTTAATATATGTATTCTATTGTATGTATTAGCAATCTGTACATTTACAATAAGCAAAACATATGACAGAAGGTATTTAGTGACGTTAACAATGACATGAGTGTAAATCCAATGATTTACACTGATATCAAAATATGTAAGTATAAAACTTAATTTCTGTAACTAAAAAATACCCGAGTAACAGCAATTTTTTTATGCACTTTATTTTGGCTGGTACCCTATCCTTAAGAATTTAGAACATACAAAAATAACCGTTGAAGTAGTTTTCGCGATCGATAAACTATAAAAATGTAGAAAGTACACGATGGATGATGGATTAGGTAAAGTGACAGGTAACTAAGATTATACATTACCAAATGTAAAAGGGTGTAGCAGTTCGCATATGGGTAGTACTTACACAAATGGAATTTTTACGAGCCACTGCATCAGTGCTCCGAATGTAACTGCCCGAGTAATTTTCTGCGTACCAACAACTTGACGAATGACATTCATTTTCTTGAGCTAACGCTTAAGGTGGTTCTTTACACAGGTCAGAAATCCTTAAAAATTCACGAATTTTATAATAATTTTACTGCTCAAATTTAATAAATGAAGAGGTTATCGAACTCTTAAACTATCTAATACGTTATTCTAAATTACGCTACGAGGCTATTTTTTTAAATTACCAATTAATTTAATGGTAGTTAATTAATTTGTTGAAATGAAATCTATGAAATTACAAATAAACTGCTATTTTTATAAGGGTTTTATTTGGACCTTCATGTTAAGCAACTGATTCTCTACTACGCTATGAAGCTAATTTTCGTAAAAGATAATTATTAATTAAAATATCTTAATTAGAAAGATCTGGAAGTAGGCAACACACCTTACAATGTAAAAATTCTCAAGTTAGAAATTTGTAGTCAAGGCAAGGAGATTATAGGATTAACACGTTCCAGCAGGTAAGAATCCCTTTTGTTTAAATACATTATCTGGGGTTTTCCAAAATATTTTTCAACTTCAGTTTTAGTTTTAGCATATATTATGTATTCTGTGCTTTAGTATGTAGGTTTGTCTTTTGGAGATTTTAGATGTTTGATATTTTAGAAATACTATACTTTTTCAATATGCGAAATACAAGGAATTAAATTAGGTTTCAATGCTTATGTTAATGTTAATTCTAGTTATTGGAAAAAAATTATGATTATGTGACACTTATGAACCATAATTACTACTATACAGGGTGTCAACGAAAATTATGTTATTATTTTTTAAAATTGAAAAACGATACTTACAGAGATGAACATAAAGGAAAAATGTCATTCATGAGCCTCAAACCAATTTTGTTGCACTTCCAGTTTCACCGGGAACAACCTAAACTTTTAATTTTCGAATGTAATACCTAATATATTTTTACAATTTCTGAATTAGCAGAAAGTTTTGAATTAGAATCATCAACATCAACTAAATATATAAATCTTGTCGGTTATATATTTAACTTCTATCAAAGACAAACGCAAAAGTTACAATTAATTTATGTTAAACGAATACAAAAGAATATTGTTCGAAACACGAGCGCTGTCACTTGTTAGGTACTCGGCTTTTTTTTTTTAAATTTTGGCGTGATTTGACAGCGCACTTCTATCGAAAATAACTATTTTGGGTGTAAGTAATTTTCTTCGATAGAGTAGTTTGCTAGATTATTAGAATAGTAGGATTTTTTAAACCAACAATACCAAAGTCTTGAAAAACGCATTAGTTTTGTTGATAAAGATCAATAAGCCTTTTTCAGTAGTAAAATAAAATGAAACAGAACTGCATAACAAAACAGGCACAAAAATGTAGTAGGTAGTATTTAATAATAGTACGTGATAGCATATACTTATACAAATTGCAATTTTACAATTTTACAAAGAGTTACATAATGCAGACACAGATAATAATATTAAGTTTCAACTGAAAGAAAACTATAAGTCCATACATTTTATATCTCGAATTGGTAAAGTTCTCTTGAACCTTGGATCGACTAATTCAGGAAGAAGAGCCCCAAAATAAAATTTATCTAATCGTGATTCCATTTTTGTAGACCAAAAGATGTCATCTCTTTCTATTTTTTGGAAAACCATATCGTAATTAGTATAAATTATGAAATAGCAGTAACCTCTGCCTGTTATTTGTAATTGACCCTGTATCTGATACATGTAATTGTGATCAGGTTTCAATTCTATGGTATTTGTATTAGGATTAATTGTACAATAATTGATCTTTTTTGTTTGTATAGCTTCTAAAACCGTCATGTCTCTACCGGCATATGGACATTTAACTTCTACTATTCCGTCATCTTGCAAAAGCCCATCAGGTGAAGCTGCTAAATATTTTTTAGAGGGATGAATGAATAAACCACACTTATCCACTTTTAATTGAAGTTTATTTTCGAACAACTTGATAGCGTTTCCTTCGTTTTCAATGCCGTGGTCTGTTGCTTTACATTTTATTGACGAATATATAATTGCTTTAATACTATTTGCAGTCGATGTATTTCGTTTCATTTTACAAACCCGACCAAAATTGCTTGCTGTAAGTCGACAGGACTTTTCTTTGAACCACAATGGATTAGAACTTTGGCCCCTGGTTGCTGTTTCAACATCTTTAATGTCAACTGCTCGAATTTGATCCAAAAAGTCTTCTTTTATAACACGAAACTCGTCTGCCTCTTTATCTTCGATATCAGTAGTTTTACCATAATCTTTATCTGCATCGTAAACCTTTGTACATCTCTTTTTTAGTGACTTCTTTTTTGTTTTTGTCCTTCCTTCACAGTATCGTTTAGTATAAACGCCAATCTTACCTGTAGTAATTTTGTTATGTACTGCATCTATAAACGTGCCACGTTTATTGAAACTCGCTGCTGCTGCATTACATCTGGCCTGATAAGATCCTCTACCAGAGAAATTTATTCTTTTGCCACCTACCAGCTTGTTTACAATAGAATTGAAATTTTCAGCAGCATTATTATCCACATCATATAATAAACTAGATGCGTGGTGTGCCACGCGCCCTAAATATTTACTAAATTCCGAATAAATGTTGCTGTTTTGAAAATCTTCAAACATATTTTTTTCAGAGGGTTTAGGTCCATTACAAAAATACTTATATGTTGCATTTGTTAATCGGCATCGTTCATGATCTCCAAAAATATGTTTTGGGCCATTATATATGTCTTGTTTTAAATTTTCAATTTTAACGAACGTCGGCACGTTTTCAGCTTTTCTGTGTTTTACTGCGCTGACTATTGCTATCCGAAATCGCAAAATGTTAGATTTTATAAAGTTTCTAATCGTTAAACTGGCTTTGGTAGCTTTACATAACTCCTTTAGTTTGTTGCAGTAATTGCGTAATATGTGATTACGACATTCAATTTTTTCTATATAAAAATTAGATCCATAGGGTTTCGAATCACAAATTTTTTTATGTACACTACTATCCCCGTCACCTATAACCTTTCCGTATTTTATTCCGTGCATTGCAACGGAATTCTTAAATCCTTCTACAATTATTTCGGACTCCATGGAAGTTGACGTTCCTATCCAATTTTTAAAACACTTGTGGTCTGGGGCTTGAAGTTCTGAACCAGCATATTTTTGACAAAGAGAACAATATTTATTTTTGACCCCCAAAAACAGAATTTTTTTAGTTCTAGCACCTATAATACATGCAACACCAGAGAGAGCATTATAATTTGTTTTATATGAGCGCTTGCTCCAAGCTCCATCAACTATTACAGTGATAACTGGTAGTCCATCGATGTCTATATCATCTGCTTCTTTAGCTAAACGAGCTTCTTCCTGTCCAGCTAGCTTCATCTCTTCCCAAGCGGCTTCTGCAATAGTTTCTTGAACATCCGCTTCATTTTTGTAATACGTCCGTGTCGACATATTCGGTATGTTTAATGAAGAACATAGTTCATTAAACTGGCTATAGCCTGCCCCAATTGCTAATAAACCACATACTGCTGCTTTATTAACATCAACATTATCTTCTGATTCAGTGGTAAATCTATTTTCTGCATTGCAGACATTACATTTTACCGTGAAAATGCTTTTCAACCCTATTCTCTTTTCAGTTACTACATCCATGTCAAAGAAGCTACACTCAAAACCTGAATGTCTCAAAGACTTTAAAGCAGAAAAAAGGTGTTGAATGTCAACAATTCTTCGACCGCTAATTCCTAATTCTGATTGCTCTTGAATAACTTCGTATTCTTTTTCTAAGTAGAAATCCGAAGAAATGTCATCGCAGTCCATATCTTCGGAAAACTGAACTTCTGAATTCCGTTCTGTGACTTCTTGAACTGCCCTTAAAAATTAATTAAAAAAGTAAACAATTTTGAATTTACGGAATATTATAATTAAAAGCATTTTTAGAATCAACTGAAAAAACTTCTAAAGCAAATGTCACAAATAAAAATCTGTATTTTGGATTAATTTAAATTTAATACACTTATTCGCAAAACTAGATTAAACTTTTTTAATCTTAAAACTTAAAGTATTTTGAAAATGATAAACAAATTTAGGTAACATAAAATTTTATACATCTTCTCGTTTACTATAAGAACAATAATAACTACAATAAACACTGATACAAATTAAAAACAAATAATGACACTTACCGCTTTTTGTTTTTAATCCTTTTTAAAAAAAGCTTTTTACTTTTTCTTTGAGCACCACATGTTCTAGTTTTATTTGCACAAAGACCCATTTTTAATAAAACAAATTAAATCAGTAAGAACATAACCAGCAAACCAAGTTCACTGTGTCACGCACAAAACCGTTTACCAAATACTAACTTTAGCAAGAAAAACTAGTAATAAATAAGTAGGGATAAGTTATTTTTCGAAGAATTTGTCTATGAAAATTACCACAAACCACGGTGGTACTTTCTATAGCCCAAAAATCTTTAAATACTCAACACTTTTCTAATTTCACTCTTCCAGTTTAGTATATGAAGACCCCTAACGAACTTTTACAGTATATAAACACATCGCTTTATAGTATGCTTAATTAAAAATGATTTTTTGCAATTATTGGCTTTACTAATCATTTTAGAGAAAAATTGTATGCATATTAGGTTTTTTGACAGCATACCAATTTTCTATAAATAAACAAAAATCATTTGAACATTTATAATTTTGATTTTTGAGGAAATTCCAGATAAGCTTTTTATTTCTTTACTACTTATTAATAGAGATTGTTCTCTATTATCTGCAAAATCACATAGAAAGACTGTTATAATCTCTCTATTTGGAAACGAAATCAAACTGCTTTAGAATTGGAATACCTACCTTTGTAAACAGTAGTGCTAAACAAAACTATAAATATATTCATGGAAAAGTAAATAAATAAACATCCACAAACTCGTCCCAACAACCTTGAGAAAATGTTTAAGTGTTTTTGGAAATTCCTATCCTATCGGCATAATCGCACAAAAGGATTACTGTAAGTCTCAGGTATTGAGCTGTCAATCATTGTTATTATGTTCTCGAAGACAAGAAATCCATTTATTATTCTTATTCAAAGTATAGTGGGTTGCTAGCATACCAAAATGTAAACTTAAGCTAAGTAAAGGGTAGCCTTAAGTTGATAGTTTTTGCCTGCGGTGTTGCAACAAAGTTTTTAGGCTTCGTCAGAAGGTTTTAAGGTTGCATTTACGCGAGTGCATAAACTAGCTTGGTGCTGAAAAAAGCGAGTAGCATTTTTATTACCACCACACCTTCGCAAAGACGTCTCTTTAAGTAGTGTAGTAAACTTGAATGAGTGTCCATCTCGCTCGCGCTAACAGAAATGGAAAAACCGTGTCGGATTAAGAAATATCCAGGATAAATAATGGGAAGAACCCGCGACACTTGGTAAATGTATTGTTTCTCTGCAGATATTAAATATCGCCAAGCTTTCACAGTTGACAAAACAGCCGAATATTAGAGAGTATTAAGAGACGTACAATGGGCTTCAAGTGTGTCAATTGTTAGACGTCCTTGGCTTCTCTTTTAAGTGGTTTAAGAGAGATTGATGAAGAAGCTCACTGTCTTCGTAGTCTCGAAAGAAAATAACGCCTCTGCAAACAAAGGCGTGCCAGTAAATGTACAGTATTTTTCATTTCAATGTCTACCGTTTCAATTTAGTTTAGAACAATAAGAGGAGTAGAGAATTTCAGCCTTCCAACAAACGTATTTTCAATTTTAAAGGCTACGAATGTAAAACAGTTTCATGACTGTGTTTTATGTTAGCTGTCGATTTATTTTTTCCCTTTGTCTTTTTTACAGTTTTACCATTTGTATTCGCAAAAATTCCAGCCTGATAAATTTTGTTCGAAAACAATCGATATTTTTTTTCTTTAGGTTTTTAATATTCATTTCATATTATGTATTTTGTTTGTTTATTTTCACTTTCTGTCGGCATTTTTCTGAAAGTCCTAATAACTTTCAACAATTTACTTTAAAGTGGTAATATTATTTTTTCCTATGCGTACTCGCTTCCAAGTCAATTGCAATGACATTTCAAGTATTCACAAAAAATGGCGGTTAGGAATTTATTGATTTCGCAGTAATTCCATATAAAGAAAAACAAGCAAATACTTAATGTAAAAAAGTAAATATATACATGCATAGTATGTTAAAAAATTAATAGTTAATTTTTCTCCTTTCTTCTAAATGTAGCTTTCAAGTCTTTGGGATGCTATTAATTAAGGGCTTGATTGTTGTAAAGGAAACACTATCCCAAACTTCTTGAATAATTCTCTCAACATCGTCCGAAGCATCGATTTCTTTTTTCGAACTTTATTATTCTTCATTAGTGCCCCAAGGTTTTCAATTGGGTTTAGATCCGCTGAATTTGCTAACCAGGACGAAACCTTCCATTTCGACCTTCGAAACAATTCAGATGTGCAGACTGAAGTATGGCAGGTAGCGTCATCTTTGGAAGATGAAAGATGCTGGTTGAAAAGCTCACATAATATTTGTTGGTATTTAATACTAGTTATTGACGGTTCCCTCTAATGAAAGTTAACTTGGACTTCCCTGTAGAGCTAATTGCGCCCAAAATCATCGAAGAAGGTCCAAAATTTGGTACACCAATTTCCAGTTTTGACTTGGCCCAAAGATTTCCTTTAAGAACCTAGAGTTCAAAGTAACTTTCGTCACTTAAAATCCAGTTGTGGTGACATCTTCTCTTTTTATTCTCTTGATACCACTTAACTGTGCCCTGCTTCTGCTTCTCCGTTAACTTGAGAGACTTTTTCAGAAGAAACTTTGGACGGTCCACGTTTAGCCATTTCTTCTGCAAGCTCACTAGAAGTCATCTTGTTATTTCTATGGACAAATTGGACGAACCTCCTTCTATCTTAACTTCTGAACTTCTGCATCCGTCCTCTTCCTTTTTGGACTAATTCTATTTTTACCGTGGCTAAAGGTAATTTCAACTGTTGTTAAGTGTATTCTAGTTAATTTAGATTACTCAGAAGGGCTCGTATGCCCTTTTTATACAGCAAATCAAATGAGTGGTCTTCATTTTAATAAAGTCCCATAGCAAATAATTAAAATTACCATACTAAATAATTTTTACCTTTAAGATGGCTTATGTTAGTAGAAGGTTAATTATTACTTTCCTAGAAACTAAATACCATTTTGAAATTTTTTTATGGCTTAGCCATATTTTTAATGAACTAATCTTAAAATGCATGACCGCCAGTTTTTTGAAGTGAACACTTTAGTGAGATATCTTTCCGGCGCCTCCACCAAATGAAGTACTTAATGTTTTCCTCTGGGCGTTTCCACTATTTTGCATTTTTTTTTACTTCAAAATGGTACTTTTATATTTTGTATAATAAGGAATACGTTACCTATGTTAGGATGCTGATTTTCCGCAAACGTTAAATTAACTCAAACGTCCTGAATCGTAGACAGTAAAATTGATTACATATTAATAATTTTCTAAACAATTCATTTGGCTTTTGATCATCTTTTATCATTAGTTTCTCGCCAATATCTTCAATATAACATGGAAAATTTAATATTTTATATAAAATTAAACGCTAAAGTAAATGGCTCTTTTTTTTAATTTCTTTATTTTCCGAAGTTTTTCCCCTCCTACTTTTTCCATCGATCTGCTTCTTGTAAACTGTAAAATAACAGATTTTTGCGAGTTAAGAAATTAATAAAATCTGGATTAAAATTATATTGAAATATTACAATTTGCCCTTTGTAATTCAAGTATCGTTTGCGTTTGACAGATACTTAGCTCGAACTTTGCTACCTCCGTTTTAATTAAACCTGACCTTTCGAATTTAACCTTACAGAATGTCATTTCTCCTTTGTTTAGTTTGTAAATATTTGTTGTTTTAGTTTTTATTGTTCGTCTTTCATATTAAAAAATTCTTTTGAAGTTTTCTTTAATTAGTGATGTTTTTATCCTGTTGGATTTTTAATTTCAGGTGGAAACTTCGTAAAACTAGACTTTTCTAATAAGTCGGTTTTTATTGTTTTAATAACTTTGATGTTAGGTATTTTAGTTCAGCTATATAGTCTTCTTTCAGGGGCAAGTTATAAGCCTCCGAAAAATAATAACTTTTCTAGTTGCTCGTGGGATTTGAAGAGTGCACGCCCGCGGCACGGACGTGACATGGGAGTTGTGCGTCTTCTAAAGAATTCTCATTCGCCATTACCGGCAACTTCCACAAAACACTGACAAGTAGTTTTGTGGAAGATATTAGAACGGATACTTGATGTAGCTTTAAGATTATTAGACTTCTCTTTCGGCTGTAATTACACAAAATCAGAAAAGCTCCCCCGGGAAATTTTACCTTATATTTCTGAACTGTAAAGGGGAATTAAATGAAAATATCCAGATCGAGGTTGACTCGGTGGTTATAACTATTAATCTTTATTTCTTTTGTTATTCATTTCATTGTAACCCACAGAAACTCGTTCTACTTCGGATAGAAAACAAATTTTCTTTTGAAAGCCTCCTCCATTTGTAGGGAGAATTCGTTTAATTGACGTATTCAAATGAATGCGCATTACTTACCTATATGTTGATCCTGAGCTAGTAGTTTTATTTTTATTCCGATTTCGTAATGAGTGCACTCCGCTTTTCCTTTCATATTTTAAGCACCCCTCGGAAGCGAATGAAAAATTGCCACGCACTTATAAAAAGTGGTTCGTGAATTTTAATTTTTCCTTTTGCATTTCAATGTTTTTACCCTACCCCCTTTCCACATATTTCTTCTAAAAATGATCTATAAAATATTCAAAATTTTTATTTATTACATTTCACGAAAGCCAGTAAATATTCGTTGAGTGGTTTTCTTTGTTTTCTTTGATTCCGCTCGTTATACGAGTATATCCGCAGTGTTTGAGTAGAATTTTCGGTCGATTAAATAAGAAAATATATTTTGGGGTTAGAAAGCAAATCTAAAATCTCTTGCGATTTGGCAATAAATATACGAAAAACGAGAATTTCATCTTAAAGATAAACGCACTCGTATGTGGAGGTTTTGTTGTTTATTCAAATTGGTCCCGCGACCTTTCCAGAAAATTAACACCGATCCTACTTAATTCGCATCCAGGGAAATCAGAAGTTTAAAAAAGACGAAAATTATCTTCCAGTTTTCGATCCACCTACATTGCATAAACTGCAGCTCAAGGCGGGAACTTTTGCGAAACTGTTACTAAAATTCATTGTTTTAGCTTTCTCGTACACGAGCGAAATCTTATTCGAAGTTTCCATAATACAAGTAACTTTACTGCTGCCTGTTACTATACTATTCCACTTGCAGATCCATATCTTATCAAGTGTAATTCGACGCACTGTTGCGGTTCTACACGGGTCTTAAATAGCGCAACTTTGTTACAGCCCTGAATTGAACATTGTTCAGCCTGAATAGCTTCATAAATGTAATTTAACGGAAGAAGAAGAACTATTAAAGTAAGTGGATTTAGAGAAAGGTTTCTTCCTATGCTGTTAGAAACAGTTCAGTGCTCTTTAACACTAACATAATGAAGGAACTATTTTAAAACTTTTAACGACTTGGACCTCAAATGGACATTGCACATCGTTTTATAAGAACTCACACTTTATGATGATTTGATACTCCTTAAGACGGTTTCTTCAGCAACCGATAAATTTAACTTTCAATATTAACATGCCCTTATTTTAACTAACAAAATCGTCCGATTTATAAGGAAAATCTTGCATATTTGGATATTATAGAAGGACCATAAATATTTTTTGTAAATGAGCAATAAAATGATTTGGTTTTAAGAATAACTAACGTCGATAAAGATGCTGACAATCAGGTGTTGAGTATGCTGTTTAAATTAACTTTTAGAACCGAAAGAAAAATAACAACAAATAACTAAATTAACTTACTTTTGGAACCTTTGAATGTAAGGAGGAACAGTGTGACGAAATTTGGTATGCACACCCACAATTCGCCGCCCCTACTCGCTTTCGCTTGAGTAATCGTTGTTTCAACCCTGAATTCCCCAAAATGTCATCCTAGTTCCTGCCATCCGTTACGTCATATTCTTAATTGTTATGGCGTTCAGTTATTTTGATATGTTGCGGTTGATAGACAGACAGATTGTCTTTGTATTTCCGTATTTAATCTTGCCTGGGGTAAGCCCGGAGCTATATATGTAACGTTTAATCCGGTATTCTGTTGATTACGTAAAAGCGTGTTATTAATTTAATGGTACATCATTAATTAACGGCGACTAGGCAGACGCTGGGTAACATGTTTTCATACGGTGTGCTTCGGCATAGAAATTGCTCTAAACATCACTGAATTATTTAACGGCACTACCAACCATTACTAGTGTTGTAATTATGTAGAATTCGAAGATTGTTTAACGAAAGGAAAATGTTTTCGCTGTTTTCCTTTGTCCTGCACTTTACATTGTGTGCACCTACGATATTCGTCTAAAATTCATTCCTGCGAGTATCGTAAATACATCGGGTCCGCTTTTATCCCCCCAAAAAGAAATGTTTTGAATTCGCTTAGACGACCCGAATTCACTTAGACGACTCCTCTTACGTGCAACCTTTTTAAATGGTAATTTAAGAAAGGAAAACAGGAAGCCCATGTGTTAATCAGATCCGCAGTGTGCACCCGTTCTGCTATACTGGGAAACTTGCGATTCCTTTTCGTTTTTATATTAAAACCCGATTCCCTCGCAGAGACAAAACGGCGAAACTAATATTTCCTTTGCATTTATCATATATGCAGATCGTATTTCATAAATATCAAATATCATGTAAAAATAAAAGTTGAACATAATATCCGTGGAACGTAAATCTTTCCAAGTTTATCTTCGAATTTATGTCTTATATGTTTTACGGGTGTATTTAAATTTTCGTTCCATTCAACGTTTCCCCGTTATTTATTAACGTATCGAAGGACGTCCGTCATTTATTCCAAATTTACGGCCGGCGAAATCGTGGAAAAATCAATTTTTTGCAATACCACTAAAACGCGCCCTTGAAAACAATGACGTCGTAAACAGGGTTTGGGAACACGTTCCCCAAATAACGCAGAACTTCCTTAGGTCCCAGTGCATATATAGGACGCATTATGTGAGGGTCTTTACCTTGGCTGCCGCATTAGTAGCCCATGCGTCCCTCAGGACGTCGGGCGCGAGACGGGAGAATTACGATCGCTTCGGGAATTCGTACGACTAGTAAAGTTTGCTTCAAGATTTCGAAAAAGAGGGTACGACCGCGTTAAAGCGCACAAAGGTGACAATTTCTCGTCTTTGTGTCCCCGGAAATGCTCGACATATCGTGCGAATTTGCCCACAGGTTTTGCACCCTTTGAACATTCTCGCGATTCGCTTCTAATGGCATAAGAGGGTTCTGCAGTTAATTTATCTGGAATATTGAGTCCTTTTTACGCAAAGTTACCCTTCGTTGAGTTTTACAAAGAAATACGTTTCCAGAAATAAACTCGAGGAACTACTTTATCTGTCAAATAAATTGAGTCAATTATCGAATAGAATTTCAAAGTTTAAATGACACGTGTTTGTAATTTCAGAGGGCTCATATTGAACACATAATAAGATCAAAAAGGAAGTTTTTACTTAAAGTTACAAAAGAGCAGATATGTATCATTTGCAATCTGATAAAATAATAAAAATTCAGGATTTCTCAAACTTTCTGCGAGGCGGTGAATAATCGTTGATGTTTTTGAATGCCTAAAAAGCTAAAACCTAAATTGTGACCCTTAAATGATAAAAAAAGGCCTTTAAAAGCAGATATTGCAAAGCAAATTTTTAGTTTCCATGAACAGCCTTTTAGATTTTGGATAAGAAATTGTATTTAAAGGAACCCTACCGTTTAGTCTAGTTATGGTGTGGTATTCCAGCGCCATTAATAGTTTATGAAAAGCTTGCGATTTTATAGGACGTAATACATGTTTTCTTGGAATTTGTACCATATGAGTGGGTGGGAAACAACCCTGAGTTCGTTAATGTTACATGTAAGTGAAACGTTTTCTACCCATTGAAATGTCAATTTGTAGAATTTCATAACTGATATTACTTCACGTACCTACAACATTATCAAATAAAATCCTGGTCTTTTGTAAAGTAGAAGTGGGTTTTTAAAGGAAAAAAACTGTCTGTAACAGACTTAACATTACTTATTTGTTTACGTAGTCAGCAATCTCATGTTATTGAAACTAATGAAATATTCTCTTCAAGCTGAGTTCTTTAAAAAAACGTTCCCTTAGTTGAGTATTTTAAAAAAATAGAGTTAAATTCTGACAATTGAAGAAGTTAATGTTTTTGGATTATGTGGAGATTTTAGAAAGCGTACGATTTTTTGTAATAGAGAAACTGAACTATGATTATTGAATAAGTCAATGCTATGACGAAACAACATGAAAGAAAATGGCTAAATTTTTTATAGTTCCTTCAATGAGTTGGTTTAGTATACACATAGATGGAAGGCTTAGTGTCGGTTGGTTGTCATCCCTCTTTCCCTGGAGTTTTTTGGCACCACTTGTTTCGGTCTTGCTCTGTCTATTTCGCAGTATTCCATTCCCACCCTGTTCCTTCTGTCTTGCTTTGAAAGTTTGCTTCCCCATTCTGGCACTTCCTATTCTATTTACATCCTAACTGCCTTTCTTGTAACACGACTTCTACTGCCGTTCATTTGTGCTCTGTATGTTGTGTTTCTGTCCTGTCTTATTTCTGCGCTTGTCAGTCTGCTTTTCTGTAATCGTCCACGATTCGCTTCCATAAACTAGAGCTGGGTACACCACTTTTTTCACCAGTTTTTATGGTGTTAAAAGGTCTTCCCACAACGACTGTCCTTTCGTTTATTTCGCCGTTTGTCTTCCCGTTGCTACTAATACATGTTCCCAGATATGTAGATTTGTTCACTTGCTCTGTTTCTTTTCCTTCTATTACGATATTGCGTCTTCTTCTTTCTCCTGCTGCAATTATTATGGTATTGGGTTTTTCTTTTTTAACTTTAAGGCCTACTTTTTGCATTCCCTTATTGTATATATTCAGGTGTTGCAGGTTTCTTTCTGATACTGCTATCACCACCATGTCATCTGCGTAGATAAATGAATGAATGACATTTAAACCATTCCCATTTTCCCCCTTCGTAGTTTACATTTTATGGTCTTCTTTTTACCTTCTGTAACTACCTCATCCATAATTAGTGCAAAGAGTAGCGGACTCGGCACACAGCGCTATCGCAATCCTCTCGATTTTTAAATTCTCTTAACTGCTTATTTTTTGTTCTCACTAAATTTGGTGTCTTGTACAATATGCTAATCATCTTTATCGTTCCGATACCTCCATTTTGTAGTACTTTCCATATATCCTCCATCCTAATTCTAAAGCCTTTTCCAGATCTACAAAGTATAGGTATGCCTCACTTCCCTTATTTATTGCTTTTTCGCTGCTTTGCTTTAGTATAAAGATATGTCTTGTATGTACTTCCTTTTCTGTTCTGAAACCACATTGGCTGTCTTCTATTTTGACTTTTATTTTTTCCCTTAATCTTGTTTCCCATATTCTTGCCCATATCTTTCCTATTATACTTAGTGGTGTAATTCCCCTGTAATTGTTACACTCTTTACTGTCGCCTTTTTTCGTCTGCCAAGTTTTTGGTGCCCTTTTTGTTGCTAAAATATTGTTAATTAGTCCTAGTATCTGTTGCTTGCCTGCTTCTTCTGTGTACTTTATCTCTGGTGATATTCCGTCTGTCTCTGCTAATTTCTCTAACTTGATTATTTTTAGTGCCTCCTCTAGTTCCTTGTTTGAAATGGGCTCTACATTTGCGTCGTCGCTTGCATCTGTGGTGTCCGTTTTCATTGCCGCTTTCCCTTTCCACTTCATCGGTGTCGTCCTCTAGCACCTCTTTGAAGTGTTTCCTGCATCTTTCCATGATGTCTTCTTCTTTTTTAAGTAGCCCCGCTTGCTTATCTCTCATATTTTTTAGTGCAATGGTCCGTTTTTGCCTCAGTTGTTTTAACATGCTATAAAATAGCTTTTGATTTTCAGCGAAGTTGTCCTTCAGTCGTTGCCGAATTTCACCTATTCTTCTTGTTTTGCCCTTTTTACCCCGTTTTTCATTTCCGTTCTTCTATCTTACCTTTTCTTTTATTTCCGTTGTCCACCATACTTTCATTTGCTGCTCCCAATATATTTTGTTTAATATAACTCCACTCTTCTTCTTTCTTCCTTCAATTAGTTGGTTTAATACGAAAGAATATAGCTATTAGGTTATGTGTTGATGTTACAGCTTGTCAAACGAGAACTTTCACTTCAGATGTACAGAACGGGAAGCGAGACAGCATTCGGAACAAATGAGATGCACTTACTCTCGGTTCCCCATTTCATCGAGGTACACTCAGTAAACCAAGTTATTTACCTAGTTACGATAAGGGCTAGCATAAAGCTTATTTTAGTTAGGATAATTGTGGGAGTGTACTCGATCTGCACCACTCGACGTTCAGTAAGTAAATGCGCTCCGCTACTGATAACAGAAATTTGCCACTGCGCACCCTGGACTCAAGTGGAAGTTCTCGTTTAAAAAGAAGTACTGTTGAGAACACAACACTCATAGCTGGTATTTTTATGCAGCTTTAAACGCATGCTTCGTTTAAGTAAACTCTGTTTTAAAACGTCTTCAGCTAAGCTTTAGATGAACCGTACTCCAAGAAACAGTTTGCAGTTTGGTTCAATAGCGAACGTCAAATATCCTGTAAAACTACAAAAATAAAAATTAAAATAAACACATACGTATTTCGGCAACCAACTGACTCCAACCAATTTTCATAAGAAAATTTTACGCTGAGGCTAACAACTTAGTTACTAAAATAAGTATTTGTTTATATTAATTTCTTTTTGTGGTTTTACAAGGTATTTGACGTTCACTTAGATGAACCTTGTACTAAAATACTGACCCTAAGTAACAGTTAACCCAATATGTTGCATAGTTAAAGCTTGTTAACAGTTGTGTTTTGTAAACTGCTTCATAAAATTATGGTTTGCATAATGACGAAAATTACAAAACTTTCCAGGTACTTTCGCAGCTTTATTTTTTTGTTATAAATGATTTTTAATGTCATAGCTATGGTTATATGGCTTTCCGAATTAATAGGATTCTCGACGGCTGCATGGATATTTCCTCGCCGCCTTCGAAATTAGAACCTGTGTAGGTCAGTCTTACCCCAAGGTATTCCATATAAGTTATAAACTAGAAAATTCAGTGGACGATCTACGTATTATATGGTTATTTGAAAGAAATTTGTTGTTTCTTAATTTATTATGTTATCCTAACCAAGTATCCTTCGGTATAATACATTTTGCATCACATATTTCCTCGAAAGTTTTGTTAATTGTTGGGGTACCGTCTGTAGTAGTGTTTTGTAGTAATCCCCATCGAGGGAGAGGAAGGTAGTTAGACTATTTATATGTTTTGTCGAGTAATTCCTAAGATGCCGTCGTATAACCGAGTGAATTCATCAGGCTGCGTATTAACATGGTAAGCCAGCCTCAAAAGCATGATGTACGACGCGACTTAGGGAAACACAATGACATGCAAAACACGCACTGCGACAACGGAGGAGTCTTAGGAAGTGACGTCAGTATTCATAACTCGTTTTCCGTCCATCAAGTCTCATACAAGTCATATTTCAACTATTTTTCATTAGGTCGCAGAAGGCACAATCGCCTCATCGCGTATGCATTGTGGAACCACTTGTACTTTATTAGAAGGGAAGATAAATTAAAATGACGGCGGTGTTTCTGGCATGTGATGTATATAAATAAACGAAGCAGCGGCGGTTGCAGAGGGAAAAGCAGTTTCCTTCTCTTCCAGACTTTAGTTAGACGTCAGACAAAAGGAACAAATTCACTCATTTCCTACTAAATTAAGTTCGTGTGGTGGTCATACATTATTCCCCAACAAAAGAAAGAATTGAAATCTCATTAGCAGAGTGCGTCATTGCTTCAGGAGTACATTGTAATTTCTCCCTTAGGCTTTCCTCTCTGCCCTTATATCAACCACCAGACGTGGCGGATTGTTTATTGTGAATTCCCAACCTTACCGAATCGATATCGATTCCTGCCGTTTTAACTGATACAAAACCAAAATCAAAGGAAACTTGCCGTTTTGTGCTTTATGAATGTACGTATTGCAAAGCAATTTTAACAATTGAAACGGCGCCCCTACACTCTCCACACATTCTGCAATGTCACGCAATCGCTATCAGCTCCACACACGCGTTGGCAACTGCTGCTGCAGGAAGAGGAAACAGGGGATTTTAAAACAATAATGTTATGTCCCGGTCTACATACGTGCAGCCTCTTAGCATTAGAAATGAAATATTTACGATTATGTTCGTGGAACGATAATGGAATAGGAATGTAAGCGAATAAAGATGATAAATATGAATGATGTACGTGGCACGTGCACTTTTATATCCCCAAAATTTCAACTCCAAATGCACCACCTTATTCCTAAAATCCATTATTGTATCCAAACCCACACTTTTTTACTACCGGGAAGACCATTCAACAAAATAATTGATAGCTCTTGTATATTTAAATCCATCACCTCGAAATACCTTCCTAAGAACCACTGTACAGTCCCTGCTCAATTTATTAGACTCACCACCAAAATTTATAACTTTTTGCTATTTTCAATGATTGCATTGAATACATATGTAAAATTCAGATAATTACTAATATTTGATTAAACCGCCCTTCGCCTTGAGAAGGGCCTCTATTCTGCGAGGCATACTATCAATACAATTTTGGCTTATTTTTTTCAATTTTTCATTGTGATTCCAATGAGATATGAGTTTCTCTATTAAATAAAAAACTAAAAAAAAAAATAAGCCAAAATTATATTGATAGTATGCCTCGCAGAATAGGGGCCCTTATCAAGGCGAAGGGCGGTTTAACCAAATATTAGTAATTATCTGAATTTTACATAGGTAAGTTTTATCTTCTGTTTAACTGTACATATAATGTGTAATAAACTGAAATAATCACTAAGTATTGTTTTATAACAATTTGTAGATGTATTCAATGCAATCACTGAAAATATCAAAAAAATCTAGTCTAATAAATTGAGTAGGGACTGTATACTTAGCGGGTTATAAAAAATACAGGCAAACGAAAGAGTCGAAACTCGCACTTAAGTATTTGTCTGTGTAATGGTACTGCTTAAATAACTAACCTTAAACTATCTGAAACAAATTCATGTGTTCTTACAAGAAATTTAATATGTTTAACAAGTTCGATTCTCATTTAAACTTTTCGTACATTTTTGGAACAATTCACTTAGGCCAACCTTTCTGTATGCAAGCAGTCATCTTCAGAGTTAAATTATTATTTGTAATACTTTTTACATAAAATTGTATAAGTGCTTGCGGACTCCACGCATATAAAAGTTTGAAATTTACCTTGGAAGATGGCTGAATAAACCAAAACGTTAGCTTACGTGGGTAAAACATTGATTTAAAATGTGATTTTTGACCCATGAAAAGTTAAAATAATGTGATAGGGTCACAAAAAAACGGAAGATACTTTTTGTTCGTCAATATTTCGATAGGTAATTCTAATAAATATTGTTACGTTAAGATGGTAACCGTTTCAATTACACATTCAAGAAATAGCGAACGTCGAGAATAGCTCGTATCTTTTAACACATACCAAGTTGTGTAACGCTATAAACTATTTTATCCCATAAATTCCTTCAAACTAAAATTTCAATCATGCATGTTGACTTAAAGTTTTATTTCAAAACTAGCTTTCAGAATACCCGTGTAATTTAAAACTGCAATTTAAATTCCAAACAACAATTTCACAACTTTTAATTAAGTTTCCCTTATAAAGACAATCCATGTTTACATCGGATTGTAAACATTTGCGCTTGAAAACAACTCGTGTGACATTTATACATTCAAAATTACCTCCTCAGTGCAACGCAAATATTGTTCAGGTGCAAAAGGTATTATACCAAACAATAATGCACGGGATAGTGTGCTTTGAGAACTTTACCGTTGTTAAGATCTCGTCTCGTATGCAAAGCATTAGTTTAAATTTAAAGCATTGCTGATGCAGTTTCCTTGTACTACATGTTCACCAGTAAATCTCTTACCTGCAAGATACAAAACGTAATCAGCTCTTGTTTACAATGAGTCCTTCAAGTTCGCGACGTTCCTGGAGCAAATGATTTCCAAGGAAAGTTTTTCCGGCTTCGTGCAATCATTATTGCGATGCAATGCAATTTTCATAAGTAATTACATGTTGTTGTTTACTCATAACTATGCCCTGAAAATGCTTCCATAAAAATCCATAACATCTGAAGTAGTCTAGAAAACGGCAATATTAAAACAAATTAGAATTGAGGCTTAAATACGAGCTGGAAAATGCAACTTTTCGTGTTTAGATTTTTAACTGCAGTGAACGAAAAAAGAACAGCTTTAAAAGCGTTGAATACAGTTAAATGACCCTACTTGAGGCGACACAAACTACACTCAGTAATGACGATGCGCTTTTCCTGAAAAGGGGATAAAAAGGATAGTCCTTTAGTTTAAAGTCTGAGCTGTGTCGAAAGTAAACTAAGTGTATTCATAGCCAGAATAGACTAAATACTGTGCGAGTGCAAACATTCTAAAGAGGAAGACGGTGGCGAAATTACGTTTTTGTAATGAGAATAATCTCGTGCACTGCAAGAGAACAACGCTCTGTTAGTCAACAAACTTTATTTTCTTCTGTTGATTTCGTCTTATAACCTCGGGGTTCATATTTCGTCCATAAAGAGTTTGCAGTATTGAAAAATGCGCAGGAATGATGAGCGGTTTGAATCAAATAACTGAGCTTTATTCAATAAAACAGTCGTAATATCATCCGCTGCGGTAATAAAACATTATATTAAGTGTCTCACAAATCTATTTTATTATCAATCTATAAAACACTTCCCTTACACTGTAATAACTTGTAACAATGTAAAGGAACACCGCCGTTAGTTACAACCGTCTCACCTAATCTCTTCCGTTTTCCTAACAAAATTGTGTCAAAACAATGGGCTTTCAGAAAATTGTCTAACTCGGATGTAATTGCGTTATAAGAATTGTTAGCAAGCAGCGCCTCAACTGTTCGACTTCGCTTTCAATTAAATGTTTCGAAATTAATAAAATTGTTTCGCCCGAGTATTTACGTATAAACACAAACGGAGGGAAGACCTCTTTTTACCCCAAAAATTTTCTGTAACTGCAAACTACACACGACCTCATCAGAAAAGTAGCAGGGGAATAACGGCTGGAAAAACAAAGAAATGCTGACTGGTGATTGAAGAGCTTAGGCCGCCGTCCCATTTAATTAAATCATAGAGTATTTGCTTTGATATAAAATCAGTAGACTTCGACAATTTAATTAGTGAAAATTTTGCCTTAGGTTTTATATCTCTTATGTTATTTTTGGTATTCCGTCCGCGTCTCTACTAAACCGACCCCGGATTTTACTTAGGCTGATTTATTAAATCCGAAATATTTAATGATTTATTCTATTTATATCGAGAATTTTTTCCAACAGTAAAACCGAGATCCGCCGGATAAACGTTTAGGAAGCTTAATTTTATAATTTATAAATAAATCAAAGGGCCCTATAAATTTTTTCTGGATATAAATCATGTGTTACCCCCCCGGATTTATCTCTTCCTGGAAGATTATTTGAAAAGGTTTCGGAACATTTAACGTTAAAGTGATCATAAATTTAAGATGCTCCTATTGATAAGTTTAAATGTATCGAGTGCTATTATCTACTGTTTATTCAGCTTAAACTCGTGGTACCAACTGATTACATTATATTATTTTAAGTTTGTGTTTTTATAATTTTGAGTCACTATTTACAGATGTGGTTATTCATGGTTTAATGTTTTCGAAGTATCTTTTTATTATTCATAATTATTTTTGATACTTTTATAGTTTTATGCAAAAAAATCTGGAAAATTTAATTTGTTCATTCTGTCTATTTTACTTTATAACTTTTGTAATGAGGATGTAAGCTATGAAAGCTTTTCTTCGTTTGGTGTATCAAAAGTAATCAGAAAAGTTTCAATTATTTATGAAAACTTTGCAAAAAATAAATTTCTATTAAAATCCGTTGACCATATAGGAATAAATGTTGTTAGAACAACAGTAAAGTGAACTTTATCTAAGAGCTTTTATGTAGGCAAAGCTTTTTCTACCTAAGTGAGATATACTTTTTAAAGTAATAGTGTTTCTGAGCTTTATCCTATTGTGTGTAAAACTGTGTTGTTTATATCCTTTGTGTGAGGTTGGCTAAGATTTCTTTTTCGAACAATGGCGTCGCAACTTGTTCGGAAAAGTTATTTTTACTCGCAGGCACGTCTTGCCTTCTTCATTCATTGAAGTTTTCCCGTCTCGAAACTGAATCCATAATGTAAAACACAAAGGTGATTAAAGTTTAGAATTTCATCGAATATTCAAAAGGAAACCGCTATGCAAATCACCTGAGCTTGTTTTACAAAAACATTCGGGGGCTTTTAATTAAACATGCTCGTCTTAAGGACAACAAAAAAAAGTGTAATCCGATTATAGAAAATGCTTGAACTTCTTTAGTGAAAAACACAAACAGTATCAGTTCGAAGCCCGTTATTGTTGTCAGAGACGAAGAACTTCTCCAAACAGGGGCGGATTTTTATTAAACGTTTTAGAAAGTTTTATTTGAGGAATTTGAAATTAAAACTTGTGGTCACGAATCGCAAACAATGAATGGCTTTAGCCTTCTATTCAGTTTGTCAAGCCGTGTCTAAAGTTCCGATCGACGGTCCTCTTCTTCTTCTTCAGCGCGTGGGTTGATGACCGCATTGTTGCCAAATGCGCGGAACGATTACTGATCAAATGAACTGCCGACCTTCGTCTCAAGTTCGTTTTATTTCAGCCAGGACGTGTCTGAAACAGATTTTACAATGAAGCCATGAATTTAGTTTATACTTCTCGACACATAAATGCAACCTTTTTAATTACTACATATTTATGCACTCGAAGTGCATTTTTTAGATAATTTAAAAAAAAATGAAGCTGCGCAGTTTAAACATGATTTCGCTCAGTTAATCAAGCGAAAAAGTTCATATAAAGTCGCTATACAAGAGAAACATAGATGCGATGTAATATTTTCTTTGGTAACTTCATAAACATCACCTTGAAAACCTAGTATGTATCTCTGTCTTAATTAATGTATCAAGCTTAAATGTTTGCAAGCTCTGTGTCGCATGCAAAACACTCTTGTCTGCAAATTACAACAGTTAACTGAAGTTTGTAAAGTATGCACGTAGAATGCTCCGTTCCTGTTAAAAATTTGCTTTTACTGTATCACTTGGCATTAATAATAAATTGAATGAAAAACAAATGGGTTTAATAATGATTTTTGGGAAGGTTTTGAAAAGATGTTGTGCAAATTAGCTTTCTAAAACCAATTTTTAAAAATTTTGTGAAAAATGAATTGTTTTACTGAGTGGATAGTAAAGGAAAACTGTGTAACTAGCATGACCCACTATGGTTCAGAAATATCCCAGATGCATCATAAATACCTTACTAAAACAATTAAAAAGTAAACAAACAGAAAATCAAAGTAATTAAAGAACTTCATCCTTAATTACATATAATTTTCTGATAAATGTTATTTTTCCATACGATGCCTACAAGTTTTTTTTTATAATTCCCTTTAAAATGTGTTTGCTTACAAAGTGTAATCATATTTTTTGCTTATTCACAGACGTACTTATGACGTAAAAGTAAATAAGTTTTCATGAAAACAAAATTAATACAAAAGTTGCTGACAGGTTAACAAATTTCGTTTCCGAAAATTTATTTTCCTTTAGATTCGGGAGTTATGTATTTTTGGGAAATTTAATTGGGTTGTATCTATCGATTTCCTAACTTTATTCGTTAAATGTTCGATTCTGTGCAGTCGAGAATACCCTGGTTTATTAAAGTAGGTTTTAGTTTTCGTTTAGAAATGCTTTAAGAATCGAGTAAATCCTGCTAGAAACAGTTTGTGGTATTGTCACCGGTTATGACGACGTTAATTCCTGCAGAAAGATGTACAAAGATAGTGTCTGTTGGGCCTGGTGCTCCGAAATGGCGTCCTCTTGATATCGGGATTAATTTATCAGTACCAAAAGTTATCAAAGTGTTAATGGAAAAATTCTTGGGGAATTACTGATTGAATGAAATAATTTCTTGTCCCGTTACAGTTCCCGATAACAAACTTTTGTTCTCATCAATCGAGTTTGATCGTGTCACAACTGCCACGTCGTGTTGGGAATGTCCTCGGTTTTTGTCTAATTATGTTATGGTATTTCTCATTTCGTAGTTTTGCCTTATTTTCGGAAATTAATCCGAGACATCGCGATAAATTCCTCCGGAGAGCATTTCCGTTTATTTTTGTCCTTTTACGTCGTCTGCATTTCGTGCGCTTACTTTTTCCTACTTTTCATGGAGTAGTTAGTTAGTACTTCTATTTTCGTAATGTAAGCATCATCCAATTGAATATTTTACTTGATGTTTACTTACTCTGTTTTCAGACTCGGAGTTTAATTTTCTTGAAAGTTCTGAAAGATAATTTTCGGTACCTAATTTTAAATACGGAATTTAAGCGAAAACTTTCGGTTTGCTTCTTTTAAGCAAACTGAAAGTATGTTTTGAAGACGGTTTTATCCAATTTGTACGCGTAAATTATACTGTTTTATGAATGTTAAATATTTATTTACCAAAAAAAGCGACATTTAGAGGGGGAATTATTCATGGCGACAATTTTCTGGATAGTTTTAGAGAACCTTAATGCGTTTCATATTTTCTTTTAAGTTTTCTGCGACGTTTAGATATAAAATAAGACCTGAAAATAATGTTTGGCTTGCAATTTTCATCGATTAATTAAAAACGTGTTACTAAATTGGACAAAATTAACTTGTAAATGCTTAACGTACCGTAACGGCGAAAGAATGTCAAATACAGTTATTTGAAATTCGCTAATGTCCAACTAATTTACTGGTTGTTGTATAATTTGGTCGCCTGGGAACGTAACAATTTATAATTGTTACATTGCACTCGATTTTTGTGTTCGTACTTGCACGGGCAATTTTTAAATGTCGTTCAATGTTATTTGTGGTGATTGCTTTGCTGTATGTAATTTTTATGGGTAGTTCGCCACCAAAAAATTAAAAATTCGTCAAAAATGTCGTAGTCCTTTGAGCAATTTCACTGGTTTAAAAGGTATTGAAATATTCGTCATACCTTGTTTGGATTTATAGTGTTAAACTACCGATGCTGGTGTATTTTCCTCACTTTCAAGATTATCAGAGTTTGGTCAGAGATATCATAAATATAACTTCTACTTTCACTGATACTTTCAGCGTGTATCTGATTCGACCATTTCGTATTTGATGTCATTCCAACCCTAACAGCAGAATGTAAATGTGACAACTTTGTATAGAACAAACATCCTTTAGCAGGGTGGAATACATAACATTCGGCCAGGTGGATGTACTATTAGATAGTGTATAGTTGGAAACAATGTTATCGTGGCGTGCACGGTCCCCATTATTGCCTGTGAGTCATTCCAATCACATTCTCTACCTACCCCAATACACCTCGGTCAACCCTGAACCGCCCTTATAACGGAGACTGGTCAGAGACCACATAACGTTCAGATTATTATTGCCCAAATATCCAGAACAACGATTTTTATATGCTATCTCACGGATTTCTAGATGATTTCGTCTTTGGAAATTTCTTTCAATGGATTTTCTCGCGCTTTTCTCTTGTTTATTGAAAAAAAAACTTCGGCCATCTTTTTTGGAAATGTATTCATCGGCTATGATTGGTTTTCTCGTTACTTCAACAATGTCTGTTTATTTAACACAATTCGGTCATTTTTTAAATCATAAAGAACCACTTCATAACCCAGTTATTTTGCTCAAATCTCTAAAATTGATATTAAAATTTGTTTTTCTGAGAAAGCTCTGCTAAATTCACGTAACGGTGCCATAGGTACCGCTTACTCCTACTCTTAAGCTTGGTTTAAACCAGAATTTTTGTAGCCTATTGCAACAAGCCCTTAAAACTAAAATTTGGCTTTTAAATAAATTTTCTAAAATCTAAATTCACACAACAAATACATAAGTTTCATTTGAAATATAAAAAAAGCAGAAATATAAATTGGAATTATATAGAAAATATAAATTTTCCATTACATCTCCACACCGAAATAAATTGTACGTAAAAAACAATGGATCAAAATCACACACGAAATTCACCACGAGAACATGATAAATTAAACTTCCCAAAGAATTCAGAAAATAAGATAGATGCCCAGTGTAACTAAAATTGCTGCTATAATTTTAGTAGAAATGTGTTTCTACAAAATAAATGTCTTTTGTGTTAATTCTTATATTCTATTGTAGTTCCATATAACAAGATTTTATTCTATACAAGGTAAATGAATACATAAATAAACATTGTAACACATAAAAAATTCTTAAAAAAAGAAATTATCTGTGTTACTCAGTTACTGTAATATTCCAAAATAGTAAGATTGAATAAATGCTGAAGAAACGAACAGGAAAGGTTGTGAAACAAGTCATTCTACGCTGGTGAACCTGCAAGTTTTTTAAGGTGTTCTTTAAATCTCAGATTTATCTTTGGTATAAAACTTGTCGCAATACAATGATTTTGGTAGCTTATTAACCTATCGAACAAAGTGAATTTTGCTGACACAGAAAAAAACATATGAATTAAAGTGCCAAGCAAGTAATTACACAGTTAATTTTCATTTAATTTGAAATTCTCAATTCTTAAGTTTAATTTGAAAAGAAATTGCTTTCGTAAGAGCAGTGCCGTATTTCAATAGAGAGAGTTCTCTGATATTGTATCTGATCAATGATTCATGTCGACGAACTGCATATGAGCTTACAACGTAATCCCATTTTCGTTCTAATGCGATATATTTGCAAGAATGCAATATTTCCGTAAATTGTTTCCATTATTCGCAATTCTATATAAATAGAGGGTTGATAAATTAACTGAAATGATCGTGTTTATCCTCCGTGCTGTGCTCTCTTTCACAGATGAATTTCGGTAATCTTCCATTAATTTTCCGATCGAATAGAGCGGCGGGGCGGGTATTATTTTTCAAATTATATTTTGGTTCCTGTAATACCTTGAACGAGTTTTGAGTGTTATCGCAGCGTGAAAAACCGCTAACATAAACAATAATCAGGGAACTAATACAAGGTGCGTGCCTAGTACTTCAAAAAGCCGCATTTCCAGCGTGTTTGCTTGGATTATTTTATACAGCACGTTTCACCAGATTCTCTCGGTCCGGATCGTGATGAATTCCGGAATGGTAAAGCTTCCCCGAAGACCTCCGAAAGGGTTTAAGTTTATAACATTACACTCTAAAGTTTCTTGGGTGGTTACCCGCTTCGCCGATAAGGCACGCTTTCACTTCTTGCCCGTTTATTTAAGACCGTATTATGCCGGTTTATTGGTTTATGATTTACTTCTCGCTTTCGGTAATTATAACTTCGCCATTTGTATCGTTCCATTATGGAAAGGCGTCTGCGTTGCTCTCTCGTAACACTTTACAGCATAGTGAACGCTATAAGTTTTAGACGTGAGGAAACTTAGAAAGCGTAGGCCGCTGCGTCTTAATTACGCCCTTGTCGAAAATCTCAAAGACTAACCCAACTTGCGGGAGAGACAGTGATAAGACAATTGGAGACGTCTCAGAGCCGGATATTAGGTCATTAACAACCGCCCGGGGAGCTCTGTAGGTTTGCTTGTTTACCCTGCCCGATTATTCGCGCGAAATCGGGTCGCTGATAAAGAGCCTCGTTTTGTCACCCTGTGCACTTCGATAACTAACTGATGGGATTACCGCCGCGGTGTTATGCGAACGATAAAACAAATACTTCGGTTTCTGACACGAAAACGTGGCCAGATGGCAAACTGCCCGTTCCGTTGGCGCTCACATTCTTTAATTGAAAGCCGCCGTAGCTTCGTTATCCAGTTTTGGAACCTCCGGGACAGTCAGACTGTCTCCAGACGGTTCAAATCAACCTTTTCATGCTCAATTGCTCCATTGTCAGTTCGTATTCACTCATTGTAGTCTTGCAATGAACACCAAACTCTATTAAAAGCTCCTCTTTATTGTTCGCAATCGTTGAGATAGTCAAAGTTTTGATTTCGTTCCGTTTTACACAGCAGTCTCCAACATTCTAAACGCTTGCTCTTTTTCTTTTCCAGACCTGTTACGAAATGGAACGGTATCTAAAAGACGAGCCCAAGCTGCACCAGTCACTCAAAAAGTTACCCTCCGGCATGGATACAACGTGGCTAAAAATGGAAGTAGATTGCCTGGACGATTTCGGCGAACGACACCTCGACTCCTTAAGCACAAGTTCCGCGAGTTCCGCTTATTCGTGGGATAGCGCGTTATCGTGTGCGGTTCTAGTAAAACAAGAACCCGTAGACGATGAAGAAGAAGACGACGACAACTACGAAGAACGTGTACGAGCGGATACCGCAGACCCACTCCAATTAAGGCTGGTGGACAGAAATTCCACAACACTTACTCCACCTTCGAGTCCAGAATCTGGACAGGGTCACAGTAACGGGAGTTCTAGTGCGGGCGAGCTGGACGTTTTACGAATGGGGGGAGTTTCCAGAAATACCATTGTGCGGGTTCGGGCTTCAGGACTTACCAGATATATTTCGGTTGTACCGCGAGCTGCGGCACCATCACCGGCATCACCTGCAGCACCAACGGGAGCCAAACACCCTAGGATCGACCATTCTCCAGATTCAAAAAGGAGGATACACAAGTGCCAATTCCTCGGATGTAAGAAAGTTTACACGAAGAGTTCACACCTAAAAGCACATCAAAGAACGCATACGGGTAAGTTATTTTCTGTATTCTAATTGTGTTTTCTTATTGTTGAATGCTAGGAAAAGAAGATTACCGAAACTTCCAAAGAAAACACTTTTCAATATCTGATTTGAAGGTATTTTTTAAGAACAAGCGCTAATTCATAGAAATAACCATTACCATTAAACTGTTGTCATTAAATGGTTAAGTATAAAAATTGGCACCGTAAATATACAAAAAAACAGTCCCAGAAATGAAATCAAAACTAACTTAAAGGCATCCAGTTTGATATGAAATTGCAGAAAGCAAAAGTTTGCGCCCTGGAAATAGTATATAAATATTCGATGGTATGTGAACTTCCCGCATTGATCGTTCGATTCTTCCCCACATAAGCAATATCCCATTTTGAAACTTCAGTTCGAACTTTAAAACAATTTATTAAAATTGTTCGTTATAACTTATTAATAATTTCTTGATCGTTCAATCGCTTAGAATTATTCAAACCATGTTCCCCTTGTAAATAATATAAATTCCCGGCTTTTTGTAAAGCAGGGAAATTTGTAACGGTGACAAATCCAAACTAAGTGAAAATGATAGTGTTTCGTCAGTGACGAATACGAGATCTGTTCCTGAAATATCTTGCATTGCCACGAGTGTGCTTTTGAAAAGTTGGCACGAATTTAGAAAACATGAGATTCTTCAGGATGGTTTTTTATCGTCTTCGTAGGTAGGAGATTTCAATTTACAAATGTTTAGTTTTTGACGTTTTTGTATTGATTGTTTGTTTTGAAATCGTTTTTTACTGAACAATAATGCGGTTTATTACTTGAAATGCCGTTCTGATTTCTGAGGATTATACTAAAAAATAAGGTATAAATAAGTGGAATTATGTGCATTAAAAATTAAATTTATTATGAAGTCTGAAATATCATCATCAACATCATCCTCATCAATTGGCATGAAGCAGCTCTCTTGAATTAATTAATTTTGGAGAAAAAGAAATTGTAAGAAATTTACTCTGACTTCTCGTCAAGTTAATTTAAATATTATGTTCAGATTATTTACCAAAACAAAAACAAATTAACGAACTTAGCTCAGATTGGTGAAACGTGTAACTGATGGATAAGCAAATCATTAATTTGGAACTATCCTCAACGTTGTTGTATATAGAACGACAGGAAAAGAAATTAAAAAACGTATAAATGACATGTAACCAGAATGTCTTTGCTTTAATAGAACAATGCATCAATCATGTCTTAGGAGATGGAAAAAAAAGTTAAACGAAAACCCGAGCCGAATTGTTAAGCCTCGCTGAATTAGCCGCATGAAGGGAATCCAATAAATTAAAGACAACAGGAAAAGAAAACGAAAACACTTTTGTCTTAACAAGTTTGACACCTTGACGGTTTGTTTAATATTTTTGTTGGGTTACTTTCGGTTATTGTTAGAAGGTGATTGTTTTTAAGCAATTAAGCCCTTTTGTTCATGGGATTTTCTTTGCTTCGTTACAGGTCTTTAGTCGTTCTGCGTTTAACGAAGAGTTTAAGAGATTATTGACTGATCTAACATGAAACACATTTGTAAAATTTTTGAATTTTGTATTTTCCAAATTCCAAGAATTTAGAGCGTTTGAAATGCTTACAAGGTTTACATTAGTCTCTGCTAGATTTTGTTAGAGGTTCAATAGATTCGTCGTACTTTTTTAATACATTGGGGGTTACACCGCTATTTTTGAACTAAAAAGGAGCTTAAAACAGTTTCATTCATAATGTAGTGTCTCCGTAAAAGGCGTTCATTATTCTCTTCGAAGAAAATTGGCGAGGAAGCATTAGGGGAGCTTTGTTGGTGTTATGCTGTTATGCATTTTGCAAGTGTAAATATCCGCTAAGTAGGTTAGCCTAATTACCCGGGCACATTTTATAAGGCGGCGAGTACAAAGTAAACTTCGTATTACATTGTATTATGTTATAATTCGATTAAGATGAAAATGATTTCCAAGTTTCTGTAGTCTTTAATTACGACGCCCGTCCCCGGCTTCCTGTCTTAAGGTCCAGCTGGGGCATCCAACGCCACCGGTTTCTATAGAAACGGCGCGTTAGAAGGGGACGAGAGAATAACTTCGAAGCAAAGCTAAATAATTGTATTACTGCAGCATTTAACGTCACCTAAAAGCTCGTCGCATATCGTTTAATACGAGCAACACTTTCGATGAATACGACCCTATTAATCGAACAAATTTGGAGGGCACGTTATTGAGAGAGAGCTTTAATCCGGAAACTCCGGTTCGGAGGAAGAATGACCGTGCGGTTCTATGACGACGACGAGGATGAGGACGCCGACGACGCCTTACGGCAGGAGCAGATGCCCGGCATTTAACACAAAGTAATCTCTGCGCACGGATTAAAGCTGTAGACACCAAAACATTGAGTAATGCAAAGCGGATTAAACACTGTTAGTAGCTGAATAAATGGAGCAATTTAGAACTGTTTCATAAAGGATTAAACGTTACAAGTCGCGAGCGGAAATCTGCTCAAAATTCTGCGGATTCTGCGTTTCTACTCGGTGGCGGCGGCGGTATTATTCAAGCTGTTAGCGAATTGCAAAATTAGAGGTCGTGTTCGGGAATACTCTAACGGATGGTTCTTGCTTCTCCTAAATGCAATTAAGACTGTAATTATAGCGGCTGCTATGAACAGATCCGGTAACTGTGATGCATGTGAGCTCTGCAGTTATGTCCGATGTTTTAGTTCACTGGATGTGACAAAACACTATTCCCAGAGCAGCTAGTGTAATTAAAGTGGTTGATAAATAATGTCGACGGCGTAGAATCACATTTATTTTGACTCACATCACATATTAGATATTGGACACTGACCCCAATAATCCTTCGTGATGAGATAGACAAATGATGCTCCAGACTTTGTCATGAGAATTACATTACATTAAGAACTGAGCTTTTTTGCTCGAGTTTTTCTAATAGCGTCGTAAAACTTGCCCACAACCGAAATGGAACTAATTAGACGTTTATTTGTTGAAATGTTGAACTGGCGCTATTTCCTTATTGGTCAAAAACTGCAAAAAATCTTCGTTCTCATGTCAATTAAAAAAATTCGTGCCTTTTACGAAGTTAATGCGAATCTTCTCATAATTGGCTTGGACTTCCTATAATCTTCATTATTTGGGTTTTCTGGAGTTCTCTTTAGTTTTGTACAGTTAATAAATATTTTCTTTAATTTACGCAATCAAATATATTTGCCTCAAAATTCTTTGTATTTTTTCTAATATTTTAATTTGAAACTAGTAACATCTTTAACGTACTTCTTTTATTAATTCGTGGTATGAATTCTTCAGGCCCTCTTAGCAAGTATGTTAACATAGATGAAGAACTAAAAGGCTTTCATGCGTTGGACAGTAAACTACTCGTATATTTCCAGAATTGTAAAAATTATGAGTGAGCGTTCTTCAAGTATTAAACTTTTCAGTAATTCAGTGTGCTCATTAAAACATGAAAAACATCAAATTTCCCCTTCTGAATTTTTAAGGTTCCGGTTAATTACGGATGTTAATAAAACCACCCACCGAATTTTTCTACATACAAAATTTGACGTTACTAATGGAATAATCTTCTCATCTTGTTATTGTATAAAAATTCAAATTTAAAGTAAAATCAGATATAAAGTTTGTTTTCTCGGCATCTTTCCGCTGTAAAAAAAGTCCTGCTATCTTATTATTCAGTACAGCAAGTTATTAAAAAATTTAATCCGAATCCTGAAGATGTTTGTAAAAGTAACTTTTTCATTTTGCATATCTCTTCGAGCCGTGAAAAGATATCATAATGGAAAACAGATTCAAAATATTTTCCACTCATTCTTTTATTCTGAAAAGTATCGAAAACAATTCCCGGTTGTACAGTAATTGTTGGCGAGGCGGAAACTTTTGAAATAGGTATTCCGCGCATAGCCCAAGTCGCAAAACACATAAAACTTTTAGAAGTTTTTACTTTGATCCTTTTATCCGCACAGACACCGAATGTCTCGGGGAAGGAATAAAACATTCTTCAGAAGTATAAGATGCAGTTATGTGGCTTGCATTTGATATGCTGCTTCTTACTTTCAAGACCAAGCTTAGACCTAACTTTGTGCTAGAAAGGACTTTGTGAAAATATCCTTATCTAATCCCGCTACGTTCACCGTATATCTTTCAGACCAATCCTCTTAAACTTTGCTTCCCAAATTTTAATTAATAACATAACTGCAAAGAACACTCTTTGAAATACAAGCTATTTTACGGTCAAATACATCTTTTTAAATTTTTGTTCTCCAACACAAAAATGAAATTTAAAAACTTTTTTTCGTGAAAGAAAATTCTTGAGTTTACAAATTTTTTTTTAAATGCCTAAATTTTGAACTTTTGTGTCAGCTAGGGAATTTTCAAAAGTAAATATGTAACGAGAAGGTTCTCTATATTTTGTAAGGGACGGAGAATTTCTAATTCTGAACGAAAATTCGAATTTGAAAATCAGAAATTGTATTTTTAGGAAAAAATAGCATAAACAATATAAAACCATAAAATATTTTGTTTTTGAACGAATTATTAACAATTTATTATTTGTGTATGATTGATTTCAACTTTGCCACTTAAAAAGCAGTTTATATTTGGATTTTGTTATTAACAAATTCGAAATCATTGAAAAATAGGTCCAAACATTGTTAGTTTCATTTATTTTATTTATTGTATCGGAATTGCTGTTAAAAAGATAAATAAAAATGA